>OY997588.1:93026063-94276063 GCA_963921825.1 Erodium maritimum | reverse complement strand
TGTAAGGCGCCATCGATATCGCCGCCGCTCCCGGCACTAGGTCAATCCCGAACTCCACCTCACGAATCGGTGGAAGCCCGCTCAACTCCTCAGGAAAGACCTCGGGGAACTCGCATACCACTCTCGGTAACTCTCGGCTCTGCACAGCCGGTACTTCCTCCTCTGCGGACAACGCCGACAGGAGGACCCCACTCTTACTTCCCAGCACGCACGTCACCTTCGTACCGCCCACTGTCACTGTCACTCGTCGTCTATAGCAATCGATGTTGGCTCGGTACCTCGACAGCCAATCCATACCCAAAATCACATCAAAGGTAGTCATCCCCAACACGAGAAGATCCCCAGGGCAAGGACAGTCTGCGACTCTAATCTCGCAGGCACGACATACTCTAGTCAACGATGCACCACCCCCAACTGGGGTGTCCAGGCATAGAGGTGGGCTCAACGGCTCTAAGCTCAACCCCAACCTCTCGGCACAACCCGACGAAATAAAAGAGTGCGACGCCCCGGTATCAAACAAGAATAAAGCCCATAAGTGATACAATAAACACGTACCCTGGATGGTCTCGCGGTACGTGTTAGGTCCTGGGGCTCTGGAGTCGGTGACTGCATAGACTCTCCCTTGCGAGGCCTGCTGCCTTTGACCCGGCGCGCTAGCCGCTGAATGCCCGTGACTCTGCTGCTGTCTCGGAACCGGTGCGCTCGTAGAAGGCTGTGACGGTCTGGACTGCTGACCCTGACGAGGACGTCCCCTGGGCGACTGTACGGTCCGCGACTGCTGCGGTCGCTGCGCTGATGTTGCCCTCGACAGCTCACGGCACCATGCAATGGTGTGCCCAACCTGGCCGCATCGAAAACAGCTGATCTCGTTGGCTCTCGACTCCGTGCCCTGGCTGGTCCGGCTAGTCGCTGGCCGCGCCGTAGGTACTCCTTCCATCGGGCACTCGCGACGGAAGTGGCCTTGCTGCCCGCAAGTAAAGCACGCCGGCGCCCTCTCTGGTGCGACTGGCCCAATTGCTGCCACTGAACCCCGCTGTCTCGATCCACTCTGATGAGGCGGTGGTCGGAAGGATCCCGCGGTCCTTTGCCTCCGCGAGTCTCGTGAGTCTGACGGTCCGGTCCAACTGATCGGCCGAGGTCGGACCTCACGGCCCCTGGCTGCATCCCGGATGCCCTGCTCCACTGTAGCCGCGGTGTCCACTAGATCGGTATACTTCCGTATCCTCAAGGCGAGAACCTGGTTCCGGATGCCCAGCCTCAGTCCGTCCTGAAACCGTAGGCAACGGTTCGTCTCGCTCGACACCATCTCAGGCGCGAATCTGGCCAAGGCTGTGAACCTGGCCTCGTACTGTGCCACTGTCATCTCTCCCTGCTCCAGGTATAAGAACTGCCGATGTCGCTCCAGCCGAGCCGACTCGGGAAAGTACTGTGCCATGAATACCTCCTGGAATACACTGTAGTCGTATCCGACTGTGTCCTTCACCCGCCCCCACCAGTGGTAGGCGCTGTCTCTCAGCTGATGGGCCGCGAAGGACACTCTCCCACGGCCATCCTCGACACCCAAAGTGTCCAGGTCTCGTGTGACCTGCTCTATCCATCGCTCGGCTAGGTCGGGATCTGGCTCCCCGACAAAAACAGGTATCCCGAGCTTCAGGAAATCGAGTAGCGCTCGGGAGGTAAGATCCTCTGTCTGAGCGGCCCTCATCGGAACTGCGGCTGCCTCTGGTGCTGGCGAAGCCGACTCTCGGCTGGCGATGACCGCCACCAAACTCTGAACGGTCCTGGTAAGCTCATCCAGGGCAGTCATCACTGGAGGGTCCGCGACTGGTGGAACACTGGGGGTACCTGCAGATGGCCCCGCATCACTTCTCCCGTCTTCTCCGACGGGAGTGCCCTGTGCCTCCGCGTAGTCGGCGGGCTCGACGGCTGGCACCCTCCCTGGTGCCCCTGCTGACCGCCCCCGCCGGCCTCGCGTGGGTGCCTGACCCTGCGTTCCTGACGCTCGTCCGCGCCTTCCGCGAGCCATGAACAGTATCCTCTGCACGGATACACGCAAACGTTCAGTTTGCGAACTCAAATAAGGGCGACAAGTTCAAAAACGCCAACGCTCACACGGTCTAAGTTTACTCTATCGCGTATGTCACTAAAGCGCCACACCGCTCAAGCTAAACACACCTTATATATAGTATTAGTATACGAGACCACACCGACATATACCACACAAGCGACGGCAAACCAACCAGAGTCGAACCTTGCCCCCCGGGCCAACCAAAATCAAACATACGCCCACAGGGCCAATCAAGTTCAAGACATGCCAAAAGGGCCAACAACCTTAAACCTTTTTCCGCTTCATTAAAAATCCTCATTTCTTGGCATCAGGTGGTTACAACCCCGTCCAGGCGTCCCCGAACTACGTTGTGGCCACTTGATACCAACACCGTCACGCTCGACCACAGGAGCGCTCCTGAGTCGAGTCGCGACAGTTTAAAAACGTTTCACGTAGCAACACACAAACATTGTGCCAGTAGCCCCGTACTGCACAAGCACAAAACAAAACAGGACTCAAATCCTAACGGGTCTACACCCGAGTTCCGACTTGCGTACCCAACGCAGGACGGGACTCTACCGACTCGACTCTCCCACCTAATTGACGTGTAGTCCGAGGTGTGAAACCTCGCGCTCTGATACCAAGCTGTCACGCCCCAATTTCAGCGAACCGAAACTAGGGACGCGAACGTTTAAAAAGTTACAAGACTGAAACCTGTTTTCGATAAATCACCTAAAAAGTCAGTTTAGTTCCACAAAAGAATAATATTTACACCTCAAAATAAAAGTCCCACACTTGGGCAAACCGAGATACACGTCTCTAGACTCAAACACCCAACAACCCGCTTCAAGCTCTTCAAGCTTCAGAAGCTCACCTAGTCCAGACTACGAACGGTACCTGTAGGAAAAGCAGCTAGGGGTGAGCGTTCGCTCACCACCACAGATAACATACTGACTACGGCATAATTAGTAGACAAAGCCGATGACACTAACAACGACTCAAAGACACGCACACGACCAGTCTTTTCCTCAACTGACTCAACACTCGGATACGTTATGTAGACCCCACACTACGATCGACGACCTCCTCCAAGACACGACTGACCACACAATACCAAACAAGATCACAAAGGATCGCAAACCGGCTGCTCAGTAACCAATCTCTGTCTCTCGCCCTTTACCGATCATAGACGTGGTCAGGCGGTCGACCTGTCGCGCAACTTCTCCCGATCCCAGTCGGGAGGCTAACCCACAACCTCTCCGCTTCACCCGATCCCAGTCGGATGGTTAGCCACACCCGCGCGTCCTTCCCCCGATCCCAGTCGGGGAGCTAGCCCACAACCCCTCCGCTTCTCCCGATCCCAGTCGGGAGGCTAGCTACACCACACAACCTCCACCAGTATCAAGTAACCAATCACAATCACAAACAAATTCAAACAGACAGTAACGACACCGGTGACAACTACACAGGCGCTCAAGGCCAACAAAACACCGACACCCAAACACAGGTTCAACAACCCTACGGGCCCTCATGGCCACCCAAGACGCCGACGATAAAGTACGGGTTCACAACCCCACGGGCACTCAAGACTCAGCAATAATTAACACGGCTCTCAAGGCCACCCAAACTCAACAACAATTAACACACAACAACCTCCGGGCATGGTCATATGCCTCCAGTAACACAGTTAACGCTAAGTTTTCTGCTCCTACGACACTACTAAGTGTCACATGCATTTCCAGTATTCGCTACATTCCCGTATCATGCATTTCTAATATTCGACAACCTAAATACCCACGACACCCCGGTGCCACATGCAATTCTACAGTTAACTTTCCCTAGTCAGGGCCGAGATCCGGCTACTTTTCCCTACCTCGAAAGCAACTCCAGAAGCGCTCCACTAGACCCGAGATGAATCGCAGTCACTCGCCGAGCCTCCCTTTGCCTCGGTCCGCAGCACGATCTAAAAGAACACAGATTTAACTCACTTTAAACTAGTGCGAACCGGTCGAAAATAAATAACTCAGAGCCCAAAAATAATAACGGTTCCGCCGTTAAGTTAACGGCTACGATTTGTCCATTTTAAACTTGACAGTTGTCGTTTACACTCGAGCGGGATAAAAGTCGGGTTACGACGGATCGGGTTCGAGCACCCGCGCACCGAACCCAGGTTTGATCTAAACCCAGTTTAAACCCCTTTTTTTTTTACTTAAAACCGTCGTTGAACTCCCTTGCTTTAATTAATTCCGTCTTTGATTTTAAAACAAAACGGTTTCCTTCCGTTCGTTTCCAAACTCGATATTTGGTCCAAAACCCTTCTAAAGCCGATCGGCTTCGTTTCCCTTTTTCGATTTAATCTTAACTATCGACTTTCGTTTTAAAACCCGTTAGTACTTAACCGATCTAGTTTTTATCAAGAATCAATTTACGTCCAAATTACACATATCGCCCTTTTGTTTCAATTCCGATTTTGGTTTTGTTTTTAAAAACTCAGATTAAAAACTCTAAACACACTTAAACAGAACAAAATCGTAAGAAACATAGTAACGATAATTTATATTTTTTTTCGTTCTTCTTTACAGTTTCAGATTTACAACGCTTACACTAATCCTTTAAACAAAACCAGAAATCACGTTTTTTGTGTTCTGTTCCTTTCCATTTCGGGAGCTCCGTTCCATCCCGACCGGATCTGAACGAACTCGGGAACGGGAAAGCAAAAGACGAAGAACGGGATTGGTGCGGCCGACCACCGGCGCCGGTCGGCCGAAGTTCCACGGCCGAGAACTAACCGTGAGGATGGCGGCGGTGTACGGCGGCGCACGGCTGCGTAGGGCTCGGACGGTACCGGTGGTGGACGGTGGTGGCGTGGGGAGCTCGGCGGCGAAACTGGTGGCCGGAGCTGGGCGTGGTCGGACGGAGATGGAAGGTCGGGGTTCAGCCGGGACGTGGTCGGACGGAGAAGAGGGAGGTCGGGGTTCGGGGACGGGATCTCGTGGCTGGCCGGAGAAGAGGGAGGTCGGGGTTCGGGGACGGGATTTCGTGGCTGGCCGGAGAAGAGGGAGGTCGGGGTTCGGGGACGGGATTTCGTGGCTGGCCGGAGAAGAGGGAGGTCAGGGTTCGGGGACGGGATTTCGTGGCTGGCCGGAGAAGAGGGAGGTCAGGGTTCGGCAGGGGCGTGGCGGCGTGGTCGGACGGAGAACGGCCGGAGCGATGGCGGCCGGTGCCGGTCCGGCGAGGAAGACGAAGAGAGAGAGAGAGAGAGAGGTGAGATCGGGTAGAGAGAGAGAGGAGAGGGTGAAAGGAGGCTGTTGAGAGAAAATGAGACTGAAACCCTAGGGTTTCAGTCTTATAAAGGGGGTGGGTTTTTGGGCCAGCCCCTTTTGGGCCTCAGGGGACAACCGGGCCGAGGGTGGCTGGGCTGGGTTGGGCCTGCGCGCTTGGCCTGGTCCAGACCTGCTCCCCTTAGTTTTTTTTTTTTTTTTTTTTTTTTTTGCACTCGTTTCAAAAACTTACCCTAAGGTTTTTCGTTTTCAAATTAATACCTTAAAGAAACGAAGCGGGTTTTACAGACCCACATGACACATGTCATGAATATGATGGTTAGTTGTTTTTAAACTAAAACAAAATGAAAGAGGAAGAGTGTTACACGTTCATTATTGAAAAAATGGAGTTTTGGAGAGAGAAAGGTGAGTTAGAAGAAGGAGAGAAAAGAGAAGGAGAAGTTGAAGGTTTTGGTGATTCCCGTCGATCAAACCGTTGGATCGTCTCAACGATAGAAGATTCAAGCTCACAGCGTCATTCTCTACGGTGAGCACCTAACCGAATTTCGTTTTGTTAAGTTTCAATGTTAGGGTTTGAGTTTAAACGATTCAAATATGGTTGGATTTTGGTTAGAATTGGTTTAAAGATGAATGGTTGAGGTTTGGGGTTCGTTAGGAACGTTTTGGGGCAAAAAGGGAATTTTTCCAAGCTTGGCCGGGTGGGGCGCACATGCTCGGGTGATCGGGTTTTGTGTTCGGGTGGTTTAGAACGTTCCCCGGATCATTTATCCACAACCGAATTGAAATTTGGAATTAAATTGGAAAAGTTGTAATTATCGGGTTTAGAAACTTTAAACGTTAATTAATTGACTCGGAAGTCGGAATTCGATTCCGTCGAGTGCCTAGGAACCTTTGAATTATTCTAAGACCGTAGAAACGAAAACAGGAATTTTCGGAGCCCCGGAAGGGCGTTTTCAAAACCCGGGCAGATTCGCCATGTCGGGCGAATCGGGCCTTTCCGGGTCCAATATCGACAATGTCGAGTAATTGGGGAGTTTGGGAGTGATCGACATTGTCGGGGTTACTTTTGGGCGTCAGGTTTATTAAAATTCAGCATTATGCCTGCAAGCTTAAAAGCATTTAAAATTGTGTTCTTTTAGATCGTGCTGCGGACCGAGGCAAAGGAAAGCTAGGCGAGTGACGGAGATCACGCCGGGGCTTATTTGGGCACTTTTGGAGAACACGCACGAGGTAGGGAAAAGTAGCCGGATCTCGGCCCTGACTAGGGAAAGTTAACAGTAGAAATGCATGTGACACTTGGGTGTCGTGGGTTAAGTAGGTTATCGAATATTAGAAATGCATGTGACACTTGGGGTGTCGTGGGTTGAGTAGGTTATCGAAGATTGGAAATGCATGTGACACTTAGTAGTGTCGTAGGAGCAGAGAACTTATCGATATTAGAATTACTGGAGGCATATGACCATGCCCGGAGGTTGATTGTGAACTTATCGATATTAGAAGTACTGGAGGCATATGACCATGCCCGGAGGTTGATTGTGAAACTGTCGATATTAGGACTGTTGGAGGCATTGGTTATGCCGGAGGTTGATTGTGTATTTTGTGTCTTGGGCGGCCATGAGAGCCCCTGTTTTACTATTGTGTCTTGGGTGGCCATGAGGGCCCGTGTTTTACTGTTGGTGTCTTGGGTGGTCATGAGTGCCAGTGGGGTTGTTGAACCCGTGTCTTTATTGTTTGTGTGTCTTGGATGGCCATGAGTGCCTGTGGGGTTGTTGTGTTAGTCTTAGTGACCGTAGTTCAATCCTAAATGTCCAAATGTACATATCATCTTTAGCAATAAAATTAAAGCGGCTTTATATTACTTATGTGTTGGAGTAATATATCGATGTGTGCTCTGATCTATGCCCACCATGCGAATAGAACCATAGATCGAGATAGATCACATTCGATGGGTCCCTAGTCAACAAAGCTTCACTAGAAGCGACTAGTATGAAAGATGGCTCTTTATGGCTTACGTTCTGTTAGTCATTGGAATGGGATTCTAAAGTCTGATCATAGATATCATGTGGGACATGATATTGGACGACCCGCCCTGAATATGTGCCATAGATTAAGTCATGAACATATTCAGTGTCGTAGCTTGTCATGTATCCTTAGACCAAGGAGTCTTTGTGATTGCTATGTAGTCAACAACTGAGTTTGACCTGAGTCTAACGTTGTCCGTAACAGGGCTTCCATAACGGCCAGGATTGGATTGGGGACGGGCTACATGAGTGACACGAAAGACGGCTAAGGGATTTATCCCTCATACTGAGGTATGGGAAAGATATCGGTTCTCGGCCGCTTGATCGAGAGTGACTGAAAGAATAGCATGGCCATGCACATGATACTGGGTATCATATATTTAGTCATCTCACATATCAAGGAACAGTGATTGAGAATAATAAGGATGACGGCTCTATGCCTTATCTCAATCAGGATATCGGAGATAAAAGGATAATGACATAGACGACGGAAAGGTTAGAATCGACAAGGTCGATTCGTTACGCAGTGTCAGGCAATACTAAAGTCTCGTTAGTTTCCACTTAAATAGGATCAAGTAAAATGGGATTTTACGTTGATCTATTGATATGCATAAACCTAAGGGTCACACCGGAGGATGAAACTCATTGACACATTTATGGAGAATGGTCAAAAGGGAGTTGTCTCGGGACATGACTAAAACTGGGTTTTGGGTCATGTGCCCGTAAGTGAATAGGACTTTATGGATCGAGACAAGGTTTGGAGTCTTGGGATTGATCGCGTCGGATAATGTTGGACATTTCCGGTATGGAAGGCTTGGAGGCGATGAGCGAATCACGGGACCTCGTTGGAAATGGCCACGGGCCATGTTCCAAGAGGCCCATGAAAGGCCCATGCAACCAAGGCCCATGGAACTAATTAATCAAGTCTTGATTAATTAGTACTAAGTAAGCAAGACATGGATTAAGGTGTTGGTGATTCATCACCTAACCTAATCTTGTCTTGCCATACTTTGTCCTATTTACACCTTACTTGACACCATACTTGTCCCATGCCTTTAGTTGGACAAGTATGGGTTTTTTTATGTTTAAGTCATCTTTTTTCAACATAACAAACACAAGACAAGAATAGGAAACACAACTTCTCTCCCCCTTCCCTTGCAATTTCGGGTTTGGCAAGTTTCCACCTCCATTTTAGTGTTCTTGAGTCCTCAAAGAGAAGAACTACGTGGCTTTGATTCCCATGTGGATACGTAGGCGACTTGGAGACTCAAGCCAATCATTCGTTACCCGGTGTTCTTGTTTTGGTAAGAACTAGTGCTGAATTTTTCTCTTGTGAATCCATTCTTTGTTAGTTGTTTCATGGTTTTAATCGTCTCTTGGTTTTCATTGATTTTCCGCTGCGATTTGGTTCATCTCCAACCCTACCTCGAGACCCAACAGTGGTATCAGAGCCGTGCTACCTTCGGGATTCAGAAGACGGTGTTCAAAGTTTCGGTTTTGCTTGAAAGTTTCGTTTTTGGCATGTTGTTTTGCTAAATTGTTTGATAACATGTTTTAAATACTTGTTTATGGATTTAATGCATGTAAAATGAATTTTTGAAAATTATTTCAAATCTGGAAATTTTGAAAAAAAGTTTGATTTTTCGGGTCTCGGGAGCGGGACTCTCGGGGAGCCGAAACCGGGACCGAACTGGGCTCCGTTGGACGGAGCTAGGCCAAGCATGACCATTGGATGGTCGATATGCTAAGGCTAAACTGTTTTGTTAGTTATGACGAGTTTGGAACCGTCATGACGAACTCGAAGATCAAATGTTCAAAAGTTTTATTTTTGAACGGTTTCGATAAACCGAGCATCAAATTTTTTTGAAACTTGGCTATTAAATAAAACCGGAAAATCACATGATGTTTGTTAACAATATTGTTTGATAACACGATGTGTGATGTGATGTTGGCATGGTGTACATTATAGCCCCGAGCTCGTTTTAATTATTTATCGCTTTTCACGGCCTGCGAGCCGTTAGAGTTAGCGTGTAATTATTCTTTCAAGGTGTGGTCGTCGAACCACTTGTTTGTAATATTTATTTATTCCTGACCTGCGAGTCGTGTATTAAGTTGTAATATTTTACTCAAGACGAAGAAAGGGCGAAAAGGTCCTTTGGTGTCTTTTCGGGTGTTGGCATCGGCTTGAAGTCGGTGGAGCTCAAGAAGCTAGTGGGAGTTAGTTTAGGGGGCTATTATGTGCACATTTATCGCTTTATGATTGGTTTAGTTTATGTATGACTAATTCTATGTGTTTTAGAATTGCATGCTTAACTTTATTTACCAAGCATATCACCTCACATGCAAAGATAAAATTGGAATTTTAATCCTTGTTTGTGAGCCCTTAGAACCGTCATTGCATTGGATGTAGTTGACGGGTTCAAAGGAAGAATTACATTGGATGTAATTTGAGGCATCATTGCATTTGGAATGTAGTTGATGTGCTCATCGCATCTAGGATGTGCCAAAGTTTTGAACACAACTGGACAAGTAAAAACGGTTCATGTCCGATACCTCCCAATCATCAACACCTTACTACCTCCCCGTCCTATGGGTGTCGTGCGCATTAGCGGAGCATCCATGGGGAAGCGGGGTAGTAGGTTTGGACGACATATGTGGGTGTCGTGCGCATTAGCGGAGCACCTACATAGTGACGAGCCATAGTTGAAAATTGGTGGACCCGACTACGATTCTCAGCCTGAGGTTGAGCTAGGGTAACAGATAGGGTAAGTTGTGTACATAAGTACATACCCTAGCCAGGAGTCACATTGGATGTGATTGGATGGAGTCCTACCTACATAGCTCGATTAAGTGGTGAGCATTAGTTCAGCTTAATCGAGTGAATCAAGGATCTTGGTTTCAGATTCTAAAGGTTTAGAATCGATTGTTGGTGTTTAAGCTTGATCTTCATAAAATTTATTCAGTTTACTGATTGAATTTTATCTGTTGTAGATCAAATGGAAAATTCAGCGAACATTAATAGTTTGTCATTAAAAACCATTCTTGACAGGGTCAAGCTAAATGGGACAAACTATTTGGACTGGTACAGAATTTTGAGGATAGTCCTCAAGTCTGAACGCAAAGAATATGTCCTTGACAAGGCTGTCTCTAAGACCATATCAGAGTTACATGAAGTGTCATTAACTGCTGAGAAGAATATATCAGGGATCTGGGATCCAAGGATATTTTGATGGTCAAGAAGGGAATTGGAAGTGGCAAGGGCGGGGCCCATGCGCACTTGGCAGGAAAGATGAGACACCTGAGAATGTCTACTTCTACTACCAATAGCCTGGTCATTGGAACCGGGATTACAAGAAGTTCACGGCTGATCTGAAGAAGGGCAGTGAGACTGCGCGTTCATCAAATAGCCTGGATGATCTGAAGAAGGGCAATGGGACTGCGCCTTCATCAGGAAACCTGGATGATCTAAGGAAGGGCGGTGGGACCGTGCCTTCATCCGGTATTAACTATATAGAGCTACATCTCTCTACTTCCAAAGATTCATGGGTATTAGATACCAGGACTAAATCTCACACATGCACTAATATATGGTGGCTGAAAGTAGGAGAGGTTTGGAAAGCACGAAGTGGACCTCAGAGTTATGGCAACTGCTGTAGGATCCATGAGTCTTGCTTTGCCAAGAGGCCTTGTCTTAGTATTGTATAATGTATATTGCATACCTACTTTTAGTAGGAATATTATATCTGTATCCGTGTTTGACAAGGAAGGATATAATGTTAATATTGGAAATGGAGTTTTCAATGTTCTATGCAATGATATGTTTTATACCAGTACTGACTTGGTTGGAAGATTGTACATATTAGATATGGGTAACAATGCCTCAAGTTCTATATATTCAGTTAATACCAAGAGGTCCAAATCAAACGATTTAAACCTAACTCTGTTATGGCACTGTCATTTGGGCCGCATAAACAAGAAGCGCCTATCAGCACTTCAGAAGTGCGGGCTTTCAGGTTCATTCGAATTCCATTCGATCGATAGGTGCAAGGTTTGTTTGATGGGAAAAATGACTAAAGTGCCCTTTATCGATCGCGATGAAAGGACGGGTGAATTATTGGGGCTGATACACTCGAATGTGTGTAGACCAATAAGTTCACTTGCCAGGAGGGGTTTTAGCTACTTTATCACATTTACTGATGATTACAGTAAATATGGTTATGTCTATTCGGTGAGACATAAGTCTGAAGCTTCTGATAAATTCAAAGAGTTTAAGACTATAGTAGAAAACCAGCTCGACAAAGGTATTAAGGCACTTCGATTGGATCGAGGTGGAAAATACTTGACCACAGAGTTATTAGATCACCTAAAAGAAATGGGATCCTTTTGGAATGGACTCCTCCTGCGACACTGTAGTTGAAAGGTGTAGCCAAACGGAGAAATCGGACATTGTTAGACAATGATCCGTTCCATGATTAGTTGGACTGATCTCCCAATCTCTTTCAGGGGTTATGCTCTAAAGATGACCGCATTCATAGTGAATCGGGCTTCGACGAAGGGTGTGGAAGGGACACCATTTTAAAAATGGTACGGGATAATGCCCGCTTTGTCCTTCCTAAAGATTTGTGGTTGCGAGGCTTATGTGAAACATTTGATTTCGACTAAGCTTGAACCAAGATCTGAGATATGCACCTTCGTGTGGTATCCCAAAGCAACAAGGGGATACTACTTCTACAATCCCAGTGAGAACATGGTGTTCGTCGCTTGGGGTGGGGTCTTTATGGAAAATGAGTTTTGTTTCCAAAGACGTCATTGGGAGGACTGTGCATCTCGAAGAAATTCAAGATGTTACAGATCTGTCTAAACCAATTGACAATCCAATAGAAAGGAGCCAGAGATTGTCGTAGAGTAAGAACCAATTCCTGTTACAATTCCGGAAGGTCCAACGCGATTTGAAAGGATCAATCTTCCACCTTCAAGATATGGTATCCGGAGGTGACAATGAAGTCATGGTGGATCTGTTAGTCTTAGTGCCCGTAGTTCAATCATAAATGTCCAAATGTATATATCATCATTAGCAATAAGATTAAAGCGGCTTTCTATTACTTATGTGTTGGAGTAATATATCGATGTGATTTCTGATCTATGCCCACCATGCGAATAGAACCATAGATCGAGATGGATCACACTCGATGGGTCCCTAGTCAATAAAGCTTCACTAGAAGCGACTAGTATGAAAGATGGCTCTTCATGGCTTACGTTCTGTTAGTCATTGGAATGGGATTCCGGAGTCTGATCATAGATATCATGTGGGACATGATATTGGACGACCCGCCCTGAATGTGTGCCATAGATTGAGTCATTAACATATTCAGTGTCGTAGCTTGTCATGTATCCTTAGACCAAGGAGTCTTTGTGATCACTATGCAGTCAACAACTAAGTTTGACCTGAGCCTAACGTTGTCCGTAACAGGGCTTCCATAACGGCCAGGATTGGCTTGGGGACGGGTTGCATGAGTGACACGAAAGACGGCTAAGGGATTTATCCCTCATACTGAGGTATGGGAAAGATATCGGTTCTCGGCCGCTTGATCGAGAGTGACTGAAAGAATAGCATGGCCATGCACATGATACTAGGTATCATATATTCAGTCATCTCACATATCAAGGAACAGTGATTGAGAATAATAAGGATGACGGCTCTATGCCTTATCTCAATCAGGATATCGGAGATAAAAGGATAATGACAGGGAGGACGGAAAGGTTAGAATCGATTGGTTCGATTCGCTATGTAGTGTCAGGCAATACTAAAGTCTCGTTAGTTGCCACTTATATAGGATCAAGTAAAATGGGATTTTACGTTGATCTATCGACATGCATAGACCTAAGGGTCACACCGAAGGATGAAACTCATTGACACATTTATGGAGAATGGCCAAAAGAGAGTTGTCTCGGGACATGACCAAAACTGGGTTTTGGGTCATGTGCCCGTAAGTGAATAGGACATTACGGATCAAGACAAGGCTTGGAGTCTTGGGATTGATCGCGTCGGATAATGTTGGACATTTCCGGTATGGAAGGCTTGGAGGCGATGAGCACGTCACGGGACCTCGTTGGGAATGGCCATGGGCCATGTTCCAAGAGGCCCATGAAAGGCCCATGCAACCAAGGCCCATGGAACTAATTAATCAAGTCTTGATTAATTAGTACTAAGTAAGCAAGACAAGGATTAAGGTGTTGGTGATTCACCACCTAACCCATCTTGTCTTGCCATACTTAGCACCATGCTTGTCTTACTTCACACCATGCTTCACACCTTACTTGTCCTTGATGGTTGTTGATGGTTTAAGTCATCTTTTTCCTACAACAAATCACAAGACAAGAATAGAAACACAACTTCTCTCCCTCTCACACTACAATTTCGAGTTTGGCACTTTTCCCCCCTCTTGTTGTGTTCTTGAGTCATCTAAAGAAGAACTACGTGGCTTTGATTCCATTTGGATACGTAGGCGTCTTGGAGACTCAAGCCGATCATCGTTTCTTTGGTGTTCTCTTCCTTTTCTTGAACTAGTTGGTAAGGAAACATCCATATTGTTTATTCTCTTGTGTATCTAATATTTGGTAGTGTTCTATGACATGGTCTCGAGTTATTTCCGCTGCAAGTATGTGTTCATACCCTCCATCGAGACCCAACAGTGGTATCAGAGCCGTGCTACCTTCGGGATTCACAAGAGAACTTTCGGTTTTGCTTGCTAGTTTCGGTTTTGCATGTTAATTTGCTAAATTGTTTGATAACATGTTTTAAATTCTTGTTTATGGGTTTAATGCATGAAAAATGAATTTTTGAAAAGTTTATCAAATCTGGAATTTTTGAAAAAAATTTGATTTTTCGGGTCTCGGGAGCGGGACTCTCGGGGAGCCGAAACCGGGACCGAACGGGGCTCCGTTGGACGGAGCTAGGCCAAGCATGACCATTGGATGGTCAATATGCCGAGCTAAACCGTTTTGTTAGTCATGACGAGTTTGGAACCGTCTTGATGAACTCAAAAATCAAATGTTCAAAAGTTTCAATTTTGAACGGTTTCGATAAACCGAGTATCAAAAATTTTCGAAACTTGGCAATTAATTAAAACCGGAAAATCACATGATGTTTGATAACATGCTTGTTTGATAACACGATGTGTGATGTGATGTTGGCATGGTGTACATAATAGCCCCGAGTTTGATTTAATTATTTATCGCTTTTCACGGCCTGCGAGCCGTTAGAGTTAGCGTGTAATTATTTTTTCGAGGTGTGGTCGTCGTACCACTTATTTGTAATATTTATTAATTCCCGACCTGCGAGTCGTGTATTAAATTGTAATATTTTACTCAAGACGAAGAAAGGGCGAAAAGGTCATTTGGTGGCTTCTCGGGTTTTGACATCGGCTTGGAGTCGGTGGAGCTCAAGAAGCTAGTGGGAGTTAGTTTAGTGGGCTATTATGTACATATTTAACGCTTTATGCTTGGTTTAGTTTTTGCATGATCTTTTCTATGTGTTTTAGAATTGCATGCTTAACTTAATTTACCGAGCATATCACCTCACATGCAAAGATAAAATTGGTTTTAATCATTGTCTGTGAGCCCTTAGAATCGTCATTACATTGGATGTAGTTGACGGGTTCGAAGGAAGAATTACATTGGATGAAATTGGAGGCATCATTACATTTGGAATGTAGTTGATGTGCTCATCGCATCTAGGATGTGCCAAAAGTTTAAAACACAACCGGACAAGTAAAAACGGGTCATGTCCGATACCTCCCAATTATCAACACCTTACTACCTCCCCGTCCTATGGGTGTCGTGCGCATTAGCGGAGCATCCATGGGAAAGCGGGGTAGTAGGTTTGGACGACATGTGTAGGTGTCGTGCGCATTAGCGGAGCACCCACATAGTGACGGGCCATAGTTGAAAATTGGTGGACCCGACTACGATTCTCAGCCTGAGGTTGAGCTAGGGTATCAGATAGGGTAAGCCGTGTACATGAGTACATACCCTAGCCAAGAGTCACATTGGATGTGATTGGATGGAGTCCTACCTACATAGCTCGATTAAGTAGTGAGCATTAGTTCAGCTTAATCGGGTGAATCAAGGATCTTGGTTTTAGGTTCTAAAGGTTTAGAATCAATTGGTTGGTGTTTGAACTTGATCTTCATAAAATTTATTCAGTTTACTGATTATATTTTGTTTGTCGTGTAGATCAAATGGCAAGTACTTCAGCGAACAATAGTAGTTTGTCACTAAAAACCATTCTTGATAGGATCAAGCTAAGTGGGACAAACTACTTGGACTGGGACAGAAACTTGAGGATAGTCCTCAAATTCGAGCGCAAAGAATATGTCCTAGACCAGGCTATCCCTGAGGAGCCAGCTAATAATGCCATTAGGGCCGTTAAGGATGCATACCAAAAGCACCTTAGCGATTCTATAGATGTGGCATGTATTATGCTGGGCTGCATGGAGTCTGATCTCCAAGACCAGTTCATGGAGTACTCTGATGACCCCTATACTATGATGGGGATCATAAAGGGTATGTTCAAGGAAAGGGCACGTATCGTGAGATACAATGTCCTTAATGAACTTCTCTCCTGCAAAATGTCAGCAGGAGTCTCCGTGGGTCCTCATGTCCTAAAGATGAAGGGGCATCTCGAACATCTTAATCGACTGGGTCTTAAGATAGAGAACGAGATGGCAGCGGATGTGGTTCTGCGTTCCCTTCCTCGTTCATATGCTACGTTCGTCATGAACTATCATATGCACGATATGGACAAGACCATTTCAGAGTTGCATGGAATGTTGGTAACTGCTGAAAAGAACGTCAAGGATCAGGGATCCAAGGATGTTCTGATGGTCAGACAGGGAAACAGTTTCAAGAATAAGGGAACTGTTAGTGGTAAGGGCAAGGCCCCTATGCACTTGGCAGGAAAGATGAGGCATCCGAAGCGTCCTAACCCTCCTAGGACCGGGGAGTCCTCAAGGAAGGGGAAGGATGTCGAGAATGTCTGCTTCTACTGTCAATAGCCTGGTCACTGGAAGAAAGATTGCAGGAAGTTTCTGGATGATCTGAAGAAGGGCGGTGGGACTGTGCCTTCATCAGGTATTTTCTTTATAGAGCTAAATCTCACTACTTCCAAAGATTCATGGGTATTGGATACCGGGGCTGAATCTCACATTTGTACTAATGTGCAGTGGCTGGAAGGTAGGAGAAGCTTGAAGAAGGACGAGGTGGACCTCAGAGTGGGCAACAAGACTAGAGTTGTGGCGACTGCTGTAGGATCCATAAGTCTTCTTTTGCCAAGTGGGCTAGTTTTTGTTTTGAACAATGTATATTGTGTACCTACTTTCAGTAGGAATATTGTATCTATTTCTTTGTTGGACAAGGAAGGATACAATTTTGATGTTGGAAATGGGATTTTCAATATTTTATGCAATGATATATTTTATGCTAGCGCCAAAATGGTTGGAGGATTGTACATATTGGATATGGATAACAATGCCTCAAGCTCTATATATAATGTAAATACCAAGAGGTCTAAGTCCAATGATTTAGACCAAACTCTTTTATGGCATTGTCGTTTAGGCCACATAAACGAGAAACGCATATCAACACTTCACAAGTGTGGACTTCTTAGTCCATTCGAATTTCATTCGATTGATAGATGCGAATCTTGTTTGATGGGAAAACTGACTAAAGCGCCCTTCATCGGTCGCGGTGAAAGGGCGGGTGACTTATTGGGGCTAATACACTCGGATGTGTGTGGACCAATGAGCACACTTGCCAGGAGGGGTTTTAGCTACTTTATCACATTTACTGACGACTTCAGTAGATATGGTTATGTCTATTTGATGAGACATAAGTCTGAAGCTTTTGATAAATTCAAAGAGTTTAAGACGGAAGTAGAAAACCAGCTCGGGAAAAGTATTAAAGCACTTCGATCAGATCGAGGTGGAGAATACTTGACCACAGAGTTTTTAGATCATCTAGCAGAAAGTGGGATCCTTTCGGAATGGACTCCTCCCGGAACACCACAATTGAATGGTGTGTCCGAACGGAGAAATCGGACTTTATTGGATATGGTCCGGTCCATGATTAGTGGGACTGATCTCCCAATCTCTTTCTGGGGTTATGCTCTGGAGACGGCCGCATTCATTTTGAATCGGGCTCCGACGAAGGCTGTGGAAGGGACACCATTTGAGAAATGGCGCGGGAGAAAGCCCGTTTTGTCCTTCCTAAAGATTTGGGGTTGCGAGGCTTATGTGAAACGTTTAGTTTCGACTAAGCTCGAACCAAGATCTGATAAATGCACCTTCGTTGGGTATCCCAAAGAAACAATGGGGTACTACTTCTACAAACCCAGCGAGAACACGGTGTTCGTCGCTCGGGGTGGGGTCTTTATGGAAAGGGAGTTTATTTCCAAAGACGTCAGTGGGAGGGTTGTACGTCTAGAAGAAATTCAGGGTGGTACAGATCCAACTGATCCACTGGACAACCCTGTAGAAGAGCCTGAGATGGTCGTAGAGCAAGGACCAGTTCCTGCAACAATTCCAGAAGGTCCAAGGCGATCTGAAAGGGTTAGTCGTCCACCTCCGAGATATGGTTACTTTGTGTCTGGAGGTGACGGTGAGCTTGTGGTGGATCACGATGATCCAGCTACATTTCAGGAAGCTGTGGACGGACCCGACTCTGAGTTATGGCTGGGAGCCATGAGGGAGGAAATGCAATCCATGTCGGACAACCAAGTCTGGGAACTGGTTGATCCCATCGGTGGTGTAAGAACCATCGGATGCAAATGGATCTTCAAGGTGAAGATGGACATGGAAGGCAACCCTCAGACCTACAAAGCCCGACTGGTGGCGAAAGGTTATAGGCAGATCCAAGGGATTGACTATGAGGAAACCTTTTCCCCAGTGGCTATGGTCAAATCTATCCGAATTCTTCTTGCCATAGCTGCATATCACGATTACGAGATATGGCAAATGGATGTCAAAACCGCTTTCCTAAACGGAAATTTGTCGGAGGACGTTTATATGTCTCAACCCGAAGGTTTTGTCGATCCGAAGAATAAGGGAAAGATTTGTAAGTTGTTGAAATCCATTTATGGATTGAAACAAGCTTCTCGGAGTTGGAACCTTCGTTTTGATGAAGCTGTAATTGGATTTGGCTTTATCAAGAATGAAGATGAACCTTGCGTTTACAAGAAGGCAAATGGGGGTATGATTACCTTTCTGGTGTTGTATGTCGATGACATACTACTCATTGGAAACGACATCCCAACCTTGCACGAGACTAAAGCTTGGTTAGGGAAGTGTTTCTCAATGAAGGACTTAGGCGATGCTGCTTATATCTTAGGGATTAAGATATATAGAGATCGCACCAAGAGGGTCTTGGGTTTAAGTCAAAGCACCTATGTGAACAAGGTATTGAGTAGGTTCTCAATGCTTGATTCCAAGAAAGGACTCTTACCCGCACGTCATGGCGTTCATCTCAGCAAGACTCAGTGTCCTAAGACACCTGATGAGCTGAAAAGAATGATGCGAATCCCATACGCTTCGGCGGTAGGATCGATCATGTATTCCATGATATGCACGAGACCGGATGTCTCATATGCCTTGAGTTGTACCAGCAAACATCAGTCTAACCCTGGTGAGGAACACTGGATAGCGGTCAAAGCGATTCTCAAATATTTGAGAAGAACTAAGGACGCGTTTCTAGTGTACGGGGGAAAAGATGATTCTGAACTAGTTGTTAATGGATATGTAGACGCTAGTTTCCAGACAGATCCAGATGACTTTAGAAGTCAGTCAGGATATGTGTTCACGCTGAATGGCGGAGCTTTCAGCTGGAAGAGCGTGAAGCAAGACACCGTCGCTGACTCCACGACAGAGGCCGAGTACATAGCGGCTGCAGAGGCGGCCAAGGAGGCTGTGTGGATTAGGAAGTTCACGGCAGGGTTGGGTGTAATCAAAAACCCATCCAGCCCGGTGAACCTATTTTGCGACAACACAGGGGCTATTGCGCAAGCTAAAGAGCCCAGATCGCATAACAAATCCAAACATGTACTGCGGCGATATCACCTCATCAGAGAGATACTGAACCGAGGCGATGTGAAGATCACCTATATTGCAACTGATGATAACATAGCCGACCCGTTGACTAAGGCACTATCGTTGCCTAAACATGAGAGGCATGTAAGGTCAATGGGAATAGATTGGAGTTTAGATTGGAACTAGGGCAAGTGGGAGATTGTTAGTCTTAGTGCCCGTAGTTCAATCATAAATGTCCAAATGTATATATCATCATTAGCAATAAGATTAAAGCGGCTTTCTATTACTTATGTGTTGGAGTAATATATCGATGTGATTTCTGATCTATGCCCACCATGCGAATAGAACCATAGATCGAGATGGATCACACTCGATGGGTCCCTAGTCAATAAAGCTTCACTAGAAGCGACTAGTATGAAAGATGGCTCTTCATGGCTTACGTTCTGTTAGTCATTGGAATGGGATTCCGGAGTCTGATCATAGATATCATGTGGGACATGATATTGGACGACCCGCCCTGAATGTGTGCCATAGATTGAGTCATTAACATATTCAGTGTCGTAGCTTGTCATGTATCCTTAGACCAAGGAGTCTTTGTGATCACTATGCAGTCAACAACTAAGTTTGACCTGAGCCTAACGTTGTCCGTAACAGGGCTTCCATAACGGCCAGGATTGGCTTGGGGACGGGTTGCATGAGTGACACGAAAGACGGCTAAGGGATTTATCCCTCATACTGAGGTATGGGAAAGATATCGGTTCTCGGCCGCTTGATCGAGAGTGACTGAAAGAATAGCATGGCCATGCACATGATACTAGGTATCATATATTCAGTCATCTCACATATCAAGGAACAGTGATTGAGAATAATAAGGATGACGGCTCTATGCCTTATCTCAATCAGGATATCGGAGATAAAAGGATAATGACAGGGAGGACGGAAAGGTTAGAATCGATTGGTTCGATTCGCTATGTAGTGTCAGGCAATACTAAAGTCTCGTTAGTTGCCACTTATATAGGATCAAGTAAAATGGGATTTTACGTTGATCTATCGACATGCATAGACCTAAGGGTCACACCGAAGGATGAAACTCATTGACACATTTATGGAGAATGGCCAAAAGAGAGTTGTCTCGGGACATGACCAAAACTGGGTTTTGGGTCATGTGCCCGTAAGTGAATAGGACATTACGGATCAAGACAAGGCTTGGAGTCTTGGGATTGATCGCGTCGGATAATGTTGGACATTTCCGGTATGGAAGGCTTGGAGGCGATGAGCACGTCACGGGACCTCGTTGGGAATGGCCATGGGCCATGTTCCAAGAGGCCCATGAAAGGCCCATGCAACCAAGGCCCATGGAACTAATTAATCAAGTCTTGATTAATTAGTACTAAGTAAGCAAGACAAGGATTAAGGTGTTGGTGATTCACCACCTAACCCATCTTGTCTTGCCATACTTAGCACCATGCTTGTCTTACTTCACACCATGCTTCACACCTTACTTGTCCTTGATGGTTGTTGATGGTTTAAGTCATCTTTTTCCTACAACAAATCACAAGACAAGAATAGAAACACAACTTCTCTCCCTCTCACACTACAATTTCGAGTTTGGCACTTTTCCCCCCTCTTGTTGTGTTCTTGAGTCATCTAAAGAAGAACTACGTGGCTTTGATTCCATTTGGATACGTAGGCGTCTTGGAGACTCAAGCCGATCATCGTTTCTTTGGTGTTCTCTTCCTTTTCTTGAACTAGTTGGTAAGGAAACATCCATATTGTTTATTCTCTTGTGTATCTAATATTTGGTAGTGTTCTATGACATGGTCTCGAGTTATTTCCGCTGCAAGTATGTGTTCATACCCTCCATCGAGACCCAACAGTGGTATCAGAGCCGTGCTACCTTCGGGATTCACAAGAGAACTTTCGGTTTTGCTTGCTAGTTTCGGTTTTGCATGTTAATTTGCTAAATTGTTTGATAACATGTTTTAAATTCTTGTTTATGGGTTTAATGCATGAAAAATGAATTTTTGAAAAGTTTATCAAATCTGGAATTTTTGAAAAAAATTTGATTTTTCGGGTCTCGGGAGCGGGACTCTCGGGGAGCCGAAACCGGGACCGAACGGGGCTCCGTTGGACGGAGCTAGGCCAAGCATGACCATTGGATGGTCAATATGCCGAGCTAAACCGTTTTGTTAGTCATGACGAGTTTGGAACCGTCTTGATGAACTCAAAAATCAAATGTTCAAAAGTTTCAATTTTGAACGGTTTCGATAAACCGAGTATCAAAAATTTTCGAAACTTGGCAATTAATTAAAACCGGAAAATCACATGATGTTTGATAACATGCTTGTTTGATAACACGATGTGTGATGTGATGTTGGCATGGTGTACATAATAGCCCCGAGTTTGATTTAATTATTTATCGCTTTTCACGGCCTGCGAGCCGTTAGAGTTAGCGTGTAATTATTTTTTCGAGGTGTGGTCGTCGTACCACTTATTTGTAATATTTATTAATTCCCGACCTGCGAGTCGTGTATTAAATTGTAATATTTTACTCAAGACGAAGAAAGGGCGAAAAGGTCATTTGGTGGCTTCTCGGGTTTTGACATCGGCTTGGAGTCGGTGGAGCTCAAGAAGCTAGTGGGAGTTAGTTTAGTGGGCTATTATGTACATATTTAACGCTTTATGCTTGGTTTAGTTTTTGCATGATCTTTTCTATGTGTTTTAGAATTGCATGCTTAACTTAATTTACCGAGCATATCACCTCACATGCAAAGATAAAATTGGTTTTAATCATTGTCTGTGAGCCCTTAGAATCGTCATTACATTGGATGTAGTTGACGGGTTCGAAGGAAGAATTACATTGGATGAAATTGGAGGCATCATTACATTTGGAATGTAGTTGATGTGCTCATCGCATCTAGGATGTGCCAAAAGTTTAAAACACAACCGGACAAGTAAAAACGGGTCATGTCCGATACCTCCCAATTATCAACACCTTACTACCTCCCCGTCCTATGGGTGTCGTGCGCATTAGCGGAGCATCCATGGGAAAGCGGGGTAGTAGGTTTGGACGACATGTGTAGGTGTCGTGCGCATTAGCGGAGCACCCACATAGTGACGGGCCATAGTTGAAAATTGGTGGACCCGACTACGATTCTCAGCCTGAGGTTGAGCTAGGGTATCAGATAGGGTAAGCCGTGTACATGAGTACATACCCTAGCCAAGAGTCACATTGGATGTGATTGGATGGAGTCCTACCTACATAGCTCGATTAAGTAGTGAGCATTAGTTCAGCTTAATCGGGTGAATCAAGGATCTTGGTTTTAGGTTCTAAAGGTTTAGAATCAATTGGTTGGTGTTTGAACTTGATCTTCATAAAATTTATTCAGTTTACTGATTATATTTTGTTTGTCGTGTAGATCAAATGGCAAGTACTTCAGCGAACAATAGTAGTTTGTCACTAAAAACCATTCTTGATAGGATCAAGCTAAGTGGGACAAACTACTTGGACTGGGACAGAAACTTGAGGATAGTCCTCAAATTCGAGCGCAAAGAATATGTCCTAGACCAGGCTATCCCTGAGGAGCCAGCTAATAATGCCATTAGGGCCGTTAAGGATGCATACCAAAAGCACCTTAGCGATTCTATAGATGTGGCATGTATTATGCTGGGCTGCATGGAGTCTGATCTCCAAGACCAGTTCATGGAGTACTCTGATGACCCCTATACTATGATGGGGATCATAAAGGGTATGTTCAAGGAAAGGGCACGTATCGTGAGATACAATGTCCTTAATGAACTTCTCTCCTGCAAAATGTCAGCAGGAGTCTCCGTGGGTCCTCATGTCCTAAAGATGAAGGGGCATCTCGAACATCTTAATCGACTGGGTCTTAAGATAGAGAACGAGATGGCAGCGGATGTGGTTCTGCGTTCCCTTCCTCGTTCATATGCTACGTTCGTCATGAACTATCATATGCACGATATGGACAAGACCATTTCAGAGTTGCATGGAATGTTGGTAACTGCTGAAAAGAACGTCAAGGATCAGGGATCCAAGGATGTTCTGATGGTCAGACAGGGAAACAGTTTCAAGAATAAGGGAACTGTTAGTGGTAAGGGCAAGGCCCCTATGCACTTGGCAGGAAAGATGAGGCATCCGAAGCGTCCTAACCCTCCT
Source organism: Erodium maritimum (assembly GCA_963921825.1). Classification (NCBI taxonomy): domain Eukaryota; kingdom Viridiplantae; phylum Streptophyta; class Magnoliopsida; order Geraniales; family Geraniaceae; genus Erodium; species Erodium maritimum. The sequence continues at coordinate 94,252,457 of OY997588.1, read as the reverse complement.
AGGACCGGGGAGTCCTCAAGGAAGGGGAAGGATGTCGAGAATGTCTGCTTCTACTGTCAACAGCCTGGTCACTGGAAGAAAGATTGCAGGAAGTTTCTGGATGATCTGAAGAAGGGCGGTGGGACTGTGCCTTCATCAGGTATTTTCTTTATAGAGCTAAATCTCACTACTTCCAAAGATTCATGGGTATTGGATACCGGGGCTGAATCTCACATTTGTACTAATGTGCAGTGGCTGGAAGGTAGGAGAAGCTTGAAGAAGGACGAGGTGGACCTCAGAGTGGGCAACAAGACTAGAGTTGTGGCGACTGCTGTAGGATCCATAAGTCTTCTTTTGCCAAGTGGGCTAGTTTTTGTTTTGAACAATGTATATTGTGTACCTACTTTCAGTAGGAATATTGTATCTATTTCTTTGTTGGACAAGGAAGGATACAATTTTGATGTTGGAAATGGGATTTTCAATATTTTATGCAATGATATATTTTATGCTAGCGCCAAAATGGTTGGAGGATTGTACATATTGGATATGGATAACAATGCCTCAAGCTCTATATATAATGTAAATACCAAGAGGTCTAAGTCCAATGATTTAGACCAAACTCTTTTATGGCATTGTCGTTTAGGCCACATAAACGAGAAACGCATATCAACACTTCACAAGTGTGGACTTCTTAGTCCATTCGAATTTCATTCGATTGATAGATGCGAATCTTGTTTGATGGGAAAACTGACTAAAGCGCCCTTCATCGGTCGCGGTGAAAGGGCGGGTGACTTATTGGGGCTAATACACTCGGATGTGTGTGGACCAATGAGCACACTTGCCAGGAGGGGTTTTAGCTACTTTATCACATTTACTGACGACTTCAGTAGATATGGTTATGTCTATTTGATGAGACATAAGTCTGAAGCTTTTGATAAATTCAAAGAGTTTAAGACGGAAGTAGAAAACCAGCTCGGGAAAAGTATTAAAGCACTTCGATCAGATCGAGGTGGAGAATACTTGACCACAGAGTTTTTAGATCATCTAGCAGAAAGTGGGATCCTTTCGGAATGGACTCCTCCCGGAACACCACAATTGAATGGTGTGTCCGAACGGAGAAATCGGACTTTATTGGATATGGTCCGGTCCATGATTAGTGGGACTGATCTCCCAATCTCTTTCTGGGGTTATGCTCTGGAGACGGCCGCATTCATTTTGAATCGGGCTCCGACGAAGGCTGTGGAAGGGACACCATTTGAGAAATGGCGCGGGAGAAAGCCCGTTTTGTCCTTCCTAAAGATTTGGGGTTGCGAGGCTTATGTGAAACGTTTAGTTTCGACTAAGCTCGAACCAAGATCTGATAAATGCACCTTCGTTGGGTATCCCAAAGAAACAATGGGGTACTACTTCTACAAACCCAGCGAGAACACGGTGTTCGTCGCTCGGGGTGGGGTCTTTATGGAAAGGGAGTTTATTTCCAAAGACGTCAGTGGGAGGGTTGTACGTCTAGAAGAAATTCAGGGTGGTACAGATCCAACTGATCCACTGGACAACCCTGTAGAAGAGCCTGAGATGGTCGTAGAGCAAGGACCAGTTCCTGCAACAATTCCAGAAGGTCCAAGGCGATCTGAAAGGGTTAGTCGTCCACCTCCGAGATATGGTTACTTTGTGTCTGGAGGTGACGGTGAGCTTGTGGTGGATCACGATGATCCAGCTACATTTCAGGAAGCTGTGGACGGACCCGACTCTGAGTTATGGCTGGGAGCCATGAGGGAGGAAATGCAATCCATGTCGGACAACCAAGTCTGGGAACTGGTTGATCCCATCGGTGGTGTAAGAACCATCGGATGCAAATGGATCTTCAAGGTGAAGATGGACATGGAAGGCAACCCTCAGACCTACAAAGCCCGACTGGTGGCGAAAGGTTATAGGCAGATCCAAGGGATTGACTATGAGGAAACCTTTTCCCCAGTGGCTATGGTCAAATCTATCCGAATTCTTCTTGCCATAGCTGCATATCACGATTACGAGATATGGCAAATGGATGTCAAAACCGCTTTCCTAAACGGAAATTTGTCGGAGGACGTTTATATGTCTCAACCCGAAGGTTTTGTCGATCCGAAGAATAAGGGAAAGATTTGTAAGTTGTTGAAATCCATTTATGGATTGAAACAAGCTTCTCGGAGTTGGAACCTTCGTTTTGATGAAGCTGTAATTGGATTTGGCTTTATCAAGAATGAAGATGAACCTTGCGTTTACAAGAAGGCAAATGGGGGTATGATTACCTTTCTGGTGTTGTATGTCGATGACATACTACTCATTGGAAACGACATCCCAACCTTGCACGAGACTAAAGCTTGGTTAGGGAAGTGTTTCTCAATGAAGGACTTAGGCGATGCTGCTTATATCTTAGGGATTAAGATATATAGAGATCGCACCAAGAGGGTCTTGGGTTTAAGTCAAAGCACCTATGTGAACAAGGTATTGAGTAGGTTCTCAATGCTTGATTCCAAGAAAGGACTCTTACCCGCACGTCATGGCGTTCATCTCAGCAAGACTCAGTGTCCTAAGACACCTGATGAGCTGAAAAGAATGATGCGAATCCCATACGCTTCGGCGGTAGGATCGATTATGTATTCCATGATATGCACGAGACCGGATGTCTCATATGCCTTGAGTTGTACCAGCAGACATCAGTCTAACCCTGGTGAGGAACACTGGATAGCGGTCAAAGCGATTCTCAAATATTTGAGAAGAACTAAGGACGCGTTTCTAGTGTACGGGGGAAAAGATGATTCTGAACTAGTTGTTAATGGATATGTAGACGCTAGTTTCCAGACAGATCCAGATGACTTTAGAAGTCAGTCAGGATATGTGTTCACGCTGAATGGCGGAGCTTTCAGCTGGAAGAGCGTGAAGCAAGACACCGTCGCTGACTCCACGACAGAGGCCGAGTACATAGCGGCTGCAGAGGCGGCCAAGGAGGCTGTGTGGATTAGGAAGTTCACGGCAGGGTTGGGTGTAATCAAAAACCCATCCAGCCCGGTGAACCTATTTTGCGACAACACAGGGGCTATTGCGCAAGCTAAAGAGCCCAGATCGCATAACAAATCCAAACATGTACTGCGGCGATATCACCTCATCAGAGAGATACTGAACCGAGGCGATGTGAAGATCACCTATATTGCAACTGATGATAACATAGCCGACCCGTTGACTAAGGCACTATCGTTGCCTAAACATGAGAGGCATGTAAGGTCAATGGGAATAGATTGGAGTTTAGATTGGAACTAGGGCAAGTGGGAGATTGTTAGTCTTAGTGCCCGTAGTTCAATCATAAATGTCCAAATGTATATATCATCATTAGCAATAAGATTAAAGCGGCTTTCTATTACTTATGTGTTGGAGTAATATATCGATGTGATTTCTGATCTATGCCCACCATGCGAATAGAACCATAGATCGAGATGGATCACACTCGATGGGTCCCTAGTCAATAAAGCTTCACTAGAAGCGACTAGTATGAAAGATGGCTCTTCATGGCTTACGTTCTGTTAGTCATTGGAATGGGATTCCGGAGTCTGATCATAGATATCATGTGGGACATGATATTGGACGACCCGCCCTGAATGTGTGCCATAGATTGAGTCATTAACATATTCAGTGTCGTAGCTTGTCATGTATCCTTAGACCAAGGAGTCTTTGTGATCACTATGCAGTCAACAACTAAGTTTGACCTGAGCCTAACGTTGTCCGTAACAGGGCTTCCATAACGGCCAGGATTGGCTTGGGGACGGGTTGCATGAGTGACACGAAAGACGGCTAAGGGATTTATCCCTCATACTGAGGTATGGGAAAGATATCGGTTCTCGGCCGCTTGATCGAGAGTGACTGAAAGAATAGCATGGCCATGCACATGATACTAGGTATCATATATTCAGTCATCTCACATATCAAGGAACAGTGATTGAGAATAATAAGGATGACGGCTCTATGCCTTATCTCAATCAGGATATCGGAGATAAAAGGATAATGACAGGGAGGACGGAAAGGTTAGAATCGATTGGTTCGATTCGCTATGTAGTGTCAGGCAATACTAAAGTCTCGTTAGTTGCCACTTATATAGGATCAAGTAAAATGGGATTTTACGTTGATCTATCGACATGCATAGACCTAAGGGTCACACCGAAGGATGAAACTCATTGACACATTTATGGAGAATGGCCAAAAGAGAGTTGTCTCGGGACATGACCAAAACTGGGTTTTGGGTCATGTGCCCGTAAGTGAATAGGACATTACGGATCAAGACAAGGCTTGGAGTCTTGGGATTGATCGCGTCGGATAATGTTGGACATTTCCGGTATGGAAGGCTTGGAGGCGATGAGCACGTCACGGGACCTCGTTGGGAATGGCCATGGGCCATGTTCCAAGAGGCCCATGAAAGGCCCATGCAACCAAGGCCCATGGAACTAATTAATCAAGTCTTGATTAATTAGTACTAAGTAAGCAAGACAAGGATTAAGGTGTTGGTGATTCACCACCTAACCCATCTTGTCTTGCCATACTTAGCACCATGCTTGTCTTACTTCACACCATGCTTCACACCTTACTTGTCCTTGATGGTTGTTGATGGTTTAAGTCATCTTTTTCCTACAACAAATCACAAGACAAGAATAGAAACACAACTTCTCTCCCTCTCACACTACAATTTCGAGTTTGGCACTTTTCCCCCCTCTTGTTGTGTTCTTGAGTCATCTAAAGAAGAACTACGTGGCTTTGATTCCATTTGGATACGTAGGCGTCTTGGAGACTCAAGCCGATCATCGTTTCTTTGGTGTTCTCTTCCTTTTCTTGAACTAGTTGGTAAGGAAACATCCATATTGTTTATTCTCTTGTGTATCTAATATTTGGTAGTGTTCTATGACATGGTCTCGAGTTATTTCCGCTGCAAGTATGTGTTCATACCCTCCATCGAGACCCAACAGGATCACGATGATCCAGCCACCTTTCAGGAAGTCGTGGATGGGCCCGACTCCGAGTTATGGCTGAGAGCCATGAGGGAGGAAATGCAATCCATGTCGGACAACCGAGTCTGGGAATCGGTTGATCCCATCAATGGTGTGAGGACCATCGGATGCAAATGGATCTTCAAGGTGAAGATGGACATGGACGACAACCCTCTGACCTACAAAGCTCAACTGGTGGTGAAAGGTTATAGGCAGATCCAATGGATTGATTATGAGGAAACCTTCTCCTTAGTGGCTATGGTCAAAATCGATCCAAATTCTTCTTGACATAACTGTGCATCATAATTACGAGATATGGCAAGTGGATGTCAAAACCGCTTTCCTAAATGGAAATTTGACTGAGTACATTTGTATGTCTCGGTCCAAAGGTTTTCACGATCCGAAGAATAAGGGAAAGATTTATAAGTTGTTGAAATCCATTTATGGATTGAAACGAACTTCTCGGAGTTGGATCCTTCGTTTTGATGAAGCTGTAATTGGATTCGGCTTAATCAAGAACGAGGACGAATCTTGCGTTTATGAGAAGGCTAGTGGGAGCAAGATTACCTTTCTGGTTCTCATTGAAAACGACATCCCAACCTTGCACGAGACTAAAGCTTGGTTGAGGAAGAGTTTTTCAATAAAGGACTTAGGCGATGCTTCTTATATCTTAAGGATTAAGATATGTAGAGATCGCACCAAGAGGGTCTTGGATTTAAGTCAGGGAACCTATGTGAACAAGGCATTGAGTAGGTTCTTAATGCTCGATTCAAAGAAAGGACTCTTACCCACTAGTCATGGCATTCATCTATGCAAGACTCAGTGTCCTAAGACACCTGATGAGCTGAAAAGGATGATGAGAATCCTATGCGCTTGGGGACAGGATCGATCATATATGCCATGACATGTATGAGACCGGACGTCTCGTAAGCCTTATGTTGTACCAGTAGACATCAATCTAACCCGAGGGAAAAGATGATGTTGAACTATTCGTCGAAGGATGAGTAGACGCTAGTTTTCCAAAACAAATCCAGATGACTTTGGAAGTCAGTCATGATATGTGTTTATGCTGAATGGCAGAGCTTTAGCTGGGAGAGCATAAAGCAAGATACCATTGCCGAATCTAAGACAGAGGCCAAGTACATGGATGCTGCACTGGCAGCTAAGGAGGCTATGTGGATTTGGAAATTCACGACAGGGTTGGGTGTAATTAAAAACCCATCCAGCCCGGTGAATCCATTTTGCGACAACACAAGGGCCATTGCGCAAGCTAAAGGCCCAGATCGCATAACAAATCCAAACATGTACTACGGCGTATCCACCTAATCAGAGAAATACTGAACTGAGGTGAAGTGAAGATAACCTATATTGCAACAGATGATAACATAGCCAACCCTTTGACTAAGGCAGTGTCGCTGCCTAAACATGTTAGACATGTAAAGTCGATGGGGACATATTGGAGTTTAGATTGGAACTAGGGCAAGTGGGAGATTGTTAGTGCCTGTAGTTCAATCCTAAATGTCCAAATGTACATATCATCTTTAGCAATAAAATTAAAGCGGCTTTATATTACTTATGTGTTGGAGTAATACATCGATGTGTGCTCTGATCTATGCCCACCATGCGAATAGAACCATAGATCGAGATAGATCACATTCGATGGGTCCCTAGTCAATAAAGCTTCACTAGAAGCGACTAGTATGAAAGATGGCTCTTTATGGCTTACGTTCTGTTAGTCATTGGAATGGGATTCTGGAGTCTGATCATAGATATCATGTGGGACATGATATTGGACGACCCGCCCTGAATATGTGCCATAGATTAAGTCATGAACATATTCAGTGTCGTAGCTTGTCATGTATCCTTAGACCAAGGAGTCTTTGTGATTGCTATGTAGTCAACAACTGAGTTTGACCTGAGCCTAACGTTGTCCGTAACAGGGCTTCCATAACGGCCAGGATTGGCTTGGGGACGGGCTACATGAGTGACACAAAAGACGGCTAAGGGATTTATCCCTCATACTGAGGTATGGGAAAGATATCGGTTCTCGGCCGCTTGATCGAGAGTGACTGAAAGAATAGCATGGCCATGCACATGATACTGGGTATCATATATTTAGTCATCTCACATATCAAGGAACAGTGATTGAGAATAATAAGGATGACGGCTCTATGCCTTATCTCAATCAGGATATCGGAGATAAAAGGATAATGACAGGGACGACGGAAAGGTTAGAATCGACAGGGTCGATTCGTTACGCAGTGTCAGGCAATACTAAAGTCTCGTTAGTTTCCACTTAAATAGGATCAAGTAAAATGGGATTTTACGTTGATCTATTGACATGCATAAACCTAAGGGTCACACCGGAGGATGAAACTCATTGACACATTTATGGAGAATGGCCAAAAAGGAGTTGTCTCGGGACATGACTAAAACTGGGTTTTGGGTCATGTGCCCGTAAGTGAATAGGACTTTACGGATCGAGACAAGGCTTGGAGTCTTGGGATTGATCGCGTCGGATAATGTTGGACATTTCCGGTATGGAAGGCATGGAGGCGATGAGCGAATCACGGGACCTCATTGGAAATGGCCACGGGCCATGTTCCAAGAGGCCCATGAAAGGCCCATGCAACCAAGGCCCATGGAACTAATTAATCAAGTCTTGATTAATTAGTACTAAGTAAGCAAGACATGGATTAAGGTGTTGGTGATTCACCACCTAACCTAATCTTGTCTTGCCATACTTTGTCCTATTTACACCTTACTTGACTCCATACTTGTCCCATGCCTTTAGTTGGACAAGTATGAGTTTTGTTATGTTTAAGTCGTCTTTTTTTAACATAACAAACACAAGACAAGAATAGGAAACACAACTTCTCTCCCCCTTCCCTTGCAATTTCGGGTTTGGCAAGTTTCCACCTCCATTTTAGTGTTCTTGAGTCCTCAAAGAGAAGAACTACATGGCTTTGACTCCCATGTGGATACGTAGGCGACTTGGAGACTCAAGCCAATCATTCGTTACCCGGTGTTCTTGTTTTGGTAAGAACTAGTGCTGAATTTTTCTCTTGTGAGTCCATTCTTTGTTAGTTGTTTCATGGTTTTAATCGTCTCTTGGTTTTCATTGATTTTCCGCTGCGAGTTGGTTCATCTCCAACCCTACCTCGAGACCCAACATGTTGAGCCCGTGAGTTACTGTTTGGTGTGTCTTGGGAGGCCATGAGTGCCCGTGGGGTTGTTGAGCCCGTGAGTTACTGTTTGGTGTGTCTTGGGTGGCCATGAGTGCCTGTGGGGTTGTTGAGCCTGTGAGTTACTTGTTGGTGTGTCTTGGGAGACCGTGAGTGCCCGTGGGGTTGTTGAGCCCGTGAGTTATGGTTGGTGTGTCTTGGGATGTCGTGAGTGCCCGTGAGGTTGTTGAGCATATGAGTTATGGTTGGTGTGTCTTGGGAGGACGTGAGTGCCCGTGGGGTTGTTGAGTCCGTGTTTTTACTGTTGGTGTCTTGGGTGGCCATGAGTGCCTGTGGAGTGTTGAACCTGTGTTGTTGTTGTTTGTTGAACTTTGCTTGTGATTGTGATTGTGTTAGCCCGAGGTTAGTGACCCGACTGTGTTGGGATGTGGTGTGGAATTTGGCTGGCCTGACCGAGTTCGAGTCTCGGGAGGTTGCGAGCATCCTTTGGCTGGCCTGACCGAGTTCGAGTCTCGGGAGGTTGCGAGCGTTCTTTGGCTAGCCTGACCGAGTTCGAGTCTCGGAAGGTTGTGAGCATTTGTAGGCGATGAGAGGGCAGCTCCCCTTCCGACTAGCTATCGGAAAAGCAGCGCTGTATATATCGCCAACAGGTCGACTGCCTGAAGCCTGACAGGGATCGGCAAAGCGCGTGGGGCAGGCTCGAGCCCAGCCGGTTAGCAACCGGCACCGAGCAGTTGACAGGAGTGCGATCCTTTGTGATCTTATTTGGTGTGCGATCCTTTGTGATCTTGGGTGTTGCGTGGTGGTCTATCGTGTCTTTGGAGGAGGTTGTCAATCGTTGTGTCGGGTCTACTTTACGTGTCCGGTGTTGAGTCGGATGAGGGAAGTATCAGTGGGTGGTTGTCGGTCGGGTTACTTGAGTTTGGGGATAGTGATCCCCGATGTTGAGTTGGTTGTTGGTGTTACCGGCATTGTCTGCTAATTATGCCGTAGTCAGTCTGTTATGCGTGGTGGTGAGCGAACGCTCACCCCTAGCTGCTTTTCCTACAGGTACCGGTCGCATGTTGGACTAGGTGAGCTTCTGAAGCTTGAAGAGCTAGCAGCGGGATTTGGGGTTTTACTTTTAAGTCTAGTGACGGATACCTTGTTTGGTCCACTTGTTGGGACTTATTTTTGAGTTGTAAATATTATTTTGTTTAACTAAATGGAGATTTTAAAGTGTTTATTCAAAACAGATTTCAAATGTTTTATGATTTTAAACGTTCGCGTCCCGAGTTCGGTTTACTAAAATTGGGGCGTGACACCATAAATGTGTCAATGAGTTTCACCCACCGGTGTGACCCTTAGGTTTATGCATGTCAATAGATCAATGTAAAATCCCATTTTACTTGATCCTATTTAAGTGGAAACTAACGAGACTTTAGTATTGATTGACACTGCATAACAAATCGACCCTGTCGATTCTAACCTTTTCGTCGTCTCTGTCATTATCCTTTTATCTCCGATATCCTGATTGAGATAATGCATAGAGCCGGCATCCTTATTATTCTCAATCACTGTTCCTTGATATGTGAGATGACTAAATATATGATACCCAGTATCATGTGCATGGTCATGTTATTCTTTCAGTCACTCTCGATCAAGCGGCCGAGAACCGATATCTTTCCCATATCGTAGTATGAGGGATAAATCCCTTAGCCGTCTTTCGTGTCACTCAAGAAGTTCGTCCCCAAGCCAATCCTGGCCGTTATGGAAGCCCTGTTACGGACAACATTAGGCTCAGGTCAAACTCAGTTGTTTACTGCATAGCGATCACAAAGACTCCTTGGTCTAAGGATACATGACAAGTTACAACAATGAATATGTTCATGACTTGATCTATGGCACATATTCATGTCGGGTCATCCAATATCATGTCCCACATGATATCTATGATCAGACTCCGGAATCCCATTCCAATGACTAACAGAACGTAAGCCATAAAGAGCCATCTTTCATACTAGTCGCTTCTAGTGAAGCTTTGTTGACTAGGGACTCATCGAGTGTGATTTATCTCGATCTATGATTCTATTCGCATTGTGGGCATAGATCAGAGCACACATCGATATATTACTCCAACACATAAGTAATGTAAAGCCGCTTTAATTTTATTTCTAACGATGACTTATACATTTGGACATTTAGGATTGAACTACGGGAATTAAGGCTAACAATGATTAGTCATGGATACGCAAATGTGAGACATATGGGTGATGGTCATAGGGACTTGTCACTTGTATTATACAAGTTAGATATCATCATAGCGGCCGCTCTAGATGAGTAAGAGGTTTTTAAAAGAAGCATGACCATGCATGTGATTAGTCACCTATATTCCTCACTTAGAATCAAGAGAACATGTTGAGACTGAGTTAGAAGGGATGACACTTATATTCCGTCGTGACACTCGCCAAATGACAAGAGGATAAAACTACCCATGATAACAAGACTTGACGAAGTATCAGTCATTAGTTTTATGACTTGGCAAATCATGGGCCTTGCTAGAAGTTACCCATGACCCGTGAGTGAGACATCTCGCTTCATTTCACTACCAATACTAATAGAATCCTAAATGGTCACACACAATAGAGAAATACCACCATGAAGTGAACGAAATGGTTTCGATTAAATAGAATGATATGGAATTACATTTTATATAATAAACATATTACTTTTATTTAATACAAACTCTCACAAAGGAAAATAATATTTGTATTTAATTATTATAAATTATAGTAATTAAATACATATACTGGGTATAACGAGTTTATATACAATAGTTTTAAGCTTATCGTGGCTTATGCTCGGCCTGAAAAGGATCCATTACCAGCCAAGGGCAAAGTTGAGCCAAAACAGAGCATCCCGAGCTCTGTTGTTGGAGTTTCAAATCACCGGTGTTTAGAGGTTTTGTAGGAGGCTAGTTGGAAGTTGACAGATGGCACGTTAGCAAAGCTGTTGCAGAACATCGATCGGAGTTTTGTGGTTGAATGCATGTCGGAGTTGTTTCGGGCGGAGATTGATTCTCATTTGAATTTTGCAATTATTGCACTTGCGTACGATTCGGGTGGGTTGACTAAGTGTGCAGGATTTGATGAAGCCCGGCTTGCAAGGATTCTATTGATGGTGGTGTGTTTCTTGACAGACAAGTAACATCTCAATCAGCCTCGGTACAGGTTACGGAGGATCAGTCCGGTAAGCTTCAAGCCTTGCGTGTAGTGGGCTGTCTTGATGAAGGACCAATACCTATTGAGGTGGGTTTAGTGGATGGTGTGTCAACATGTTCGATGGTTGCGGTTCTGGTTATTGAAGGGTTGGAGGTTACGGTGGAACCAACGGAGAAGGAGAGCAGTCCATGGAAGGACGCCGTCCTTCAACCTCGTCAAAGCTGGCCTTCTACTTATATAGTAGTTACTCGTTCGAGAGCTCATTCACTGACCCGAAAACGTACCATCAAGGCAACGCCTCCTGTATCGACTTTGTGGAAATCGTCCCATAAGGCTCGGCAGAAATCATTTCATTAGTTTTTGTCGTTTGTTCGTTTTTTACTGTTTTTGGATTAAGGCCAGTCCTTATAGGTCCCCCTTAGTATAATTCCTCTGTAAGCGTAGTACTGGTCTTTTGACCTCCTTTACTCTGGAATCGGTCTTATTAATAAATATTTCGAGCTTATAAAAAAATATTAATTAAATAAACAAATAAAAAGTCAAAATATATCAAAATAAAAGGGCTTGGCCGAACACCTGATGAGTGGGGATGACTATGCGTCACAACCCTCTTTTTACGTGCATTAATACACAGTCAACAAGCAATATATTAAAAGGTTAAGTACTGGTCGAATCCACAGGGAGTAGAGGTATCACTAGTAGTTTGCTAAAACCTGGGGACGTAGGCTGTCACTTCCACATCCCTGAAAGGAAAAATAAAGGGAAGAATTGTAAAAGCGTTGTTTAAGTCTAGTAATATGTAAATATATATACACGCTACCACCTAAGACGCATAACGTTTAATTCACACAATAGAGTCGGTCACGAGAACAAGTAAATATGACTTCCAATAGACACATGGTTTGATTAACGATGGTGAAATAAAATAATTCTTTCATTATGCTCGTAGAACACTTAAGTTCCTATGTATGCGGCATCTTGAAATCAACCACATATTAGTCGTGCCCGGACCGATATGCGAACCACCAATCATTGGAAAGCAATAAAATAGGGTGTAGTTATACGATCTTGAGAGAAGCTCGATCAATCCTCGAACGAGAGATAACGACAACGAATGCATGTCACTCTCACTACAAACTACCAAAAGTAAAGATAACTACACCACTCAACCAATCGAATTAGCTACGCCTAGTTCACTTCCTAATTCCCGAATGCTATCAATCAGACGAACACCGAAAATCAGGTAGAACTAAATAGAGCATCGAATCACAATACTTTGGTACTATACAAGCATGAGAGGACTCTATATAAGTTTTCGAATCTACTTAGCTACGCATAGTTCAATCAACCTGACGACCGAATAAATCGATCATCAAGGACAACTAAATAGAGCAACGAATCACGAAGCTCTGGTAATACACAAGCGTAAGTAAACCCTAAATCAATAAGCAAATCTACTACACAAGCATGAAAAGACTCTAAATAAGTTGCCGAACCTACTTAGCTACGCATAGTTCAATCAACCTAACAACCAAATAAAGCGATCATCAAGGAGAAATAAGTAGAGCGAAGAATCACGAAGCTCTGGTAATACACAAGTGTAAGTAAACCATAAATCACTAAACGAATCTACTTAGCTACGCCTAGTTCACTTCTCGAAAGCCAAACCACACTGATTGAGATGAGTTCAAAAATCAAGAAGAACTACATAGAGTAACGAATCACCAAACACTGGTAATACACAAGCATAAGAAAATTCTATAAACGTGCAATCATGTCTCACACTAATTCAAATCATGGATTACTCGAAACATCGATCAATATAACACACACAACAATTAGGGAAAATCCCCAAATCATTGGGTCGGCTTGAAACACACAAGAGCATCGAGAAAAAACAACCTAGCATACTCGTATCTCGTCAATAGGAAATCGAAACATAAACATGTTGGAAATTCTAGATAAGTTCACTAAATGGATAAAGTTTGCATTTTTACGAACTCTAGCCTAGAACTTGATATACACCCAAGAGAAGAAATAGCTAGCACATGAAATCGGGTTCAAAAACATGACAAATCTAACATAAAGCACTAAAATAATGCATAAACATCGAGTAGCTTAAATATAGATGAATACTCATACAAGCAATTCGATGATAATTAAGCTCAAAACCCCCCAAATCATGCCAACACACATCCAAACTCAAATTAACCCTAAACTCATATATCAGTTTAAAGGAAATCAACATTTACACAACACCCATGACCAAATTGGAATCCAAGGTCATGGAATACAAATCTACTCAAGCACACAAATCCAAGGTCATGGAAATCTACTATTCTTTATTTATTCTTTAGAACAAATAAAGAATAGTAGAGATTAGAGCCGGGATTGGGTTGAGAAACCCAATTGAAAAATCCTCTAGCTTGCAAACCCATTATCTCCAACTCTCCAAAGCTTCAACACATGAAAATGGAGAAGTTGGATATGGTGGGAGGCTCATGGATGCTTGAAACCTCCTTGGATCGTCTTAGTTATGGCCTCAAGTGGTAGAAATTTCTCCCAAGATGAAGAACATTCATGAACAAATGAAGAACATGAGAGAGAAAAAGAGAAAATAACAATTAGCTTCAATTTGATTCTCAAGAAAAAAATCAGATATATCTCTATTGTTCATACACAACACATATATATAGAACATTGGAATAATAAAAAAAATAAAAAATGAATGTAATATTTTGGCTTTTAATTCACGCGAGATGTAGCTTCAGAACTCTGTGTTGATCCATAAGAACACTTAAGTTCCTGTGTATGCGGCATCATGAAATCAATCACATACTAGTCGCGGGGAGAGGGCAAAAGACCAATGCCCGGACTGATATGCGAACCACCAATCATTGGAAAGCATTAAAATAGGGTGTAGTTATATGATCTTGAGCGAAGCTCGATCAATCCTCGAACGGGAGATAGCGACAATAATGCATGTCACTCTCGCTACCAACTACCACAAGTAGAGATAACTACACCACTCGGCCAATCGACTCAGCTAGGCCTAGTTCACTTCCTAATTCCCAAAAGCTATCAGTAAGACGAACACCGAATATCAGGTAGAATTAAATAGAGTATCGAATCACGATACTCTGGTTCTACACAAACATGAGAGGACTCTAAATAAATTGTCGAATCTACTCACCTACGCATAGTTCAATCAACCTGACGACCGAATAAATCGATCATCAAGGACAACTAAATAGAGCAACGAATCACGAAGCTCTGATAATACACAAGCGTAAGTGTCACGCCCCAATTTCAGTAAACCGAACTCGGGACGCGAACGTTTTAAAAACATAAAAACACTTGAAACCTGTTTTCATTAAATCACTTTAAAATACCAGTTTAGTTCAACAAAATATAATTACAACTTAAAATACGTCCCAACACGTGGACAAAAGTACAAGGTATCCGTCACTAGACTCAAAAGACAAAACCCGGACTCTGCTCCTAGCTCCACAAGCTTCGAGAGCTCACCTAGTCCGTCCCACGAACAGTACCTGTAGGAAAAGCAGCTAGGGGTGAGCGTTCGCTCACCACCACGGATAACAGACTGACTACGGCATAATTAGCAGACAAAGCAGGTAGCACCAACAACAACTCAACCCTGGGGAACACCATCCCCAACCCAAGTACTCTGACTGAACATACACCCATTGTTGCCTTCCCTGACCAACTCAACACCCAGACGCGTAAGGTAGACCCGACACAACCATTGACGACCTCTTCCAAGGACTCAAAAGAAAGTACGCAACACCAAACAAGATCACAAAGGATCGCAAAACAGCTGCCAAGAATGCTCACGCCCTCCCGAGACTCTAAGTCGGTCAGGCCAACCCAAGAATGCTTGCAACTTACCGAGACTCTAACTCGTAAGCTAGCCGGAAAATGCTTGCAACTTACCGAGACTCTAACTCGTAAGGCAGCCAAAGAATGCTTGCAACTTACCGAGACTCTAACTCGTAAGCCAGCCAAAGTATGCTCACAAACCCAAACCACACACACGCGGCCAGGACCCCTTTATTGGCGGGCGGGCCCCCTACCCCGTCTGAACATGCAGACGCGTGTGCTCGTGGACCCCCGTTTCATGAAGCGGGCCCCCAACCTCAGGTAACAACAAACACAAACACAATCACAAGCAAGTTCAACAACCAGTAACAATACAGGTTCAACACTCACAGGCACTCATGGCCACCAAGACACCAACAGTAAAACTCGGACTCAACAGCCCCACAGGCACGCACGGCCTCCCAAGACACACCAACAGTAAAACACGGACTCAACAGCCCCACAGGCACTCACGGCCTCCCAAGACACCCCAACAGTACAACACGGACTCAACAGCCCCACAGGCACTCACGGCCACTCAAACCACCAGTAGTAAAGACACGGGTTCAACAACCCCACGGGCACTCATGGCCACCCAAAACTCAACGATAAAACATGCTTGCAACTTACCGAGACTCTAACTCGTAAGCCAGCTAAAGAAAGCTTGCAACCCCCCCGAGACTCTAACTCGGTCAGGCCAGCCAAAGACACCAACCTTAGTACACGGGCTCTCAATGTTAGTCTTAGTGCCCGTAGTTCAATCCTAAATGTCCAAATGTACATATCATCGTTAGCAATAAAATTAAAGCGGCTTTATATTACTTATGTGTTGGAGTAATATATCGACGTGTGCTCTGATCTATGCCCACCATGCGAATAGAACCATAGATCGAGATAGATCACACTCGATGGGTCCCTAGTCAACAAAGCTTCACTAGAAGCGACTAGTATGAAAGATGGCTCTTTATGGCTTACGTTCTGTTAGTCATTGGAATGGGATTCCGGAGTCTGATCATAGATATCATGTGGGACATGATATTGGACGACCCGCCCTGAATATGTGCCATAGATTAAGTCATGAACATATTCAGTGTTGTAGCTTGTCATGTATCCTTAGACCAAGGAGTCTTTGTGATCGCTATGTAGTCAACAACTGAGTTTGACCTGAGCCTAACGTTGTCCGTAACAGGGCTTCCATAACGGCCAGGATTGGCTTGGGGACGGGCTACATGAGTGACACGAAAGACGGCTAAGGGATTTATCCCTCATACTAAGGTATGGGAAAGATATCGGTTCTCGGCCGCTTGATCGAGAGTGACTGGAAGAATAGCATGGCCATGCACATGATACTGGGTATCATATCTTCAGTCATCTCACATATCAAGGAACGGTGATTGAGAATAATAAGGATGACGGCTCTATGCCTTATCTCAATCAGGATATCGGAGATAAAAGGATAATGACAGGGACGACGGAAAGGTTAGAATCGACAGGGTCGATTCCCTATGCAGTGTCAGGCAATACTAAAGTCTCGTTAGTTGCCACTTAAATAGGATCAAGTAAAATGGGATTTTACGTTGATCTATTGACATGCATAAACCTAAGGGTCACACCGGAGGATGAAACTCATTGACACATTTATGGAGAATGGGCAAAAGGGAGTTGTCTCGGGACATGACCAAAACTGGGTTTTGGGTCATGCGCCCGTAAGTGAATAGGACTTCACAGATCGAGACAAGGCTTGGAGTCTTGGGATTGATCGCGTCGGATAATGTTGGACATTTCCGGTATGGAAGGCATGGAGGCGATGAGCGAATCACGGGACCTCGTTGGAAATGGCCACGGGCCATGTTCCAAGAGGCCCATGAAAGGCCCATGCAACCAAGGCCCATGGAACTAATTAATCAAGTCTTGATTAATTAGTACTAAGTAAGCAAGACAAGGATTAAGGTGTTGGTGATTCACCACCTAACCCAATCTTGTCTTGCCATACTTTGTCCTATTTACACCTTCCTTGACACCATACTTGTCCCATGCCTTTAGTTGGACAAGTATGGGTTTTGTTATGTTTAAGTCATCTTTTTTCAACATAACAAAGACAAGACAAGAATAGGAAACACATTTTCTCTCCCTCTTCCATGGCCATTTCGGGTTTGGCTAGTTTCCACCTCCATTTTTGTGTTCTTGAGTCCTCAAAGAGAAGAACTACGTGGCTTTGATTCCCATGTGGATACGTAGGCGTCTTGGAGACTCAAGCCAATCATTCGTTAACCGGTGTTCTTGTTTTGGTAAGAACTAGTGCTGAATTTTTCTCTTGTTAATCCATTCTTTGTTAGTTGTTTCATGGTTTTAATCGTCTCTTGGTTTTCATTGATTTTCCGCTGCGAGTTGGTTCATCTCCAACCCTACCTCGAGACCCAACAGTGGTATCAGAGCCGTGCTACCTTCGGGATTCACAAGACGGTGTTCAAAGTTTCGGTTTTGCTTGAAAGTTTCGTTTTTTGGCATGTTGTTTTGCTAAATTGTTTGATAACATGTTTTAAATTCTTGTTCATGGATTTAATGCATGTAAAATGAATTTTTGAAAATTATTTCAAATCTGGAAATTTTGAAAAAAATTTGATTTTTCGGGTCTCGGGAGCGGGACTCTCGGGGAGCCGAAACCGGGACCGAACGGGGCTCCGTTGGACGGAGCTAGGCCAAGCATGACCATTGGATGGTTGATATGCCAAGGCTAAACCGTTTTGTTAGTTATGACGAGTTTGGAACCGTCATGACGAACTCGAAGATCAAATGTTCAAAAGTTTCATTTTTGAACGGTTTCGATAAACCGAGCATCAAAAAATTTCGAAACTTGGCTATTAATTAAAACCGGAAAATCACATGATGTTTGATAACATGCTTGTTTGATAACATGATGTGTGATGTGATGTTGGCATGGTGTACATAATAGCCCCGAGCTCAATTTAATTATTTATCGCTTTTCACGGCCTGCGAGCCGTTAGAGTTAGCGTGTAATTATTCTTTCAAGGTGTGGTCGTCGAACCACTTGTTTGTAATATTTATTTATTCCCGACCTGCGAGTCGTGTATTAAATTGTAATATTTTACTCAACACGAAGAAAGGGCGAAAAGGTCATTTGGTGGCTTTTCGGGTGTTGGCATCGGCTTGGAGTCGGTGGAGCTCAAGAAGCTAGTGGGAGTTAGTTTAGGGGGCTATTATGTGCATATTTATCGCTTTATGCTTGGTTTAGTTTATGCGTGATTAATTCTGTGTTTTAGAATTGCATGCTTAACTTTATTTACCGAGCATATCACCTCACATGCAAAGATAAAATTGGAATTTTAATCCTTGTGTGTGAGCCCTTACAATCGTCATTACATTGGATGTAGTTGACGGGTTCGAAGGAAGAATTACATTGGATGTAATTTGAGGCATCATTGCATTTGGAATGTAGTTGATGTGCTCATCGCATCTAGGATGTGTCAAAGTTTTAAACACAACCGGACAAGTAAAAACGGGTCATGTCCGATACCTCCCAATTATCAACACCTTACTACCTCCCCGTCCTATGGGTGTCGTGCGCATTAGCGGAGCATCCATGGGAAAGCGGGGTAGTAGGTTTGGACGACATATGTGGGTGTCGTGCGCATTAGCGGAGCACCTACATAGTGACGAGCCATAGTTGAAAATTGGTGGACCCGACTACGATTCTCAGCCTGAGGTTGAGCTAGGGTAACAGATAGGGTAAGTCGTGTACATAAGTACATACCCTAGCCAAGAGTCACATTGGATGTGATTGGATGGAGTCCTACCTACATAGCTCGATTAAGTGGTGAGCATTAGTTCAGCTTAATCGAGTGAATCAAGGATCTTGGTTTCAGATTCTAAAGGTTTAGAATTGATTGTTGGTGTTTAAGCTTGATCTTCATAAAATTTATTCAGTTTACTGATTGAATTTTATCTGTTGTAGATCAAATGGCAAATTCAGCGAACATTAATAGTTTGTCATTGAAAACCATTCTTGACAGGGTCAAGCTAAATGGGACAAACTATTTGGACTGGTACAGAATTTTGAGAATAGTCCTCAAGTCTGAACGCAAAGAATATGTCCTTGACAAGGCTGTCTCTAAGACCATATCAGAGTTACATGAAGTGTCATCAGCTGCTGAGAAGAATATCTCAGGGATCTGGGATCCAAGGATATTCTGATGGTCAACAAGGGAATTGGAAGTGGCAAGGGCTGGGCCCATGCGCACTTGGCAGGAAAGATGAGACACCTGAGAATGTCTGCATCTACTGCCAACAGCCTGGTCATTGGAACCGGGATTACAGGAAGTTCATGGCTGATCTGAAGAAGGGCAGTGGGACTGCGCCTTCATCAAATAGCCTGGATGATCTGAAGAAGGGCAGTAGGACTGCGCCTTCATCAGGAAACCTGGATGATCTAAGGAAGGGCGGTGGGACCGTGCCTTCATTCGGTATTAATTCTATAGAGCTACATCTCTCTACTTCCAAAGATTTATGGGTATTAGATACCATGACTGAATCTCACACATGCACTAATATATGGTGGCTGAAAGTAGGAGAGATTTGGAAAGCACGAAATGGACCTCAGAGTTGTGGCAACTGCTGTAGGATCTATGAGTCTTGCTTTGCCAAGAGGCCTTGTCTTAGTATTGTATAATGTATATTGCATACCTACTTTTAGTAGGAATATTATATCTGTATCCGTGTTTGACAAGGAAGGATATAATGTTAATATTGGAAATGGAGTTTTCAATGTTCTATGCAATGATATGTTTTATACCAGTACTGACATGGTTGGAGGATTGTACATATATAGATATGGGTAACAATGCCTCAAGTTCTATATATTCCGTTAATACCAAGAGGTCTAAATCCAACGATTTAAACCTAACTCTGTTATGGTACTGTCATTTGGGTCGCATAAACAAGAAGCGCCTATCAGCACTTCAGAAGTGCGGGCTTTCAGGTTCATTCGAATTCCATTCGATCGATAGGTGCAAGGTTTGTTTGATGAGCAAAATGACTAAAGTGCCCTTTATCGATCGCGATGAAAGGGCGGGTGAATTATTGGGGCTGATACACTCGAATGTGTGTAGACCAATAAGTTCACTTGCCAGGAGGGGTTTTAGCTACTTTATCACATTTACTGATGATTACAGTAAATATGGTTATGTCTATTCGCTGAGACATAAGTCTGAAGCTTTTGATAAATTCAAAGAGTTTAAGACTAAAGTAGAAAACCAGCTCGACAAAGGTATTAAGGCACTTCGATTGGATTGAGGTGGAAAATACTTGACCACAGAGTTATTAGATCATATAAAAGAGAATGAGATCCTTTTGGAATGGACTCCTCCTGGGACACTGTAGTTGAAAGGTGTAGCCAAACGGAGAAATCGGACATTGTTAGACAATGGTCCGTTCCAAGATTAGTTGGACTGATCTCCCAATCTCTTTCAGGGGTTATGCTCTAGAGACGACCGCATTCATAGTGAATCGGGCTTCGACGAAGGGTGTGGAAGGGACACCATTTTTAAATGGTACGGGATGATGCCCGCTTTGTCCTTCCTAAAGATTTGTGGTTGCGAGGCTTATGTGAAACATTTGGTTTCGACTAAGCTCGAACCAAGATCTGAGATATGCACCTTCGTGTGGTATCCCAAAGCAACAAGGGGATACTACTTCTACAATCCCAGTGAGAACATGGTGTTCGTCGCTTGGGGTGGGGTCTTTATGGAAAAGGAGTTTTGTTTCCAAAGACGTCATTGGGAGGACTGTGCATCTCGAAGAAATTCAGGATGGTACAGATCTGTCTAAACCAATTGGCAACCCAGTAGAAAGGAGCCATAGATTGTCGTAGAGTAAGAACCAATTCCTGTTACAATTCCGGAAGGTCCAAGGCGATTTGAAAGGATCAATCTTCCACCTCCAATATATGGTATCCGGAGGTGACAATGAAGTCATGGTGGATCACGATGATCCAGCCACCTTTCAAGAAGTCGTGGATGGGCCCGACTCCGAGTTATGGCTGGGAGCCATGAGGGAGGAAATGCAATCCATGTCGGACAACCGAGTCTGGGAACCGGTTGATCCCATCAATGGTGTGAAGACCATCGGATGCAAATGGATCTTCAAGGTGAAGATGGACATGGATGGCAACCCTCTGACCTACAAAGCTCAACTGGTGGCGAAAGGTTATAGGCATGGATTGACTATGAGGAAACCTTCTCCCTAGTGGCTATGGTCAAAATCGATCCAAATTCTTCTTGACATAACTGCGTATTATAATTACGAGATATGGCAAGTGGATGTCAAAACCGCTTTCCTAAATGGAAATTTGACTGAGTACGTTTGTATGTCTCGGCCCAAAGGTTTTGACGATCCGAAGAATAAAGGAAAAATTTATAAGTTGTTGAAATCCATTTATGGATTGAAACGAACTTCTCGGAGTTGGATCCTTCGTTTTGATGAAGCTGTAATTGGATTTGGCTTAATCAAGAACGAGGATGAATCTTGCGTTTATAAGAAGGCTAGTGGGAGCAATATTACCTTTCTGGTTCTCATTGAAAACGACATCCCAACCTTGCACGAGACTAAAGCTTGGTTGAGGAAGTGTTTTTCAATAAAGGACTTAGGCGATGCTTCTTATATCTTAAGGATTAAGATATGTAGAGATCGCACCAAGAGGGTCTTGGATTTAAGTCAGGGAACCTATGTGAACAAGGCATTGAGTAGGTTCTTAATGCTCGATTCAAAGAAAGGACTCTTACCCACTAGTCATGGCATTCATCTCAGCAAGACTTAGTGTCCTAAGACACCTGATGAGCTGAAAAGGATGATGAGAATCCTATGCGCCTGGGGGTAGGATCGATCATATATGCCATGACATATATGAGACCAGACGTCTCGTAAGCCTTATGTTGTACCAGTAGACATCATTCTAACCCGGGGGGAAAGATGATGTTGAACTAGTCGTCGAAGGATGAGTAGACGCTAGTTTTCCAAGACAAATCCAGATGACTTTAGAAGTCAATCAGGATATGTGTTTACGCTGAATGGTAGAGCTTTAGCTGGGAGAGCGTAAAGCAAGATATCATTGCCGAATCTACGATAGAGGCCAAGTACATGGATGCTGCAGAGGCAGCTAAGGAGGCTATGTGGATTTGGAAATTCATGGCAGGGCTGGGTGTAATTAAAAACCCATCCAGCCTGGTGAATCCATCTTGCGACAACACAAGGGCCATTGCGCAAGCTAAAAGCCTAGATCGTATAACAAATCCAAACATGTACTGCGGCGTATCCACCTCATCAGATAAATACTGAACTGAGGTGAAGTGAAGATAACCGATATTGCAACAGATGATAACATAGCCAACCCTTTGACTAAGGCAGTGTCACTGCCTGAACATGTTAGACATGTAAAGTCGATGGGGACATATTGGAGTTTAGATTGGAACTAGGGCAAGTGGGAGATTGTTAGTCTTAGTGCCCGTAGTTCAATCCTAAATGTCCAAATGTACATATCATCGTTAGCAATAAAATTAAAGCGGCTTTATATTACTTATGTGTTGGAGTAATATATCGACGTGTGCTCTGATCTATGCCCACCATGCGAATAGAACCATAGATCGAGATAGATCACACTCGATGGGTCCCTAGTCAACAAAGCTTCACTAGAAGCGACTAGTATGAAAGATGGCTCTTTATGGCTTACGTTCTGTTAGTCATTGGAATGGGATTCCGGAGTCTGATCATAGATATCATGTGGGACATGATATTGGACGACCCGCCCTGAATATGTGCCATAGATTAAGTCATGAACATATTCAGTGTTGTAGCTTGTCATGTATCCTTAGACCAAGGAGTCTTTGTGATCGCTATGTAGTCAACAACTGAGTTTGACCTGAGCCTAACGTTGTCCGTAACAGGGCTTCCATAACGGCCAGGATTGGCTTGGGGACGGGCTACATGAGTGACACGAAAGACGGCTAAGGGATTTATCCCTCATACTAAGGTATGGGAAAGATATCGGTTCTCGGCCGCTTGATCGAGAGTGACTGGAAGAATAGCATGGCCATGCACATGATACTGGGTATCATATCTTCAGTCATCTCACATATCAAGGAACGGTGATTGAGAATAATAAGGATGACGGCTCTATGCCTTATCTCAATCAGGATATCGGAGATAAAAGGATAATGACAGGGACGACGGAAAGGTTAGAATCGACAGGGTCGATTCCCTATGCAGTGTCAGGCAATACTAAAGTCTCGTTAGTTGCCACTTAAATAGGATCAAGTAAAATGGGATTTTACGTTGATCTATTGACATGCATAAACCTAAGGGTCACACCGGAGGATGAAACTCATTGACACATTTATGGAGAATGGGCAAAAGGGAGTTGTCTCGGGACATGACCAAAACTGGGTTTTGGGTCATGCGCCCGTAAGTGAATAGGACTTCACAGATCGAGACAAGGCTTGGAGTCTTGGGATTGATCGCGTCGGATAATGTTGGACATTTCCGGTATGGAAGGCATGGAGGCGATGAGCGAATCACGGGACCTCGTTGGAAATGGCCACGGGCCATGTTCCAAGAGGCCCATGAAAGGCCCATGCAACCAAGGCCCATGGAACTAATTAATCAAGTCTTGATTAATTAGTACTAAGTAAGCAAGACAAGGATTAAGGTGTTGGTGATTCACCACCTAACCCAATCTTGTCTTGCCATACTTTGTCCTATTTACACCTTACTTGACACCATACTTGTCCCATGCCTTTAGTTGGACAAGTATGGGTTTTGTTATGTTTAAGTCATCTTTTTTCAACATAACAAAGACAAGACAAGAATAGGAAACACATTTTCTCTCCCTCTTCCATGGCCATTTCGGGTTTGGCTAGTTTCCACCTCCATTTTTGTGTTCTTGAGTCCTCAAAGAGAAGAACTACGTGGCTTTGATTCCCATGTGGATACGTAGGCGTCTTGGAGACTCAAGCCAATCATTCGTTAACCGGTGTTCTTGTTTTGGTAAGAACTAGTGCTGAATTTTTCTCTTGTTAATCCATTCTTTGTTAGTTGTTTCATGGTTTTAATCGTCTCTTGGTTTTCATTGATTTTCCGCTGCGAGTTGGTTCATCTCCAACCCTACCTCGAGACCCAACACTCAAGGCCACCCAAGACACAACAGCAAAACACGGGCTCTCATGGCCACCCAAACTCAACAATAAAACACGGGCTCTCAAGGCCACCCAAGACACCAAAATCAATCAACCTCCGGCTTAACCAAATCCTCCAACAGTCCTAATATCAACAGTTTCTCAATCAAACTCCGGGCATGGTCATATGCCTCCAGTACTCCTAATATCGATAAGTTCACAAACAACCTCCGGGCATGGTCATATGCCTCCAGTAATTCTAGTATCGCTAAGTTCTCTGTTCCTACGGCACTACTAAGTGTCACATGCTTTTCTCATATTCGCTACAATCCCGTATCATGCTTTTCTAATATTCGATAACCTAAACAACCCACGACACCCCGGTGTCACATGCAATTCTACTGTTAACTTTCCCTAGTCAGGGCCGAGATCTGGCTACTTTTCCCTACCTCAACCGAAGAACACCCGCTACGTTTCCTAGCTGCTGACGTTCTGGCTCGCTACCTCCGGGCTTCACTTCGATCGAAGCCGGGCGCTAAAGATAACACGAAAGCCATAATTAGAGGCGGTTCCCAGGTTAATTTAAAGGTCACGATTAATCCAGTTTAAAACCGACAGTTGTCCTTTAAACTCGAGCGGGATAAAAGCGGCGTCACGGCGAATCGGGTTTGAGTACCCGAGCACCGAAACCGGTGCATGTTTTCGAGGCACGGTCCCAATGCACGAATCCCGAGGTTCGATTCAGCGGTCCGCTTTTGTTCCTTTCTAAACCCAATTAGCAGTCCATTTTAACCAGAGTTCCAGATTCGTTCAAATGCTCAAATTCCGTTTTAAAAATCAACTGATTTTACTTCCATTTTATTTTCAAATCTGATTTTAAACCCCATTTTCAATTTGTATTTACCTCTTTTTAATTTAAATCAGATTTCGTTTTACTTCCAAAATCATTTCTTTTTCAACAAAGGAGACGTTTCTGAGTTGGACTCGTCCAGATCAATAACAATTTTTTTACGTCCGAAATACAAACATCAAATTTTTATTTAAAATCTCGTTTTATTTCCTTCACTGAAACTACAATACTTCACGTTGTTTTCAGACAAAAACTCAGATCCACCGCTCGGGACAAAACACAGAAGCCAAAACAAGAGACGAACGACACGGAAAATAAACCAGCCGCCGGCGAAGACGTCGCCGGCGACTAAACCCCCAGGCACGAACCTCACGTGGAGGGAAGGGTGGCTGGGCGGTGCACGGCGGGCTATGCGAACCCGTGTCTCCTCGGATCTGGGCGAGACCGGCGAGGAGGACCCCTTTTCGCTCCAGATCTGGAACGGCGGCGAGAGGGCTTGGAGATGGGGCACCGGCGATGGCTCGGGACGAGGGCGTGGGCGGTGGGCGGCGATGGGCTCGGCGAGCTCGTCTCGCCTCAGATCTGGGCGAGGCCGGAGAGGACTCTCTTTCGCTCCAGATCTGAAACGCCGGCGAGGGTCGTCAGTCGGCCTTCTCGGTGGTGGGGCTAGGACGGAGGCTCGGCTATGCGTGGTCGGAGGTGGTGGTCGGGATTTGGGCGTGGGAGGAGACGGAAAAAGGACGGTTGGGTTCGAGGGGCTCGGCTTTGAGCTGAGAGGGAGAGGACGTTGGCGATGGCGGAACATGTCGGAGGGGAAGGAAGGAGGAGGGCCGGAGAGGTTTGACGAGGACGAAGGGGAGACGGGCTCACGGTTCGTGCGGTGGTGGCGTGAGGAGAGAGAGAGAAATGGAGATGGGCGGCAGCCATGGCGAAGGGAGGGAGACGCAGAGAGAGAGGGGTGAGTCTGTGTCGAGGAAGGAGAGGGAGTTTAGGGTTTCCGAACCCTAAACTTGCCATATATAGGCGGGCCGAGATAAACGGGCCGAGTGCGGCGTGGGCTGCACGGCCCAAACGAGAGGGAAGACCTGGTCGGGCCTTCTCAGGCCTGGTCTGGCTTTTTTTTTCACAAAACAAACTCGTTCCTAACCTCGACGTTATTATTTAATAATTTAAACGTTAAATTTTTCTCGGTCTTTACAGTAAGTAAACCCTAAATCAATAGACGAATCAACTTAGCTACGCCTAGTTCACTTCTCAAAAGCCAAACAACACCGATCGAGATGAGTTCGAAAATTAAGTAGAACTACATAGAGTAACGAATCACGAAACTCTGGTAATACACAAGCATAAGAAAATTATATAAACGTGCAGTCCCATCTCACACTAGATCAAGTAATGGATTACTCCAAATATCGATCTATATAGCGCACACAATAATTAGGGAAAATCCCCATATCGTTTAGTCGGCTTGAAACACACAAGAGCATCGAGAATACAAAACCTAACATATTCCTATCTCGTCAACAGGAAATCGAGACATAAACATGTTGGAAATCCTAGATAAATTCAATAAATGGCTAAAGTTTGCATTTTTACGAACTCTATCCTAGAACTTGATATACCTGAGAGACGAAATAACTAGCACATGAATTGGGTTCAAAAATATGACAAATCGAACACAAAGCACGAAAATCGGGCATAAACATCGAGTAGCTTAAATATAGATAGATACCTATACAAGCAATTCGATGTTAATTAAGCTCAAAAACAACCAAATCATGCCTACACAACACCAAACTCAAATTAACCCTAAACCCATGCATCAATTTAAAGGAAATCCACATTTACACAACACTCATGACCAAATATTGGAATCCAATGTCATGGAATACAAATCCTACTCAAGCATACAAAAAAACTGAGCTTTAGAACAAATAAAGAAGAGTAGAGATTAGAACCGAGATTGGGTTGAGAAGCCCAATCGAAAACTCCTCTAGCTTGTAAACTCACCATCTCCAACTCTCCAAAGCTTCAACACATGAAAGTGGAGAAGTTGGAGTTGGTAGGAGGCTCATGGATGCTTGACACCTCCTTGGATCGTCTTAGTTATGACCTCAAGTGGTAGAAATTGCTCTCAAGAGGAAGTACACTCAAGAAAAAATAAAGAACAAGAGAGAGAAAAGGAGAAAATAAAATGAGCTTCAATTTGATTCTCAAGAAGAAAAAAAATCTTATATATCTCTACTGTTCCTACGCAACATATATATATATATAGGGGAGCTTTCGGGTACAAACCTTATTTCGGGTCAGAACGTAGAACTAATCTGGACCATTGATTACCCAAATCGAATGGCCACCGAAATTCAGGGGGGGTGGGGGGTTATATATATATATATATATATATATATATATGAGCTTTCGGGTACAAACCTTATTTCGGGTCAGAACGTAGAACTAATCTGGACCATTGATTACCCAAATCGAATGGCCACCGAAATTCAGGGGGGGTCGGGGGTTATTTGTCACGCCCCAATTTCAGTAAACCGAACTCAGGACGTGAACTTTTAAAACAATGAAACATTTTGAAACCTTTTACAATAAATCACTTTAAGATCACCGTTTGTTCAACAAAAATAATATTTACAGCTTAAAACACGTCCCAAAAAGTGGACAAAAGTATGATATCCGTCGCTAGACTCAAATAAACCCAGAATCCCGCTCCTAGCTCTTCAAGCTTCAGAAGCTCACCTAGTCTAACCTGCGACCGGTACCTGTAGGAAAAGCAGCTAGGGGTGAGCGTTCGCTCACTACCACGGATAACAGACTGACTACGGCATAATTAGCAAACAATGCTGGTAACACCAACAACCAACTCAACCCCGGGGATCACTATCCCCAAACTCAAGTAACCCGACCGACACCCACACACTGCCACTTTCCTCAGCCGACTCAACACTCGGACACGTAAGGTAGACCCGACACAACGATCAACGACCTCCTCCAAAGACACGACAGACCACCACGCAACACCCAAGATCACAAAGGATCGCACACCAAACAAGATCACAAAGGATCGCACTCCTGTCAGCTGCTCAGTGCCGGTTGCTAACCGGCTGGGCTCGAGCCTGCCCCACGCGCTTTGCCGATCCCTGTCAGGCTCCAGGCGGTCGACCTATTGGCGATATATACAGCGCTGTTTTTCCGATAGCTAGTCAGAAGGGGAGCTGCTCTCTCATCGCCTAAAAACGCTCACAACCTCCCGAGACTCGAACTCGGTCAGGCTAGCCAAAGAATGCTCGCAACTTCCCGAGACTCGAACTCGGTCAAGCCAGCCAAAGAACGCTCGCAACCTCCCGAGACTCAAACTCGGTCAGGCCAGCCAAAGAACGCTCTCAACTTACCTATCCGTGTCAGGTTAGCCAGCCAAATTCCACACCACTTCCCGACACGAAGTCGGGTCACTAACCTCGGGCAAACACAATCACAATCACAAGCAAAATTCAACAAACAGCAACAAGACCGGTTCAACACTCCATAGGCACTCATGGACACCCAAGACACCAACGGTAAAACACGAACTCAACAACCCCACGGGCACTCACGGCCTCCCAAGACACACCAACCATAACTCACGGGCTCAACAACCCCACGGGCACTCACGGGCACTCACGGCCTCCCAAGACACACCAACCATAACTCACGGGCTTAAAAACCCCACGGGCACTCATGGCCACCCAAGATACATCGACAGTAACGACACGGGTTCAACAACCCCACGGGCACTCATGGCCTCCCAAGACACACCAACAATAAAGACACGGGTTCGACAACCCCACGGCACTCATGGCCACCCAAGACACAACAGTAAAGTACGGGCTCTCATGGCCACCCAAAACACAACAGTAAAGTACGGGCTTTCATGGCCACCCAAGACACAACAGTGAAGTACGGGCTCTCATGGCCACCCAAGACACAACATACACAATCAACCTCTGGCATAACCAATGCCTCCAACAGTCATAATATCAACAATTTCACAAAGAACCTCCGGGCATGGTCAAATGCCTACAGTACTCCTAATCTCGATAAGTTCGTAATCAACCTTCGGGCATGGTCATATGCCTCCAGTAATTCTAATAACGCTAAGTTCTCTGCTCCTACGACACTACTAAGTGTCACGTGCATTTCCAATATTCGCTACGTTCCTGTATCATGCCTTTCTAATATTCGATAACCCACTTAACCCACGACACCCCAGTGTCACATGCATTTCTACTGTTAACTTTCCCTAGTCAGGGCCGAGATCCGGCTAATTTTCCCTACCTCGTATGCTTTCTCCAAAAGCGCAAAATTAAGCTCCGGCGTGATCTCGGTCACTCGCCTAGCCTTCCCTTTCCTCGGTCTGCAGCACGATCTAACACGAACACAATTTTAAACTCTTTTAAGCTTGCAGGCATAAACTGAATTTTAATAAACCCGACGCCCAAAAGTAACCCTGAAAAGTACCGAACACTCTCAAACTTCCCAATTTCGTCTCTATCGGTCTTAATTAACCTCACGTGTTCCAAAGCACTAGGCGAAGTCAATTTCCGAATTTTCGCGAATTGCAAACCCTAATTCCCTATTTCTCAAATCAAGACGGTAATCTACAAGGAAAGAAATATTCAATCCTTTGTTACCGATAAATAGCTACAAGAAAACACCTTGTATAACGATAGTTGATTTTCCTTGATTGAGAAGTTCAGAGTAAAATAATGCTCTCAATTCTTACTAGCCGAACCTCCCATAGAAGAATAGAAGACATACCTGCTACTATGCTCCTCAACCTCAAGAATTTGTTATGTTCTCTGTAGCCACCAACTTGTTAATATCAGACAACATCACTGACGCAGCCAACAACTACACCCTTTGCCTTTAATCCTTCAAATCACGTAGTACCTTTGACCCACCATTTGGCTTTTTTATTTCAAGATGATGTAGTCACCAAAACAAAAAGAATTGAGCTCCCTCACCTCATAACAATGAAGCCGCCCCCACCAAGCCATGTCATCTTCTCCTCTACCAGATCAAGCCGCCACAATTTAAATGCCCCTGTCTTGATCTTTGGACCCTTTAATGATCTATCACACAAGAGAACAGAAAAAGAAGAAGCAACTTGCTGGTTCCCTCTGTTGGGTCTCGAGGTAAGGTTGGAGATGAACCAACTCGCAGCGGAAAATCAATGAAAACCAAGAGACAATTAGAACCATGAAACAACTAACAAAGAATGGATTAACAAGAGAAAAATTCAGCACTAGTTCTTACCAAAACAAGAACACCGGTTAACGAATGATTGGCTTGAGTCTCCAAGACGCCTACGTATCCACATGGGAATCAAAGCCACGTAGTTCTTCTCTTTGAGGACTCAAGAACACAAAAATGGAGGAGGAAACTAGCCAAACCCGAAATGGCCATGGAAGAGGGAGAGAAAATGTGTTTCCTATTCTTGTCTTGTCTTTGTTATGTTGAAAAAAGATGACTTAAACATAACAAAACCCATACTTGTCCAACTAAAGGCATGGGACAAGTATGGTGTCAAGTAAGGTGTAAATAGGACAAAGTATGGCAAGACAAGATTGGGTTAGGTGGTGAATCACCAACACCTTAATCCTTGTCTTACTTACTTAGTACTAATTAATCAAGACTTGATTAATTAGTTCCATGGGCCTTGGTTGCATGGGCCTTTCATGGGCCTCTTGGAACATGGCCCGTGGCCATTTCCAACGAGGTCCTGTGATTCGCTCATCGCCTCCAAGCCTTCCATACCGGAAATGTCCAACATTATCCGACGCGATCAATCCCAAGACTCCAAGCCTTGTCTCGATCCGTAAAGTCCTATTCACTTACGGGCACATGACCCAAAACCCAGTTTTGGTCATGTCCCGAGACAACTCCCTTTTGGCCATTCTCCATATATGTGTCAATGAGTTTCATCCTCCGGTGTGACCCTTAGGTTTATGCATGTCAATAGATAAACGTAAAATCCCATTTTACTTGATCCTATTTAAGTGGCAACTAACGAGACTTTAGTATTGCCTGACACTGCATAACGAATCGACCCTGTCGATTCTAACCTTTCCGTCATCCCTGTCATTATCCTTTTATCTCTGATATCCTGATTGAGATAAGGCATAGAGCCGTCATCCTTATTATTCTCAATCACCGTTCCTTGATATGTGAGATGACTGAAGATATGATACCCAGTATCATGTGCATGGCCATGCTATTCTTCCAGTCACTCTCGATCAAGTGGCCGAGAACCGATATCTTTCCCATACCTTAGTATGAGGGATAAATCCCTTAGCCGTCTTTCGTGTCACTCATGTAGCCCGTCCCCAAGCCAATCCTGGCCGTTATGGAAGCCCTGTTACGGACAACGTTAGGCTCAGGTCAAACTCAGTTGTTGACTACATAGCGATCACAAAGACTCCTTGGTCTAAGGATACATGACAAGCTACAACACTGAATATGTTCATGACTTAATCTATGGCACATATTCAGGGCGGGTCGTCCAATATCATGTCCCACATGATATCTATGATCAGACTCCGGAATCTCATTCCAATGACTAACAGAACGTAAGCCATAAAGAGCCATCTTTCATACTAGTCGCTTCTAGTGAAGCTTTGTTGACTAGGGACCCATCGAGTGTGATCTATCTCGATCTATGGTTCTATTCGCATGGTGGACATAGATCAGAGCACACATCGATATATTACTCCAACACATAAGTAATATAAAGCCGCTTTAATTTTATTGCTAACGATGATATATACATTTGGACATTTAGGATTGAACTACGGGCACTAAGACTAACAATCTCCCACTTGCCCTAGTTCCAATCTAAACTCCAATATGTCCCCATCGACTTTACATGTCTAACGTGTTCAGGCAGTGACACTGCCTTAGTCAAAGGGTTGGCTATGTTATCATCTGTTGCAATATCGGTTATCTTCACTTCACCTCAGTTCAGTATTTATCTGATGAGGTGGATACGCCGCAGTACATGTTTGGATTTGTTATGTGATCTAGGCTTTTAGCTTGCGCAATGGCCCTTGTGTTGTCGCAAAATGGATTCACCGGACTGGATGGGTTTTTAATTACACTCAGCCCTGCCATGAATTTCCAAATCCACATAGCCTCCTTAGCTGCCTCTGCAGCATCCATGTACTTGGCCTCTGTCGTAGATTCGGCAATGGTATCTTGCTTTACGCTTTCCCAGCTAAAGCTCTACCATTCAGCGTAAACACATATCCTGATTGACTTCTAAAGTCATCTGGATTTGTCTTGGAAAACTAGCGTCTACTCATCCTTCGACGACTAGTTCAACATCATCTTTCCCCCGGGTTAGAATGATGTCTACTGGTACAACATAAGGCTTACGAGACGTCTGGTCTCATACATGTCATGGCATATATGATCGATCCTGCCCCCAGGCGCATAGGATTCTCATCATCCTTTTCAGCTCATCAGGTGTCTTAGGACACTGAGTCTTGCTGAGATGAATGCCATGACTAGTGGGTAAGAGTCCTTTCTTTGAATCGAGCATTAAGAACCTACTCAATGCCTTGTTCACATAGGTTCCCTGACTTAACTCCAAGACCCTCTTGGTGCGATCTCTACATATCTTAATCCTTAAGATATGAGAAGCATCGCCTAAGTCCTTTATTGAAAAACACTTCCTCAACCAAGCTTTAGTCTCGTGCAAGGTTGGGATGTCGTTTTCAATGAGAACCAGAAAGGTAATATTGCTCCCACTAGCCTTCTTATAAACGCAAGATTCATCCTCGTTCTTGATTAAGCCAAATCCAATTACAGCTTCATCAAAACGAAGGATCCAACTCCGAGAAGTTCGTTTCAATCCATAAATGGATTTCAACAACTTATAAATCTTTCCTTTATTCTTCGGATCGTCAAAACCTTTGGGCCGAGACATACAAACGTACTCAGTCAAATTTCCATTTAGGAAAGCGGTTTTGACATCCACTTGCCATATCTCGTAATTATGATACGCAGTTATGTCAAGAAGAATTTGGATCGATTTTGACCATAGCCACTAAGGAGAAGGTTTCCTCATAGTCAATCCATTGGATCTGCCTATAACCTTTCGCCACCAGTTGAGCTTTGTAGGTCAGAGGGTTGCCGTCCATGTCCATCTTCACCTTGAAGATCAATTTGCATCCTATGGTCCTCACACCATTGATAGGATCAACCGGTTCCCAGACTCGGTTGTCCGACATGGATTGCATTTCCTCCCTCATGGCTCCCAGCCATAACTCGGAGTTGGGCCCATCCACGACTTCCTGAAAGGTGGCTGGATCATCGTGATCCACCATGACTTCATTGTCACCTCCGGATACCATATCTTGGAGGTGGAAGATTGATCCTTTCAAATCGCCTTGGACCTTCCGGAATTGTAACAGGAATTGGTTCTTACTCTACGACAATCTCTGGCTCCTTTCTACTGGGTTGCCAATTGGTTTAGACAGATCTGTACCATCCTGAATTTCTTCGAGATGCACAGTCCTCCCAATGACGTCTTTGGAAACAAAACTTCTTTTCCATAAAGACCCCACCCCAAGCGACGAACACCATGTTCTCACTGGGATTGTAGAAATAGTATCCCCTTGTTGCTTTGGGATACCACACGAAGGTGCATATCTCAGATCTTGGTTCGAGCTTAGTCGAAACCAAATGTTTCACATAAGCCTCGCAACCACAAATCTTTAGGAAGGACAAAGCGGGCATCATCCCGTACCATTTTTAAAATGGTGTCCATTCCACACCATTCGTCGAAGCCCGATTCACTATGAATGCGGTCGTCTCTAGAGCAAAACCCCTAAAAGAGATTGGGAGATCAGTCCAACTAATCATGGAACAGACCATTGTCTAACAATGTCCGATTTCTCCGTTTGGCTACACCTTTCAACTACAGTGACCTAGGAGGAGTCCATTTCAAAAGGATCCCATTCTCTTTTAGATGATCTAATAACTCTGTGGTCAAGTATTTTCCACCTCGATCCAATCGAAGTGCCTTAATACCTTTGTCGAGCTGGTTTTCTACTATAGTCTTAAACTCTTTGAATTTATCAAAAGCTTCAGACTTATGTCTCACCGAATAGACATAACCATATTTACTGTAATCATCAGTAAATGTGATAAAGTAGCTAAAACCCCTCCTGGCAAGTGAACTTATTGGTCTACACACATTCGAGTGTATCAGCCCCAATAATTCACCCGCCCTTTCATCGCGATCGATAAAGGGCACTTTAGTCATTTTGCCCATCAAACAAACCTTGCACCTATCGATCGAATGGAATTCGAATGAACCTGAAAGCCCGCACTTCTGAAGTGCTGATAGGCGCTTCTTGTTTATGCGACCCAAATGACAGTACCATAACAGAGTTAGGTTTAAATCGTTGGATTTAGACCTCTTGGTATTAACGGAATATATAGAACTTGAGGCATTGTTACCCATATCTAATATGTACAATCCTCCAACCATGTCAGTACTGGTATAAAACATATCATTGCATAGAACATTGAAAACTCCATTTCCAATATTAACATTATATCCTTCCTTGTCAAACACGGATACAGATATAATATTCCTACTAAGAGTAGGTATGCAATATACATTATACAATACTAAGACAAGGCCTCTTGGCAAAGCAAGACTCATGGATCCTACAGCAGTTGCCACAACTCTGAGGTCCATTTCGTGCTTTCCAAATCTCTCCTACTTTCAGCCACCATATATTAGTGCATGTGTGAGATTCAGTCATGGTATCTAATACCCATGAATCTTTGGAAGTAGAGAGATGTAGCTCTATAGAGTTAATACCGAATGAAGGCACGGTCCCACCGCCCTTACTTAGATCATCCAGGTTTCCTGATGAAGGCGCAGTCCTACTGCCCTTCTTCAGATCATCCAGGCTATTTGATGAAGGCGCAGTCCCACTGCCCTTCTTCAGATCAGCCGTGAACTTCCTGTAATCCCGGTTCCAATGACCAGGCTGTTGGCAGTAGAAGCAGACATTCTCAAGTGTCTCATCTTTCCTGCCAAGTGCGCATGGGCCCAGCCCTTGCCACTTCCAATTCCCTTGTTGACCATCAGAATATCCTTGGATCCCAGATCCCTGAGATATTCTTCTCAGCAGCTGATGACACTTCATGTAACTCTGATATGGTCTTAGAGACAGCCTTGTCAAGGACATATTCTTTGCGTTCAGACTTGAGGACTATCCTCAAAAATTCTGTACCAGTCCAAATAGTTTGTCCCATTTAGCTTGACCCTGTCAAGAATGGTTTTTAATGACAAACTATTAATGTTCGCTGAATTTGCCATTTGATCTACAACAGATAAAATTCAATCAGTAAACTGAATAAATTTTATGAAGATCAAGCTTAAACACCAACAATCAATTCTAAACCTTTAGAATCTGAAACCAAGATCCTTGATTCACTCGATTAAGCTGAACTAATGCTCACCACTTAATCGAGCTATGTAGGTAGGAATCCATCCAATCACATCCAATGTGACTCCTGGCTAGGGTATGTACTTATGTACACGACTTACCCTATCTGTTACCCTAGCTCAACCTCAGGCTAAGAATCGTAGTCGGGTCCACCAATTTTCAACTATGGCTCGTCACTATGTAGGTGCTCCGCTAATGCGCACGACACCCACATATGTCGTCCAAACCTACTACCCCGCTTCCCCATGGATGCTCCGCTAATGCGCACGACAACCATAGGACGGGGAGGTAGTAAGGTGTTGATGATTGGGAGGTATCGGACATGACCCGCTTTTACTTGTCCAGTTGTGTTCAAAACTTTGGCACATCCTAGATGCGATGAGCACATCAACTACATTCCAAATGCAATGATGCCTCAAATTACATCCAATGTAATTCTTCCTTTGAACCCGTCAACTACATCCAATGCAATGACGGTTCTAAGGGTTCACACACAAGGATTAAAATTCCAATTTTATCTTTGCATGTGAGGTGATATGCTCGGTAAATAAAGTTAGGCATGCAATTCTAAAGCACATAGAATTAATCATGCATAAACTAAACCAAGCATAAAGCGATAAATGTGCACATAATAGCCCCCTAAACTAACTCCCACTAGCTTCTTGAGCTCCACCGACTCCAAGCCGATGCCAACACCCGAAAAGCCACCAAATGACCTTTTCGCCCTTTCTTCATCTTGAGTAAAATATTACAATTTAATACACGACTCGCAGGTCGGGAATAAATAAATATTACAAACAAGTGGTTCGACGACCACACCTTGAAAGAATAATTACACGTTACCTCTAACGGCTCGCAGGCCGTGAAAAGCGATAAATAATTAAATTGAGCTCGGGGCTATTATGTGCACCATGCCAACATCACATCACACATCGTGTTATCAAACAAGAATGTTATCAAACATCATGTGATTTTCCGGTTTTAATTAATAGCCAAGTTTCGAAAATTTTTGATGCTCGGTTTATCGAAACCGTTCAAAAATGAAACTTTTGAACATTTGATCTTCGAGTTCGTCATGACGGTTCCAAACTCGTCATAACTAACAAAACGGTTTAGCCTTGGCATATCAACCATCCAATGGTCATGCTTGGCCTAGCTCCGTCCAACGGAGCCCCGTTCGGTCCCGGTTTCGGCTCCCCGAGAGTCCCGCTCCCGAGACCCGAAAAATCAAATTTTTTTCAAAATTTCCAGATTTGAAATAATTTTCAAAAATTCATTTTACATGCATTAAATCCATAAACAATAATTTAAAACATGTTATCAAACAATTTAGCAAAACAACATGCCAAAAACGAAACTTTCAAGCAAAACCGAAACTTTGAACACCGTCTTGTGAATCCCGAAGGTAGCACGGCTCTGATACCACTGTTGGGTCTCGAGGTAAGGTTGGAGATGAACCAACTCGCAGCGGAAAATCAATGAAAACCAAGAGACAATTAGAACCATGAAACAACTAACAAAGAATGGATTAACAAGAGAAAAATTCAGCACTAGTTCTTACCAAAACAAGAACACCGGTTAACGAATGATTGGCTTGAGTCTCCAAGACGCCTACGTATCCACATGGGAATCAAAGCCACGTAGTTCTTCTCTTTGAGGACTCAAGAACACAAAAATGGAGGAGGAAACTAGCCAAACCCGAAATGGCCATGGAAGAGGGAGAGAAAATGTGTTTCCTATTCTTGTCTTGTCTTTGTTATGTTGAAAAAAGATGACTTAAACATAACAAAACCCATACTTGTCCAACTAAAGGCATGGGACAAGTATGGTGTCAAGTAAGGTGTAAATAGGACAAAGTATGGCAAGACAAGATTGGGTTAGGTGGTGAATCACCAACACCTTAATCCTTGTCTTACTTACTTAGTACTAATTAATCAAGACTTGATTAATTAGTTCCATGGGCCTTGGTTGCATGGGCCTTTCATGGGCCTCTTGGAACATGGCCCGTGGCCATTTCCAACGAGGTCCTGTGATTCGCTCATCGCCTCCAAGCCTTCCATACCGGAAATGTCCAACATTATCCGACGCGATCAATCCCAAGACTCCAAGCCTTGTCTCGATCCGTAAAGTCCTATTCACTTACGGGCACATGACCCAAAACCCAGTTTTGGTCATGTCCCGAGACAACTCCCTTTTGGCCATTCTCCATATATGTGTCAATGAGTTTCATCCTCCGGTGTGACCCTTAGGTTTATGCATGTCAATAGATAAACGTAAAATCCCATTTTACTTGATCCTATTTAAGTGGCAACTAACGAGACTTTAGTATTGCCTGACACTGCATAACGAATCGACCCTGTCGATTCTAACCTTTCCGTCATCCCTGTCATTATCCTTTTATCTCTGATATCCTGATTGAGATAAGGCATAGAGCCGTCATCCTTATTATTCTCAATCACCGTTCCTTGATATGTGAGATGACTGAAGATATGATACCCAGTATCATGTGCATGGCCATGCTATTCTTCCAGTCACTCTCGATCAAGTGGCCGAGAACCGATATCTTTCCCATACCTTAGTATGAGGGATAAATCCCTTAGCCGTCTTTCGTGTCACTCATGTAGCCCGTCCCCAAGCCAATCCTGGCCGTTATGGAAGCCCTGTTACGGACAACGTTAGGCTCAGGTCAAACTCAGTTGTTGACTACATAGCGATCACAAAGACTCCTTGGTCTAAGGATACATGACAAGCTACAACACTGAATATGTTCATGACTTAATCTATGGCACATATTCAGGGCGGGTCGTCCAATATCATGTCCCACATGATATCTATGATCAGACTCCGGAATCTCATTCCAATGACTAACAGAACGTAAGCCATAAAGAGCCATCTTTCATACTAGTCGCTTCTAGTGAAGCTTTGTTGACTAGGGACCCATCGAGTGTGATCTATCTCGATCTATGGTTCTATTCGCATGGTGGACATAGATCAGAGCACACATCGATATATTACTCCAACACATAAGTAATATAAAGCCGCTTTAATTTTATTGCTAACGATGATATATACATTTGGACATTTAGGATTGAACTACGGGCACTAAGACTAACACCCTCTTCTCGGTTCGACGTATGGAGCCGCTGTTCCTCTATCAAAAAAAGAAAGGAGAAGGAGCTCTCTTTTCACACAATGGCTGAACCCTACCCACACCCCTCATCTTATTTTGTTTCAAAAATACCTAACCCCACCACATATTTGACATGTGGCAAGGTGGGTCCCACCTTTTTTTGAAATGTCTCATAGCTATTTTCCAATGAGATTTGCGAAATTCAGCCGTCTCGGGCCCCGAACGGGTTCATTTTCAAAGAAATTATGAAACTTCACGGGCTACTAGGAAACGGCTCAACTAAGACCGCTGCGACGACGGCTAAGCTTTTGGTCCAAAACGGTCCTCGAATGGACTAAAACGTCGCTCGGTTGACTTTTCCGGCGAAAAGTCAACATTTCCCAAATTGGTCAGAAAGTTGCTCTGAGTCCCCTGGAACTCACTTTGGTCAATAACGGGGTCAACTTAAGTCCGTTATGACCCTCGGGGTCAAATTTAGGTTCAATCAGGTGTCTGCTGAATTTTTTAAAATTTTCCTGTTTTTCGCATATTTGACTGGCGTTGACCGGGATTGGTTATTACAATCTACCCCCCTTAAAGGAATTTCGTCCGCGAAATTTAAAACAACGCACTTCAGGAGTCGAACGGGTCAGGGTACTTCGCGCGAACCTCATCCTCGCGTTCCCAAGTCAACTCGGCCTCGTGGTGTCGCCACAACACCAGTTCTAAGCGGATAACCTTTCCGCGCAGGACCTGTTCTCGTGGATCCCTTTCCCACATCGGTTTCTACTTATACGGGACATCACCCGTTACCTCGACATCCGCCCACTCAAAGACGTACTCAAGACCTCGAACGACCCGATACACCGCGGGGCTAACCTGCCTCCGCCGCGGTTGAAACGCACCAGTCCACCCTTCAGACTCATCTCTAGGGATACAAGACCACCGACTGTTGACTCGAGAGGTCGGCGCCGTTTGTCAGCATAGCTCCTGCTGACTCTGCGAGGTCATCAACCGTGCATGCTTCGACACGACCGACTCAGCTGTCTCTCGGTCCAGTTCTAGACCCAGTATCCTCTTATTCCTCACTTCTGCCCAGCACACAGGCGATCGCCATGGCCGACCACACAACTCTTCAAACGGTGTCATCTTGATACTGGCCTGAAAGCTGTTGTCGTAGGCAAACTCGGCTAACCGCTCACGAAATCCATCGTGACGTGCCCCCATTTCCACTGTGCAACCCGTAATGGCTGCAATAATCCAGCGGGACGCTGTTGTTCGGCTCTCACATGCCGACGAGTGAGGCACCGTGATACTAATCCCACGACCGCTCTCCGCATCCCGCTCTACTAGACATGCCACCCGATGTCGCGCTCCTCTTAGTGCCATTCACGTGCACTGTTAGACGCGAAAGCTGCGACTCTCGCAGCTCGTCGCCTCCGCTGTCACGCGGTATGTACAAACCTCCGCGATACCGTAACTCCCAATTAGTACAACGATACCGGCCCTCAGCGTCAGTACCGCCGGAAACTATCTCCCGGATCCTTGTCGTCTACAAAACACCACCACAAACTGATTTAAGAACGGCCGGAATATACTGTTCATCAAATACATGAACGCTGCAGGTGCGTTCGGCAGTTCAAAGTCATCACCCAGAACTCGTAATGCTCATAGCATGTCCGGAATACAGTCCTTGCGACGTCCCCCTCTCGGACTCGCAACTGGTAGTATCCGGATCGTAGGTCGATCTTCGAGAAATACGTCGACCCTCTCAACTGGTCGAACAAGTCGTCAATTTTCGGCATCGGGTATCGGTCATTCACCGTAACTCGGTTCAGTTTCCGGTAGTCCATGCACATCCGAAGCTCTCCACTTTTCTTCTTCGCGAAGAGTGCTGACGCTCCCCACGGCTATGTGCTCGGACGAATAAACCCCTTCTCCCGAAGTTCCTCGAGCTGACTCCTCAGCTCGGTCAACTCGGCTGGTGCGAACCTGTAAGGCGCCATCGATAGCGCTGCCATTCCCGGCACCAGGTCAATCCTGAACTCCACCTCACGAACTGGTGGCAACCCGCTCAACTCCTTAGGAAACACCTCGAGGAACCCCCATACCCTTCGCGGTAACTCTCGGCATGCACGGTCGATACTTCCTCCACTACGGACAATGCCTGTCACGCCCCAATTTCAGTAAACCGAACTCGGGACGCGAACGTTTAGAATAAGAAAACACTTTGAAAACATTTCCATTAAAACATTTTACAATACCAGTTTAGTTCAACAAAAGGATGATTACAATTCAAAATACAACGTCCCACAAGCGGACAAAAAGGGCGAGGCATCCGTCGCTAGACCAAAAGTAAAAACTCGGACTCCGCTCCTAGCTCCACTAGCTTCGAGAGCTCACCTAGTCCGTCCCACGAACAGTACCTGTAGGAAAAACAGCTAGGGGTGAGCGTTCGCTCACCACCACGGATAACAGACTGACTACGGCATAATTAGTAGAGAATGCCGGTAACACCAAAAACAAACTCAACCCCGGGGATCACTGTCCCCAACCCAAGTACTCCGACTGACAAACACCCACGGTGACCTTCCTCGAACAACTCGACACTCAAACACGTAAGTAGACACGCCGCAACGATCACGACCTCTTCCAAGGACTCAAAGGAACTACGCAACACCAAACAAGATCACAAAGGATCGCAAACCAGCTGCTCAGTAACCTCCCTCACTCATGCGCTTTCCCGAACCACTCAGGCCAGGCGGTCGACCTGTCTCAATAACCTCTCTTACTCACGCACTTTGCCGAACCACTCAGGCCAGGCGGTCGACCTGTCTCACTCACGCACTTTGCCGAACCACTCAGGCCAGGCGGTCGACCTGTCTCACTCACCTCTCTCACTCAGGCAACCACCATCACAGTCACAATCACCACACAATCACAAGCAAGTTCGACAACACAGGCACTCAAGGCCACTCAAGACACCTCAACAATCAAGACTCGGGTTCAACAACCCCACGGGCACTCACTGCCACCCCAAAACACCAATAGTAAAGCACGGGCACTCACGGCCATCCAAGACACCAACAATTAAATACGGGCTCTCAAGGCCACCCAAGACACCAACAATTAAATACGGGCTCTCAAGGCCACCCAAGACACCAACAATTAAATACGGGCTCTCAAGGCCACCGAACTCGACAACAATTAACGCACAACAACCTCCGGCATAATCGATGCCTCCAACAGTCCTAAGATCACTAGTTTCACAAACAACCTCCGGGCATGGTCATATGCCTCCAGTAGAACAATTATTGCTAAGTTCGCTGATCCTACGACACTACTAAGTGTCACATGCCTTTCCAATAATTACTAAGTTCCCGTAGCATGTTTTTCTAATAAACGCTACTATCCCGTATCATGCTTTTCTAATATTTAAATAAATCTACTCAACCCACGACACCCCGGTGTCACATGCAATTCTACTGTTAACTTTCCCTAGTCAGGGCCGAGATCCGGCTACTTTTCCCTACCTTAACTGAAGAGCAACCGCTACGCTTCCTAGCTGCTGACTTCTGGCTCGCTACCTCCGAGCTTCACTTCGATCGAAGCCGGACGCTAAAGGAAACACGAAAGCCATAGATTAATAACGGTTCCGCCGTTAAGTTAAAGGTTAATTTAACGGTCATGATTTCTCCAGTTTAAATCCGACAGTTGTCCCTTAAACTCGAGCGGGATAAAAGCGGGGTCACGGAGAATCGGGTTTGAGTACCCGAGCACCGATACCGGTACATGCGAGGCACGGTCCCAATGCACGAATCCCGAGGTCCGATTCAGCGGTCCGCTTTTGTTCCCTTTTTAAACCCGAAAAGCAGTCCATTTTACCCAGAAATCCCGATTCGTTCAACTGCTCGAAAACCGTTTTAAATCCGCTGATTTTACTTCCCTTTTTATTTCCAAATCTGGTTTTATTTTAAACAAGATATTTTAAAACCCTTTTTCCATTATTTTCGGTCTCAACTCGCCCAGATCGTTCCAGATTCAACAATAAACCGATCTTAGTTAAAACTGATTTTTTTTGTTCTAAAACGAATTATTTTCTTCATTCAATTAGATCTGATTTGTTTTTAAACCAAAAACCCTTTTTAACAGATCAATTTCTTTGGTTTCAGTTTAATTTTGTTTCGATTCAACCAACCCAAAACGGCAATAATCATAAGTAATTAACAATAGTATTATTAATGTAATTTCCGAACAAGATAACCCGAGCCACAAAAATGCTCGGGAAGGAAACAACAATAACAGGGGAAAAAGAGACGGAAACGGGAAACAACAAGCTGACCGCCGGTGAAGACGTCGCCGGCGACTATACCTCACGGTTTCGAATCTCACCGTGGAGGAAAAAGGGGCGGCGGTGGAGTTGGCGGTGCGTCTGAACGGAGAAGAAGGACGGAGAGAGGCACGGGCTCGGTGGTGGCTGTCGGGCTGGACGGAGAGGGAAAGGGTGGTCGGAGTGGCGCCGGCGACGGCGTGAGGAAGGAGAAGGAGCTCGGGGTCAAAAACGGTGGCCCAGGCGAGCTTTTCTGAGCGGGGACGAGAGGATCGGGACCCGGTGGTGGCTGGACGAGGGCGTGGCGGCGATGAGGGGCTCGGTCGGAAACGGTGGTGGACGGCCTGTTTGTGGACGGAGACGAAGGAGGAGAGAGAGGCAGGGAGTGGTCGGAGCGGTGACGGGGTCGGGATGGGGGAGAAGAAGACGGGACGAGGGTGGTGAGGGAGGTGGCGGCCGGAAACGGGGACGGCCGGAGTTCGACGAGGAAGACGAAGGAGGAGGGAGGCTGGGTCAAGAGAGAGAGAAGGGGTAGATGGAGGCGCTGTGTAGAGAGGGGAAAAATGAGGGGTCAGAGCCCTAAATCGGGTTTAAATACCCCGGGCCTGGTAGTGGGCCTCGGGTGCAGATGGGCCGCACGGCCCAAACGGAGAAGAAGAGCCAGGCCGGGCTGGCTTGGCCGGGCTTGGGTTGCTGATCGGGTCTGACCCGACCCGGTCCGACCCTTTTTTTTTTTTTTTTTTTTTGAACCGCTTCCCAAACCCGTCAAATTAAAACCCGTAAAAAGACAATTAAAATTTCAGGATTTTACAATGCCGACAGGAGAACCCCACTATTACTACCCAGCACACATGACACCTTCGTGTTGCCTGCAGACATTGTCACTCGTCGCCTAAAGCAGTCGATATTGGCTCGGTACTTTGCCAGCCAATCCATTCCCAAGTTTACGTCAAAGGTTATCATTTCGTAAGTATCCTTCCCACGGATACACGCACAAGCTTAGTTGCTGCTGATCCTCATGGATCCTCGCAGTCTCTCTAAAACCTTGCTCCACTACCGTCGTCGTTCCTACCAACTCCGAACATACCCGACTCCTCAGGTTGAGGACTCGATTCAGCTTCAGGGTTCTTGAGCCCTCTCTCGAACCTCCTGTGTCGGTTCGCTCCTCTGACTTCACAGGCACGAAAAACTCTAGTCAACACCACACCACCACCAACCGGCATGTCCAGACGCAGGGGTGGATTCAACGGCTCTAAACTCAGCCCCAACCTCTCAGCACAACTCGACGACACAAACGAGTGTGACGCCCCGGTATCCAACAGAAATGACGCTCAAAGCAGAGACCGAAAAACCACTCCATTAGTTACTCTGGTCGATAACGGGGTCAACTTAAGTTCGGTATGACCCTCGGGGTCAATTTAGGTTAATTTAAGTGTTTGTCTCAAAAAATTTAAATTTTCCTGTTTTTCGCAGGTTTGACTGACGTTGACCAGAAATGGTTATTACAGGAGTTGAAACGAAACGGGAAAAATCGAATTAATAAACTTGATTATAAGAAAAGTGGGAACATACGAACTCAACCAGATTACGCCATGTGTCGCGCTCAGAAAATGCCCCACTTTTTTTATAATCAAGTTTATTAATTCGATTTTTCCCGTTTCGTTTCAACTCCGATTTCATTTTTTCTTGCGCCAATATTCTTATTTTTTCAAGACCTTTCTAACAAGTAGTGGATTGCATATATTTTGATGTG
This sequence comes from Erodium maritimum, assembly GCA_963921825.1. Classification (NCBI taxonomy): domain Eukaryota; kingdom Viridiplantae; phylum Streptophyta; class Magnoliopsida; order Geraniales; family Geraniaceae; genus Erodium; species Erodium maritimum. Next base: position 94,207,467 of record OY997588.1, on the reverse strand, counting down.
TTTTTGAATACGTATGTGGATGTGTGAATATGAGGGCGAAAAGTGTGATGTGTTTTGCAAATATAGGGTTTGTGGTTTGAGAATATAGTATATGTGGTTTGAGAATATAGTATATGTGGTTTGCGAATTTAGTGTATATGATTTGCGAATATAGTATATGTGGTTTGAGAATATAGTATATGTGGTTTGAGAATATAGTATATGTGGTTTGCGAATATAGTATATGTGGTTTGCGAATATGACATATATGATTTGCGAAAAGTGTGATGTGGTTTGAGAATATGATATATGTGGTTTGCGAATATAGTATATGTGGCTTGAGAATTTAGTGTATATGGTTTGAGAATATAGTATATGTGGTTTGCGAAAAGTGTGATGTGGTTTGAGAATATGATATATTTGGTTTACGAGTATAGTATATGTGGTTTGAGAATATAGTATATGTGGTTTGAGAATATAGTATATATAGTTTGAGAATATGACATATATGGTTTGCGAAAAGTGTGATGTGGTTTGAGAATATGAGATAAGTTGGTTTGAGAATATAGTATATGTGGTTTGAGAATATACTATATTCTCAAACCACATATACTATATTCGCAAATCATATACACTAAATTTGCAAACCACATATACTATATTCTCAAACCACATATATTATATTCTCAAACCACAAACCTTATATTTGCAAACCACAAACCTTATATTTGCAAACCACATCACACTTTTCGCACTTATGTCCACATATCCACACACGTATTCAAAAACACATCAAAATATATGCAATCCACTACTTGTTAGAAATCTCTTGAAAAAAATAAGAATATTGGAGCAAAAAAAAAATTAAATCGGAGTTGAAACGAAGCGGGAAAAATTAAATTATTAAACTTGGTGGGAAAAAAAATATAAGCATTTCTAAGCGCGACACATGTCATGTTGTTGTTGAGTTCGCAGGTTCACATTTTAAGAGGGGTTCGCACGTGAAAGCGTCCCTATATATATATATATATATATATATATATATATATAGGAGAGCAATCAGGTGCGAACCATGAATTATGGTGTGAACCTGCGAACTCAACCAGATTGCGCCATGTGTCGCGCTAAGAAAATGCCCCCCTTTTTGTTATAATCAAGTTTATTAATTCGATTTTTCCCGTTTCGTTTCAACTCCGATTTCATTTTTCCTTGCGCCAATATTCTTATTTTTTTCAAGAGCTTTCTAACAAGTAGTGGATTGCATATATTTTGATGTGTTTTTTGATACGTGTGTGGATATGTGGACATAAGTGCGAAAAGTGTGATGTGATTTGCAAATATAAGGTTTCTGGTTTGAGAATATAGCATATGTGGTTTGCGAATATGACATATATGATTTGCGAAAAGTGTGATGTGGTTTGAGAATATAGTATATGTGGTTTGTGAATATAGTATATGTGGTTTGCAAATAACAGTGACATGGTTTGAGAATATGGTATATATTGTTTGAGAAAAGTGTGGTGTGGTTTGCAAATATAGGGGGTTGTGGTTTGAGAAAATTGTGGTGTGGTTTGCAAATATAGGGGTTGTGGCTTGAGAATATGGTGATACGAGTTGAGAATATGAGAGATATGGTTTGGGAATATGAGGTAAGTTGGTTTGAGAATATGAGGTGTGTTGTTTGAGATTGTAAGTGAAGTGTGTTGAGAATATGAGACACATGAGTTGAGAATTGAGTGATATGAGTTTGAGGATATGATGAATGTCGTTTGAGAGCATAAGTGAAGTGGTTTGAGGATATAAGGGATGTGGTTTGCGAATATATCATATTCTCAAACCACATCACACTTTTCGCAAACCATATATGTCATATTCGCAAACCACATATACTATATTCTCAAACCACATATATTATATTCTCAAACCACATATACTATATTCACAAATCATATATATCATATTCGCAAACCACATATATTATATTCTCAAACCACATATACTATATTATCAACCCACAAACTCTATATTTGCAAAGCATATAACACTTTTCGCACTTATGTCCACATATCCACACACGTATCAAAAAACACATCAAAATATATGCAATCCACTACTTGTTAGAAAGCCCTTGGAAAAATAAAAATATTTGCGCAAAAAAAAATTAAATCGGAGTTGAAACGAAGCGGGAAAAATTAAATTAATAAACTTGTTGGGAAAAAAAAGTCGAGCATTTCTAAGCGCGACACGTGTCATGTTGTTGTTGAGTTCGCAGGTTCACATTTTAAGAAGGGTTTGCACGTGAAAACTTCCTTATTTATATATATACATATATACGGAGGCTTTCACGTGCGAACCCCTCTTAAAATGCGAACCTGCGAACTCAACAACAACATGACACCTGTCGCGCTTAGAAACGCTCGACTTTTTTTCCCCACTAAGTTCATTAATTTAATTTTTCCCGCTTCGTTTCAACTCCGATTTAATTTTTTTTTTGCGCCAATATTCTTATTTTTTCAAGAGCTTTCTAACAAGTAGTGGATTGCATATATTTTGATGTGTTTTTGAATACGTGTGTGGATGTGTGAATATGAGTGCGAAAAGTGTGATGTGTTTTTGCAAATTTAGTGTATATGGTTTGCGGATTTAGTGTATATGGTTTGCGGATTTAGTGTATATGTTTTGCGGATTTAGTGTATATGGTTTGCAAATTTAGTGTATATGGTTTGCGGATTTAGTGTATATGGTTTGCGAATTTAGTGTAATTTTCACACTTTTGTATGCAATAACCTTGGTCTTGGCCACCTGAATGTATCCAACATTATATATTAAGCAATAATAGGCAAAAATGGGATATGGAGTCTAAATCAATAATCCAGAGAAGAAGTTACTTACTTGGTTGCCCAACTTGAGTACACCATAAGTGTTAGATGATATAATGTAGTGTAATCCCTTGTCATATAATGACACAGATGATGTATATTTATATATATTAGCAGTTATACAATGCTTCAACATAACTACATCATAACTACAATTATAACGTACAATAAATATAATATAACTGCTAATAATAAGGATCACTGCTCTTGAAATCTCTAATAGCAAGCCTTTTTCCTTGTACAACAACTACTTTCAGCAACCCCACAGACTCCTCCATCATGTTATACCAAAATCTACATAGTCATATTTGTGAATTGAATCAGTACCAAAAGACTTTAGTCTTCAAAACACAAACATAAAGCAAATCCAAAACTCCAAAAGAAGCTACTTTAGGAAGAAACTAAAACTGGGTTTAGTTCCAAGAGATGAATTTGTAACATGGTATCAAGCTACCATCATAAAAACATGAATTAAAGCTGAAATCAACAATATCCAAGCTGTAACATGGTATCTAGCAATCAATTCAAGTTAGGTTATTGCATACAAAAGTGTGAAAATTACACTAAATTCGTAAACCCTAAACACTAAATCCGCAAACCATATACACTAAATCCGCAAACCATACACACTAAATCCGCAAACCATATACACTAAATTTGCAAAACACACTAAATTCGCAAATCATATACACTAAATCCGCAAACCATATACTCTAAATCCGCAAACCATATACACTAAATCCGCAAACCATATACACTAAATTTTCAAAAACACAACTGTAAGAACCACTCCCGGTCAACGACAGTCAAACCTGCGAAAAACAGGAAAATTTAAAAATTTTAAGACAGACACTTAAATTAACCTAAATTGACCCCGAGGGTCATACCGGACTTAAGTTGACCCCGTTATCAACCAAAATGAGTTCCGGGGGACTCAGGGCAACTTTCTGATCAATTTGGGAAGTGTTGACTTTTCGCTGGAAAAGTCAACCGAGCGACGTTTTGGTCCATTCGAGGACCTTTTTGGATCCAAAAAGCTTAGCCGTCGTCGCAGCGGTCTTAGTTGAGCCGTTTCCTTGTGGCCCGTCAAGTTTATTAATTTTTGGGAAAAAGTGTCCGTTCGGGGCCCGAAACGTCCGATTTTCGCGAATCTGACAGAAATACCTACAAGATATTTTGTTTAAAAAGGGGACCCACTTGCCACATGTCACTAAAGGGGTGGGGTTAGGTATTTTGAAGCAAGACAAGAGAGAGGGGAAGGGTGTGGTCGGCCACACTTGTAGAAAAAGAAAAAAAAATAAGAAAAGGAAGAGAGTTTTAGAGAGAGAAGGAGAAGAGAGAAAAAGAGAGAAGAGGTTAGGGTTTGGCCACTATTCACGAAGCCTCAACCTTTGGATCGTCTCATCGTTGCAAGAATCGAATTCCCCTCGTCTTCCTCTACGGTTAGTACCGAACCGATTCTCGTTTTGATAATTTCCAAATGTTAGGGTTTGGTTAAAAACGATTGGTTTAGGGTGTTTTGAGGTTGGGGAAATTGTTGGAGACGTTTTTGAGGTGTTTGGAGGGGAAGGGGAACGTTTTCTGGCGACCGGGAGCTCGGGAGGAGCTCCGGCCACCATAGGAGGTGGCTGGCCGGAGCAAGGGCCGGCCACCACCATGGTGGCCGAGCCCCATTGAAACCCTAGGGCCCACGTCCAAGTGGGCCGGGTGGGGCCCACGTGCTCGGGTGATCGGGTTTAGTGTTCGGGTGGTTTAAAACGTTCCCCGGACCATTTATCCATAACCGAATCGAAATTTGGAATTAAATTGGAGAAGTTGTAATTAACGGGTTTTGGAAACTTTAAACGTTAATTAATTGACTCGGAAGTCGGAATTCGATTCCGTCGAGTGCTTTGGGGTCCTTGAATTTTTCTAAGACCGTAGAAACAAAAACGGGAATTTTTGGAGCCCCGGAAGGGCATTTACAAAACCCGGGCAGATTCGCCATGTCGGGCGAATCGGGCCTTTACGGGTCTTTTATCGACAATGTCGAGTATTTGGGAAGTTTGTGAGTGATCGACTTTATCGGGGTTACGTTTGGGCGTTAAGTTTATTAAATTCCGGTTTATTTCCTGCGAGTTAAAGTGCTTTAAAATTTGTGTTCTTTTTGATCGTGCTGCGGACCGAGGCAAAGGGAAGCTCGGCGAGTGACTGGGGTCACGTCCAGGCTTAGTGGAGCACTTTTGGAGTTTTATACGAGGTAGGGAAAAGTATCTGGATCTCGGCCCTGACTAGGGAAAGTTAACTGTAGAATTGCATGTGACACCGGGGTGTCGTGGGTTATGTAGGTTATCGAATATTAGAAAGGCATGATACGGGAACGTAGCAATTATTGGAAATGCATGTGACACTTAGTAGTGTCATAGGAGCAGAGAACTTAGCGATATTAGAATTACTGGAGGCATATAACCATGCCCGGAGGTTGACTGTTTAATTTATGTCTTGGGTGGCCATGAGAGCCCGTGTATTGTTGTTGGTGTCTTGGGTGGCCATGAGAGCCCGTGTATTATTGTTGGTGTCTTGGGTGGCCTTGAGAGCCCGTGTTTTACTGTTGGGATGTCTTAGGGGGGCCATGAGTGCCCGTGGGGTCGTTGAGCCCGTGAGTTACAGTTGGTGTGTCTTGGGAGGCCATGAGGCCCCGTGGGGTTGTTGAACCCGAGTCCTTACCGTTGGAGTCTTGAGTGGCCATGAGTGCCTGTGGAGTGTTGAACTGGTCTTGTTACTGTTTGTTGAGCTTTGCTTGTGATTGTGATTGTGTTTGCCCGGGGTTAGTAACCCAACTTCGTGTCGGGAAATGGTGTGGATTTTGGGAGGTTACGAGCATTCTTTGGCTGGCCTGACCAAACTCGAGTCTCGACAGGTTATGAGCATTCTTCGGCTAGCCTGTTCCGTGTCCGGATCTCGAAAGTTTATGAGCATTCTTTGGCTAGCCTGATCCGTGACCGGGTCTCGGTAGGTTACGAGCATTCTTTGGCTGGCCTGATCCGTGTACGAGTCTCGGCAGGTTCTGAGCATTCTTTGGCTAGCCTGATCCGTGTTCGTGTCTTTTGAGGAGGTCATAAACGGTTGTTTCGGGTTTATTTTACGAGTTTGAGGTTGAGTCGGTTGTGGAAGGTAACGGGTTGTGGGTCAGTTGAGTACTTGAGTTGGGGATTGTAGTCCCGGTGTTGGGTTTGGTTTTGGTGTTACTAGCTTTATCTACTAATTATGCCATAGTCAGTCTGTTATCCGTGGTGGTGAGCGAACGCTCACCCCTAGCTGCTTTTCCTACAGGTACTGATCACCGGACGGACTAGGTGAGCTCTTGAAGCTTGTGGAGCTAGGAGCGGAGTCTGGTCTTTATTTTGTTGAGTCTAGTGACGGATACTTGTACCTTGTCCATTTGTTGGGACGTTTTTGTATTGTAAATATTATTTTTGTTAACTAAATGGCAATTTCAAAGTACTTACTCAAAACAGGTTTCAAGTGTTTTATGTTTTTAAATGTTCGCGTCCCGAGTTCGGTTTGCTGAAATTGGGGCGTGACAACATCACACTTTTCGCACTCATATTCACACATCCACACACGTATTCAAAAACACATCAAAATATATGCAATCCACTACTTGTTAGAGAGCTCTTGAAAAAATAAGAATATTGGCGCAAGAAAAAAATGAAATGGGAGTTGAAACGAAACGGGAAAAATCGAATTAATAAACTTGATTATAACAAAAAGGGGGGCATTTTCTAAGCGTGACACATGGTGCAATCTGGTTGATTTCGCATGTTCACACCGTAATTCATGGTTCGCACCTGATTGCTCTCCTATATATATATATATAGGAGAGCAATCAGGTGCGAACCACCCGATTTGGTGCGAACCTGGGCACTGCGTGATGGCTGTCCGATGTGAATTTCGCGATTGCGCAGATTTGAACGCGTCATCAGTAGCACGCGTTGTAAATAAGTCGCGCGTGGGATTCATTTTAACTGATTTGCTATGGATCGGGGGTATAAACGTAATTTTATCTACCCGTTCGCGCAGAAACGTTTAGTGCTCACCAAAACACTTGCAGAATCGACTTTTTAGCGAAACGAACATTTCGGAATCTGATCTTTTGTGCATCCATTGTCTTGATTTTCGCCTTCTGCGTGATTTCGAAGTGAATTTCAATAGTTCATTGTTGGTGAGTTACAATTTTTTGTGTTTAGGGTTTTGATTCAATCTTGTTCGTTTGGTTATTTAGCTTTTTGATTATAGTAATTCGTCTGTAGAGAATGAAGAAGAAGGTTGCTGAATCTACAACATTTTGCAACAGGGACACCGAAACAGGTAATTTGAGAATATAGTGTTTGTAGTTTGCGGATTTTTTTACAGTTGCTATTTTTTCAGAGTAGTTGTGTTTTGCTTTTAGTGTACAACATTTCAATTCATATATGAAATTCCCATGAAATTATTCAACTATGAGATGATTTTGATCTATTTTTGAGGAAAATCAAGTTGTTGGTTGAGGTTTTGGGGTTTCTGTATTGCGAGTATCTTGTTTGCGGGCATTGTTTTTCTGTTTTGCGAATAGTGAATTTAAGTTTTGCGAGTATTCTTTACCTAATTTGCGGATAAAGAATTTATGTTTTGCGAGTGTGCGCACTCTGGTTTGAGAAACAGTTTTGAATAATCCTGCATTTGATATGTGCGTAGGTTTATTGTATGCAAATATGCATATTTTGGTTTGCAGATGTGTTTGGTAGTTGATGCATACCCTGTTATTGATTGACTTGTTTTGATAATATGTTGTACCTTGTTTGCGGATAGTGAATATATGTTATGCGAATTAGATTTATCTAGTTGCGGATAGTGAATTTATGTTTTGCGTATATATAGTATCTTGTTTGCGGACACTGTTTTTCTTTCTTGCGAATATTCAATGTTTTTGTATATTGTCTGTTTTGCTTAAATGCTAACCCTTGTTTGCGAATTATACATAAAACTCCGGATACAGTGGTACCTCTTCTTTTAATGGATAGGCCATCAACAGAGGCTGATGTTGGTAAAGGAAATATGACTCTTGCTAATATGTTGAAGGAGCAGAAGTCTATTAACAATAAAGATAAACGAAGACTTCTAATTAAGAAGAAGAAGGTAGCTGAGGTTCGTGAATGTCTCGATGTAGCTGTCCGACCTGGTAAAGCCGGAAAGAAGAGAGGTGGAGAATTAGTTGTTGAGAAGAAGAATGTTAAGCGCACCAAGGGTTGTGAGTCAGATAGAGTTGTTCCGTTATCTGATAAGGTTGGCGTGGATGATGTTTTGAAGACAAGGTCATCTCCAAAGAGATTGGTTGAGTTGATGGAGAGTTTGAATAAACACCAACAAGAAGCAGTGCGGGAAATTGGGTTTGGGCACATTCTTCATTTGGCTGTGAAGATCATTCCAAGCAAGATTGGATACTACCTGGTGTCTAAGTATAACCACCTTAGCTCATCATTGGGTTTGCCAGATGCGAAATTGCGTATGACAGAGAAGGAAGTGCATGAAACTTTGGGCATTCCAAATGGTGTGCGCGACGTCATAGTCGATAAGTGGGGCACCCTGTGCACTGATGAACTTAAATTGTGGCAGCGGCAGTTTGATACAAAAGACAAAGGCGAGATCAAGCGTCTTATCACCAGTAAGCAGTTGGTTGATCAGATGAAGACGCAAATTCAAGGGGGGAGATGATTTCAAAAGAAACTTCATGATGTTGTTTGTGACTTGCATGATCGATTCGGGGAATGAGGGTTATGTGAATCAATCATGCTCCCGTTCTATTGTTGATGTATCTCACATACAAGATTTTAATTGGTGCAAGTTTTTAGTCAAGAAACTTGTGGATACAAAAAAAACCTGGTTAAATCAACTTGAATGTTCAAAGAATTTTTCTGGATCAATAACTTTCTTGTTGGTAAGTTTATTTTTCATTTTAATGTGTTGTATTTTATATTTAATAAAATCTTATGTTATATTCATGTGACATGTCTTTTTCTTTGAATGATGCAGTTGTTTTATCTTGATCGTGTTGAAGTCAGCACGTGTGAGGTTCCTAGGGCGTGGCCCTCTTTGATTGGATGGAATACTGCATTGGTGAACAGAAGAGTCGGTGATGAATTACAGTGTGATGCATTTGGAATGGGTCACATACGGAGGGAGGGTCCTCCACGTGTTAGGGAGGAAGAGAATGTTGCTCAGCATCCACCCCCTAACGTAAATAGGGATAATGAATGGGGGGATAGAAATGGTGGAGATCCACCGGCCCCGAATACCCCCCCCCCCCCCCTCGTTTCATAGTGAAAGGGGTTCTGCAGAGGTATTCTATTATTTAATTAATTTTTGTGTGGGGGAATTATGTTTTTCAAATATACAGTGAGGTTTATTGATTGACTTGTTTTTTTTTGCGGATAATGAATATATGTTCTGCGAATATGCTTTACCTAGTTTGCGGATAGTGAATATATGTTCTACGAATAGTGAATATATGTTCTGCGAATAGTGAAATTTTTTTTGCGGATAGTGAATATATGTTCTGCGAATATGCTTTACCTAGTTTGCGGATAGTGAATTTATGTTTCACGGGTATGGTTTAACTAGTTTGCGGATAGTGATTCTATGTTTTGCGAGAGTGTGTACTCCGGTAGAAACAGTTTTGAGTATATCCTGCATGTGATATGTGCGTAGGTTTATTGTATGAAAATATGCACATTTTGGTCTGCAGATGTGTGTTTTAGTTGATGCATACCCTGTTATTGATTGACCTTTTTGCTAATATGCTTTACCTAGATTGCGGATAGTGAATATATGTTTTGCGAATATGATTTACCTTGTTTGCGGATAGTGAATTTATGTTTTGCGAGTATGCTTTACCTAGTTTGCGGATAGTGATTCTATGTTTTGCGAGTATGCGCACTCTGGTTTGCGAAACATTTTTTGAGTATATCCTGCATGTGATATGTGCGTAGGTTTATTGTGTGCAAATATGCACATTTTGGTTTGCAGATGTGTTTTGTAGTTGATGCATACCCTGTATTTTATTTGTTTGCATTTAATCACATTAACATGCTTCTTTTTATCGTATTCAGAGGATTGCCTAAACGTTTCGATTAGCGGGGAATAAGGTTGCATAAGGTTTTTTGGAATGGAATCAGTTGTTGGTTGAAGGGCATATCACCGATCCCAATACCGAGTGTTTCAAGACAATGTCAACCCTGTTTGATTGTTTGACTGGGAAAAAAAATCCCGAAGTGTCATGCCTGACACACAAAGTGTGTTGCTGTCACAAGTCTCATGGTTTAATCTACCCGGGGTTATCGAGACCATTGAGAAATTGATTGAAGCAGCAACACGCGTTCGGGAAGGGTACAAAGGAGCAGAGAAGCCACCTGCTCGTGCCGTTACTCCACCAACGTTCAGACTTCTTTCACCATCCCAAAAATCGCCTGCTAATGTTCTTTCACCATGCCCTGCTGGATCCACTACATTGTCAAACCCTGAATGCGATAATGTGGTTCGGAAATTGTTCGCAAGTAATGATGCAGCCCCTGTGGATAATATTGTTGCAGAAAAAACTGAGCCAGAAAAGAATAACTGCGTTGGCGATGAGTTTGACGCTATTTCTGTTGCTTCTGGTATTGGGAAGGAAGCTTGTGAGATGGTTGTTGATCATCCAATCGTGGAACGTGAAGCTTCCGATGTTGTTAACAAATATGATTGTTGGGTTGTTGCAGTGCAATCAGACCCACTTACTGTAGAAGGCAGTCAAGGAAATGTCAACGGGTCTGCTTCTGTCAATGACTTTTGTCAGACACTTCTAGAGCAACCCGAGCCACTCAATATAATTGTTCTCGAACAAAATGTCAACAATGAACCACATGTTAATCAAGCTTGCAAGACTCAACCCCCGCCACTTGTTACTGTACGGGTTGACCAAAATATCAATCGTGCTATTGGTGGAAAAGAGGTCTCTGAGACAGTTGACGCGCATCCTGAACTTGCAATGGAAAGATTTTGTGAATCCATAGTCCAATGCCCTGCTGCCATAGCTCTTCCTGCTAAAAAAAGGCCCCGTGCATCCTCCTACGAAGTCGACCGATGGTGTTGGTCATGTGGAGTCTGGCTCAATTATTGATCCACCGAAGAAGAGAGGTCCCGCTCGTGCACCCGGTAAGAAAGGCCCCGCTGCTGTCCCCGAGAAGAAATTACCCCGTACTGTTGCAGCAAAAAAAGATCAAGGTGGTGTTAAGAAAAATCCCCCTGTTGTTAAGAAACGTGCTGCAAGTGGCAATAGTTTTACGTCAATTGGGTGTAGCAAGGCATCTTTATTATTGGAAACCCCAGTCAAACAACCTCCACCTCGTTTGATTGCACCGTCTAAATTTCTGTGTTCTCCGTATGTTGATCGTCAAACAGATTATTGGTCCGATCTTCTGGAGGTTGAGGATTTTGTTGCTGATTGGGTGCTGAATATAAGCAAAAAGGAGGATTGGTAAGTAAAATATTTTTCCCCCTCATCCTGTGTGTTATAGTTGTTTTGCAAAGACAGTGAATAGGCTTTTCTCTCTGTGAATGCAGTGATTTTATGTTTGAGTGCTCTGATAATTATATTACTAAGGGGGGCTTTAATTCTTTCAATACTGATGCATGGATTGAAGTGGAAACCATTAATGGGTGGTGTCACTATCTGAATCATCTGGAAACTATCAAGAGTGATTCATCACCTAACCGGTTCTTCTTTTCAGCTTCTCTTAGTGTAAGCATAGTTTGCGCATTTTTTTGGTTGATTACGTTTATAGTTTGAATTATTTTATTATGTTTTTGTTATTAATATGTTTATTTTGTAGGCTACGCTTTCAGAACATAAAAAAGATGTAGATTTTGACGATATTTTCAAGATTGAAACTAAGGAGTTCCCTTCTTTTTCATGGAAGAAGTTGGACTTGGTAAGTATAATACATGGTTGGTTTTAGAATATGCAATATGTTGGTTGCGGTTAAGGTTTGTATGTTTCGCCGCTATACGCCCCGTTGTTTGAGAAATAACGTTTACATGTTTGGGAATATGCAATATCTGGGTTGAGGTTATGGATTGTCTTGTTTGCGAATATGCTCTATCAAGTTTGCGGATAATGAATACATGTTTTGCGGATATGCGCACCCTGGTTTGAGGAACAGTTTCCCTGGGTTGCTGATAATGTAGTGAATGCTTTTATTATATAAACCAATTTATACATTATATTAATATGCTGATGTATTTTATATATTTTTTTACAGGTTTTCATAGTTGTTTTTAAGAGCAATCACTACACACTCTTATGCATAGACATGAAGAACGGAAATTCAGATATTATTGACAATGTGAAAGGAACGGTTGATGACGATATTCGTTATGGAAAAATTCACTATATATTGGTACATATTCTTCTCTCATTGACTATGTGTTTGATTACTGTCTATCTATTCATTTATGTTTTTATTTATTTTTCTTTGGTGTTTTTGTGTTGCGTAGAGGTCTAAAGTTTGCAAGGTCATATCAAAAACTGATAAAGCTCTAGCTCAGAAAATTTTCAAAGGTAAGATTGAACGGTTCCATGTACCATAGGAATCTAACGACAATCATAAGGATTGTGGGGTGTATGCTATGTGGCACATGGAATCGTATCTTGGCAATGAGAATTGGGCAAGAGAATTGGCCGTTAATGATGTAAGTTAAACCAAAAATTATTTCTTTGTCAGTATATAACAACGAGTATAGATTTGATCTTTAAATTTTGATTTTGTAGGCTGCACAAATCGAATTATTGAGGAAACGATTCCTCTTTAAGTTGGTCACATTTGAGAAGAACAGCCTGTGGCTAGGAATTGAGGAGAATATCAAAGATTATTTCAAAAAGAAGAAGACCACATTCAAATTTAGTGTCAAGTATAAAACCTTATTACCATGCGAACGTCATAAAGCTTAGTGAATTACTCTTTTTAATTACTGATGTTTGTTTTCAGAAACGACAATTTTATTGTTTGAGAATTTATGATATATTGTTTGAGAATAATCTTTGTACTGTTTTGAGAATTTCTAAGATCTTTTGTTTGTGAATATGTTGTATTTTAGGATAAACAAGTTGTTGGTTGAGGTTATGTGATTTCTGTTTTGCGAATGTATAGTGTCTAGTTTGCGGGTACTATTTTTCTGTTTTGCGAAGAGGCAATCCTTGGCTTGCGAAACTGGGGTTCCTTTGTTGGTCGAGGTTATGTCTTTTCTGTTTTGTGAATATATAGTGTCTAGTTTGCGTGTACTATTTTCTGTTTTGCGGATAGTCAATCATTGGTTTGAGAAACTGGTTTTCCTTTGTTGGTTGAGGTTATGTGTTTACTGTTTTGCGAATATATAGTGTCTAGTTTGCGGAACTATTTTTCTGTTTTGCGAATAGTCAATCCTTGGTTTGAGAAACTGGGTTTCCTTGTTTCAGAGTATGCGATATGTTGGTTCAGTTTCAGTATTGTATGTTCTGCGGATATACGTAACGTGGTTTGTGGAATAACGTTTACATATTTGAGATATGCAATATTTGGGGTTGAGGTTTTGGATTGTCTTGTACGAAGAATACACTGTAGTTCTATTTGATTTTAACAATTATAAGATATGCCTTAATATGTTAGTAACTTCAGTAATTTTTGTTTTGAGAATAATCATGTCTTGGTTAACGAATATAACCATACGTGTTTGAGAATACAGAACCTGTCATTTGCGAATTAAATATAGGTGACTTTCACAGTGACAAGCAGATACTAGTCATACATTCACCGAGAAACCAAGTTTTCAAAAGACAACACAAAAACATAAAAAGACGATTGACATGATAATAGGGAAAATATAACTACATCTTTTCATGGGTCGGATGTGCCCTAGACCAGTTCTACCTCAATGGTTTTGAAGAAGTCCTGAATCTTTTCCAGTGTCGCCATCATCTTATCCCTATCTTCCTTGTGCTTTTCAGTCGAGTTGCTCATGTCAAGCACTTGCAGTTCGTTGGCAAGGCTTTCCACCTTCTCCTGCATCAGCAAAAAGTGGATATGGCATAGTGCCAACCTTATTTTGTGATACTGCATTGCAGACTCCATAGCGGCTTCCTCCATCTGTAGCACCCTGTTGCAACGTTCCTCTCTGGCACGTTCCATAGCTTCTGCGGTGCAAACGTTTCCTTCCCCTCTGGTGCGTTTCCTGTTTGGGGCCATCGCTTTTGCAGACTGGTGGTTTGAGGTTATTTGAGAAGAGAATTTGAAATTGAAAGAGAGTTGTAGGGTTCAGTGATATAGGGGTGGGGGTATTTATAGTTGAATTCTTGCGGTGGCATTATCGTTATTATGTTTAAAGTAGAGTTCTAATTATAGACAGATTAGTTAACTAATAATAATTCCGCAAAACATATACCTTAGTTTCGCAATCCGTAACTCATAATTCTCAAACTAAATGCTGATTTACGTGTATCGGTATGTGATACTATAAGATATTGTAGAGGACATGTGTCAATCGTTACGAAAATCAGACGTATCATGTAATCGATATGATTTCAAAATCAGACGGTTAAGCTTTCACGGCTATATTTCATCATTACTAAAAATCCTCCTCGAATGCACAAAGATCTTATCGCATTTAATGCGTTGGTAAGTCTTTTCACCGCCGTTTGGTTTAGTTTAAATTAATATAGAGCTTTTTTCAATTAAATCATGTCACCATATAGAAAGCACTGTAGTAGTGGTGAGGAAGAGGTAACTTCAAACAGAAGAAGGCTGATTTCGCATGGTGATGAAGAGGATTGCCCTAATATTGTTAATTTATTTCTCTTTACTTGGTGTTTGCGGATACGGACTTGTAGTTTGCGGATATAGAGATCCTGGTTTGCTAATATTGTTAATTTATTCCTCTATACTTGTTGTTTGCTGATACTGTTATTATGTTTCGCGAATATAATTATGGACTGTAGTTTGCGGATATGCCCTAGTTGTGTGCAAACGTGTTAGCATTTCAGTAAAAAAAAATTTGCGAATAATGATGTTCTCTTTTACGAAATTAACAATACGTCTTCGAGAATACAGAACATGTCTTTTGCGAATTTAATATAGATTACTTTAACAGCAGAATACGTAGATACTAATCATCCATTCATTGAGAAAACAAGTGTTCAAAAGACAAAACAAAAACATCAAAAGACGATTGACATGATAATAGTGAAAATAAAACTACATCCTTCATGGGTCGGATGTGCCTTCGCCCTCTGCTATCGATATGCTTTTGAAGAAGTCCTGAATCCCTTTCAGTGTCGTCATCATCTTGTCTCTATCTTCCTTAAGCTTTCCAGTCCCGTTGCTCATGTCAAGCACTTCCAGTTCATGGGTAAGGTTTACCACCTTCTCCTCCATCAAAAAAAAGTGGCATTGGATTAGTGCCAACTTTACTTTGCGAATCTCCATTGCCGTTTCCATAGTGGCTTGCTCCATCTCACGCATCTTATTACAACGTTACTCTATGGTACGTTCCATAGCTTCTTCGGTGCAAACGTTACCTTCAACTCTGGTGCGTTTCCTATTGGAGGCCATCTCTTTTGCAGATCTGGTGGTTTGAAGTTATTGGAGAAGAGGTTTTGAAATTGAAGGAGAGTTCTAGGGTTATGTAGTATAGGGGTGGGGTATTTATAGTTGAAATCTTGCGGTGGCATTATCGTTATTTTGCTTAAAGTAGAGTTCTAATTATATATAGATTAGTTAACTAATAAGGATTCCGCAAAACATTTATCTTATTTTCGCAATCCATAACTCATAATTCTCAAATTGAATGCTGATTTACGTGTATCGACATGTGATACGATAAGATCTTGTAGAGGACACGTGTCAATCGTTACCCAAAATTAGATGGTATGATTTCAAAATCTGACGGTTAAGTTTTCACGGTTATATTTCATCATTACTAAAATCTCCCTCGAATACACGAAGATCTTATCACATTTAATGCGTTGGTGAGTTTTTTCACCGTCATTTGGTTTATTTTAAATTAATATTTACCCCTACAAATCATGTTAGCATAGAGCTTTTTTCAATTAAGTCATGTCACCATATAGAAAGCACTGTAGCTGTAAAGTCCCGA
Organism: Erodium maritimum; assembly: GCA_963921825.1. Lineage (NCBI taxonomy): Eukaryota > Viridiplantae > Streptophyta > Magnoliopsida > Geraniales > Geraniaceae > Erodium > Erodium maritimum. The sequence continues at coordinate 94,191,430 of OY997588.1, read as the reverse complement.
AAATTTAATTGTCTTTACGGGTTTTAATTGACGGGATTGGGAAGCGGTTCGAAAAAAAAAAAAAAAAAAAAAAAAAAAAATTTCAAAAGGCTGGACCGGGCGGGCCAGACCCGGCCCAAGCTGCAGACCCGGATAGCCCGGCCCACTTACCAGGCCTGCCTATTTAAGGGCAATTTTAGGGTCAAACCCTAAAATTCCCTTCCTCTCTCTCGCTACTCAGCCGCAGCCACCCTCCCCCACTCCTTCCTCTTCGTCGTCTCCGACCCCTCCTTCCGATCCGGTCTCCGGCGACCTCCCACGTCCGGCCAGCTCCTCCCACTCCTCGTCTCCTCTTCCCCGTCTCTCCCTCCCGAGCTACCGGAGCCACCGCCGCCCTCGTCCTCTCCTTCCTCCTCCGTCGCCGGCCGCCACCGGCCTACCTCCACCGGCCTACCTCCACCGGCCGTCCCCGACCCTCACCTCCGTCCTCCTCACCTCCTCCGTCCAACCACGCCAGCGCCGACCGAGCCCGAGCTCGCCGTCCGACCCTCCTCCCTCACCAGATCCGTCCAACCACGCCGCCGTCAAGCCGCCGTCCCCGAGCTCCCCACGCCGTCTTCCTCAGCCGTGCTCGACTCCGGCGCGTTCGACAGATCCGGGACGAAGCCTCCATGGCCGTCCGGATCTGAGCCGAGAAGAGTCTAGCCGTGCACCGCCGTGCCCGTCGTCGTGCACCGCCGCGCGCCGCCGTGCGCCGTCGCCGCCCTTGCCGTCCCTTCTCTACGGTTAGGCCCCGGCCGACGCCGCCTCGCCGGCGGCCGACCGGTTCGAAACCGAACCTCTATTTTTTTTCCCGTCTTCGAACTATTGTAAATCGGGTTTTGTTGTAACAAACAAAGAAAGTGAAATAAAACCGTTTCGATTTAGTTTGGATCTGTTTAGTGTTAAAATTGTTAATGAAATCGTTTAATATTTGATTAAACCCGCTAATGGAATTGATTAATATTTGGAACGGTTTTTGAATCGAAAGCATTGTTTTGGAAAGAAAAGGTGGTAAAACGGAAAATCAAATTTAAGGAAGAAGGTTTTAAAATGAAAAGGAAATTAAAGGCGTATCGGTTTTAAAAACGGTTTAAAATCGAGGAGTTGAGAATCAAATTTTGTAAACGGGATTTAGGGGCGGTTGTTCAAAAACAAAGATCGGAACGGAAATAGATTTAAATTTTAAAAGGGGAATTTGATTTAAAACAAAAACCGTTCTGTTTTGACTAAACGGTTGGTAATCGGAATTGGGAACGAATCTGGAATTCTGGGTAGAATGGAACGCTACTTGGGTTTAAAAAAGGAACAAAAGCGGACCGCTGAATCGGACCTCGGGATTTGTGCATTGGGACCGTGCCTCGCATGCACCGGTTTCGGTGCTCGGGTACTCAAACCCGATTCGCCGTGACCCCGCTTTTAGCCCGCTCGAGTTTATTGGACAATTGTCGGGTCTAGACTGGTTTAATAGTAACCTTTATTTTAACGGTGGAACCGTTATTAATTTATGGCTTTCGTGTCCTCTTTAGCGTCCGGCTTCGATCGAAGTGAAGCTCGGAGTTAGCGAGCCAGAACGTCAGCAGCTAGGAAGCGTAGCGGTTGCTCTTCAGTTGAGGTAGGGAAAAGTAGCCGGATCTCGGCCCTGACTGGGGAAAGTTAACAGTAGAATTGCATGTGACACCGGGGTGTCGTGGGTTGAATAGGTTTATTTAAATATTAGAAGAGCATGATACGGGATTGTAGCGTTTATCAGAAAAGCATGTTACGGGAACTTAGTAATTATTGGAAAGGCATGTGACACTTAGTAGTGTCGTAGGATCAGAGAACTTAGCGATAACTGTTCTACTGGAGGCATATGACCATGCCCGGAGGTTGGTTGTGAAACTAGTGATCTTAGGACTGTTGGAGGCATCGTTTTATGCCGGAGGTTGTTGTGTGTTAATTGTCGTCGAGCTTGGGTGGCTGTGAGAGCCCGTGTTATTTATTGTTGAGTTTTGGGTGGCCTTGAGAGCCCGTGTACTAAGGTTGGCGTCTTTGGCTGGCCTGACCGAGTTAGAGTCTCGGGGTTGCAAGCTCTCTTTAGCTGGCTTACGAGTTAGAGTCTCGGTAAGTGCAAGCGTGTTTTATGGTTGGTGTCTTGGGAGGCCGTGAGTGTCTGTGGGGCTGTTGAGTCCGAGTTTTACTGTTAGTGTCTTGGTGGCCATGAGTGCCTATGAGTGTTGAACCTGTGTTGTTACTGGTTGTGAACTTGCTTGTGTTTGTGATTGTGTTTGTGGTTACCGGAGGTTGGGGGCCCGCTTCCTGAAACGGGGGTCCACGAGCACACGCGTCTGCATGTTCAGACGGGGTAGGGGGCCCGCCCGCCAATAAAGGGGTCCTGGCCGCGCGTGTGTGGTTTGGGTTTGTGAGCATACCTTGGCTGGCTTATGGGTTAGAGTCCCAGTAAGTTGCAGCATTTTCCGGCTGGCTTATGGGTTAGAGTCCCAGTAAGTTGCAGCATTTTCCGGCTGGCTTATGGGTTAGAGTCCCGGTAAGTTGCAGCATTCTTGGGTTGGCCTGATCGGGTTAGAGTCCTGGGAGGGCGTTCTTGGCAGCTGGTTTGCGATCCTTTGCGATCTTGTTTGGTATTGCGTGGTTGTCAGTCGTGTCTTTGGAGGAGGTCGTCAATCGTAGTGTGAGGTCTACTTCACATGTCCGAGTGTTGAGTTGGTTGAGGAAGGTACTGGTCGTGTGTATGTCTTTTGGGTCGTGTGTGTGTCTTTTGGGTCGTGGTTGGTGTCACCGGCTTTGTCTGCTAAGTATGCCGTAGTCAGTCTGTTATTTGTGGTGGTGAGCGAACGCTCACCCCTAGCTGCTTTTCCTACAGGTACCGTTCGTGGGACGGACTAGGTGAGCTCTCGAAGCTTGTGGAGCTAGGAGCGGAGTCCGGGTTTTTACTTTGGGTCTAGCGACGGATACCTCGCCCTTTTGTCCGCTTGTGGGACGTTTTATTTGGATTGTAATTAGCTTTTGTTGAACTAAACTGGTATTGTAAATTGTTTTAATGGAATTGTTTGCAGAGCGTTTTCTTATTCTAAACGTTCGCGCCCCGAGTTCAGTTTACTGAAATTGGGGCGTGACAGCTTGGTATCAGAGCTCGAGGTTTCACACCTCGGACTGTACGTCAATTAGGTGGGGAGAGTCGAGTCAGTGAAGTCCCGCCGTGCGTTGGGTACGTAGGTCGGGAACCGTGTGTAAACCCTTAATGCCTTGAGTTTTGTTTTGTCTGTGTGTATGTGCAGTACGGGGTTACTGGCATACTTTTTGTGTGTGCTGCGTGAAACGTTTTTAAGCTGTCGTGGGTCGACTCAGGAGCGCTCCTGTAGTCGAACGTGACGGTGCTGATGTCAAGTCGGTACAACGTAGTTCGGGGACGCCTGGACCGGGTTGTAACCACCTGATGTCAAGAATTGAGGTTTTAATGAAGTGGAGAAAACTTTAGAAGAAATTTGAGTGTTTTGATTTTGTGTGACGCCGTGGGCGTTTGTGTTTGACTTCGTTTGGCCCTGTGGGCATATTGTGATTGTTGTTGGTTGGCCCGGTGGGCGCTGTAGACTTTGGTTGGCCCGGTGGGCGGGTGTCGTCGTTGTTATTGTTATGGGCACTTGGCCGGTTTTGCTTGTTCGTGGTTTAGCCGGGTTTTGTGGTACGTGTTGGGTCGTTTTGGTGGTAATTTGTCCGCGATGCACGAGTGTGCGGGTAGCCAAGAGTCTAGTAGAATACGAGTACCCTAGGGTAAGAGTTCGTTTCGTTGTGCGTTTAGGGTTGTGGCTGTGTGACTCGGTTTGTGTTCGCGGTTATGGGTTGTAGAGGCCGTAGGCCTGGGTACGGTTGGACCGTGTTGAGTTTTGCGCTTAGCGTTATTAGAATTACTTAAGGCTTTAATAGCGCGAGCCGTGGTGTCTTACTGTTTGAGGACGTGTTTTCCGGGTCGAGGTTCGTCACACTCGAGGGAGTACTTGAGGTGTTGTTAGCATGGACGGTGGGATGTTTGACTTCAGTTTGGTGTTGGTGTTTTGCCCTGACTAGAGTGGTAAGTCTGTGGTGCGTTACTAGTATGCCATAACCGAGCGGGTGTCCGTGGAGGTGAGCTTAACGCTCATCCCCTTTACTACTTTTTCCGCAAGGGACGAGTAGCGAACACTGGCTTGGTTGCGGAAAGTTATAAGTGAATGCATAAAGGACTGGTTGAGAGCTTAGTGTACGTTGGTGTGGTCAAAAATTGAAGCTTCGCTTACGCGTTATGATGTTTAAAGTATGATTAGCGTGAACAGTGTGGCGTTTCGTAGAAAATACGTTGGGGTAGACGTAGACCGTGTGAACGTTAGTGTCTTCAAGCTTGTCGTCTTTTTTGGAGTCCGCAAACTGAACGTTTGCGTGTATCCGTGCAGAGGATATTGTTTATGGCTCGCGGAAGGCGCGGACGAGCATCAGGAACACGGGGTCAAGCACCCACGCGAGGCCGGCGGGGGCGGTCAGCGGGGGCACCAGGGAGGGTGCCAGCCGTCGAGCCCGTCGACTACGCGGAGGCACGGGGCACTCCTGTCGGAGAAGACGGGAGAAGTGATGCGGGACCATCTGCAGGTACCCCCAGTGTTCCGCCAGTCGCGGACCCTCCAGTGATGACTGCCCTAGATGAGCTTACCAGGACCGTTCAGAGTTTGGTGGCGGTCATCGCCAGCCGAGAGTCGGCTTCGCCAGCACCAGAGGCAGCCGCAGTCCCAGTGAGGGCCGCTCAGACAGAGGATCTTACCTCCCGAGCGCTACTCGATTTCCTAAAGCTCGGGATACCTGTTTTTGTCGGGGAGCCAAATCCCGACCTAGCCGAGCGATGGATAGAGCAGGTCACACGAGACCTGGACACTTTGGGTGTCGAGGATGGCCGTCGGAGAGTGTCTTTCGCGGTCCATCAGCTGAGAGATAGCGCCTACCACTGGTGGGGGCGGGTGAAGGACACAGTCGGATACGACTACAGCGTATTCCAGGAGGTATTCATGGCACAGTACTTTCCCGAGTCGGCTCGGCTGGAGCGACATCGGCAATTCTTAGACCTGGAGCAGGGAGAGATGACAGTGGCACAGTACGAGGCCAGGTTCACAGCCTTGGCCAGATTCGCGCCAGAGATGGTGATGACCGAGAAGAACCGTTGCTTGCGGTTCCAGGGAGGACTGAGTCTGGGGATTCGGAACCAGATTCTCGCCTTGAGACTGAGGAAGTACACAGATCTCGTGGACACCGCAGCGACGGTGGAGCAGGGTATCCAGGATGCGGACAGGACCCGTGAGGTCCGACAGCGGCCGACCAGCTTTGCAGGGCCGTCCGAGTCACGAGACCCTCGAAGACAGAGGACCACGGGATCCTTCCGACCACAGGCTCATCAGGATGAACCGAGACAACAGGGATCGATGGCGTCAGTGGGGCCAGTCGCTTCGAGGAGACAGCTGGGATGCTTTAACTGCGGGCAGCTAGACCACATGCAGCGAGAGTGTCCGATGAACACCGGGCCGAGGGCCGACGAGACCAGGTGTCACCGGTGCGGCCGCGTTGGGCACACTATCGGCCAGTGCTATGAGCCGTTGGGGGCAACGACAGTGCGACAATCCCAACAGTCGCGCCCTCGTCAGAGCCAACGATCGAGGTTTTCGCAGCCGTCGACGAGCGGGCCAGCTCCGAGACAGGAGCGGAGCTATGGATATCCAGCAGTTAGTGCGCCGAGCCAGAGGCAGCAGGCGCCAGCGGGGAGAATGTACGCGATTACCGATTCCCGGGCCCCGGGATCCTCTACCTACCGCGAGACCTATCAGGGTACGTGTTTATTGTGCCTTTTATGAGCGTTGTTCTAAATTTCGCGGACGAAATTCCTTTAAGGGGGGTAGACTGTAAAGTCCCGAAAATTTAATTGTCTTTACGGGTTTTAATTGACGGGATTGGGAAGCGGTTCGAAAAAAAAAAAAAAAAAAAAAAATTTCAAAAGGCTGGACCGGGCGGGCCAGACCCGGCCCAAGCTGCAGACCCGGATAGCCCGGCCCACTTACCAGGCCTGCCTATTTAAGGGCAATTTTAGGGTCAAACCCTAAAATTCCCTTCCTCTCTCTCGCTACTCAGCCGCAGCCACCCTCCCCCACTCCTTCCTCTTCGTCGTCTCCGACCCCTCCTTCCGATCCGGTCTCCGGCGACCTCCCACGTCCGGCCAGCTCCTCCCACTCCTCGTCTCCTCTTCCCCGTCTCTCCCTCCCGAGCTACCGGAGCCACCGCCGCCCTCGTCCTCTCCTTCCTCCTCCGTCGCCGGCCGCCACCGGCCTACCTCCACCGGCCTACCTCCACCGGCCGTCCCCGACCCTCACCTCCGTCCTCCTCACCTCCTCCGTCCAACCACGCCAGCGCCGACCGAGCCCGAGCTCGCCGTCCGACCCTCCTCCCTCACCAGATCCGTCCAACCACGCCGCCGTCAAGCCGCCGTCCCCGAGCTCCCCACGCCGTCTTCCTCAGCCGTGCTCGACTCCGGCGCGTTCGACAGATCCGGGACGAAGCCTCCATGGCCGTCCGGATCTGAGCCGAGAAGAGTCTAGCCGTGCACCGCCGTGCCCGTCGTCGTGCACCGCCGCGCGCCGCCGTGCGCCGTCGCCGCCCTTGCCGTCCCTTCTCTACGGTTAGGCCCCGGCCGACGCCGCCTCGCCGGCGGCCGACCGGTTCGAAACCGAACCTCTATTTTTTTTCCCGTCTTCGAACTATTGTAAATCGGGTTTTGTTGTAACAAACAAAGAAAGTGAAATAAAACCGTTTCGATTTAGTTTGGATCTGTTTAGTGTTAAAATTGTTAATGAAATCGTTTAATATTTGATTAAACCCGCTAATGGAATTGATTAATATTTGGAACGGTTTTTGAATCGAAAGCATTGTTTTGGAAAGAAAAGGTGGTAAAACGGAAAATCAAATTTAAGGAAGAAGGTTTTAAAATGAAAAGGAAATTAAAGGCGTATCGGTTTTAAAAACGGTTTAAAATCGAGGAGTTGAGAATCAAATTTTGTAAACGGGATTTAGGGGCGGTTGTTCAAAAACAAAGATCGGAACGGAAATAGATTTAAATTTTAAAAGGGGAATTTGATTTAAAACAAAAACCGTTCTGTTTTGACTAAACGGTTGGTAATCGGAATTGGGAACGAATCTGGAATTCTGGGTAGAATGGAACGCTACTTGGGTTTAAAAAAGGAACAAAAGCGGACCGCTGAATCGGACCTCGGGATTTGTGCATTGGGACCGTGCCTCGCATGCACCGGTTTCGGTGCTCGGGTACTCAAACCCGATTCGCCGTGACCCCGCTTTTAGCCCGCTCGAGTTTATTGGACAATTGTCGGGTCTAGACTGGTTTAATAGTAACCTTTATTTTAACGGTGGAACCGTTATTAATTTATGGCTTTCGTGTCCTCTTTAGCGTCCGGCTTCGATCGAAGTGAAGCTCGGAGTTAGCGAGCCAGAACGTCAGCAGCTAGGAAGCGTAGCGGTTGCTCTTCAGTTGAGGTAGGGAAAAGTAGCCGGATCTCGGCCCTGACTGGGGAAAGTTAACAGTAGAATTGCATGTGACACCGGGGTGTCGTGGGTTGAATAGGTTTATTTAAATATTAGAAGAGCATGATACGGGATTGTAGCGTTTATCAGAAAAGCATGTTACGGGAACTTAGTAATTATTGGAAAGGCATGTGACACTTAGTAGTGTCGTAGGATCAGAGAACTTAGCGATAACTGTTCTACTGGAGGCATATGACCATGCCCGGAGGTTGGTTGTGAAACTAGTGATCTTAGGACTGTTGGAGGCATCGTTTTATGCCGGAGGTTGTTGTGTGTTAATTGTCGTCGAGCTTGGGTGGCTGTGAGAGCCCGTGTTATTTATTGTTGAGTTTTGGGTGGCCTTGAGAGCCCGTGTACTAAGGTTGGCGTCTTTGGCTGGCCTGACCGAGTTAGAGTCTCGGGGTTGCAAGCTCTCTTTAGCTGGCTTACGAGTTAGAGTCTCGGTAAGTGCAAGCGTGTTTTATGGTTGGTGTCTTGGGAGGCCGTGAGTGTCTGTGGGGCTGTTGAGTCCGAGTTTTACTGTTAGTGTCTTGGTGGCCATGAGTGCCTATGAGTGTTGAACCTGTGTTGTTACTGGTTGTGAACTTGCTTGTGTTTGTGATTGTGTTTGTGGTTACCGGAGGTTGGGGGCCCGCTTCCTGAAACGGGGGTCCACGAGCACACGCGTCTGCATGTTCAGACGGGGTAGGGGGCCCGCCCGCCAATAAAGGGGTCCTGGCCGCGCGTGTGTGGTTTGGGTTTGTGAGCATACCTTGGCTGGCTTATGGGTTAGAGTCCCAGTAAGTTGCAGCATTTTCCGGCTGGCTTATGGGTTAGAGTCCCAGTAAGTTGCAGCATTTTCCGGCTGGCTTATGGGTTAGAGTCCCGGTAAGTTGCAGCATTCTTGGGTTGGCCTGATCGGGTTAGAGTCCTGGGAGGGCGTTCTTGGCAGCTGGTTTGCGATCCTTTGCGATCTTGTTTGGTATTGCGTGGTTGTCAGTCGTGTCTTTGGAGGAGGTCGTCAATCGTAGTGTGAGGTCTACTTCACATGTCCGAGTGTTGAGTTGGTTGAGGAAGGTACTGGTCGTGTGTATGTCTTTTGGGTCGTGTGTGTGTCTTTTGGGTCGTGGTTGGTGTCACCGGCTTTGTCTGCTAAGTATGCCGTAGTCAGTCTGTTATTTGTGGTGGTGAGCGAACGCTCACCCCTAGCTGCTTTTCCTACAGGTACCGTTCGTGGGACGGACTAGGTGAGCTCTCGAAGCTTGTGGAGCTAGGAGCGGAGTCCGGGTTTTTACTTTGGGTCTAGCGACGGATACCTCGCCCTTTTGTCCGCTTGTGGGACGTTTTATTTGGATTGTAATTAGCTTTTGTTGAACTAAACTGGTATTGTAAATTGTTTTAATGGAATTGTTTGCAGAGCGTTTTCTTATTCTAAACGTTCGCGCCCCGAGTTCAGTTTACTGAAATTGGGGCGTGACAGCTTGGTATCAGAGCTCGAGGTTTCACACCTCGGACTGTACGTCAATTAGGTGGGGAGAGTCGAGTCAGTGAAGTCCCGCCGTGCGTTGGGTACGTAGGTCGGGAACCGTGTGTAAACCCTTAATGCCTTGAGTTTTGTTTTGTCTGTGTGTATGTGCAGTACGGGGTTACTGGCATACTTTTTGTGTGTGCTGCGTGAAACGTTTTTAAGCTGTCGTGGGTCGACTCAGGAGCGCTCCTGTAGTCGAACGTGACGGTGCTGATGTCAAGTCGGTACAACGTAGTTCGGGGACGCCTGGACCGGGTTGTAACCACCTGATGTCAAGAATTGAGGTTTTAATGAAGTGGAGAAAACTTTAGAAGAAATTTGAGTGTTTTGATTTTGTGTGACGCCGTGGGCGTTTGTGTTTGACTTCGTTTGGCCCTGTGGGCATATTGTGATTGTTGTTGGTTGGCCCGGTGGGCGCTGTAGACTTTGGTTGGCCCGGTGGGCGGGTGTCGTCGTTGTTATTGTTATGGGCACTTGGCCGGTTTTGCTTGTTCGTGGTTTAGCCGGGTTTTGTGGTACGTGTTGGGTCGTTTTGGTGGTAATTTGTCCGCGATGCACGAGTGTGCGGGTAGCCAAGAGTCTAGTAGAATACGAGTACCCTAGGGTAAGAGTTCGTTTCGTTGTGCGTTTAGGGTTGTGGCTGTGTGACTCGGTTTGTGTTCGCGGTTATGGGTTGTAGAGGCCGTAGGCCTGGGTACGGTTGGACCGTGTTGAGTTTTGCGCTTAGCGTTATTAGAATTACTTAAGGCTTTAATAGCGCGAGCCGTGGTGTCTTACTGTTTGAGGACGTGTTTTCCGGGTCGAGGTTCGTCACACTCGAGGGAGTACTTGAGGTGTTGTTAGCATGGACGGTGGGATGTTTGACTTCAGTTTGGTGTTGGTGTTTTGCCCTGACTAGAGTGGTAAGTCTGTGGTGCGTTACTAGTATGCCATAACCGAGCGGGTGTCCGTGGAGGTGAGCTTAACGCTCATCCCCTTTACTACTTTTTCCGCAAGGGACGAGTAGCGAACACTGGCTTGGTTGCGGAAAGTTATAAGTGAATGCATAAAGGACTGGTTGAGAGCTTAGTGTACGTTGGTGTGGTCAAAAATTGAAGCTTCGCTTACGCGTTATGATGTTTAAAGTATGATTAGCGTGAACAGTGTGGCGTTTCGTAGAAAATACGTTGGGGTAGACGTAGACCGTGTGAACGTTAGTGTCTTCAAGCTTGTCGTCTTTTTTGGAGTCCGCAAACTGAACGTTTGCGTGTATCCGTGCAGAGGATATTGTTTATGGCTCGCGGAAGGCGCGGACGAGCATCAGGAACACGGGGTCAAGCACCCACGCGAGGCCGGCGGGGGCGGTCAGCGGGGGCACCAGGGAGGGTGCCAGCCGTCGAGCCCGTCGACTACGCGGAGGCACGGGGCACTCCTGTCGGAGAAGACGGGAGAAGTGATGCGGGACCATCTGCAGGTACCCCCAGTGTTCCGCCAGTCGCGGACCCTCCAGTGATGACTGCCCTAGATGAGCTTACCAGGACCGTTCAGAGTTTGGTGGCGGTCATCGCCAGCCGAGAGTCGGCTTCGCCAGCACCAGAGGCAGCCGCAGTCCCAGTGAGGGCCGCTCAGACAGAGGATCTTACCTCCCGAGCGCTACTCGATTTCCTAAAGCTCGGGATACCTGTTTTTGTCGGGGAGCCAAATCCCGACCTAGCCGAGCGATGGATAGAGCAGGTCACACGAGACCTGGACACTTTGGGTGTCGAGGATGGCCGTCGGAGAGTGTCTTTCGCGGTCCATCAGCTGAGAGATAGCGCCTACCACTGGTGGGGGCGGGTGAAGGACACAGTCGGATACGACTACAGCGTATTCCAGGAGGTATTCATGGCACAGTACTTTCCCGAGTCGGCTCGGCTGGAGCGACATCGGCAATTCTTAGACCTGGAGCAGGGAGAGATGACAGTGGCACAGTACGAGGCCAGGTTCACAGCCTTGGCCAGATTCGCGCCAGAGATGGTGATGACCGAGAAGAACCGTTGCTTGCGGTTCCAGGGAGGACTGAGTCTGGGGATTCGGAACCAGATTCTCGCCTTGAGACTGAGGAAGTACACAGATCTCGTGGACACCGCAGCGACGGTGGAGCAGGGTATCCAGGATGCGGACAGGACCCGTGAGGTCCGACAGCGGCCGACCAGCTTTGCAGGGCCGTCCGAGTCACGAGACCCTCGAAGACAGAGGACCACGGGATCCTTCCGACCACAGGCTCATCAGGATGAACCGAGACAACAGGGATCGATGGCGTCAGTGGGGCCAGTCGCTTCGAGGAGACAGCTGGGATGCTTTAACTGCGGGCAGCTAGACCACATGCAGCGAGAGTGTCCGATGAACACCGGGCCGAGGGCCGACGAGACCAGGTGTCACCGGTGCGGCCGCGTTGGGCACACTATCGGCCAGTGCTATGAGCCGTTGGGGGCAACGACAGTGCGACAATCCCAACAGTCGCGCCCTCGTCAGAGCCAACGATCGAGGTTTTCGCAGCCGTCGACGAGCGGGCCAGCTCCGAGACAGGAGCGGAGCTATGGATATCCAGCAGTTAGTGCGCCGAGCCAGAGGCAGCAGGCGCCAGCGGGGAGAATGTACGCGATTACCGATTCCCGGGCCCCGGGATCCTCTACCTACCGCGAGACCTATCAGGGTACGTGTTTATTGTGCCTTTTATGAGCGTTGTTCTAAATTTCGCGGACGAAATTCCTTTAAGGGGGGTAGACTGTAAAGTCCCGAAAATTTAATTGTCTTTACGGGTTTTAATTGACGGGATTGGGAAGCGGTTCGAAAAAAAAAAAAAAAAAAAAAAATTTCAAAAGGCTGGACCGGGCGGGCCAGACCCGGCCCAAGCTGCAGACCCGGATAGCCCGGCCCACTTACCAGGCCTGCCTATTTAAGGGCAATTTTAGGGTCAAACCCTAAAATTCCCTTCCTCTCTCTCGCTACTCAGCCGCAGCCACCCTCCCCCACTCCTTCCTCTTCGTCGTCTCCGACCCCTCCTTCCGATCCGGTCTCCGGCGACCTCCCACGTCCGGCCAGCTCCTCCCACTCCTCGTCTCCTCTTCCCCGTCTCTCCCTCCCGAGCTACCGGAGCCACCGCCGCCCTCGTCCTCTCCTTCCTCCTCCGTCGCCGGCCGCCACCGGCCTACCTCCACCGGCCTACCTCCACCGGCCGTCCCCGACCCTCACCTCCGTCCTCCTCACCTCCTCCGTCCAACCACGCCAGCGCCGACCGAGCCCGAGCTCGCCGTCCGACCCTCCTCCCTCACCAGATCCGTCCAACCACGCCGCCGTCAAGCCGCCGTCCCCGAGCTCCCCACGCCGTCTTCCTCAGCCGTGCTCGACTCCGGCGCGTTCGACAGATCCGGGACGAAGCCTCCATGGCCGTCCGGATCTGAGCCGAGAAGAGTCTAGCCGTGCACCGCCGTGCCCGTCGTCGTGCACCGCCGCGCGCCGCCGTGCGCCGTCGCCGCCCTTGCCGTCCCTTCTCTACGGTTAGGCCCCGGCCGACGCCGCCTCGCCGGCGGCCGACCGGTTCGAAACCGAACCTCTATTTTTTTTCCCGTCTTCGAACTATTGTAAATCGGGTTTTGTTGTAACAAACAAAGAAAGTGAAATAAAACCGTTTCGATTTAGTTTGGATCTGTTTAGTGTTAAAATTGTTAATGAAATCGTTTAATATTTGATTAAACCCGCTAATGGAATTGATTAATATTTGGAACGGTTTTTGAATCGAAAGCATTGTTTTGGAAAGAAAAGGTGGTAAAACGGAAAATCAAATTTAAGGAAGAAGGTTTTAAAATGAAAAGGAAATTAAAGGCGTATCGGTTTTAAAAACGGTTTAAAATCGAGGAGTTGAGAATCAAATTTTGTAAACGGGATTTAGGGGCGGTTGTTCAAAAACAAAGATCGGAACGGAAATAGATTTAAATTTTAAAAGGGGAATTTGATTTAAAACAAAAACCGTTCTGTTTTGACTAAACGGTTGGTAATCGGAATTGGGAACGAATCTGGAATTCTGGGTAGAATGGAACGCTACTTGGGTTTAAAAAAGGAACAAAAGCGGACCGCTGAATCGGACCTCGGGATTTGTGCATTGGGACCGTGCCTCGCATGCACCGGTTTCGGTGCTCGGGTACTCAAACCCGATTCGCCGTGACCCCGCTTTTAGCCCGCTCGAGTTTATTGGACAATTGTCGGGTCTAGACTGGTTTAATAGTAACCTTTATTTTAACGGTGGAACCGTTATTAATTTATGGCTTTCGTGTCCTCTTTAGCGTCCGGCTTCGATCGAAGTGAAGCTCGGAGTTAGCGAGCCAGAACGTCAGCAGCTAGGAAGCGTAGCGGTTGCTCTTCAGTTGAGGTAGGGAAAAGTAGCCGGATCTCGGCCCTGACTGGGGAAAGTTAACAGTAGAATTGCATGTGACACCGGGGTGTCGTGGGTTGAATAGGTTTATTTAAATATTAGAAGAGCATGATACGGGATTGTAGCGTTTATCAGAAAAGCATGTTACGGGAACTTAGTAATTATTGGAAAGGCATGTGACACTTAGTAGTGTCGTAGGATCAGAGAACTTAGCGATAACTGTTCTACTGGAGGCATATGACCATGCCCGGAGGTTGGTTGTGAAACTAGTGATCTTAGGACTGTTGGAGGCATCGTTTTATGCCGGAGGTTGTTGTGTGTTAATTGTCGTCGAGCTTGGGTGGCTGTGAGAGCCCGTGTTATTTATTGTTGAGTTTTGGGTGGCCTTGAGAGCCCGTGTACTAAGGTTGGCGTCTTTGGCTGGCCTGACCGAGTTAGAGTCTCGGGGTTGCAAGCTCTCTTTAGCTGGCTTACGAGTTAGAGTCTCGGTAAGTGCAAGCGTGTTTTATGGTTGGTGTCTTGGGAGGCCGTGAGTGTCTGTGGGGCTGTTGAGTCCGAGTTTTACTGTTAGTGTCTTGGTGGCCATGAGTGCCTATGAGTGTTGAACCTGTGTTGTTACTGGTTGTGAACTTGCTTGTGTTTGTGATTGTGTTTGTGGTTACCGGAGGTTGGGGGCCCGCTTCCTGAAACGGGGGTCCACGAGCACACGCGTCTGCATGTTCAGACGGGGTAGGGGGCCCGCCCGCCAATAAAGGGGTCCTGGCCGCGCGTGTGTGGTTTGGGTTTGTGAGCATACCTTGGCTGGCTTATGGGTTAGAGTCCCAGTAAGTTGCAGCATTTTCCGGCTGGCTTATGGGTTAGAGTCCCAGTAAGTTGCAGCATTTTCCGGCTGGCTTATGGGTTAGAGTCCCGGTAAGTTGCAGCATTCTTGGGTTGGCCTGATCGGGTTAGAGTCCTGGGAGGGCGTTCTTGGCAGCTGGTTTGCGATCCTTTGCGATCTTGTTTGGTATTGCGTGGTTGTCAGTCGTGTCTTTGGAGGAGGTCGTCAATCGTAGTGTGAGGTCTACTTCACATGTCCGAGTGTTGAGTTGGTTGAGGAAGGTACTGGTCGTGTGTATGTCTTTTGGGTCGTGTGTGTGTCTTTTGGGTCGTGGTTGGTGTCACCGGCTTTGTCTGCTAAGTATGCCGTAGTCAGTCTGTTATTTGTGGTGGTGAGCGAACGCTCACCCCTAGCTGCTTTTCCTACAGGTACCGTTCGTGGGACGGACTAGGTGAGCTCTCGAAGCTTGTGGAGCTAGGAGCGGAGTCCGGGTTTTTACTTTGGGTCTAGCGACGGATACCTCGCCCTTTTGTCCGCTTGTGGGACGTTTTATTTGGATTGTAATTAGCTTTTGTTGAACTAAACTGGTATTGTAAATTGTTTTAATGGAATTGTTTGCAGAGCGTTTTCTTATTCTAAACGTTCGCGCCCCGAGTTCAGTTTACTGAAATTGGGGCGTGACAGTAGCAGCGGTGAGGAAGAGGTAACTTCAAAGAGACGAAGGCTGATTTCACATGGTGATGAAGAGGATTGCCCTATTATCATCAGTGATGATGTCGATGATGAGAAAAGGGAGGAGATAGAAAATAGGGAGGAAGACGATGATGGGTATAATGGTGATGTTGAAGAGGATGATGATGAGGAAGATGAAGAAGAAGATTATGGTTATAATGGTGATGTTGAAGAAGAAGAAGAAGAAGAAGAAGAAGAAGAAGAAGAAGAAGAAGAAGAAGAAGAAGAAGAAGAAGAAGAAGAAGAAGAAGAAGAAGAAGAAGAAGACTGTGAGAGTGAAGATTGATGAATGTAACTTTTGCCACAAGTTATTTCATTTTTAGGATATAGGGTTCTCTCTTTGTGGATACAGAGATCCTGGTTTCTTATAATGTTAATTTATTTCTCTTTACTTGTAATAACCACTCCCGGTCAACGCCAGTCAAACCTGCGAAAAATAGGAAAATTAAAAATTTTAAAGGCAGACACTTAACTTAACCTAAATTGACCCCGAGGGTCATACCGGACTTAAGTTGACCCCGTTATCGACCAAAGTGACTTCCGGGGAACTCAGGGCAACTTTCTGATCAATTTGGGAGAAGTTGACTTTTCGCTGGAAAAGTCAACCGAGCGACGTTTTGGTCCATTCGAGGACCGTTTTGGATCCAAAAAGCTTAGCCGTCGTCACAGCGGTCTTAGTTGAGCCGTTTCCCTGTAGCCCGCCAAGTTTCATAATTTCTTGGAAAAAGTGCCCGTTCAGGGCTCGAAACGTCCGATTTTCGCGAATCTGATTGGAAAATATCAAGTAGATATTTTCCAAAAGGTGTGGGACCCACCTGGCCACTTTTCCAACAAGTGGTGGTGTTAGTTTTGGGGGGAAAATGAGAGGTGGGAGACATAAGGGGTTCGGCCAACCCTTGAAGAAAGAGAAAAAAAAGGGTTTAGAGAGAGAAGGAGAAGAAGAAGAGAGGGAGCTAGGGTTTGTTACCCACTATTCACGTCATCCATCCATTGGATCGTCTCGAGGCTAGGAGAAATCGAACTCCCCTCATCCTCCTCTACGGTAATCACTAAACCGATCGTCGATTTGTTAATTTTCAAATGTTAGGGTTTGGTTAAAAATGATTAGTTAAGGTTGTATTGAGGTTGGGGGTTTGTTAGAGACGTTTTGGAGGCGTTTGGAGGTGAAGGGGGACGTTTTCCGGCGACCGGGAGCTCGGGAGGACCTCCGGCCACCTTAGGGGGGTGGCCGGCCACCATGTGAGGTGGCTGGCTGGAGCTAAGGCCGGCCACCACCATGGTGGGCCAGGCCCACTTGAACCCTATGACCCACGGCCAAGCTGGGCCGGGTGGGGCCCACGTGCTCGGATCCTCGGGTTTAGTGTTTGGGTGGTTTAAAACGTTCCCCGGACCATTTATCCATAACCGAATCGAAATTTGGAATTCAAAATGCGAAAGTTGTAATTATCGGGTTTAGAAACTTTAAACGTTAGTTAAATGACTCGGAAGTCGGAATTGAATTCCGTCGAGTGCTTAGGAACCCTTGGTTTATTCTAGGACCGTAGAAACGAAAACGGGAACTTTTGGAGCCCCGGAAGGGCATTTCCAAAACCCGGGCAGATTCGCCATGTCGGGCGAATCGGGCCTTTACGGGTCCTTTATCGACAATGTCGAGTAATTGGGAAGTTTGGGAGTGATCGACATTGTCGAGGTTACGTTTGGGCGTTAAGTTTATTGAATTTCAGTTTATTCCTGCGAGTTTAAAGTGCATAAAAAATTGTGTTCTTTTAGATCGTGCTGCGGACCGAGGCAAAGGGAAGCTAGGCAAGTGACTGGGATCACGCTGGGGCTTAGTTGAGCACTTTTGGAGATACATACGAGGTAGGGAAAAGTAGCCGGATCTCGGCCCTGACTAGGGAAAGTTAACAGTAGAATTGCATGTGACAC
This sequence comes from Erodium maritimum, assembly GCA_963921825.1. Lineage (NCBI taxonomy): Eukaryota > Viridiplantae > Streptophyta > Magnoliopsida > Geraniales > Geraniaceae > Erodium > Erodium maritimum. The sequence continues at coordinate 94,174,432 of OY997588.1, read as the reverse complement.
TTAGTAGTGTCGTAGGAGCAGAGAACTTAGCGATATTATAATTACTGGAGGCATATGACCATGCCCGGAGGTTGATTGTTTAAATTATGTCTTGGGTGGCCATGAGAGCCCGTATTTTATTATCGATGTCTTGGGTGGCCATGAGAGCCGTATTTGATTGTTGGTGTCTTGGGTGGCCATGAGAGCTCGTATTTTATTATTGATGTCTTGGGTGGCCATGAGAGTCGTATTTGATTGTTGGTGTCTTGGGTGGCCATGAGAGCCCGTGTTTTATTGTTAGTGTCTTGGGTGGCCATGAGAACCCGTGTTGTACTGTTGGAGTCTTGGGTGGCCATGAGTGCCCGTGGGGTTATTGAACCCGAGTCTTGACCGTTATTTTGTCTTGAGTGGCCATGAGTGCCCGTGGGGGTTGTTAAACCCGTGTTTTACCATTGGTGTTTGGGTGGCCGTGAGTGCCCGTGGGGTTGTTGAACCTGATTCTTGACTGTTGAGGCGTCTTGGGTGGCCTTGAGTGTCGTGGAGTGTTGGACTGGTGTTGTTACTGTTTGTTGAGCTTTGGTTGTGTTTGTGATTGTGGTTACCTAAGGTTGGGGGGCCGCTTCATGAAACGGGGGTCCACGAGCACACGCGTCTGCATGTTCAGAAGGGGTAGGGGGCCCGACAACAAAGGGGTCTTGGCCGCGCGTGTGTGGTTTGGGGTATTGAGTGTGATAGGTCGACAGCCTGATCCCACTTGGTGTCGATGAATTGCGATAGGTCGACAGCCTGATCCGACTTTGTGTCGAGGAATTGCGATAGGTCGACCGCCTAACCTGATTGAGATTGGTAAGGGGCGTGACTGAGCAGCTGGTATGCGATCCTTTGTGATCTTGTTTGGTGTGTGATCCTTTGTGATCTTGTTTGGCGTTGCGTAGTCTTTCTGTCGTGTCCTTGGAGGAGTTCTTCGATAGTTGTGTCGGGTTTACATTACAAGTCCGAGTATTGAGTCTGTTGAGGAAAGTAACGGGTTGTGTGTCAGTTGAGGACTTGAGTTTGGGATGGTTTTCCCGTTGTCGGGTTTGGTGTTACCGGCATTGTCTGCTAATTATGCCATAATCAGTCTGTTATCCGTGGTGGTGAGCGAACGCTTACCCCTAGCTGCTTTTCCTACAGGTGCTTGTCGCAGGTCGGACTAGGTGAGCTTCCGAAGCTTGAAGAGCTAGGGGCGGGAGTCCGGGTTACTATTAGTCTAGCGACGTATACCTCGCTTTTTGTCCGCTTGTGGGACGTATTATTTTGAACTGTAATTATTATTTTGTTGACTAAATTGGTGTTTTAAAGTGATTTAATGGAAAATGTTTCAAAATGTTTTATTATTTTAAATGTTCGCGTCCCGAGTTCGGTTTACTGAAATTGGGGCGTGACATTACTTTGTGTTTGCGGATACGGACTTGTAGTTTGCGGATACTGTTATTATGTTTCGCGAATATAATTATGGACTGTAGTTTCCGGACACAGCGATCCTGGTTTGCGGATACATAGATCATGGTTTGCTGATACTAATATCATGTTTCGCGTGTAACACAAATCATGGAATTATACATAACTTGAAAGTGAAATATAAACGATTTTAACGAAAACGATTTTTTTAATTACTTTAAACTAGTTAAGAACAGACAAAAGAAATCGAAGAGAATAGGGTTTGCTACCCCTATACCACCAGTTTCATAGCCTTGTTCACCGCTAAGATCACTTCGGTTATCTTCCTGGTGAGGGCTGTGTTTGCAAGCACCTCTTCGGTGCTCATGTCAGTGCACAACTCGTCGCCAACATCCATGGCCAATATTTCAAGCTCAAGCTCGATCTCAGAAAGCTTAGGCTTGATTGCATTGAAGCTCGTCACAAACTTCTCGTGTTTGATGAGACGTTTTTGTTTTCTGTCCTTCTTGTTCTGCTCGTTCAGCTTCCTTTCGCGTTCGTCGAGTTCATCTTCATAGCTTTTACGCTTCCTACTGCTTGACGACGCCATTTTTTCAGAGTAAAGTTGGGTATTCGAAGAGTTGAGGGTTGAGTATAGAAGGATATAGTATTTGGGTATATATAGGGGAACACGTAGGGCATCGTGGGTTAGTGGAACAATTAATTCTCCCCCACGTTTCCACGCTGTAATAACCACTTCCGGTCAACGCCAGTCAAACCTGCGAAAAACAGGAAAATTTAAAATTTTAAGACATACACTTAACTTAACCTAAATTGACCCCGAGAGTCATACCGGACTTAAGTTGACCCCGTTATCAACCAAAATGAGTTCCAGGGGACTCAGGGCAACTTTCTGATCAATTTGGGAAATGTTGACTTTTCGTTGGAAAAGTCAACCGAGCGACGTTTTGGTCCATTCAAGGACCGTTTTGGATCCAAAAAGCTTAGCCGTCGTCGCAGCGGTCTTAGTTGAGCCGTTTCCTTGTAGCCCGCCAATTTTCGTAATTTCTTGGGAAAAGTGCCTGTTTGTGGCCCGAAACGTTCGATTTTCGCGAATCTGACTGGAAAATATCTACTACATATTTTCCAAAAAGGTGTGGGACCCACCTAGCCACTTGTCAACCAAGTGGTGGTGTTAGGTTTTGGGGGGAAAATGAGAGGTGAGGGTACAAGGGGGGGGGATGGGGGGTTCGGCCATCACTATCAAAAAAAGAAAAAACAAAGGAGAAAAAGAAATAGAAAAGAGAGAGTTTGGAGAAGAAGAAGAAGAGAGAAGAGAGGAAGAGCTAGGGTTTGGAAGAAGGCCCTTGGATCGTCTCAAGACAAAGAGCAATTGTCTTCCCCTCATCCTCCTCTACGGTTTGTACTAAACCGATCGTCATTTTGGTTAATTTTCTTGAAAGCTAGGGTTTGGGTAAACTATGAGTTAGGGTTGTAATGAGGTTGGGGGTTCATTGGAGACGTTTTTGAGCGGTTTTGGAACGTTTTCCGGTGACCGGGAGCTCCGGCCACCGTGTGGGGTGGCCGGCCAGCCGTGTGAGGTGGCTGGCCGTGCCTTATGGTGGCCGGCCGTGGCCTTTGGAGGCTGGCCGGACCTGGCCGGTGCTGGCCGGAGTTGGCCGGGGCTGGCCAGACCTCGGGGTGGCTGGCCGGAGCTAGGGCTAGCCACCACCAAGGTGGGCCAAGCCCTAAAAGACCCTAGGGCCCACGGCCAAGTGGGTCGGGTGGGGCCCACGTGATCGGGTGCTCGGGTTTTAATGTTTGGGTGGTTTAAAACGTTCCCCGGACCTTTTATCCTTAACCGAATCGAAAATTGGAATTAAATTGGAAAAGTGGTAATTAACGGGTTTGAGAAACTTTAAACGTTAATTAACTGACTCGGAAGTCGGAATTCGATTCTGTCGATTGCATTGGGTTCCTTGAACTATTCTAAGACCGTAGAAACGAAAACGGGGGCTTTTGGAGCCCCGGAAGGCAATTTACAAAACCCGGGCAGATTCACCATGTCGGGCAAATCGGGCCTTTACGGGTCCTTTATCGACAATGTCGAGTAATTGGGAAGTTTGGGAGTGATCGACATTGTCAGGGTTACGTTTGGGCGTTAAGTATTTTAATTTCCGGTTTATTCCTACTAGTTAAAAGTGCTTTGGAATTTGTGTTCTTTTAGATCGTGCTGCGGACCGAGGCAAAGGGAGGCTCGACGAGTGACTGAGATCACGTCGAGTTTTGTGGAGCACTTTTGGAGTTATATACGAGGTAGGGAAAAGTAGCCGGATCTCGGCCCTGACTAGGGAAAGTTAACTATAGAATTGCATGTGACACCGGAGTGTCGTGGGTTATTTAGGTTATCGAATATTAGAAAAGCATGATACAGGATTGTAGCATTTATTGGAAAAGCATGTGACACCGGAGTGTCGTAGGAGCAGAGAACTTAGCGATATTGATTTACTGGAGGCATATGACCATGCCCGGAGGTTGTTTGTGAAACTAGTGATCTTAGGACGGTTGGAGGCACTTATTATGCCGGAGGTTGTTATGTATATTTATTGTTGAGTTTTGGGTGTCCTTGAGAGCCCGTGCTGTTGAGTTTTGGGTGGCCTTGAGAGCTCGTGTTACTTATTGTTGAGTTTTGGGTGGCCTTGAGAGCCCATGTTATTTATTGTTGAGTTTTGGGTGGCCTTGAGAGCCCGTATTATCCATTGCTGAGTCTTGGGTGGCCATGAGAGCCCGTGTTGTTATTTTGGTGTTTTGGGTGGCCGTGAGTGCCCGTGGGGTTGTGAACCCGTACTTTACCGTTGGTGTCTTGGGTGGCCATGAGGGCCCGTAGGGTTGTTGAACCCGTGTTCTGTTGTTGGTGTCTTGGTGGCCTTGAGTGCCTGTGGAGTTGTCACCGGTGTCGTCACTGTCTGTTGAAATTGTTTGTGATTGTGATTGGTTACTTGATACTGGTGGAGGTTGTGTGGTGTAGCTATCCTCCCGACTGGGATCGGGAGAAGCGGAGAGGTTGTGGGCTAGCTCCCCGACTGGGATCGGGGGAAGGACGCGCGGGTGTGCCTAACCACCCGACTGGGATCGGGTGAAGCGGAGAGGTTGTGGGTTAGCCTCCCGACTGGGATCGGGAGAAGTTGCGTGGCAGGTCGACCACCTGGCCCGACTGGGATCGGAAAGGGCGAGATACAGAGATTGGTTACCGAGCAGCTGGTTTGCGATCCTTTGTGATCTTGTTTGGTATTGTGTGGTTGTCAGTCGTGTCTTTGGAGGAGGTCGTCAATCGTTCTGTGGGGTGTACATCACGTGTCCGAGTGTTGAGTCAGTTGAGAAAAGTATTGGTCGTGTGTGTGTCTTTTGAGTCGTTGTTGGTGTCACCGGCTTTGTCTACTAAGTATGCCGTAGTCAGTCTGTTATCTGTGGTGGTGAGCGAACGCTCACCCCTAGCTGCTTTTCCTACAGGTACCGTTCGCAGTCTGGACTAGGTGAGCTTCTGAAGCTTGAAGAGCTTGAAGCGGGTTGCTGGGTGTTTTGAGTCTAGTGACGTGTACCTCGTTTTTGTCCAAGTGTGGGACTAATATTTTTGAGATGTAAATGATATTATTTTGTGGAACTAAACTGGCTTTTAAAGTGATTTAATGAAAACAGGCTTCAAGTATTGTAACTTTTTAAACATTCGCGTCCCTAGTTCGGTTCGCTGAAATTGGGGCGTGACACACGCTGTCAATATTTGATTGGTCTACGACAAACAATTTCACTTTCCCTTTGTACGCAAAACGAAAGTAGTAAATTCTCAAATCATTATATATTTTTTAGTAAACAAAATTTGAAATATTCGCAAACAATTTGTTATATTAAATTAGTATAAATGAAAGAGTCTATATTAAATCCGCAAAACCAATTGTCTATATCCGCAAACAAAAAAAACCAAATCCGCAATCGATATCTTCATCAGTCTACTTCTTCTTCTTCCTATTCTTACTCAGTGGGGCAGGTCCTTGTGTCATGGTCTTGCATTGTGTGTGAACAATATATTATATTAAATTTGATATAAATAAAAACATGTGCAGAAATGAAATTTATTAATTCGGAAAACTCAAACAACTGTATCCTCAAACAGTCTGTATTTATTCGCAAAACTTATTGTCTATATTCGCAAACAGAAACAACGAAATCCGCAGTTGAAAATATACATCATTCTACTTCTTCTTCTTCTTCTTATTCATATTCAGAGGGCAAGTCCTTGTGTCATGGTCTTGCATTGTGCGGCATGTAGCGCATAGCCGTTTTCGCTTGTTACTAGCATTGATTGCCTTTTCTTTATTACTGATCATTCTACTCCCACATTGCAAGCGAGAGCCCTTGGTGTTTGTGATATTTGGTGGCTGGACAGTGACTATTTCTGGTAATTTGACCCATGTCACCGATGCTATGAAACTTGTTCTATTGAGTTTATTCTCATTCACTATGTCATCCACCGTCTTCACTCTGTATCGATTTAGAGTGTCCAACAATCCTCGAATACTTGAAATTGTTGCATCTTCTGTCCCAATCATTTCATTAAACCTGGTTTTCACTGCATCCATAACTTCATCGTCCTTCAGACTAGGACCTTCAGGTGCAACACCATTAGAAGACAATGTAGCTGTCAAGTTTATGTCTTTACACCATCTTGGGTTTACCAGCGTCCTAGGAATCTTCCTTAACGTTGTGTTTTGCAGTGCAAAGAATATGTGAGAACATATATAGCCCGTTGTTATAAGCTTGTTGCAATCGCACTCAAAATTGTTTGTACCCATCGTCCAAGTCACCCTGAATTCCTTACCATCTTTAATAATCGACGAATCCCTGACTTTATAGACAATGGTGTCATCTACGGTGTCATCCATGCCTGGCAAGCTGCAACAGTTGAGAGCGTAAACTATATGCTTTTGTATGTCAGCAAACACAGTATGTGTGTATACAGTCCAAGCATCTGCTTCAAACCACGTGTTTGTCTCTCAGCACCGGATATGAATTGTAGTTGTGCATCATAAGACTTAAATGTTCATTCCTTTGGTTCTCTATCACCACTCCACGCCGCCAGATCAAGTGAACAAGGTTTAGGTACTGACCTTTGAGTTGTTGATAGGCCCGGTTGGCTGATTCAGACCTTGATGTTGTTCTCATAAACAACCCCATTGGGAAATCCCTATGGTATGCTCGGATCCAACTGTGTCGCAGCTCGAATATGCCATTGAGCCAAGTGTTGTCCTGCAAATTGAAGTCTTCAATGATGCTAGCCCACTCTTCATCAAACTCATCAGGGCCTATAAGGTTGTTGTATACTATGAAATCCAACCTTTTCTCAAAGTATGTATCATTTGTTATACTTCCAGGCACCTGTAACATTTTTCGTAAGATTTGTAAACTCGAACAAATAAATAATAGTAATTGACAATATTGTGGCATATGGATATTTTGTGTTCATAGATTGAGAAAACAGACATAACAGTTTGAGTATAGATATAAACTCATCGTATAGTAGTTAACTATGAGAACCATATTAAGAATAAAACGTTTTGAGTAAACAAGCATTACAAGATGTGGATACAGAGTATATGATTTTGTTATAGAGACTGACCTTAAGACGAATCTTATTCATAATGTGCCACATGCAGAGTTTGTGCTTAGTGTCTGTCATAACTTTAGGTATTGCAACTTTCATTGCTGGGTCTTGATTTGTCACCAGATACATTGGTTGCTTCCCATTCATCGCTTTCAGAAAAGCGTTAAACATCCAAGTTAAAGACTCGATATCCTCATGTGTTACCAGCCCCAGCCCAAAAGTCACAGATTTGTCATAGTTGTCTACTCCTGTAAATGGACAAAATGTCATCGAGTACCTACAAAACATCAATCGTTAATAAAGAATAATGTTTAAAATTTATTTTTCAATGAATTAGCGAATACGAGTAATACTTACTGGTTAGTCCTGTAAGTTGTGTCAAAGGAAACATTATCCCCGTAAAGCTCGTAATTCTTGATAGCTATTTCATCACACCAGAATAGCTTAGTGAGGCTTCCGCTTGTGTCAACATCGTACTCATAGTAGAACTTGTTGTTGGCTACCTTCTTGTCACGGAACTGGTCAAGGATTATCTGAACATCACTTCCTCCAATATAGGCTTTCAAGTCTCTGTGGTAGTTGAAGAAATCTTTCTTCAAAGCTCCAACATGGCTGGGGATCCGCGTGTTTCACTGATTAGTCTGTGTGCCTTTAAGGGACCTATTCCCGATCTCTCGCAAAAGTTTATATACTCAACATGGTTGCCTTCCATGTGTCGGTTACCTCGCATCTCATGTTTGTGCTCCGCTCCAACCATAGGGTGGTTATGACCTTCAACAAATTTTGATACTTTGTATCCTAATTCCTCCGAAACAAATGTGAATCTTATCATTGCTTCACAATTAATTCTTGTGAGCAATCTGTTCCTCTTTTTTGTAGTCTTTGAAAGTTGCGGACTTTTTTGTTCGGGGATCTCACCCTGTTTGGAGCATACCATGTACTTTAGTTTTATGTTGTTTGTTTTATCCTTCTTCTCCGTAGACCTTCTTGTAGTGAATCCAGACAGTCTAGCGTAATTTTGATAGAAATCTATCGCCTTATTCAGTGTCTTGAATTCCTTTCCTACAAACGGCGTTCGTTCAGGCTGGCAGGATGGCAAATATATCCTGGTTCCTCTAGCAGAAAACAGAACAGTGTTTTGGAGATCTGATTCTGTAGTACAGTCACTGTCTGTGCATGCAGCTGATATTCATCGAAATAAGGATCAGTTTGAGGATGTAATAATTTCGGATTGCATATACATCACACATAGAATCAGATAGTTATAATATACTCAAATTGATACACAGGCAGTACTATAAAGTAACAGGCAAAGTAGATTATTTATCCTTTGCGGAAATAAGCAAGTTAGTTTGCGGATACTGCACACCTAGTTTGAGAGTTTGTCATGGAGGAGATTTTATATATTGTTTGAGAAGAAACAAATATATTATGTCGCTAAATATCGTACAACACAAACTACTATTTTGAGTATCTAGGCATTCTAGTTTACGGATAAAAAAACCATCATGATCATGACGTTTTGGTCAACGGAAAAACAGAATTTGCAGCGATTCTAGAAGAAAATCAATTTTGTTGAATAGATCAATACTTACATATTGTAGATGACATCTCGATTTGTGTATTGGTTGCTGTGTTAAAATCCGACGATATCAATCAATATCTCCGGCGATCTATGTTGCGATTTCCGACGATCTCACGGTGTGATCCTGTCGGTGCGATCTCTGGTGCGATCTGAAATTTTGTTTTGGAATCAAGTTTCGAAGAATCGCAGTTTTTTTAACCTAGTCCGTGATCTGGATTTCTTCGAGAAAACTCCGATCTAGGGTTGATACTTGGAAAATCGTAGAGATTTTTTCGAGAGACTTTCTAACTCTGTGTTTGATTCGATTTCTTATTTGTTGTTTAGGAACTTTCCGTTTTTGAATTTCGAGGTTTTATAGAGAAAGTTGGGGTAAATTCGCGCGCTAATCTAGGACCGTCGATATATTATTCGCAATGGACGAACCCGAATCAGTTTTGAAAGTTCAATTGAAATATTTTATTTTATTAGCGAATAGATTCTTTGCGTATATTTCATATTTAGTTTGCGGATTTTTAGTGTCAAGTTTGCGATTATTTCAGAAGTAGTTTGCGGATGTTTCATATCTAGTTTGCGGACTGTTTGTTTATAGTTTGCGGATATTGTCAGTCATGTTGAAAATACAGAAAGCATGGTTTGAGAAAATACAGCATCTAGTTTGAGAATATTTATAGATTCATTAGGAAAAGATGGTGTGTGAAACACCAAACAAAAATATAAAAGACGACATGCATGAAAAACTAGATACCACCAATCTTCTTCTGTATGTGGCTTAGGGATCTACAGTTATTTTTCCGAGGAATTCTTGATACTCCCTCAGTTTCTCAAGCATGCGTTCTTTTGAAGCTCTTTCTTCTGTGTTCCACATTAGGTTTTCGTCCGTTTCGATTTCAGCCAGGAGCTTGACCACCTGCGCATCCATCAGCAGCATACTGTATTGGATTTTTGTGAATTTGAGCTTCCATAAATGGTGGATGGAAGCCAAATGTAAAACCCGCTTCGCTTCAAAAAGGTACTAAATTGCAATCCGGAAACCATAAGGTAGGTTTTTGAAACAAGTGCAAAAAAAAAACAAAAAAAAAATTTGGGTCGGACCGGGTCGGACCGGACCCGACCAGCAGACCCGGCCCAAGCCCAGGGTATAAAACCCTTTGTTTTAGGGTTTCAACCCACTTCTTCTTCTTCCTCACAGCAGCCGACCCTCACCCTCCCCCACTCCTTCTGCTTCGTCTTCCTCGACCCCCTTCCGATCCCGTCTCCCTCTCGTCTCGCCGTCGCCGGCCACTCTCCGGCCTCTGCTTCCCGTCTCCCTCGACCCTCTCCCTCCTCTGATTCGAACCCTCCCCTCCCTACGACCACGCCGCCGTCCCGACCACGCCACCGTCCCGACCTCCCTCATCTTCTCCTCTGATTCCCTCCCGACGCCGTCCATCGATTCCGGCCGTCACCGCCTCCGTCCTCACTCAGTCCCAAGCCCGAGCTCGTCGTCCCGAGCCCGAGCTCGTCCTCCGTCCTCCACGCCGTCTTCCCTCTCCGTCCACCACCGAGCCCGTCTCCTTTTCTCCGTCCAACCACCACCAGCCGCCACCATCTCCTCCCCGTCTCTCCCTCCCGAGCTACCGGCGCGACCACCACCGTCGTCTTCTCCAGCACCGACCCTCACTCCCGACCTTTCTCCCTCTCAGTCCCTCGATTCCGACCACACCAGCCGCCGCCCGAACCACCGCCCCTCTTCCTTCCTCTTCTACGTTGAGACCCGACCACGCCGATATCGTCCTCAACGTCGTCGGCGCTCACCAGATCCGGCGAGTTACGGCCGGATTTCAGTCAGATCTGAGGGGAAACCCTCAGCCGCGCCCCGTCGCGCCCACGACCACCACCACCGCCGCCGTGCTCCACCACCTCGTCTTTCCCTTTGTCCACGGTGAGATTCTCACCATGGGGTGTGGTCGCCGGCGGCGTCTCCTTCGGTGGCCAGCCGGTTTCGAAACCGAGCCCCTCTTTTTTCGGTTCACGTGCTGTTCGTTTCAAGTTAAATTGGATCTGTTGAAATCGATTAATATCTGTTAAACCTACTAATGAAATCGAATAATATTGGGTTAAACCTACTAATGAAGTCGTTTAATATTTGGAACGGTTTTTGAATCAAAATCAGTTTATAATAAAAGATGGTTTCGGATCTGTTTTGGTTGGAATCAAATCAAGGTTTTGGGAAAGAAAGGATTGTAAAACGAAAATCCGATTTAAGGAAAAAGGGGATTTAAAATAACAAGGGAATTAAAGTCAATTCGGTTTTAAAAACGGTTTTAAATCGAGGAATTTTGAGAATCAAATTTGTAAACGGGATTTAGGGACGGTTGTTCAAAAACCGAACTTAATTCATTTTGGGCTCAAAAGATCGGAACAGAAACAGATTTGAAATAAAAAGGAATTTGATTTAAAACAAAAACCGTTCTGTTTTGAAAAAGGGTTATTAATCGGAATTGGGAACGACTCTGGAACTCTGGGTAAAATGGACTGCTATTTGGGTGTAAAAAAGGAACGAAGGCGGACCGCTGAATCGGACCTCGGGATTCGTGCATTGGGACCGTGCCTTGCATGCACCGGTTTCGGTGCTCGGGTATTCAAACCTGATTCGTCGTGATCCCGCTTGTATCCCCCTCGAGTTTAAAGGACAAATGTCGGATTTAAACTGGACAAATCGTAATCTTTAACTTAACGGTGGAACCGTTATTAATTATAGCTTTCGTGTTATCTTTAGCGTCCGGTTTCGATCGAAGTGAAGCTCGGAGGTAGCGAGCCAGAACATCAGCAGCTAGGAAGCGTAGCGGTTGCTCTTCAGTTGAGGTAGGGAAAAGTAGCCGGATCTCGGCCCTGACTAGGGAAAGTTAACTGTAGAATTGCATGTGACACCGGGGTGTCGTGGGTTGAGTAGGTTAGTGATTATTAGAAATGCATGATACGGGATTGTGGCGTTTATCAGAAAAGCATGATACGGGAACGTAGTGATTATTGGAAATGCATGTGACACTTAGTAGTGTCGTAGGAGCAGAGAACTTAGCGGTAATTGTTTTACTGGAGGCATGTGACCATGCCCGGAGGTTGATTGCGAACTTATCGATATTAGGAGTACTGGAGGCATATGACCATGCCCGGAGGTTGTTTGTGAAACTAGTGATCTTAGGACTGTTGGAGGCATCGAGTATGCCGGAGGTTGTTGTGCACTTATTGTTGTTGAGTTTGGGTGGCCTTGAGAGCCCGTGTTAATTGTTGTTGAATTTTGGGTGGCCTTGAGAGCCTGTGTTATTTATTGTTGGTGTCTTGGGTGGCCATGAGAGCCTGTGTCTTACTGTTGATGTCTTGAGTGGCAGTGAGTGTCGTGGGGTTGTTGAACCCGAGTCTTGACTATTGGTGGTTTTGAGTGGCCGCGAGTGCCCGTGGGGTCGTTGACCCGTGAGTCACTGTTGGTGTATTTTGGGAGGCCATGAGTGCTTGTGGGGCTGTTGAGTCTGCGTTTTAGGGTTGGTATCTTGGGTGGTCATGAGTGCATGTGGAGTGTTGAACCTGTGTTATTGCTGTTTGCTGAACTGTGATTGTGATTGTGATTGTGGTTAACTGAGGTTGTGGGCCCGCTTCATTAAACGGGGGTCCTCGATCACACGCGTCTGCACGTTCAAACGAGGTAGGGGGCCCGCCTGTCAGTAAAGGGGTCCTGGCCGCGCGTGTGTGGTTCGGTGGTTGTGAGTGTGATAGGTTGACAGTCTGATCCGACTTTGTGTCGAGGAAATGCGACAGGTCGACCGCCTGACCACGTCTATGATCGGTAAAGGGCGTGAGGGAGGTTACTGAGCAGCTGGTTTGCGATCCTTTGTGATCTTGTTTGGTGTGCGATCCCTTGTGATCTTGTTTGGTGTTGCGTCGTTTCTTTCAAGTCCCTGGGAGAGGTCGTGATCGTTGTGTCGTGTCTACTTACGTGTTGAGTGTTGAGTCGTTCGAGGAAGGTCACCATGGGTGTTTGTCAGTCAGAGTACTTGGGTTGGGGACAGTGATCCCCGGGGTTGAGTTTGTTGTTGGTGTTACCGGCATTGTCTGCTAATTATGCCGTAGTCAGTCTGTTATCCGTGGTGGTGAGCGAACGCTCACCCCTAGCTGCTTTTCCTACAGGTACTGTTCGTGGGACGGACTAGGTGAGCTCTCGAAGCTTGTGGAGCTAGGAGCGGAGTCTGGGTTTTGTCTTTTTAGTCTAGCGACGGACACCTCGCCTTTTTGTCCGCTTGTGGGACGTTTTATTTTGAGTTGTAATTATCCTTTTGTTGAACTAAACTGTTATTGTAAAGTGTTTTAATGGAAATGTTTTCAAAGTGTTTTCTTATTTTTAAACGTTCGCGTCCCGAGTTCGGTTTACTGAAATTAGGGCGTGACACCAAACGCCTGGCTTCATCCTCTGCATTCATGCGAGCCCATTCAGCATTCATAAAGGCCATTTTTGTTGCTTTTTTTGAGTTGAAGAGTGAAAGATGTGTGAAAGTAGTTACTGAGTAGTGGTATTTATAGCAATGGTCGTAGGGGGTATTATTGTAATCTTGGACAAAGTAATGGGGTTAGTGGGTAGTTACTTTTCAAGGTCAGAATATCAAGTGTTTTATCCAAAACTGGCGATTTGTATTTCTTATGTATTAAATTCTCAAACAATTATAAAATTATCCTCAAAACAAAAAATCACTGGCTCTTTGCAGTATACAATCGTGTCTTGACACGCGTCACTTCCAAATCTCACCAGTGTCTGATCAGTATCTTTGGTAATCTCTCTCGAGCCACACGAAATATTTTCTCAAATATTAAACAATAACGAATTATGATGTTTGCGTTTGTGACTTTACGAGTTTGAGAATACAAGGTATCTTGTTTGCAAAACCATTGTGTACATTTTGAAAACTAGGAATCTCTCTCGAGCCACGTGAAATATTTTATCAAATATTAAAGAAGAACGAAATATGATGTATACATTTTGCAAACTAGGTAGTACAGTGTAATATATTGTGTAAATTTTTGTACATATTTACTTAAAAAAAAGCTTTTCATTGATTCGTCTGTAGTCAAGAAGAACAACAAAAATAAGGACATCAAACAGAAGAACCAAAAGCCAACATAAAAGACATCAAAACAGAAGGGAAAGTTCATGCAATCCCTTAGATGCCCTCTTGTACAACGCTTCCAATTATAGCCTTATACAACTGGAGTGTCTTCCTCATGCTCTTCACGCACTCCTTGTGTTCTTCATCCGCGTTGGATATGTCTTCTTCATACGATTCAGCCATCAAATTGACCACCCTGTCTTGTGCTATCATCAAATGGGACTTGATGATAGACATCTTCAACTGTCGAAGCTCACGCACGGACCCATGATGTTCTTTGTCTAGAACTTCCATTTTGAGTTTTTTTGATGATGATTCCATTTTCGTATGTATGTGTTAGTCTTAGTGCCCGTAGTTCAATCCTAAATGTCCAAATGTATATATCATCGTTAGCAATAAAATTAAAGCGGCTTTATATTACTTATGTGTTGGAGTAATATATCGATGTGTGCTCTGATCTATGCCCACCATGCGAATAGAACCATAGATCGAGATAGATCACACTCGATGGGTCCCTAGTCAACAAAGCTTCACTAGAAGCGACTAGTATGAAAGATGGCTCTTTATGGCTTACGTTCTGTTAGTCATTGGAATGGGATTCCGGAGTCTGATCATAGATATCATGTGGGACATGATATTGGACGACCCGCCCTGAATATGTGCCATAGATTAAGTCATGAACATATTCAGTGTTGTAGCTTGTCATGTATCCTTAGACCAAGGAGTCTTTGTGATCGCTATGTAGTCAACAACTGAGTTTGACCTGAGCCTAACGTTGTCCGTAACAGGGCTTCCATAACGGCCAGGATTGGCTTGGGGACGGGCTACATGAGTGACACGAAAGACGGCTAAGGGATTTATCCCTCATACTAAGGTATGGGAAAGATATCGGTTCTCGGCCACTTGATCGAGAGTGACTGGAAGAATAGCATGGCCATGCACATGATACTGGGTATCATATCTTCAGTCATCTCACATATCAAGGAACGGTGATTGAGAATAATAAGGATGACGACTCTATGCCTTATCTCAATCAGGATATCGGAGATAAAAGGATAATGACAGGGACGACGGAAAGGTTAGAATCGACAGGGTCGATTCGCTATGCAGTGTCAGGCAATACTAAAGTCTCGTTAGTTGCCACTTAAATAGGATCAAGTAAAATGGGATTTTACGTTGATCTATTGACATGCATAAACCTAAGGGTCACACCGGAGGATGAAACTCATTGACACATTTATGGAGAATGGCCAAAAGGGAGTTGTCTCGGGACATGACCAAAACTGGGTTTTGGGTCATGTGCCCGTAAGTGAATAGGACTTTACGGATCGAGACAAGGCTTGGAGTCTTGGGATTGATCGCGTCGGATAATGTTGGACATTTCCGGTATGGAAGGCTTGGAGGCGATGAGCGAATCACGGGACCTCGTTGGAAATGGCCACGGGCCATGTTCCAAGAGGCCCATGAAAGGCCCATGCAACCAAGGCCCATGGAACTAATTAATCAAGTCTTGATTAATTAGTACTAAGTAAGCAAGACAAAGATTAAGGTGTTGGTGATTCACCACCTAACCCAATCTTGTCTTGCCATACTTTGTCCTATTTACACCTTACTTGACACCATACTTGTCCCATGCCTTTAGTTGGACAAGTATGGGTTTTGTTATGTTTAAGTCATCTTTTTTCAACATAACAAACACAAGACAAGAATAGGAAACACATTTTCTCTCCCTCTTCCATGGCCATTTCGGGTTTGGCTAGTTTCCACCTCCATGTTTGTGTTCTTGAGTCCTCAAAGAGAAGAACTACGTGGCTTTGATTCCCATGTGGATACGTAGGCGTCTTGGAGACTCAAGCCAATCATTCGTTAACCGGTGTTCTTGTTTTGGTAAGAACTAGTGCTGAATTTTTCTCTTGTTAATCCATTCTTTGTTAGTAGTTTCATGGTTTTAATTGTCTCTTGGTTTTCATTGATTTTCCGCTGCGAGTTGGTTCATCTCCAACCCTACCTCGAGACCCAACAGTGGTATCAGAGCCGTGCTACCTTCGGGATTCACAAGACGGTGTTCAAAGTTTCGGTTTTGCTTGAAAGTTTCGTTTTTGGCATGTTGTTTTGCTAAATTTTTTGATAACATGTTTTAAATTATTGTTTATGGATTTAATACATGTAAAATGATTTTTTGAAAATTATTTCAAATCTGGAAATTTTGAAAAAAATTTGATTTTTCGGGTCTCGGGAGCGGGACTCTCGGGGAGCCGAAACCGGGACCGAACGGGTCTCCGTTGGACGGAGCTAGGCCAAGCATGACCATTGGATGGTTGATATGCCAAGGCTAAACCGTTTTGTTAGTTATGACGAGTTTGGAACCGTCATGATGAACTCGAAGATCAAATGTTCAAAAGTTTCATTTTTGAACGGTTTCGATAAACCGAGCATCAAAAAATTTCGAAACTTGGCTATTAATTAAAACCGGAAAATCACATGATGTTTGATAACATGCTTGTTTGATAACACGATGTGTGATGTGATGTTGGCATGGTGTACATAATAGCCCCGAGCTCAATTTAATTATTTATCGCTTTTCACGGCCTGCGAGCCGTTAGAGTTAACGTGTAATTATTCTTTCAAGGTGTGGTCGTCGAACCACTTGTTTGTAATATTTATTTATTCCCGACCTGCGAGTCGTGTATTAAATTGTAATATTTTACTCAAGACGAAGAAATGGCGAAAAGGTCATTTGGTGGCTTTTCGGGTGTTGGCATCGGCTTGGAGTCGGTGGAGCTCAAGAAGCTAGTGGGAGTTAGTTTAGGGGGCTATTATGTGCACATTTATCGCTTTATGCTTGGTTTAGTTTATGCATGATTAATTCTATGTGTTTTAGAATTGCATGCTTAACTTTATTTACCGAGCATATCACCTCACATGCAAAGATAAAATTGGACTTTTAATCCTTGTGTGTGAACCCTTAGAATCGTCATTACATTGGATGTAGTTGACGGGTTCGAAGGAAGAATTACATTGGAGGTAATTTGAGGCATCATTGCATTTGGAATGTAGTTGATGTGCTCATCGCATCTAGGATGTGTCAAAGTTTTAAACACAACCGGACAAGTAAAAACGGGTCATGTCCGATACCTCCCAATTATCAACACCTTACTACCTCCCCGTCCTATGGGTGTCGTGCGCATTAGCGGAGCATCCATGGGAAAGCGGGGTAGTAGGTTTGGACGACATATGTGGGTGTCGTGCGCATTAGCGGAGCACCTACATAGTGACGGGCCATAGTTGAAAATTGGTGGACCCGACTACGATTCTCAGCCTGAGGTTGAGCTAGGGTAACAGATAGGGTAAGCCGTGTACATAAGTGCATACCCTAGCCAAGAGTCACATTGGATGTGATTGGATGGAGTCCTACCTACATAGCTCGATTAAGTGGTGAGCATTAGTTCAGCTTAATCGAGTGAATCAAGGATCTTGGTTTCAGATTCTAAAGGTTTAGAATTGATTGTTGGTGTTTAAGCTTGATCTTCATAAAATTTATTCAGTTTACTGATTGAATTTTATCTGTTGTAGATCAAATGGCAAATTCAGCGAACATTAATAGTTTGTCATTAAAAACCATTCTTGACAGGGTCAAGCTAAATGGGACAAACTATTTGGACTGGTACAGAATTTTGAGGATAGTCCTCAAGTCTGAACGCAAAGAATATGTCCTTGACGAGGCTGTCTCTAAGACCATATCAGAGTTACATGAAGTGTCATTAACTGCTGAGAAGAATATCTCAGGGATCTGGGATCCAAGGATATTCTGATGGTCAACAAGGGAATTGGAAGTGGCAAGGGCTGGGCCCATGCGCACTTGGCAGGAAAGATGAGACACCTGAGAATGTCTGCTTCTACTGCCAACAGCCTGGTCATTGGAACCGGGATTACAGGAAGTTCACGGCTGATCTGAAGAAGGGCAGTGGGACTGCGCCTTCATCAAATAGCCTGGATGATCTGAAGAAGGGCAGTAGGACTGCGCCTTCATTAGGAAACCTGGATGATCTAAGGAAGGGCGGTGGGACCGTGCCTTCATTCGGTATTAACTCTATAGAGCTACATCTCTCTACTTCCAAAGATTCATGGGTATTAGATACCAGGACTGAATCTCACACATGCACTTATATATAGTGGCTGAAAGTAGGAGAGGTTTGGAAAGCACGAAGTGGACCTCAGAGTTGTGGCAACTGCTGTAGGATCCATGAGTCTTGCTTTGCCAAGTGGCCTTGTCTTAGTATTGTATAATGTATATTGCATACCTACTTTTAGTAGGAATATTATATCTGTATCCGTGTTTGACAAGGAAGGATATAATGTTAATATTGGAAATGTAGTTTTCAATGTTTTATGCAATGATATGTTTTATACAAGTACTGACTTGGTTGGAGGATTGTACATATTAGATATGGGTAACAATGCCTCAAGTTCTATATATTCCGTTAACACCAAGAGGTCTAAATCCAACGATTTAAACCTAACTCTGTTAAGGCACTGTCATCTAGGTCACATAAACAAGAAGCACCTATCAGCACTTCAGAAGTGCGGACTTTCAGGTTCATTCGAATTCCATTCGATCGATAGGTGCAAGGTTTGTTTGATGGGCAAAATGACTAAAGTGCCCTTTTATCGATCGCGATGAAAGGGCGGGTGAATTATTGGGGTTGATACACTCGAATGTGTGTAGATCAATAAGTTCACTTGCCAGGAGGGGTTTTAGCTACTTTATCAGATTTACTGATGATTACAGTAAATATG
Organism: Erodium maritimum; assembly: GCA_963921825.1. Classification (NCBI taxonomy): domain Eukaryota; kingdom Viridiplantae; phylum Streptophyta; class Magnoliopsida; order Geraniales; family Geraniaceae; genus Erodium; species Erodium maritimum. The sequence goes on along the minus strand of OY997588.1, from coordinate 94,155,864 downwards.
GTTATGTCTATTCGCTGAGACATAAGTCTGAAGCTTTTGATAAATTCAAAGAGTTTAAGACTAAAGTAGAAAACCAGCTCGACAAAGGTATTAAGGCACTTCGATTGGATCGAGGTGGAAAATACTTGACCACAGAGTTATTAGATCATCTAAAAGAGAATGGGATCCTTTTGGAATGGACTCCTCTTGGGACACTGTAGATGAAAGGTGTAGCCAAACGGAGAAATCGGACATTGTTAGACAATGGTCTGTTCCATGATTAGTTGGACTGATCTCCCAATCTCTTTTAGGGGTTTTGCTCTAGAGACGACCGCATTCATAGTGAATCGGGCTTCGACGAATGGTGTGGAAGGGACACCATTTTAAAAATGGTACGGGATGATGCCCGCTTTGTCCTTCCTAAAGATTTGTGGTTGCGAGGCTTATGTGAAACATTTGGTTTCGACTAAGCTCGAACCAAGATCTGAGATATGCACCTTCGTGTGGTATCCCAAAGCAACAAGGGGATACTATTTCTACAATCCCAATAAGAACATGGTGTTCGTCGCTTGGGGTGGGGTCTTTATAGAAAAGAAGTTTTGTTTCCAAAGACGTCATTGGGAGGACTGTGCATCTCGAAGAAATTCAGGATGGTACAGATCTGTCTAAACCAATTGGCAACCCAGTAGAAAGGAGCCAGAGATTGTCGTAGAGTAAGAACCAATTCCTGTTACAATTCCGGAAGGTCCAAGGCGATTTGAAAGGATCAATCTTCCACCTCCAAGATATGGTATCCGGAGGTGACAATGAAGTCATGGTGGATCACGATGATCCAGGCACCTTTCAGGAAGTCGTGGATGTGCCCAACTCCGAGTTATGGCTGGGAGCCATGAGGGAGGAAATGCAATCCATGTCAGACAACCGAGTCTGGGAACCGGTTGATCCCATCAATGGTGTGAGGACCATAGGATGCAAATGGATCTTCAAGGTGAAGATGGACATGGACGGCAACCCTCTGACCTACAAAGCTCAACTGGTGGCGAAAGGTTATAGGCAGATCCAATGGATTGACTATGAGGAAACCTTCTCCTTAGTGGCTATGGTCAAAATCGATCCAAATTCTTCTTGACATAACTGCGTATCATAATTACGAGATATGGCAAGTGGATGTCAAAACCGCTTTCCTAAATGGAAATTTGACTGAGTACGTTTGTATGTCTCGGCCCAAAGGTTTTGACGATCCGAAGAATAAAGGAAAGATTTATAAGTTGTTGAAATCCATTTATGGATTGAAACGAACTTCTCGGAGTTGGATCCTTCGTTTTGATGAAGCTGTAATTGGATTTGGCTTAATCAAGAACGAGGATGAATCTTGCGTTTATAAGAAGGCTAGTGGGAGCAATATTACCTTTCTGGTTCTCATTGAAAACGACATCCCAACCTTGCACGAGACTAAAGCTTGGTTGAGGAAGTGTTTTTCAATAAAGGACTTAGGCGATGCTTCTCATATCTTAAGGATTAAGATATGTAGAGATCGCACCAAGAGGGTCTTGGATTTAAGTCAGGGAACCTATGTGAACAAGGCATTGAGTAGGTTCTTAATGCTCGATTCAAAGAAAGGACTCTTACCTACTAGTCATGGCATTCATCTCAGCAAGACTCAGTGTCCTAAGACACCTGATGAGCTGAAAAGGATGATGAGAATCCTATGCGCCTGGGGGCAGGATCGATCATATATGCCATGACATGTATGAGACCAGACGTCTCGTAAGCCTTATGTTGTACCAGTAGACATCATTCTAACCCGGGGGAAAGATGATGCTGAACTAGTCGTCGAAGGATGAGTAGACGCTAGTTTTCCAAGACAAATCCAGATGACTTTAGAAGTCAATCAGGATATGTGTTTACGCTGAATGGCAGAGCTTTAGCTGGGAAAGCGTAAAGCAAGATACCATTGCCGAATCTACGACAGAGGCCAAGTACATGGATGCTGCAGAGGCAGCTAAGGAGGCTATGTGGATTTGGAAATTCATGACAGGGCTGGGTGTAATTAAAAACCCATCCAGTCCGGTGAATCCATTTTGCGACAACACAAGGGCCATTGCGCAAGCTAAAAGCCTAGATCGCATAACAAATCCAAACATGTACTGCGGCGTATCCACCTCATCAGATAAATACTGAACTGAGGTGAAGTGAAGATAACCGATATTGCAATAGATGATAACATAGCGAACCCTTTGACTAAGGCAGTGTCACTGCCTGAACATGTTAGACATGTATAGTCGATGGGGACATATTGGAGTTTAGATTGGAACTAGGGCAAGTGGGAGATTGTTAGTCTTAGTGCCCGTAGTTCAATCCTAAATGTCCAAATGTATATATCATCGTTAGCAATAAAATTAAAGCGGCTTTATATTACTTATGTGTTGGAGTAATATATCGATGTGTGCTCTGATCTATGCCCACCATGCGAATAGAACCATAGATCGAGATAGATCACACTCGATGGGTCCCTAGTCAACAAAGCTTCACTAGAAGCGACTAGTATGAAAGATGGCTCTTTATGGCTTACGTTCTGTTAGTCATTGGAATGGGATTCCGGAGTCTGATCATAGATATCATGTGGGACATGATATTGGACGACCCGCCCTGAATATGTGCCATAGATTAAGTCATGAACATATTCAGTGTTGTAGCTTGTCATGTATCCTTAGACCAAGGAGTCTTTGTGATCGCTATGTAGTCAACAACTGAGTTTGACCTGAGCCTAACGTTGTCCGTAACAGGGCTTCCATAACGGCCAGGATTGGCTTGGGGACGGGCTACATGAGTGACACGAAAGACGGCTAAGGGATTTATCCCTCATACTAAGGTATGGGAAAGATATCGGTTCTCGGCCACTTGATCGAGAGTGACTGGAAGAATAGCATGGCCATGCACATGATACTGGGTATCATATCTTCAGTCATCTCACATATCAAGGAACGGTGATTGAGAATAATAAGGATGACGACTCTATGCCTTATCTCAATCAGGATATCGGAGATAAAAGGATAATGACAGGGACGACGGAAAGGTTAGAATCGACAGGGTCGATTCGCTATGCAGTGTCAGGCAATACTAAAGTCTCGTTAGTTGCCACTTAAATAGGATCAAGTAAAATGGGATTTTACGTTGATCTATTGACATGCATAAACCTAAGGGTCACACCGGAGGATGAAACTCATTGACACATTTATGGAGAATGGCCAAAAGGGAGTTGTCTCGGGACATGACCAAAACTGGGTTTTGGGTCATGTGCCCGTAAGTGAATAGGACTTTACGGATCGAGACAAGGCTTGGAGTCTTGGGATTGATCGCGTCGGATAATGTTGGACATTTCCGGTATGGAAGGCTTGGAGGCGATGAGCGAATCACGGGACCTCGTTGGAAATGGCCACGGGCCATGTTCCAAGAGGCCCATGAAAGGCCCATGCAACCAAGGCCCATGGAACTAATTAATCAAGTCTTGATTAATTAGTACTAAGTAAGCAAGACAAAGATTAAGGTGTTGGTGATTCACCACCTAACCCAATCTTGTCTTGCCATACTTTGTCCTATTTACACCTTACTTGACACCATACTTGTCCCATGCCTTTAGTTGGACAAGTATGGGTTTTGTTATGTTTAAGTCATCTTTTTTCAACATAACAAACACAAGACAAGAATAGGAAACACATTTTCTCTCCCTCTTCCATGGCCATTTCGGGTTTGGCTAGTTTCCACCTCCATGTTTGTGTTCTTGAGTCCTCAAAGAGAAGAACTACGTGGCTTTGATTCCCATGTGGATACGTAGGCGTCTTGGAGACTCAAGCCAATCATTCGTTAACCGGTGTTCTTGTTTTGGTAAGAACTAGTGCTGAATTTTTCTCTTGTTAATCCATTCTTTGTTAGTAGTTTCATGGTTTTAATTGTCTCTTGGTTTTCATTGATTTTCCGCTGCGAGTTGGTTCATCTCCAACCCTACCTCGAGACCCAACAGTATGATCTAATAATTCAAGAGAGATGTGAGTGTGAATATTTTTTTTATCGGTGATAGAGGTGGTATATTTATAGGGGTATTGTTTAGAGTATTTGGTGGGACACGTGCCAAGCACGCACGTAATGTGATGAAAGCACATTTTTGCAAATAGAATGTCCATTATTCGCAAAACATCATTCTCATTTCAGCAAACTGGTAAACCATTTTACGTAAAATAGAATGATTATTTCCGCAAACTAGAATTTTGTATTTTCAGAATATTAATTTCCGAAATTCAACAGGGCAGAACACGTGTCAAGCATGCAGTAAAAAGTAAGGTAATCATGATTTTAATTTTTGATGTGAATACACGCAACCGTCGTTTCATTTTTGATCTGACTACAACCGCCCTTTCATTTCGCCCTTTCATTTCAATATCTTCTATCATCATTACAAAAATCTCTTCGTGCCAAACGAAAAGCTTCCCAAATTAATGGCGTCGTTCCATTTCCCCAAATTTTATGATACCCTTTTGATATCTTTATATTTAAGCACAAATCAATTATTTTCTCATCATCCCTATCGTAGTAGGAAGCCATGTCATCATCTCCAAAGTCTCCATGTAATAACCACTCCTGGTCAACGCCAGTCAAACCTGCGAAAAACAAGAAAATTTAAAAAATTTAAGATAGACACTTAACTTAACCTAGATTGAACCCGAGGGTCATACCGGACTTAAGTTGACCCCGATATCGACCAAAGTGAGTTCCGGGGGACTCAGGGCAACTTTCTGATCAATTTGGGAAATTTGGACTTTTCGCTAGAAAAGTCAACCGAGCGACGTTTTGGTCCATTCGAGGACCGTTTTGGATCCAAAAATCTTAGCCGTCGTCGCAGCGGTCTTAGTTGAGCCGTTTCCTTGTAGCCCGTCAATTTTCGTAATTTCTTGGGAAAAGTGCCCGTTCGGGGCCCGAAACGTCCGATTTTCGCGATTCTGATTGCAAAATATCTAGTAGATATTTTCCTTAAAAGGTGTGGGACCCACCTTGCCACTTGTCAACCAAGGGGTGGAGTTAGGTGTATGGGTAAAAACAAGAAGACAAGGAGAGAGGGGGGGGGGGGGGGGAATTGGAAAAGAGTTGTGTTTTAGAAAGAGAAAGAAGAGAGAGTTTGGAGAAGGAGAAGAAGAGAGAAAAGAGAAGGAGTTGGGCTAGGGTTTGACATCTAACCCTTGGATCGTCTCAAGGCAAGGAGAAATCGACTTCCCCTCGTCCTCCTCTACGGTTAGTACTAAAGCGATCGTCGATTTGTTTTATTTCAAAAGCTAGGACTTTGTTAAAATGAATGGTTTAGGGTTGTATTGAGGTTGGGGAAGTGTTGGAGACGTTTTAGAGGTGTTTGGAGGTGAGATTGCACGTTTTCCGGTGACCGGAAGCTCGGGAGGAACTCCGGCCACCGTGGGTGGTGGTCGGTCGGCCATGGGGTGGCTGGCCGGAGCTGGGACCAGCCACCACCATGGTGGCCGGGCCCCAAAGTGAACCCTAGGGCCCACGGCCTAGCTTGGCTGGGTGGGGCCCACGTGCTCGGGTGATCGGGTTTTGTGTTCGGGAGGTTTAAAACGTTCCCTGGACCGTTTATCCTTAACCGAATCGAAGTTTGGAATTAAAATGCGAAAGTTGTAATTATCGGGTTTAGAAACTTTAAACGTTAATTAATTGACTCGGAAGTCGGAATTCGATTCCGTCAAGTGCATTGGGACCCTTGAATTATTCTAAGACCGTAGAAACGAAAACGGGAATTTTTGGAGCCCCAGAAGGGCATTTACAAAACCCGGGCAGATTCGCCATGTCGGGCGAATCGGGCCTTTCCGAGTCCTTTATCGACAATGTCGAGTAATTGGGAAGTTTGGGAGTGATCGACATTTTCGGGGTTACGTTTTAGCGTTAAGTTTATCGAATTTCAGTTTATTCCTGCGAGTTTAAAGTACTTTAAAATTTGTGTTCTTTTAGATCGTGCTGCGGACCGAGGCAAAGGGAAGCTAGGCGAGTGACTGAGATCACACCGGGGCTTAGTTGAGCACTTTTGGAGAATTACTCGAGGTAGGGAAAAAGTAGCCGGATCTTGGCCCTGACTGAGGAAAGTTAATAGTAGAACTGCATGTGACACCGGGGTGTCTTGGGTTAAGTAGTTTTATTAAATATTAGAAAGGCATGATACGGGAACGTAGCGAACTTCAGAATTGCATGTGACACTTAGTAGTGTCGTAGGAGCAGAGAACTTATCGATATTATAATTACTGGAGGCATATGACCATGCCCAAAGGTTGACTGTTTACTTTATGTCTTGGGTGGCCATGAGAGCCCGTGTATTATTGTTGGTGTCTTGGGTGGCCATGAGAGCCCGTGTATTATTGTTGGTGTCTTGGGTGGCCATGAGTGACGTGGGGTTGTTGATCCCGTGAGTTACTGTTGGTGTGTCTTGGGAGGCCATGAGGGCCCGTGGGGTTGTTGAACCCGAGTTTTTACCGTTGGAGTCTTGAATGGCCATGAGTGCCTGTGGAGCGTTGAATTGGTCTTGTTACTGTTAGTTAAACCTTGCTTGTGATTGTGTTTGCCCGAGGTTAGTAACCCGACTTCGTGTCGGGGAGTGGTGTGGAATTCGGCAGGTTACGAGCATTCTTTGGCTGGCCTGATCCGTGTTCGAGTCTCGGCAGGTTACGAGCATTCTTTGGCTGGCCTGATCCGTGTTCGAGTCTCGGCAGGTTGTGAGCATTCTTTGGCTAGCCTGATTCGTGTTCGTGTCTTTAGAGGAGGTCATAAATGGTTGCGTCGGGTTTACATTATGTTATCGAGTGTTGAGTCTGTTGAGGAAAGTAACGTGTGGTGTGTCAGTTGAGTTACTTGAGTTTGGGGATTGTATTCCTGGTTTTGGGTCGGTCGGGGTGTTAACGGCTTTGTCTGCTAATTATGTCGTAGTCAGTCTGTTATCCGTGGTGGTGAGCGAACGCTCACCCCTAGATGCTTTTCCTACAGGTACTTGTCGCAGGTCGGACTAGGTGAGCTTCCGAAGCTTGAAGAGCTTGGGGCGGGAGTCCGGGTTACTTTTTAGTCTAGCGACGGATACCTCACTTTTTGTCCGCTTGTGGGACGTTTTATTTTGAGTTGTAATTATTATTTTGTTGAACTAAACTGGTATTTTAAAGTGATTTAATGGAAAAGGTTTCAAAGTGTTTATTATTTTAAATGTTCGCGTCCCGAGTTCGGTTCACTGAAATTGGGGCGTGACACTCCATCTATTCTGTATTCTAACAGTGATGGAGACAAATGGAAATCTTTCGAATGCAAGTCTCCACCATCACAAATCTTCAGTACTGATGATGACGAAGACGACGTCTGTTCAAAGAGGCGCAGCCTAAATCCTTCCTCCTCCTCCTCCTCCTCTGATGATGATGATGACCCTCTCATCAATGAGTACGACATTTCTCAACCGGTGGATCCTGATTATGAATCACCGTCGGATGAAGATGAAGATGAAGAGGACAATGAGAAAGAAGATGAAGAAGAAGAGGATAATGAGGAAGAAGATGAAGAGGATGAAGAGGAGAATGAGGAGGAATGAGATGCTGAGTTTGAACCAGAAAAAGAAGAACCTCCAACCGCACCTGCTCCCGCACCTACTCCCGCACCTGCTGCCGCACCTGCTCCCGCAGAGGATGATGAAGAAGACAGTTGTTATGTTGATGAAGATTGGTTGGATGATGATGAAGAAGATTTCCATGCAGAGGATGATGAAGAAGAGCAAGAGGGAGAAGAGGAAGATGAAGACAACATAGCCCATATGGGGAGGATCCTGAGGAAGGAGTTGTTGAAGATGAAGAAGATTTCTCGGATGATGATGATGATGCTTAATTACTGTAGTTTTTTAATTTTCTTATTTGTGGAAAGTAAATATTTCAACATATGAAATCAATCATGTTTAACCTTATTTTTGGTTTGTGGATACAGTTGTTTTCGTTTGCAAATACAAGAACCCCAGTTTGCGTATATAATCATTCCAGTTTGCAAAAAAATATACCAAAATAAAAGCCTTTTGCGGATATCGATATAATACTTTGCGGATGAAGAATAAATCGTTTGCAGAAAAGCTAAATAGAACAAATGACATTTATCGGAAATCTTTTCATTCATAACACAGGTTGAACAAAAGAGCACCATACAAAAAAGAGTAGAAGAAAGCCATCTTCTTCTAGCTCGTTCATTGACCCTTTGATACCCAACTATAACATACCTATTTCACGGGCTACAAGGAAACGGTCCAAATAAGACCGCTGTAACGACGGCTAAGCTTTTTGGATCTAAAACGGGCCTCGAACGGACCAAAACGTCGCTCGGTTGACTTTTCCGGCAAAAAGTCAACCTTTCCCAAATTGGTCAAAAAGTTGCCCTGAGTCCCTCAGAACTCACTTTGGTCGATATCGGGGTCAACTTAAGTCCGATATGACCTTCGGGTCAAATTTAGGTTCATTTAGGTGTCTGTCCCAAAATTTTAAATTTTCCTGTTTTTCGCCGATTTGACTGGCGTTGACCGGGAGTGGTTCTTACAGTGATCTATCTCGATCTACAGTTATATTCTCATTGTAGGCATAGATTAGAGAACATATCGATATATTACTCCAACACATAAGTAATATAAAACTGAAAAGGCTTTCCCTCTTATAACCATTTGATATTTTTCAAAATCACGGATACCCTTTAATGGTTTAGGGAGTCTTCTATCATCATTGCTCTCTACTGATTCTTTCACTTTTATGAGAAGGCCGTCAAACTCCACATCCCTCATATTCATGTCCACAGTAAGTTCAAGCTATCAATAACTTGTAAACTCTCGCTTTGAAGCCTATCTTTAATCAACTTCATCATCACATAAGTTCCTTTCTTCAATACCACCTTAATATTGTTCGTTCCTGCTGAACCTTGATTCATTAAGATAACGATACCCCACTCCCCACAGAAGAAGCTTCTTCTCAAACAGGATAATTGTTCATTTTCAGCAATATGAGCAAACTATATGTCACTAACTCTCTAAATATGTCATTGTAATCAGATTCATATACAGATCTACTTCAAGATGGTCGCGATCCATGAAAACTCCCTCTAATAACTAAGATTTCCCTGTCATAGACAATTCCAAAAACTGGATGATGACATAATTAGGAATTTTGTTACCTGAGTCTCCCCTCACAAAGAATGGGAAAGCCATTTTAAGACAAGACATGATCTCAATCTTTCTTTGTGGCATGGCTCTGAGATATCAAACTGTGCATTTAGGTCAGCTTGCCCTTTAATAATTTCGATTAACTTTGTCACCAAGTCCAAAAGAGCTAAGTCTCCCACAAAACTCAAGTCTTTTAAGAAACTCATAAACATCATAGGCACCTCTCCGAATTGTTACTAAAATTATCGACTGAGTGAAAACCCAACCCAGTGCTTTGCACTTCTCCGCAACAATTAAAGGTGTACAAAAAAACATTCTTATCAGGAGGAATTCGCGACCCCAATATTATGAAATACCCTTCAATCAACCCATTTCAAGACACAGGGCAGCAAGGTCGAAGATGAAAAATGACCATTCTCCGGATAAAGATACTAAGAAGAGCATAAATATAATGTGCTCCTTGCATAGTATGTGGTCGAAGATGAAAAATGACCATTCAGCAACTTGAAAATAATAATGTGCTCCTTGCATAACTATTTATCCTTTTATGACCCCGTAGCAACATTCACCACCAAGTAGCATACTCATTCTATAGCATACACCCTGACAACTCAACACCTTCATCACAGTTAACGTTCCAATATCCTCATTAAATTTAGCAAACACTACTATGCCAACCATTTGACTCAAAGGTGAGCTGTAATAAAGTGTAAGGAAATTACCTCATTAGCATGTGAAATGTTACTGTATACAACATACATACCAGTGATATTGTTGTTCAAGGAAGCTCAATGAACCTGACCCCAAACATGTTCACAATCATTGTTGAAAGTTTTATGTATTAACAATTCCTGATTAGGCCATGAAATTTTTTTCTCGAGCCTCAACTCCTTTTTTTCTCGTTGTTCACTCCAGAGCAGCTCTACCTCCATTTTTGTTCTCTCAAGAATAGCTTGTTTTTCCTCTAGCTCTCTATCAATAGCTTCTTGTCGACACACCCAAGTTTGTTGTTCAAACCCATACCTCTCACAAAACCATTTTCCAAATCAAGAGCTCCTCTTTCACCCGTTCTCTTAGAGCTTGTATGTTGTCAACAACATGTATCATTTTAGACACAATTTCATTTTGTCTCTGCTCGTACCTTAGCTAGGCCTCCCTCTGATCCCAAAGATTCTGCATCTCCCTTTGAGTATGATTTTGTTGTTCAGGCGGATGTTTGATAGGCTTGAGCCTCAAAACTCCGGCTTCTGTCAAGAATACCTTCATTCCCGTTCTTGAATCGCAGACCATTACAGGTCGCTGACCAACCATAACCCAAGGTGTGGAAATATTGTTCTGGTGGGCGTCTACCAGGTCTGAGACCCATGTTGTCGACCACGATCGAGAAGTCGGCCATGGGAGTCTCCGAATAGCAGGCCATCTCCTCCTACTACTGCTGTTTTTTGGTTCGGTAGCTCCGAAACTTTTGGGTGTGCTCCCAGAAAATCCCCAACTCCTTCAAGACCAGCCACAGGCGCGGAACCGGTGGCTCTGATACCACTTTAACAGGCTCTGATACCACTTGAAACGCCTCGACAGGACTCACTGCCGGTCCCCTAGGTGCGCCCGGCGCCCCGCACCTGGACCCTTGGTGGAAGTTCCGAAGGGCCCAAATTCAGCCGTATGAGGATGGTACGCAGCGTATGTACCATCACAATTCAGCTATAGGGGCCACTATAGCTGGATGTGAATGGTGGGATGTCGAGTGGTTACAACGTAATTCGGGGACGCCTGAAAAGGGTTGTAACGACAAAAGATCAACATGAATGTTATGTTGGAACAAGAATGTGTTGGAACTTGATTTGAACCGAGGTTGAACTTGTGAAATTGCTTTAGAGTAAGTGGTGGCGTGTGTGATTAAGTGTGAAACTGTTGCTAAGTGAAACTGGGTGTAACCTTGATATGTGTATATACATATGATATGTGTGAAGCACTAGTATGCTGACTTCTTTGTTGTGTGCAATTGTGTGATTACTATAGTGAGTATATTATTACTATGAGTAGTATTGAGTGGACTGTGTGTGGCGTTAGTTATTCTAAGCGCGTATTCATTTCGAGATAAGAAATTGAGATCTGTGCGTTATCCGTGCAGAGAGTTGTACGTCATGGCACGTACGTATGCCCCACGAGGCACCCGAGGACGGCCAGCTGGAGGCCGAGGACGGCCAGCTAGGGGCCGAGGACAGCAGCCTACTGCTGAGTATGTCGGGACGACTAGTGCCCAGGATGCACCAGTCGGGGGGCATGAGAGGACTTAGACAATCCAGGCGGAAACTTTTGAAGAGCTGACCCGCACCGTGCAGGGACTAGCAGCTGCCTTTGCCCGTAGAGAGGCTACAGCTCCTACACCAGAGCCTGTGCAAGCTTCCACTGCAGCGACTTTTGAGGAACCTACGCAGGTCGATAGCTATACCGCGCAGGCATTACGAGATTTCCGCAGGCTAGGCACGCACGTGTTTTCCGGGGAGCCAGACCCCGAGGCAGCCGAGAGATGGATAGAACGGATCACCCGCAACCTTGATACCTTTGGGGTAGTGAGCGGGAGACTTCGAGTATCATTCACAGCCTTCCATCTGGAAGGGGAGGCCTACCATTGGTGGCGCCGAGAGCAGGCCCGAGTGAGGGACGACTTTGTGTTGTTCGGACAGCGCTTCCTCGAGCAGTACTTTCCACGGGCTGTTCTGGATGACAGACGTCAGCAGTTCCTGGAGCTGCGACAGGAGGGTCAGTCGGTGTCGGAGTACGGGGCAAGGTTCACCTCCTTGTCTTGCTTCGCTCCGGAGATGGTGCAGACGGAGGATCTCAGGTTCCGACGTTTTGAGGGAGGACTCCGTTCGGCGATCGCGGACAGGGTCGCTGTGTTGAGGACCCAGGTATTCTCCGATCTGGTGGAGCAGGCATTGACTATAGAGCGACGCTTCCGAGAGTCAGCTAGAGCTCAGGAGGTCAGGCCCAGATCGAGCAGTTCACAAAGACCGTCTGAGTCTCGGGATCCTAGGAGGCAGAGGACCTCGGGATCATTTCAGCCTCGGACCCAGCTAACTGGACCACGAAAGGTCGGGTCAGTATCTTCTGTTGGGCCTCCCGTGTCAGAACGCGCTTGCTATCGTTTTGGGCAGTCAGGCCACATGGCACGAGACTGTCATATGAGCGGAGGATCAGTGTATCGCCAGATGGGTAGACCTGAGGAAAGGTCGAGTACCGGGCCACTAATGTGTCACCGATGTGGCCGACCAGGGCACTTTGCTTCCAGGTGCCCCGATCAGTATCCGTTGGCGCCAGCTCCGTGACCACAACAGTCGCAGACGGGGCACTCGCCACAGTTCCAACAGCGTCAGGCTCAAACATAGAGGGCTCCGAGACAGGCAGCTAGCGCACCAGTGTCTAGACACCACGCTGCGCAGCAGGTGGCACTTCCACCACCTCCGAGAGGCGGACCCCCGATGCGGCAGGGTCGGGTGTATGCTGTCACCGATTCACGGGCGGAGAGACATGACTACGATCATAAGATTGCTCTGGGTGTCGAGCACGATCTGGATTAGAGGACATCGCAGAGCTTGTGGCTAGCGAGAGTCCGAGAGCTGTTTTGTTTTGACTTTAGAACTGTGCTTTCTTTTTGAGACTTGTATTTGACTCGTTGTGGTTTTATTACTTTTAGTTTTGTTGCAACTTTTGAGCCTGCGTTTCGTGTAAGTCGTTTTGCTGTTATTTCTGAGTTCGCGCCTCGAGTTTGGCCAAGTATCGTTGAGATCAGAGTGACGCAGCGGAAGCGTGGTGAACTTTTTTCGTTTGGTTGTGTACGCGTTTTTTTCGCTTAAGCAAAGAGAGTGGTTGAACAGAGGTGTCGTTGTGTTGGAACCGTTTTAAGTGCGATGTGAGTTTTGCTCCAGATCGATACCTATGCCGACGGACGATTCCGGTATAGGATATCTCGACCAAGTTGCGTGTGTCGGCGTGATGTCTCTACCGATGGAGGATTCTGGTATCGACTAACTGGCCTAAGTGTTTTCCTTGTGCTTGAGGGTAGATGGACTGAGAGCTTTATTCGGACGTTCCCTGAGTTAGGGTCAAGTGGAGCGTGTTCGTTTTAAATTTCGAGGACGAAATTATTTTAAGGGGGGTAGACGGTAAAGACCACCTTGTTTTAAAAGGGTAATAAATTGCAATTTGGAGCGATGAGGTAGGTTTTCGCAACAAGTGTTTTTTAAAAGAAAAAAAAGGAAAAGAGGGAAGTGGACTGGACTGGAGATTGGGCCAGGACTTAGGCCCAATCAGAGACGCGCCGGCCCACGAATCACGCGAGCCCAACCCTAACGCGCCTCGTCTTCTTCTACCTCGCGCGCACGAGTCCCGAGGGAAACACGCGGCCGCCCTCTCTCTCTTCTCCGTTCTCCCTCTCGAGCTCTCCTCGCACTCTCGAGCTCTCCTCCTCCATCTACGACCTCGTCGTCGCCTCATCTCACTTCTCCTTCCTTTCTGAGCACCATCGAGCCCACCGCACACAAGACCAAGAAGAAATCGTCGGAGAACACCTCGGTTTCGAGTTCTCTAGTTCGACCCACGCCGGCGACTGAGAAATCGCACGGTGGGTGTACTTCTCTCTTCCTTTTCCTTCTTCCCCAACCTCGCCTTGCTTGATTTCATCCCGTCCCGAGCTCGATTCGAGCGGTGTTAGTCTGAACCATCGACGGCGAGCTTCGTGAGCTCCAGATATGAAACGGGGGCGGAATTGGGTCGTGCTCGAGCCTCTGCCGCCACAGCCACGGCTTCGCCGACGTCCCTGACGCCTTCTATGCCCTCGTTCCTCCCTTTTTCGAGCGTCCCTAGCGCTGTGCACGGCGTCCGGAGAACCCTAACTCGCCGGAGCTCTCTATAAGCTCGGACACGAGCCAGACGGGCCTTGGGCCTGGAGTGGTTGGGCCGGGAGTAGCTGGGCCAGAACGACCAGGACGGGCCTTGGGCCAGGTCCAGATCTAAGGTCCGGGTCTGGACCGGGTCGGGACTCAGGTTGGACCAGGTCTGGATTGGGTCTGGACTCGGGTCTGGGTCGGTTCTGGAGCCGGGTCCAGGTCAGATCTGGGTCTGGTCGGGTCAGGTTTCTGGACCGGGTCGGATTAGGGTCTGGTTCGCGGATCCGGGTCGGACATAGTTAATTAATTATTTATTTGACTTAAAATTGGTTATTTAAAGGACGTTTTGAGACTTTCCGAGGACTTTGGACATACCGGGGCTGATTGAGCGTTTTGACTGTTTAAAAACCCATACTTGAATTTCCGGACTTCACCCGAGAAGACCGGAGTTAGGCTAGGACGTTAGCAGCTAGGAGATGTTGGGTCTCGAGGTAGGGTTGGAGATGAACCAACTCGCAGCGGAAAATCAATGAAAACCAAGAGACGATTAAACCATGAAACAACTAACAAAAAATGGATTCACAAGAGAAAAATTCAGCACTATTTCTTACCAAAACAAGAACACCGGTTAACGAATGATTGGCTTGAGTCTCCAAGACGCCTACGTATCCACATGGGAATCAAAGCCACGTAGTTCTTCTATTTGAGGAATCAAGAACACAAAAATGGAGGTGGAAACTAGCCAAACCCGAAATGGCCATGGAAGAGGGAGAGAAAATGTGTTTCCTATTCTTGTCTTGTGTTTGTTATGTTGAAAAAAGATGACTTAAACATAACAAAACCCATACTTGTCCAACTAAAGGCATGGGACAAGTATGGTGTCAAGTAAGGTGTAAATAGGACAAAGTATGGCAAGACAAGATTGGGTTAGGTGGTGAATCACCAACACCTTAATCCTTGTCTTGCTTACTTAGTACTAATTAATCAAGACTTGATTAATTAGTTCCATGGGCCTTGGTTGCATGGGCCTTTCATGGGCCTCTTGGAACATGGCCCGTGACCATTTCCAACGAGGTCCCGTGATTCGCTCATCGCCTCCATGCCTTCCATACCGGAAATGTCCAACATTATCCGACGCGATCAATCCCAAGACTCCAAGCCTTGTCTCGATCCGTAAAGTCCTATTCACTTACGGGCACATGACCCAAAACCCAGTTTTGGTCATGTCCCGAGACAACTCCCTTTTGGTCATTCTCCATAAATGTGTCAATGAGTTTCATCCTCCGGTGTGACCCTTAGGTTTATGCATGTCAATAGATCAACGTAAAATCCCATTTTACTTGATCCTATTTAAGTGGCAACTAACGAGACTTTAGTATTGCCTGACACTGCATAGCGAATCGACCCTGTCGATTCTAACCTTTCCGTCGTCCCTGTCATTATCCTTTTATCTCCGATATCCTGATTGAGATAAGGCATAGAGCCGTCATCCTTATTATTCTCAATCACCGTTCCTTGATATGTGAGATGACTGAAGATATGATACCCAGTATCATGTGCATGGCCATGCTATTCTTTCAGTCACTCTCGATCAAGCGGCCGAGAACCGATATCTTTCTCATACCTCAGTATGAGGGATAAATCCCTTAGCCGCCTTTCGTGTCACTCATGTAGCCCGTCCCTAAGCCAATCCTGGCCGTTATGGAAGCCCTGTTACGGACAACGTTAGGCTCAGGTCAAACTCAGTTGTTGACTACATAGCAATCACAAAGACTCCTTGGTCTAAGGATACATGACAAGCTACGACACTGAATATGTTCATGACTTAATCTATGGCACATATTCAGGGCGGGTCGTCCAATATCATGTCCCACATGATATCTATGATCAGACTCCGGAATCCCATTCCAATGACTAACAGAACGTAAGCCATAAAGAGCCATCTTTCATACTAGTCGCTTCTAGTGAAGCTTTGTTGACTAGGGACCCATCGAGTGTGATCTATCTCGATCTATGGTTCTATTCGCATGGTGGGCATAGATCAGAGCACACATCGATATATTACTCCAACACATAAGTAATATAAAGCCGCTTTAATTTTATTGCTAACGATGATATATACATTTGGACATTTAGTATTGAACTACGAGCACTAAGACTAACAATCTCCCACTTGCCCTAGTTCCAATCTAAACTCCAATATGTCCCCTATCGACTTTACATGTCTAACATGTTTAGGCAGCGACACTGCCTTAGTCAATGGGTTGGCTATGTTATCATCTATTGCAATATAGGTTATCTTCACTTCACCTCAGTTCAGTATTTCTCTGATTAGGTGGATACGCCGTAGTACATGTTTGGATTTGTTATGCGATCTGGGCTTTTAGCTTGCGTAATGGCCCTTGTGTTGTCGCAAAATGGATTCACCGGGCTGGACGGGTTTTTAATTACACCCAACCCTGCCGTGAATTTCCAAATCCACATAGCCTCCTTAGCTGCCTCTACAGCATCCATGTACTTGGCCCCTGTCGTAGATTCGGCAATGGTATCTTGCTTTACGCTCTCCCAGCTAAAGCTCTGCCATTAAGCATAAACACATATCCTGACTGACTTTTAAAGTCATCTGGATTTGTCTTGGAAAACTACCGTCTACTCATCCTTCGACGACTAGTTCAACATCATCTTTCCACCGGGTTAGACTGATGTCTACTGGTACAACATAAGGCTTACGAGACGTCCAGTCTCATACATGTCATGACATATATGATTGATCCTGCCCCCAGGCGCACAAGATTCTCATCATCCTTTTCAGCTCATCAGGTGTCTTAGGACACTGAGTCTTGCTGAGATGAATGCCATGACTAGTGGGTAAGAGTCCTTTCTTTGAATCGAGCATTAAGAACCTACTCAATGCCTTGTTCACATAGGTTCCCTGACTTAAATCCAAGACCCTCTTGGTGCGATATCTACATATCTTAATCCATAAGATATAAGAAGCATCGCCTAAGTCCTTTATTGAAAAACACTTCCTCAACCAAGCTTTAGTCTCGTGCAAGGTTGAGATATTGTTTTCAATGAGAACCAGAAAGGTAATCTTGCTCCCACTAGCCTTCTTATAAACGCAAGATTCATCCTCGTTCTTGATTAAGCCAAATCCAATTACAGCTTCATCAAAACGAAGGATCCAACTCCGAGAAGTTCGTTTCAATCCATAAATGGATTTCAACAACTTATAAATCTTTCCCTTATTCTTCGGATCGTCAAAACCTTTGGGCCGAGACATACAAACGTACTCAGTCAAATTTCCATTTAGGAAAGCGGTTTTGACATCCACTTGCCATATCTCGTAATTATGATACGCAGTTATGTCAAGAAGAACTTGGATCGATTTTGACCATAGCCACTAGGGAGAAGGTTTCCTCATAGTCAATCCATTGGATCTGCCTATAACCTTTCGCCACCAGTTGAGCTTTGTAGGTCAGAGGGTTGCCGTCCATGTCCATCTTCACCTTGAAGATCCATTTGCATCCGATGGTCCTCACACCATTGATGGGATCAACCGGTTCCCAGACTCGGTTGTCCGACATGGATTGCATTTCCTCCCTCATGGCTCCCAGCCATAACTCAGAGTCGGGCCCATCCACGACTTCCTGAAAGGTGGCTAGATCATCGTGATCCACCATGACTTCATTGTCACCTCCGGATACCATATCTTGGAGGTGGAAGATTGACCCTTTCAAATCGCCTTGGACCTTCCGGAATTATAACAGGAATTGGTTCTCACTCTACGAAAATCTCTGGCTCCTTTCTACTGGGTTGTCAACTGGTTTAGACAGATCTGTACCATCCTGAATTTCTTCGAGATGCACAGTCCTTCCAATGACGTCTTTGGAAAAAAAACTTCTTTTCCATAAAGACCCCACCCCAAGCGACGAACACCATGTTCTCACTGGGATTGTAGAAATAGTATCCCCTTGTTGCTTTGGGACACCATATGAAGGTGCATATCTCAGATCTTGGTTCGAGCTTAGTCGAAACCAAATGTTTCACATAAGCCTCGCAACCACAAATCTTTAGGAAGGACAAAGCGGGCATCATCCCGTACCATTTTTAAAATGGTGTCCCTTCCACACCCTTCGTCGAAGCCCGATTCACTATGAATGCGGTCGTCTCTAGAGCATAATCCCAGAAAGAGATTGGGAGATCAGTCCAACTAATAATGGAACGGATCATTGTCTAACAATGTCCGATTTCTCCGTTTGGCTACACCTTTCATCTACAGTGTCCCAGGAGGAGTCCATTCCAAAAGGATCCCATTCTCTTTTAGATGATCTAATAACTCTGTGGTCAAGTATAGTCCACCTCGATCCAATCGAAGTGCCTTAATACCTTTGTCGAGCTGGTTTTCTACTTTAGTCTTAAACTCTTTGAATTTATCAAAAGCTTCAGACTTATGTCTCAGCGAATAGACATAACCATATTTACTGTAATCATCAGTAAATGTGATAAAGTAGCTAAAACCCCTCCTGGCAAGTGAACTTATTGGTCTACACACATTCGAGTGTATCAGCCCCAATAATTCACCCGCCCTTTCATCGCGATCGATAAAAGGGCACTTTAGTCATTTTGCCCATCAAACAAACCTTGCACCTATCTATCGAATGGAATTCGAATGAACCTGAAAGCCCGCACTTCTGAAGTGCTGATAGGCGCTTCTTGTTTATGCGACCCAAATGACAGTACCATAACAGAGTTAGGTTTAAATCGTTGGATTTAGACCTCTTGGTATTAACGGAATATATAGAACTTGAGGCATTGTTACCCATATCTAATATGTACAATCCTCCAACCATGTCAGTACTGGTATAAAACATATCATTGCATAGAACATTGAAAACTCCATTTCCAATATTAACATTATATCCTTCCTTGTCAAACACGGATACAGATATAATATTCCTACTAAAAGTAGGTATGCAATATACATTATACAGTACTAAGACAAGGCCTCTTGGCAAAGCAAGACTCATGGATCCTACAGCAGTTGCCACAACTCTGAGGTCCACTTCGTGCTTTCCAAACCTCTCCTACTTTCAGCCACCATATATAAGTGCATGTGTGAGATTCAGTCCTGGTATCTAATACCCATGAATCTTTGGAAGTAGAGAGATGTAGCTCTATAGAGTTAATACTGGATAAAGGCACAGTCTCACCGCCCTTCCTTAGATCATCCAGGTTTCCTGATGAAGGCGCAGTCCTACTGTCCTTCTTCAGATCATCCAGGCTATTTGATGAAGGCGCAGTCCCACTGCCCTTCTTCAGATCAGCCGTGAACTTCCTATAATCCCGGTTCCAATGACCAGGCTGTTGGCAGTAGAAGCAGACATTCTCATGTGTCTCATCTTTCCTGCCAAGTGCGCATGGGCCCCGCCCTTGCCACTTCCAATTCCCTTGTTGACCATCAGAATATCCTTGGATCCCAGATCCCTGATATATTCTTCTCAGCAATTAATAACACTTCATGTAACTCTGATATGGTCTTAGAGACAGCCTTGTCAAGGACATATTCTTTGCGTTCAGACTTGAGGACTATCCTCAAAATTCTGTACCAGTCCAAATAGTTTGTCCCATTTAGCTTGACCCTGTCAAGAATGGTTTTTAATGACAAACTATTAGTGTTCGCTGAATTTGCCATTTGATCTACAACAGATAAAATTCAATCAGTAAACTGAATAAATTTTATGAAGATCAAGCTTAAACACCAACAATCGATTCTAAACCTTTAGAATCTGAAACCAAGATCCTTGATTCACTCGATTAAGCTGAACTAATGCTCACCACTTAATCGAGCTATGTAGGTAGGACTCCATCCAATCACATCCAATGTGACTCTTGGCTAGGGTATGTACTTATGTACACGACTTACCCTATCTGTTACCCTAGCTCAACCTCAGGCTGAGAATCGTAGTCGGGTCCACCAATTTTCAACTATGGCTCGTCACTATGTAGGTGCTCCGCTAATGCGCACGACACCCACATATGTCGTCCAAACCTACTACCCCGCTTCCCCATGGATGCTCCGCTAATGCGCACGACACCCATAGGACGGGGAGGTAGTAAGGTGTTGATGATTGGGAGGTATCGGACATGACCCGCTTTTACTTGTCCAGTTGTGTTCAAAACTTTGGCACATCCTAGATGCGATGAGCACATCAACTACATTCCAAATGCAATGATGCCTCAAATTACATCCAATGTAATTCTTCCTTTGAACCCGTCAACTACATCCAATGCAATGACGGTTCTAAGGGTTCACACACAAGGATTAAAATTCCAATTTTATCTTTGCATGTGAGGTGATATGCTCGGTAAATAAAGTTAAGCATGCAATTCTAAAACACATAGAATTAATCATGCATAAACTAAACCAAGCATAAAGCGATAAATGTGCACATAATAGCCCCCTAAACTAACTCCCACTAGCTTCTTGAGCTCCACCGACTCCAAGCCGATGCCAACACCCGAAAAGCCACCAAATGACCTTTTCGCCCTTTCTTCGTCTTGAGTAAAATATTACAATTTAATAGACGACTCGCAGGTCGGGAATAAATAAATATTACAAACAAGTGGTTCGACGACCACACCTTGAAAGAATAATTACACGCTAACTCTAACGGCTCGCAGGCCGTGAAAAGCGATAAATAATTAAATCGAGCTCGGGGCTATTATGTACACCATGCCAACATCACATCACACATCGTGTTATCAAACAAGCATGTTATCAAACATCATGTGATTTTCCGGTTTTAATTAATAGCCAAGTTTCGAAATTTTATGATGCTCGGTTTATCGAAACCGTTCAAAAATGAAACTTTTGAACATTTGATCTTCGAGTTCGTCATGACGGTTCCAAACTCGTCATAACTAACAAAACGGTTTAGCCTTGGCATATCAACCATCCAATGGTCATGCTTGGCCTAGCTCCGTCCAACGGAGCCCCGTTCGGTCCCGGTTTCGGCTCCCCGAGAGTCCCGCTCCCGAGACCCGAAAAATCAAATTTTTTTCAAAATTTCCAGATTTGAAATAATTTTCAAAAATTCATTTTACATGCATTAAATCCATAAACAAGAATTTAAAACATGTTATCAAACAATTTAGCAAAACAACATGCCAAAAACGAAACTTTCAAGCAAAACCGAAACTTTGAACACCGTCTTGTGAATCCCGAAGGTAGCACGGCTCTGATACCACTGTTGGGTCTCGAGGTAGGGTTGGAGATGAACCAACTCGCAGCGGAAAATCAATGAAAACCAAGAGACGATTAAACCATGAAACAACTAACAAAAAATGGATTCACAAGAGAAAAATTCAGCACTATTTCTTACCAAAACAAGAACACCGGTTAACGAATGATTGGCTTGAGTCTCCAAGACGCCTACGTATCCACATGGGAATCAAAGCCACGTAGTTCTTCTATTTGAGGACTCAAGAACACAAAAATGGAGGTGGAAACTAGCCAAACCCGAAATGGCCATGGAAGAGGGAGAGAAAATGTGTTTCCTATTCTTGTCTTGTGTTTGTTATGTTGAAAAAAGATGACTTAAACATAACAAAACCCATACTTGTCCAACTAAAGGCATGGGACAAGTATGGTGTCAAGTAAGGTGTAAATAGGACAAAGTATGGCAAGACAAGATTGGGTTAGGTGGTGAATCACCAACACCTTAATCCTTGTCTTGCTTACTTAGTACTAATTAATCAAGACTTGATTAATTAGTTCCATGGGCCTTGGTTGCATGGGCCTTTCATGGGCCTCTTGGAACATGGCCCGTGACCATTTCCAACGAGGTCCCGTGATTCGCTCATCGCCTCCATGCCTTCCATACCGGAAATGTCCAACATTATCCGACGCGATCAATCCCAAGACTCCAAGCCTTGTCTCGATCCGTAAAGTCCTATTCACTTACGGGCACATGACCCAAAACCCAGTTTTGGTCATGTCCCGAGACAACTCCCTTTTGGTCATTCTCCATAAATGTGTCAATGAGTTTCATCCTCCGGTGTGACCCTTAGGTTTATGCATGTCAATAGATCAACGTAAAATCCCATTTTACTTGATCCTATTTAAGTGGCAACTAACGAGACTTTAGTATTGCCTGACACTGCATAGCGAATCGACCCTGTCGATTCTAACCTTTCCGTCGTCCCTGTCATTATCCTTTTATCTCCGATATCCTGATTGAGATAAGGCATAGAGCCGTCATCCTTATTATTCTCAATCACCGTTCCTTGATATGTGAGATGACTGAAGATATGATACCCAGTATCATGTGCATGGCCATGCTATTCTTTCAGTCACTCTCGATCAAGCGGCCGAGAACCGATATCTTTCTCATACCTCAGTATGAGGGATAAATCCCTTAGCCGCCTTTCGTGTCACTCATGTAGCCCGTCCCTAAGCCAATCCTGGCCGTTATGGAAGCCCTGTTACGGACAACGTTAGGCTCAGGTCAAACTCAGTTGTTGACTACATAGCAATCACAAAGACTCCTTGGTCTAAGGATACATGACAAGCTACGACACTGAATATGTTCATGACTTAATCTATGGCACATATTCAGGGCGGGTCGTCCAATATCATGTCCCACATGATATCTATGATCAGACTCCGGAATCCCATTCCAATGACTAACAGAACGTAAGCCATAAAGAGCCATCTTTCATACTAGTCGCTTCTAGTGAAGCTTTGTTGACTAGGGACCCATCGAGTGTGATCTATCTCGATCTATGGTTCTATTCGCATGGTGGGCATAGATCAGAGCACACATCGATATATTACTCCAACACATAAGTAATATAAAGCCGCTTTAATTTTATTGCTAACGATGATATATACATTTGGACATTTAGTATTGAACTACGAGCACTAAGACTAACAGGAGACGCAATTGTTGTTATCGCCTTGAGGTAGGGAAAGTAGCGGATACCGCTATAATTACGGAAAGTTATTAGTATGCTTGATTAGGAAAATAATAATAAACGGAAAGGTCCTAGATGACATATAGGATGTGATTCACTAGGATACTCGCTTTCAATTACTAAATACTGGACGAGTCTTAGTAACATGTAGGATGCGATTCACTAGATTACCTGCTTTCAATACTTGGGAAATTGTCGTGCTGGTAGATGGGCCATGTCGAGCCCTAGGATTGTGTGTTGTGTGCTATAAATCGCTGTGTGAGAGTTTAAATAAGATTATACTCGGTGTTTCATGATGTGACTGTGTGTGGGCAAGTGTGTCATGTTTGATGACGTGAACCCTTGGTTGTGATATGACCGGGTGAGTGATAGACCGGTTGTGTGCTATGTTGAGATGGTCCGGTTGGTATACTGAGACCATTGGTGGCTTTGTGTTGCGTGTCATACTCTGTTTGTGGGCCCCAAGAGACGGCGTAGCCGGAGTAGTACCTATACCGAGGGATAGTTCCGGTGTAGTGTATCGAGGCCAAGGATGGCGTGATCAGTGTCCCGAAGATTCGTAGTCCGGGACGGTGTACGACCGAAGTATGTGCCGGTCTAGTACGTATGAAGAGTATTGCCCGAGTCTGTGTGACGGGAAAAGTATGGCCCGTGTCTGTGTGCGCGGAAGACATCGGACTGAGGGATTTCCGGTCGAGGATGTTACCCCCAGTCTCAGTGAGGGGAAGAGTATTGCCCGAGTCTGTGTGACGGGAAGAGTATGGCCCGTGTCTGTTTGTGCGGAAGACATCGGACTGAGGGATTTCCGGTCGAGGATGTTACCCCCAGTCTCAGTGAGGGGAAGATATCGGGACTGCTGCTGTGTGGTCCAGTACGATATAAGAGGCTCAGTGCAAATGGCTTAGTGCATTCAACGACGTTGGAATTGTTATATTATATTTGTGTGTATCTCGTTGTGTGCTCTTTCCTTCCTGTTTGGCTTTGTGCATTTCTTTTAAGTATGTTATGACTTTGTGAAAGTGATCGGTAACCGGGTGTCGGGACCGAGGCTTCGTGTGCCGGAGTGACATAAGTGGTCGGGCTGTGATAGCCGGAGATGTTGGAAATGGTTATACTATGTTTAGGGTGGGTCTGCTGTGTGTGTTGTGCGTGTTGTTGGGCTTTATGCATTGAGTTAAGTGTGACTTGGGTCTTGGGAGAGTGTTTGGTGACTCGAGGTGCTGTTATACCTGATTCCTATGTTGCAGTGCGAGTTCGCACGTGTGGTCGGTTGTAAGATAGCCATAGGCGTTGTTCATTGAGAATTGTTAGGTGATGGGCGTCAAGAGCTAATTGTGGGAAGTGGTATGAGTTCGGTTCCTTGTGAGTTTGTTTTACGGGTTGTGCCTGGGTGAAGGTCACGCGTTGCCTCGGAGTATTTGGTTAATTTGACTTTAATAGTTGTGCTTTACTAGTATGCCCTGATTGGACGGTTACTCACCCCCTTACTTTGTTGTGTTTCATGTGTTGAGCGGGACTTGTACTAGTAGGATTCTCGGAGCTAGGGAGCTGACGGGGATTCGGGCTAGTGTCTAGAGACGTATAGTCTTATTTCCGTTTTGACTTGTTTTTATTATCGAGCTGTTGACTCGTTGAATCTTCGAAACTTTAAATTGCATTTGAGACTCGTTTATTTATCCTATTTACTTTATTATAATTTTATCTTAAGTCGCGTCTCGAATTCGGTCAAAACCAGATTTGGGGTGTGACACATCCTTCCATTAAAAAATGATACGGGACACTCAAAGCAAGGGACTATCGCATGTCAAGAGACAGGTCATACCTGCAAATCATAGAAGATGTCGTTAACGCGCTCATCTAGCCGTAGGTGAAAGGGGGTCGCAAAAAGGTCGTGACATTCTCCCCCATCCATTCTCTCGCCGTCCTCGACGAGGACCTTCAACCTTCGGCACTTGACCATCTCTTGTCTGCATCTCGCTGACGGCACATTCCCTCGGCCAACTAGCACACCCTCGCACTCTTGCCTAACTCATCATCCAACGGTCCGTGGCAACTCTTAGTCCTTGGGGTTTTTAATTTGCTCTAATAATCGAAGTAATGTTTGGCCTATTTCTTCTGGGTTTTGAACACTTAGTGAGTAGTATCTTGGATTGTCTTGTGGGTCTATCTTTTTCTTAGTCTCTACATATCAACAAAAACTGCAGGTAAAAAAAATGCTTGCGCAAGGTATCATAAAGATATTCAGTATATGGTCATTCTTAACTATAGGAAAGTAAGATTACAAAAATAAGGGTTCATATATAAATTTTTAAAAGGCTGGAGATCTAACAGAATTTGTAATGCATTTGTCCAAATAAAAAATTCACAAAAGTATCTGTCCAAATAACAAAAAAGTATCTCTATTTCCCTCATGCCATAGTTCACGATCATATCATTCTTTCGCCTACACCTGCAGAAAGGACACAGTAAGAAAACACAATCACATGATCTTTACACAAACAATAAAGTCCAAAACATGCAAATTCATGATCTCATAAAGCAATTACTTACTAATTGGCTTATCAAGCATAAAACAATAAAAGTAAAGTACAAAAAGATACAATTGAAGCTAAATATCTAATTCATGATCTCACAAAGCAATTAACAAGCATAAAAGTGTCTAGTAATTACATACATTATTGAAATAAGAGACTTACCTGAAGAATCCCCAAGCCTGCCATTTGATATTGTTGTTGAGCCATGAACTTCGGAAAAAATTTATTGATGCAAATTTTATCCAGCGGTTCTAAACAGAACATCATCACATTAAATACCGTAAACATCAGTAATCAGTGAAAAAACAAATGTTCACAAAAAAAGACTAACCTCGGTAGCATCCCTTCGATGAACAGTACAATCACGTATAAAACGCACCAATTCATCCCACCATTCATTTTTATTGTTAGGCTTGTACACGCCGCCATCATAAAGGCCCAAAGGAGTGTTATTATTGGCGCTGCACTGTCCCAGCCTTACTTAACAGCTGAACATGCACATTTTTGTACGGCTGCCTTGAAATAAGTACGACTAAGGCCAGACTGATCATAGTGTTTAAGGGACTCGAAAAACTTCTTGTAGAAGAAATCTACTTCTATAGCACTCTTCCATGCAAGGTGGTACATCACTCTTCCATGTAAGGTGGTTCAACAGCAATTCCTCGAAGACATGGAAGTCTTGCATGTACACACCCACATGAAATTGCATCCAATACAACGTGGTCCTCATATAATATATTTTTAAACATTATTTATTCTTCTACTTTAACATTATATATTCATCATGGTTCTAAATAACGGTCGCGGTGAGATAACGGTAGGGATGGAAAAACGCCCCGACCCCGACGGGGACCCGACGTCCCCGCCCCGTGCGGGGCGGGTTCGGGGCGGGGATTTTTTATACGGGGCGGGGTATGGGGCGGTAAACGGGGATTTTGGCGGGGGCGGGGCGGGGACGGGCAAGCACTCCCCGCCCCGCGGGGCGCCCCGCCCCGTGCCCCGCGGGGATCCCCGCTCTATTAATTTAAAAAATATATATTAATAATTAATATTTTTTTTAATAACACATAATATATTGTTTTTACATATGATATTTACTTATTTAAATTTTATATCTAAAAAATAGAAAACTTAGTTCAAAAATGTCAAACGGTAATTTTTGCTTATTTATATTTTATATCTAAAAGATAGAAGACTTAGTTCGAATATGCACATTATGAGACACGGAAGTCGTGTGATGTTTGTTTTATATGCGTGTTGTCTAAAATTATGGATTAAGAATTGTGTGATATAAAAATTTGTATTTTTTCGGGGAGAAAATGGGGCGGGGACGGGGCGCGGGGTCCCCGCCCCGTTGCCATCCCTAGATAACGGCGAGGTCACCTTGAAGGTTATTTCAATTTAACGGGGAGATCTTGGAGAGATCTCGGCAAATCACGTTTTGTATTTTATATATATATATATATATATATATAATAAAAAATATAACTAATACTCTATAAAAATATAACAATAATAACAATTAAACATATATTATAATATTTTCGAATTACTAATACACATGTATCTATTAATATATTTTCAGATTTTTTATTTTAAATTATCAATAATTAAAACATATAATAATAAAATTACATTTAGTCTAGTCTTTCACCCACTTAAATAAACCTAAATGACCAACAACTAATTTATATCAAGTCCCATTTGGCTCAGCCCAACAATGGATAAAACTCAATCCATTAATTAACTAAAGTAAAGTAACTTTAAACCTAAAAACCCTAACATACCCCACTCTAGTCGCATTTTTATCGCGTTGACCAGGTGTGTTGACCGCGATTTCAACCGATACCAAATCGCGGTAACGGCCGGCCTATTTTACCGTGATCTCGGATTATTTAGAACCTTGATATTCATTGTATCAGACTTCCAACACATAGACCTCATATCGTATACTTTATTACGGATTCAATGTATGTTTTGATAAAACCAAATCAACACCCATTCATCCTTTCTTTACCGAGGAAACACAGTGAAAAAGATGGTGGATTACAATTGGGTCACACAATTGAATTTACTAATTAATAAATTAAAATGGGGCCTAACTTTAAAAAAATGGCCAAGTCCATTGAAGGCCCATTAGACCCGGTTAAAAACCGGCATCGACAGTTATTTAGCCGAACGGTTTTTTTCATTTTTGCCGGTTCTCGGTGTCGGCTCCGGTGGAGTCTTCTGCATCACCGGAAGTGTCGGTTCCAGTGGTCGGAAAGGTTGCCAGTTAACCGGCCGTGCCCCCCCTAGTAAGAGGTTTGTATTAAATTTCGCAGCAATCGAAATTTTACTTGCCTATAAATTCAATCTGCGCTTCATTATTCAAACATCTATTTTTCTTCAGATCATAGGTATATCTTCCTATCATGAAATATGATCTATCTTCGGATCACACATATATATTCAGAAACATATAAGCCCGGCCCATCATGCACATACCCTTAGTGTTTCCGGACACTAAGGGTTTCGTAGGGTTATACGGTACTCTAAAACTGTTAGCCAAGTGATAGGTATTATTCTTCTTAGGCTTAGCTTACTATCTTTTGTGAGCCTTCACTATGTTAACAAATTAGTACCTTGCCCAACACGATTATTGCAGATTGATGTTTTTTTTGTATACCATTGTGTATTAAACAGTTGTGTTTTGCTTGATGCTAGAAAAAATCTATTTGTTAATGATTCGTATATGCATAGCGCCTCTAGAATAGTTGTAATTTCAAGACTTCTGTGTATTGGGGATTTGAATGGTGCATGGATGTTTATTCCGAAACATTTTCATTTGGACGTGCAATTCACTCATTATACACCTTATATTCTATTTACAGCACTGATTTTTGTTTTCTAGCCTTCTACTTTACACCTTATGTATAGATAACACTTTAGGTTTAGTTTCAATTTTAAACATTCTGTTTTTATGCTTCATGTGAGTTGAAGTTATTTTTCTATGACCTCTGTATAATGTTATTCTGATGAGGGTATCTTATGTCAACTCATAAGATGTCGATTTGGTATCAATTAGGTTCTGGTACAGAGCTGTTTTAACATTTGGTTATAAGTTTTTGGGAAAATTTCATTTTACCACCCTGTCAAATATTTAACTTCAGTTTACTACCCTAAACCAAACATTTAATTTCACTTTAGTACCCATCAGTTAACTTTCTGTTAGTTTGGATGGAAAAAGGTAAAAAGACCATAATACCACCAACTATTACTCAAATTTTCAAACTCATGCCATTGGTTCAGAATTTGAAAATAAGTGAAAAGACAATAATACCCTTCATTGTTTAGGGTGTTAAAATGAAAATTCAATTTTTTTTTTAAATTCAGTTTTTTTATAAATTCAATTTTTATTTATAAAAATTATTTTTATTCAAAAATTCTGTTTTTATTTTTTAAAATTAAGTTTATATTTATAAAAATTATTTTTTTTTCAAAAATTCAGATTTTAATTTAAAAAAAACATAAAAATCAGATTTTTTTAATTTAATTATATTTATTTTTTTTCACTTTTTCAGTTTTCTACCCAAAACTATTTTTCTCTCTCCTCCTCATCTTCCTCCCTCTCCTAGCAACATGCCCAGAATTTCAGAATCTCCACTGCCTTGGCCGTCTTCCTCGCCGAGACCAACCCAGAGAGTTCACATCCTTGTTTTACTGCTCACTGAACTCGAGCTCGGAGCAATAGGAAGCCATTGTGACCTCGGCGGCTTTGAATTTGTACGTCCAAGCTCAGGTATCGACCTCCAGCGAGGTAGGAAGGCAGGCCGTTGCTGTAGAAGTGGTTAACGAGCTCGGAGAACTGAGAAAAAATGAGCTTCCCTATCGAGGCTATGGCTAATCTGGTGTGTCCATGGAGATCCCGATTGGGGTTCCCTGAAAATTCCCTCCTTGCAGAGCTCTATTTCTGGATTGATCTCTCTCTGGGTTGTCGTTTACTGAATTGATCTCTCTCTGGATCGATTAGGTGGAGATGCAGATGATCTCAATTTGGGGGCCGACCAAGATACTAGGATGGAGAAGAAGACGATGAGGAGAGAGAGAGGCAAAGATCAGAGGAGAGAGAAAAATAAAAAAAATGAAAAAAAAACAAATATAATTAAATAAAAAAAACTGATTTTTTTATATTTTTAAAAATAAAATCTGATTTTAAATAAAAACATAATTTTTGAAAATAAAAATAATTTTTGAAAAATAAAAACTGATTTTATAAAAATAAAAACAGAATTTATAAAAAAAACTGATTTTTATGTATTTTATAAATTAAAATCTGAATTTTCGAAAATAAAAATAATTTTCATAAATAAAAACTGAATTTATAAAAAAAAAACTGATTTTATTTCTAAAATAGTGAAATTTTCATTTTAACACTCTAAACAATGAAGGGTATTATTGTCATTTCACTTATTTTCAAATTCTGAACCAATGGCATGAGTTTGAAAATTTGAGTAATAGTTAGGGGTATTATAGTCTTTTTACCTTTTTCCATCCAAACTAACAGAAAGTTAACTGCTGGGTACTAAAGTGAAATTAAATGTTTAGTTTAGGTATGAAAATGAAAAAAATTTATGTCAAGGTAGTAAACTGAAGTTAAATGTTTGACCGGGTGGTAAAATGAAATTTTCCCTAAATTTTTTATTATATATATACACCCACATGGAATTGCATCTAATATAACATGGTCCTCATATAATATATTTTTATACATTATTAATTTTTCTGGCTTGACAACATTATATTGTCATTGTATCAAGACTTTCCAACACAACACGGACCCCATATCTTATACTTTATTATATTAACAATTTCATCTCTCTTTCATAATTTTGTATCAGGCCGCATTGGGTTTCTATTTGAGATTTTGTTTTATGATATCATGCTCTCCGTATCCTGTAGTTTATGTTTATTAATTATATTCAGAGGAATACCATAAAACAAAATCTCAAAAAGAAACCCAACAGCCTGATACAAAATTATGAAAGAAAGATGAAATTATTAATATAATAAAGTATAAGATATGGGGTCCATGTTGTGTTGGGAAGTCTTGATACAATGACAATATAATGTCAAGCCAAAAGAATAAATAATGTATAAAAATATATTACATGAGGACCATGTTATATTTAGATGCAATTCCATGTGGGTGTATACATATAACAAAAAACTTATAACCAAATGTTACAAACAGCTCTACACCAGAACCTAATTGATACCAAATCAACATCTTATGGGTTGGCATAAAATACCCTCATCAAAATAACATTATACAGAGGTCATAGAAAAATAACCTCAGCTCACATGAAGCATAAAAACAGAATGTTTAAAATTGAAACTAAACTTAAAGTGTTAACTATACATAAGGTGTAAAGTAGAAGGCTAGAAAACAAAAATCAATGAGCTGTGTAAACAGAATATAAGGTGTATAATGAGTGAATTGCATATCCAAATGAAAATGTTTCGGAATAAACATTCATGCACCATTCAAATCTCCATCTTATAAATACACAGAAGTCTTGAAATTACAACTATTCTAGAGGCGCTATGCATATACGAATCATCAACAAATAGATTTTTTCTAGCATCAAGCAAAACACAACTATTTAATACACAATGGTATACCAAAAAAAAACATCTATATGCAATAATCTTGTTGGGCAAGGTACTAATTTGTTAACATAGTGAAGGCTCACAAAAGATAGTAAGCTAAGCCTAAGAAGAACAATACCCATCACTTGACTAACAGTTTCAGAGTACCGTATAACCCTACGAAACCCTTAGTGTCCGGAAATACTAAGGGTAAGTGCAAGATGGGCCAGGCTTCAAGCTCATATGTTTCTGAATGTATATGTATGATCCGAAGATCGGTCATATTTCATGATAGGAAGATATACATGTGATCTGAAGAAAAATAGATGTTTGAATAATGAAGCGCGGATTGAATTTATAGGCAAGTAAAATTTCAATTGCGGCGAAATTTAATACAAACCTCTTACTAGGGGTGGGCACGGGCGGTTAACCGGCACCGGCAGCCTTTCCGACCACCGGAATCGACACTTCCGGTGATGCAGAAGACTCCACCGGAGCCGACACCGAGAACCGACAAAAATGGCAAAAACCGTTTGTCTAAATAACTGTCGGTGCCGGTTTTTAACCAGTCTAAACCGGGTCTAATGGGTCTTCAATGGACTTGGCCATTTTTTTAAAGTTAGGGCCCATTTTAATTTATTAATTAGTATATTCAATTGTGTGACCCAATTTTAATCCACCATCTTTTTCACTGTGTTTCCGCGGTAAAGAAAGGATGAGTGGGTGTTGATTTGGTTTTATCAAAACATACATTGAATCCGTAACAAAAATCTAACCAAAATAAGGAATAGATCTCAGTTTAGCATTATTATACTATTACATAATCAAACCAAAAATCAAATATAATACTGAGTGAATAGTGGCGTAGGGTTTGCCAAGTTTATAAGGCTTGAGCTTAACATAGATGGGCCACGAATCATTAAAAGGCTTGGGATAATATTGGGTAATAAATAAGGCGTGAAGTTGGGCTTGATTATAAGAACTGAGTGAATAGTGTCGGCCGGTCCGGTTAATGGCCGGTTATAACATATTAAAACCAGCAGTTCACCGTTAGAGGTCCGGTTTTTTATTTTTTTTGCTGGCGGCGCTGGAGACTCTGGTTTCGGTGATTTTGGTGTCGGTTCTGTCCAGTGACGGTCGTTTCGGCTAAATCGGTTTTTTTGCACACCCCTACCTCTTACCATGCGCGTGATTTTTTACCTCTCAAATAAATAATTAATCTCATTCCGGTCGATATCAATAAATTCTTTGTTTATTTTGAAAAATTAAATTGCATTAATGAAGTCGTATTTCAAAAAATTAAATAGCATTACTGTTGATGACTCCAGGAGTTCAACCTACCATTTTTTATAAACTTGTAATTATTATTCTTTTAAGAGAAAACTAGTATTAGTCATTGTCGGTACCGGAGTTGAGTTCACCGTAAAAAATAATATTATTAGAAAAAAAATATTGAAGACCAACATATTTTTTTTTGATCGAAAGTCGCAAGTATTATTAGATCTCAAATTGAACGATACATTGTAGTGTGTCAGCTACGGGCTCAACTACTGAATAACAGACATTGAACGAGCTTCCCGTGCTGACCAGTGGGAAGCTCTGTTTGCAATTCTTTTTACAACTTGAAGGATAATCCCTTCTTGTTAAGAAAGAAGAAGACAAATATCCTGAATAGTAGTCCCGACTAGAGAAGTCGGGGGTTCCCCGTGGAGAATCATGTTGAGGAGGACTTGAGCATCATATCTAATTATAATTGAACCCTTCCTTAGTTAAGGCGTATTCCGAAGAGCAGTTTCCAGAGAACACGCTTCCACCATAATCGGAGACCAACATCCTGGGAGAAGGCCATTAGTCGCTAGGTTGACCGTCCCATGTGTATCCCTTGCTATTAGATCACATGCCAATTGCTTTGTATCCGGGAATATTGCCCCATCAACATAAATAACGATGGTGCCTGGAGGCGGTCGGGTCCATTTGGCCGGCTAGGGCGGAGCTTGTTGTCGGATCGAGGTAGACACAGCCTTCGCCTCCCACCAGTTGTAATATGTGATGCCGCATTTGAGATCACTCGCAGTGCAGCTGGGGACGTCCCTCTCCATTTCAGTTCGTTGTGGGACTTCCATATCTCCCAAAGGACCGATAAAATATCAAAACGTCTGCCACCTTTCCTCACGGTATCCCAGCTACAATGACCTCCCACCACTGCACAAAGCCACCACCAAGACTCTGAGGGTTCTGGCCCCCAAATTGTGTCCAACATGTCTTCGCAAACCCACATTCCAATAAAAGATGATCAACCGTTTCAGGAGCTCGACCACATATATCACACCTGGTCGTTACCTGAACAAAACATTTATTCAGATTAGATGCAACCTACAACGTGTCCGTCAGACATCTCCATAAGAAAACCAGAAGACGATGTGGGGAAGGAATAGTCCATATAGTTGACCACGTTACCAGGGCCGTGTTCTGTCGTGCATCATGTATTTCCCCTGCCAATAAGTAGTATCTTGCTTTGGTAGTGTAACACATGTTCCTCTCTAAAGCCCAGTATAATGAGTCCTTAGTTCTAAGCCAGAAAGAGGTACCTGAAGTATCTGATCCATCTCCTCTGCAAAAACAATTTGAGCCAGTAAAGGAGCATCCTAACATAACCTCCCTGGAATCAATAACCTTGCAACCTGAGCCCCATCAAACGAGGGGTATGCCGAGATGATCTCGGGGTTAGGGCTCCATTAGCCACGGGGTACCCTTAATGAGAGTTTCATGGCCGTCCCTTATTTCTATACGTAGCCCCTTCCGAAGTAGATCTTGAGTAGATAAAATGCTAGCCCATGTAAAGCTAGGATTAGCTGCAATTGTAGCTTCCAAGAAGCCCATTTTCAGATTATAACGCGCTTTCAGGACACGAGCCATCAGGGAGTGTGGTTTATGAATCAAGTTCCACGCTTGCTTCCCTAAAAGAGCCTTGTTAACATCGCTCAGATGACGAAACACCATACCCCCTGCCACCTTTGGCGTGCACAGCTTATCCCAATCTTGCCAAATTGTAGGCCGATTAGATTTAACCACCCACCACCAGAATCGGGCTAGCGCTATATGGATACAGGATACAATTTTGGTGGGTACCTTGAACACAAACATAACATAGACCGGAAGAGATGTAAGAAATGAATGAATCATGACTTCACGACCAGCTGGTGAGAGAAGTTTCCCGTCGTAGGAGCGTATACGCTTGATGATTCGATCCCCTAAGTATGCCATTGTGGCGTTTCTGTTCCGATTGACCATGTTGGGGACCCCGAGATACAGTGAGGTCGTCGACGTCTCTCCAATGGCCAACACCTGACGACAACTCTGTTTGACCCTCGGCGGGGTATTCTTACTAAAGAGGATCGAGGATTTGTCGAGATTTAGAACCTGGCCGAAAAACTGCCCAAAGAGACCTAGGATATCCTTAACGGTCCGAGCATCCTCCGACGTAGCGCAAAAGAAAATATAGTAGTCGTTGGCAAAGAGCATGTGTGAGATTTCTAAGGCCCTATCGCAACCTTAACGCCCTAAAGCCGCCCTTCCTTTTGGGCATGACGTAATAAGAAGGAAAGGCCCTTCATACAAAGTAAGAACAGATAAGGGGACAAAGGGTCTCCCTAGCGTAGTCCCCGAAACGGTGCAAATCTGGGTGTGTCCCTACCCCTATAGGAAACAGTATACCGCACCGACTTCATACAACAGGACACCAATTCTATCCATTATGAAGAGAAACTGAGTCAGGACATAATACTAAGGAGATAGTCTCATTCCACCCGATCAAAGCCTTACTCATATCCAGTTTGAGTGCCATGAAGCCCAGATTGCCCTGTCGTTTCTGACGAAGAAAATGAATGACCTCAAAAGCGATAAGAATTTTATCCTGAATACACCATCCTGGGATAAAAGACCGTTGCGTGTTAGAAATAACGGTGTGAAGAATGGGCTGCAACTGGTTCTCCAAGAACTTAGATAGAATCCTAAAAATCACATTACGTAGGGCGATTGGACGGAGGTCGGTCACTACATCTGGATCCGGCTTTTTGGAATCAAGACAATGGAGGTATCGTTCAACGTCTGTTCAAATCCCCTTGACGCCAACACTTTTTGAATAAAACGAGTAACTTCCTCTCACACGATCGGCCAATAGTGCTGATAAAAGCGTGGATTTAGGTCATCCGGTCCTGGGGACTTATCTGGACCCATTTGGAACACTTCCGACTTAACTTCCTTGTCTGAACACGGAGCTAGAATGGACTAATTGTTCTCTAGAGTGATGCACCGAGGGAGAAGAATGGGAAAGTCCCGAAGATCTGGTTGGCCAGATTGAAACAACTGCCCAAAGTAGTCCATAATCAACTCTCTCATACCTATGTCCCAAGTAACCAAGTCCCCCGTAGCATTCTTGAGAGACAACAGCGTATTTATTCTCCTACGATATGAGCAAGCGGCCTGAAAGAATTTTGTGTTGCGGTCCCCATCATCCAGCCAATGCTGCTTCGTCCTTTGGCGCCAGAATGCCTCATGTTCCTTTAAAGCCTTCTCGTATTGGATCTTAATAGCCTCATGTTTATGCACCCCCAGCTCGACCATATTTTCCATTTAGTTCACCAATCCATCGCTGCCACTATTTAATATAGTTAATGTTCTTTCGAAAGTGATGTCGACCCCACTCGTATAATGTCTTACCCACGTTGTGAGTCACTTGTGCAATTTGTGTCATCGGGTATCACGCCCCAAATCCGGTTTTGACCGGACTCGAGACGTGAACTAAAATCAAATAAAAACGATAACAATAAAAGAAAAATAACGAAATATAATTCTAAAGTTGAGTTCTAAATCAATAATAAAACACCAATACTACGAGTCAAACGCTCAAATCCAAATCAATAAAAACGCAGTTTAGTTCATAAACAGAAAGTACGTCTCTACTACAAGATAAACCCCCGGACTCTCGATGAGCTCCCGAGCTCTGAGACGTCCTCTAAACCGACTCACCAGCGAAACCTGTAAAACTGTCAAAACAGAGAGGGTGAGCCTTCGCTCAGTAGGAAAAAGTAGTAAAGAGAATGGACTTCCACTCCGTTACCATAAATACTCGATCTCAACAACTCTTACCAACAACTCTTACCAATGATAGACAACACAAACCGAAACCAACAGGAACACCATAGTAACGATACAAGGACCAAGGTAAAGAACCATTCACCTACCAGAACATTATATTATTAAGACCACTACGAACGTTACTCAAACCCGATATCATGCAGATATAAGACACGTACACCATTATACTACGATCACCACACACAACTCAACAAGTACATCATACCGGAACACACCCTCGGTCTAGATGTCTTCCCAGACACACAGTATCGGGGTGAAGCAGTACATCATACGGGAATACACCATCGGTCTAAATGTCTTCCCGGACACAGCATCGGGGTGAAACACTACATCGTACCGGAATTTCCATCGGTCTAGATGTCTTCCCGGACACACAGCATCGGGGTGAAACACTACATCATACCAGAATTTCCATCGGTCTAGATGTCTTCTCGGACACACAGCATCGGGGTGAAACACTACATCATACCAGAATGTCCATCGGTGTAGATGTCTTCCCGGACACACAACATCAGGGTGAAACACTACATCATACCGAAATGTCCATCGGTCTAGATGTCTTCCCGGACACACAGTATCGGGGTAAAACACTACATCATACCAGAATGTTCATCGGTCTAGATGTCTTCCCGGAACGCACATCGGGGTAAATCTCATCAGACACATGCCGGACCGGCATACACCTCGGTAGGGTATCTTCCCGTCGCTTGGGGTACAAGTCACACCACACAATACCACACAAAACACACTACACCGAACTTATCATACCAATGAAGCGTATCGCCACAACTTACCAGGAACACCGCATCGGTCTATCATTCACCCAATCATATCACAGACAACATTCATATCACATTCTTCACATTCATTCAGTCACTCATGTCACGAAAAAAAAAACATTCCTATTGCATTCATCATAATTCATATGGCATAATGATTCTTAATTTAACCATAGAGTATACTATGCATCGACGTTTAAGGACGATTAACCACAATCAAACACAACCAACACACAATCCTAAGGCCCGACATGGCACATGTGATTCTACCGCACGACAATTCCCATAATTGAAAGCGGTTATTCTAGTTAATCACATCCTATATGCAAACTAAGACTTTACCGGTTATTAACGTCCTATATGCATACTATTAACATTCTTTAATTGAAAAGCGGTAATTACTACTCTTCCCTACCTCAAGTGCTTTCCAAACGCTTAGTCACACGAACGTTTAGTAGTCTCCTCCTTCGAGCTCGAGAATAAAGTCTAGGATCATAAATTAATACTATAATTAATAAACATTCAAAGTCGGTTTTAATGGGAAATACCTAAATTACCCATAACGATCAAAACTTGGGCCAAAAGGTAAATTGGACCCGAATATGGCCCACCTCGGGTAGCCCACAAATCCAGCACCCGGCTCGGACCGTGCTTCTAAGAGGCCCGGAACCAGGCCCAGACCGTGCCGCTTAGAGGGCCGGTACCAAGCCCGGACCGTGCCGCTCAGAGGGCCGGTACTAAGCCCGGACCGTGCCGCTCAAAGAGTTGGTCATAGGCCCTCTCCGTGCCGCTCAAAGGGCCGGCCAGAGGCCCTTTCCGTGCCAAATCTGGGCAGACCAACTCCTTCTTCCCCAGCTTCGTTTCCACGAAAATATACTTCAAAAACTCCATTTCTAACATCATCAAACTCCAAAATCAGTCACCAAAACCCTCAAACTTCAATACCCAAAATGGGTTTCTTCCAAACATCAACAATCAATGGAATTTTAACCAAAACCTTCCTTATTCTTCGACAAAACAACTATCTAACAACAAATAAATCAAAAACCATCTAGTTCATGCAATTTCTATGGAGACCCATAACTTCAAATGGATTGAAAGGAGATTATGAGAGCTTACTTACCTTTGGAATGAGGAGATGATGAAGATGGTGATGTTTTTGAGAAGATTTGGTGAAGAATTGGCACTAAAGAAGCTCCCTTTCTCTTGCTTCTTCTTCAAGCTTCAATGGAAGCTCTTCTTCTCTCCTCCCTTTGTGAATTTCGGCCACACCAAGTAAAATGAGCTGAATTATTCCAGAATTTAGTCATTTAACCTAAAGGTGAAGTCCCTAAAGTACACCCTTGCTCTTATCTTCTCAAGACCAACTAATGAGGGTCGAATGGGTCTTCTTAGCCCCTTTTCTTCTCCTCCAAGCTAACATGGACAAGTGTCCATGTGGGGACCACCTCCACTCAAAAATATCTCCAGCTCACTTAATTTATTTAGGCTTAGTCTTTAACTAGGCTTCGTTTGACCGAAATTGATTTTTTCATAAAATTAGTCATTTTAAAGGAAACAACCCAACTAAGCTAATTGTAACGAAGGCTAAGCTTTTTGGGTCCCGGAAAGGTCCCGGATGACTCCCGGAGTCATCGGTTGACTTTTTAGGCCGAAAGTCAACTTTCACTAGAAATCACCGGATCGACCGGGAGCGGTTCTTACAATCTACCCCCTTAAAAGAATTTCTTCCTCGAAATTTAAAACGAGCGTACCTTAAGAGTCGAACAGGCTGGGGTACTTTGCACGAACCTCATCCTCGCGCTCCCAGGTCGACTCTGCTCTATGGTGCCGCCACTGCACCCGTACCAGTGGGATAGTCCTGTCACGCAAGAACTGCTCCCGCGTATCCAGAATCCTGACTGGCTACTCCTCATACGAAACATCCTCAGCTACCTCGATGTCCGTCCACTCAATAACATGGGAGGGGTCCGCGGTGTACTTCCGCAGTTGGGAAACGTGGATGACGTTGTGAACGTTCGCAAGCTGCGGTGGCAATGCAAGTCGATAAGCAACGGCTCCCACTCTGCCTAGAACCTCAAAAGGCCCGATAAACCGCGGGGCCAACTTGCCTCCGCCGCGGTTGAACCGCACGAGCCCCTTCTTCGGGCTCACCCTCAGAAACACGTGATCCCCAAATGTAAACTCGAGAGGTCGGCGCCGTCTATCTGCGTAATTCTTGTGTCGGCTCTGTGCGGTCTTCAGCCGCTCACGAATCAACGCGACCTTCTCGGTCGTCTCTCGGACAAGCTTCGGACCAAGCAAACTCCTGTCGCCCACCTCTGCCCAACATACGGGCGATCGACACGGTCTACCATACAACACCTCGAATTGTGCCATCCCAATACTGGCATGGAAGTTGTTGTTGTAGGCGAACTTGACCAATGGTAAGTAGTCCTCCCACGCCCGTATCATATCCTCTAATATCTGAATTGTGCGCTCTGACTGACCATCTATCTGCGGGTGGTACGCTGTACTAAGCAGGACCTCGGTCCCCAATGCTCTCTGCAAACTCTCCCAAAACCGGGAGGTGAATCGAGGATCTCTATCAGACACAACCGATACTAGAACCCCGTGGAGTCGGATAATCTCTCGAACGTACAGGCGACTTAGAGTGTCAACCGTATCGGTCATCCTCATAGATAAGAAATGCGACGACTTGGTCAGTCAATCGACCACTACCCAAACTATGTCGTGCCCTCTCGGCAACCTCGGTAAGCCACACAGGAAGTCCATCACGACGTGCTCCCACTTCCATTGTGCGATCGGCAATGGCTGTAATAAACCGGCAGGACGCTGATGCTCGGCCTTCACTTGCTGACAAGTGAGGCATCTCGAGACGAACTCCGCAACTGCTCTCCACATCCCATTCCACCAAAACTGTCGTCTGACATCCCGATACATCTTGGTGCCACCCGGATGCACAGCAAGACGGGAGTGATGAGACTCTCTCAACACATCGTCTCTACAGCAACGCGACATAAATAGTCCTCCTCGGTAACTTAGACCCAGATCAGTACCCTGCTCCTAGCCCTCAGCGTCAACACCGCTGGTAATCCTCTCCCGGATCTCTACCGTCTCGGCATCCTCGGCTTGTGCCTCCAGCACACGAGTAACTAGCGTGGGCTGAGCCACCAACGAACACATGGCCACGCCATCGGTGACCTCATCTAGCTCGAGTCTGAACGAGCTCAACTCCTCCATCATGTCCCACTCTCGGATTGATATACCGGCACGACAGTGAGTCGACTTCCTACTCAGAGCATCGGCGACAACGTTCGCCTTGCCCGGATGGTAGAGTAACTCGAAGTCGTACTCCTCAAGTCACTCCATCCACCGTCTCTGGCGCATGTTCAAGTCTCGCTGGGAGAAGATGTACTTGAGACTCTTGTGATCCGAGAACACTCGGAATCACTCTCCATACATGTAGAGTCGCCAGCTCTTCAGTGCAAAGACGACTGCTGCCAACTCTAAGTCGTGGGTAGGGTAGTTGCGCTTATGTGTCTTCAACTGTCTGGAGCCATAAGATATTACCTTCCTGGACTGCATCAACACACACCCCAGTCCCTCACCGGACGCATCGCAATACACATAATAACCGATCCCTCGCTCCGACACTATCAACATGGGAGCGGTAGTCAGACGAGCCTTCAGCTCGGTAAAGGAGTGCTCACACTCATCAGTTCACACAAACTCGGCTCCCTTGCGTGTAAGGGCAGTCATCGGCGTGGCCAGGCGTGAGAAGTC
This sequence comes from Erodium maritimum, assembly GCA_963921825.1. NCBI lineage: Eukaryota > Viridiplantae > Streptophyta > Magnoliopsida > Geraniales > Geraniaceae > Erodium > Erodium maritimum. The sequence goes on along the minus strand of OY997588.1, from coordinate 94,114,916 downwards.
CTGGACGAACCGTCGATAGTATCCTGCTAAGCCTAGGAAGCTACGGATCTCGAATACACTCGTGGGTCGCGCCCACTTCGAGACTGCGTCGATCTTCGCCGGATCGACCAGTGTACCCTCTCGGGACAAAACATGCCCGAGGAACTTCACCTCGGCAAGCCAAAACTCGCACTTCTCCAGGTTTCCGTACAACTGGTGAGTACGCAACAAAGTCAGAACTGTCCTCAAGTGCTCCACATGCGCCTCCTCACTCGGCGAATAAATCAGAATATCGTCTATGAATACCACGACGAACTGGTCCAAGTATTGTCGGAAGATACCGTTCATCAGGTCCATGAATGTCGCAGGAGCGTTCGTCATCCCGAATGGCATCACTAGGAACTCGTTGTGCCCATACCGAGTACGAAATGCGGTCTTCGCCGCATCCTCCTCCCGAAGTCTCAACTGATAATACCCTAATCGTAGATCAATCTTCGAGAAGCACTTTGCTCATCTCAACTGATCGAACAAGTCATCGATCCTCGGCATCGGGTAGCGGTTCTTCACCGTGACCCGGTTCAACTTCCGGTAATCGATGCACATCCTCAACGCTCCACCCTTCTTCACGGACAGGGCAGGTGCTCACCACGGTGAAGCGCTCGGACGGATAAATCCCTTCTCCCAAAGCTCCTCGAGTTGTCGTTTCAGCTCGACCAACTCGGTTGGTGCAAATCGGTACGGGGCCATGGATATCGGCGCCGTCCCCGGTATCAAGTCGATCATAAACTCAACCTCGCACGCCGGCGGTAATCCTGATAACTCCTTCGGGAACTCGCATACTACTCGCGGTAGCTCTCTACTCTGAACGGTCGTCACCTGATCTCCCACGGTCAATGCTGACAGGAGAAGTCCGCTCCTGCTGCCCAAGACACAAGTAACGATCGTGTCGACTGACACCACTATCACGTGCCGCCGATAAAAATCGATCGACACTTTATGCCTCGCGAGCCAGTCCATCCCCAAGATCACGTCAAATGTTGTCACGTCCAACACAATCAAATCACCAATAAAAGGGCAATCAGCCACTCTAATCTCACATGCACGACATACGGTACTTAGGACCACATCCCCCGTAACCGGGGTGTCAAGACATAGAGGTCGACTCAACTGCTCTACCCTCAAACCCAACATATCAGCGAAAGAAGAACAGATGAAAGAATGTGATGCCCGAGTATCAAATAAGAAAGACGCCTAGGAATTGTAAAGAAAACACGTACCCTGAGTGGTCTCATGACCGGAGTGGCGTCCCTCCGCTCTGGAGTCAGTGACAGCATACACCCGGTCCTGCTGTGCCTAGGGTCCTCCTCTCGGGGTTGGTGGAAGGGTCATCTGCTGCGGAGCCCTCAGCTGATGTCTCTGTGCTGGTGCGCTCGCCGCCTGGCGTGGGCCTCTCGGAGCCTGAGTCTGACGGGGGCGGAAAGAGGGTTCCTGGCGGGGCTGCATCTGCTGAGGTCTCGACTGTGGCACTCCTCCAACCCGGTCGGGACACTCAATAGAGATGTGTCCCAGTCGACCGTACTGGTAGCATGTCCTCTCATCGGCACGCGATCTCTCCGCGAACCTCGTCGGATGATCCGTCTGGCGATCTGCCAGTCCACCACTCCTCGGGCAATCTCGGGCCAGGTGACCCAGCTGCCTGCACAAGGGGCACAATTGTGCTACCGGGGCAGGTCTAATGGACGCTACTGCTCCGACTCGACGCATCCCACCAGACTGGGGCTGTGGCCGGAAAGATCCTGAGGTCCTCTGCCTCCTCGGATCGCGGTCCTCAAACGGTCTCAGAAAACCACTCGGTCTCGGACTGCTCTCGCGGGCCCTGGCGGTCTTTCTGAAGTGTCGCTCCACTTCCAGTGTGTGGTCCACTAGCTCAGTGTACACCTCAGTCCTAAAGGCGGTGACTCGGTCTACGATCGACGGGATGAGTCCCCCCTTAAATCGCCTACAACGACGCTCCTCGGTCTGCACCATCTCCGGTGCGAAACGAGACAAGGATGTGAACCTCGCCTCATACTCCGATACAATCATCCCTCTCTGACGCAGCTCTAGGAACTGCTGGTGTCTGTCATCTCGGACTGATCTCGAGAAATATTGCTCTAGGAATAGCCTGCCGAACAATTGAAAGTCGTCTCCAACCATGATTTGCTCCGCTGCCACCAATGGTACGCATCCCCCTCTAGTTGGAACGCTGCAAAAGATACTCTCAGGCGAGCATCCAATATCCCCGGCGTATCTAAGTTGTGGGTAATCCGCTCCAGCCATCTCTCGACTGCCTCGGGGTCTGACTCCCCGGAAAAGACTAGCGTGCCCAACCTGCGAAAGTCTCTCAGAGCCTGAGCTATATAGCTATCGGCCTGACTCAGCCTCTCAGGAGCGGCTGCAGTGGCAGCAGTCACAGTCTCTGGTGTTGATGTCGCGGCCTCCCTATGGGCGATGATCGTCGCGAGGCTCTGAACTGTGCGAACCAGCTCCTCCTGAGTGGTCGCTTGTGTCGGCTCTACGACCGGTGGAACTCAGGGCAGAAGCCTTGACGGTACTGCACCATCTCTCACGTGCTCCTCAGCGGAGTCACCTTGGGCACTGGTTGCCCCTACCGACCCAATGGCAGGTGACTGCCCTCGGCCCCTAGCTGACCGACGTCTAGTGCCTCGTGGTACGTAAGTAGGCGTCATGTCATATATCCTCTGCACGGATTACACACGTCTTCAGTTTCTTAGTTTCATAAAATGTGACGCGCTTCAGTCACTAACGTTCACACACGTTTCACAAGGTCATGCCTTTAGCATAGTCATAACTAGTTTCACACAACAGGGAAACCCGTACACTTGTACGTCACACAAAATCAACCACACAGTTCAACAATCCCACACAGGGGTTACACAGTTCACATTACTCAGCAACTCCACAGACATCAATATCAACTTAGTTTCAAGGTCCTCACACTTGTTCTTTCTAAAACAACATTCATGTCGATATCGTGTCGTTACAACCCGATTCAGGCGTCCCCGAATTTCGTTGTAACCACTTGACATCCCCCTATCACGTTCGACTACAGTGGAGCCCCTGAGTCAACTCGTGATAGTACAAACACTTCAGTTTTGCAGAAATTTAGGCATGACTCGTTCGAACATTCCACTAACCATCCGCTTATGTGGGACATTCAACTCACATCATGCACAAGCATTCAGCACAATCACAGCACATAGCAAACATTGCAGTTATCCACCTCGGGTCTCGGGAATTCACACGATTACCACCCAGTCAAGTCAACACTTCACACTTAACCAATCGATCAACGGCCGACCAAGGCGGCAACCCAGTAAACAATCACTCAAACAAGACCAACAAGTCATAAACAACTCGAGCATCACTCGCTAAGTCAACCACGATCTCAATCGATCGGCTTACCAATTTAATCAAGACACGCATCACAACAATAAGTCAACCTTGATCTCAATCGATCGGCACAACAGTTCAACCAAGACACACAGCAAAAACCACCACAAGGTAAAACACAAACAAGTAGTTCACTACCCGAGACTCTCGTCGTCTCGGATCTACGCTTAGGACATTCCCGATTTGCGTAACCGAACACTAGAACTCTAACGACTTAACTCTACCCACCTAATTGACGAACAGTCCGAAGTTTTGAAAAAACCAGGCTCTGATACCAAATTGTAACGCCCAAATCCAGTTTTGACCGGACTCGAGACGTGAACTAAAATGAAATAAAAACAATAACAATAAAAGAAAAATAACGAAATATAATTCCGAAGTTTAGTTCCAAATCAATAATAAAACACCAATACTACGAGTCAAACTCTCAAATCCAAATCAATAAAAACGGAGTTTAGTTCATAAACAGAAAGTACGTCTCTACTACAAGATAAACCCCCGAACTCTCGATGAGCTCCCGAGCTATGAGACGTCCTCTAAACCGACTCACCAACGAAACCTGTAAAACATTAAAAACAGAGGGGGTGAGCTTTCACTTAGTAGGAAAAAGTAGTAAAGAGAATGGACTTCCACTCCGTTACCATAAATACTCGATCTCAACAACTCTTACCAACAACTCTTACCAATGATAGACAACATAAAGCGAACCAACATGAACACCACATTAACGATACAAGGACCAAGCTAGAGAACCATTCAACTACCATAACATTATATTATTAAGACCAGTACAAACATCACTCAAACCCGATATTATGCAGACATAAGACACGTACACCGTGATACTACGATCACCATGCACAACTCAACAAATACATCATACCATAATACACCCTCGGTCTAGATGTCTTCCCGGACACACATCATCGGGGTGAAGCAATACATCATACCGGAATACACCATCGGTATAGATGTCTTCCCGGACACACAGCATCGGGGTGAAACACTACATCATACCGGAATGTCCATCGGTCTAGATGTCTTCATCGACACACAGCATCGGGGTGAAACACTACATCATACCGGAATGTCCATCGGTCTAGATGTCTTCCCGGACACACAACATCGGGGTGAAACACTACATCATACCGTAACGTCCATCGGTGTAGATGTCTTCCCGGACACACAACATCGGGGTGAGACACTACATCATACCGGAATGTCCATCGGTCTAGATGTCTTCCCGAACACACAGCATCGGGGTGAAACACTATATCATACCGAAATGTTCATCGGTCTAGATGTCTTCCCAGAACGCTCATCGTGGTAAATCTCATCACACACATACCACAACGGCACACACCTCGGTCGGGTATCTTCCCGTCGCTCGGGGTACAAGTCACACCACACAAAACACACTACACTGAACATATCATACCAATGAAGCCTGTCGCCACAACTTACCAGGAACACCGCATCGGTCTATCATTCACCCGATCATATCACATACAACATTCATATCACATTCATTCAGTCAATCATGTCACGAAACAAACATTCCTATTGCATTCATCATAATTCATATGGCATAATGATTCTTAATTTAACCACAGGGTATACTATGTATCGACGTTTAAGGACGATTAACCACAATCAAACACAACCAACACACAATCCTAGGGCCCGACATGGCCACATGTGATTCTACATCACGACAATTCCCATAATTGAAAGCGGTTATTCTAGTTAATCACATCCTATATGCAAACTAAGACTTTACCGGATATTAACGTCCTATATGCATACTATTAACATTGTTTAATTGAAAAGCGGTAATTACTACTCTTCCCTACCTCAAGTGCTTTCCAAACGCTTAGTCACACGAACGTTTAGTAGTCTCCTCCTCCGAGCTCGAGAATAAAGTCTAGGATCATAAATTAATACTATAATTAATAAACATTCAAAGTCGGTTTTAAAGGGAAATACCTAAATTACTCATAACGATAAAAACTTGGGCCGAAAGCTAAATTGGACCCTAATAAGGCCCACCTTGGGCATCCCACAAATCCAGCACCCTGACCGGACCGTGCCCCTCAGAGGCCCGGAACCAGGCCCAGACCGTGCCGCTCAGAGGGCCGGTACCAAGCCCGGACTGTGCTGCTTAGAGGGCCGGTACTAAGTCCGGACCGTGCAACTCAGAGGGCCGGTCAGGGACCCTCTCCGTGCCGCTCAAAGGGCCGGCCAGAGGCCCTTTCCGTGCCAAATCTGGGCAGACCCAACTCCTTCTTCACAAACTTCGTTTCCACGAAAATCTACTTCAAAAACTCCATTTCTAACATCATCAAACTCCAAAATCAGTCACCAAAACCCTCAAACTTCAATACCCAAAATGGGTTTCTTCCAAACATCAACAATCAATTGAATTATAACCAAAACCTTCCTTATTCTTCAACAAAACAACTAGTTCATGCAATTTCTATGGAGACCCATAACTTCAAATGGATTGAAATGAGATTGTGAGAGCTTACTTACCTTTGGAATGACGAGATGATGAAGATGGTGATGTTTTTGAGAAGATTTGGTGAAGAAATGGAACTAAAGAAGCTCCCATTCTCTTGCTTCTTCTTCAAGCTTCAATGGAAGCTTTTCTTCTCTCCTCCCTTTGTGAATTTCGGCCACACCAAGTAAAATGAGCTGAATTATTCCCAAATTGAGTCATTTAACCTAAAGGTGAAGTCCCTAAAGTGCCCCTTGCTCTTATGCTCTCAAAACCAACTAATGAGGGTCGAATGCGTCTTTTTAGCCCATTTTCTTCCCCTCCTAGCTAACATGGAAAAGTGTCCATGTGGGGACCACCTCCACCCAAAAATATCTCCAGCTCACTTAATTTATTTAGGCTTAGTCTTTAATTAGGCTTAGTTTGACCGAAAGTTGACTTTTTCATAAAATTAGTCATTTTAAAGGAAACGACCCAACTAAGCTAACCGTAACGACGACTAAGCTTTTTGGGTCCCGGAAAGGTCCCGAATGACTCCCGGAGTCATCGGTTGACTTTTTCAGCCGAAAGTCAACTTTAACCAGAAATCACCGGTTCGACCGAGAGCGGTTCTTACATCGGGTGCTTATCCCAATGCTCTTGAATCAAGAGGCCACAGTCTGTATCCCTTACCAATTGCGATTGGAACCAAAATATAGGGGGACCTCGGTGAGGTACCTTCCGAGCCAGAGATAACAAGTCCGACCAATGGTTTGAGTTTGTTACTCCCGTGTTACAGAAATCCAGGCCCGGGAGGGAATAGAACAGCAAATTAGAGACCAAAGCTCTATCCATGCGTGAATGGATTTTCTTATCATGTCTGTGTCCCCGAAACCAAGTATACTTATGACCCATCATCGGGACGTCGACTAAATGCAGATCATCCAACATGGAGCAAAAATCATCCATGAGACTCAGGGGGTTGGTGCCCCCACCTGTTGTTTATCCGGGTCTAGAATGTCGTTAAAATCGCTTATCAATATCCAATTTGGCCTAGTCGGACTATGCATTCGACGAATCATCTCCCATGTATGGTATCAATACTCTCTATAAGGCTCCCCATAGATGCCTGTGAGTCGCAGATCCTTATGCCTCGAGGCCGAAACCTCAACGTCGATATAATGGGCAGACGACGATCTGAGCACCACCTCGAGTTCGAAAAGCTATTTTGAATTCTTCTCCCTCCAAAAGTCGGATTTGATAGTAACCGGACCTGAGATCAATTTTGGAGAAGTAGACGCTTCCTTGCAGTTCGTCCAAAAGCTCATCAATCGTAGAGATTGGAAATCGATCTTTGATCGTTTGATCGTTGAGTTGGCGATAGTCAATGCACATACTCCAGCTACCGTCCTTCTTCTTCACAAGAAGAACTGGAAAAGAATACGGACTGTGGCTTGGTTGGATTATTCCAGAGTCCGGCATCTCTTTGATCATAGCCTCAATGATGTTCTTCTGGTCATGGCTGTGGCGATAAGGCCGTATTGACGGAGGTTTCGCATTAGGTACCAGTGGAATGGCGTGATCATGCCCTCTCCTCGGAGGTAAGGTCGACGGTGGCTCGAAGATATCGGAGAATTTATCCAAGACCAATTGCAATTCTGGGTCAACAGCCTTTGAGGCTTCCTCCATCTGCGGTTGTGTGAGTTGGCCAAAATACAGAGTACCGCCGCGCTTCAGCTCGCTTAATGCCACATTGAGCTCCACCAGTTCACAACAGGAAATAGGGACTGTTTCCTGGAGCAATACAGAGTGGCCACCATGTTTGATCGTGATGGTACGGAGCTCGTAATCCAGAGTAATCGGATTCACCGTCCTAAGCCAGTCGACTCCCAATATAGCATCAAAAGCCCCCAGTGGCATTACCAAAAATTCCCAGTTGAATTGGTATTTCAGGAAGGTCCAGGTGAGAGCACAGCGCGTCGAGCAACAGTAGCGTGATCCATTTCCCATTTTGACCAGAATCGGGTCACCAGCTAATAGTTCCACGCCAGGTTACGTGTTGTGGTGGTGTCCAAGAAACAACGGGACGCTCCCGAATCAACCAATATGGAGATGTGGTTGGAGCATACAAACCCAGTGAGGCGGATCGATTGTGACTGAGCCTTCTCGTCATCGACAAACAATGTTGCTGTCTGAAACGAGCATAGGTCCTCAGCGTCGGCATCCAGGTCCACTAACCCTTCTGCTATATGTCGAGTCTGCTCCGGAGGTGGGGATGCAGGGGATGCTTCTTCTTCCTCGGATCTACAAATCATAAAGAGACGCTGACGGTTGGGACACACATGGTCCTTGGTGTAGCGTGTGGGGCACGTATAGCAAAGGCCTCGCCTTATTTTCTCGTCGATGCTCATTGGGGTGATTCGTGTGTACTGTGGGGACGGAGAGGGTGTGGCTGGGGAAGGGTTGAGGGTTGGGGAAGGGTTTGCTGGTGGAGGTGGGGGAAATGCTCTTGGTTGGGTGTATGGGAGGCGTAACTGGGTGTGAGGTTGGTAGTGGGTGTGGGAGTGATATGGTTGTCTATTGTAACTATGGCTCGTGGATTGTTGCAGGAGGTATTCCTCAAGGCGAGCGATGTACATAGCCTGGGTGAGGTTGCGAGGCTTGATCATCATCACAGCAGGCCGGATATGCGGTTTCAGTCCCCCAATGAAGCAAGAGATGAAATAGTCATCAGAGAGCATCGGATTGCGAGTGAGAACCAATACCTTCAACTCGTCAAATCGCGTCTCATAATCACGCACATTGGTGGTTTGGTGAACCAGTTTGAATTCGATCTGAAAATCCTCATGACCCAGTGCTTCGAATTTATAGGACACATCTTGGCAAAAATCGTTCCACCAGATCATCTCTTTGGTCATAGCGTACTCAGTGAACCAAAATTCAGCTTGGCCGGAGAAATGGATCGAAGCCAATCGGACCTTTTGTTCCTCTGTGATGTCATAGTAAGCGAAAAACAGAGTCGCTCGACACACCCATCCTCTCACATTTGAGCCATCAAAATGAGGAAACGCGAGGTTTGGGGGTTGAAAGTGTGGTTGTTGTTGGTGGTGGGTATGATTTTGGTTTCTGGTGGTGTGAGGCTGGGGCATGGGAGGGTTGGGTTGAGGTTGGTTTTGTGGTGGTGGGGGTGATTGTTCCAGCGAGTAAACTCGGTTGTGTTGGGAAAAGACATTGCTCTGTGATGCTAGGGAAGGGAAGGCGATTAGGGTTGGGCGGTGGGGGTTGACTGCTTCAGACTGAGGCGCTGAGCAAAACGCTGGTTGGAGTTGGGATGGTGTAGTGGCCACTTGCTTTCCTCGGTCAGGTGGTCGCAAGGGAAACCCATTCCCATCGAAACATTGAGATGATTCGAACTGGGAGATTTGTGGGTTTTGCTGGTTCAACACAAGTTGTTCCAGGCTTCGGCGGATGACACCCATCTCCTCTTGGCTCTGGAGCTGCCATTGTTGCATTTCCGCCCGAAGTTCCTCGACGGTGGAGCGAGAGTCTGGAGGTGGTGGCGGGTCCGTAGATGTCATTTGGTTGCTGGATGAAGGCCAGTTGATACCACTGTCAGGGTTAGAGAGCCCTGAGAAGATGAATCAATGGAAAAAGAGGTAGCTTTCGATTGATGAAACGAAATTACAGAGACGACACCCAGATTGGGGCCTTTTTCTACTCTAGTCTACCTCTAACAATTTCCAAAGACTCAATGCCAAAACTCTAGTGATAGCTATGTATTTATACTGGAGCTGGCGCCTTGCAACGGTATCAACGGTGGTCCCTGCTTTTGCTGCGTTTGTCTGCAATTCGTACCAGAGCACAATGAAGACGACGCTCCTGTAGCTGGCAATAGTACTTGCCTTCTCTCCCGTTGACACGTGTTGGCACACGTGTTGCCTCCTCGATGAAAGTTGGAATAAAACGGTTTAATGAAACGATGCGTTTAACCCGTCACTGACCTCAGTTGGCTTGGGGTGCAAGCAACGTGACACTACCCCTTTCCTCTTCTTCCTCTTCGAATCGTTGAGAACCAGTAACGCTGTCGTACCCAGCGCTTCGCCGCGCCTGAAACCGGCGAAACCTTCAACGGTGAGCTTCTCTCGACCTAAATCTGTCCTCCCCATCTCTTCTTCTCTACGAATCGAGCATGTCCGGGCTCGTTGGGATGAGATCTGGAGCGGAGGAGTTCGCTGGAACTCGCAAGTGTCAGATCTGAGATCTGGACGCCGGCGAACTTCCTACAGCGACAGTATCGAGCGTAGGAGCTCGAGAACAACCCTGACGACATCCCCCTCAACCTTCCGAGTTCACTGACGCCTCCCTCGCCACCGTGACCGAACCCTCGAGCAACGCCGCCGCCGCCACCCATCGCCGGAGATCGAAACCCTAGCCGAACCTCATCTCAGACGGGGTTTGGGCTTGGGCTGGTCGAGGACAGGCCTTGGGCCGTGGACAAACCTGGGCCTGGGCAAGGCTTGGGCCAGACCCAAGACTCGGGTCTGGACTCAAGCCAGACCACGGGCTTGGACCTGGTTCGGGCCTGGACCGGGTCTAAGTTCGGGTCCGGACTCGGGTCTGGATCAGGTTTGGGTTGGGCTCGGGGTTAGGTCCGGGTCAGGGTCATGGACCGGGTTTGGACTCGGATTCGGGTCGGACCTGGTCAGACCAATTAATTAATAATTTGGGATTTAAAAATCAGATAAATACCTGGACATCGGACAATTTATCGGACTTTTAAAGGACATTTGGACAAAACAAACTGCTGGATTTAATTATCAAATTTGAGGATCGTTATGGGTTGGATCGGGACTGATACCGTCCCGTTTGTGTTAAATCAGGCCTTTACCCCGAGCACGGAGAAGACCGGAGTTGGCCAGGATGTCAGCAGCTAGGAGACGCAACTGCTGGTTCTTCAAGAGGTAGGGATTACCTCAAAACCCGCTTATTTACGGTTGTTCTAGAATGCATATAGGGAAACCTAATAATCGGATAAAGAACTAGTATGCATGTAGGCCGAGAACAACTAGCGTAGACAAGTGAACTATGAACTTTTACGATTCTGTCTTGGGAAATTGTCGTGCTGGTAGAATCGGGCCATGTCGCGCTCGTAGGAATTATGTGCTGAATGTATCTACTTGTGTGCTCTTTGATGCTTGAACGATTAATAAATAACGAACATGAAAACGAGTAGAAGTGAACTAGTGATACATGTTGATGACTTGAGTGGTTATTTTCCGGTTATATGATTTGTTGAACTGTGGGAAGGTTGGGGATTGAATACCGGTTAAGCGCAGTGGGGTTACCATGTGGAGTGTGGTGTCGGTAAGTAATGGTAAATGTGGAACAGTTGTGAGTGTAATTAAGGGTCAAAGCATATTATTCGGTGTAACATGTCGTTGTTATGCGTGGGAAAGTGTGCCGTGATTGTATGATGTGAATCATTGTCTGTGATATGGTCGGGTGAGCGATAGACCGACGTGACATAATATGTGATATTTGGTGACGCATGTGTTGCTACGTTTGGTAAATTGAGAAATATGATATGTGATTTTCGGTGAAACATGTGTTGCTATGTTTTGGGCAAGTGTGCCATGTGTGAGTGTGATCATGTTTGTGGTCATAGTATTGTGGTTACCTGTGAGTGTGATTGTGTTTGTGACTGTGTTACTGTGGTTACCCGAGAAAGACGATTTTCCCTGCCTTCTGTGTGTCGATAAAACGTTGTGTCTGTGATGTGTTGCGCGAAGAGACTGTGTGTCGGTAAAACGCTGTGTCCGCGATGTGTTGCGTGAAGAGACTGTGTGTCGGTAAAATGCTGTGTTACGCGATGTGTTACGCGAAGAGATGGGTTCCGCGATGAGGTCGACCGCCTCTCCTGACTGTTTGTTAGGGGAAAGTTCCGTGCGGCTGCGCCGGGCCGAGCAGGTTGCTCCCGAGACCGTGCATTGGGTTACGAGTTGTGTGTTTTGTTAATGTTTGGATTAAACGAGTGTTGCGGTGTTTATGACTATGGGTGTCTCTTTGTTATGAGTTGCGTGTGACCGTGAATGACTCGATTTGATTGTTTGATGGTGAATTCATATGTGTAGCTTCCCTGTAAGTTAAAGTGTCGTATTTGTGGTTGTCCGTAAGTCGGTTGTGAAGGGGCTTTGGATGTGGAATTTCGGGACAGTTTGTGGTCGGGTAAAGTGAATGTTGTTTAATTTGGGTTACTTGTTCTCGTTGTCTTCTTTCCTTTTTAATCGTTAAAAGTTAGTTCGGAAATGTACTTGGGTGTCTTACTGGGATTTGTTCTCTCCATTGCGTGCCTAGTTTAATGTTGGGTGATTGAGTTGAAGTCGGTATGGTTGGACCGTTGAGCGTCAGGTTTAAAGGGGTTTTGGCTTTTAATTTGTCTTAAGTGTCGCGTCGTTTTAACCGTTTTTAATGTGACTTAAACTTGTGGAATAGCTTTCTGGTAAATCTGTTTGAGGTGTTTTTCGGGGCTTTCCCTACTGAGCGTCAAGCTCACCCCTTACCGTGTTCTCTACAGGTGATAGTTATACTTTGGACTAGAGGGTTACGCAGAGCTGGGAGCTAGCGGAGGCCCGGGGTCTTTTGTGTCTAGTAGAGACGTACTTTCATACTTGAACTATTGTATTTAACTGAGCTGTGACTCAGGGTTTTGAACTCCCGTTGTTTTATATTATTTCGTTTTATTTAAATATTATTTATTTCTTTTTATCGTTTTATTTAACTTCGCTAAGTCACGTCTGGGGTCCGGCCAATACCGGATTTGAGGCGTGACAACATTCAATGTACGATAACTTCCATGGTGGGTGCTCTGTAGTAAGGAGACTGCCGAGTTTGAAAAACCCCTCCGATATGCTTGTTGAATTAATTAAGTCCAACTCCAAACTACTCGCCACCATAGCCAACTTCATGTCGCTTCCCAATTCCTCATATACCTCCTCAAAGTTACTGTTGACGCAACTTTCAAACTCTACTAATGGAAGGATATACAATTCATAAGGTCCACCCTCAACATATATGTCTAATTCCCGGGATTTTGGATCATCCATCCCCCAAGTTTTCAATTGATAGTCATATGTTCTTAGTATAAAAAAAGGACTAGAGAGCTGAAAAAGGTCCAATTCATTCTACGATGGTGATCCTCCAAGACATGCTGAACAACACCCTCTATTCCACCAGAAGCGCCCAACTTCCTTCCCAAAACATTGAAACCCCAAATAATTGCCTACATATCTCGAACAACTATCAATATAAATGATGTGGTGCCTTGTTTGAAAGCCTTATCAACTAATGTAGCAACAAGAAAATAAACATACACGACAACCGCATTCCAATTTCCATCAGTCCATTCAGTAACAAGGACACACAAAGGCTCGTTAACTCCTTGTAATTCAGGAGCATAGAATCGGAAATCAATTAACCTTCCCATATCCTTGTGACCACCCCTAGTAACACCCATTTCACATAAGCATGGCAACTTGGTCATTTTGCAATCTCCATAAACGTTTAACAAACAAGCCATTACACCTTCCTCAATCAGCAACAAAATAAGAAATGGATCATGAACAAATGAAACGCCTCCTCCTTTAAGAGCATATGCAATCAAATCCCCTTGTTCCTTCCTCTCATCCACTGTAAATATAAATTTTATGGTAACACCCTCAACCCACTCATAAAAAGATCTAATAAGAGAAATTGTGACCCCATAAAATTCGACTTCCATATAACTTGTGTTGTACATCAAACTACCCAATAAGTTTATAAAATGTAGTGTACCAATACAACAATACCCTCCTTGACTTTAAGAGGCTCAATCTCCCCATAAAATCTTCTCTAATACCTCAATAACTCCTCACCAGAATGCGAGAGAATTGGCGAAATGGCTTTAACAACTAAAACCCTTTGCATGCTGACCTTCCCTTTTTCAGCTCCTTTTTTTTTATCCCAAACCTTCAAGATTACTTTCTTATCCCTTACTTTTAACACTTTCATTTTCCCCCTTATTTTCCAACACCTCTTTTAACTCTACAACACCCCACTTTCAACACAATACACATCTTCTACTTCTCTTTCTTTCTTTCATCTTCAAACTTCTCTTATTTTCTTCTTCTTACTTCTCTTATCTCCAATCATCATCGTCTCCTTGAGGTCGTCACGAAACACTTGCCACCGTCCCGTCGAGCTTGCCACGATGCCACTGTATTCTTCTTCTCTATTTTTTACATGGGTCTCGATCGAGGTTTAAAATTTGACCGAAAGACCTAGAATGTTCATGAACATGGTTGATCCACCATGGAATTGGTCGATCGGTCATGCCGATCCACCCAAAAACATAGTCGATCGACCATGTTCATGAACACGATCGATCGACCATGTTTTTGTGTGGATCGACCATAACTGATCGACCAATTCCATGGCCAATCGACCAAAGATAGGTCCACCAAATTCTGTCCCGAAATTTTTTTTTGGGGGGGGGGGGGAATTGAATTTAAAAAAAATGGGGAGGAAATTTGACTTTTGAAAATTTTGGGGGAATTTTGGAAAAGGGTAAAATGGGTATATTAAAAGTTTCATTAAGGGATAACACCGAATCCTAACTGTGTTGAAAATGTGTTTTTCACGTCCTAACTGAGGGTCACCTTTTGTTACATGTTCTATACCAAAGGTCATTGTTTGTCACATGGCATATACAAAAGGTGTTCTTTTTACAAAACATGAAAAATGACAGGTCATTGTTTGTCACATGGCATATACAAAAGGTGTTCTTTTTACAAAACATGAAAAATGACACCAAAAAAAAAAGTTTTTTTTGGTAAATTTATACCACCTACCTCTTGTAGTGCACTGATAAGCGCAAATTACACAAAAATTAAGAGGAAAAACCATCGAATGCGAACATTATATCACTTTTTTGGTGTCATTTTTCATGTTTTGTAAAAAAGAACCACCTTTTGTATATGACATGTAACAAAAGGTGACCCTCAGTTAGGACGTGAAAAACACATTTCCAACACAGTTAGAATTCCGGGTTTTCCCTTTCATTAAAGATGAAAGTCATCAAGCAAATGAATTAGAAATGGAGGTTAGTTTGCAAACGAAATTAGAAAAGGAGGCCATTTCGCTAGATTCTCCCCAGAACGCAACGTTTCACCATTCTTCTTCTTATACGAATTCCAGGGGTGATTTTGTGAAATAGCCTTATTTACTAATTTTATTACTGGACTAGCCTTCATCCAATAATTGTTTGTTGTTTAGCCTTCTCTTTTTCAATATTCTCATTTCACCCATTTTTGAAATTTAAATTTCTCCCCATAAATTTAAAAATTCCCCCCATTTTCAAATTTCAAATTTCATCCACTTTTTGAAGACCATATTTGGCCGGTTGACCATGGAAATTTGGTCAAACGACCATGGTCTTGTCGGAAAGTGGCCGGCCTAAAAAAGTGACCCGCCGGGAAAAAAAAGTACTGGAAAAAATGGTCGATCGGTCTCAAAAAATAACGGCCCGACCTAAAATATTGAGGGAAAAAAGTGGCCGGAAAAGTGGTCGGTAGACCTAAGAAAATGGCCGGTAGACCTAAAAAAATGGTCAACCGACCTAAAATATTAAGGGATGGCCGATAGACCTAAAAAAAATGGATGGTAGACCTAAGAAAGTGGCCGGTAAAGCTAAGAAAATGATCAACCTACCTAAAAAATATCCAACCGACCTAAAATATTAAGGGGTGGACGATAGACCTAAATAATGGTCAACCGACCAAAAAATGACCGGAAAGGTACTCGGACGATATAAAATAGTGACCGGAAAAGTAGCCGGTGGACAAGAAGAAAGTAGGCGAAGTAACCTAAAATACACCTTAGAGAAGATGACGACTTCGTGGCGAGCTCGACGAACACTATGCTTGAAGGTAGGAGAAGATGAAGAACAAAGAAGTTGAAAAGATAGAGTTCAGAAAAAAATGAGGGAGATGAGAGTGTTGGGAAAAGATGAGGAAGATGGAGACTGAAAGTGTTGGGAAATGATGAAGAAGATGGAGAGTTAAGAGAGAAGAAATGGGTAAAAGGGTACTTTCATATGTTTTGCTGTAAAAAAGTGAAGGCTAGTGCCCAAATAAAATTAAGAAAGGAGGCTATTTCACCCATTGATCCGAATTCCAGGCGTGCTTAGGACAGACGTCGCCGAATTTGAATCGGCAGCCACTGCCTAGACGCATAGCCGTCACACGACATTGGTTTCGCTCGCTTGAGCCTACGACCCGCGAAAACATATTCCGGGTAAGAATTTGGAAATTTATTTAGGAGTTCTTGCTTTCAATTTCATAGGGTTTGTATGGGATTTCAAATTGTTCTTTTTTTGGTTTCTGTAGGCGTTTAGGTTGCGAATGTGCATCGATCAGTATCAGGTTTGTGCAATTTCTCTAAAACAGATCGTTTTTATTTCTTCATTTTTCGTATTTTATAATCAGGTGAGGTTGTTTTGAAAATTAAATTGTATTTGTTCATAAATCAGATATGTTCATCTTTTTTACATAGCTATGGTTTTTCCTTCCTTGATTTCAATCCATTTTGTTTAGGTTTTTGGATCATGTAGTGGTGTTGTGGACTTTGGTTTGGTTCCAGTTGTGGTTAGTGTGTGACATTCAGTGATTGTTTCTGTGAGTAAATATTATAAGTCCAATGAGTTTGCGCAAATTTGGATTTTGAGTGGAAATTGATGATCTTCTCTAGGGATCCGACCATGGAGTTGTGTAATTTGTTTTGATTGTGGTGATCATTGGTTGGTTGATATGGATTTGGTCAATTCTCCGTTAAAGTTCCATTCAACTTTTCAGAGTATGTCACTCATGTTGTAAAGGAAATTCCGAAAAAGCAAAACCTACAACTGAATGAGAATGCTGGTGCAAGAACTGATGTTTTGTACAGGACAGTTAGTCATAAATTGAAGGTGAAATCCAGTCGAAGTTCTTTCAGACAACTTGGCTGTAATTTTTTTTTAAAACGAGTATAGAGGTATTGTATTATTGTAGAACAACAACCTTACAGGTTAGGGCATAACTGCCCAGAATTCTAGATATTTGTCCCGATCGACCGTAGTCCACCAGGCGCTCATGGATCCATAAAAATAGTCCGCTTTCAATCGCAGATCCGAACTTAGGATTTCCCCTTACCGACATTTCAAAAATAATAAGACTCAAAGTCCTAAACCTATCTAGCCAAAAATTTATTCGACCTAGTAAGAAATATAAAGCAAACCTAATAGAAGCTGAACGTAATGCCTTGAATGTGGATTTCCTGAGACTCCCTGGCATTGGTAGTCCCAGGTCTGTGGATATGGGTCCCAGAGTGACCTTTCCACCCCCGCTGGGTCCTATCATTCGTCTAGCGGAGGGCCATGTCCCTCCAACTGCATCTCCTGATTCTGTTCCAACCTGGACTCCTTAAGATTCTCCTGCAATCGATTGGCTTCTACAGGTACCCCTATCCCACATGGTTGGAATATAAGCTCCGCCGGTTCCAACGGGCCCTGTGCTCCTCGACCAGAATGGACGACATAGTGTTCATACCCCTAGTGTTGGTTGGAGGTGGTGGATTCTGCCTTTCCGTACTAGGTCTCTTCATTCCTAGTCAGTTGGTCCGAGGTCGAGGATGTTGGGTCTCGAGGTAGGGTTGGAGATGAACCAACTCGCATCGGAAAATCAATGAAAACCAAGAGACGATTAAAACCATGAAACAACTAACAAAGAATGGATTCACAAGAGAAAAATTTAGCATTATTTCTTACCAAAACAAGAACACTGGTTAACAGTGTTCTACGAATGATTGGCTTGAGTCTCCAAGACGCCTACATATCCACATGGGAATCAAAGTCACGTAGTTCTTCTCTTTGAGGACTCAAGAACAAAAAAATGGAGGTGGAACACACCCTTGGCCGAAATTGCCATGGCGGAGGGAGAGAAAATGTGTTTCCTATTCTTGTCTTGTGTTTGTTATGTTGAAAAAAGATGACTTAAACATAACAAACCTCATACTTGTCCAACTAAAGGCATGAGACAAGCATGGTGACAAGTAAGGTGTAAATAGGACAAAGTATGGCAAGACAAGATTGAGTTAGGTGGTAAATCACCAACACCTTAATCCTTGTCTTGCTTACTTAGTACTAATTAATCAAGACTTGATTAATTAGTTCCACGAGCCTTGGTTGCATGGGCCTATCATGGGCCTATCATGGGCCTCTTGGAACATGGCCCGTGGCCATTCCCAATGAGGTCCCGTGATGCGCTCATCGCCTCCAAGCCTTCCAAACCGAAAATGTCCAACATTATCCGACGTGATCAATCCCAAGACTCCAAGCCTTGTCTCGATCCGTAATGTCCTATTCACTTACAGGCACATGACCCAAAACCCAGTTTTGGTCATGTCCCGAGACAACTCCCTTTTGGTCATTCTCCATAAATGTGTCAATGAGTTTCATCCTCCGGTGTGACCCTTAGGTTTATGCATGTCAATAGATCAACGTACAATCCCATTTTACTTGATCCTATTTAAGTGACAACTAACGAGACTTTAGTATTGCCTGACACTGCATAACGAATCGACCCTGTCGATTCTAGCCTTTCCGCCGTCCCTGTCATTATCCTTTTATCTCCGATATCCTGATTGAGATAAGGCATAGAGCCGTCATCCTTATTATTCTCAATCACTGTTCCTTGATATGTGAGATGACTGAATATATGATACCCAGTATCATGTGCATGGCCATGCTATTCTTCCAGTCACTCTCGATCAAGCGGCTGAGAACCGATATCTTTCCCATACCGTAGTATGAGGGATAAATCCCTTAGCCGTCTTTCGTGTCACTCATGCAGTCCATCCCCAAGCCAATCCTGGCCGTTATGGAAGCCCTGTTACGGAAAACGTTAGGCTCAGGTCAAACTCAGTTGTTTACTGCATAACGATCACAAAGACTCCTTGGTCTAAGGATACATGACAAGCTACGACAATGAATATGTTCATGACTTGATCTATGGAACATATTCATGTTGGGTTGTCCAATATCATGTCCCACATGATATCTATGATCAGACTCCGGAATCCCATTCCAATGACTAACAGAACGTAAGCCATAAAGAGCCATCTTTCATACTAGTCGCTTCTAGTGAAGCTTTGTTGACTAGGGACCCATCGAGTGTGATCTATCTCAATGTATGGTTCTATTCGCATGGTGGGCATAGATCAGAGCACACATCGATATATTACTCCAACACATAAGTAGTATAAAGCCGCTTTAATTTTATTACTAACGATGATATATACATTTGGACATTTAGGATTGAACTACGGGCACTAAGACTAACAGAGGACCGATTGCCGGATTATATTTTAGTAGGCATCGTAGATTCATCGGAAGATTCTCCTGGGTGTAACGACAGGTTGAAGGCTTAAGAGCTCCCGGTTGACGATGCAGTTGCCCCTGTGATCGTGGCTCTGCTTCTCCTTCTACGGTCGGATTGATCTTTGCCGGTGGTGTGGTGTCTGTCAGCAAAGTGATTACGATCACCATCTTTGATCTCGGAGATCTCGGCGCGCGACTCTTGATCGTCGACGGTGTTAAGATAGGAACCCTAATGGGGCTCCAATGTTCGAAGGGGACCCGGATCAAGGACGAAGACGGCCCTGAGAGCCCTGGATCACACGCCCACCCATCAAGCTGATGTCCGAGCATTCCCGGCGGCAGGGTATTGCCGGGCGGGATCAGAGAGTAGAACGACTGATCATGTCTCCGATATGGTTCAATCATGTGACAAACTAGCACCGGGTAAGGATGCCATGGCGGACCTCGCAGGTGATCGGAGAAGGGGCGTTGCAGACGAGGACGATGGGGTGCGGTTTGCTGCGGCTACCAGTGCACAGTCCGGTTGGCGGCATGACGACGGTGAAGCGGACCAGGCGGTCGTACCAAGGGGTATGGGATCCATGGACTATCAGACTGCATGGTGAGGCCAGAGTGGAGAGTCGAAGTACTATGTGCAGGCGCCGTAGTCAACGAGAACCACCCCTGTAGGGGTTAAAAACGAAACCATTGAGGGTTTTTGGGTGAATCCTAGAGACGGTTTGGGAGAGCGCTCTCTTTGCTTTTTTTTTTTTTTTGAGGAATCTTTGCTTTTCTTAAATGCAGCTCGGTTGTACTTAATACCGTGAACATGGTGAATTTTTTCAACTTACTCCAAATAAGTAAGACTCAAATCATAAGTACCCTGTCACGGTGTATATTATAGTACATTAATATATTAATTTATTTTAATATATTGACCATTTATGTTTTGCCGATTATTGACCATTGCTGTATATTTATATTCTATCAGTGGAATATAATAGAATATGTTTTGCAGAGCAATGAGTTCTATATACTGCCACCACCTAATTAATAGGACATGTACATTTATATTCTATTTCAAAGACGGTTGCATGTGTACATGCTTATATATTTTGACATATATCTTGAGTTTGACACATGTGCTTGTATTTTTTTTTTGAAACGGATAACCGAAGACTTTCATTAATACCAATAGGTAATCAAACAGGATGAGACGTGACCGCCTCGGGTTCCAGATATATGTCCGAGCCGACCGTAGCAAGCCCGACGCTCATGAACACATAACAATAGTCCACTTGAAATCGTGGGCACAAACTCAAGACAACTCCTTACCATCGTCTCAAAACAACGAGACATAAAGTAAAATGTCCTTAACAAAATATGAAAGAAATTGTTCCAGAAATAAAGTAAATAACGAGAAAGTAGATAATAATACTGAGCTGTTGTTGTAGGCTGCCCGGGACCTCCCAGCACTGGCTGTCCCGGGTCTCGTTAGTTTCCACTTAAATAGGATCAAGTAAAATGGGATTTTACGTTGATCTATTGACATGCATAAACCTAAGGGTCACACCGGAGGATGAAACTCATTGACACATTTATGGAGAATGGCCAAAAGGGAGTTGTCTCGGGACAAGACCAAAACTGGGTTTTGGGTCATGTGCCCGTAAGTGAATAGGACTTTACGGATCGAGACAAGGCTTGGAGTCTTGGGATTGATCGCGTCGGATAATGTTGGACATTTCCGGTATGGAAGGCATGGAGGCGATGAGCGAATCACGGGACCTCGTTGGAAATGGCCACGGGCCATGTTCCAAGAGGCCCATGAAAGGCCCATGCAACCAAGGCCCATGGAACTAATTAATCAAGTCTTGATTAATTAGTACTAAGTAAGCAAGACAAGGATTAAGGTGTTGGTGATTCACCACCTAACCCAATCTTGTCTTGCCATACTTTGTCCTATTTACACCTTACTTGACACCATACTTGTCCCATGCCTTTAGTTGGACAAGTATGGGTTTTGTTATGTTTAAGTCATCTTTTTTCAACATAACAAAACACAAGACAAGAATAGGAAACACCTTTTCTCTCCCTCTTCCATGGCCATTTCGGGTTTGGCTAGTTTCCACCTCCATGTTTGTGTTCTTGAGTCCTCAAAGAGAAGAACTACGTGGCTTTGATTCCCATGTGGATACGTAGGCGTCTTGGAGACTCAAGCCAATCATTCATTAACCGGTGTTCTTGTTTTGGTAAGAACTAGTGCTGAATTTTTCTCTTGTGAATCCATTCTTTGTTAGTTGTTTCATGGTTTTAATCGTCTCTTGGTTTTCATTGATTTTCCGCTGCGAGTTGGTTCATCTCCAACCTTACCTCGAGACCCAATAGTGGTATCAGAGCCGTGCTACCTTCGGGATTCACAAGACGGTGTTCATAGTTTCGGTTTTGCTTGAAAGTTTCGTTTTTGGCATGTTGTTTTGCTAAATTGTTTGATAACATGTTTTAAATTCTTGTTTATGGATTTAATGCATGTAAAATGAATTTTTGAAAATTATTTCAAATCTGGAAATTTTGAAAAAAGTTTGATTTTTCGGGTCTCGGGAGCGGGACTCTCGGGGAGCCGAAACCGGGACCGAACGGGGCTCTGTTGGACGGAGCTAGGCCAAGCATGACCATTGGATGGTTGATATGCCAAGGCTAAACCGTTTTGTTAGTTATGACAAGTTTGGAACCGTCATGACGAACTCGAAGATCAAATGTTCAAAAGTTTCATTTTTGAACGGTTTCGATAAACCGAGCATCAAAAAAATTTCGAAACTTGGCTATTAATTAAAACCGGAAAATCACATGATGTTTGATAACATGCTTGTTTGATAACACGATGTGTGATGTGATGTTGGCATGGTGTACATAATAGCCCCGAGCTCGATTTAATTATTTATCGCTTTTCACGGCATGCGAGCCGTTAGAGTTAGCGTGTAATTATTCTTTCAATGTGTGGTCGTCGAACCACTTGTTTGTAATATTTATTTATTCCCGACCTGCGAGTCGTGTATTAAATTGTAATATTTTACTCAAGACGAAGAAAGGGTGAAAAGGTCATTTGGTGGCTTTTCGAGTGTTGGCATCGGCTTGGAGTCGGTGGAACTCAAGAAGCTAGTGGGAGTTAGTTTAGGGGGCTATTATGTGCACATTTATCGCTTTATGCTTGGTTTAGTTTATGCATGATTAATTCTATGTGTTTTAGAATTGCATGCTTAACTTTATTTACCGAGCATATCACCTCACATGCAAAGATAAAATTGGAATTTTAATCCTTGTGTGTGAACCCTTAGAACCGTCATTGCATTGGATGTAGTTGACGGGTTCAAAGGAAGAATTACATTGGATGTAATTTGAGGCATCATTGCATTTGGAATGTAGTTGATGTGCTCATCGCATCTAGGATGTGCCAAAGTTTTGAACACAACTGGACAAGTAAAAGCGGGTCATGTCCGATACCTCCCAATGATCAACACCTTACTACCTCCCCGTCCTATGGGTGTCGTGCGCATTAGCGGAGCATCCATGGGGAAGCGGGGTAGTAGGTTTGGACGACATATGTGGGTGTCGTGCGCATTAGCGGAGCACCTACATAGTGACGAGCCATAGTTGAAAATTGGTGGACCCGACTACGATTCTCGGCCTGAGGTTGAGCTAGGGTAACAGATAGGGTAAGTCGTGTACATAAGTACATACCCTAGCCAAGAGTCACATTGGATGTGATTGGATGGAGTCCTACCTACATAGCTCGATTAAGTGGTGAGCATTAGTTCAGCTTAATCGAGTGAATCAAGGATCTTGGTTTCAGATTCTAAAGGTTTAGAATTGATTGTTGGTGTTTAAACTTGATCTTCATAAAATTTATTCAGTTTACTGATTGAATTTTATCTGTTGTAGATCAAATGGCAAATTCAGCGAACATTAATAGTTTGTCATTAAAAACCATTCTTGACAGGGTCAAGCTAAATGGGACAAACTATTTGGACTGGTACAAAATTTTGAGGATAGTCCTCAAGTCTGAACGCAAAGAATATGTCCTTGACAAGGCTGTCTCTAAGACCATATCAGAGTTACATGAAGTGTCATCAGCTGCTGAGAAGAATATCTCAGGGATCTGGGATCCAAGGATATTCTGATGGTCAACAAGGGAATTGGAAGTGGCAAGGGCTGGGCCCATGCGCACTTGGAAGGAAAGATGAGACACCTGAGAATGTCTGCTTCTACTGCCAACAGCCTGGTCATTGGAACCGGGATTACAGGAAGTTCACGGCTGATCTGAAAAAGGGCAGTGGGACTGCGCCTTCATCAAATAGCCTGGATGATCTGAAGAAGGGCAGTAGGACTGCGCCTTCATCAGGAAACCTGGATGATCTAAGGAAGGGCGGTGGGATCGTGCCTTCATTCGGTATTAACTCTATAGAGCTACATCTCTCTACTTCCAAAGATTCATGGGTATTAGATACCATGACTGAATCTCACACATGCACTAATATATGGTGGCTGAAAGTAGGAGAGATTTGGAAAGCACGAAATGGACCTCAGAGTTGTGGCAACTGCTGTAGGATCCATGAGTCTTGCTTTGCCAAGAGGCCTTGTCTTAGTATTGTATAATGTATATTGCATACCTACTTTTAGTAGGAATATTATATCTGTATCCGTGTTTGACAAGGAAGGATATAATGTTAATATTGGAAATGGAGTTTTCAATGTTCTATGCAATGATATGTTTTATACCAGTACTGACATGGTTGGAGGATTGTACATATTAGATATGGGTAACAATGCCTCAAGTTCTATATATTCCGTTAATACCAAGAGGTCTAAATCCAACGATTTAAACCTAACTCTGTTATGGTACTGTCATTTGGGTCGCATAAACAAGAAGCGCCTATCAGCACTTCAGAAGTGCGGGCTTTCAGGTTCATTCGAATTCCATTCGATCGATAGGTGCAAGGTTTGTTTGATGGGAAAAATGACTAAAGTGCCCTTTATCGATCGCGATGAAAGGGCGGGTGAATTATTGGGGCTGATACACTCGAATGTGTGTAGACCAATAAGTTCACTTGCCAGGAGGGGTTTTAGCTACTTTATCACATTTACTGATGATTACAGTAAATATGGTTATGTCTATTCGGTGAGACATAAGTCTGAAACTTTTGATAAATTCAAAGAGTTTAAGACTATAGTAGAAAACCAGCTCGACAAAGGTATTAAGGCACTTCGATTGGATCGAGGTGGAAAATACTTGACCACAGAGTTATTAGATCATCTAAAAGAGAATGTGATCCTTTTGGAATGGACTCCTCCTAGGTCACTGTAGTTGAAAGGTGTAGCCAAACGGAGAAATCGGACATTGTTAGACAATGGTCTGTTCCATGATTAGTTGGACTGATCTCCCAATCTCTTTTAGGGGATTTGCTCTAGAGACGACCGCATTCATAGTGAATCGGGCTTCGACGAATGGTGTGGAAGGGACACCATTTTAAAAATGGTACGGGATGATGCCTGCTTTGTCCTTCCTAAAGATTTGTGGTTGCGAGGCTTATGTGAAACATTTGGTTTCGACTAAGCTCGAACCAAGATCTGAGATATGCACCTTCGTGTGGTATCCCAAAGCAACAAGGGGATACTATTTCTACAATCCCAGTGAGAACATGGTGTTCGTCGCTTGGGGTGGGGTCTTTATGGAAAAGAAGTTTTGTTTCCAAAGACGTCATTGGGAGGACTGTGCATCTCGAAGAAATTCAGGATGGTACAGATCTGTCTAAACCAATTGGCAACCCAGTAGAAAGGAGCCAGAGATTGTCGTAGAGTAAGAACCAATTCCTGTTACAATTCCGGAAGGTCCAAGGCGATTTGAAAGGATCAATCTTCCACCTCCAAGATATAGTATCCGGAGGTGACAATGAAGTCATGGTGGATCACGATGATCCAGCCACCTTTCAGGAAGTCGTGGATGGGCCCAACTCCGAGTTATGGATGGGAGCCATGAGGGAGGAAATGCAATCCATGTCGGACAACCGAGTCTGGGAACCGGTTGATCCCATCAATGGTGTGAGGACCATCGGATGCAAGTGGATCTTCAAGGTGAAGATGGACATGGATGGCAACCCTCTGACCTACAAAGCTCAACTGGTGGCGAAAGGTTATAGGCATGGATTGACTATGAGGAAACCTTCTCCTTAGTGGCTATGGTCAAAATCGATCCAAATTCTTCTTGACATAACTGCGTATCATAATTACGAGATATGGCAAGTGGATGTCAAAACCGCTTTCCTAAATGGAAATTTGACTGAGTACGTTTATATGTCTCGGCCCAAAGGTTTTGACGATCCGAAGAATAAAGGAAAGATTTATAAGTTGTTGAAATCCATTTATGGATTGAAACGAACTTCTCGGAGTTGGATCCTTCGTTTTGATGAAGCTGTAATTGGATTTGGCTTAATCAAGAACGAGGATGAATCTTGCGTTTATAAGAAGGCTAGTGGGGGCAATATTACCTTTCTGGTTCTCATTGAAAACGACATCCCAACCTTGCACGAGACTAAAGCTTGGTTGAGGAAGTGTTTTTCAATAAAGGACTTAGGTGATGCTTCTCATATCTTAAGGATTAAGATATGTAGAGATTGCACCAAGAGGGTCTTGGATTTAAGTCAGGGAACCTATGTGAACAAGGCATTGAGTAGGTTCTTAATGCTCGATTCAAAGAAAGGACTCTTACCCACTAGTCATGGCATTCATCTCAGCAAGACTCAGTGTCCTAAGACACCTTATGAGATGAAAAGGATGATGAGAATCCTATGCGCCTGGGGGCAGGATCGATCATATATGCCATGTCATGTATGAGACCAGACGTCTCGTAAGCCTTATGTTGTACAAGTAGACATCATTCTAACCCGGGGGAAAGATGATGCTGAACTAGTCGTCGAAGGATGAGTAGACGCTAGTTTTCCAAGACAAATCCAGATGACTTTAGAAGTCAATCAGGATATGTGTTTACGATGAATGGCAGAGCTTTAGCTGGGAAAGCGTAAAGCAAGATACCATTGCCGAATCTACGACAGAGGCCAAGTACATGGATGCTACAGAGGCAGCTAAGGAGGCTATGTGGATTTGGAAATTCATGGCAGGGCTGGGTGTAATTAAAAACCCATCCAGCCCGGTGAATCCATCTTGCGACAACACAAGGGCCATTGCGCAAGCTAAAAGCCTAGATCGTATAACAAATCCAAACATGTACTGCGGCGTATCCACCTCATCAGATAAATACTGAACTGAGGTGAAGTGAAGATAACCGATATTGCAACAGATGATAACATAGCCAACCCTTTGACTAAGGCAGTGTCACTGCCTGAACATGTTAGACATGTAAAGTCGATGGAGACATATTGGAGTTTAGATTGGAACTAGGGCAAGTGGGAGATTGTTAGTCTTAGTGCCCGTAGTTCAATCCTAAATGTCCAAATGTATATATCATCGTTAGCAATAAAATTAAAGCGGCTTTATATTACTTATGTGTTGGAGTAATATATCGATGTGTGCTCTGATCTATGCCCACCATGCGAATAGAACCATAGATCGAGATAGATCACACTCGATGGGTCCCTAGTCAACAAAGCTTCACTAGAAGCGACTAGTATGAAAGATGGCTCTTTATGGCTTACGTTCTGTTAGTCATTGGAATGGGATTCCAGAGTCTGATCATAGATATCATGTGGGACATGATATTGGACGACCCGCCCTGAATATGTGCCATAGATTAAGTCATGAACATATTCAGTGTTGTAGCTTGTCATGTATCCTTAGACCAAGGAGTCTTTGTGATCGCTATGTAGTCAACAACTGAGTTTGACCTGAGCCTAACGTTGTCCGTAACAGGGCTTCCATAACGGCCAGGATTGGCTTGGGGACGGGCTACATGAGTGACACGAAAGACGGCTAAGGGATTTATCCCTCATACTACGGTATGGGAAAGATATCGGTTCTCGGCCGCTTGTTCGAGAGTGACTGGAAGAATAGCATGGCCATGCACATGATACTGGGTATCATATCTTCAGTCATCTCACATATCAAGGAACGGTGATTGAGAATAATAAGGATGACGGCTCTATGCCTTATCTCAATCAGGATATCGGAGATAAAAGGATAATGACAGGGACGACGGAAAGGTTAGAATCGACAGGGTCGATTCGCTATGCAGTGTCAGGCAATACTAAAGTCTCGTTAGTTGCCACTTAAATAGGATCAAGTAAAATGGGATTTTACGTTGATCTATTGACATGCATAAACCTAAGGGTCACACCGGAGGATGAAACTCATTGACACATTTATGGAGAATGGCCAAAAGGGAGTTGTCTTGGGACAAGACCAAAACTGGGTTTTGGGTCATGTGCCCGTAAGTGAATAGGACTTTACGGATCGAGACAAGGCTTGGAGTCTTGGGATTGATCGCGTCGGATAATGTTGGACATTTCCGGTATGGAAGGCATGGAGGCGATGAGCGAATCACGGGACCTCGTTGGAAATGGCCACGGGCCATGTTCCAAGAGGCCCATGAAAGGCCCATGCAACCAAGGCCCATGGAACTAATTAATCAAGTCTTGATTAATTAGTACTAAGTAAGCAAGACAAGGATTAAGGTGTTGGTGATTCACCACCTAACCCAATCTTGTCTTGCCATAATTTGTCCTATTTACACCTTACTTGACACCATACTTGTCCCATGCCTTTAGTTGGACAAGTATGGGTTTTGTTATGTTTAAGTCATCTTTTTTCAACATAACAAAAACAAGACAAGAATAGGAAACACATTTTCTCTCCCTCTTCCATGGCCATTTCGGGTTTGGCTAGTTTCCTCCTCCATTTTTGTGTTCTTGAGTCCTCAAAGAGAAGAACTACGTGGCTTTGATTCCCATGTGGATACGTAGGCGTCTTGGAGACTCAAGCCAATCATTCGTTAACCGGTGTTCTTGTTTTGGTAAGAACTAGTGCTGAATTTTTCTCTTGTTAATCCATTCTTTGTTAGTTGTTTCATGGTTCTAATTGTCTCTTGGTATTCATTGATTTTCCGCTGCGAGTTGGTTCATCTCCAACCCTACCTCGAGACCCAACACATCCATTGAAGTATCCATTAGAACCGGGGGACCTTTCCATTCGGTGTTGAGTAGTCGTTTCACATTAAGCCCCATGGGAGCTCGGATGGAGTCATCATATCAGACTTCCTCACGACCCACCCCTGGGAGCTGAGCAATGCATGTCTCAATTCGGTGGGTCACACGGCCACACCGAGTACAGAAGCCCAGAATATGCTCACACTACAGTTCCACCATGGAGAATACAGCTTGCCCTGAGAAATGAAGTCGGACCGCCTTCGGAGTGGATTGTCCACACCGAGACTAACCCGGAGCCACATGTAATCATCCCTCAATCGAGCTGTAGGGATAGGGGCAGAGAGTACCTCAGTTCCTAGCTTTGCCGCTAAAATAGAACAGAATTTAGGGTTTTGTGCGTCGTCTGGGACGTGCAACTCGCACTCCGATCTCCGTGAGATGGAAAGGGATCAGGCTCGGTTGCATGCAAGGTAGGAGGGGTACCAGCAACAAAGGTTATCTCCAAAACCCCAAAGGCCTCGATGGTGGATGGATTCCATCGTTGACCTTGTCGGGAAATGAAAGGCCACCACTGCCTTGCTAAGGCGCTCCACTTCAGACCGTCGGTCTTCCAGTTGTTGAGCATGACGCTGTATACCGCCGTGATGTTGTGATTGGACGCTCCGGCAACCCTACCCGCTAAGGAGAAGCGGTACCTGCCGTCCACTACTGCTGGTATTGTCTCATCTGGTATCGCTAGGGATTCTTCCTTTTCTTCCCAATAAGGGATCGATATCCGGGGGGTAGAGAGGGCTCTGGTCGAGGATCCCGGCCGGGGCACAAATGGGGGAGGACTTTCGAGTATCGAGTTCTTCAATCGTGGTGCACCAGGAGTCGCGGGCCTCAAAATGGTCTTCCCCGCTTCTGCATGTGGGAGAAGAAGGGCCGTCCATACCGGTGCTTGGGGTTCCGGCTGATTTTGAAGACGTAGGGGTTCGGTACCATCGCCCAAAGAGGCATGCAGGACCGGTGGAGTCTGATGTGGACGCAAAATGCATCGTTTTCGATGTTTTTAAGCCCACATCTTAAGCTTTTCGGTCCCGGGAATAGGTTGTTTAATGCATTTCTTCTTAATTTTGTGCAGTGAGCCCTGAGTCTAGAGTTTATAGGTATTTGGAGCAAAACGAGGATATTTATCAGAACAAATAAGCCGAGCAGCTACAGGACAAAAGATCGAGCAAAGAATGGGCAGCTAACTTTGGATCCTCAAACCCACACGTTCCGTATGGGAATCCGGGCCGGAACAAGGCCCGTTCCGTGCGGGAATCCGGGCCGGAACAACGCCCGTCCCGTGCTACCTACCGGGCCGGAATGCCATGCGTCCCGTGCGTGTTACCGTGCGCCTGGAAGGAAAAGAACCAGTGCCCTCTGTTTTGATCCGGCACATGACATGCTCCGTATCACCTAAAGGGCCGGCACGTGATATGTTCCGTGCCACCTAAAGGGCCGGTACATGACCCGTTCCGTGCCTCTTAGAGGGCCGGAATGGGGCATGTTCCGTATCACGCTCCGTGTCACTCGTGTCCAGACCTGCGTTTTCTGAAACCCTATTTAAGCAATTTCAAGACATAATTTGAGGGGTTACGAATTTTGTGAGCAAAAAGGAGAACTTTGGAGCTAGGGCTTGGAGCTTGAAGGAAGAAGAGCGCATCTTAGAGCTAGGATTGAAGACTATTGTGGTTTTACATTTCGTATTTGGGTATTGTGTATCAAACTCATTACATTATGTTTATCTACATGTCTTCTTCTTCACTTTGCTTGTTCTTCTTCTCCATCATGAACTAAACTTCCATTTGATCTAGGGCTAGGGGAAGCAATATGGGTAATTGATTCAATGGGTTTGTAGTTATATTGTGCAATTTGTGTTTAGGATAATGTTTACATAATTTGGATTTAATGCTTCATCAAACTGGCAACTTGATAGTTGATTAGGTTTTAGCACTCAATAATCGAAAGCTGAGAGTGATAAAAGGACTAAGGATTATGTAACTCGGGTTTAAATCTAGTCTCTAATAAAGTTAGGTTAACACGAGTGTAACAGCTATAGGCGTATAAACTGAAAGTTAGAGGAGTTCATGAATCGTAATGTTGTATGTCTCACTACACCCAGATTAGAAAATCTAGGTGGTCAGATTATATTAGGGACCTAATTCGATCGAAAGATGTTTAGGACCAGCTGAGAGAACTTCCGTTACCTTTAGACTTACCTTATTTGCAATGTAAACACAAACCCTTGCGAGTCAATAGTCATTTTGTGACCCCGTTAAAGCCCTAGATCACCTTTTCCCCTGAATTTCACAAACACTTGAACTTTGCTCTTAGTTTATTTCAATTTTCTTTACAATTTGTTGTTTCGAACTTTCAAAACGAAAACCAATCAATTCTCAGAAACAGATTAATAACAGATTATAAATCGAGTGACTGTGTTACTGCTCCCTTGGGTACGATAACCGGACTTAAAACCGATTTACTACTTGACGACCGGTGCGCTTGCCGCGCCCTTTTTGTGAGTTAATTCTCAGGGCGTCAAGTTAACGGCGCCGTTGCCGGGGAGCAACTAAGGCAACACTTTATATTTCTAATCTGTGTTGAGACTGTTTCACTGATTTTTATTTTTATTTTGTTTTTATGCACTTGCGATCTCACCAATCTCCGAGCCTATTTACTGCAGATCTTGAAGAGGTTGAGAGGAACGCTAGGCTATTGAGAAGGGAGAGGAAAGCAGCTACAATGAACCTCCCACCTGGGAACGACCCGAATGACCTGATCAATCAGTTGAGGCAAGATGGCACAGATCAGCACACGCCACAACCTCCTAGTAGGAATCAACAAGCAATCTTGGGGCAGCAAGGAAACAATCTACCTGTGATTGAAGCAGCACCAAGACAAAGGGTACTGATGGAGTACGGTACCCCCTTTTCTATAGGGGGTGGATCAAGTATTGCAACCCCAACAATTGCAGCCAATCAATTCAAGATTGATAGCTCATTCTTGCATCTGCTAAAGAGTGACCCATTTCATGGGAATGCACACGAGGATCCTCTGGGCCATCTGACAACATTTTCAGAGATTTGCGCTACATTCAAGACGTACGGAGTCCCAGAAGAGACAATACGGCTCCTTGCTTTTCCTTTCTCATTGAAAGATAAAGCGAGTCATTGGTTAAGATCCTTTCCAATAGGAACCATCAGAACCTGGGATCAGCTGGCAGAACTATTTCTGAACCAATACTTTCCTC
Source organism: Erodium maritimum (assembly GCA_963921825.1). Lineage (NCBI taxonomy): Eukaryota > Viridiplantae > Streptophyta > Magnoliopsida > Geraniales > Geraniaceae > Erodium > Erodium maritimum. The sequence continues at coordinate 94,083,156 of OY997588.1, read as the reverse complement.
CAAAGAAAACAGTGTAGCTAAGAGCATCGATTAATTCATTCAGGAAACAAGGTGATGAGTCGCTGGTTGAGGCATGAGAAAGGTTCTTAGGTTACCTGAGGCAATGTCCCCATCATGGCATCCCCTTGTGGTTATACATGCAGACTTTTTATGCGGGATTGAATCCAGGAAGTCAAGCTCAGTTGGACTCCGCAGCGAGTGGGTCTTTTGTACAAAGAACACCAGAAGAAACTGTCGAACTCCTGAATTTGATGGTGTCCAACAATGCATGGCACTCTGAGAGAGGAGCGGTACCAGGCACAGTCAATGCAGTAGACTCCTCGATTATGCACAAGATGATGGAACAGATGCAAATCATGACACAAAAGGTGGACCATATACAAAGGCAGTTCGGTCAATTCGATCAAATGGGTGATCCATCACAGGAGGAAACTGCAAACTACTTGGAGGGCATGTCCAAGGCCAAGATTGATCCGTTGATGAATGACCCATACTCGTCCACTTATAATTCAGGGTGGAAGAACCACCCCAATTTCTCATGGAAACCTCAGGGACAGAATTCAAATCCCCCTGGTTATCCACAAAGATCTCAAGGGCAGGGTTATCAACAGAGGAGCCAAAATCAGCACTATCAACAGAATACCCAGAATGCCAATTCCCAAGAGTCTTCCTCAAAAATGGAAAAGATGATGCTCTCACTTTTGACTCAATTTGAAGAAAAGAATGAGAAAGACGAAGAGAAGAATAGGAGATACGAAGAGAAGAATATGAAAGACGAGGAAGAGAAAAAGATGACCCGCGCTCGTTTCCAAGCTCTGGAGACTCAGGTTGGGCAATTGTCCCAAGCTATGCATACGAGAGCACCTGGAAGCCTACCCAGCAATACAGAGAAGAATCCTCGGGAAGGAGCTCATGCAATAGCTTTGAGGTCCGGGAAGCAGCTAGAAGGACCTGTGGCAGAAGAGGGACCAGAGGTAGCAAAGACTCCAGAGCAAGAAGACAATGTTGAGGAACTAGAGCAGAATGAATTCTCAGAGTCTACTGAGGATCAAAGGCCCACCAAAGGTAAGAAGGTAAGGGAGTCCTTGTTTGAGACAGAAACGAGGACTCCACCTCTTCCTTTTCCCTCTGTGTGCAAGAAAAATAAATTAGATAAGCAATATTCTAAATTTCTGAACATGTTTAGGAAGTTAGAAATCAATATACCTTTTCTTGATGCTATACAGAGTATGCCAATTTATGCTAAATTTCTTAAGGATATTATTACGGACAAGAGAAAATTAGGGGAACATGAGACAGTGAATCTTAGTGAGGAATGCTCTGCAGTTTTACTCAATAAGTTACCCCCTAAACTTAAAGACCCAGGTAGTTTCACTTTGCCATGTGAGATGGGGAAACTATCTTTTGCTAGAGCCTTATGTGACTTAGGAGCAAGCATAAATTTATTGCCCTTATCTGTCTTTAAGAAATTGGGATTAGGAGAGGAACCTATACCAACATCAGTAACCCTACAACTAGCAGATAGATCCATAAAATATCCAAGAGGTATTATTGAGGATGTGTTAGTCAAAGTAGGCAAATTCATATTTCCTGCTGATTTTATAATCTTGGATATGGCTGAGGACTATGAGATTCCTCTAATCTTGGGTAGGCCATTTTTGGCCACAGCTCGAGCCCTTATAGATGTGGAACAAGGTAAGCTGACCTTGAGATATGGTTAGGAAGAAGTAGTCTACAATGTGTTTAAATCTATGAAACATGCTAGTCCTGATAATACATGTTTTTGAATTGATGCTTATGATCATGTTATTCAAGAGAATTTTAATATGTGTGAATTTGAGACTCCTCTTGAGGCATGTTTAGTAGATAGTATTGATGAACTGTGTGTATCTTCACAGGAAGGTGCAGATGAAGTGATCCAAATGTTGGAGGCTTGTCCACCTTGGAACACTCGTAAAACCCCCAAGTTTATCACATTGGAAGCAACTTCGAGGCCAAAATTGAAGCCCTCAATTGAACAAGCCCCAGAACTTGAATTGAAAACCCTTCCTGAGTCTCTTAAATATGTATTTTTAAATGACAATAACACTTTACCGGTAATAATTTCTGCTGCATTGTCACATCTACAGGAAGAAAAGCTGATGAGAGTTCTATAGGGGCATAAAAAGGCATTTGGATGGACCATTGCAGACATCCAAGAGATAAGTCCAGCCATATGCATGCACAAGATACTCATGGAAGATGAGCACAAGCAGAGTGTGCAGCCGCAAAGAAGACTAAACCCGCTGATGCAAGAAGTGGTGAAAAAGGAGGTAATCAAACTCCTAGATGCATGTATCATCTATCTTATTTCTGATAGCGCATGGGTTAGTCCAGTTCAGTGTGTGCCTAAAAAGGGGGGAATTACAATAGTAAAAAACGATAATAATGAGTTAATCCCAACTAGGACCGTTACAGGTTGGAGAGTATGTATTGACTATAGGAAATTGAATGATGCCACCCGTAAGGACCATTTTCCCCTACCTTTTATCGATCAAATGTTAGAGAGATTAGCAGGACATGACTATTATTGCTTTTTAGATGGATATAGCGGGTATAACCAAATTGCCATAGACCCTAAAGACCAAGAGAAAACTACTTTTACTTGTCCTTATGGTACATTTGCATATAGGAGAATTCCTTTTGGTCTATGCAATGCTCCCGCTACATTTCAAAGATGCATGCTTGTAATATTTCATGACATGGTAGGCACATATCTAGAAGTGTTCATTGATGATTTTTCTTTGTTTGGTTCCTCATATGATAACTGCTTAAGTAATTTAGATGATGTATTAACAAGGTGTGAGGAATCAAATCGGGTGCTTAATTGGGAAAAATGTCATTTCATGGTTACACAGGGAATAGTCTTAGGACATAAAATCTCCTCAAAAGGGATTGAGGTAGACATAGCTAAGGTGGATGTAATTGGGAAATTACCTCCGCTTGGTTCAGTAAAACGAGTTAGGAGCTTTTTAGGACATGCAGGCTTTTATCGTAGATCCATAAAGGGATTTTCAGAACTATCTAAACAACTAAGTAATTTACTTGTTAAAGATGTTCCTTTTGTATTTGATGATGCTTGTCTAATTGCTTTTAAAACTCTTAAAGAGAAGTTAGTAAATGCACCTGCTTTGGTAAGCCCCGATTGGTCTCTACCTTTCGAACTCATGTGTGATGCTAGTGATCTAGCTATTGGGGCTGTCCTAGGACAGAGAAAAGACAAGGTATTCCATACAATTTACTACGCTAGTAGAGTACTGAATGAAGCTCAGGTAAATTATGCTACAACTGAAAAAGAATCACTTGCTGTAGTATTTGCATGTGAAAATTTTCATTCCTATCTAATCTTGTCTAAGGTAATAGTATATACTGATCATGCTGCCCTGAAATATTTGCTGAGTAAAGAAGATGCTAAACCCAGATTACTGCGATGGATTCTTTTGTTGCAGGAATTTGATTTAGAAATTAAGGATAAGAAAGGGGTAGAAAATGTAGTTGTTGATCACATATCTAGGATTGAAAATCCTTATGAAAACATGCCTATAAATGAGGAGTTCCCTGATGAACACCTCTATAAAGTAAATGACCAAAAAGCCCCATGGTTTGCACATTTTGCAAATTATTTAGTTTTAGGGATAGTACCCGGGGATCTAACATCCCACCAGAAAAAGAAATTTATACATGATGCAAAAGATTATATATGGGATGTTCCTCTGTTGTTTAAGGTTTGTGCAGATCAAATGATAAGGAGGTGTGTTCCCGACTCTGCAATCCAAGAGATTCTCTTCCACTGTCATGGGGGAGAAGTAGGAGGGCACTTTGGTCCTGCCAGAACAGCTCGTAAGGTGCTTCAGTCAGGTTTTTATTGGCCTACACTCTTTCATGATGCCTATGTATATGTCAAATGCTGTGATCGATGCCAGCGTACAGGTAATATCTCTAGGAAACAGGAGATGCCAAAGAACATCTCTCTTGAGGTGGAATTATTTGACCTTTGGGGGATTGATTTTATGGGACCGTTTCCACGCTCGAATAGTAATGAATACATTCTTGTGGCTGCGGATTATGTATCCAAATGGGCAGAAGCAGTAGCTCTGCCCACAAATGACCATAAACCAATATTAGCCTTTTTAAAGAAAATGTTTTTCCCGGTTTGGTGTACCTATGGCAATAATTAGTGATGGTGGAAAACATTTATGCAACAAATATTTTTGGAAACTTTTAGCTAGCTATGGAGTCCACCATCGATTGGCCACACCCTATCATCCCCAAACTAGTGGTCAAGTAGAAGTGACCAATAGGGAACTAAAGAGCATCTTGGAAAAGACCGTCAATGCATCTAGGAAGGATTGGTCTACCAGGCTTGATGATGCTCTCTGGGTTTACAGAACTGCATTTAAAACCCCTATTGGTTGTTCACCTTATAGGCTTGTGTATGGGAAATCCTGTCATTTATCTGTTGAATTAGAACATAAGGCTTTTTGGGCAATTAAATTTCTTAACTTTGATCCCCTAGCTTCTAGTTTAAACAGAGTAGTGCAGATAAATGAATTGGAGGAATTCCGATCTCAAGCTTATCACAATGTTGCATTGTACAAGGAGAGAACAAAGGCATGACATGACAAGAACATCAATCCCAGAGAATTTAAAGAAGGAGACCGGGTTTTGCTCTATAATTCTAAGCTTAAGCTCATAGCCGGTAAGCTCGTTTCAAAGTGGAGTGGGCCTTTTCGGGTGATGAGGGTTCTATCTAAGGGAGCCGTCGAGATCTCCGATGGTAAAGGGGCCCCATTTTTAGTGAATGGGCATAGAAACAAGCACTAATATGGTGGTATGATTGGGAATCAGGAAGTATTCTTCCTACAAGAGCCTGAAGTTGAGGTGTAGAGGCGGCCTAAGCCGCCTTTAAGTCGAGCCAACGACTTTAAACAAAGGCGCTTCTCGGGAGGCAACCCGAGGTGTGTATATGTATTTATTATGTTTTAAGTTGATCTGATTAAGGACGTCTGTCACTGCAGGTACCAGGGTTTGGGGTCTGAAGGAAAAAAGAGAAGCAATCCCCACTAATCTGATCCTTTGAGTAATACGGATTGGGCCATTCAGAGGGCCTCCTTGTGACACAGAATGGATGCCGAGTCGGGCCGCTATGAAGCACGTCAGGGCCGAACAACGGGCCGGAACGAGGCCCTTTACGGGTCAAGTGAAGGGCCGGAGTGTGATGCGGTACGGTTTATACACCGGACCGGATAGCAATACGGGCCAGTCCTTTGAGCGGGCCGGTCTGTCGCGCGTCACAGATGACTTGCCGTGCCGACCAATGGGCTGGCCCAAAACCTGAAAACCTGATCCCTTTCCTAAACACCTCCGCCACCACTCCTTTTTCCTCACCTTATCTCCTTCGTCCCAAACACCTATCCTTCATCTCAGCAACTCCTTATACCACAAACACATACCTTCATCTCTCTACATCAACCCTCCACAACAACAACAAACCACCCCCTCCATCTCCATCAGCACCTCCTCGACACCTAAGGGAAATCACCGGCGCAGTGCAGAAGACCCGTCCCGTGCTGCATTCCGAGCCGTTCCAAGACCACTCCGGCACGCGTTCCGGCGTCTACAGCGAAGCTTTGGGTTCTGCGTTTCGACACGGGAAGAGACACGTACCGGATTGTATTCCGGCATGGTAAAGGACCTGTACCATGTTGTATTCCGGCACGGTAAGCGACCCGTCTCGTGTTACTACCGGCCCTCGGTTTAAGCCGTTCTGTGCTGCATTCCGGCACGCCCTGTGACCCGCCCCATTCCTCATTCCGTTCCGAACCAGTGCAGAACCAAGAAATTCAAGATTTCGGGTATAATCGGCTATGCAAGGAAGAGAACTCAAAAGGGAAAATCAGGGAAAGGATCGAGCTCCCAAGCAAGAAATCAAGAAGCCCCTGAGCAACCTGTGGAAAATTGGATTGTCACAAGTCCACTGCCTCGACGTCCTCGTTCACCTGACTCGGATATAGGTACTCTTGGCATCCCTTGCCTTCTTTTCAGTGATAACCCTGTTCGGAACACACGACTCGAGCTTTTGCAGGGAAGAGAAATAATGACACCCAAGTTTGTCGACTTGGGCTTTGTGCAAATAGGACTCCGGTGTAGGGAGGAGTTTATCAACCAGCTGGAGGAAGTCAGTTTGTCGACTCTTTCCACTTGGTATCCTTGTTCCTATAGGAACCTAACACTGGAGTTCTTGGCGTCATTTAGCATTCGATGGGCCACTAACGACAGGGTCGTGTGTTTCCGGTTGTGTGGACGAGAGTTCCGACTCTCCCAAAGGGAGTTCGGGCTAGCTCTTGGTTTCACTCCTTATGAGGGGGACCTACCCGACCCACCCACAATAGCAGAATGCTGGATACATATTTCAAAGCCTGGGGATGGCTTTAGCAACAGTCCGAACGCTACTCGGTTGAAATCCCCTGTGCTGAGATATTTCCACAGAGTGTTGCCATACACCATTTTTGGTAGGGGAGACAATGCTCATACCCTTACACATAGGGAAATCAAGATTGTGTATTGCTTTGAGGTGGGAAGAAGAGCTCCCTTTGAATTCTTTGTCCTGGAATATTTGGAGGAATAGGTCAAGAATAAAAATGGAAAAATTGGGTGTGCTGCAATAGCTGCCCAATTGGCACAATCTCTCGGAATGTGGGATGATCCTCAAGAGGAAGCCATGCCTCTCCCCACTCAGGGGGGATTACATAGACAGAGTCATCTTCAGCAAGAAGGAGTTATTTGAGGGTGTTGGGGGTAATCCGACACTAGAGGAGCGAGTGATGGCTCTGCAGGAGGAGATGACTGAGCTCCGAGCTGAGGTGGCTGACTTGAGACAGGGCCAGGGCAGACATGACACTATTCTCCAGAGACAGTCCACTGATATTCGGCAGGTCCGAGAGCAAGTGGATCTCTGGAAGGATGTGCCGGGCCACATTGATTGGATTAGGCAGCGGATGGAGGCACCTTGGTACCAGTCCCGACCTAGGGGTTCCTCGGGGAACCAGTGAGACCCGCCCCACAGGCGGGTCACTTTATATCCTTTTGTATATAGGTGTTGAGTTTCTCCATTATTATTTTTATATGCCTGCTGTGTGTCTAACTAGTTTTCTATGTTGTCAGCAGTGCTTGGGCGTTATGGTTATGGAGGAGCTCTGTCTTTTTATTTTTCGTGTTTTAATGTGTTTTCTGTTTTTGAGTCTGTGTCTAGCAGGTGCTCTGCCGATCAGTGGCTTCTGGAACAATGCTTGGGTGGCTTCTGTGGCCACCCTTTTCGTCGAGCTAACGATGTTAAACAAATGCGCTGGTTGGGAGGCAACCCAACACATGGCGTGGGGAGCGAGATGAGAGCAACGGAGCATATTTTGGTGCCAAACCTCCTGGAGGTTTTCTCGGGCAAAGAGCTCTCCACCCATCCATGCACGAGGATATCCACCATCAGTGCAGTTCACGTAGCGATTCTTCGAGGGGCGGTATCTCTTTCCCCTCCTATTTTGTATTGGCTATCGCCATTTACTTCTCGTATGCTATTTGGGGGCCATGAGTGCCTGACTTGTCGTGCTGATAGAAAAAAGCATATAGGTTGTGTGAACTGTTTATACCTGCTGATCATACGTGTGGGGTGTTCATTCGTCATTTATCCATCATGTGCATGTGTAGATATGTGTTTAGAGTCGCACTGGGGAAAGTGCTGAGTTTCAAGTGTGGTGTGGGGTATGCCTTGCCTCGCATTGCATTGTGTTTTATTTTGTGTGTTCATGCATCATTTCGTGTCATAAAAACCTTGAAAAATCCAAAAAAAAAAATCCAAAAATTCAAAAAATCAAAAAAATATTTTCTGGTGATATGTGAGTATAATGTAGATGTCCTTGAGATTTCGATGATTGAACTATCGTAGATGCTATTTTCTTTGCATGAGTTAAAGTTGTATATGGGCATAAATGAATCGAACGAGTATGAAAGCACATGCATTATGTTTAGCTCGTTCGCTCGTGTTTCAAGTGTTTGCTTTAACTAGGGTTGATTTTCCTTGATTCCGATGCATGGTAAATTGAGTCTAGAACTACATGTATGACCCATTCGAGGCGAAATAAGAATAAGGAACATGGTTATTTGAGAAAATGATTGTAGGCCATCTATGGACTGTTTGAGCCAAAATTTCCTACCTTTGCATGATTATATCTCTTAGTCACCCCATTTGAGCTTTAACTTGTCGTTTCTAACCCGAACAATATAATCCTATGTGCTTTTCGTTTTGTTTTATATCCTCTTTATTATTTGAACCTTTATCTCTTGGCTTTGGTGCTTCATTGAGAGGGGTTATTATTTGGGATGTTGAGTAAGCGAAAGAAAGAAAGAAAAAAATTGTATTTATATGCCATTGGGTTGTATTGGGAGAAGTTTTTATAGCATGACCCCGAAAAAAAAGAAAAAAAAATAGAAAAAGAGGGAACAATATCAGATTTTATGTCCATATGGAAAAGATAAGTGTGGGGTAATGCAAGATGGGTTAAATAATGGTGGTGTAGATGTGGATAGCTAAGAAAAAGAAAAATGAGCAAATTAGTGCTACACTTAGTTATTCAATAAAAGAAAAATGGGGGGAGAAAATGCAAATGGAGAATGGTGCTTAAACGGGGTTTGGGATGTGTGATATATTCTTGGGTGTGAGTTGAAGCACTTGTGTCACGAGGTACTATTTTAGCTTCTTTTCATATCTCTTCCACACCCTTTGCCTAGCCTTACATTACAAGCTTTTGCAAAGACCTTTTTGATTCTTAAAGACCATGATTCCTTACAATTAGTGGAGATGGGTCTAGCATGATAGCGTATGAATCTCTAAAGTCCATGTAAAGGGAAAAAGGGAAACACCCGGTTATTGTGAATGAAGAAATGCGAGTTTAGATGAACGGAGTTAATCATTAATGTGAGTAGCATCATATTTTGTGGTATTCATTAGCCTATATGCTTCTTTGACAAGTGTAAGGTCTTGTGGCATGTAACGACTCTGAGAAAATCTTTATGATCCACTGTGCATGATTACTCATTTGTCACCTATTTTCGTTCCTCTTTGCATGCATCATATAGTGTGTTTTAGGAATGCATTAGATTTAGGTTCATGCATTGCACGTGCATCTTTACTTTTCTGTTTTTGAATAAAGGAGGCCCGGACTCCTCCTATCGAGGTGAACCTCGGGCTTTAACCGGGACTTATCTTTTAATGTTTTATTAGTTTGGTTTTCTCGGGACGAGAAAATTTTAAGTGTGGGGTGTTGATGTGGACGCAAAATGCATCGTTTTCGATGTTTTTAAGCCCACATCTTAAGCTTTTCGGTCCCGGGAATATGTTGTTTAATGCATTTCTTCTTACTTTCGTACAGTGATCCCTGAGTCTAGAGTTTATAGGTATTTGGAGCAAAACGATGATATTTATCAGAACAAATAAGCCGAGCAGCTGCACGACAGAAGATCGAGCCAAGAATGGGCAGCTAACTTCGGATCCTCAGACCCACACGTTCCGTATGGGAATCCGGGCCGGAACAAGGCCCGTTCTGTGCGGGAATCCGGGCCGGAACCCGTCCCGTGCTACCTACCGGGCCAGAACCCGTCCCGTGCTACCTACCGGGCCGGAACCCGTCCCGTGCTACCTACCGGGCCGGAATGCCATGCGTCCCGTGCGTGTTACCGTGCGCCTGGAAGGAAAAGAACCAGTGCCCTCTGTTTTGATCCGGCACATGACATGCTCCGTATCACCTAAAGGGCCGGCACGTGATATGTTCCGTGCCACCTAAAGGGCCGGTACATGACCCGTTCCGTGCCTCTTAGAGGGCCGGAATGGGGCATGTTCCGTATCACGCTCCGTGCCACTCGTGTCCAGACCTGCGTTTTCTGAAACCCTATTTAAGCAATTTCAAGACATAATTTGAGGGGTTACGAATTTTGTGAGAAAAAAAGGAGAACTTTGGAGCTAGGGCTTGGAGCTTGAAGGAAGAAGAGTGCATCTTAGAGCTAGGATTGAAGACTATTGTGGTTTTACATTTCGTATTTGGGTATTGTGTATCAAACTCATTACATTATGTTTATCTACATGTCTTCTTCTTCACTTTGCTTGCTCTTCTTCTCCATCATGAACTAAACTTCCATTTGATCTAGGGCTAGGGGAAGCAATATGGGTAATTGATTCAATGTGTTTGTAGTTATATTGTGCAATTTGTGTTTAGGATAATGTTTACATAATTTGGATTTAATGCTTCATCAAACTGGCCACTTGATAGTTGATTAGGTTTTAGCACTCAATAATCGAAAGCTGAGAGTGATTAAAGGACTAAGGATTATGTAACTCGGGTTTAAATCTAGTCTCTAATAAAGTTAGGTTAACACGAGTGTAACAGCTATAGGCGTATAAACTGAAAGTTAGAGGAGTTCATGAATCGTAATGTTGTATGTCTCACTACACCCAGATTAGAAATAACTAGGTGGTCAGATTATATTAGGGACCTAATTCGATCGAAAGATGTTTAGGACCAGCTGAGAGAATTTCCGTTACCTTTAGACTTACCTTATTTGCACATGTAAACACAAACTCCTGCGAGTCAATAGTCATTTTGTGACCCCGTTAAAGCCCTAGATCACCTTTCCCCCTGAATTTCACAAACACTTGAACTTTTCTCTTTGTTTATTTCAATTTGCTTTACAATTTGTTGTTTAGAACTTTCAAAACGAAAACCAATCAATTCTCAGAAACAGATTAGTAACAGATTATAAATCGAGTGACTGTGTTACTGCTCCCTTGGGTACGATAACCGGACTTAAAACCGATTTACTACTTGACGACCGGTGCGCTTGCCGCACCCTTTTTGTGAGTTAATTCTTAGGGCGTCAGTGTCGAATCTGATGAGGAGGGGGAAGACCGAAATTGTGGCTGGATTTCTACAACCTCGGTATTGGGGCTAGGTGGTCGCGGCGATAGGTGGTCGAAACAAGAAAGGTTTGAGCTACGAGAGGCTTGGCCATAGCAGACAGTGATAGGGAGAAGAGAGGGGAGAGATAGGTGGAGGCGGCGAGGATAAAAGAGAGAGAGGAGAAAGGGGTCTACGTTTTCTTTTGGGTCAAAAACCTCAGCCTCTTAGACCGTGAGAGTCGTTTGGCCTTGGTAATATGATATTATGATTGTAAAGAGTCGAGTTATTAAACGAACCGTTTAAACTTGAGCTATTAATATTCCGTTTGATCTTTTTAGAATTAAATTCAAGCTTGACTATTTTTTGCTAAATGGAAATCAATCTCTAGCTTTTAGGTTATGTTAGACCATGTCAATCAATCTTTTTTTCGAGTTTGGCTGAATGCTGAAAATATTGAGCTCTTTACCATATTCGCAACACATTTAACTTGACATTTTTTTTCTTCATATATATGAGTTAATGAACCCATTTTTTCTAAAAATTCTCTTACGCTTGAGAGCAAATCCTAGCTCTAGCCTATGTAATTATAATAATCCCTACTCCTGTTTTTACTGTTGACACTACTGTTGACATCGCTTTTGCAATCACTATCGACCATGTCATTCATCGGTCTCCTCCGATACAGCTTTCTCCCTCGATGGCTCCGCTCCCTTCTCTTGATGCGAAGTTGTCATTAAAGGCCCGACGTAGGAGGAAGCCGAAGCAATTCCTAGCCGGCCTTCCCTCAGCATCTCCATCTCATTCGACGACTCTACCACTCCTCTCGCTCTCCATGGCCGATGGGTTCCTCCATGTTATCCCCTTCCTGGAAACCACGTAGAGGACGACCGGGGAAGGCCAAGGTCGTTTATTTGCCTACAAGAAACCCCCCATTGGCTCTCCCTCCACCGCTTACGGTCGCGTCCTGTCCTACTCTTCATGCCGCAGCCGGGTCTCTTCCCATCACTCCACTGCAATGGGACCTTGCGCGTGGGAAAGCTTCGTTCGATGATTCCCCAAGGTCGGCTTTGGAAGCGTTGGGCATAGGTCGATCGCTTCCTAACGCGGGTAGGATCCCGCTCATCCCCTCTTTCCTCATTGTCCTGGTTGGAATGTTTCGCGGCCGAAAGGTGGCTCAACCCTCGAATGGTAAGCCATCGCCCACGACATTGGCTTCACTAGATATGCTGGCCTTCATGGCGTGTCTTCAAGACAGCCTATCGTCTTGCTCTCTCGAGGAGGATGAAGAGGTGGAGGTTGTGGTCCAATACTCTCTTGTCAACTCCTCTATCCTCGCACGCCAACAGTTCGGGTTGGTGGGCAAGTTGTGGGCACCAAGGCCCCCACCAGAAGGACGTCTTCCTCTGCATCATCACCATTGCATAAGAGCGGTCTACGGAGGGCCTGATCATCAAAGATATTAGTCCGGGTATCTTTGGCTTCTACTTTAGGTCGGCAGAGGCTCAGTCCTTGGTCCGGGGTAATGAACCCTGGTGTTTCGACGGGCGTCCCCTTTTGCTTGTAGATATGGACCCTTAGGCCCAATAGCTTTCTGTATTATACCGGTTGCAACTGTGGGTCCACACTTAGGTTCTTCCGCCCTTGGTGCGGACGAAAGCGACAGGAGAAACGATCGGTGATACATTGGGAGCTTGTGTTGAGGTCCCCTGCGATCAATGAGGGATGTGCTGAGGAGGTGTTGTGAGGGTGCGCTACTGGCATCTCTTGGAATGCCCTCTCTGTCGGGGACTTCTACTGCGCTTTAGGGAGTTCTCGGACCGCGTGAGGGTCACACTCACATATACGAAGCTTCCAACCTTCTACTTCAACTATGGGAGGATCGCCATATAGTTCGAGAGTGTGAGCTGGAATTGCGAGGTACCCTGAGGTATGATACCTCTTTCCTAGAGTACCAAAATGAAAAGAAGGTGAAGCCCTATGCAACAGACTGGGAGGAGAGATCACCATCGAACATACCACCGGGCTTCGGGTCTTTATCCCTAAGCACTGTATCTAAGGGCGCCTCGTCTCAAGGAAGGAGCCCGTGTGTTTCCCCAAGCACTGTATCTAAGGATACAGGACCTCGGGCCAACACCCATGCCGGAAAGGTGGATCCTGGCTGGAAAAATTTGCTGACCGACAAGCTCTCTGGAGTTAAGGTCATTAAAGTTTCAGCCCCCATTTCTCTTGGGCACAGATATAATGAAGGGGGTAGTATTAAAGGAGTGAAGAGGGATGATGCTGGTGAACCTGGGATGGCTGGTATGTAGCCTCGCCAAGAGGAATGTTTACTTCCCCAGGCTTCAAGGAATGGCCCCGGGAGGGGTCCCTGGTTAAAGCCTTGCCTCCTACAATTGATGTAGTCTAGGCTGGGGCATTTGAGCAGGACTTTCAGTTTCGTTTTACAACCCCCACCTTTCCTTTCTGCCTATGGGACGTCTCAATACTGTCTATGACGATTATAGTATTAAATTAACTGTGAACGAATTTGTTCCGTGTCTGTTCTTCCTTAGTGGTCAGAGAATGTGTTTCTTGTCGCACATCTATGTAGTTGAATTCTAATTTTAATAAAATTACAACTTCCTGTAAAAAAAGCTCAATTTTTCTATATGTCGCTTGATTTTTTCTCATAACTTTTTCTATAAGTTGCTTGATCTTTCCTCATAAAAATTGTTCATGGGTAGTGGGTGATTAGAGGTGTGAGGTTTTTGAAATGACCATTTCCTGTTCTTGATTTTTTTTTATCGACGAAAACAAATTTAAATTAACCTCTTATGAGGTAGAAAAGATTACAAAAAAACAATCTCACTACAGATTGCAACAAACCAATGTACAACACAAAGTTACCCAAATTACAAGTGCAAACTAACACCAAAACCCCAAGCCAGAATTGTAATAACCACTCCCGGTCAATGCCAGTCAAACCTGCGAAAAACAGGAAAATTTAAAAATTTTAAGACAGACACTTAATTGAACCTAGAATTGACCCCGAGGGTCATACCGGACTTAAGTTGACCCCGATATCGACCAAAGTGAGTTCCGGGGGACTCAGGGCAATTTTCTGATCAGTTTGGGAAATGTTGACTTTTCGCTGGAAAAGTGAACCGAGCGACGTTTTGGTCCATTCGAGGACCGTTTTGGATCCAAAAAGCTTAGCCGTCGTCGCAGCGGTCTTAGTTGAGCTGTTTCCTTGTATCTCGTGAAGTTTCGTAATTTCTTGGAAAAAGTGCCTGTTCGGGGCCCGAAACGTCCGATTTTCGCGAATCTGATTGGAAAATATCTTCTAGATATTTTTCCAAAAAGGTGTGGGACCCACCTTGCCACTTGTCAAACAAGTGGTGGTGTTAGGTTTTGGGGGGAAAATAAGATGAGAGATAAGGGGGGGGGGGGGGGGGTTCGGCCAAGGCAAATCAAAAGAGAACAAAATAGAAAAAGAAGAGAGAAGTTAAGAGAGAGAAGGAGAAGGAGGAAAAGGGAGAAGAAGAGAGAAAGCTAGGGTTTGGGCTACTATTCACGAGCTTCAACCATTGGATCGTCTCAACGTTCCAAGAATCAAACTCACACCGTCTTCCTCTACGGTAATCACCAAACTAAGCTTCGTTTTGTCAAGTTCTAAAATTAGGTTTTAGTTTAAAACTATTAGTTTAGGGTTGTATTAGGATGGGGGATCGTTGGAGACGTTTTGGAGACATTTTGGGGTGAAGGGGACGTTTTCCGGTGACCGGGAGCTCGAGGGGAGCTCCGGCCACCATAGGGGGTGGCCGTCCGGCCATGGGGTGGCTGGCCGGAGCTAGGGCCGGCCACCACCATGGTGGGCCGGGCCCACTTGAACCCTAGCCACCCACGGCCAAGGTGGGCCAGGTGGGGCCCACTTGCTCGGGTGCTCGGGTTTTGTGTTCGGGTGGTTTAGAACGTTCCACGGGTCATTAATTAACAACCGGATCGAAATTTGGATTTAAATTGTGAAAGTTGTAATTGACGGGTTTAGAAACTTTAAACGCTAATTAAATGACTCGGAAGTCGGAATTCGATTCCGTCGAGTGCATAGGACCCCTTAAATTATTCTAAGACCGTAGAAATGAAAACGGGAATTTTCGGAGCCCCAGAAGGGCGGTTCCAAAACCCGGGCAGATTCGCCATGTCGGGTGAATCGGCCTTTTCCGGGTCCATTATCGACAATGTCGAGTAATTGGGAAGTTTGGGAGTAATCGACATTGTCGGGGTTACTTTTGGGCGTCAAGTTTATTAAATTCCAGTTTATGTCTGCGAACTTAAGGGTATTTAAATTGTGTTCTTATTAGATCGTGCTGCAGACCGAGGCAAGGGAAAGCTAGGCGAGTGATCGAGATCACACCGGAGCTTGTTGGTTAGCTTTTGGAGAAAACACACGAGGTAGGGAAAAGTAGTCGGATCTCGGCCCTGATTAGGGAAAGTTAGCAGTAGAATTGCATGTGACACCAGGGTGTCGTGGGTTTAGTAGGTTTATCGAATATTAGGAAGGCAGGTGACACCGGGTAGTGTCGTATGATACGGGAACGTAGCGAACATTAGAAATGCATGTGACACTTAGTAGTGTCGTAGGAGCAGTGAACTTATCGATATTAGAATTATTGGAGGCATGTGACCATGCTCGGAGGTTGATTGTTTAGTTTGTGTCTTGGGTGGCCATGAGAGCCCGTACTTTACTGTTGTGTCTTGGGTGGCCATGAGAGCCCGTGTTTTACTGTTGTGTCTTGGGTGGCCATGAGTGCCTGTGGAGTGTTGAACTTTGCTTGTGATTGTGATTGTGGTTACCCGAGGTTGGATACCCGACTTTGTATCGGGGAAGTTGCGTGAGGGGTGGCTAGCCACCCGACTGAGATCGGGGGTAGGGGAGAGGTTTTGGACTAGCCTCTCGACTGGGATCGGGAGAAGGTACGCGCGGGTGTGACTAGTCGACCGACTGAGATCGGGGGTAGGGGAGAGGTTGTGGACTAGCCTCCCGACTGGGATCGGGAGAAGTTGCGCGACAGGTCGACCGCCTGACCTGACTGGGATCGGTAAAAGGCGAGAGAGATGGGTTACTGAGCAGCTGGCGTGCGATCCTTTGTGATCTTGTTTGGTGTGCGATCCTTTGTGATCTTGGGTGTTGCGTGATTGTCTGTCGTGTCTTTGGAGGAGGTCGTCAATCGTTGTGTCCGGTCTACATTACGCGTCCGAGTGTTGAGTCGGTTGAGGAAAGTAACAGTGTGTGTGTGTCGGTCGGGTCACTTGAGTTTGGGGATAGTAGTCCCCGGTGTTGAGTTGTTATTGGTGTTACCGACATTGTCTGCTAAGTATGCCGTAGTCAGTCTGTTATCCGTGGTGGTGAGCGAACGCTCACTCCTAGCTGCTTTTCCTACAGGTACCGGTCGCAGGTTGGACTAGGTGAGCTTCCAAAGCTTGAAGAGCTAGGAGCGGGATTCTGGGTTTATTGTTGAGTCTAGCGACGTATACCATGCTTTTGTCCACTTTTTGGAACGTATTTTGAGTTGTAAATATTATTTTTGATGAACATATGGTGATTTTAAAGCGAGTTATGTAAAAGGTTTCAAAATGTTTTATTGTTTTAAACGTTCGCGTCCTGAGTTCGGTTTACTGAAATTGGGGCGTGACAGCTTGGTATTAGAGCTCGAGGTTTCACAACTCAGACTGTACGTCAATTAGGTGGGGAGAGTCGAGTCAGTAAAGTCCCTTCGTGCGTTGGGGACGCAGGTCGGAACCGTGTGTAGACCCGTTGTGTTGTGAGTCCTGTTTGTGTTTGTGTGTATGTGCAGTACAGGGTTACTGGCATACTGTTTGTGTGTTGCTACGTGAAACATTTTTAAACTGTCGCGACTCGACTCAGGGGCGCCCCTGTAGTCGAGCGTGACGGTGTTGGTATCAAGTGGGTACAATGTATTTCGGGGACACCTGGACCGGGTTGTAACTACCTGATGTCAAGAAATGATGTTTTTAATGAAGTGGAGAAAGTTTTTAAATTGGTTGGCCCTGTGGGCGTGTGTGACTTTGGTTGGCCCTGTGGGTGTGTGTGACTTTGGTTGGCCCGGTGGGCGTTTGTTGTTGTTGTTTGGCCGTGTCGGCTTGTGTTTGGTTGAGGTTGAATGACTTGATTTGTCTGTGAGTCGTGGCGCGTGTGTTTGGTGAATTGGTGGTCAAGCGTGTGTGTCGTTTAAGGCTAATTTTAGGGTTAAAACGGGTTAAGATTCGAGTTTGAAACGAGTTTGGAAAACAGGTCTCCGCGAGCGTCACGGATCCTGTCACGGATCCGTGACGGACTAGAGCGATTTGGCAAATTTTAGGTCTTCACGGCTCCGTGACCCCAACCGTGACGGGGTCTGCCACGGATCCGTGACCCCTGTCTTTTACACCGTCTTGATTACGTAGTTTTCGGGTGTTGTTGCGCGGCTTGGTGTACGTTTGTGCGGTTTAATTGAGGTTTCGCTTACGTATTATTATAGTTAAAGTGTAAATAGCGTGAGCGGGGTGACGTTTAGTGACAAGTACGTTAGGGTAGACGTAGACCGTGTGAACGCTAGTGTATTTGAGCATGTTGTCATTATATAAGTTCGCAAACTGAACGTTTGCGTGTATCCGTGCAAAGGATACTGACACATGGCTCGCGGAAGACGAGGACGATCAGCGGTAACACGGGGACGGGCGCCCGTGTGAGGCAGGCGGGGACGGTCAGCAGGGACACCAGGACGGGTGCCAACCGTTGAGCCCGCTGAGTACGCGGAGGCCCAGGGTACTTCTGTCGGAGTAGACAGGAGGAGCGACGCGGGACCGTCTACGGGCACGCCCAGCGTCCTGCCGGTCGCAGACCCTCCCGTTACGACTGCCCTGGACGAGCTGACCAGGACAGTCCAGAGTTTGGTGGCGATCATCGCCAGTCGAGAGTCGGCATCGCCAGCTCAGGAGGCAGCATCGGTCCCAGTGAGGCCCGTTATGGTAGAGGACCATACGGCCCGGACCCTGCTGGACTTCCTAAAGCTAGGGATACCCGCTTTTGTCGGGGAGCCGAACCCCGACCTAGCCGAGAGGTGGCTAGAGCTGGTCACGCGGGACCTGGACACATCAGGTATCGAGGATGGCCACCGTAGAGTGTCCTTTGCAGCTCATCAGCTGAGGGACAGGGCCTACCACTAGTGGGGGCGTGTGAGGGACAGTGTCGGGCACGACTACGGCATCTTCCAGACGGTCTTTCTGGCACAGTATTTCCCCGAGTCGGCTCGGTTGGACCGACATCGGCAGTTTCTGGACCTGCAGCAGGAAGGGATGTAAGTGGCAGAATACGAGGCCAAATTCACGGCCCTGACCAGATTCGCGCCAGAGATGGTGGCGATAGAGCAGAACCGTTGCCTGCGGTTCGAGGGGGGACTGAGGCCAGTGATTCGGGACAAGGTTCTCTCCTTGAGGTTGCGAAAGTACTCAGAGCTCGTGGACACTACAGCGACGGTGGAGCATGGTATCCGGGATGCGGCCAGGACCCGTGAGGTTCGACAGCGGCCGACCAACTTTGCAGGGCCTCCGAGTCACGAGACCCGAGGAGACAGAGGACCACGGGGTTCTTCCGACCACATGCTCATCAGGGTGGAGCGAGACAGCTAGGGTCGGTGGCGTTAGTGGGGCCAGCCGCGTCAGAGAGGGCGCCGACATGCTTTACCTACGGGCAGCAAGGCCACTTTCATCGAGAGTGTCAGATGGGAGGAGGGCCCGCGACCAGCGACTAGCCGGACGGGCCAGGGCACGGAGTCGAGAGCCGCAAGACCGGCTGTTTCCGGTGCGGCCGGGTTGGACACACCATTGCATGGTGTCGTGAGCCGTTGAGGGCAACGTCAGCGCAGCGACCGCAGTAGTCGCGTACAGTACAGTCACCCAGGGGTCGCCCTCGTCAGAGTCAGCAGTCGAGGTTTTCGCAGCCGTCAACGAGTGCGCCGGTTCCGAGACAGCAGCAGAGATCTGGGTATACAGCAGTCAGTGCGCCGGGTCAGAGGCAGCAGACGTCACAGGGACGAGTGTACGCAGTTACCGACTCCCGGGCCACAGGATCTACTACATACCGCGAGACCATTCAGGGTACGTGTTTATTGTATCATTTATGGGCGTTATTCTTATTTGATACCAGGGCATCGCACTCGTTTATTTCGTTGAGTTGTGCGGAGAGGTTGGGGTTGAGCTTAGAGCCGTTGAGTCCACCCTTGTGCCTGGACACACCAGTTGGGGTGGAGTATCGTTGACTAGGGTCTGTCGTTCCTACGAAATTAGAGTCGCAGACTGTCCTTGCCCTGGTGACCTTCTCGTACTGGGAATGACGACTGTTGATGTGATCTTGGGAATGGATTGGCTGGCGAAGTACCGAGCCTATATCGACTACTACAGGCGACGAGTGACAGTGTCAGTAGGCCGTACGAAGGTGACGTTCATTCTGGGTAGTAAGAGCGGGGTCCTCCTGTCGGCGTTGTCCGCAGTGGAGGAAGTATCGGCTGTGCAGAGCCGAGAGTTACCGCGAGTGGTATGCGAGTTCCCTGAGGTCTTTCCTGAGGAGTTGAGCGGGTTGCCACCAGAGCGTGAGGTGGAGTTCGGGATTGACCTGGTGCCGGGAATGGCAGCGATATCGATGACGCCTTACAGGTTTGTGCCGACAGAGTTGATTGAGCTGAAGCGTCAGCTCGAGGAGCTTCAAGAGAAGGGATTTATCCGTCCGAGAGTATCACCGTGGGGAGCACCAGCACTCTTCGTGAAGAAGAAGAGTGGAGCGCTTCGGATGTGTATAGATTACCGGAAGCTGAACCGGGTAACGGTGAAGAACCGATACCCGATGCTGAGGATCGATGACTTGTTCGACCAGCTGAGAGGGTCAACATGTTTCTCGAAGATTGATCTGCGATCCGGATATTACCAGTTGCGAGTCCGAGAGGGGGACGTCGCAAAGACTGCATTCTGGACACGCTACGGCCATTACGAGTTCTTGGTGATGCCGTTTGGGCTGACGAACGCACCTGCAGCGTTCATGGATCTGATGAACAGTATATTCCGGCCGTACTTAGATCAGTTTGTGGTGGTGTTCGTAGACGACATCCTGATCTATTCGCAGAGCGAGGCGGCACATGAGGTGCATCTGAGGACTGTTCTGACTCTACTGCGCAAGCATCAGCTATATGCCAACCTGGAGAAGTGCGAGTTCTGGCTCGCTGAGGTGAAATTCCTCGATCACATCGTGTCCCGCGACGGTATACTGGTCGATCCGTCGAAGATCGACGCGGTTTCGAAGTGGGCACGGCCCACGAGTGTCTTCGAGATCCGCAACTTTCTGGGGTTGACGGGCTATTATCAGCGATTTATCCAGGACTTTGCGCGACTAGCCGCGCCGATGACTCTGTTGACGCGCAAAGGAGTTGGGTTTGTGTGGACAGAGGATTGTGAGCGTGCATTCACGGAGTTGAAGACTCGTCTGACTACCGCTCCAGTGTTGGTAGTGCCAGAGCGAGGGATCGGGTATGAGGTCTACTGTGATGCGTCCGGGGAAGGATTGGGCTGCGTATTGATGCAGTTGGGTAGAGTTTTCGCTTATGGCTCCAGGCAGTTGAAGACACACGAGCGCAACTATCCTACCCACGATTTGGAGCTAGCAGCAGTCGTGTTCGCATTGAAGGGCTGGCGGTATTATCTGTATGGTGAGGGGGTTCAGGTGTTCTCGGATCACGAGAGCCTCAAGTACATCTTTTCCCAGCGAGACCTGAACATGCGCCAGCGACGATGGATGGAGCTACTTGAGGAGTACGACTTTGAGCTACACTACCATCCGGGTAAGGCGAACGTGGTCGCCGATGCCTTGAGTAGGAAGTCGGTTCCGAGTCTTGCTAGCATATCGGTCTGAGAGTGGGACATGATGGGGGAACTGAGCACGTTCGGGCTTGAGCTAGAGGAGATTACTGGTGACATGGCCATGTGCTCATTAGTGGCTCAACCCTCACTACTTGCCCGAGTGTTGGAGGCGCAGTCGGAGGATGTCGAGACGCTAGAGATCCGAGATAGGGTCGTCCGAGGCGACGAAGTGGAAGGCTGGGAATTTAGTGCTGATTGGGGGTTACGGTATCGAGGAGGGTTGTTCGTGTCGGGCAACTGTAGAGACGACGTGTTGCGAGAGTCGTATCATTCGCGTCTTACAGTGCACCCGGGGGGCACCAAGATGTACCGTGACGTTAGGCGGCACTTCTGGTGGTGCGGGATGCGGGGAGCAGTCGCAAAGTTTGTATCGAGATGTCTCATCTGTCAACAGGTGAAGGCCGAGCATCAGCGTCCCGCAAAATTGTTGCAGCCACTGCCGATTGCCCAGTGGAAGTGGGAGCATATCACGATGGACTACCGAGATCGCCTAAGGGACATGACGCCGTATGGGTAGTAGTCGACTGGTTGACCAAGTCGGCCCATTTCCTGGCTATGAGGATGACTGATCCGGTCGACAAGTTGAGCAGCTTGTACATTCAGGAGATAGTGCGTCTCCATGGGGTCCCTATGTCGATAGTGTCTGATAAGGATCCTCGTTTCACGTCCAGGTTTTGGACGAGTCTGCAGACCGCGTTGGGGACTGAGGTTCGACTCAGTACAGCACACCATCCCTAGACAGACGGTCAGTTCGAGCGCACTATTCAGATCTTGGAAGACATGTTGCGAGCATGTGTACTGGATTCCAGGGGATCATGGGAGACCCACCTGCCG
This sequence comes from Erodium maritimum, assembly GCA_963921825.1. Classification (NCBI taxonomy): domain Eukaryota; kingdom Viridiplantae; phylum Streptophyta; class Magnoliopsida; order Geraniales; family Geraniaceae; genus Erodium; species Erodium maritimum. The sequence continues at coordinate 94,061,395 of OY997588.1, read as the reverse complement.
TTGGTCGAGTTCGCCTACAACAACAACTACCAGGCCAGTATTGGGATGGCACCGTTCGAAGCGTTGTATGGGAGGCCGTGTCGATCGCCAGTGTGTTGGGCAGAGGTGGGGGACAAGAGTCTGCTGGGGCCAGATCTTGTCAGAGAGACGACAGAGAAGGTCGCGCTGATACGCGATCGGTTGAAGACCGCGCAGAGTCGGCAGAAGAGTTATGCCGACAGACGACGTCGACCTCTTGAGTTTGCGGTTGGGGATCACGTGTTACTGAAGGTGAGCCCGAGGAAGGGACTGGTACGGTTCAGACGCAGCGGGGGAAAGTTAGCCCCGCGGTACATTGGACCGTTCGAGATCTTGGGCAGAGTGGGAGCAGTGGCTTATCGTCTGGCGTTACCACCGCAACTTGGGAGAGTTCATAACGTCTTCCACGTGTCCCAGTTGCGAGAGTACAATGTGGACCCCTCGAACGTCATTGAGTGGACAGATATCGAGGTGGCTGACGATGTCACCTATGAGGAGCAGCCGGTTCGGATCATGGACACACGGGAGCAGCAACTGCGTGGCAAGATTATCCGCCTGGTACGAGTATAGTGGAAACATCACGGGGCTGAGTCGACTTGGGAACGCGAGGACGAGGTTCGCGCGAAGTACCCTGACTTGTTCGACTCCCGAGGTACGTCTGTTTTAAATTTCGCGGACGAAATTCCTTTAAGGGGGGTAGATTGTAATAACCACTCCCGGTCAACGCCAGTCAAACCTGCGAAAAACAGGAAAATTTAAATTTTTTAAGAAAGACACTGAATTGAACCTAGAATTGACCCCGAGGGTCATACCGGACTTAAGTTCGGGTGGTTTAGAACGTTCCCCGGGTCATTAATTCACAACCGGATCGAAATTTGGATTTAAATTGTGAAAGTTGTAATTGACGGGTTTAGAAACTTTAAACGCTAATTAAATGACTCGGAAGTCGGAATTCGATTCCGTCGAGTGCATAGGACCCCTTAAATTATTCTAAGACCGTAGAAACGAAAACGGGAATTTTTTGAGCCCCGGAAGGGTGGTTCCAAAACCCGGGCAGATTTGCCATGTCGGGGGAATCGGGCTTTTCCGGGTCCCATGTCGACAATGTCGAGTAATTGGGAAGTTTGGGGGTGATCGACATTGTCGGGGTTACTTTTGGGCGTCAAGTTTATTAAATTCCAGTTTATGTCTACGAACTTAAGGGTATTTAAATTGTGTTCTTATTAGATCGTGTTGCAGACCGAGGCAAGGGAAAGCTAGGCGAGTGACCGAGATCACGCCGGAGCTTGTTGGTTAGCTTTTGGAGAAAACACACGAGGTAGGGAAAAGTAGCCAGATCTTGGCCCTGATTAGGGAAAGTTAATAGTACAATTGCATGTGACACCGGGGTGTCGTGGGTTAAGTAGGTTTATCGAATATTAGGAAGGCAGGTGACACCGGGTAGTGTCGTATGATACGGGAACGTATCGAACATTATAAATGCATGTGACACTTATGAGTGTCGTAGGAGCAGTGAACTTATCGATATTAGAATTACTGGAGGCATATGACCATGCCCGGAGGTTGATTGTTTAGTTTGTGTCTGTTAGTCTTAGTGCCCGTAGTTCAATCCTAAATGTCTAAATGTATATATTATCGTTAGCAATAAAATTAAAGCGGCTTTATATTACTTATGTGTTGGAGTAATATATCGATGTGTGCTCTGATCTATGCCCACCATGCGAATAGAACCATAGATCGAGATAGATCACACTCGATGGGTCCCTAGTCAACAAAGCTTCACTAGAAGCGACTAGTATGAAAGATGGCTCTTTATGGCTTACGTTCTGTTAGTCATTAGAATGGGATTCCGGAGTCTGATCATAGATATCATGTGGGACATGATATTGGACGACCCGCCCTGAATATGTGCCATATATTAAGTCATGAACATATTCAGTGTTGTAGCTTGTCATGTATCCTCAGACCAAGGAGTCTTTGTGATCGCTATGTAGTCAACAACTGAGTTTGACCTGAGCCTAACGTTGTCCGTAACAGGGCTTCCATAACGGCCAGGATTGGCTTGGGGACGGGCTACATGAGTGACACGAAAGACGACTAAGGGATTTATCCCTCATACTAAGGTATGGGAAAGATATCGGTTCTCGGTCGCTTGATCGAGAGTGACTGGAAGAATAGCATGGCCATGCACATGATACTGGGTATCATATCTTCAGTCATCTCACATATCAAGGAACGGTGATTGAGAATAATAAGGATGACGACTCTATGCCTTATCTCAATCATGATATCGGAGATAAAAGGATAATGACAGGGACGACGGAAAGGTTAGAATCGACAGGGTCGATTCGTTATGTAGTGTCAGGCAATACTAAAGTCTCGTTAGTTGCCACTTAAATAGGATCAAGTAAAATGGGATTTTACGTTGATCTATTGACATGCATAAACCTAAGGGTCACACCGGAGGATGAAACTCATTGACACATTTATGGAGAATGGCCAAAAGGGAGTTGTCTCGGGACAGGACCAAAACTGGGTTTTGGGTCATGTGCCCGTAAGTGAATAGGACTTTACGGATCGAGACAAGGCTTGGAGTCTTGGGATTGATCGCGTCGGATAATGTTGGACATTTCCGGTATGGAATGCATGGAGGCGATGAGCGAATCACGGGACCTCGTTGGAAATGGCCACGGGCCATGTTCCAAGAGGCCCATGAAAGGCCCATGCAACCAAGGCCCATGGAACTAATTAATCAAGTCTTGATTAATTAGTACTAAGTAAGCAAGACAAGGAATAAGGTGTTGGTGATTCACCACCTAACCCAATCTTGTCTTGCCATACTTTGTCCTATTTACACCTTACTTGACACCATACTTGTCCCATGCCTTTAGTTGGACAAGTATGGGTTTTGTTATGTTTAAGTCATCTTTTTTCAACATAACAAACACAAGACAAGAATAGGAAACACATTTTCTCTCCCTCTTCCATGGCCATTTCGGGTTTGGCTAGTTTCCACCTCCATTTTTGTGTTCTTGAGTCCTCAAAGAGAAGAACTACGTGGCTTTGATTCCCATGTGGATACGTAGGCGTCTTGGAGACTCAAGCCAATCATTCGTTAACCGGTGTTCTTGTTTTGGTAAGAGATAGTGCTGAATTTTTCTCTTGTGAATCCATTCTTTGTTAGTTGTTTCATGGTTTTAATCGTCTCTTGGTTTTTATTGATTTTCCGCTGTGAGTTGGTTCATCTCCAACCCTACCTCGAGACCCAACAGTGGTATCAGAGCCGTGCTACCTTCGGGATTCACAAGACGGTGTTCAAAGTTTCGGTTTTGCTTGAAATTTTCGTTTTTGGCATGCTGTTTTGCTAAATTGTTTGATAACATGTTTTAAATTCTTGTTCATGGATTTAATGCATGTAAAATGAATTTTTGAAAATTATTTCAAATCTGTAAATTTTGAAAAAAAAATTGATTTTTTGGGTCTCGGGAGCGGGACTCTCGGGGAGCCGAAACCGGGACCGAACGGGGCTCCGTTGGACGGAGCTAGGCCAAGCATGACCATTGGATGGTTGATATGCCAAGGCTAAACCGTTTTGTTAGTTATGACGAGTTTGGAACCGTCATGACGAACTCGAAGATCAAATGTTCAAAAGTTTCATTTTTGAACGGTTTCGATAAACCGAGCATCAAAATTTTTCGAAACTTGGCTATTAATTAAAACCGGAAAATCACATGATGTTTGATAACATGCTTGTTTGATAACACGATGTGTGATGTGATGTTGGCATGGTGTACATAATAGCCCCGAGCTCGATTTAATTATTTATCGCTTTTCACGGCCTGCGAGCCGTTAGAGTTAGCGTGTAATTATTCTTTCAATGTGTGGTCGTCGAACCACTTGTTTGTAATATTTATTTATTCCCGACCTGCGAGTCGTGTATTAAATTGTAATATTTTACTCAAGACGAAGAAAGGGCGAAAAGGTCATTTGGTGGCTTTTCGGGTGTTGGCATCGGCTTGGAGTCGGTGGAGCTCAAGAAGCTAGTGGGAGTTAGTTTAGGGGGCTATTATGTGCACATTTATCGCTTTATGCTTGGTTTAGTTTATGCATGATTAATTCTATGTGTTTTAGAATTGCATGCTTAACTTTATTTACCGAGCATATCACCTCACATGCAAAGATAAAATTGGAATTTTAATCCTTGTGTGTGAACCCTTAGAACCGTCATTGCATTGGATGTAGTTGACGGGTTCAAAGGAAGAATTACATTGGATGTAATTTGAGGCATCATTGCATTTGGAATGTAGTTGATGTGCTCATCGCATCTAGGATGTGCCAAAGTTTTGAACACAACTGGACAAGTAAAAGCGGGTCATGTCCGATACCTCCCAATCATCAACACCTTACTACCTCCCCGTCCTATGGGTGTCGTGCGCATTAGCGGAGCATCCATGGGGAAGCGGGGTAGTAGGTTTGGACGACATATGTGGGTGTCGTGCGCATTAGCGGAGCACCTACATAGTGACGGGCCATAGTTGAAAATTGGTGGACCCGACTACGATTCTCAGCCTGAGGTTGAGCTAGGGTAACAGATAGGGTAAGCCGTGTACATAAGTACATACCCTAGCCAAGAGTCACATTGGATGTGATTGGATGGAGTCCTACCTACATAGCTCGATTAAGTGGTGAGCATTAGTTCAGCTTAATCGAGTGAATCAAGGATCTTGGTTTCAGATTCTAAAGGTTTAGAATCGATTGTTGGTGTTTAAGCTTGATCTTCATAAAATTTATTCAGTTTACTGATTGAATTTTATCTGTTGTAGATCAAATGGCAAATTCAGCGAACATTAATAGTTTGTCATTAAAAACCATTCTTGACAGGGTCAAGCTAAATGGGACAAACTATTTGGACTGGTACAGAATTTTGAGGATAGTCCTCAACTCTGAACGCAAAGAATATGTCCTTGACAAGGCTGTCTCTAAGACCATATCAGAGTTACATGAAGTGTCATTAATTGCTGAGAAGAATATATCAGGGATCTGGGATCCAAGGATATTCTGATGGTCAACAAGGGAATTGGAAGTGGTAAGGGCGGGGCCCATGCGCACTTGGCAGGAAAGATGAGACACATGAGAATGTCTGCTTCTACTGCAAATAGACTGGTCATTGGAACCGGGATTATAGGAAGTTCACGGCTGATCTGAAGAAGGGCAGTGGGACTGCGCCTTCATCAAATAGCGTGGATGATCTGAAGAAGGGCAGTAGGATTGCGCCTTCATCAGGAAACCTGGATGATCTAAGGAAGGGCGGTGGGACCGTGCCTTCATCCGGTATTAACTCTATAGAGCTACATCTCTTTACTTCCAAAGATTCATGGGTATTAGATACCAGGACTGAATCTCACACATGCACTTATATATGGTGGCTGAAAGTAGGAGAGGTTTGGAAAGCACGAAGTGGACCTCAGAGTTGTGGCAACTGCTGTAGGATCCATGAGTCTTGCTTTGCCAAGAGGCCTTGTCTTAGTACTGTATAATGTATATTGCATACCTACTTTTAGTAGGAATATTATATTTGTATCCGTGTTTGACAAGGAAGGATATAATTTTAATATTGGAAATGGAGTTTTCAATGTTCTATGCAATGATATGTTTTATACCAGTACTGACTTGGTTGGAGGATTGTACATATTAGATATGGGTAACAATGGCTCAAGTTCTATATATTCCGTTAATACCAAGAGGTCTAAATCCAACGATTTAAACCTAACTCTGTTAAGGCACTGTCATTTAGGTCGCATAAACAAGAAGCACCTATCAGCACTTCAGAAGTGCGGACTTTCAGGTTCATTCGAATTCCATTCGATCGATAGGTGCAAGGTTTGTTTGATGGGAAAAATGACTAAAGTGCCCTTTTATCGATCGCGATGAAAGGGCTGGTGAATTATTGGGGCTGATACACTCGAATGTGTGTAGACCAATAATTTCACTTGCCAGGAGGGGTTTTAACTACTTTATCACATTTACTGATGATTACAGTAAATATGGTTATGTCTATTCGCTGAGACATAAGTCTGAAGCTTTTGATAAATTCAAAGAGTTTAAGACTATAGTAGAAAACCAGCTCGACAAAGGTATTAAGGCACTTCGATTGGATCGAGGTGGAAAATACTTGACCACAGAGTTATTAGATTATCTAAAAGAGAATGGGATCCTTTTGGAATGGACTCCTCCTGGGACACTGTAGATGAAAGGTGTATCCAAACGGAGAAATCGGACATTGTTAGACAATGGTCCGTTCCATTATTAGTTGGACTGATCTCCCAATCTCTTTCTGGGATTATGCTCTAGAGACGACTGCATTCATAGTGAATCGGGCTTCGACGAAGGCTGTGGAAGGGACACCATTTCAAAATGATATGGGATGATGCCCGCTTTGTCCTTCCTAAAGATTTGTGGTTGCGAGGCTTATGTGAAACATTTTGTTTCGACTAAGCTCGAACCAAGATCTGAGATATGCACCTTCGTGTGGTATCCCAAAGCAACAAGGGGATACTACTTCTACAATCCCAGTGAGAACATGATGTTCGTCGCATGGGGCGGGGTCTTTATGGAAAAGGAGTTTTGTTTCCAAAGACGTCATTGGGAGGACTGTGCATCTCAAAGAAATTCAGGATGGTACAGATCCGTCTAAACCAATTGGCAACCCAGTAGAAAGGAGCCAGAGATTGTCGTAGAGTAAGAACCAATTCCTGTTACAATTCCGGAAGGTCCAAGGCAATTTGAAAGGATCAATCTTCCACCTCCAAGATATGGTATCCGGAGGTGACAATAAAGTCATGGTGGATCACGATGATCCAGCCACCTTTGAAGAAGTCGTGGATGGGCCCGACTCCGAGTTATGGCTGGGAGCCATGAGGGAGGAAATGCAATCCATGTCGGACAACCGAGTCTGGGAATCGGTTGATCCCATCAATGGTGTGAGGACCATAGGATGCAAATGGATCTTCAAGGTGAAGATGGACATGGACGGAAACCCTCTGACCTACAAAGCTCAACTGGTGGCGAAAGGTTACAGGCAGATCCAATGGATTGACTATGAGGAAACCTTCTCCTTAGTGGCTATGGTCAAAATCGATCCAAATTCTTCTTGACATAACTGCGTATCATAATTACGAGATATGGCAAGTGGATGTCAAAACTGCTTTCCTAAATGGAAATTTGACTGAGTACGTTTGTATGTCTCGGCCCAAAGGTTTTGACGATCCGAAGAATAAAGGAAAGATTTATAAGTTGTTGAAATCCATTTATGGATTGAAACGAACTTCTCGGAGTTGGATCCTTCGTTTTGATGAAGCTGTAATTGGATTTGGCTTAATCAAGAACGAGGATGAATCTTGCGTTTATAAGAAGGCTAGTGGGAGCAAGATTACCTTTCTGGTTCGCATTGAAAACGACATCCCAACCTTGCACGAGACTAAAGCTTGGTTGAGGAAGTGTTTTTCAATAAAGGACTTAGGCGATGCTTCTTATATCTTAAGGATTAAGATATGTAGAGATCGCACCAAGAGGGTCTTGGATTTAAGTCAGGGAACCTATGTGAACAAGGCATTGAGTAGGTTCTTAATGCTCGATTCAAAGAAAGGACTCTTACCAACTAGTCATGGCATTCATCTCAGCAAGACTCAGTGTCCTAAGACACCTGATGAGCTGAAAAGGATGATGGGAATCCTATGCGCCTGGGGGCAGGATCGATCATATATGCCATGACATGTATGAGACCAGACGTCTCGTAAGCCTTATGTTGTACCAGTAGACATCATTCTAACCCGGGGGAAAGATAATGCTGAACTAGTCGTCGAAGGATGAGTAGACGCTAGTTTCCAAGACAAATCCAGATTACTTTAGAAGTCAATCAGGCTATGTGTTTACGCTGAATGGCAGAGCTTTAGCTGGGAGAGCGTAAAGCAAGATATCATTGCCGAATCTACGACAGAGGCCAAGTACATGGATGCTGCAGAGGCAGCTAAGGAGGCTATGTGGATTTGGAAATTCATGGCAGGGCTGGGTGTAATTAAAAACCCATCCAGCCCGGTGAATCCATCTTGCGACAACACAAGGGCCATTGCGCAAGCTAAAAGCCTAGATCGTTTAACAAATCCAAACATGTACTGCGGCGTATCCACCTCATCAGATAAATATTGAACTGAGGTGAAGTGAAGATAACCGATATTGCAATAGATGATAACATAGCCAACCCTTTGACTAAGGCAGTGTCACTTCCTGAACATGTTAGACATGTAAAGTCAATGGGGACATATTGGAGTTTAGATTGGAACTAGGGCAAGTGGGAGATTGTTAGTCTTAGTGCCCGTAGTTCAATCCTAAATGTCTAAATATATATATCATCGTTAGCAATAAAATTAAAGCGGCTTTATATTACTTATGTGTTGGAGTAATATATCAATGTGTGCTCTGATCTATGCCCACCATGCGAATAGAACCATAGATCGAGATAGATCACACTCGATGGGTCCCTAGTCAACAAAGCTTCACTAGAAGCGACTAGTATGAAAGATGGCTCTTTATGGCTTACGTTCTGTTAGTCATTGGAATGGGATTCCGGAGTCTGATCATAGATATCATGTGGGACATGATATTGGACGACCCGCCCTGAATATGTGCCATAGATTAAGTCATGAACATATTCAGTGTTGTAGCTTGTCATGTATCCTTAGACCAAGGAGTCTTTGTGATCGCTATGTAGTCAACAACTGAGTTTGACCTGAGCCTAACGTTGTGCGTAACAGGGCTTCCATAACGGTCAGGATTGGCTTGGGGACGGGCTACATGAGTGACACGAAAGACGGCTAAGGGATTTATCCCTCATACTAAGGTATGGGAAAGATATCGGTTCTCGGTCGCTTGATCGAGAGTGACTGGAAGAATAGCATGGCCATGCACATGATACTGGGTATCATATCTTCAGTCATCTCACATATCAAGGAACGGTGATTGAGAATAATAAGGATGACGACTCTATGCCTTATCTCAATCATGATATCGGAGATAAAAGGATAATGACAGGGACGACGGAAAGGTTAGAATCGACAGGGTCGATTCGTTATGTAGTGTCAGGCAATACTAAAGTCTCGTTAGTTGCCACTTAAATAGGATCAAGTAAAATGGGATTTTACGTTGATCTATTGACATGCATAAACCTAAGGGTCACACCGGAGGATGAAACTCATTGACACATTTATGGAGAATGGCCAAAAGGGAGTTGTCTCGGGACAGGACCAAAACTGGGTTTTGGGTCATGTGCCCGTAAGTGAATAGGACTTTACGGATCGAGACAAGGCTTGGAGTCTTGGGATTGATCGCGTCGGATAATGTTGGACATTTCCGGTATGGAATGCATGGAGGCGATGAGCGAATCACGGGACCTCGTTGGAAATGGCCACGGGCCATGTTCCAAGAGGCCCATGAAAGGCCCATGCAACCAAGGCCCATGGAACTAATTAATCAAGTCTTGATTAATTAGTACTAAGTAAGCAAGACAAGGATTAAGGTGTTGGTGATTCACCACCTAACCCAATCTTGTCTTGCCATACTTTGTCCTATTTACACCTTACTTGACACCATACTTGTCCCATGCCTTTAGTTGGACAAGTATGGGTTTTGTTATGTTTAAGTCATCTTTTTTCAACATAACAAACACAAGACAAGAATAGGAAACACATTTTCTCTCCCTCTTCCATGGCCATTTCGGGTTTGGCTAGTTTCCACCTCCATTTTTGTGTTCTTGAGTCCTCAAAGAGAAGAACTACGTGGCTTTGATTCCCATGTGGATACGTAGGCGTCTTGGAGACTCAAGCCAATCATTCGTTAACCGGTGTTCTTGTTTTGGTAAGAGATAGTGCTGAATTTTTCTCTTGTGAATCCATTCTTTGTTAGTTGTTTCATGGTTTTAATCGTCTCTTGGTTTTTATTGATTTTCCGCTGTGAGTTGGTTCATCTCCAACCCTACCTCGAGACCCAACAGTGGTATCAGAGCCGTGCTACCTTCGGGATTCACAAGACGGTGTTCAAAGTTTCGGTTTTGCTTGAAATTTTCGTTTTTGGCATGCTGTTTTGCTAAATTGTTTGATAACATGTTTTAAATTCTTGTTCATGGATTTAATGCATGTAAAATGAATTTTTGAAAATTATTTCAAATCTGTAAATTTTGAAAAAAAAATTGATTTTTCGGGTCTCGGGAGCGGGACTCTCGGGGAGCCGAAACCGGGACCGAACGGGGCTCCGTTGGACGGAGCTAGGCCAAGCATGACCATTGGATGGTTGATATGCCAAGGCTAAACCGTTTTGTTAGTTATGACGAGTTTGGAACCGTCATGACGAACTCGAAGATCAAATGTTCAAAAGTTTCATTTTTGAACGGTTTCGATAAACCGAGCATCAAAATTTTTCGAAACTTGGCTATTAATTAAAACCGGAAAATCACATGATGTTTGATAACATGCTTGTTTGATAACACGATGTGTGATGTGATGTTGGCATGGTGTACATAATAGCCCCGAGCTCGATTTAATTATTTATCGCTTTTCACGGCCTGCGAGCCGTTAGAGTTAGCGTGTAATTATTCTTTCAATGTGTGGTCGTCGAACCACTTGTTTGTAATATTTATTTATTCCCGACCTGCGAGTCGTGTATTAAATTGTAATATTTTACTCAAGACGAAGAAAGGGCGAAAAGGTCATTTGGTGGCTTTTCGGGTGTTGGCATCGGCTTGGAGTCGGTGGAGCTCAAGAAGCTAGTGGGAGTTAGTTTAGGGGGCTATTATGTGCACATTTATCGCTTTATGCTTGGTTTAGTTTATGCATGATTAATTCTATGTGTTTTAGAATTGCATGCTTAACTTTATTTACCGAGCATATCACCTCACATGCAAAGATAAAATTGGAATTTTAATCCTTGTGTGTGAACCCTTAGAACCGTCATTGCATTGGATGTAGTTGACGGGTTCAAAGGAAGAATTACATTGGATGTAATTTGAGGCATCATTGCATTTGGAATGTAGTTGATGTGCTCATCGCATCTAGGATGTGCCAAAGTTTTGAACACAACTGGACAAGTAAAAGCGGGTCATGTCCGATACCTCCCAATCATCAACACCTTACTACCTCCCCGTCCTATGGGTGTCGTGCGCATTAGCGGAGCATCCATGGGGAAGCGGGGTAGTAGGTTTGGACGACATATGTGGGTGTCGTGCGCATTAGCGGAGCACCTACATAGTGACGGGCCATAGTTGAAAATTGGTGGACCCGACTACGATTCTCAGCCTGAGGTTGAGCTAGGGTAACAGATAGGGTAAGCCGTGTACATAAGTACATACCCTAGCCAAGAGTCACATTGGATGTGATTGGATGGAGTCCTACCTACATAGCTCGATTAAGTGGTGAGCATTAGTTCAGCTTAATCGAGTGAATCAAGGATCTTGGTTTCAGATTCTAAAGGTTTAGAATCGATTGTTGGTGTTTAAGCTTGATCTTCATAAAATTTATTCAGTTTACTGATTGAATTTTATCTGTTGTAGATCAAATGGCAAATTCAGCGAACATTAATAGTTTGTCATTAAAAACCATTCTTGACAGGGTCAAGCTAAATGGGACAAACTATTTGGACTGGTACAGAATTTTGAGGATAGTCCTCAACTCTGAACGCAAAGAATATGTCCTTGACAAGGCTGTCTCTAAGACCATATCAGAGTTACATGAAGTGTCATTAATTGATGAGAAGAATATATCAGGGATCTGGGATCCAAGGATATTCTGATGGTCAACAAGGGAATTGGAAGTGGTAAGGGCGGGGCCCATGCGCACTTGGCAGGAAAAATGAGACACATGAGAATGTCTGCTTCTACTGCAAATAGACTGGTCATTGGAACCGGGATTACAGGAAGTTCACGGCTGATCTGAAGAAGGGCAGTGGGACTGCGCCTTCATCAAATAGCGTGGATGATCTGAAGAAGGGCAGTAGGATTGCGCCTTCATCAGGAAACCTGGATGATCTAAGGAAGGGCGGTGGGACCGTGCCTTCATCCGGTATTAACTCTATAGAGCTACATCTCTTTACTTCCAAAGATTCATGGGTATTAGATACCAGGACTGAATCTCACACATGCACTTATATATGGTGGCTGAAAGTAGGAGAGGTTTGGAAAGCACGAAGTGGACCTCAGAGTTGTGGCAACTGCTGTAGGATCCATGAGTCTTGCTTTGCCAAGAGGCCTTGTCTTAGTACTGTATAATGTATATTGCATACCTACTTTTAGTAGGAATATTATATTTGTATCCGTGTTTGACAAGGAAGGATATAATTTTAATATTGGAAATGGAGTTTTCAATGTTCTATGCAATGATATGTTTTATACCAGTACTGACTTGGTTGGAGGATTGTACATATTAGATATGGGTAACAATGGCTCAAGTTCTATATATTCCGTTAATACCAAGAGGTCTAAATCCAACGATTTAAACCTAACTCTGTTAAGGCACTGTCATTTAGGTCGCATAAACAAGAAGCACCTATCAGCACTTCAGAAGTGCGGACTTTCAGGTTCATTCGAATTCCATTCGATCGATAGGTGCAAGGTTTGTTTGATGGGAAAAATGACTAAAGTGCCCTTTTATCGATCGCGATGAAAGGGCTGGTGAATTATTGGGGCTGATACACTCGAATGTGTGTAGACCAATAATTTCACTTGCCAGGAGGGGTTTTAACTACTTTATCACATTTACTGATGATTACAGTAAATATGGTTATGTCTATTCGCTGAGACATAAGTCTGAAGCTTTTGATAAATTCAAAGAGTTTAAGACTATAGTAGAAAACCAGCTCGACAAAGGTATTAAGGCACTTCGATTGGATCGAGGTGGAAAATACTTGACCACAGAGTTATTAGATTATCTAAAAGAGAATGGGATCCTTTTGGAATGGACTCCTCCTGGGACACTGTAGATGAAAGGTGTATCCAAACGGAGAAATCGGACATTGTTAGACAATGGTCCGTTCCATTATTAGTTGGACTGATCTCCCAATCTCTTTCTGGGATTATGCTCTAGAGACGACCGCATTCATAGTGAATCGGGCTTCGACGAAGGCTGTGGAAGGGACACCATTTCAAAATGATATGGGATGATGCCCGCTTTGTCCTTCCTAAAGATTTGTGGTTGCGAGGCTTATGTGAAACATTTTGTTTCGACTAAGCTCGAACCAAGATCTGAGATATGCACCTTCATGTGGTATCCCAAAGCAACAAGGGGATACTACTTCTACAATCCCAGTGAGAACATGGTGTTCGTCGCATGGGGTGGGGTCTTTATGAAAAAGGAGTTTTGTTTCCAAAGACGTCATTGGGAGGACTGTGCATCTCGAAGAAATTCAGGATGGTACAGATCTGTCTAAACTAATTGGCAACCCATTAGAAAGGAGCCAGAGATTGTCGTAGAGTAAGAACCAATTCCTGTTACAATTCAGAAAGGTGCAAGGCGATTTGAAAGGATCAATCTTCCACCTCCAAGATATGGTATCCGGAGGTGACAATGAAGTCATGGTGGATCACGATGATCCAGCCACCTTTTAGGAAGTCGTGGATGGGCCCAACTCCGAGTTATGGCTGGGAGCCATGAGGGAGGAAATGCAATCCATGTCGGACAACCGAGTCTGGGAACCGGTTGATCCCATCAATGGTGTGAGGACCATCGGATGCAAATGGATCTTCAAGGTGAAGATGGACATGGATGGCAACCCTCTGACCTACAAAGCTCAACTGGTGGCGAAAGGTTATAGGCATGGATTGACTATGAGGAAACCTTCTCCTTAGTGGCTATGGTCAAAATCGATCCAAATTCTTCTTGACATAACTGCGTATCATAATTACGAGATATGGCAAGTGGATGTCAAAACTGCTTTCCTAAATGGAAATTTGACTGAGTACGTTTGTATGTCTCGGCCCAAAGGTTTTGACGATCCGAAGAATAAAGGAAAGATTTATAAGTTGTTGAAATCCATTTATGGATTGAAACGAACTTCTCGGAGTTGGATCCTTCGTTTTGATGAAGCTGTAATTGGATTTGGCTTAATCAAGAACGAGGATGAATCTTGCGTTTATAAGAAGGCTAGTGGGAGCAAGATTACCTTTCTGGTTCGCATTGAAAACGACATCCCAACCTTGCACGAGACTAAAGCTTGGTTGAGGAAGTGTTTTTCAATAAAGGACTTAGGCGATGCTTCTTATATCTTAAGGATTAAGATATGTAGAGATCGCACCAAGAGGGTCTTGGATTTAAGTCAGGGAACCTATGTGAACAAGGCATTGAGTAGGTTCTTAATGCTCGATTCAAAGAAAGGACTCTTACCCACTAGTCATGGCATTCATCTCAGCAAGACTCAGTGTCCTAAGACACCTGATGAGCTGAAAAGGATGATGGGAATCCTATGCGCCTGGGGGCAGGATCGATCATATATGCCATGACATGTATGAGACCAGACGTCTCGTAAGCCTTATGTTGTACCAGTAGACATCATTCTAACCCGGGGGAAAGATAATGCTGAACTAGTCGTCGAAGGATGAGTAGACGCTAGTTTCCAAGACAAATCCAGATTACTTTAGAAGTCAATCAGGCTATGTGTTTACGCTGAATGGCAGAGCTTTAGCTGGGAGAGCGTAAAGCAAGATATCATTGCCGAATCTACGACAGAGGCCAAGTACATGGATGCTGCAGAGGCAGCTAAGGAGGCTATGTGGATTTGGAAATTCATGGCAGGGCTGGGTGTAATTAAAAACCCATCCAGCCCGGTGAATCCATCTTGCGACAACACAAGGGCCATTGCGCAAGCTAAAAGCCTAGATCGTTTAACAAATCCAAACATGTACTGCGGCGTATCCACCTCATCAGATAAATATTGAACTGAGGTGAAGTGAAGATAACCGATATTGCAATAGATGATAACATAGCCAACCCTTTGACTAAGGCAGTGTCACTTCCTGAACATGTTAGACATGTAAAGTCAATGGGGACATATTGGAGTTTAGATTGGAACTAGGGCAAGTGGGAGATTGTTAGTCTTAGTGCCCGTAGTTCAATCCTAAATGTCTAAATATATATATCATCGTTAGCAATAAAATTAAAGCGGCTTTATATTACTTATGTGTTGGAGTAATATATCAATGTGTGCTCTGATCTATGCCCACCATGCGAATAGAACCATAGATCGAGATAGATCACACTCGATGGGTCCCTAGTCAACAAAGCTTCACTAGAAGCGACTAGTATGAAAGATGGCTCTTTATGGCTTACGTTCTGTTAGTCATTGGAATGGGATTCCGGAGTCTGATCATAGATATCATGTGGGACATGATATTGGACGACCCGCCCTGAATATGTGCCATAGATTAAGTCATGAACATATTCAGTGTTGTAGCTTGTCATGTATCCTTAGACCAAGGAGTCTTTGTGATCGCTATGTAGTCAACAACTGAGTTTGACCTGAGCCTAACGTTGTGCGTAACAGGGCTTCCATAACGGTCAGGATTGGCTTGGGGACGGGCTACATGAGTGACACGAAAGACGGCTAAGGGATTTATCCCTCATACTAAGGTATGGGAAAGATATCGGTTCTCGGTCGCTTGATCGAGAGTGACTGGAAGAATAGCATGGCCATGCACATGATACTGGGTATCATATCTTCAGTCATCTCACATATCAAGGAACGGTGATTGAGAATAATAAGGATGACGACTCTATGCCTTATCTCAATCATGATATCGGAGATAAAAGGATAATGACAGGGACGACGGAAAGGTTAGAATCGACAGGGTCGATTCGTTATGTAGTGTCAGGCAATACTAAAGTCTCGTTAGTTGCCACTTAAATAGGATCAAGTAAAATGGGATTTTACGTTGATCTATTGACATGCATAAACCTAAGGGTCACACCGGAGGATGAAACTCATTGACACATTTATGGAGAATGGCCAAAAGGGAGTTGTCTCGGGACAGGACCAAAACTGGGTTTTGGGTCATGTGCCCGTAAGTGAATAGGACTTTACGGATCGAGACAAGGCTTGGAGTCTTGGGATTGATCGCGTCGGATAATGTTGGACATTTCCGGTATGGAATGCATGGAGGCGATGAGCGAATCACGGGACCTCGTTGGAAATGGCCACGGGCCATGTTCCAAGAGGCCCATGAAAGGCCCATGCAACCAAGGCCCATGGAACTAATTAATCAAGTCTTGATTAATTAGTACTAAGTAAGCAAGACAAGGATTAAGGTGTTGGTGATTCACCACCTAACCCAATCTTGTCTTGCCATACTTTGTCCTATTTACACCTTACTTGACACCATACTTGTCCCATGCCTTTAGTTGGACAAGTATGGGTTTTGTTATGTTTAAGTCATCTTTTTTCAACATAACAAACACAAGACAAGAATAGGAAACACATTTTCTCTCCCTCTTCCATGGCCATTTCGGGTTTGGCTAGTTTCCACCTCCATTTTTGTGTTCTTGAGTCCTCAAAGAGAAGAACTACGTGGCTTTGATTCCCATGTGGATACGTAGGCGTCTTGGAGACTCAAGCCAATCATTCGTTAACCGGTGTTCTTGTTTTGGTAAGAGATAGTGCTGAATTTTTCTCTTGTGAATCCATTCTTTGTTAGTTGTTTCATGGTTTTAATCGTCTCTTGGTTTTTATTGATTTTCCGCTGTGAGTTGGTTCATCTCCAACCCTACCTCGAGACCCAACAGTGGTATCAGAGCCGTGCTACCTTCGGGATTCACAAGACGGTGTTCAAAGTTTCGGTTTTGCTTGAAATTTTCGTTTTTGGCATGCTGTTTTGCTAAATTGTTTGATAACATGTTTTAAATTCTTGTTCATGGATTTAATGCATGTAAAATGAATTTTTGAAAATTATTTCAAATCTGTAAATTTTGAAAAAAAAATTGATTTTTCGGGTCTCGGGAGCGGGACTCTCGGGGAGCCGAAACCGGGACCGAACGGGGCTCCGTTGGACGGAGCTAGGCCAAGCATGACCATTGGATGGTTGATATGCCAAGGCTAAACCGTTTTGTTAGTTATGACGAGTTTGGAACCGTCATGACGAACTCGAAGATCAAATGTTCAAAAGTTTCATTTTTGAACGGTTTCGATAAACCGAGCATCAAAATTTTTCGAAACTTGGCTATTAATTAAAACCGGAAAATCACATGATGTTTGATAACATGCTTGTTTGATAACACGATGTGTGATGTGATGTTGGCATGGTGTACATAATAGCCCCGAGCTCGATTTAATTATTTATCGCTTTTCACGGCCTGCGAGCCGTTAGAGTTAGCGTGTAATTATTCTTTCAATGTGTGGTCGTCGAACCACTTGTTTGTAATATTTATTTATTCCCGACCTGCGAGTCGTGTATTAAATTGTAATATTTTACTCAAGACGAAGAAAGGGCGAAAAGGTCATTTGGTGGCTTTTCGGGTGTTGGCATCGGCTTGGAGTCGGTGGAGCTCAAGAAGCTAGTGGGAGTTAGTTTAGGGGGCTATTATGTGCACATTTATCGCTTTATGCTTGGTTTAGTTTATGCATGATTAATTCTATGTGTTTTAGAATTGCATGCTTAACTTTATTTACCGAGCATATCACCTCACATGCAAAGATAAAATTGGAATTTTAATCCTTGTGTGTGAACCCTTAGAACCGTCATTGCATTGGATGTAGTTGACGGGTTCAAAGGAAGAATTACATTGGATGTAATTTGAGGCATCATTGCATTTGGAATGTAGTTGATGTGCTCATCGCATCTAGGATGTGCCAAAGTTTTGAACACAACTGGACAAGTAAAAGCGGGTCATGTCCGATACCTCCCAATCATCAACACCTTACTACCTCCCCGTCCTATGGGTGTCGTGCGCATTAGCGGAGCATCCATGGGGAAGCGGGGTAGTAGGTTTGGACGACATATG
The DNA here is from genome assembly GCA_963921825.1 of Erodium maritimum. Taxonomy (NCBI): domain Eukaryota; kingdom Viridiplantae; phylum Streptophyta; class Magnoliopsida; order Geraniales; family Geraniaceae; genus Erodium; species Erodium maritimum. The sequence continues at coordinate 94,043,351 of OY997588.1, read as the reverse complement.
TGGGTGTCGTGCGCATTAGCGGAGCACCTACATAGTGACGGGCCATAGTTGAAAATTGGTGGACCCGACTACGATTCTCAGCCTGAGGTTGAGCTAGGGTAACAGATAGGGTAAGCCGTGTACATAAGTACATACCCTAGCCAAGAGTCACATTGGATGTGATTGGATGGAGTCCTACCTACATAGCTCGATTAAGTGGTGAGCATTAGTTCAGCTTAATCGAGTGAATCAAGGATCTTGGTTTCAGATTCTAAAGGTTTAGAATCGATTGTTGGTGTTTAAGCTTGATCTTCATAAAATTTATTCAGTTTACTGATTGAATTTTATCTGTTGTAGATCAAATGGCAAATTCAGCGAACATTAATAGTTTGTCATTAAAAACCATTCTTGACAGGGTCAAGCTAAATGGGACAAACTATTTGGACTGGTACAGAATTTTGAGGATAGTCCTCAACTCTGAACGCAAAGAATATGTCCTTGACAAGGCTGTCTCTAAGACCATATCAGAGTTACATGAAGTGTCATTAATTGCTGAGAAGAATATATCAGGGATCTGGGATCCAAGGATATTCTGATGGTCAACAAGGGAATTGGAAGTGGTAAGGGCGGGGCCCATGCGCACTTGGCAGGAAAGATGAGACACATGAGAATGTCTGCTTCTACTGCAAATAGACTGGTCATTGGAACCGGGATTACAGGAAGTTCACGGCTGATCTGAAGAAGGGCAGTGGGACTGCGCCTTCATCAAATAGCGTGGATGATCTGAAGAAGGGCAGTAGGATTGCGCCTTCATCAGGAAACCTGGATGATCTAAGGAAGGGCGGTGGGACCGTGCCTTCATCCGGTATTAACTCTATAGAGCTACATCTCTTTACTTCCAAAGATTCATGGGTATTAGATACCAGGACTGAATCTCACACATGCACTTATATATGGTGGCTGAAAGTAGGAGAGGTTTGGAAAGCACGAAGTGGACCTCAGAGTTGTGGCAACTGCTGTAGGATCCATGAGTCTTGCTTTGCCAAGAGGCCTTGTCTTAGTACTGTATAATGTATATTGCATACCTACTTTTAGTAGGAATATTATATTTGTATCCGTGTTTGACAAGGAAGGATATAATTTTAATATTGGAAATGGAGTTTTCAATGTTCTATGCAATGATATGTTTTATACCAGTACTGACTTGGTTGGAGGATTGTACATATTAGATATGGGTAACAATGGCTCAAGTTCTATATATTCCGTTAATACCAAGAGGTCTAAATCCAACGATTTAAACCTAACTCTGTTAAGGCACTGTCATTTAGGTCGCATAAACAAGAAGCACCTATCAGCACTTCAGAAGTGCGGACTTTCAGGTTCATTCGAATTCCATTCGATCGATAGGTGCAAGGTTTGTTTGATGGGAAAAATGACTAAAGTGCCCTTTTATCGATCGCGATGAAAGGGCTGGTGAATTATTGGGGCTGATACACTCGAATGTGTGTAGACCAATAATTTCACTTGCCAGGAGGGGTTTTAACTACTTTATCACATTTACTGATGATTACAGTAAATATGGTTATGTCTATTCGCTGAGACATAAGTCTGAAGCTTTTGATAAATTCAAAGAGTTTAAGACTATAGTAGAAAACCAGCTCGACAAAGGTATTAAGGCACTTCGATTGGATCGAGGTGGAAAATACTTGACCACAGAGTTATTAGATTATCTAAAAGAGAATGGGATCCTTTTGGAATGGACTCCTCCTGGGACACTGTAGATGAAAGGTGTATCCAAACGGAGAAATCGGACATTGTTAGACAATGGTCCGTTCCATTATTAGTTGGACTGATCTCCCAATCTCTTTCTGGGATTATGCTCTAGAGACGACCGCATTCATAGTGAATCGGGCTTCGACGAAGGCTGTGGAAGGGACACCATTTCAAAATGATATGGGATGATGCCCGCTTTGTCCTTCCTAAAGATTTGTGGTTGCGAGGCTTATGTGAAACATTTTGTTTCGACTAAGCTCGAACCAAGATCTGAGATATGCACCTTCATGTGGTATCCCAAAGCAACAAGGGGATACTACTTCTACAATCCCAGTGAGAACATGGTGTTCGTCGCATGGGGTGGGGTCTTTATGAAAAAGGAGTTTTGTTTCCAAAGACGTCATTGGGAGGACTGTGCATCTCGAAGAAATTCAGGATGGTACAGATCTGTCTAAACTAATTGGCAACCCATTAGAAAGGAGCCAGAGATTGTCGTAGAGTAAGAACCAATTCCTGTTACAATTCAGAAAGGTGCAAGGCGATTTGAAAGGATCAATCTTCCACCTCCAAGATATGGTATCCGGAGGTGACAATGAAGTCATGGTGGATCACGATGATCCAGCCACCTTTTAGGAAGTCGTGGATGGGCCCAACTCCGAGTTATGGCTGGGAGCCATGAGGGAGGAAATGCAATCCATGTCGGACAACCGAGTCTGGGAACCGGTTGATCCCATCAATGGTGTGAGGACCATCGGATGCAAATGGATCTTCAAGGTGAAGATGGACATGGATGGCAACCCTCTGACCTACAAAGCTCAACTGGTGGCGAAAGGTTATAGGCATGGATTGACTATGAGGAAACCTTCTCCTTAGTGGCTATGGTCAAAATCGATCCAAATTCTTCTTGACTGCGTATCATAATTACGAGATATGGCAAGTGGATGTCAAAACCGCTTTCCTAAATGGAAATTTGACTGAGTATGTTTGTATGTCTCGGCCCAAAGGTTTTGACGATCCGAAGAATAAAGGAAAGATTTATAAGTTGTTGAAATCCATTTATGGATTGAAACGAACTTCTCGGAGTTGGATCCTTCGTTTTGATGAAGCTGTAATTGGATTTGGCTTAATCAAGAACGAGGATGAATCTTGCGTTTATAAGAAGGCTAGTGGGAGCAAGATTACCTTTCTGGTTCGCATTGAAAACGACATCCCAACCTTGCACGAGACTAAAGCTTGGTTGAGGAAGTGTTTTTCAATAAAGGACTTAGGCGATGCTTCTTATATCTTAAGGATTAAGATATGTAGAGATCGCACCAAGAGGGTCTTGGATTTAAGTCAGGGAACCTATGTGAACAAGGCATTGAGTAGGTTCTTAATGCTCGATTCAAAGAAAGGACTCTTACCCACTAGTCATGGCATTCATCTCAGCAAGACTCAGTGTCCTAAGACACCTGATGAGCTGAAAAGGATGATGGGAATCCTATGCGCCTGGGGGCAGGATCGATCATATATGCCATGACATGTATGAGACCAGACGTCTCGTAAGCCTTATGTTGTACCAGTAGACATCATTCTAACCCGGGGGAAAGATAATGCTGAACTAGTCGTCGAAGGATGAGTAGACGCTAGTTTCCAAGACAAATCCAGATTACTTTAGAAGTCAATCAGGCTATGTGTTTACGCTGAATGGCAGAGCTTTAGCTGGGAGAGCGTAAAGCAAGATATCATTGCCGAATCTACGACAGAGGCCAAGTACATGGATGCTGCAGAGGCAGCTAAGGAGGCTATGTGGATTTGGAAATTCATGGCAGGGCTGGGTGTAATTAAAAACCCATCCAGCCCGGTGAATCCATCTTGCGACAACACAAGGGCCATTGCGCAAGCTAAAAGCCTAGATCGTTTAACAAATCCAAACATGTACTGCGGCGTATCCACCTCATCAGATAAATATTGAACTGAGGTGAAGTGAAGATAACCGATATTGCAATAGATGATAACATAGCCAACCCTTTGACTAAGGCAGTGTCACTTCCTGAACATGTTAGACATGTAAAGTCAATGGGGACATATTGGAGTTTAGATTGGAACTAGGGCAAGTGGGAGATTGTTAGTCTTAGTGCCCGTAGTTCAATCCTAAATGTCTAAATGTATATATCATCGTTAGCAATAAAATTAAAGCGGCTTTATATTACTTATGTGTTGGAGTAATATATCAATGTGTGCTCTGATCTATGCCCACCATGCGAATAGAACCATAGATCGAGATAGATCACACTCGATGGGTCCCTAGTCAACAAAGCTTCACTAGAAGCGACTAGTATGAAAGATGGCTCTTTATGGCTTACGTTCTGTTAGTCATTGGAATGGGATTCCGGAGTCTGATCATAGATATCATGTGGGACATGATATTGGACGACCCGCCCTGAATATGTGCCATAGATTAAGTCATGAACATATTCAGTGTTGTAGCTTGTCATGTATCCTTAGACCAAGGAGTCTTTGTGATCGCTATGTAGTCAACAACTGAGTTTGACCTGAGCCTAACGTTGTGCGTAACAGGGCTTCCATAACGGTCAGGATTGGCTTGGGGACGGGCTACATGAGTGACACGAAAGACGGCTAAGGGATTTATCCCTCATACTAAGGTATGGGAAAGATATCGGTTCTCGGTCGCTTGATCGAGAGTGACTGGAAGAATAGCATGGCCATGCACATGATACTGGGTATCATATCTTCAGTCATCTCACATATCAAGGAACGGTGATTGAGAATAATAAGGATGACGACTCTATGCCTTATCTCAATCATGATATCGGAGATAAAAGGATAATGACAGGGACGACGGAAAGGTTAGAATCGACAGGGTCGATTCGTTATGTAGTGTCAGGCAATACTAAAGTCTCGTTAGTTGCCACTTAAATAGGATCAAGTAAAATGGGATTTTACGTTGATCTATTGACATGCATAAACCTAAGGGTCACACCGGAGGATGAAACTCATTGACACATTTATGGAGAATGGCCAAAAGGGAGTTGTCTCGGGACAGGACCAAAACTGGGTTTTGGGTCATGTGCCCGTAAGTGAATAGGACTTTACGGATCGAGACAAGGCTTGGAGTCTTGGGATTGATCGCGTCGGATAATGTTGGACATTTCCGGTATGGAATGCATGGAGGCGATGAGCGAATCACGGGACCTCGTTGGAAATGGCCACGGGCCATGTTCCAAGAGGCCCATGAAAGGCCCATGCAACCAAGGCCCATGGAACTAATTAATCAAGTCTTGATTAATTAGTACTAAGTAAGCAAGACAAGGATTAAGGTGTTGGTGATTCACCACCTAACCCAATCTTGTCTTGCCATACTTTGTCCTATTTACACCTTACTTGACACCATACTTGTCCCATGCCTTTAGTTGGACAAGTATGGGTTTTGTTATGTTTAAGTCATCTTTTTTCAACATAACAAACACAAGACAAGAATAGGAAACACATTTTCTCTCCCTCTTCCATGGCCATTTCGGGTTTGGCTAGTTTCCACCTCCATTTTTGTGTTCTTGAGTCCTCAAAGAGAAGAACTACGTGGCTTTGATTCCCATGTGGATACGTAGGCGTCTTGGAGACTCAAGCCAATCATTCGTTAACCGGTGTTCTTGTTTTGGTAAGAGATAGTGCTGAATTTTTCTCTTGTGAATCCATTCTTTGTTAGTTGTTTCATGGTTTTAATCGTCTCTTGGTTTTTATTGATTTTCCGCTGCGAGTTGGTTCATCTCCAACCCTACCTCGAGACCCAACAGTGTCTTGGGTGGCCATGAGAGCCCGTACTTTACTATTGTGTCTTGGGTGGCCATGAGAGCCCGTACTCTACTGTTGTGTCTTGGGTGGCCATGAGAGCCCGTACTTTACTGTTGTGTCTTGGGTGGCCATGAGAGCCCGTACTTTACTGTTGTGTCTTGGGTGGCCATGAGAGCCCGTGTTTTACTGTTGGTGTTTTGGGTGGCCATGAGTGCCCGTGGGGTTATTGAGCCTGTGAGTTACTGTTGGTGTGTCTTGGAAGGCCGTGAGTGCCCGTGGGGTTGTTGAGTCCGTGTTTTACTATTGGTATCTTGGGTGGCCATGAGTGCCTGTGGAGTGTTGAACTTTGCTTGTGATTGTGATTGTGGTTACCCGAGGTTGGATACCCGACTTTGTGTCGGGGAAGTTGCATGAGGTGTGGCTAGCCACCCGACTGAGATCGGAGGTAAGGGTGAGGATGTGGGCTAGCCTCCCGACTGGGATCGGGAGAAGGTACGCGCGGGTGTGGCTAGTCACCCGACTGAGATCGGGGGTAGGGGAGAGGTTGTGGACTAGCCTCCCGACTGGGATCGGGAGAAGTTGCGCGACAGGTCGACCGCCTGACCTGACTGGGATCGGTAAAGGGCGAGAGAGAGATGGGTTACTGAGCAGCTGGCGTGCGGTCATTTGTGATCTTGTTTGGTGTGCGATCCTTTGTGATCTTGGGTGTTGCGTGGTTGTCTGTCGTGTCTTTGGAGAAGGTCGTCAATCGTTGTGTCCGGTCTACATTACGCGTCCGAGTGTTGAGTCGGTTGAGGAAAGTAACAGTGTGTGTGTGTTGGTCGGGTCACTTGAGTTTGGGGATAGTAGTCCCCAGTGTTGAGTTGTTATTAGTGTTACCGGCATTGTCTGCTAAGTATGCCGTAGTCAGTCTGTTATCCGTGGTGGTGAGCGAACGCTCACCCTTAGCTGCTTTTCCTACAGGTACCGGTCGTAGGTTGGACTAGGTGAGCTTCCGAAGCTTGAAGAGCTAGGAGCGGGATTCTGGGTTTATTGTTGAGTCTAGCGACGTATACCATGCTTTTGTCCACTTGTTGGGACGTATTTTGAGTTGTAAATATTATTTTTGATGAACAAATGGTGATTTTAAAGCGAGTTATGTAAAAGGTTTCAAAATGTTTTATTGTTTTAAACGTTCGCGTCCTGAGTCCGGTTTACTGAAATTGGGGCGTGACAAGAATCAATCAACACTATCATGGAGTAGTAGTCTGAGACAAAACTAGGTTTTGTGGAGCAACAAAGACAAGAGTATATAAAACATCAGTGTAGTAAATTGTCAGACCGATGTAAAATGAGTAGGAGGGTCCTTGATTGATCCTTCACCCATCAGCAGATGAATATTGAGTTTCTTTGTCAGCGATTTGATGTAATGCAAGTGTATGTAATTGTAAAGATCGAATTGTACACTTTAGCAGCAATTTGTGAGTCTACTTCAGCAATTTGTTGTGTTTTGTTGATTGTGTCACCTGAAGAGTAGGGATCCTGGGAGTGATCCTTAGCGACCTGTGAATTTCGATAGTGAATCTAGACAGAAGTATGTAGGAAAAATATCAGCAAGTGTAGGTTATCAAGTGCAGCCAATGAGATCCTGCTATAAAGTCTTCAATTGTGCCTTCTCATTCTTCAGCAGGAACTTAAGGCTTCCATTCAGAGTTTGTTTAAAAGATTGGCACCTTGATGTTGCAGATGATCCTCAGTATCATGTGCATTATATTTGACAACAGACACAGAACCAAACTAGTGAGAGAGCACTGCAAAAGGAGAAGGTCAGAGTAAACAAATCCAAAACAAGAGGAAAAACTCTCAGTCCTAAGAGAGGTCTACCCTCCCACAAGATAGAAAGAAGGGGGGAGGAAGAACTCACACACAAGGAACAAGGCAGGAGAACCAACCCAAGAGAAAGGCCTTACCAAAACTTACCAATCACTCCCCCAAACCACCCAAGAAAACCACCCAAACCCCCCTAAAGTAAAACTCAATGCTCATTTTTTGACAAGCTGCCTAGGATTGTTGATCCAATCCTGAAGAGTGAAGTGATAGTTTTTGTCAAAGGTTGTCCATTCCCAACTGTAGGTGATATTCATGACTTTTGCAAATAACAATAGGACTGAATCTTGTTGACCCTTAAAGAGTAAGGAACTTCTTGAGAGCCATAGCTGCCAGAATAGAGCTTAAATAATATTACACCATCCTCTTCTAAACTTTGTAGGTACCAGGTAAGCCCATGAGCTAAAAACTGCTCTGACATCTGCAGGATAAACCCAAACAATACCCCACCATGATAGAATTAAGTTCATAACTTCCCATGCTTTTCTGCAATGCAATAGTATATGTGCTCCATCTTCAAAGTCCCAAGAACATTGAGGACAAATGATGTCCTGTAAAGATAGTGTCATTCCTCTTCCTTCTAGAAAACATTTGGATGGTATAGCCTCAAGACATGCTAACCAACAAAATGCAAAGATCTTCGAGGGGATCCCAGGAATCCAAAGGTGCCTTGTCCAATTCAGAGAAGAGGTTCCTTGTGCTGGCATTCAAATAGGCCAGTAATGAATATTCTCATCTCAATCTCATAGATTACTCATAATTAAATTCAATAACAAGGAATTCTGAGTGTTTTGTGTGGCCTGGAACCTTTTGGTTGGTCTATTTGGTTCATCACTGGTAGTGCTGGTTACTGCAACACTTTTCTGGTTTCAGAGTTTGTTTTAAACAGTTGTGAGATGCTGTTTTCGCAAGGGTTGAAATTGATGGTTAAAATGCTCACTTTGCTGTGGAATACTTGGATTAGGAATTGATGTTAACTGTTTTTGGGGGTAACAATTGGGTTGAATGTTCGCTTTTAATGGATTTGTTTTCTTGTCTCACAAGTTTTCTCGATGATAAGGGTTACTTGCTTGTCAAGTAACAAGGAAATTTGGTTAGGGGTTGGCTTCTTGGGTTGTTTTTATGTATTTTTGGTTTTACTTACCCACCAAGTAAGGTTTATTTGGGACCATCTTTTGGTTGCCTAGCACTGTAAGTTTGTGATCATTTTTATTGAGGGTCTCCCTCAGCTTGTGTCTTCAATTCGAGGACCTAGTGTATAAAATTTGCTGATAAAAAAAAAGCTAGAAGATAATGGATTAGGTGATACTTTCATCATGGTCGTGATGTTTGGTTTGATATTATTTGAACTTGTTTAGATTTTCTTGATTTATGTTAAGGTGTTCTTTGGTGTGCTTAATTTTAGTCCATTTGATTAATCTTGTATCCGTAGATTTGTTTATCTAAATGTTATTTATAATGATTTTTAATTTCATCTGAAACATCTCGGTTGGAAGTGTGGGGGAAATGGTTTTGTTCATGTATATATTAGGAGGCACTGATTAAGAATTTTGGGATATGTGAGGGTATTATCTGTGGATTTTTCTTCTTCTTCACTAGTTCTGGCAAAGACGTGTGAGACTTTAAAGTTTTGGAAAACAATTGTTTTGTGTGTAGGTTGTGTAATAAAGGTTATATATAGTGTAATATCATTTTTTCTATCAGCAATAGAAAATTTTGATTAAACCACTTATGAGAGGTAAGAGGAGTTACAATGTTACATGGAAGAGGTACAATACAAGTAGGACCAAACCAAAACAATCAACTAAACCTAAACATCTAGAAGCAAGAGATCAATGATTAACCTCAACCACATGCAAAGGAAATAATAGCACAGAGGCAGAAGCCAAAAAATCACATAATTAGTGTTCAATCAAATACGTTTTCTCTCTAGCCTTTCGTCCAAACCCTAAAGAGCCTCTCTCTTTGCTCCGCCACCGCCGGAGGCCTCCAATGCTTTGGAGGTCGCCGGCTCCCCTTCCTCCCTCCTCTTTCCTTCTATATTTCCTCGATCTAGCTGGTTCCTTCTTTGTTCGCCTCTCCTCCACCAAGTTCCAGATCTGGCGACCCTCTTGCTTGAGACTCCCATGATAGACCTCCCTCGGCCCTCTGGATTTCGTCATATCACGGCCCCTCTCTACGACTTTCTTGGTCACTCCTCGCCCTCGGGCTCCTTCGTCGTGGTTTGGCGTGTTTCGTTTGTGGCCGAGGTCGTCTGGTTTCTTACTGGCTCCTCCTCCTGCGACGGTCTGCTTCAGATCTACTCTTTTTCCCAGCGTCCTCTCTCTCTACTCCCCTCCGGCGGTCGACAGGTGGTTGTAAGAACCACCCCCGGTCGAACCGGTGATTTCTGGTGAAAGTTGACTTTCGGCCAGAAATGTCAACCGATGACTCCTGGAGTCATTCGGGACCTTTCCGGGACCCAAAAAGCTTATTCGTCATTACGGTTAGCTTAGTTGGGTCGTTTCCTTTCAAATGGATATCTTTGCGAAAAAGTCAAAATCGGGTCAAACTAAGGCTAATTATCGACTAAATCTAATTAATTTAATTGTGCTGGAAATTGGCAAGGGCAAGGTGTCCCCCATATGGACATGTGTCCATGGTGGCTTGGAGGAGAGGAAATGGGCCTCTAATGACCCTTTTTCCCTCACTTGAGCCAAAGGAGAAGATTTGGACCTAAGGGGCACTATAGACTTTACAAATATTAGGTTTTAAAGCAATTTGGGAGCACAATTCAGCAAATTCATTGTGTTGACCGAATTTTAGAGAGAGAAGGAAGGAGAGAAGAAACCATTGATGTTTGAAGAAAAAGAAAGGGAAAAAGGAGGAAGTCTTGGCCAAGTTCTTCATCAAATCTTCTCAAAAAGCTCTTAATCTTCATCATCTCTTCATCCCAAAGGTAAGTAAGCTCTACCTATCTACTTTTATCCAATTTGAGATTATGGGTTTCCATAGAAATTGCTTGAAATGGTTAGGTTTTGAGTTGGTGTTGTTAGATGATTGTTTAGTGGGAAGAAGTAGTTGATTTAAGTAGAAATCATTTGGGGCTTTGGTTGTTTTGGATGGAAATCTCTTGGGTGATTGTTGTTTTGATGAAACCCACTAAGGGTAGTGAAGTATTGAAGTTATGGGACTGATTTGGAGGTTTTGGGTTGTCAAAAATGGAGTTTTGGTGTTGTTTTCGTGAAAAAGGAGACGTCACGGATCTGTGACGGCACACGTCACGGTACCATGACGTCATCCGTGACGGGAAGCCTCACGGCTCCGTGAGGAGAACCGTGGCAGATCAGTTTTGGACCTTTTGGGACCATTTTGGGTGTTTTTCATTTAATTAGAAAGGGTATCTTGAACCGAACGTTTGAGAGTTTTAACTTGGGTGTTTGCCTCTTATACCACCATTTGTTTGTTTATTACTTCTAGTATTAAATTATGATCCTAGATCTTATTCTCGAGCTCGGAGGAGGTGACTACTAAGCCTTCATGTGACCAAGCGTTTGGAAAGCACTTGAGGTAGTGAAGAGTAGTAATTTACCGCTTTTAATTAAGGAATGCTAATAGTGTGCATATATGATGATAATAACCGGAATAGTCTTAGCTTGCATATAGGATGTGATTAACAAGAATAACCGCTTTCAATTATGGGAATTGTCGTGCTGTGAAATCACATGTGGCCATGTCGGGCCTTAGGATTGTGTGTTGGTTGTGTTTGATTAAAGGTAATAGTCCTTAATTGTCGATGAATAGTATATTCGTTGGTTAATTTAAGAATCGTAGTATGCTGTATGAATTATGATGAATGTGATATGAATTGTTATCTCGTGATATGGTTGAATGAATGGATGCGATGAATGTGATATGAATGGTTGTCTTGTGATATGATCGGGTGAATGATAGACCGATGTGGTGTGATTGGTAAGTTATGGCGGTAAGTTTTGACGGTATGATAAGTTCGGTGTGACGTGTTTGGTATGGTTTGTGTGGTGTGACTCGTACCCCATGCTATGGGAAGATACCCGACCGAGGTGTGTGATGGTCCGGTATGTTGTTATGTGATTTACCCCGATGTGCATTTCCGGGAAGACCGGCGGTGCATTCTGGTATATTGTATTGTTGTTTACCCCAATGTGTGTTCCGGGAAGACCAACGTGCATTCCGGTATATTGTATTGTTGTTTACCCCGATGTGTGTTCCGGGAAGACCGACGGTGCATTCCGGTATGGTTGACCCGTGTGGTGTGATCCAGCGTATTATTGGACACTTACTATGTGTGTGGTTGCTAATGTTTTACTCTGTGCGTGGATTAGTTTGGTACACTGTGGTTACTTATGCCTGTTATGTGATTCTTGTGTGACTCGAGTGTTAACGTTATGGGTGTTCGACAACGAACCGTATGGCATTTGGTATGAGTTGTGCAGGGTTGGGTGTTGAGAACCGTCTGGTGTCCTCTTCTTATGTCCGTATGATGTCGGGTTTGGGTGGCGTTTGTAGTCCAGGTCGTAGGAGAATGTCCTACTGTTTATATGGTTCTTTATCTTGGATCCATTAGCGGTATTGTTGTGTTCCGGTTGGTTTCTATTGTTGTGTCGTTTATTGACAAGTGTTATGAATTGAGTACTTATGGCGACAGAGCGGAAGACCTTTACCATTACTACTTTTTTCCTACTGAGCGAAAGCTCACCCCCTCTGTTTTACTGTTTTTACAGGTTTCGACAGGGAGTCGGTTTAGAGGACGTCTCAGAGCTCGGTAGCTCGTCGGGAGTCCGTGGGTTTTCATTTAGTAGAGACGTACTTGCCTTTGTACTAAACACTGTTTTTCTTATTTGAATTCGAGCGTTTGATTCGCGGGATTTTATTGAGATTTGGAACTAAAAATCGAAGTTATATTTCTTTAATTTCCTTTTACTTTTATTATTTTATTCTTACTTAGTTCACGTCCGGCCAAAACCGGATTTGAGGCGTGACAGTGGTCCCCTGCAGTCTTGGGCTTCCTTCTCGGGCCTGAGCCTCTCTAGCTCTCTGTTGGCTCCACTGCTCGATCTGGCCTCCTTCTCCGAGCCTCACGAATGTTGGCCCCCAGCGCCATCCCTCCATTGGCCCTCTCCGCCCGTCGCACCGGGCTCTGGTTCCGTTTCGTGGTGGTTGAGTTGGTCCTTCGACATGGGCGAGTTTCGCCGTGGGCGCGCTTCTGGCGGTGCCTCTTCGAGCCCCCCTCAGCTCTTCCCTAGCCCGTATCTCTCTTCGTCTCTGGAAGCTTTGGTTCGTCTTCGTTCCTGCTCCGCCGCCTCCTTCGGCCCATGACTGTAGTTCTTCGGATTTTATTCTCAGTTGGTCCTCCTCTCGTCGGTTTTCCCCGGGTGCTGGCCCCCGACACCTCTTGCCACTTGCTCTCTCTGGACCCCCTGGCGACAAAACTCCGACTTCTTGCTGCTCCGTGGTCTCTAGAAGGTGGCACGTACATGCATGTTGAATGGGCGGTTCGCGTCATCTCTGGCGCGTGTGGTCCCGAGACGCATGCGGGTCTCGCGGTGTACCGAGGCATCCTGAAGCTTCCCGAAGACGTTTCTCCTTCCTCTCCCAAAGGCTTGGGCATGTCCTGGTCTCTAGGCTTTGGAGACGGTTATAAGGCTTTCGGCCTTTGGGCCGGTTCTAAGGCTTAGAGGCCTGCCTTTTTCTTTGTTTTCTTGTAGCGTTTGTGCTCCTCTCGTTTCACTTCTTCTGCTTAACTGTATTTCTGTATGAGTTTGAAGTTGAGTGGAATAAAATCGGTATTTTTGCTGATAAAAAAGAAGAAGCCAAAAGAGCAGGGGGTATCGGGATGAAATGACTTTACTTGCACCTCAAGACACACCAGTACACCACTGCTCCTAAAGATTGTGAACGAGAACACCACAACTCTTGGAGAATGAGAAGGGAATCGGCTTAGACACACATGTTGATACAATTCAAAAGTACCAAACCGAGAGAGGATCTAAGTTAGAGTGATCACAAAGCCCCCTGAAGCGTTTAGATGAGAATGAAATGATTTGTATCAATTAGCCAAACCAAGAAAAGCAACCTATGAAGAGGATCAAGCAGAGAAAGCCTGTAGAAAGGATGACTGAGGCAAGAACATGCTTGTTTGCGACTCACGTTAAGTACTCAAGAACAAAAGAGGAGCTACAGAATAGCCATAGAGAAGAGACAAAAAAACCACTCACCCTAATAGATTGCATACCCACACTCAAAAGGAGAAGAAATAATCAAAACAAACTACCCACATACAAAATGCAACAATAAAATGAACAAACCAAGATAATCCTTACCAAACTCACCCAGCCCCTCCCAAACCCACCCCCAACCCCAACCAAAATGAGGAAAATATGAGCAAGAACTACATGACTTTGATTCCTAGGAGGATACTTTTGCGTCTTGGAGACTCAAGCCGAATCATTCTTTACCCGATGTTCTTGGTTTGGTATGAAAATGTTGATTTTTGTCTTTTAATTCTAATCTTTGGTAATTGTTTCATGCCTTACATGGTCTCTTGGCTTTATTTGTTATTCCACTACAAGTTGGTTCCTCTCCTATCCTACCTCGAGATCCAGCAACGTCCGACCGATCATAGGACCCTCCGGCGTCAGAACACGACTCGCATCCGCGACAACGCATGGCCTCGCATCTGAGCTTGGGTTTGAGACGTGAAGGACCTGAAGATGAATCTGAGCTTGGGTTCATCGGATCTGGTCTCTAACCCAAATTTGCAGAGCAAGGACGAGATTTAGGGTTTCAATTTTTCTTCTTTTTGGTTTCGGTTCGCAGATATTTTCTATAAAGGGAAGAGATTTTTGGGTTTCAATTTCTTTTTACCTTTTTGGGTTCAATTTCATAAGGTGCTTTCGATTTGCTGACATGAACATCATATAGATAGTAGCAAATTGAAGAAAAATTTAGAGATTTTGGTGGTGTTTTGAGGTTGTGTTCCGAGGTTGAAGAAGGGTAGCAAATTTAAAAAGATAAAAGAAAAACTAATTTAATAAGATATGAAATAAAAATAAAAATTTTAAAAATAAGTAAATTAAAAATAGAAAAAATATTTTATGTATTTTTTTAAAAAAAATAACATATGATTTATATATATATTTAAAAAAATGATTTTTTATATAAAAAAATGATTTATATATATTTTTGACCGCCTTGTTAAGGGTAACGTTTTCTTGTGTCGAGTCATGAACGAACACATATAAGAGATATGGTGATTTCAAGATCATAGGACTAAGATACACTTGAGTAGTTTAAGAAAAATTGTTGTCCCTTTTCTATGGAGTATTCTTAAAAAGTTGGTCATCCAATGTTAACGCTCTTTAACATCTATGCAATTGACTCATATCTCTATATGCATGGTTAATAAAACATGATCCTTATAAGTTTGTTCAATAATGCTCGAGAGTTATTGGTCCCTTACAAATTGGTAAGAGATGGAGACGTGAAGACAAAGACGGAGATGTGAAGACAAATACATTAAGACGACGACGACAAGTTGTTGCTTGAATTTCCAAGGGAAAAAAGAGAGCAGCTGAAAGTTTTGAAACAAAGTGATGAACTATATCGAAAGAGGAGGAAAAGATGGAAGGAAAGAGGGTAAAATTATATTTTTCAAAGGGAAAATGACACATAACCACCGCTAACTATTACGTTTTTTCGCATCACCCGCCTAACTATTTTTTGTGACATTTAAACCCTCTAACTTAATTTTTTTTTTCACTTTAGTCTAACGTTGTTAACTTTCCATCCAATTAGTGTCAAAAGCCGAAAATACCCTCCACTTATTATCAAATTTTCAAATTGATACCAATGGTTTAGCAAGACCTAAAATGTCTACATTAATCCCTTCTCCTTAGATCTCAATTCTATATTGGTCCTCTATGCGATGTAGTTTTCATACATTCATCTTGAAAAGCTTACACTAATTTGATTCTCTAATAATAGTATATTACTTTCAGACAGTTTTGAATATCATTCTTAGTTGAAACCATTCACACTTGGTATTCTATCTTTTGCTGGGTTTTTTTAATCTGAATTGAGTCGAGATAAATCATTTCGAGGAGACAACTCGAAAAGGAAGCAGGATCCTTGTGCACGATAAGGACTTGATACCTGTATGATAATTCAATTTTCTAGCTTTCGGTCACTTTAAATTTCTGAAAAGCTACAAAATTGCTGTGCTCCATTGAAGATTAACTCTAAGACAGCACCAACATATCACTTCCAATTTCTGAAAAGTTACATTGTGCCACTTGATTGAAGATTAATTCTTAGACAACATCAAGAGATGAATATAGAAGTAAGGCAAGAAAGCTTTTCAAGCTACATAAATCCTAAACCTGTAATCTTGCGCCATGAAAGTTGTCATTGCTAGCAAAGAGAGAAAACAAGCGGGGAAGAAGGAGGTGAAGCGTGGGCGGCATGGGGTTGAAATGAAATGGGAAGAGTTTAGGTTAAGTTAGATATAAGTAATGGGTAGTTTAGACATTTTAGAAAAATATAACAGCATGTGCTTTGCACATGATAATTTCCATCTAATTTTGGATGGAAAACGAGTAAAGTGAAAAAAAAGTAAAGTTAGAGGGTTTAAATGTCACAAAAAATAGTTAGGGGTGGTGAAGCGAAAAAATGTAATAGTTAGCGTTGGTTATGTGTCATTTTCCCCTTTTCAAAAGTTTTGATTTGAAATTATAAGATGTAAAAAACGTTAAAAGGAAAAGAGCGAGGGTTATGGTGCAAATAAAATACATGACCCGTTTCTAGGGTTTGTGAATCCCAAAATCACGAAACGCGTTATCGAGATCGAGATGGGTTTCAGAGGAGTTGAGTTCCTTCCAGATCGAGATGGCTTTCAGAGCCCACGTCGGCGTCCGGTCCCGGTCGAGCTCAGAGGAGTTGGAGGTGAAGGGGAAAGGGTCGTCGGTTGAAAAGAGGTGAATTGGTGCTTATAATACAGAGTGACTCAGAATTAGAAATCAATGCTCTTAGCAAGGATGGGGATTTAATTCCCGAATATTTCATCTCTTCTTCACTTCATTCCTTGCCTTCCTTCATGGGCTTCACTGTTGTTGGTTCATTTTTACATATGATCGGTGGATATTCTAATGATGATGTCAAGACATGTGATCCATATTCTTTGAATACCTATGTGTTGGATGTTCCTAGTATTCCTGGTATTGTCAAATCTGGTGATAAGCTCTCCTCTCTACATCTTATATGTGCTCCGCAGCTGAATAGCGGCAAGCTCATGCCTGTTGTGTTTGTCGTGCAAGATCGCATCTCTGCCCTGTCTTCTTCCGTTCATGGTGTCAATAGCACCCTTTCTGATTTCGAGGTCCGAGCTCTGGGAGGGGATGAATGGAAAACATTGCGGAATCCCCCAGTTCCTGATCATCTTAGGGCACATGCTTTTATTGAATCTCATGCACTCGTCGGTGAACATTCCCTTGTTATATGTCTAAAGGACGAGGTCATGCATTTATTTTCTCCATTGCTGACGCTAGTTGGACTATACCTGAAGATCCAATTGGCTTTATTGGCCGACCAATTTGTCGTCATGGGTTTTGTTATGACCCTTCGGATTTTGCCCTTCGAGTCTTTGAGGAGGGCAAGTGGTCTTCTCCCGTCCAAGAATTGAAAATTAGACCAACTTCACATCTTGTCAGGTTCTATACATTCCATGCAGTTGTTATGATGGGTGATGTAACTTTTATCTTCCACTTTGGTTCTCCCAAGTTGCAGACCGACCGTACTCCTCATAGGCACATCTATATAACCATGGACAGATATAAGGGGTCTCCCGGTTTGGTCGATCCCAAACAACACTCCATTCAAGTGCTGGACCCTAAGCGCAAGCGCTCTGATTTTCTTCTCCCCGAAAGTGAAGCTAAGGCAGAGGATGTTTCTGCTATGCTGCCTTCCTTCTTACCGGTATCTCTATAGGTAGTCAAAATTTAAGCTCTCTTGCTCGCCTGGTTTCTACTGCATATGCATTTCCTTTTTATGTTCTGAATTTGTTTATGTTTCTCTAGTAACTTGCTATCTCAAGATACGGATGATGTCTGCTTTATTAACAGATTGAATGATGCTATTGCTGGGTTTAGATTATTCATAGCCTTATTAATCACAAGATGTGATTATGGATGATGTTTGCTTTATTAACAGATTGAATTATGCTATTGCTGTGTTTAGATTATTCATAGCATTTGTAATCTCAAGATATGGGCGGTGTTTGTTTCAGTAATAGATCGAATGCTGCTGCTGCTGCTGGGTTTAGATTGTTCACAGCTTTAGATATTACAAGATATGGTTGATGTTTGCTTTATTAGTAGGTTGAATGATGTTCTTTTTTGTCAGCAGTTTGAATGATGCTTTTTTTTTTGCCAGCAGGTTGAATGATGCTATTACTGTGTTTAGATTATTCACAGCATTAGTAATCACAAGATACGGTAATGTTTGCTTTATTAATAGATTGATTGAGTCTGTTGATGGGTTTAGAAGCATTAGTAAACACAAGATATGGATGATGTTTGTTTTATTAATAGATTGGATGATGCTATTGATGGGTTTAGATTATTCATATGATTAGCAATGTTTTCTAGCTGTGAGGCGTCTACTTTTTGGAAGTTGCTGCACTCATTTTGATCATTGGAAAAAAAACGCCATGAATTTCCCGTGCTGCATTCCGTGTTTATAAAGGTCATTTAGGCGTTTATCATAAGAGTACACTATGAAGACAAGGAAGTTTTCGTTAAGGGTGTGGGTTTTAACTTTTAAGAGTTTCTTTTTTTTTATTAGAAAGAAATAAATGTATTAACGAAGTAAATGATCCAAAGAGAACTCAAAAATGTGGAAGCTTTGAAGCAGAAATATCAAAAGCCACAAAAACTAGACTTCGATGAGGCTATGAACCTCTCAGCTGCTATAAGATCTCAACGTTGCTTCATCTGTTTTGAAATCGTTGACTTTTCCAAACTAATCATAAACTACATTAAAAATGTTGTGAGGTGGCAAGGAAAATGCCACTTGTGGCCACCACAATTAGCATGCCACCACTAATTGCACGTCCTTGTATTAGTGGTTCCAACACAATCCAACACTTCTTGTAAACACTCTTTTGAATAGAAATTCTCTTTACTCTTAATCTTCTAAGTGTTATTTCTTGTCTTGCTTGGTAAACAACACATAGACACCAACTTTCTTATTATTCTTGGGCCTTTGGTGTCTTGGTGTTGGTTCTGATCAAACTTGATTATCACAAGAAAAAAGACACTATTTCACAGTAGCATCCTCACTCTCTTTGTTCTTGTCTTTACCTCCACCTCATTTACCGGAATTGGAGAACTGCAACCTCACTTCTATTTTGTCGTCACCATCGCACTTCCTCCTTTCCTTGCTACAGCCTATCCCCCACTAATCCTTATCTCTAGACCTGGTTCAGGGGTAGGAGGTTCGAGATTCCAACGAAGTAGATGACGAGGTTCGGTCAGACTTGAGGCGTTTTGTTGGGGTTTTGTTCATCTCTGGCGATGACGATGGTATCAGGACGAGGGTCAAGTCCGACGCGGTGGTGCAGATTTATGGATTTCAGATGGGGTTTTATGGAATTTTTAGGGATTTTTTTATCATGTTGTGCGCTTTCTAATTGATTATATTTTTTCGGGATAATTGTCCAAAACTACCTTAAAGTTTCGTCCACAAATGAGTTGATGCACAAAGTTTTGTCCACGATATGTGGCTACCTTGAAGTTTGTCCACACTTTTGTGGGTGCATTAAGGATTTGCCCACGCTTTTGTGGGTGCATTGAAGTTTTGTCCACGCTTCTATTCAATCCGGGAAGAACTACCCAGAGGCCCCAGACCATCATTCTGAACATCCCTATTATGTCAAAACTAAAAAAGTCGTGGACAAAACTTCAGGGTAGCCACACAGCGTGGACAAAACTTTGTGCATCAACTCGTTTGTGGACAAAACTTTAGGGTAGTTTCGGAAAATTATCCCTTTTTTTATCATTGTTTTCTAATTTATTCTATCATTCTCTATGGCGACTCTTACTCGTCGGTGGAGTTCTTTGTGTTCTATTTCTCCATCGGTCTTCGATTTAAGATTTGGGCATTGGAATTGAGGGAAGTTTGAGGTTTAGGTAGCTGGTTGGTGTTATAGATTGAATTTTTAATAATACAATTTCATTTTAAAAAATTGATTTGAAAAAAATTAAATATGGTTTCTAAAATTAAATCCGTTTTTTATAACATAAAATCTGATTTAAAATAAAAATAAAATTTATTTTTTAAAATAAATCCCGATTTTTTAAAAAGTAAAATTTGATTTTTTTTAAATCAAAATTCATTTTTAAATTTAATATAAAAACTGATTTTTATAAAATAAATAAATGAAAATAATTTTTGAGTTTCAATGACATGGTTTGAAAATTTGATTGTTACTGAGGGGTATTATAGATTTTTTAAGTGTTTGGATGAAAAAATGGATGGAAAATAGACAAAAACTAACAGTAGGTACTAAAGTGCAACTAAACTCCTAGTTAGGGTAGTGAGGTGCAATAAACCATAGTTAGGGTAGTGAGATTAAAATCAAGAATTTTTAGGGTAGTTAGATGAAATTAACCCTCTCATTAATAGTGTGGGTGGTAACTTTTAACTGTTTTATTTTTGTTTAATATTCCGCAGTCATACAAGGACGTTTTCGTCATTCCCTCTTACTTCTACACCTAATCTTAAATGTGGCTCTTCCATTCTACATTAGTTTTTATCCCCATAAACAGATGTACTTTTTCGCTACCTACCATAAAGGACAGTGCAACAGCATGAAGTCGAAATTTATTCTATGTTCGTGTGCAACTCGTTATCCAAAGAGGAAAATAAATATATTAACGAAGTAAATGATCCAAAGAGAACTAAAAAATGAGCGAGTTTAATAACCAAAATCTTTATACACAAAAGTGGAAGAACAATGAGCTCTGCTAGGGTTTCCTCAGAATCAGTAGCACAGGCTGTCGCTCCTCACAAACGACGTTGTTTCTCCCAGCAGGCTCTAGTTCCCTCACTTCGTCTCAATGGCGTCGATCTGGCTTACCAATTCTCCCGAATGCTACCTATCCGTCTTCATCTCCCTAGGGTCCCCAATTACCATCTTGGATGCCCCCTCCGCCTTTACGTTCTGGCCAATCAGGGATCTCGCCTATCTCTTTGGGTCGTCTCCTCTGAACCTCTCCTACCTTACCCCTATGCCCTAGTGCCCCACCACTATTTAGATCCTGGTTTTGGATTGATCCTTAATCGGAATCCGTTTTTGAGAGTCCCTGATTTTCGTATATCATCCAAGAATTTCCAGGGAATGGGGCCCAAAACCCATAAGCAGCACCTTCACCACTTGCTTCGGGATTAGAAACCTCATGTTATGTTCTTCTCGGAGACACTCCTTTCGCTCCAAGGTTTCCTCTTTTTGGAAAGATTGTTGTGATTCTCTGGACATATTTGTGTCACAGTCTCGGATACACATAGAGGGTTGGCTCTGTTCTGGGTTTCGGGGGTACATATAGATCAATGGGCAATTAACAGATACTTCATCTATGTCGAATTCTCGGCTTCAGGCTATACGGAAGTGTGCCTCATGAGGATTTATGGTGAACCACGGCGTGACCAGAGGCATTTGACTCGGGACCTAAAGAGGCGTCTTCACCATTCAGCTCGCTCGGATTGGATTATCATTGGGATCTCAATGGTATTCTAGATCCCACTGAAAACATAGGTGGAGGAAGCTATCCAGGCTCATTAGTGGATGGGTTCCGTAAGGTGATTAACGATTTGTACCTGGTAGATGTACCCATGTCTGGTCACCGATACACATGGTTTAGGTGTCAGAATCATGATACACGAATTCATTCTCGCTTGGACCGGGCCCTGATATGTGGCGCATATTATTACTCGCTCCATAATCTTGAATTCTACAACACGGGTACTATGACATCAGATCATTGCCTTATCCTTCTCTCCATAGCAAGGCGGGTGGAACGTCGAGGTCCCCTAAAATTCAGATTCCAGTCCCAATGGGTCCAGGTAGAGATGACAATTTAACCTGAACTTGACGGGTACCCGATTGTTCCGACCCGTTAAGGGCGAGTTCGGGGCGGGAAACGGGTAGTTGACTGGATCAAGATCGGTTTTGATTTCCCCCGATCTGAACCCGACCCGATGATATTATTGCAAAACCTAATTTTAAATTTATCATATATTTAATAAATTCAAAGTTATCATTATAATTGTAGAAGTCTAGAAGCCATGACTTAATTACAGAAGTCTAAAAGTCACGAATCACTTTCACTACTCACATGCGGTTTGTTCCTCTCCAGAAGTCCGAGGCATCAATGATTGTCCCATCTTCTATAGCGCCGCCCCCGACACCGTGTGGTCTGTCAGCCGTGGAAGACGTCGTCGCCGACCCTATCCACCTGCCGTGAAACCTGGACAATCATCTCGTGCTTCCGTCTCAAACTCAAACCTTGCGGACTACAAATAGATTCTGTCATTATTTCAGTTAATGGTCCATCAATCTATGCGCTAATGATACATAACTAATGAAACAAGTATACAATTAACTGAATATATATTTGATATGATGCTGGTGTGTTTCATGTTTAAATTTAGAAAAACTTGCATCATCATATAGTTGGCAATAGATTATTATAAGATATGACATGTTTAAGTTTTAAAGAACTTGGATGCATCATCATGGAGTTGGCAATAGATTATTATATGATATGACATGTTTAAATTATTAAACTCAATTACTAAAAATCATGTATCAGTATTAAGAATGGATATATGTTGTAAACTGGTTTCTAATTTTCATTCTAACTCAGTTTACAGAATTATGGTTACTGTAAACCATAATTAATATGGTCACTGTAATGTGTTTTAATGTTCTATGTTTAGGAGTTTCAAATTCCCTTTTACATACATTTATTATATATTTTGACATTCGGGGCGGGGCGGATAATCTCCGATCCATGCGGGACAAGGTCGGGACGGGGCAAAGTCGGGGCGGCGGCAGTATAGGGCGGGGTCGGGTACATGGGTGCGGGGATCGGGTCAAGTTCGGGTTTTACGACACCCGCCCCGTTTCCATTCCTAGGTCCAGGATCCCGACTGTGGAAGGGTCGTTCAAGAGAGCTGGAACACGTCCCTTGTGGCACCAATAGCGGAGATTATTCAGCAAATGGGTACCTCGCTTAACACCTAGGGTCGGCTCCACTTCCGGAAAAACCTTACTCATATCAAGTGGTGTCAAAGACGCATAGCTGAACTCAATGGTCAGGTTGACATGGCGGGGGTTCATAGACATGAGTCCATACAAATTCAGTATGAGAAATCTCTGACTAGTCAAGAGATTCTGGAGACAAAGGGTTAAGCACCACTGGCTTGTGGTTGGTGTTAAAAATACAACTTTTTTCCAAGCAACCGCTTCCTATAGACGCTACATAAACACGGTTTTGGCACTACAGGATACAGTGGGGCAGATGGTAACATGGGAGGCATGGATGTGGGAGCTTGTTATTGTTTACATAGACCTCTGACATGGACCATTTCCCTATCTAATTTACCGCAATGATATCGGAGGTTGAGAATCATCGCTATTAGCCCCGGGTATGGCCAGTAAGATCCGGACAACAGTGTTCCAAATGGGGCCTGATAAATCCCCAAGACCAGATGGGATGAACCCCCGATTCTACCAATATTATTGGCCTATGGTGGAAAATGTGGTCGTCAGGTTTATTCAAGGGGTTCTTGCAACAAGGACCTTTGTGCAATGTTATATTCCGAATTTTATCAAAGGTTCTAGTAAATAGAATGGGCCCAATTATGCTCTTTGTGATATCTGTGACTCAAGGAGCATTTAACCATGGGAGATGTATTCAGGATAATGTCATTATATCCTTTGAAGGTATCCATTTCCTACGTCGGAAACATCAGGGAGCTACTAGATTCATGGCGCTAAAACTTGAATGAGTAAAGCATATGACAGGGTTGATTGGTCTTATCTCCTGCTAGTAATGCAAAACCTTAGTCTTTTGGCAGATTGGAGTATGACTTGCTGTATTGGTACCGTCCAATACTTTGTATCATCGGGCTGGAGGGAAACTCCTCGTTTTACCCCATCCATAGGTATTCTCCGAGGGGATCCGCTCTCCTCATACTTGTTTTTGTTCTGCATGGAAGGTTTATCCCAATTACTGAAACAAGCCCAAGCCGCGGGGGACATTCCTAGGGTTCGGATTACCAGGGGAGCCACATATATTTCCCATATGTTTTTCGCAGACGATTGCTCTATTTTTGTAGAGCGGATGTGGTCGAAGCACAACATGCCAGCAATATATTTGGTATCTTTGACACATTATCGGGTCAGGTTCTCAATCTAGAAAAATACTCGATTTTCTTTAGCACTAATACCCCGGTAAGTGTCAAACAAGATTGTTGTAGGGTTCTATCTATTACCGAAACCTCTGCCACCTCTATGTATCATGGTGTGCCTAATAAGGTGCGAAGGAATATAAATAGCGCCATGGCTTTCTTGGGAGACCGAGTCATTACTAGGATCCGTTCATGGGATAGGAAACTATTGTCCTTTGTAGTTCGAGTTCCCCGTTGTATCACGGACCGTATTCATGTGTCCCTTGCAAAATTTTGGTGGCGAGGGACCTCGATTGCCCGATCATCTGGCAGGACTGGGACCATGCCCAAAGAGTGTGGAAGGATGGCTTTTCGTCACCTCCGGGATGTTAACACGGCCCTTCTCGGGAAACGAGCATGGGGATTGGTCCACATACCTAGTCACTGGTTGCTCGAATCCTCAAGTCCAGATATTTCTCATCAACTACTTTCCTCCATTCGTCTATTGGGAACAACCCGAGGTTTATCTGGGTCGGTATCTATTCCTCTCAGAACCTTCTACGAGAGGGTCTGAGGGTGGTTATTGGTGTTGGCCTTGACACACCAATTGTGGGAGCCACATGGTTAATTGGCCAGGAACTACATATCCAGACATTATTTGGGGTTCTTGAGGGAGCGACAGTAGCAGACCTAATGATTCCAGGAACACGTTGTTGGGATGCCCCGCTCATCAGGAATTTATTTGATGTAGGGGACCATACAAATATCCTCCTGATCCCTCTATTTAATGAGAGAAATAGGGACGAATGGTACTGGGTGACTGATAAGAAGGGGTTGTACTCGACTAAAGATGGATATAAAATCCTGCTGGTATTAGACACCGTAACCGTTAGTATGAGGACCCGGTTTAGTGGTCCTTGATCTTGAGCATCCCAAATCAACCACCGTTGTGAATATTTCTCTTACGATGTCTTGCGAACACCCTCCAAGTAGCATCTAACATGTATCACTGATTTGTGTCTGTTTCCTAGATATGTACCATTTGTGGGCAAGCCCAAGTGACGGTGACCCATCTGTTTGCCTCATATTTTTTTTGCTAAGACCTACTGGTCTACTTTTAGGGGCACCCATCCCACAGGGGATACCACTTTATTTTCTAATTGGAGGGAATTTACCACATCAGGTTAGACTCCAAGAGGGGTGGTAGAGATTCTTAATGTTCTATGGGAGATCTGGAAATCAAGAAACAACGCCGTCTGGCATCAGACCGCACCAGCGGCTATTCAGGTTATTTCCGCTACTTGGTCCAATCTTCTAGCATGGCGTGAAGCTAATGCGGGCCTAGTAGCACCTCACACTACTGCGGAAAGAATACCTGCCAAATGGATCCCATTCCCCTCCAAGGACAATAGCTATCAACATCGATAAGACGGTCTTTCAGGATACTAATCAGTCAACGATCGGCCAACATCAGGGCCGATCAGCCATCAACATGCGCGCACACGAAAAGGATACGTGTCGCCCTCATGTGCGTCCGTAGTTTGCACAATAAGCCTGGTTCTCACGTTATACCATATATATATATATATAGGGTAACTATCCAGTAAAAACCACCCTTATCGTGCAAACTACAAACTAATCTAAGTCACAAGATGCAACAAAGATGACGTCATCAGAGCGCGCGCGATGCTGACACGTGGCCACTTCGTGCGCGCCTCTGCCCGCAGAGTAGCGCGTGTTGACCACGTGCGCAGCACGAGTGCTGATAGTTTACTTAGCACGGTGCTGATAGGTTAGTACAAATGTGCTGATAGTTTACATTTGTACTAAACTATCAGCACCGTGCTATGCAAACTATCAGTATTGTGCGCGTGCGCACCAACAGCGCGCGCGCACGTGTCAGCATCTGGTGAGTTTGTAGTTTGCACAATAAGGTGCGGTGTTTTATATATTTAATTTCCCACGTGTCAGCATCTGGTACGCTCTGCTAACATCACTTTGGGGGATCATATGGCTCAGATTTGTTCGTAGTTTGCACAATAAGGGTTGGTTTGTACTTGATACCAATCCTCTCTCTCTATATATATACTTGCAATAAGGTGCGAACCAGCTGTTACGGTGTGAACTTGCAAACTCGCAAAAATAGTGTATACCGTTTGAGAAAACAGCAGCCCTGGTTTGAGTTGAATATTTTTAGACAAAAAATTTCTCAAACCAGAGACGTTATTTTCTCAAAGTAAAATGTTGTTTTCTAAAACTTAATTTTTCCTCAAACTAGGATGCTATTTTCTCAAACCATGTCCGTTATATATATATATATATATATATATATATATATGATTACTATCGGCTGCAACCCCTTAGCTACAGTGCGACCGTACTACCCTCTGTGGACCGTGCGATATGTTGATGCGTATAGCTCAGATCCAAAGTTGAGACTCAGTAGCACGGACCGTAAATGCCGCGCGTGGGAGTGATTAGTTTTGAAGTCAGGGCTTCGTGAGGGTAAATGTGATATTTTGTTAAACATATCACCACCCCAAACTCGATATTTTTCTTGTTAGTCTTCTTCTATTCTAAGCTTTTTCAGATCTTCTTCTTCATAGCTTGGTTTAGCTGATATTCAAGATTTTCTAAGATCAAAGAGGGTGTGTTATTGGATTGATTCTTTACTTTCTATTCGAGGTATTTGGTGAATGAACGTTAACATTAGAGCTTTTGATTTATCAAATGTTGTGAATTTGGGGCTTTTGATATGCTTTGAGTGTTTATATGAGTTTTTTGATTTTTGTGGTTATGTGTTCTGTAGTAAGATGGAGAGGAGCACTATTTCAATCCCATAGGGAGGTTCTAGACTTAGACGTGAGAGGAAGGACAAGAGACAGGTAAGTATGTACCATCAGAGTATCTAGGATAGCTAATGCTTGTATCCAGTCTATAATTATCATGGGATCTGGATGTTTATACGTTACACTCTGTCCAGAATATCTATTGTTTAGACATTGTAAATGAGCTTTTATTTATGGTCAGTGTGATTTTAAATCCTAGGCAGATAGTGCTTTATTTCTGGTATCAATGGGTTTAAATCAGGGATAACAATGCTTTTGAATCCTGGACACTTTTATACAACCAGTATGTACTTTTATAGTATTCAGTATTTGTAATCCAGACGAATGTAGGTATTAGACGTGGAAAATTTTCGATCATCAAAATGGCATCTAACAACCAGCACATAGATGATTGTTTTATTCGTATGCAGCTTAAGTTAGAAGCAGAAGATAGGTAGGGAAAACAACAACTCTTGAAGATTAAGGTTCTAACAATCCATTGCCATATGTTCATGGTTGAATAAAGTGTAATCAAGCTGAATGCTAAGATGGATGCAATAGAAACGACGAGTTGGACAGTAGAGGAGATAAAAAGCTAAAGAACGCCTGAGGGAGACTCTTAATGAATATGAAGTGTTTCTTGGCAATTTGAAAGTGGAATCATTAGACTAGAACTAGGTTATAGTTTTTAGACGGGGGCATTCCTAGAGATGGTGATTTTAAATACTGGTTCCATTGATATTTCTATCCTGGATATAAAATTTTGAATTCTAGGCACAGTTATTCGAAGTCATGGGTTTTTTGATGATGAATCATGGACATGGTGATTATGAATTGTGGTCGTAGGGATTTTGATTGAAAATAACACATGAGATAAGATCTGAAATTTGGAGTTCATTATTGAAATTTAGAAGTACATAAAATTAATGCGGAAACGTGAATGATAAATTAAAACAATGGCTGAGACATGTATTCTAATTTCTAGCTGGAGGTGGTGGCATTGTGGTGGAGCTAGCCTCTGTTTCGGCATCCTCAAGCTGATAACTATGTAGAGCCTTGAAGGATATTTCCAGTGATGCAACTTTATTCTCAAGGGTGACAGCTTCTGATGGAAGAGAAACTGTGGTGGGTAACTCAATACCGACCAATTGAGCGAAGGTTTTCGCTCGTTGTCTGTCTTTCTCTACACTAATCAAGGATTGAATGTTAAAACGGATCTCAGCTTCGTTCGAGACTCCAATGGGCGACAGGAGGACTATATATTTCTCCATATCTTCGAGGCTAATCACTATTGTCGATGATCCTTCGCTCTCGGAGTTGTTCATTTTGTTGTCGTGATGTGTGGGAAAAGTAGTGTGGTGGTAAGAAAGTTGTAAAATAAAACCCTAGCACATTAAGTGGGTTTGTGAGGTTTCATGTATTTATAGCCCATTACGAAGTGAACATGTGATGGACCATTTTGACTAGAATTTGAATTCAAAGTATTAACAGAGTCTCTTGTCTGGTCCTAGTAACTACGGATGCATTGTTTTGGGTCGAACTAGCACCTTATGCGGTAGTCCAGTAATTGAAAGCACAATATCCAAAGTTAATCTTGCGTATATTTACTTGATGTTAAAAGACCAATCTGAACCGCTTAAGTGAAATGATTACATGGAAGGATAGGTTGTGTATGAGATCATGTGCTGACACTACATATCCACATGTCAATCCAAGCATTAAACAAAGTGTCTTTATATCTTTTCACACCTTTTCAAATTCTTCATAATTGAGATGTAGGATCGCATTTATGTCACCCTTTGGTGAACCAGTGGTTCCCTGACCCCACCATGAGCAGTGATTGTCGACGGATTTTCATTACCCTGCTTTTTAGTTTATCGTTGTTAGTTTTTGTTGTTTGTTTCTTTATTTATGTTTGGGTATCATCTTTAGTCACCAATATCGCATATCAGCAACACGTATTTGACGTGACGGTAATTACAAAGTTTCTTTGTTTACCCCAACTGGGGTTTAAGCATGTATTGACTCTTTTAATGGAATGAAATAATAGTTTTACTAAAACAAAAACATACTTGATGTCACGCCCCAAATTCAGTAGAACCGAACCCGGAACGCGAACGTTTAAGACAATAAAACATTTTCAAATCTTTTAAATAAATCGCTTTAAAACCACCATTTAGTTAATCAAAATAATAATTTACAACTCAGAAGTACGTCCCAACAAGCGGACAAAATACACGGCGTACGTCGCTAGACTCAAAAGGAAACCCGGACTCCCGCTCCTAGCTCTTCAAGCTTCGAGAGCTCGCCTAGTCCGTCCCGCGACCAGTACCTGTAGGAAAAGCAGCTAGGGGTGAGCGTTCGCTCACCACCACGGATACCAGACTGACTACGACATACTTAGCAGAACATGCCAGAAACAACAACAACAACAACCCAAACACCGGGGACCACTATCCCCAAACTCAAGTAACCCGACTGACACACAAACCGTTACTTTCCTCAACCGACTCAAAACTCGGACACGTAATGTAGGCCCGACACAACGATTACGATTTCCTCCAAGGACACGAAAGATAACCACGCAACACCCAAGATCACAAAGGATCGCACACCAAACAAGATCGCAAAGGATCGCACTCCAGCTGCTCAGTACCCACACACTTTCCCCAACACGACGGTTGGATCAGGCGGCCGACCTGTCGCACTTTTCCCAACACGACGGTTGGATCAGGCTGTCGACCTGTCGCACTTTTCCCAACACGACGGTTGGATCAGGCGGTCGACCTATCGCACTTTTCCCAACATGACGGTTGGATCAGGCGGTCGACCTGTCGTACTTTTCCCGACACGCAGTCGGATCAGGCTGTCGACCTGTCACACCCCATCCCCAGGTAACCACAATCACAATCACAAGTAAAGCTCAATAAACAGCAACAACACCGGTTTAACACTCCACATGCACTCATGGCCACCCAAGACACCAACTGTAAAACACGGGTTCAACAACCCCACGAGCACTCATGGCCACCCAAGACACCAACAGTAAAACATGGGTTCAACAACCCCACGGGCACTCATGGCCACCCAAGACACACCAACAGTAAAATAAGGGTTTAACAACCCCACGGGCACTCATGGCCACCCAAGACACACCAACAGTTAAATACGGGTTTAACAACCCCACGGGCACTCATGACCACCCAAGACACACCAACAGTAAAATACGGGTTTAACAACCCCACGGGCACTCATGGCCACCCAAGACACACCAACAGTAAAATACGGGTTTAACAACCCCACAAGCACTCATGGCCACCCAAGACACAAACTAAACAATCAACCTCCGGGCATAACCAAATGCCTCCAGTAATTCTAATATCGATAAGTTCACTGCTCCTACGACACTACTAAGTGTCACATGCATTTCTATTGTTCGATACGTTCCCGTATCATACGACACCACCCGGTGTCGCCTGCCTTTCTATTGTTCGATAAACTTACTTAACCCACGACACCCAAGTGTCACATGCATCTCTATTGTTAACTTTCCCTAGTCAGGGCCGAGATCCGGCTACTTTTCCCTACCTCGTACGCTTTCCAAAAGCTCACAACCAAGGTTCGACGTGATCACGATCACTCGCCTAGCTTTCCCTTTCCTCTGTCGGTGGCACGATCTAATAAGAACACAATTTAAAATACTTTTAAGTTCGTAGGCATAAACTGAATTTTAATACACTTGACGTCCAAACGCAACCCCGACAATGTCGATCATTCCAAAACTTCCCTATTACTCGACATTGTCGATAATGGGCCCGGAAAGGCCTGATTCGCCCGGCCCGACGAATCTGCCCGGGTTTTGAAAACGCCCTTCTGGGGCTCCGAAAATTCCCGTTTTCGTTTCTACGGTCTTAGAATAATTCAAAGGTTCCAACGCAATTGACGGAATCAATTTCCGACTTCCGAGCAATTTAATTCGCGTTTAAAGTTTCTAAACCCGTCATTTACAACTTTTACAATTTAATTCCAAAATTCGTTCCGGGTGTGAATTAACGACTTGTGGTTGGTCCAAAACCACCCGAACACGAAA
Organism: Erodium maritimum; assembly: GCA_963921825.1. NCBI lineage: Eukaryota > Viridiplantae > Streptophyta > Magnoliopsida > Geraniales > Geraniaceae > Erodium > Erodium maritimum. The sequence continues at coordinate 94,012,556 of OY997588.1, read as the reverse complement.
ACCCGAGACCCGGGCAAGTGGGCCCCACACGGCCACAATGGGAAAATTTCCTTTTCGCCCCAAAACGTTCCTAACGAACCCCAAACCTCAACCATTCATCTTTAAACCAATCTTAAACAAAACCCAACCTTAATCAAACCGTTTAAACTCAAACAATAAATTTCAAACGTACTAAAACGAGAAAAAATTGGGTTCTCACCGTAGGGAATGACGAGGGGAGTTCGAATCTTCAATCGTTGAGTCGATCGGTCGGTCGGATCGTCGGGAAATCACCAAAAACCCAACCTTCTTCTTCCTTTCTCTCCTTCCCTTTCTCTCTCTTATTTTCTCTCTCTTCTACCTCTCCTTTTCTGTTAAATGGCCGAGACACACCAACACCTTCTCTTTTATTTTTGTTTTAAACCACACTTTTACCATATTTACAAAACTAACATCACCTTTCCATTTCTTTGTTTTGTTCAATGTTACCTAACCCCACCACATTGGTGACATGTGGCTAGTGGGTCCCACCCCTTTTGGAAAATATCTTCTAGAAATTTTTCAGTCAGATTCGCGAAATTCGACCGTCTCGGGCCCCGAACGGGCACTTTTTCCAAGAAATTACAAAACTTCACGGGCTACAAGGAAACGGCTCAACTAAGGCCGTTGTGACGACGGCTAAGCTTTTTGGATCCAAAACGGGCCTCGAACGGACCAAAACGTCGCTCGGTTGACTTTTTCAACAAAAAGTCAACCTTTCCCAAATTGGTCAGAAAGTTGCCCTGAGTCCCCCAGACTCCCTTTGGTCGATATCGGGGTCAACTCAAGTCCGATATGACCCTCGTGGTCAAATTTAGGTTCATTTAGGTGTCTGTCCAAAAAATTTAAGTTTTCTTGTTTTTCGCCGATTTGACTGGCGTTGACCGGGAGGGGTTCTTACACTTGATTTGTAACTTCTCTCTGTAGAATGACATCTCGAGATGTCACCTTCCAACTCTCAATCTTCTTCTCTTCCTCTGTCATCCTTCAACCTTGATAGAGCATTTGATACTGAAGACAGGTCACCACCATCCCAGAATCTCAATCGTGATAATGAGGAGGATAAAGATGATTGTGATGAGGTTGAAGTGTGATCCAAGAGAAGGAAGCTGAACCCAGAAGAAGACGATCCACTCATTAACGAGGAAGACATTCCTCAACCAGGATACCTAAACTATGAATCACTCCCGGAAGAAGATTACGAGGAGGATGAAGATGATGATGAAGAGAATGAGGAGGAGGAAGATGATGATGATCCTTTGATTAATGAAGAAGACATTCCTGAAGACACCGATGAGGAGATCGCACCTCCACCTACACCAGCTCCTACAAAGCCATTCAGTTATAAGGACTTGTTATATTATTATGAAGGCAATTCTCACATTGGAGAGGATCGTGAGGAATTGCAAGATGATGATGAAGAGGAAGAGGATGTCCATGCTGAGGATGATGAGGAAGAGGAGGAGGGACAGAAGGAAGAGGAGGAAGATAAGGACAACATAGATCCCTTTGGGATTATCATGTGGAAGGAGTGGTCGATAATAGGGAATATCATGTTTGGGATGATGATGATGAGGACGGTGAAGAACAAGATAATGACGATGCTTAAGTATTTTTTACAACTAATCTCTTACATGGATCATGATTTTTAGTATGAATTTGGTCTGGCGTTTTTGTATATAATGCTTTGTGTTTGAACTTTAATATATTTTTGAATTCTGGAGTTCGATATTCTGAATTATGGACATAAGCGTTTGAAATCTTGGGACACATAAAATTTTAATCATGAACTAATCTCTAGTATGGATCGTGATGTTTATTATGACTTTGGTTTGGGGTTTTTGTGTATAATTCTTTGTGTTTGAACTTTAATATACTGTGTTTTGTCCACTGTAGATTCTGGATATAGAACACATTTGTTGTGAATATAGGTTAATCAAATTATGGCACCAGATTCTGGTTCCACCAGGATCTATTGCAATTGTATCCAGAATCGAGAATGTCTAGATTGACATCACATAGGACACTGATTTTGTATGCAGAGAGGAATCACAATCAAAGTATGAAGAGAAGACATGATATAAAACATAAGTGAACAAAAGAATGAAACATAGATAGTTTAAGTTTAAAAACCACAAAGAAGTTCGAAAGAAATGCAAAAGAAAAAGTACCAACAGACCAGGTGTAGTCCTCCTTTGTACATGACTTTTATGAGACCTTCATGAAGTTTGTGAACATTCTTCACGAAGTTGGTCTGAGCAAAAAGTTCTTCTGGTGTCTAATCTTTCGCCTCGATCTTCGCCAGGTCATCCAGCAACAACACCAGTTGGATGTGGCTCTACATCATGAGGTCCTTGATGGATACGAACTCCACCATTTTCTTATGGTGTTCGTACCTCCGCTTCTGTCCTTCGATGGACATTTCAGTGCTAGAATACATGTTGTATGAAGGGGCATGATCTGAAGAGGTGGTTATGAATCTTATTCGTCTAAGTTGTTCGTATTTATAGGCTTATTATGGGTCTTAGTGGAAAACGTTGGTGGTTAATGAATTTTAAAGAACTTTAACCGTTCGACTCCCCAATATACATACGACGATCTCTTACTCCAAAATATGTGTCAAGTATCCAAAATACATTTCTCATACATCCAGGAAGCACATGAATTTGAGGTTCTTAACAGAGGTATTTGAAATACTAGACACATGAATTCGCTTTTGTTAATAATATGTTTTAACAAAATATATTATATCTCTTGGGCATTAAATACGGTCTACTAATCAACTCTCACACACCAAATATTTCTTTTATCTCCATCTTGTGCATTTAAGTATATCTTTTTGCATTTAAGAGGATCTTGTGCATTATAGGATTCTAGGGATATTTAATGGGACCGTGGGGATTCATTTTTTCCATTGTCTTTCAACGCTTCATATGCAGTATCCTAGGGCTCCGATGGTTCTCCCACTTCAAACATATCATTCTCTGGTCATCAGGATTGGAGGTATCCTTCTGATGTCCATGTTCCTACAAGAGATTTCCAACGTTCTCTCAAATAGTCTTGTTCGTGTACCACACTTGACAGTCAATGTTTTTCCTAAGAAACCATCGTACAACGGTGGTATGGTTTGGTGTAGTCAAACCTTACATTGAGAGAGACCCGGGAGATTATGGCCCTAGATACTGGTATGGTTGTAACAATAAAGGTTTTTCCTAACCAGCTTTTGGGAAGGCCATGTCCCCTGGGAAGCCACCAATCTCTTGAGTGGCACATTTTCAGGTCTACCCTTTTGGTTTGTGGCCGTATTCCGTAGTTTGGGTACGGGAGCCAAATGACACAATTCTTGAAAGTTGTCGAGAAAGATGATTGTGAGCTTCCTGCTTTTTGTTCATTCAGCTTAGAGATGTTTATGAACAAAGAGGATAAATTGAAAGTTGAGATACAACGATTGAAGGAGGATCTGCCTCTCATGAAAGTAGAAACAGATGTGTCCAAGTACTGATGAAAATAATGATTGCGAGCTTTCTCAAATGAAACTATAAATAAATGTCTCCAACTGAAATGGCACAGTGTCTGAAAATGGTGTTTCGTATTGTGTTTAGACTAATGTATACTTACAATTTTTGTAGTATATAAATCGCGCGCTGAAATTTATTGTTTTTTACGTATGTATGTTTAGGATATTGTGGTTGAAGATTCTGAAAATAAAAGATTAACATTCTAGATGTATCTAATATGTGTAAAAACTATAGATTTTATATACAAAGCATGTAGATGTTTGAAATAGTTCATTGTTGAAATTATGGACACATGCCTTTGAAATTTTGGTCAAAATGATGTTAAATCCTGGACATATAGGCTTTAAGCATGGTTTACATTATTTCTGAATTCTGGAGTTTGATATTCTTAATTATGGACAGAAGCGTTTGAAATCCTAAGACACATAGAATTTTAATCATGGTTCATATGAATTTTGAATCATGGAGAGAAGCATTTTAGATCCTGTACACATTTACTTTTAATCCTGGTTCATATTTAGTTTTGAATCATGCGACCTTGAGATTCTGAATTATGGACAGTAGCATTTTCAATTCCTGGCCACATAGACTTTTAATCCTGGTGAAGATTTTAATCAATGTGGTTTGTTTGTGTTCTGGTGTATTTATAATTTTGATCTCTGACTCATAGTTCCCATCAATTTTAAATTGTGGACATAGAGAAACCAAATACTAGATGCATAGGGTTTCAATATTGGTCAATGATTCCGGGGCTCAAGTAATTCTTATTCATGTCCATCTTTATCAAGACATGTGAAAGAGGAATCTAATTATTGATGCTAGAGTTTATCAACAATTTATTTGGTTAATTATGGCCAGAATTATTATTCTGTAACCAGAATCTATATTAGCGATTGTTTCATTTCTCCCTCAGTGGGCAATTCATACTATCATGGTCCTGTAATGTGAAGCATGTCCTGCACATTCGTTTGTGTTTTTTCCCTTGTGTTATTTCTACATCCCTATCGCTCTCCATCCTTCCTTTGGAACGTGTACGACATCCCTTATTGTTGGTCACTACCGGTGGATGGACATGAACAAAATCCGGTAGCATGATTCCAATCACTTTTGCAATGTGAGTGGTTGTACTCAGTCATCTCTCATTCACTATGTCATCCTCTGTCTTTATCCTGTATCGGTTCAGTGTCTTCAATAGTCCGCGTATACTGGACAGAGCAACATTTTCAGTTTGTATCATTTCTTGGAACCTGGCTTGCACAACTTCCATCACTACATCATCATCAATACAAGTATCCTCATGGATATCAACACTGGAAGCCATTATGGCAGACATGTCTTCATCATTACACCAACTCTTGTTCACAAATGTACGTGGTATCTTTCTCAATGTTGTCATCTGTAGCACGAAGAATATGTGTCAACATATGTAACTAGTGGATAAAAGTCTATTGCAGGTACACTCAAAGTTTTTTGTATGGATTGTCCATGTCACAATAAAGTTGCGGCCATCTTTTCTATACTCTGTATCCAGAACCTCATATACCTTTGTGTTGTTTATAAGGGTCATGGTAACCAAACTGCAATGCTTGATAGTTGCGACTATGTTCTTTTGGACATCAATAAAGACCGTATGAGTATACAGAGTCCAAGCATTTGTTTCAAATACTAATGGTGTCTTCAACAATGGGCATGTTGTACAACTCATCATGAGGACATTGTAGTGTTCTTTCCTTTGGTGATCTAACTCATTATTGCAGCCCCAAATAAATTGTACAAGGCTTAGGTACTTGTTTGTCTACTTTTGAAATACATGGTTTGCTGACTCAGAACGGGATGTGGTCTTCATGTATAGTCCCATTGGCAGCCTACGATAGTATGCTAGTATCCAATTTTGACGAATTTCATATATGCTCTTGAGCCAGACATTGTCCTGCATAAGTGCATTCCACTTATCTTCAAAATCTTGAGGATCAATATTATCGTTGTAAATAATGACACACAGTTTCAGGTAGAATTCTGTATCACGATATAGGCTGCCTGGTACCTACATTAATTTAAATTGATCAGGTAAACATAATATATGTGCAAATATACCACAATAACAACAATGTATATCCAGAATCAAGATATACGTTATTGAAAATGATTGTATACATGCGAGAGATTATTGAACAATTTTAAATATTGTTCGATATGCAAAATCTAAATATATTATATCCACAGTAAAAAAAATTATGTTTTGTTTTGGTGAGTATACCTCCAGTTTCACCTTTTCCAATATGTGCCACATGCATAATTTGTGGATGCTAGTCGTAAAGACTGTAGGTATTTCAACCTTCATTGCGGGATCTTGGTTAGTGACAAAATACAGAAGCTTCTTCCCCTTCATTCCTTTTAGGAACGCTTTGAACATCCATTTAAATGTCTCAGTGTCCTCATGTGTGACAATCCCCAGGCCAAATGTAACCGACATCTTGTAGTTGTCTACTCTAGTGAATGGACATAAAGGCATTGAATACATGTGTATAGTAAATTTTGGGTGGTTAATATAGTAGATATGGTCGTATTATGAAATGACTATGTCAATTTACTGGTTTAACCTGTATGTTATATCAAATGTCACATTATCCCCGTACAGCTCATAATTCTTCACAGATATTTCATCACACCAGAATAATATTTTGAGTCTCCATTGTGAATCTTCATCGTACTATACTGGAACCCATGGTTTGTGAGCTTTTTATCTCTGAATTGGTCGAGGATGACCTGGACATCACTGTTTTTTATGTATGCCTTCAGGTCACGTTTATAGATCAGAAAGTCTCGCTTGGTTTCTCCCACATTGTTGGCTCCTCCACATTATTGAATCATTAATGCATGGGCATATGTAGGTCATATATTCTCCCTGCCACAATGGTTCAACCATTCAACATGATTATCTCCCATGTGTCTATTGCCACACAAACAATGAACATGGTTTTGCCCAACCAAATTTATGTTTGTGTTGTTCAGTAAACTTGGTTACTATGTAGAATTGTTCTTTGGGTATATACTTGAATTTGATCAGTGCTTCACAGTTGAAACTTGTATTTTATTGTAATTTTGGGAACATGTGGATGTTTTCTCGGACATACATGACCTTCTTTTGAGCATATCATGTACTTGGCTAGGATGAGTTTGTCCTTGCCAAGTTTCTCACCACCTCTGCGTGTGCTGAACCAGGATAGTGTACCATACGTTTGATAGAAATGTATCTCATAATTAAGTGTTTTAAAGGATTGTCCTACATAGGGCGTTCGCTCTCTCACGCTCGATGGTATGTATATGAGGATCCCGCCATCAATATACACCTCTAATTCCATTGTGGAATCACTGTCCATGCTTGCAGTTGTATGGTACAGAAATGAGAAATTATATAATAAGGAAAATGAGGATTTTGGATGAATGTATTATTAACAACTGGATAAAGAGACATTGAATCCTGGATACACAGGGTTTGAATCTTGGACACACAGAGTTAAATTCAAGACACAGCAAGAATGAATCCTTGTTACAGGCACTTTTAATTTTGGTCACACATTATGTGATTATGAGACATGTATTCTTAAAAATTGGACGAAGAGACTTTTAATCCTGGACATAGTGGATAATGAACTCTAGAAACATGGACTTTGAATTCTGATCACGGTGATTTTATATTCAGGACAAACAGACACTTGACAAACAAACACTTGACACAATTGCGTCAATCTTGGACACGGTGAGATTGACACTTGGACACGTTGAGATTGAATATTGGACACATAGGGTTCAATACCGGAAACATAGTGTTCAATACAAGACACAGCGAGATTGAATATTGGACACAAACACTTTTAAATCTGGCCACAGACTATGGGCGACATGTGCAACTATGTAGTAGAATGAATAGTTTTATATTCTACACTCAGAAATTTGTGAATCATGTCACATTTGATATTAAATTACGGGGAATAGAAACTTTGATCTTGGTGTAATAGTGCTTTTTAATCGTGGTGAATAGTAATTTTTGAATTCTGGTCACTGTGTTTTGGAATTCTTGTAACAGAGGTTTTGAATTCAAGTTACTGTGTTTTAGAATTATTGTAACAAAGGTTTATGAATCCTGGTCATTGTGTTATTGAATTCTTGTAACAGAGGTTTTGAATTATGGTCACAGGTTATTTGCTACATCGATTCTAAATCAGTCACACTGTATATCCATATGCTATCACATGCGTATAGTAGAGTAAATTATGCAATCATGAGATTTTGATTAGAGTTTTTGTTTATGTTCTGGTGTACTTACAATTGCTTGACGACATGTTGACAGAACGTTGATCTGAAACTTGTCCTTCTTGCTCCAATCAATGTCCGGTCGATAGGTCTGACAAATCGCAATATGTTGCTGGTAGCTCCGATCGATTCGAATCTGCAATTGTGTGTGTAGATTTTGAATCTGTGATAATGTTTCGTTATGTGAAAAATGAATCACAAGGTTACTTATATGGATGCTGATTGCGTATCTCTCAGTGTAGAACAGGGAACTGGAGAATCGTGTTCAAAACATGGAAGTCGATAGTTATATGGCGACGGAAGGAAGAATATACCCTCAGACAGGAGCGCGTGTAAGTTATTGGCAGAGCAAATATCTCGCGTACTGTTCCGATCGTAGATTATCCAGTGTTGGGCGCGATCTACGGGTGGGGACGAGGATCGTATGGTCATAGTGTATAATAGGGTCGCAACTGATAACGTCCCTATATATATAGGGACGCCATCAATTGCGACCCTATTATACATTATGACCATACGATCCTCGTCCATATATATATATAGTGACGCTATCAGTTGCGACCCTATTATACACTATGACCATACGATCATCGTCCCCAACTGTAGATCGCGCCCAACACCGGATAATCTACGATCGAAACAGTACGCGAGAAGATATCATATACACGCCTTATTGTGCAGACTAAAAACTAATCAGAGCCATAGGATGCGCGCGCACTAACATCATCAAAGTGCACAAGATGTTGACACTTGGTACTCGTATATAAAAAAAATCTCACCTTATTGTGAAAACTAAGAACCAATTTTGGCCACAGGATGCGTGAACACTGACGTCATAAAAGCGTGCAAGATGCTGACATGTGGCACTCTTCTACAAATGTGCGTGCGCCCAATGCTAATACCATACACAACAAAGTGCGAGTAGCTTACATAACAAAGTGCTAGTACCTTAGATAACAAAGTGCTGACACCTACATACAGAGTGTTGATACCTACATACATAGTGTTGATACCTACATAGAGTGCTGATAGTTACATACAGAGTCCTGATAATATATGCAAAGTGTTGGTACCTTACACGTAATGGTATTGGCACCTTACATAGGACAATATTTTTTTTTGGTCAGCAAAGCAAATTAAATTACCGGCTCTTTGAAGTGATGAACGCGGGGCAGAACATAAACAAACTAAGAGCATTCCTTATAGGAACCTCAACACTAGAGACCCACAACCGGGGATGAAAGCAGATTACAACTGAAGAAACCACCACAGACCAAAGTTTAGGAACAACTCACGAAACACAAATAGCAAACTTATGCTGTAAACCTCAACAACCCAAAAAACTGGGAGTCAACCTGAAAATAGAGTCCTAAAGACTAGATTTATCAAACATGAAGCGTAGTAAAAAGAAAAGAGGTCTTGGTACCGGCTTTTACAACCATGAAGAACAAAAATACTGTAAAGGTCTAACACCCAGATTTTTCAACCATGAAGAACAAATAAAACTTATTTCAACCAAAATACCGGCAAAAGAATGTTGAGCTCCCTATCTCATTAGAACCATCAAACTATCACACAGATAGGAAAATGACCTAACAAGCCGACAACAAACACTGTAAACGGCGGAGAAAAATTGGTGGGCAAGACCAACCGTAACTCACAAAAACTATAACACATCTGAAGCAATCAATTAATAGGCAAACATGCCTTAACTACTCGCCGACGGCCAACACCTATATACCGACGAGTCCTTACCACCGAAGTGGAAGGAGATCGAAAAACTAAACAGACAAGCTACAGGAAAAGCGAAGGGAACCATATTCCTTAACCAATAGAATGAGAAAATAAGTATACCTTTCTTGAAGCGATGTAGCACCGAAGAGAACCTCCGACGAGCTGGGGCCAACACCTCGACAGCCAACAAAGGTTCATCTCAGACAAGACCCCAACGATCTTCTACTAAAGAAACGCTTCCCACAATGGGCTTAGTATGAGCCGCTGGATAAACACCATAGAAAGGAAAGGGAGTAGGGAATCGGCGAACAAGAGCTCCTAGAGCAAAGAGAATAGAGCCGCTACAATCGAAAATCGAGGGTTGAGAAACGAGTTCCACACCGGATCTGAACTGCACTCCCAAACCTCGTCTGTGGACAAAGAACACCTCAACGACTTCGCCGCACTAGAAGCACAAAGCTTTCAACCCAGCACGAACACTTCTGGCCGAACCCGACCCGGATCAAAGCAGGTCCGAAATCACTGCCCGTCCCAAATCGCCCCAACTGGCCTGACCCGGCCCAATTGGCCTGACCCGACCCAACTGAACTGACCCGCCCCAACTGGCCGGACCCGGCCCGAACCAACCCGGCCCAAACAACAGACTTGGACCGGCCGGGACCGAGTCCTACCCGTCTTCAGACCCCCACCCGTACCAAGAGCAACGAACTTGCCGCCGCCGAAGTACTGTGCAGGAACACCATAGCCCTACTACGGCGCAACACGGCGGCCCGACGGCGAGAGAGGAGACCCACCAATGGTTCCAAGACAACCCCGGATCTTAGAGGAAGTAGAAGACGCTGGAGAAAGCCGTGGCGGTAGATTTAGCCGAACCATGCCCCCACCCCCACGAGCAGCCAACTCTGGTCGGAACAAGTACACTCCATTCAAACCTTCATCAGCTACCTCCAAGCAAGACCGGCTAGGGACGAACTCCGGCAACAAACGCGGACCGTGGCCAGTCAAAACCATGAGCAGGACCGAGGAAAAGAAACAGGACGAGGGAAGAAAGGCTGGGGGAAGAAGAGGAATGAAGGGAAAGAAGGGCCTCCACCGGCAACAGCCATGGCCGGAGCCAAGCTTGTCGCCGGCGAGAGGAAGAAAGGGGTGACAACGCCTTTAGGGTCAGATGGGTTTTTTCAGTAGAGAGGTTTTTAGGTTGAGTGAACTTTTTTACATAGCACAATGTTGGTACCTTGCATACACGAGGTATAAGGTCCAAGGCAAGCGCGAAAAAGGTCATGTGTATGCATTTGGTGCGCTCTAATGACGTCATCTTGATTTGTAGTTTGCACGATAAAAGTGGTTTGTATTAGATACCACCTAATATATACACACGCATACAAGAATAAACTCGCTCTTCTCTCTACAAACTCGCTCTCCCTTCTCTCTAAAACAACTCTACCTCACCGCTGCAACCTTGGTCATCGGCGTCGGTTATGAGCTCTTCTTGAGCTAGTGATGACGCCGGAGAACACTCCTCTCCTCCCTCTTTCTTCCACCCCCCCCCCCCCCCACTTTTCCCCCTCTTCTTCTCCTTTCTCCCTCCGTTTTCCGCCGCCTTTCCTTCGGCTCCGGTGACTCGTTTTTTCACCATATCTGTTTGTGGGAAGGGTTTCCCCATAGTTTCTGGTGGGGATTCTCGCAGATCTGGGGAACACGCTTCAGATCTGCCACTAGGTGAAGACTTTTGGCCTCCGTGCGCTCTCCAGTCCCAGCTCCACCTTCTCTCCCTGTTTTCTTCGTTGTTGGGACTCCGGGCATCGTCGGAGAAGAGTCTTCCGGCGAGGGGTTTGGCTGCTTTGGCTGTGGTTCAGAGATTACATGCGGTGGAGGAGCCCTCATGGACGCGAGAAGCTTTTCCGGATCTGCTGGTGCGACTTTGGGTTGCGGCCCCTCCTTCGTGGCTTTCGTTTCAGGTGATTCCTTTTCCCTGTAACCCTCCTCTCTCTCTGTAGAGTAGTCGGATCAGTCGATCCCGGTGCTGGTCGGCGATCATAAGGTCCGATTTGGGGGTTTTCAGAGTTTTGGGAAGGTTCACCTCCCTGTGTTGGCTTGGGGGTGAGTTACCTTCTGGTAATGGGGGGTTGAATGGATTGAATCCCCCTGGTTCGTTTAGGTCGGGGCTTTGGGTTTGATAGTTCTAGTAGGTGTTTTAGGTTTTTTTTCTCCTTTGTTTTGTTTGTGTTTCCTTGCTGTCCTTGTTGGCTTTTAGTTTGCTTATAGGTTGTAAAATTCACTTGGGTAAGAGTCTCAGCCCCTGCGTGGGTTTTAGTTGTTCTTCATGTTAGTTAAATATGGGTGTTGTTAGACCTTTGTTTGAGTTGTGTGTTACGGTTCGAGGTGTCCAATGGACATGCTCTTTGGTTGTATGAGGGTTTTGTCCCTTAAACTTGTTTTCGATTTGAAAACCCGTTCCTTTAATAATACATTTGCTGATAGAAAAAAATATATATATATATATACACACTGACTTGAATAGTAACTAGACGAAGGAAACACCAAAACTCCACGGTCAATGATTTGTTGAATACATTCTCCAAACACAAACCAAAAGAATAGACCAGAACAAAATATAGATCAATAGTATCCGTTTGGTGTGTAAAAGATTAAATACATCCAGCTTCTACCTGGCTTGTATAAGAAAGTCATGAAAGTAATAAAAAAAATCCAACAATTCACCAATTAAGTGACAAGAAAAAAAAAACAATACGACCACACCACATGTACTTTTGTATGGTTTGTACAAAAATAAACTATCTAATTGAAGACGAAACAGATATCAAGAGGAAGCATGGTGGTGCCTCTCATTAGTCTTTAGAGTGGCGGAATCAACCCTATCAGAATCGGAAAATACCCTGCCGGAAAAGTTCATGACCCCGAGAGTGGCGCCCCGCGGGCACTTAACGCCGGGCCTATTTGGAATGTAAGTGCAAGTAGACTTCCCAGGTCCTGATTGCCCACCCCCTTTCTGCAGTGCCTGCTTCAGAGTGCCAATGACTGAGTTTAACCATTGTTGATCTACACGCTGACGATCTGCATGCAAAGTCCTAGTGGCCGAACCCATTTGCAAGAACGTCAAGAAAATGGTCAAGACAAATAGAGAGAACAAGAGACGAAACCCCATTATATATATTTTTTTGATCAGTACAAGAAACGGATTTTATTCAACCAATCGATACACTCCAGAGGAGAATTACAATCGAAAGGAAGACGAGCAAAAGACGAAAACAAGAAGAGCCAAGAAAAGCTAACAATTACAAAACATCCTGAAACCCCATTATGTTTAACAATGGAATGGTGAAGGTTAGAGTGACTTTGACGATGAAGGATGGTTTAGGATGTCGCTGAGAATCAAGAGCAACTCAGGATGGAGGTTTATGAGAACTTCAGAAAGTTTATATATGGAGAGTTGGTGACGATGGGTTCTTGGGTTGACTTTGTGACCCGAGTGGTTAACATTATAAATTATAGTATGGTTCAAAGTTTGAACCATTATTTGTCAAACAAGTATAGTGCAGAACAACGCGGAGAAGCAGCTTCAAAACCAAAGCTACACGTTCTTTGAATTCTTATCCTTGTATATATATAACTATGAGAAGCAGCTTTAGTTGTTTTTTTTTTGTTCTTGAAGTACACGTATTATAATTGCATTTTCTATATTGTTCTTAAATTTACTTTGACTTTGGAATTGGTTCTAATAGATATTTAAGATTGAAAATCATGACCGAGAAATTATGTAATAGTTGAACTTTCTATGTCGCTTCAAGTGCCCAAATTTGGTAATGACAAAGAAGTTGCTCGCTCAAACCCTTGACTTTGAAAAAACTAATAATTATTTGTACTTTTTACTACGGATGTTTTGACCGAGTTTTCTCCCCGAAAATAGAGAATATGTTTTGGACATTGAATTGGCCACCGAAACTTTTGAACAAATTTATTTTTGGATGAAACTTGCAATTATCATTTATTATAAATGTCAGTTACAAAATAGTGTGTCACGATAAATTCTTTGACCACGAAATAAAAAGGAATCATGAGATTGTAAAAAGTTTCGGTAGATCTTTTTACAAAAAATCTGAGACAAGTAATCTGTTGCTACCTGTTTTAAAGTGCTATAAAAGCGTACTAAAAATAAAAGTAAAATATGATGAAACCAATGATTGTTGCTGAAGGTGTAGCCTTCATGCTCCATTCGTTGTATTAAACCGAACTTGCGATCATTGGTTTCAAGGGGAAGAAAAATTCTAATCAGGGACCAATTCCAATGCCAATCCCTAGAGCAATGAATTCCTTTCATTCCTGCATGCGGGCCAGCTTGCCCGCCCTATCTCGCTCCTCCCATGGATCCCCATTAGATCCCCATTAGATCCCTTTTTTACTCCTTCGACGCTTGTTCCATTATCAGACTCAGTTCCAGCTCTAAGTCCAGGTCCATCTTTATGCTCAAGCAAGGTCGGGGTATCGGCTTTCTCACTAGTCGAGGTTGGCCGATTACCAAGTTTTTCCATCTAGGATCGGCCGAGCGCCTCGCTCCATTAGGTGTCGTAGCCGAGGATACTATCGGGCCACTGCCGCGAGACGATAGGGCCTTAGTTGCAGTAGTCGAGGATACCAATTTACAGGTTGGCGATCCCTTTGGTAATCCAACATCGAAGAGTCGAACCTAGGGGTACCAACCACCTCCCGATCACACTCGGCCACCATGTGGCCTATCATCCCACCATTATAACAAAACGAATGGAGCTTTGCATAGGTATGGGTGACACGAATCGGATCAAGAAATTCCCGAAAGTGCAGTAGGAGGTGGCGTTGAAGGGGGCACTCTCTAGGATGCCAGAAGCGGACTTTGACCGAATCTCCCCAGCATGTCCCTCATTTGTCACCCGAGACGTGGAAACAAAGCCACAATGCCGCCCCAATTGTTTTCCTCGTGGTTTTAATACGGACCAACGAGGGGAGGCCACGAGCATGCACCCATAATTGGAGCCTACCTAAGGTGGGGGGGGGGGGGGGGGGTTCTCTAGCCATCGGGTTTATTTTACCCAAAAGGAGGGTCTTCCATCAAAGCACCTTGGTTCGTTGTCTCGAACCCATGCCCAGGCTTTCTCAATTTTGAAATAAAAACCGAACACCCCCAGGCCGATATATTTAATCACCAACCCCTCAACTGATGTACGCAATGCCTTCGTGATGATCCGAAGGAGGACGTCCTTTTAGGGCAGCTTGGCTGACCATAGCTTGCCCATCATGGAAAATTGTGTTCCTAGCAAAGATGGATGGGATCATCGGGGTGTATGGTACCATCACCTCAATCTCATCCTCCTCCTCCTCCTCCAAGGAGAAGGCCATGAAGTCATCCTGCAGATTGAGGAGTTGGGCGTCTAGACCTGTCGGATGGGGAGGTGCCTCTGAAGTTGAGCCGGCTTCCTTGGGCTTGAAGGAACAACGACGGTGAGTCATCCCCGGAGGTAGTGTGAGGAGCATTGGGATCACGGGTACACGAGCCGCGTTGGGAATCTCGATCCCCGCAGAGAGGACAATCCATTTCGCCCTCCCTGGCTTCGACTTCCCTGATCATCCATGAGAACTTTTCCTTTAAGAGAATCCCGGACCAGATGGGGCAGTAGGGTGGTGGCCGGTCCCGGATCAGGCAGCGCTATAACGGGGACATGCCAGGCGACGACGGTCGGAGTAGTGGTCACAGTGGGAGGAGATGGTTCCACCGGTGGTCGGAGAGTGGAGACTTTCAACTGAGATAGCAGAGGTTGCACATCATCATGAGCGGGCGTTGGGGCTTTCACCTTAGTTGTAGGAGGCGGAAGATTGGAGTTTTCACAAACCCTATCTTTACTTGCAGAAAAAGTTAGGTTTGGGGTTTTCAAATGACGGTTGCGCCGAACTTTACCCATCGGTTCCGAGGAACCAAGGGAGAAGGTCATGGTTGTTGTAGTCAGGGGAAGAGGGAAAGGTGGCATGGATGAGGGTGAGAGAGAGAGACTGGGGTTGCAGAAGAAGGTTTCGGGTTTCTTTTACGCCTCGGCTTGTTAGGAGGCTTCACTTCTGACGAGGGGTGAGCCGGTGGTTCACATGGGACGGACTGCACCAGAGTTGACTGCGATGGGACAAAACCGACGATAGAAATAACGACAGTCATGTCGGCGACAGAGGTAGGTAACTCCATAAGGGGTAGGGTTTTCTCGGGAAGGAAGAGCTCTCGACTTCCGATATAGATTTTCAATGTTGATCCCCTTTATGGTGAAGATTAAATGACTAGAATTGAGTTGGATCCAAATTTAAATATTTGTCACCGAAACTTCTGAACACATTTAAGTTTGCTTTTTTTTTATATAAAAAAATATTATTTTATGTGAGAAAATTATAAATAGTTTTTTTAATCCTCATTAAATAGGCGTATAAAGATTATTTGGTCTCAACCTTATTTATGTAGAAATAAGGGATCGCCACACATTTTTATTCTTAAAGAACTTTGTAAGATTGATATACCAAGCATATATTATTTATGTGAAGAGAGCTCATAATAGTGTGACCCCCACCAAGAGAAAGGCCCAAAAAGAACGTAGAATAGAGAGAGACCTAAAGGGATGAACAAAAGAGGCCCAACATAAATTGGAAATAAATAAGAGTGAGGTACCACTACTGAGACTTGAACCCGGGTCTCAAAGACATAAATTCAAGTGTTTGACCAATTGGACAAGAAAGCGTTGGTTAAAATTATAAATAGTTGTTCTACTATTTCTGCTACATGATTTTAGTTGCCATTAGTTTAAAAGGGTTCATTAAGGGTCTCTAAATTTTGATCACAAGCGTCAATTTGAAAAAAAGGACAGAATGTTTCATTCCGTTGATTTACGTGGCTATTATGGTTCAGTGAAAATACATTTTATACTTGCCAATTTACCCTCATTATGTTCTGCTACGTCTTTAATTTATTTATATTTTAAATATACCCTCTTTCATTTGTTTCTTTTTTTCAATAAAAAATTCATATTCTATTTTTCATTTTTTTTACCCTCTTTTAATTTTTTTTTAGAGATCACATCTTTGTTATAGTTCGATAGAGGGCCCTTTTTATCGTTAATGAGTAGCCTTTATCTTCATTTAATGCTTCGGTTGACAATTGGCATAAAGAATATGGAATATGGTTTTCTCTCTAAGCTGCTACAGTAGATATGAAGATCTTTTTTTCTGCCGAAGAACTTCTCAAGAACATCAAGGTAAGGCTGGAGTTTTGAAACTTACAAAAGATCAAAGGCAACCCTGCAAAGAATTATCGCGATCAAAAGTGTGAAGATCTGCTGGAAGATCTACAACTGACTTCAATATTTTCGATTGAAAGCTTCTTTTTTTCTCATAAACATCTGAAGAACTAGTCTGAGATGGTGTCTTTGGAGGAAGAAAGAAGCTTGGGAACAAGGTTGATTGTGCAAGAACCCAATGGAGGAGGTCTTAAAGTTATGAGGGGTGGCAAGAAAGGGATCAAGAAGAAAGGAAGGAATCAAATGCTCTGTTCATCTTCATCCTCAGAAATCGGCGATAACGATCACATCAACGACAACGTCACACAAGTATGTTTTAGGTCGTGATTCGGCACTAGCCACAACAAAAAATCAACGCCTGCTCCTTATCATTCTCAACTCCATATTGTGAAGATGGTTGTGGATGTCGATCGCACCAAAAGATGATTAACATATTGATTGATGGTGAACAAGGACGCAAAAAAGTGACGTATTTTGTACAGATTTTGGGTATTCTTGGACTATTCTGTTTTTTTTACGAAAAGCGAAAGGCATCAATCTTATATATCAGTCAAAGTGATATACATACAATATAATGAAAGCGCACAAGCAAACGATAAATATTACAAACTCTGGACTAGCTAGCCTATAATATTAATGACTCTCTATCACAACCAGAACGCAAACATAGGGCGTCCCAGAACATGCAAATAATGTGCATGTCAAAAGTGCAACAACGTGCACACCAAACCGTGCCACATAACGGGCACACCAAAGTGCAACTAGAGCACCGAAGGTGCAAACTACTACACACCAACCTACAATAAAGTAGTTATTTGGGATTGAACCCAAACCAAAACAACCAAAAACCTAAAAACAAAAAAAAACGAAATATAAACTTAAATTGTGACCACACTACCAAAGAACAACCAGAGAGCCACAACCACCAGCTTCACAGCTCCACAAGAAACCACGAACCTCGGGAATCGCATCTAACCCAAACCCTCACCCAACTACTTGAGGAGCAGACACGGGCGTCCATTTAGCTTATGCCGACATAAGCTAAATGGACGCAAGGAAGAAGGATTGGTGTGAAAGTCGGGAAGAAAAACCGAGTCAAAAGAAAGGGAAATGGAGAATGGGAAAGGGGAAAGGGAAGGGAGTTGACCCCTACCGGCAACAACCAAGGCCGAAGCCTTCGCTGTCCCCAGCGGAGACAAGGAAAGGGGCGGCTGGTCTAGGGTTTCAGAAACGTGAGACTTGATAACCCAAAATCTTTATTTGGTAATCAAAATTTATAAAACTATTTTTGACTATTCTGTTTTTAGTATTATTTTTGGTTGATATTTTTATTATCAACAAGAGTCAACACGTATTAATTTAGAAATTTTTGCATGCATAATTAACTTGTGTTTTGGTAATAATACACGAGTAATATTGTATGATTGTTAGATGAATGAGCTCTGCTAGGGTTTCAGAACCTCTAGCTCAGGCGGGAGCTTGTCTCCAGGGCCGCCGTCGCTTTTTCCAGCCTCAATTCGGTACTGTTGCTCTGTCGATATGGCGTTCATCCTCTTCACCCTATTCTGCTCCTATGATGTACACGAGGGGGTTTGCGCCTCTAATGGAGGACAAACCTAGGGTTTCAGCCCTTCCCTACCGCGTCGCACCCCGTCGTTGCCTCCACCTCTCTCGGCGTAGGTTCGGCCTCTCGTCTCCGCTGTCGTGGCGTTCCCGGCCCTTGGTTACTTCCAACCCAAGCAACGACTCTGTCCCTCTCCCTCCGAACCGTAGATCGCCGGATTCCCGGGATTACCACGACCTTGCTCTTGTTCTTGTTTCGGGCTTCGGGTTGCCTAGGGTTGCGCCTTAACATGGGCCTCTGCGGTATCGGGTTATCAATCCCGATCAGCCCCCGTTGTCGCTGAAGCCACCATCGCTTCTTCCTCGACCCCTCTCTCAATTATGGATCTGACTAATCGGGTGGGTCTTTGTTATTGATTCTGACTTCGTCTTTGCAGGGTCAATGACTACAGGAATCCAGTGCTCTAGGGACTGGCCCTAGGAGGGGTCCCTAGGCGGTGCTTTGCCTCCCACCATCACCATTACTGTTGAGGTCCCTCAGGATCTCCGGTACTCCGCTCCTCCTCACCGTCTTATCTCTTTGCCCAGGAGGCATCACATTACCGCCGAGGTCCCGCAGGATCTCCGGTAACGTCATACTTCTGTGCCCAATGGCGTCAACATACCGTCTGTGACGGTTCTGATAGTCAAAGGATCTTATTGCCCCTGGGGCGTCAAATTACCGTTTGTGACGGTTCTGGTACTACAAGGTTCAGTGAACAATTGTTCGTTCACACTGTCCCTTCGTGGTCGAGGAGCATTTTTCTCGAAATATTTCGATGTAATCGCGTCTTAAAAATTATAATATTGCAATTTTCGTTCAAAAAAAACTTGTGTTTTGGTCAAGTTTGTTATGATTTTATGGAATTTAATGGCGATGGGATAAGAAAACACTGATGAAAATCATCAAGAAAAATACAGGAGGAGTATAAGCTCAAGTTCAGATCTTTATTACAAAAAAACTATGCCCTATAAGATTTGCAAGACATCAAACGGCCGCGGAACGAGCAAGTGCGACGGCATAAGCACGGCCAGCAAAGTTTCTTGCACGAGACTGGGTTGGCGTCGACGGTGGACAAGAACCTTTTACCGTTTCACTGCCGGAAAAGTGACTGCATGAAGATTCTCCGGGCGACGTCTCCCCTTTTCCTTTCTGCAGTGACTGCAGCAAAGTATCTTGCAAAGGCCTACTATTTACTGCACCCATTTGCATGGATATCAACCAAGAGGCTAAAACCAAAACAAATGCCATGCCACGCAATGAACTCATACTCAATTAACCGATGATAAAGATCCAACCGTAAACAACTCAAGTTTTTGCTCGTTTTTGAGCATATAATGAACATATAGAGTGTATATATATTTGGTGGGAAGAGACACGCTAGGATGCACCAATGGTTACTTACTATACGTTTCTTTGAAAATGATGATAGCAATGGACTCTGCAAATTGTATTACGGGTTTGAAATCAAATGTCAAAACCAAAACACACGGTAACCATAATAGGAAAAAGTTGGATCTTTCAACCTGTAAATTCTTGGTGGCATTTGACGAAACACATGGAAACCAAAATCGGAAAAAAGTACGACCTTTGACCCCGTAAAATGTTGTTTTGCAGCAAAAATATTTTAGACAACCTATAAGCATAATTTACATGTCCTGTTAAATATGTCTCATTTATTTTCTAATAAATGTTAAATATTGGGGTTAATTACGATTATCTACCATATACATGAACGCATTAATGTATGGAAATTATATATATATATATAGAACCACTTTCAGTGTTATCTTTTCTTAAATTGTTACTTGTTACCTGATTGTGGACCATTCGATCAATTGAAATCAATGGTTTAGATGATAATGGCATATAATAGTAAATAAAACGATTTTTTATTTTATTTAGGTAATTATATTATTGAAAAGGACATAAAAGTCTTTTAACCAACAAAATTGACCTAAACCCTAATTCATTTTATTTACTCTCATCTGTCCCTTTTTTGCTCTCATTCCCGATCTCTCACACATCCTCAAGCCGCCAGAATCGACACTGTGTCGGAGACCTTGGCTGCTTCACCCGTTTCCGGCAAACATCATCTCTGATCTCGTGCTCCATGGAAGCACCACACACGTGCACGAGCTCCGCCGCCGCTCCTGCCCTCCGTCTCCGATCTGGTACTAGCGAGCTCCTGCCCTCACCCGCGACGACTGCACCACCACGTGCACGAGCTCCGTCGCCGCTCCTCGACGAACAGCCGAGCCTCACAGTTGGAGGCGCACGGGTCTGCAGGAAGATCGACCTACAACTCGCCGGAGAAGACGTTGTTCGAGTACGCCGTCGCACGTTCTGAGGTCCCCGCTGCAACACACAGATGCTCTCTGCCGCCGCCGTGCGTGGCTCCTCACCCACAGATGCAGTCGTGCCCAGCTCTGACGTCCACAGATGCAATCGTTCCAGCCCCGGCGTCATGTATTTCTGATCTGTAGAGGATGTTTCTGGTAAATATTTTTCGGTTATGTTTTTTTAATGTTCTGAAATTGTGAAGAATAGAGATTTTCAAGGATTTTGTAAGTTTACGTATAATATTTTGGAACAACACGGGTTGGATTATGTAACTCAACCTTCGGTGTGGTTTTTTGCAACGTTGGTACCAAGTTTGGTAGTTTTTTGCAACTCCAGGGTACTTTTTTGTAACTATAGGGTAGTTTTTTCCATTTGCGTTCTAGTTTTTCAAAAACTAAATTGTTTGATATGGAGATCTGGCCTCATGAAAAGTTGGTGTACTTTTTTGAAAAACAAGTCTTGTTATACATATAAGTTGAGAGTAATTATTTGGAACAGATTTGTTTGGGTATAAAAGTGAAACACTAATTTTTCTGTAATTGTTAGTGTAGATTTATGTAATCTTTGATGTATAATTTTGTAACAAGTTATACATATAAGTTGAGAGAAACTTTTTGAAACAGATTTGTTCCGGTATGAAAGTGAAATGCTAGTTTTTATGTAATTGTTAGTGTATATTTATGTAAGTTTTGATGTATAATTTTGTAACAAGTCTTGTTATACATATAAGAATGATTGATGTTCTCTTATTTTTAGAATAGGTCTTGGATTAAGGTAGTTTTTTTATAAGTGTAGTTTTTTGTAACGCCTTTGTCATTTTTTTGTAAATAGTTGTGTAATTTTGTGTAATAAGTTAGATTGGCAGTAGTAACTACTTGTGTAATTTTATGTAACAGGGTACAAGATGGATGAGTAGTTGTAACACTGTACTTTTCTGTACTATTTAGGTAATTTTTTGTAATAGGCTGTGTAATTTTTTGTAACCAATTTAGTAATATTTTGGGGATGTTTTAGTTATGCAGTTTTTACTGTTGTATTATGTAACAAACTGTATTCATATCTATAACTTTTCGTATGATTTATTTACTAACAATTTCGGAAAGTGTAACTTTTGTTACCGTATTATGTAACAAGTTGTATTCATTTCTGTAACTTTTGATATGTTTACCGATTTAAAACCTGGTATTTCCGATATAATATATTTGAAATTTTGATATACAATTTCTATAACGTCATGTACAAATTAATGTAATATTATACGTAATAATCTGTAATGTTTACGAAATTTGATTATCGATCAAGATTTGAAATAAAAAAATATTTTTAAAAATAAAATATTAAAAATATCAGATCGAGACCGTAAAAAAGTAATTATGCAGTAATTTTTCAAAGAGATACAAAATTACAAAACTACCCTTTTATTAATATTTCTATTTAATTTATGGATAATTGAGGCTAAAAATCTATAACCATTAGATTTCAAAATCCAATGGTCAAGATTTGGGTAACAAGTAACAACTTAAGCATGGGTAACATGTGAAAGTGCCCCTATATATACATATATATATAGACTCGGTATCAAATGCGAACCAATCTTATTGTATATACTGTGGACGCACAGTAGGATGACACGTGGCATTTTCGTGCGTGCGCACATCTACTGTTCATGCGCGCACAAGCTCTGGTATCCCTGCATACAAATGCTGACGCGTGTCCTTTTTCGCGCATACAAAGTGCTGGTACCAACGTGCAAGTGTTGATACATGTGATACCTGCACCCGTGTATATGAAGTACCAACACATGTGTATATGAAACACCAATGCAAAGCGCTGGTAGCCCTCCACTCAAATGTTGGCACATGTCCTTTTTCGCGCATACAAAATATCAGCACCCGTGTATATGTAGTACCATCGCTTGTGTATATGAGTATCAGCACTTATGCATGCAAGGTACCAGCACCTGTGTACTCCAAATCGTATATATATATATATATATATATATATATAGAGGGTAGCTATCCAGTAAAAACCATCCTTATTGTGCAAACTACGAACCAATCTAAGCCACAGGATGCGGTCAAAGTGACATCAACAGAGCGTGCGCGATGCTGACACGTGGCAGATTCGCGCGCGCCTCTGCCCGCGCGCGTGAGCATGTTGACCACGCGCGCGCACGGTGCTAATAGTTTGGCGCGCGCAGTGCTAATAGTTTAGCACAGTGCCAAACTATTAGCACTGTGCGCCCAAACTATTAGCACTATGCGCGCCACGTGTCAGCACTGTGCTCGCGCACCAGCAGCGCGCGCGCCCACGTGTCAGCACCTGGTGAGTTCGTAGTTTGCACAATAAGGGGTGGTTTGTATTTGATACAAACTCTCTCTCTCTCTCTCTCTCTCTCTATATATATATATATATATATATTGAATCGGCCGGTGGAGAACATGAAAGATATCGGTGTCAGCATTTGACAAAACTCTAGTATTTTTTTGGGAGGAAAATTCCTTTTGAGCAAGGCACACCGCTATGCTATGATGTACGATGTTTTTCGGCCATCCGATGTCATCTTGAGGGTCAAAATCGTATTTTTAGATTTCGGACGATTATTAATTTTGGTTTTGGGTTTTCTTGTTTCCTTTTTTTCGAATTAGGGCTTTGGGATTACTTTACTTACTATATTTAGGACGAGGCTTTGATTGTAAATCAGTTTTTCTAAATTAATAAACATTGTACAAGCACTAGTGTGTGTATTGTATCAGCATCCGTGTGTGTATTGTACCAGCACCTGTGTGTGTATTGTACCAATATCTATGGGTGAGAGGTACCAGCACTACACGTGCTACAAGCACCAAGCGCGCGCTACCAGCACCACGCGCGCGTGCAATTAGCACTGTGCGCACGCAAAAGCGACACGTGTCACCTTCTTGTGAGTTCGTAGTTCGCACAATAAGGGAGGTTCGTATGTTATCTTGTCCATATATATATATATATATATATATATATATATATATATATATATATATATATATATATATAGGATTGGTATCAGGTAAAAACCACCCCTTATTGTGCAAACTACGAACTCACCAGGTGCTGACACGTGGGCGCGCGCGCTGCTGATGCGTGCACACAGTGCTGACACGTGGCGCGTATAGTGCTAATAGTTTGGGCGCACAGTGCTAATAGGTTGGCCTATTAGCACTGTGCGCGCTAAACTATTAGCACCGTGCGCGCGCGTGGTCAACACGCTCACGCGCGCGGGCAGAGGCGCGCGCGCATCTGCCACGTGTCAGCATCGCGCGTGCTCTGCTGACGTCACTTTGACCGCATCCTGTGCCTTAGATTGGTTCGTAGTTTGCAAAATAAGGATGGTTTTTACTGGATAGCTACCATATATATATATATATATAGGATAACAATCATGTACAAACTTCTATCTTTCGTCAGAACGCAGAACTTTCAATCTGGGCCCTTGGATCATAGAATTAAAGGCCCAGATTTAATGCATATATTTTAATATCTTTTTCATTAATGCATGTCTTGTAATTGATTTCGTAATCAATCACCACCCCCCTGAATTTCGGTGGTCATCCGATCTGGATAATCAATGGCCCATATTAGTTCTACGTTCTGACCCGAAATAGGGTTTGCACTTGATTGTTCCCCTATATATATATATATATATATATATATATATATATATATATATATATATATATATATATCCTAACTTTTACATTTAGTATGTAGTTTTTTTAGCACATCAAACGAGATTTTTATTTATAGAAAATGGAAAAGCTCTAAAGACAGTACATGCGTGTAAATAAATGTACTAGGATGAGATACATCTTCGTTGACGGCCGCAACACGGATCTTATATCTAATAACCTGGACAGATCCATAGAGAGTGTAGGTGGTCGTTCCTTGTTCCAACTATTTTGAGTACTAATATCCCTTTGAGCTTTCCCCGTATCGACTTGATCGATACAAGAATGTCGTACCAGACAGTCAAGGAGTATGCTAGGGAAAGGAGGAGGTTTGGAATTAGCGCGAATCTGATTCATTGGGGATGGGGTGTAGCTCCTCTATGACACCCCGAGGTACCCTAGACATATCATGGCGACCCGCGAGGCAGCTGCCCGTGCCTCACTCATGTCACCTCGGTGCCATCTACCGTAGAAGTGTATGTGGAATCCATAATATCCCGGTGATGAGCGTAAATTTTTCCTATCTAATTTTGCTAGTTTACCCTATGTTTTTACCTTGTTTTGCCTCGTTTTTATATTTTAGCGTTTAGCATTAATTGTGAAAAACCTCGTTCTTAATCTATATTTTCAAGTGTTCAAAATATATTCATCATTGGTCTTATTTTGTAGGCCGCAAAAAAGGAAAATATTGGCGCAAGAACGAGGTCGATCGGAGACCAGACGGAGCGGGAAAAAGCGTTTGAAGCTTAAAAATGAAAAAAGGTGAACTACTTAATTGTTCAGTGGGAAAGCTCTGGAAATGCTTTCTCTCTCTGTTGATCAGAATCGCCGGTTCTTAGTTTCAAAAACATGAAAGACATGTCGCCGTCGTTGTTACCTTTTCCGGTTTTCTGTTCTGAGTTGTTAGCTTTATATGGAGATTATTGTAAGTTAATCTCTAAACTAACTACTCACACAAGACAAGGAAGGGGCGACCATGTTCGGAAGACCAAGAGGCCCGAGGCAGCTCGTTCGGGACGATCTCGTCGGAAGCATCATCGACAAGGGAAGGAAGGACAGGCACGATCCTCCATCCCTCCGAGGATTCCGACTGGTGGTGAGTTGGCTATTGTGCCTTCCAGTGAGACAAGGTCGGTGAAGTTGGTCTTGATATTGGTAAGCGTAGGTCGAGGATTAGCAAGCTTTGTCTGCAGAAAGATGAGGTATTCGTGTGTAATCTCCCGTATGATACCAAAGTTGAGTGGTTGTGCAATGTATTTGGCGAATTTGGTAAAATTCAAAAATCCTCTGTTTTGAGCCGGCCAAATCGCAGAGGTAGTTTTTTCGGTTTTATTCGATTCAGTTCACATGAAGAAGCAAAGCAAGCAGTCACCAGTCTAAAAGGCTTCAAGATCAATGGCTTTACATTGTTTGTAGCCATTGCTCGGCGCCGGAAGGTCGTGCCGATGAAGGAGAACCCAAAACAGAGCATGGTGGTGATAAGCCAGAGCTCGGCGAGGGTGCTGCCGGAATCTCTAAGAGTGAAGGGACCATGCTTCTGGGTAGCTTCTGTGCCAGAGACTCGTCGGAGACAGTGGCTCGCGGTGGTTCTGGTTCATCGATCTCAGGTGTGATTCGAGATCCCGTCATACAAGGATTTTCAAACGTTGAAACTCACTCTGATTCGTTGGGTACATGTGAGAATGATGCGATTGGAAATTTGGATGGTGGACTCGTATCAAATTCGACGGGATTTGTTGCTGCTGCAGAATCGCGCGATACGCGTGAGGTTGAAGACGAAGTCGTCGAGTCAGTAGTTGCAGCCGGGCCTGTACCTGGGCCTGACAGTGGGTCGGTAACTACTGGGCTTGGGGCTGAAACTTCTGGGCTTGGGTTGCCTGTCCTGAGCCCAACTTTTTCAGCAGATCTGAGTAATCCCAATTTGCCTACTGGGCCTGGGCTAAGGCCAAGTCTGAGCCCAATTGTTTCAACAAATCCTTTGGCTGATACAGTCGCTTTGGAAGTTCCGGTTCTTCAAACCCGAGCTCCAACGCCATCGGATCAAGCTCCCTCACCTATTGAGGTTCATCAGAGTAGTCCGTGGAAGGAGGTGCTTCTTCAGCCGCCTCCGCCTAAGGGTCGTCATTCGAAGCAGTCTAGAACCTCGAATCGTCAGAGCCGACCTCCACCTTTTTTAACGGATTATTATAATGTTGAAGTTAAACCGTCGCGTTCTTTGGCTCGTGCACGACCTGTAACTCCTGTGGACTTCAGGAAAAGGATTTTAGAATCTAAAATTGAGCAGTTAGCTCATTCCGCTAAAGCCTTTGATGATCCGACCCTGACATCGGAAGGTGAAGAGTGGGTTACAGATGGTTGATTTTTGTTCCCTTTACGGGTTTTTGGTTCGGGAGCTCCCTTGTAATGGTTATCTTTTGGTTAGATTCTGCTTGGATCTAATTTCTTTTTTAATAAGATTTTTCGAGTTTATCCAAAAAAAAAATGAAAAAAGGTAAAAAGTTGTGCCAAAGAGATCATGTGCATTGCAGACCATGCCATGTCATGCACGCACGCTCCAAGCTGTTGTAGGATCTTCTGACCTTGCACGACTAAGATCTGGTCGTCCGTTGAGATCTTCTCCAGGCCGTTAGATCGTTGACCAAGTATGGTAGACGAGATAAGCGCCCAAGCCGACCGGTTGCACGCATCTTTGGCTACTCCCGCCCGCACTAGATTGCGCCTGTCATCAGGGGCTCCTTGAGGATGTGTCCGCGTGATTCTGAAGCAAAATTTTACCTTTCATTTATTTTATTTCTTTTGTTCTCTATATATTATGTAGCCGAGACATAGAAGGAGATCTGATTTTTTTAGTTTTGGAGAATCAAATACAAGCTTTTTTTACTTTTTCTTTCTTCTCTCTTGTTCTTCATTTGTTCTTGAGTGCTCTTCATCTAAAAAGCATTTTCTACCACCAAAGGTCATAACTAAGACGATCTAAGGAGGTTTCAAGCATTCATGAGCCTCCCACCATCTCCAACTTCTCCATTTTCATGTGTTGAAGCTTTGGAGAGTTGGAAATGGTGGGTTTGCAAAGCTAGAGAAGTTGTCGATTGGGTTTCTCAACCCAATCCCAGTTCTAATCTCTACTCTTCTCTATTTTGTTGTAAAGCTTGTTTTTTTTTTGGTATGCTTGAGTAGGATTTGGATTCCATAACCTTGGATTCAAATCTTTGGTCATGGGTGTTGTGTAAATGTTGATTTTCGTTAAATTGATGCATGAGTTTATGGTTAGTTTGACGTTGGTGATGTTTTTGGCATGATTTGGGGTTTCTGAGCTTAATTAGCATCCAATTGCTTGTATGGGTATTCATCTATATTCAATCTACTCGGTGTTTATGTATGATTTTTGTGCTTTGTGTACGATTTGTCATGTTATTGAACCCGATTTCATGTTCTAGCTATTTCATATCTCGGGTGTATATCAAGTCTAGATTAGAGTTCGTAAAAATGAAAACTTTAGCCATTTAGTGAATTTATTTAGGATTTCCGATATTTTTATGTCTTGATTTCCTATTGACGAGATAGAAATATGCTAGGATGTGTTTTCTCGAGTCTCTTGTATATTTAAAACCGACCGAACGATTTGAGGATTTTTCCCATAATTGTTGTGTGTGTTATGTAGATTGATGGTTGGAGCGATCCATTTTCGATCTAGTGTGAGACGATATTTCACTTTTATAGAATTTACTTACGCTTCCATATTACCAGAGTTCAACTTGATTATCGAGCTCATCTTGATTGGTGGTGTTCGGTTTCCGAGAAGTGAACTAGGCATAGCTAAGTAGATTCGTTTATTGATTTAGGATTTGTTTACGCTTGTGAATTACCAGAGCTTCGTGATTCGTTGCTCTGTTTAATTCTCCTTGTTGATCGGTCTATTCGTTCATCAGGTTGATTGAACTATGCGTAGGTAAGTAAATTCGACAATTTATTTAGAGTCCTCTCACGCTTGTGTAGTACCAGAGTATCATGATTCGATACTCTATTAAGTTCTACCTGATTTTCGGTGTTCATTGTTATTAATGGCATTCAAGAATTAGGAAGTGAACTAGGCGTAACTGAGTCGATTCGCCGACTGGTGTAACTATCTCTACTTGTGGTAGTTGGTAGCGAGAGTGACATGCATCCGTTGTCGTTACCTCTTGTTCGAAGATTGATCGAGCTTCGCTCAAGGTCATAGAAATACACGCTTTTTTTTTGCTTTTCCGATGATTGGTGGTTCTCATAGCGGTCCGGGCAATGGTGTTGTGCCCTCTCCCCGTGACTAGTATGCGGTTGATTTCGTGATACCTCCTACATAGGAACTTAAGTGTTCTAAAAGCATAAGGAAATAATTATTTAATTTCACCTTCGTTAACCAAACAATGCGTTGATTGGAAGTCATGTTTACTTATACTCATGTCCGACTCCTTGTGAGAATCAAAAGTTATGTGTCTTAGGTGGTAGCATGTACATATGTTATTTCTTTCTAAACAAAAGCAACCATTTGTTAGTCTTAGTGCCCGTAGTTCAATCATAAATGTCCAAATGTATATATCATCATTAGCAATAAGATTAAAGCGGTTTTCTATTACTTATGTGTTGGAGTAATATATCGATGTGATTTCTGATCTATGCCCACCATGCGAATAGAACCATAGATCGAGATGGATCACACTCGATGGATCCCTAGTCAATAAAGCTTCACTAGAAGCGACTAGTATGAAAGATGGCTCTTCATGGCTTACGTTCTGTTAGTCATTGGAATGGGATTCCGGAGTCTGATCATAGATATCATGTGGGACATGATATTGGACGACCCGCCCTGAATATGTGCCATAGATTGAGTCATGAACATATTCAGTGTCGTAGCTTGTCATGTATCCTTAGACCAAGGAGTCTTTGTGATCACTATGCAGTCAACAACTAAGTTTGACCTGAGCCTAACGTTGTCCGTAACAGGGCTTCCATAACGGCCAGGATTGGCTTGGGGACGGGTTGCATGAGTGACACGAAAGACGGCTAAGGGATTTATCCCTCATACTGAGGTATGGGAAAGATATCGGTTCTCGGCCGCTTGATCGAGAGTGACTGAAAGAATAGCATGGCCATGCACATGATACTAGGTATCATATATTCAGTCATCTCACATATCAAGGAACAGTGATTGAGAATAATAAGGATGACGGCTCTATGCCTTATCTCAATCAGGATATCGGAGATAAAAGGATAATGACAGGGACGACGGAAAGGTTAGAATCGATTGGTTCGATTCGCTATGTAGTGTCAGGCAATACTAAAGTCTCGTTAGTTGCCACTTATATAGGATCAAGTAAAATGGGATTTTACGTTGATCTATCGACATGCATAGACCTAAGGGTCACACCGAAGGATGAAACTCATTGACACATTTATGGAGAATGGCCAAAAGAGAGTTGTCTCGGGACATGACCAAAACTGGGTTTTGGGTCATGTGCCCGTAAGTGAATAGGACATTACGGATCAAGACAAGGCTTGGAGTCTTGGGATTGATCGCGTCGGATAATGTTGGACATTTCCGGTATGGAAGGCTTGGAGGCGATGAGCACGTCACGGGACCTCGTTGGGAATGGCCATGGGCCATGTTCCAAGAGGCCCATGAAAGGCCCATGCAACCAAGGCCCATGGAACTAATTAATCAAGTCTTGATTAATTAGTACTAAGTAAGCAAGACAAGGATTAAGGTGTTGGTGATTCACCACCTAACCCATCTTGTCTTGCCATACTTAGCACCATACTTGTCTTACTTCACACCATGCTTCACACCTTACTTGTCCTTGATGGTTGTTGATGGTTTAAGTCATCTTTTTCCTACAACAAATCACAAGACAAGAATAGAAACACAACTTCTCTCCCTCTCACACTACAATTTTGAGTTTGGCACTTTTCCCCCCTCTTGTTGTGTTCTTGAGTCATCTAAAGAAGAACTACGTGGCTTTGATTCCAATTGGATACGTAGGCGTCTTGGAGACTCAAGCCGATCATCGTTTCTTTGGTGTTCTCTTCCTTTTCTTGAACTAGTTGGTAAGGAAACATCCATATTGTTTATTCTCTTGTGTATCTAATATTTGGTAGTGTTCTATGACATGGTCTCGAGTTATTTCCGCTGCAAGTATGTGTTCATACCCTCCATCGAGACCCAACAGTGGTATCAGAGCCGTGCTACCTTCGGGATTCACAAGAGAACTTTCGGTTTTGCATGCTAGTTTCGGTTTTGCATGTTAATTTGCTAAATTGTTTGATAACATGTTTTAAATTCTTGTTTATCGGTTTAATGCATGAAAAATGAATTTTTGAAAAGTTTATCAAATCTGGAATTTTGGAAAAAAATTTGATTTTTCGGGTCTCGGGAGCAGGACTCTCGGGGAGCCGAAACCTGGACCGAATGGGGCTCCGTTGGACGGAGCTAGGCCAAGCATGACCATTGGATGGTCAATATGCAGAGCTAAACCGTTTTGTTAGTCATGACGAGTTTGGAACCGTCTTGATGAACTCAAAAATCAAATGTTCAAAAGTTTCAATTTTGAACGGTTTCGATAAACCGAGTATCAAAAAATTTCGAAACTTGGCAATTAATTAAAACCGGAAAATCACATGATGTTTGATACCATGCTTGTTTGATAACACGATGTGTGATGTGATGTTGGCATGGTGTACATAATAGCTCCGAGTTTGATTTAATTATTTATCGCTTTTCACGGCCTGCGAGCCGTTAGAGTTAGCGTGTAATTATTTTTTTTCGAGGTGTGATCGTCGTACCACTTATTTGTAATATTTATTAATTCCCGACCTGCGAGTCGTGTATTAAATTGTAATATTTTACTCAAGACGAAGAAAGGGCGAAAATGTCATTTGGTGGCTTCTCGGGTTTTGACATTGGCTTGGAGTCGGTGGAGCTCAAGAAGCTAGTGGGAGTTAGTTTAGTGGGCTATTATGTACACATTTAACGCTTTATGCTTGGTTTAGTTTTTTCATGATCATTTCTATGTGTTTTAGAATTGCATGCTTAACTTTATTTACCGAGCATATCACCTCACATGCAAAGATAAAATTGGTT
This sequence comes from Erodium maritimum, assembly GCA_963921825.1. NCBI lineage: Eukaryota > Viridiplantae > Streptophyta > Magnoliopsida > Geraniales > Geraniaceae > Erodium > Erodium maritimum. The sequence goes on along the minus strand of OY997588.1, from coordinate 93,980,889 downwards.
TTAATCATTGTCTGTGAGCCCTTAGAATCGTCATTACATTGGATGTAGTTGACGGTTCGAAGGAAGAATTACATTGGATGTAATTGGAGGCATCATTACATTTGGAATGTAGTTGATGTGCTCATCGCATCTAGGATGTGCCAAAAGTTTAAAACACAACCGGACAAGTAAAAACGGGTCATGTCCGATACCTCCCAATTATCAACACCTTACTACCTCCCCGTCCTATGGGTGTCGTGCGCATTAGCGGAGCATCCATGGGAAAGCGGGGTAGTAGGTTTGGACGACATGTGTAGGTGTCGTGCGCATTAGCGGAGCACCCACATAGTGACGGGTCATAGTTGAAAATTGGTGGACCCGACTACGATTCTCAGCCTGAGGTTGAGCTAGTGTATCAGATAGGGTAAGCCGTGTACATGAGTACATACCCTAGCCAAGAGTCCCATTGGATGTGATTGGATGGAGTCCTACCTACATAGCTCGATTAAGTGGTGAGCATTAGTTCAGCTTAATCGGGTGAATCAAGGATCTTGGTTTTAGATTCTAAAGGTTTAGAATCAATTGGTTGATGTTTGAACTTGATCTTCATAAAATTTATTCAGTTTACTGATTATATTTTGTTTGTCGTGTAGATCAAATGGCAAGTAGTTCAGCGAACAATAGTAGTTTGTCACTAAAAACCATTCTTGATAGGATCAAGCTAAGTGGGACAAACTACTTGGACTGGGACAGAAACTTGAGGATAGTCCTCAAATTCGAGCGCAAAGAATATGTCCTACACCAGGCTATCCCTGAGGAGCAAGATAATAATGCCATTAGGGCCATTAAGGATGCATACCAAAAGCACCTTAGCGATTCTATAGATGTGGCATGTATTATGCTGGGTTGCATGGAGTCTGATCTCCAAGACCAGTTCATGGAGTACTCTGATGACCCCTATTCTATGATGGGGATCATAAAGGGTATGTTCAAGGAAAGGGCACGTATCGTGAGATACAATGTCCTTAATGAACTTCTCTCTTGCAAAATGTCAGCAGGAGTCTCCGTGGGTCCTCATGTCCTAAAGATGAAGGGGCATCTCGAACATCTTAATCGACTGGGTCTTAAGATAGAGAACGAGATGGCAGCGGATGTGGTTCTGCGTTCCCTTCCTCGTTCATATGCCACGTTCGTCATGAACTATCATATGCACGATATGGACAAGACCATTTCAGAGTTGCATGGAATGTTGGTAACTGCTGAAAAGAACGTCAAGGATCAGGGATCCAAGGATGTTCTGATGGTCAGACAGGGAAACATTTTCAAGAATAAGGGAACTATTAGTGGTAAGGGCAAGGCCCCTATGCACTTGGCAGGAAAGATGAGGCATCCGAAGCGTCCTAACACTCCTAGGACCGGGGAGTCCTCAAGGAAGGGGAAGGAGGTCGAGAATGTCTGCTTCTACTGTCAACAGGCTGGTCACTGGAAGAAAGATTGCAGGAAGTTTTTGGATGATCTGAAGAAGGGCGGTGGGACTGCGTCTTCATCAGGTATTTTCTATATAGATCTAAATCTCACTACTTCCAAAGATTCATGGGTATTGGATACCGGGGCTGAATCTCACATTTGTACTAATGTGCAGTGGCTGGAAGGTAGGAGAAGCTTGAAGAAGGACGAGGTGGACCTCAGAGGGGGCAACAAGACTAGAGTTGTGGCGACTGCTGTAGGATCCATAAGTCTTCTTTTGCCAAGTGGGCTAGTTTTTGTTTTGAACAATGTATATTGTGTACCTACTTTCAGTAGAAATATTGTATCTATTTCTTTGTTGGACAAGGAATGATACAATTTTGATGTTGGAAATGGGATTATCAATATTTTATGCAATGATATATTTTATGCTAGCGCCAAAATTGTTGGAGGATTGTACATATTGGATATGGATAACTATGCCTCAAGCTCTATATATAATGTAAATACCAAGAGGTCTAAGTCCAGTGATTTAGACCAAACTCTTTTATGGCACTGTCGTTTAGGCCACATAAACGAGAAACGTATATCAACACTTCACAAGTGTGGACTTCTTAGTCCATTCGAATTTCATTCGATTGATAGATGCGAATCTTGTTTGATGGGAAAACTGACTAAAGCGCCCTTCATCGGTCGCGGTGAAAGGGCGGGTGACTTATTGGGGCTAATACACTCGGATGTGTGTGGACCAATGAGCACACTTGCCAGGAGGGGTTTTAGCTACTTTATCACATTTACTGACGACTTCAGTAGATATGGTTATGTCTATTTGATGAGACATAAGTCTGAAGCTTTTGATAAATTCAAAGAGTTTAAGACTGAAGTAGAAAACCAGCTCGGGAAAAGTATTAAAGCACTTCGATCAGATCGAGGTGGAGAATACTTGACCACAGAGTTTTTAGATCATCTAGCAGAAAGTGGGATCCTTTCGGAATGGACTCCTCCCGGAACACCACAATTGAATGGTGTGTCCGAACGGAGAAATCGGATTTTATTGGATATGGTCCGGTCCATGATTAGTGGGACTGATCTCCCAATCTCTTTCTGGGGTTATGCTCTGGAGACGGCCGCATTCATTTTGAATCGGGCTCCGACGAAGGCTATGGAAGGGACATCATTTGAGAAATGGCGCGGGAGAAAGCCCGTTTTGTCCTTCCTGAAGATTTGGGGTTGCGAGGCTTATGTGAAACATTTAGTTCCGACTAAGCTCGAACCAAGATCTGATAAATGCACCTTCGTTGGGTATCCCAAAGAAACAATGGGGTACTACTTCTACAAACCAAGCGAGAACACTGTGTTCGTCGCTCGGGGTGGGGTCTTTATGGAAAGGGAGTTTATTTCCAAAGACGTCAGTGGGAGGGCTGTACATCTAGAAGAAATTCAGGGTGGTACAGATCCAACTGATCCATTGGACAACCCTGTAGAAGAGCCTGAGATGGTCGTAGAGCAAGGACCAGTCCCTGCAACAATTCCAGAAGGTCCAAGGCGATCTGAAAGGGTTAGTCGTCCACCTCCGAGATATGGTTACTTTGTGTCTGGAGGTGACGGTGAGCTTGTGGTGGATCACGATGATCCAGCTACATTTCAGGAAGCTGTGGACGGACCCGACTCTGAGTTATGGCTGGGAGCCATGAGGGAGGAAATGCAATCCATGTCGGACAACCAAGTCTGGGAACTGGTTGATCTCATCGGTGGTGTAAGAACCATCGGATGCAAATGGATCTTCAAGGTGAAGATGGACATGGAAGGCAACCCTCAGACCTACAAAGCCCGACTGGTGGCGAAAGGTTATAGGCAGATCCAAGGGATTGACTATGAGGAAACCTTTTCCCCAGTGGTTGTGGTCAAATCTATCCGAATTCTTCTTGCCATAGCTGCATATCACGATTACGAGATATGGAAAATGGATGTCAAAACCGCTTTCCTAAACGGAAATTTGTCGGAGGACGTTTATATGTCTCAACCCGAAGGTTTTGTCGATCCGAAGAATAAGGGAAAGATTTGTAAGTTGTTGAAATCCATTTATGGATTGAAACAAGCTTCTCGGAGTTGGAACCTTCGTTTTGATGAAGCTGTAATTGGATTTGGCTTTATCAAGAATGAAGATGAACCTTGCGTTTACAAGAAGGCAAATGTGGGTAAGATTACCTTTCTGGTGTTGTATGTCGATGACATACTACTCATTGGAAACGACATCCCAACCTTGCACGAGACTAAAGCTTGGTTAGGGAAGTGTTTCTCAATGAAGGACTTAGGCGATGCTGCTTATATCTTAGGGATTAAGATATATAGAGATCGCACCAAGAGGGTCTTGGGTTTAAGTCAAAGCACCTATGTGAACAAGGTATTGAGTAGGTTCTCAATGCTTGATTCCAAGAAAGGACTCTTACCCGCACGTCATGGCATTCATCTCAGCAAGACTCAATGTCCTAAGACACCTGATGAGCTGAAAAGGATGATGTGAATCCCATACGCTTCGGCGGTAGGATCGATCTTGTATTCCATGATATGCACGAGACCGGATGTCTCATATGCCTTGAGTTGTACCAGCAGACATCAGTCTAACCCTGGTGAGGAACACTGGATAGCGGTCAAAGCGATTCTCAAATATTTGAGAAGAACTAAGGACGCGTTTCTAGTGTACGGGGGAAAAGATGATTCTGAACTAGTTGTTAATGGATATGTAGACGCTAGTTTCCTGACAGATCCAGATGACTTTAGAAGTCAGTCAGGATATGTGTTCACGCTGAATGGCGGAGCTTTCAGCGGGAAGAGCGTGAAGCAAGACACCGTCGCTGACTCCACGACAGAGGCCGAGTACATAGCGGCTGCAGAGGCGGCCAAGGAGGCTGTGTGGATTAGGAAGTTCGCGGCAGGGTTGGGTGTAATCAAAAACCCATCCAGCCCGGTGAACCTATGTTGCGACACCACAGGGGGTATTGCGCAAGCTAAAGAGCCCAGATCGCATAACAAATCCAAACATGTACTGCGGCGATATCACCTCATCAGAGAGATACTGAACCGAGGCGATGTGAAGATCACCTATATTGCAACTGATGATAACATAGCCGACCCGTTGACTAAGGCACTATCGTTGCCTAAACATGAGAGGCATGTAAGGTCAATGGGAATAGATTGGAGTTTAGATTGGAACTAGGGCAAGTGGGAGATTGTTAGTCTTAGTGCCCGTAGTTCAATCATAAATGTCCAAATGTATATATCATCATTAGCAATAAGATTAAAGCGACTTTCTATTACTTATGTGTTGGAGTAATATATCGATGTGATTTCTGATCTATGCCCACCATGCGAATAGAACCATAGATCGAGATGGATCACACTCGTTGGATCCCTAGTCAATAAAGCTTCACTAGAAGCGACTAGTATGAAAGATGGCTCTTCATGGCTTACGTTCTGTTAGTCATTGGAATGGGATTCCAGAGTCTGATCATAGATATCATGTGGGACATGATATTGGACGACCCGCCCTGAATATGTGCCATAGATTGAGTCATGAACATATTCAGTGTCGTAGCTTGTCATGTATCATTAAACCAAGGAGTCTTTGTGATCACTATGCAGTCAACAACTAAGTTTGACCTGAGCCTAACGTTGTCCGTAACAGGGCTTCCATAACGGCCAGGATTGGCTTGGGGACGGGTTGCATGAGTGACACGAAAGACGGCTAAGGGATTTATCCCTCATACTGAGGTATGGGAAAGATATCGGTTCTCGGCCGCTTGATCGAGAGTGACTGAAAGAATAGCATGGCCATGCACATGATACTAGGTATCATATATTCAGTCATCTCACATATCAAGGAACAGTGATTGAGAATAATAAGGATGACGGCTCTATGCCTTATCTCAATCAGGATATCGGAGATAAAAGGATAATGACAGGGACGACGGAAAGGTTAGAATCGATTGGTTCGATTCGCTATGTAGTGTCAGGCAATACTAAAGTCTCGTTAGTTGCCACTTATATAGGATCAAGTAAAATGGGATTTTACGTTGATCTATCGACATGCATAGACCTAAGGGTCACACCGAAGGATGAAACTCATTGACACATTTATGGAGAATGGCCAAAAGAGAGTTGTCTCGGGACATGACCAAAACTGGGTTTTGGGTCATATGCCCGTAAGTGAATAGGACATTACGGATCAAGACAAGGCTTGGAGTCTTGGGATTGATCGCGTTGGATAATGTTGGACATTTCTGGTATGGAAGGCTTGGAGGCGATGAGCACGTCACGGGACCTCGTTGGGAATGGCCATGGGCCATGTTCCAAGAGGCCCATGAAAGGCCCATGCAACCAAGGCCCATGGAACTAATTAATCAAGTCTTGATTAATTAGTACTAAGTAAGCAAGACAAGGATTAAGGTGTTGGTGATTCACCACCTAACCCATCTTGTCTTGCCATACTTAGCACCATACTTGTCTTACTTCACATCATGCTTCACACCTTACTTGTCCTTGATGGTTGTTGATGGTTTAAGTCATCTTTTTCCTACAACAAATCACAAGACAAGAATAGAAACACAACTTCTCTCCCTCTCACACTACAATTTCGAGTTTGGCACTTTTCCTCCCTCTTGTTGTGTTCTTGAGTCATCTAAAGAAGAACTACGTGGCTTTGATTCCAATTGGATACGTAGGCGTCTTGGAGACTCAAGCCGATCATCGTTTCTTTGGTGTTCTCTTCCTTTTTTTGAACTAGTTGGTAAGGAAACATCCATATTGTTTATTCTCTTGTGTATCTAATATTTGGTAGTGTTCTATGACATGGTCTCGAGTTATTTCCGCTGCAAGTATGTGTTCATACCCTTCATCGAGACCCAACACCATTTACTATTTAGCTCTTTATTTTCCCTTTCGGGATGTGGAAGTGGCAGCCCACGTCCCCAAGTTTTAGCATTACATTTGACGGTTAAGTACCGGATAAACCATAGGGAGTAGAGGTATCACTAGTATTTTCGTCATTTTAGCTAACAGAGGGGTTTATAGTTACAAGTTGTAACTTCAGGGTATGCATCAGTAGTTTTTGAACTTCAGGGTAATCATCGGTTAAACGTGCCAACTTCAGGGTATGCATTTGTAGTTTTCCCTAACAACTATGAAAAACTAATCTGGACAGATTTAATTTATGCTCAAAATTTCTTCTTTTCACTTTTTCTTAAACTAAAACAGTACGAAATAAATAAAAATAAAATTAAAGGATAGATAAAACTGATTTGGAGCGTTTAGCTCTTATACCATATGATACAAGAACGTGGTGGTATGATTAGAGAAAGCCTTGTTGATAGGATATATACGGTAGTGGTGGTATGATGGGGAACCTTAGCTGGTCGTACAACACTCTCTAAGGAACCAATAGATGAAAATGGAATCGAAGACGGAGATACTTCAACTGGCCGTACAACACTCTTTAAAGTATCTAATTATCTATGGAGATAGATGGTGGATTGAATGACGCCAAACAGATTATGGAAAGTCTGTAATAAGTCGAAACACTCAAAATTCAAGGATTCACACATATGAAGATTGAAATGTTTTAAGGTTCTTCCCAGAAAAAAAAACTCGTAATTTTATTCTATAAAACTTGCATCATACATGCTGAGAAGGGACTTTATGGAATAGTCCAGTAGCAGGTGACCTTCAAGGATCGAAAATTGATTACACTTGACTGTAATTAATAACTAAAGACTCTTCGTAAACCAAAGGATAGAATTCTGCAACAACAAAAAAAACAAAAATAACTCATTAATAATCTAAATTCAAATGCATACCTTGTCTATTTATCTTCCTTGAATTAAATGGTTGATTTTTCTTTGGAAATGATGAACATGTTGGCTTCATTAATTCTTTGAAGAAGAGGCAAAAACAGATTTGTTGAAGTCTTGAATTGATCTTGAATGTCTTCTTGATTTGCTTTGGTGATCACGTCTTCTTGGAGTTCCCCATGCTATATGATTGTGATTAAGCTCTCCACTTGTTTGTTGAACTCTTCTCGTAATGCTCTAGCTCCTGACTTTGTCCTTGGTGCTAGTCGCATGCTTTGAATGTTTTTTTTGGATAAGCTAGAAAAATTTATCAAGAAAAAAGTTAGATCCAAGGAGGATCTAACCAAAGGAAAGTATTACATGGGAGCTCTCATAGGGAGCTCTCATAGCACAACCCGAAAACAAAAACCAAAATGAGTCACTAAATAAACCATCACTGACCCACTCATTATCTTCCGAAGTCAAAGTCGCATCATCGAAAGCTTTAGCGGAATGAGCTAGCTGAGCAGCCTAAGTTTGTAAAATCTACTTCCCAATGTCCATAGGAAACACACGACCCAAGGAGCGAGCTGGTTTAATTTCAACAGTGTAGTAGTCCCCTAAAAATTTGTGAGGCCGACTCTATCGATTCGAAGCTCTAGAAAGAGCTTGCTTCGAGTAACGTCCCTTGGTCTAAGGATTAGGTTTTGGAGGTTGAAGGAGAATCTCCTTCCACAGACTACTTTGTTGAGCCCCGTTCTAATCACTAATTTCTTTCTGACCGGACGAGTGACCTGCTGAAAGGACAATAGATCCCGAAATATTGGGCAAAATCAGACCCGAAATCGACCCATCAGGACCTGAACCCAACCCAGTTAAAGGGACTGCTGAGAGATTTGGGCAGACCGGCCCAGACCTAGGCCCACCTGGCTCAGACCCAGGCCCATCAACTCCCGGCCCAGAGTCCCCTAGCGTCTTCTCTGCGTTTTCTTCCCCACGCGAACTGTGGGCATCACAACCAACTGAAACTGAAATATTTGTTTCAATCAAATCCTGATTTTCAACAACCGCACAAATCCTGCCCGAATCCGTACCGTCCGGAGAAGATTGAGATTCAGAATTTGAAGTTTCGTGAATGGCGGGATCATGTATCTCACCGGAAGCTAGAGAATCAACACCACGACCAAACTCCGGCGAATCGCCGGTCAGAAATTCGCCCACTACTGTCGCACCATCACTCATGGAGGCTATGCCAGTACCCGCGACGCATTACCGACCACCCAACTCGGTCTCGCCGATGCTCTGTTTTTCCTTCCGTTTCGGTGAGGCTTTCCAGCGACGAGCAATAGCAACGAATAAGACGTAGCCGTTGATTATGAACCCGTTCAAACTAGCAACAACTTGATTTGCTCCATCCTTATCTCATAATCGAATAAACCCAAAGTATCTACCATTTCGATTTGGCCGGTGTAAGATGGATGAAGCCACAATTTCACCAAATGGTTGGAACACATTCCGAACCCATTCGTCTAAGGATTCGAATGGAAAATTATTGACGAACACTTCATCTTCCTGAAGATTGCGATGTGCTCTGTTTTGCAAAACAATTTGTAGTTGTCGTGGCTGCGCCGCCTTGCCGGGTCCAGACGCAACCACCACCCTTAGTTCCTGGACATGATCAATAGTGAGATGCTTCGCAAGATCAATATTGTTCTGTTTAACACGACTAACTCTATTGGTCGTGTCTAAACCGGAACCATGATCTTTCCCAACCGTCTGAGATTACTTCGTCCGAACAGACACACGGTCTCTAGCCTTGCCTATTGCCTTTGTAACCTCCTTCAAGCGTCAAGAATGGATCTTACAGTAGGTGTCATACGAGGAAAGCAACACCGAGCAAAAGAATGAAAAGGATAGAAGCTTCTCCTTCCTCCTTCTCACCTCTCCAGTACCCATCCCAACTAAATCTGACTCAAGCAAAACCGATGAAAATCCGGTCCCTAGAGGGTGCTTGTGCTATCACCAAGAGAAAGACTTCATCGCAACTCATCTAGGAGAATGTTGATTTTCATAAGTCAGTTGGACAATTTTCGATATGGCGTAACCTTTAAGAACCGTCAATGGAAGGTATCAAAGGGAAACTTGATTCCGCATGCTTGGAATGTTGCCGATAGCTTCTTCCTCGGTGTTGTTGATAGCTTCTTCCTTGGGTTCGGATAAGCTAGTCTTGATGTCCTCGTCATTAGTAAATTGAACCGCTCGGTTCATGATTAACATTCACTAATTAGTGAATCAAAACCATCATGCGATTTGTGGTTCACAACTCACTATTTTATGAATCTAAATCGCAAACTGGCCACGATGAACACGCTCCTTGAACATGTATAAAGTGTTGCGGTTCATATGAAGGGGTTCAGATTCACTATAGTGAATCTCAACCCCTTGTAGAGTAACCCTTTCACAATGTGTGGGTTCAAAGTAAAGGTTCACCAGAGATTCTTTTGTCATAATGTGTAGGTTCAGAGGAAAGGTTCACTAGAGATTCTAATCTTTTAACTAGATGGTGATTATATATTTAGTATTGTTTTGCTGAATTTATTAATACTAATTTAAACCAATATATATCAAATAAAAATAATTGAAAAAAATAAATTGACAAGACAGTTGTTGTAGAGAGAAAGCATGGAGGGTGGAGCTTTGTCACTCGTCTGATTCATAATTCTCTCGATAGCAATCTCATATGTACTCAACAAGGTTAGCTTGGAGTTTCCGGTGGGTGTTATTGTTTTTTACCTTTGACCGATCGACCATGTATTGTTGGTTGGAGATGGGCCCTCCCTAATGTCATTGTTCAGGTGGTGTCCAATCAGGTATGTCTGGAGGGGCCTCGTAATACCATTCTCCAACATCCTGTTCATACCGATTTCGTTCATCTTTACAATCATGTTGAGTAGAATGATACAAGTGTGCATGATATCAGCCAACGTGCTCTTGTCTCAAACATGATCGGCTCGAGGAATTATATGGCACCGTGCTTGTAGGACTTCAAAAGCTCGTTCAATATCTTTGTGAATACCTTCTTGGACTTTAGCAAAAACATTATGTTTGTGTTGGGTGGCATCACGAATTGACTTCACAAACCAATTCCATGTTGGTTAAATGTCGTCAACCAAATAATAAGGTCGGCTATATCAAGTCTTGTTCATCTTGCACTCCTCAACATAGTCGCAACCAACAAGAGCGTCATTGAACAAGTGGTCGGTGTTTAGGACGTTGATGTCATTGTTTGAGCCAGACATTCCGAAAAATGAATGCCAAATCAAAAATAACGGGACGCTACAACTTTCAGCATTATGGATGGACTCCCGTGGTGATCTCCCCGGCCAAAGGCTCCTTGCAACGCTGTTGGGTAATTCTTCCACTCTCGATACATGCAATTAAGACTCCAAATCATATCGGGGAACCCTCGCCTGTATCCCAATACCAGTAATCAGGTCAAGTCTTCCGCATTTGGTTTACGCTCATACTCCTCCATAAAAACCTCAGCAACGCCCTTGCAAAATCGTTATACACATTCGAGTATGGTACTTACCCTAAGTCGTAGGGATTCGTCCAATGAATCGGCCGAACACCCTTACGTTAGCATTCGTATGGTGGCGGTCCATTTTTGGTGCGTTGATTATCTCATGCATCCGCAAGCGTCCGACTTCTGAAAGAAGTACTCGTCATGCTCTGCTACCTTTTCCATCGCCCGAATAAAAAGTGTTAGACTCATACGGTATCGATGCCTAAACATCTTGGGCTCATTGGTGGGTTTGTCGACATAATAATTCTACATTAATCGCTTGTGGCGTTCGACACGACCTTGGTTAATCTGTCTTCGGGAAGGTTCCCTGCTTTCGAGCATTCGCCTCATTGCGTCGAACTTTGGTTACATTCTTTCTCGTTCATACTCCAGCCTTCAGCGGATTTGTTCCGCCATTTCGCGAGCTTATGTTTCTGAATCATCCATAGCTCGAACAAATAAAAACGATCGAAATGTAAATTTGTGGGAAGTGGAATTTGAGAGAGAAAATTTTGAGATAAAGAGAAATTATTGGTTGATAGATGAATGGAATTGAGGTATTTATAAATGGCAAAATTTGATTTTTTTTTTTGTTTTGTTATTTTGGATTTTTAATAAAAATAGTTGTTGGACTTGTCACACAAGCTGTCACGTGATACATTGTAATTGCGCGGGCGCAAATCATGAACAATGCGGTTCGCGGTCCACATGTGTAAATCATAAATTGCGGTTCACAACTTCGATTTATAATTTAGTGAATCGGAATCGAACTAACCAACCAATCACTACAACATATAATTCACAGTCTGCAACTCATTAAGTCGCGAATCCCAAATTATAAAGTGATTAGGAAGGAAGGGCAATATGTAATTTTCAAGGGGAAAGGATGAGATGTGATGGATAAGACTAGGCATCGTATTTGCTGGCACTCAGAGTTGCATGGACAGTTGTTTGTTGTCCTACTTTGACCCTTCATTATTACCACAAAATAATGGAGTGAGATAACACTACATGTGGACCTTGCCACTTCCACATCCAACTTCTTGGTCCTCCACAACTGTAAAGCTTTTGTTTCTCATATCGCCTTTCCAAATCTTTCCTCGCAGATTCTCTACAAAACAAGAGATGGTTACGCACTCTTGTTTTTGTTTTACAGAGCATCCCAAGAACAATCTGTATCTGTTTCTGGCCATACTTGTGTTCTGTCTTTGTGCTGATTGGTGAATGCAATGCAATGCAATAAAGTTTGGTAGTAATAACAAGAAAAAACTCCAGTACTAATTAGTACATCTCAAGAACTTGCTGACTTATTTATTGATCGAATCAATACCTTAACTTATGGTGGTTACACAAAATAACATTTTTGGTTAAAAAAATCTTCAAGAACTAAACGTCAAAAAACATTCTTGGGCGGTACAGCGCGATAATAGTTAGTTCCTGTTTTTACTCCGGATATAACAATAATAATGAGAAGAAAAAAAAGTTGTAGAGAGATTAGCTTTGGCATTTGCAACAGAGCAACGTGGCAGCTTCTTCTCCCCTCATTGCCATGACTCATAACCTTCCTCAGAATCTCTGCGGAGAGTCACTTTCTTTTTCATGTCGTTGCTCTCTTCCACTCCTTCAATCCTCCCTTAGTGTCTATAAGTTTATTTCCTCCCCTTTTCAGACCCTCCAATTCTCTTTCTCTGTGCTTCTTTTGCTGTTTTGGCACTCTTCTCTGTCTAATCAGTATTGCCTACAAAAATAGTAGCAGGAAAAGGGGGGATTTTTAGTTTGAATTAGTAGCTGCTACTTGAACTCTCAATGGAATCAAGTTACAAAAGGTATGTGGGTCACTTTTGATCATGCTTCTCTTTAATGGGTATCTCTCTATTCCACTGTTCCTTTCCTCTTTTTCCTCCTCCTCCTCTCCTCCTCGCTTATCAATCTGTCAGGAATTGCTTCATTTCCTTGTTATGGTATTGGGTTTTTGCTGTTTTGACAACTTGGGATGAGACTATTTCAGTTGGCTGATTAATCCCCTTATATATGCAATGATTTTGTGTTTTATTTTTGGGGGTTATGTTTTGATTGTTGTTTTTCTCTTCCTACTTCTTATTGATTGGTTTCAGATTGTGTGATGCTTGATTATAAGTGGTTCTTTAACTAATGAAGAATACAATATGATAGATTCTGCTGATATGTTTTGAATCATAGAGGTAATGCTTTACATGTATGAGAAGTTTCTCCTTGTGGCTGAGGTCTGCAAAAACCCCATTTTGTTATTTAACAATGAACTTATTTTCTTTACAATTTTTCCTTACATTATTTCTCATATATCGTCCACCATGATAATAATGATAGGAGTTTGTAGCTGGATGACTACTCCATTCATTAGGACTATCTTTCTAAGCAACCAATCTGCAAAAATGAACCTCTTCATTTCTTGATTGTTTTGACAGGAGAAGAATGCAACTACGTTTATGCTAGAATAAGATATTTACATGTGAATTATAATTTAAAATATTGATATGTTTGAATATGTGATGTTCATATATTTGTTAACATTGGTTTTCCCTATATTTTACGATTGTAGACGGACAATCCTGAATTTCAATCATGGCTCCGCCATTGGTGTGGAGTTATTTTTCTCTTACATTAAAATGAAACTTGCTGGTTGTTGTTTGCACTCCTTTTGATCTCGGCTTGCAGAACATGATCTGGTGAAAAAAAATTGCATCGTATTATATAATTCAAGTGGTTTAACAGCAGATATTTAAAATTTCTTGGTTATGTGAAATTTGGTCGGTATGAGAAATATATCAGTAGCCATTTATGATGTTGATTTGGTTTGTTTGTTTTCCACCATGTGGAAGACTGACCTGGACCCAGTGGCGATCAGGATTCAGTGGTGAAGAGATTGTGCTGCCAAGTATGAACATAGAGAATGAGGACATGGAGGCAGGGACAGATTTAGGACTTAGGCTTGGTTATTCCAGTGAGTTCATACAGAGAACATTGAATATTGAATCAGGTGCAGGTGTAAATGCAGGTTTGAGGATTAACATACCGTTTGTAGCTTCCAGCCCTCTTTCTGAACTTGTTTGGTCTCCACATAAAGGTTTGGGCATCAAGTGTGCTGAAAGCACCTTCGTGGACACAAGGCCCTCCACATTGTTGGGTGTGGGTGTGAGCGAGGGAAATTGTTTACCCATGCCCCCTCCTATTAACAATCTTGGCATCATGCCAATGGGCGAATCAAGTCATGAACGCGGTATAGCTCTAATTCTTTTGGTTAATATAGTAGTGGTGAATGTCAAAGTAGCTATTTGATTGATTCCTTATTACCAGGAACTGGTGGTCATGGGGAGGGAACAAATACTGTGAAAGTGTCTCTTCAGCTTCTGCATACCAATCGGGATCTACCAGATGGGCATGGCACTTGTTTATCTGGTTCGGTTGATGTTCAAACAGAAGAATTATCCTACACAAAAGAAGATAGAATTTCAAGTCTTTTAGGTGTGCTATACATATTTGAGCAGCAAGCCGATTCTCATCTTTGTTGTTTCTTTTTTCTTGTGATGCAAATCTATTTTCTTTTCATGTCATCTAATTGTGGGTTTTGCGGCAGAACTGGGAAAAGGAGCAGCAATTGATGTCTTATCACATAAATCAGATGAAGTGAAAGCTAAGTTTTTACCCATTGAACCATCTTTTGGGAGTGGGTCTCAGACTATCAGAAGGGATAATGTTTTGCCCAATCTTGGACAAGGTTGTCCAATGAATGAATGTGAAGCATCAAATTTTCCTACAGCATCCGTTGGGGAGAAAAGACCTTCCATGGGTGCGGAGGAGAACAAAAGTAAGATGAAGAAAACGGGCCTGGAGTCAACCGATGAGAATGATTCAATTGGTAAACATGCTTGTGGCGAGGTTGGGCCTACTGGTGAGATTGGAAATGTTTTGCACAAGGCGCTTACGGTGAATGTGTCAACTAAGCACTCACCAACTACCAGCGAAGTTGGCAGGTGTAGAAGAAAAGGTAAGGAAAGGGCTTTATCTGATGGGGATGTAATGTCTGATAGTAGCCATGGGAGTGTTGAGAGTTGCAACAGCGCTGGGTTAAATCCTAGAGCAAAGAAGCGATGGAGTTTCGAGCAATTGCTTATGCAGACTAAAAGAGCCAAAAAGGAAATCCAAGAGAGTCCGTCATTTGTTAGGAAAGACAGTTCTTTCATGAACTGGATATCGAACATGGTGAAAGGGTTTGGAAAAGCAGCTGATGACAAACAACCCTCCACTCCCCGTATTCAAGATGCTGGCAACAGCTTGAATATGGGTTTCCAATCTATGTTTAAGTCCCTGTATTGTTCAAGCATAGTGGTCAATGATTCTATAGTCCCTGAACTGCCTACCAAGATGAGTGACATTGACGCCACTCCGATAGCCTATCATAGGGATAGTGGTCCGTCCTGCAAACTATTTACGCCATCAAGTGAGAAGCTTAATGAATCTATATCTAAAACTGAATCAGAAAAGCCAAAGGCTTTACCGGTAAACTCTGATTCCATTCATGAACACTGCAACACCAGTTCTGCTGAGAATATAAATTCATATGCCTTGGTGTTAGGAAGGGATGGTGAAAGAACGAGCCCCAAACACAAGGCTGATAATAGTGCAGAGAACAACGATTCAGACCTTCCGTCTGAAGGCAAGACAACTCACATATTGAGCAACAGAAGTAATGCTCTGGGAAGCTTGTGGATAACTCGGTTTGCTACAAAAACTTCTGGTCCCTTGTCACAGGCTGTTCATCGCAACCAGAGCTCTGTTTGCTCGAAACTTGATTCTCATCATCATAACTATCCTCTGGGGGCTGAAGAGCCCCTGACCTCAACAGATAGAGAATTGCATAACACCGAGGTTTCTTCTGGTCCTCAGAGAAGTAATGATGATGATAATCCATGCAAACTGGATTCTACTTTGCCTTCTCAGAGGCTCAAAAGTTCAGAGGCTATGGCGTCTGTCTTTGCAAGGAGATTGGATGCACTCAAGCACATCGTATCTTCGGGGGTAACAGATGATGCGGCTCGTGCAGCCACAACCTGTTTCTTCTGTGGAACAAGAGGCCACCACTTACGAGAATGTCCAGAGATAGCAGAAACTGAGCTCGAAGATCTCTTAAGGAATATCAATTTGCATGGTGGAGCACAAGAGTCTTCTTGTTTGTGCATTAGATGCTTTCAGCCCAATCACTGGGCCGTTTCATGCCCAAATTCGTTAGGACAATCACGTGAAGTGCACGGCAGTACCAGTAAACTGGTGGACAGTAAGGAAAGTGGAGGGGAATTTGAGGCTTTGTTGAAGCATAAACTGAATGAAGCATCTGATAGAATGGTTTCTGGTTCAAGTTGTGTTAAAGATGATTCGAGGGCAAAGCAGATTGGTCGTCTGAACAAGCAGATGCCAGAAACGCCAATGGTGATTTTTGACGCTGTAAAGAGGCTTCGTTTATCTCGTACAGATATTCTCAAGTAAGTAGTTGAGCTTACTACGTTTTGCAATCTTGTTTCTTTGTCTAGAATTGATGTCTTTTCTTGTGTTTACATTGATAACAGATGGATGAATTCTCACATATCACTGTCCCGTCTCAATGGTTTTTTCTTGCGTTTGCGGCTTGGGAAGTGGGAAGAAGGCCTTGGGGGAACTGGCTACTACGTAGCTTGCATAGATGGTAAGACAAAAACTACACTGGCCGCCTTTCTTGTCTATATTTGTAAATGAATAAGTAGCATTTCTAGGTGACCCTTTACGCTAAATTGCAAGTCATCTTTTGAGTAACTTTTGGTCCATCTTGGTGATGCATAGGATCAGAATCGGAAAGTTTATCACCAAATCCCAGAAACGTAATCCCTGTGAATGTTGGGAGCATCAAATGCTTAGTGGAGAGTCAATACATCTCCAACCATGACTTCTGTGAGGTAAAACCTAGAAACTGCATGCATTTTGCTAATGTAACTAGAATATTACACCAAGTGTAGTCATCATGGTACATGGTTTACTAAATCCCATGTGTGTTTGTTTTCATAGTTATAGGTTTCGTATCTTTTGAACAATTGTTGTATAAATGTTTGAGGTAAAGAAATCCCCTAGTGAAGTTTCATACCAAATAATGGATGATTCTACTTGACAGGATGAGCTGATGGCATGGTGGAACGCAACAACTAGGAATGGCGGCGAGATTCCCTCCATAGAAGACCTTGGAGCTAAAATAAAGGAGAAAAGCAATTTGCATTCTTGATGCTCGGCTGAAGACAGAAACAAGCTTTCGCAGTTGCCACGGTGTTATGTTCACATTTTTGTACGTATGGATGCTCGGCTGAAGACAGAAACAAGCTTTCGCAGTTGCCACGGTGTTATGTTCACATTTTTGTACGTATGGAGCATCTTTTTGAAGGTGAGCTTTGAACAACGTATTGAAGATTCAACTTTGGTTTGTGGAAAAGAAGAAAATGTTGGGGAGGAGAGTAGCATGAAGAAAACATATTGTTTCATATCATTGGGTATGGAGTGGAGTAGATGATTTTTGGGTCATACTCATATACTTGTATATAGTATTTGGGAAGAAAGTATATGTATTAGATGTTTGATATAAACAGTCATAGATTCAAATTTTGAATCATCACATTGCTGAGGAAAATGGTTATCACAATTTTCCCGGACATACTATAAATAGCTCTCCTATGTCCGAGACAGGTTATGGAGACACTTGTTGACTTCAGGCAAAAGTACAAATGGTTATTTTTACCTCAATACCCTAACTATAAGTTATTTTCATCTCAATACCCTACCTTTTATTTGTGGCACCTCAATACCCTAGAATGTCATTTTGTGTCACTTTAACACCTACGGTTAGTTTCATGTTCCATCCGTTTTTTCATCCGAACACCCAAAATGTCTATAATACCCTTCACTAACAGTCAAATTTTCAAACTCATGCCATTGAATTTCAAAAATTATTTTCTTTTATTTATTCTATAAAATCAATTTTTTATTTTATAAAAATTAGATTTTATTTTAAAAAATCTTTTTTTATCTGAAAAAAATAATGTTTTATTTTGAAAATCAGATTTTATTTTTTTTATATCATTTTTTATTTTTTAAAAAATCAGATTTTACTTAAGAAAATCAGTTTTATTTAAAAATCAGATTTATTTTAAAAAATCAGATTTAAATTATTACAAAATCAATTTTAATTATTAAAAATCAGTTTTCATTATACAAAATAAGTTTTCATTATACAAAATCAGTTTTAATTTTCAGATTTGAATTTTTTTCCCTTTATTCTTTTATCTATTTTTCGTTCACATTAGTTCTTACATTTTTCTTTTTTAATCTCAGAATGATGAATAGGGTACTCGCTGGAGATTGATAGCAATGACGATGAATCAAACTGATACAAGATGGCTAAAGCTGTTGGAACCAAATCACATATAAGCACTATATAATACATAATCAGGAAACTAATTTTACATAATAGACTCAGAAATCAGGAAAGGAAACAAATCAATTTACTATTCAATACATGATGGCGAAGATGATATTAAAATTAAAAACCCAGAATTACTTTACTTAATCTCCCCACCCCAATCCCAAAATCGAATCAAAAACTTTTTTTTCAAAACCCAGAAAAGACCTAGATCTCCTCCCACTTCCATGGCTGTTGAGCCTGCAACCCCGGAGAGGATCGACACGCTGGTGGTGGTGCGCCACCACTCAACCACACCGACCACGAACCACACCACGCTACTGCTCCTCCGTTCGCTGATCGTCTGCGCCTCCTACAACTCGCCAGATCTGTGACTCGGGGGTTGAGACGAGCGGGGTAGTGTGGACGGGGTTGCGGTTGGTGGTCTGAGGAAGAGAGAGGCGTGAGGAGGGAGAGAGAGGGAGGTGTAAACGGGGTTGAGGTTGGTGTGTGGCGAAGAAGAAGAGAAAAGGCAGATGTGGATTGAAAGAGAAAAAGTTTAGAGATAAAGAATAAAGGGTTAATCAATTAGGGTTTAAAGTGATCAAGGGTACTTTTGGTATTTTAAAAAAAAAATTGGGTCATGTGTCAGGCACATGACCATTTTCCATCCAAAAATAGATGGAAATTGACTTTAGGTACTAACGTGAAAAAAAATGAACTCTAAGGTATTGAGATGCTACAAATAAAAGTTAGGGATAGAGGTGAAAATAACTCAAATATAAATAGCACTCCAATGTTTAAGACAGGTCATGGAGACACTTGTTGACTGCAGGCAAAAAAGAGTACGAATACCCAAAACGAAACCCAAGGCCACGCACGACCATCATACCACACTCGATCAACAATAAAACGAAACCCGAACACACAACCTTACTTGACTAAACCATTCCCAATCACCACTTGTCGCTTTCCTTTATAACTCAACATCAAAAAACGACTCCATTCCACATAATTGAACAGAAGGGAACTACGTAACTGTTATGGGTCGTATGACCCGTACAAGGTGGGATAAACCCACCACCATTGCTGCTGCTGGTTAGGTTAAGTAGGTCGAGGATTTGGTTTGGATCTTTAATTAGTTTATTACTCTTTTTATTAACGTATTTGAGTTCAAGTAATATTAGGAATAGGTAAGTTAGGTAATTACCAATTATGATTGTATTAGGGTTTTGGCTTTAGAAAACCTCTTGGGTTATGTATACCCGAGAGCTACATGAATAAAGTAGACTAAGAATTATAAGAATAATTTAGTCTCTCTACGAGGTCTTTGAGTTCCCTCTATAACGAGCTTGTAATCGGGTTCCATGACGTGAATCCAGGATCTTAACATATTGGTATCAGAGCCTGGTGTTATGGAGCCGAAATCTATGAAGCAAAAATTTTCCGCATTCATGGCAACTTATGAAGCTGATCGACAGGCGAGGGTTCAGGACTTGAAGGCGATGATTCAGGACTTGAAGACGCTGGTTCGTGCGAGATCCGTTCAGGCACCGACGAATCAGCAAGAAGAGAATTCCAAGGCCAACGGACAGCAGCGAGAAACCCTAGTTTCTTCTGTGCCGTTATCCATGGAGTTTTGCGGTGTTACAGTCCAGGCTGAGGAAGCAGTTCAGGTGAACCCTGATGATCGGATGTTGTTGCATCTATCAAAGGCTCCATTGGGCGAGTCAAAGGAAGACAAGGATACATATTTTGTTTTTGTTTTTGTGCAGGTTGGCCACCAGAAGCATGTTTTTGGCAATCAATCAGCTGCTGAGATTGGGAATCAAATTCCTGAAGCTAAGGAAACTGTTGGGACGACCAAGCCTTGACTACAGCAAAAATCAATGCTGACGAAGCCCGTAGTGATGATAAAGCATACGGTCCGGGTCACAAGTGTTTAAAAATTTTCTGGTGGGAATTGATCAGGGACGTGGATGGAGCTGCCTACGTGACTACTAAGGACGTCGAGCCACCTGATACGCTTGAGGACAACCGTCATGTGCAAGGGGAATGATGTTACGGGTCGTACGGCTCGTACAAGGTGGGATAAAACCACCACCATTGATGTTGTCGGTTACGTTAAGTAGGTCAAGGATTTGGTTTGGATCTTTAATTAGTTTATTTCCCTCTTTATTAATGTCTTTGAGTTCAAGTAATATTAGGAATAGGTAAGTTAGGTAATTATCAATTATTATTTTATTAGGGTTTTTGTTTAGGAAACCTCTTGGGCTATTTATACTGGAGAGCTACACGAATAAAGTAGACTAAGAATTATAAGAATATTTTGGTCTCTATACGAGGTTTTTGAGTTCCCTCTATAACGAGCTCGTAATCGGGTTCCATGACGTGAATCCACGATCCTAACACTAACACTACCTCTACCAAACTAAAAGAATGTGATCGCTCACGATCCACCACATCTCCCACCTCTAATCTAACCCCTTGAAAAATACAACTATTGCGAGCTAGCCAGATTTCCAAAACCACCAAAAGTCCAATTGTGCTTCACACCGTCTTAGCGTATCGAAGTACAAGGAACACCCAACTCTCTAATAACATTCGAACATCACCTGGGATTACCCATACAAGACCCCACCAAACCATCATTCCCACTCACATCCTCCATGAGAAATCACAACAGATTAAGAAATGATCACAATTCTCAAAAAAAAATCCATAGAAAGTACAAAAGCATTTCTTAGGGATTGTCACCCCCCCCCCCCCCCCCCGAAAAAAAATACCTTTGACGGAACGACGTCGTGGAAATAGAGCCATATAAAGGTTTACACCTTATAGGAAGTGATTGGGGACCACAACACCGACCACCAAGGCTTAGGTATACTCTTTTTCCTACAAAACTCATACGCCTCTCCCACAAACCTTTTGCATCCGCTACCCAAATACATGAATCTTCCACTCCTAGATGAGGCGACCTACTCTCCAACAGTAGAATAAGTTTTCCTCTTGACCCCCCTCCCGGCCTCCCGAAGATCTTCTCAAATGTAAAGTCCAACCCCCCATTAGTCTAAAATAAATTAATACCCTCGAGTTTATTACCTGAGTAAAGTTAAACCCTCGGAAACCTGTCTTTGAGAGTCACCTCACCACACTAAATATCCAACCAAAAACGGATTTGATGACTCGACCTCAACACCCAATGAACTCCTCCATTCCCAAAAAGATCATTAAACTCATCATTTGTTGATAGTCCTTGAATGTGAGCCACCCACAAGGGTTTATCAAGGATTGGGAATCTTCCAAGATCCCACTCTGACTTGTCCCATCCATATTTCGCTCACACCACCCTCTTCAAAATAGAGACCTCTCCACGGAAAAACACGACCACCATTTAGTAAGGAGGCTTGCATTCACTCTATCCAAGATTCGGAGATCCAACCCCTCTTCTTTCTTCGGAGCACAAACCACATCCCAACTTGTCTTGCACAAAACTCTTTTGGAAGTATAATCTCCGCCACAAGAAACGTTTCTACTACTTTTCCAACTCTTTGATAACCTCTTTTGGTGCTTGTATAATAGACATAAAGTAGAGGTGAAATGTTATCAAGGATGATTTTAACAGAGTGATCCTACCCCCAATGCTCATGAATTTTGTCTACCATAAACCTAACTGTTTCTTGTATTTCA
This sequence comes from Erodium maritimum, assembly GCA_963921825.1. NCBI lineage: Eukaryota > Viridiplantae > Streptophyta > Magnoliopsida > Geraniales > Geraniaceae > Erodium > Erodium maritimum. The sequence continues at coordinate 93,958,913 of OY997588.1, read as the reverse complement.
AGATAATCAGGTCCTAGGTTCTCAACCTTCTCAGATCCACCCCCAATCTAAAACCTTAATATAGTATAAGGATATCACACCTTCCACAACCCAAAGCATCTTTGACTATGTCCTCATCTAAATTCCTTAGACTCAAAAGATGATACACCAATTTGTCAAAATTAATCTTCAACCCCGAGTAGTAGAGAAATCCGAGAAGTACATTCTTCAAATTAAATATTTCATGCATCCCCCCCCCCCCCCCCCCCCCCCTTAATAAATATGAATGTATCATGCGCAAACTAGATATAGGAAATACTCATCCCTTTAACGCCAAACTAAACACGACAGATTGCCCCTCGCCTTTCCCCATTCTCCATAATATGGTGTAGATATTCCGCTGCAATAACAAAAAGAAACGAAGATAACGGGCAGTCTTGGCGTAATCCCCGACCCATAGGGAAATCCGAGGACGGTGACTCATTGATCAAAACCGATATATGAGCGGCAAAACATACTGTCATGTATCCCCTCCACCTCCTACCAAACCCCATGACTTCAAGAAACGATTCCAAGTACTCCCAATTTACTGAATTGTATGCCTTTTCAAAGATAGTTTTGAACAGATTAACCTCCGCTTTCGATTTCCTAATGAACTGCACCAAATCATATGATGTTAACACTCCGTCCAAAATATGTATCACGCCAATGAACCAGGATTGGATATCACTTTCTATGGAGTCTATCACAAGCTTTAACCTAGCTACCAGTACTTTAGCTATCAACTTATACACAAAGCATTGAGGCGGATAAAGAGAAAATAAGTAAAAGTCTGTACACTTCACCTCTTGGGCATTAGTGTCAGGAATGTGGAGTTCCCTCTTTACCGAGTCAGTCCCTATTAAAAACGCCTCAAAAAGTGCCATAATATCGACACTCATAAAATCCCAACCTTTCTGAAAAATCACATGGTAAAACCATCAAGGCCCGGTGCTTTAGAACCACTGCACGACTTTAAAGCACACAAAAATTCCCCCTCAGTAAAAGATGTCTCCAAAATGTTTCCCTGATCCAATGACAATGTCTTGAAAGGTAACTCTGGTAAGTACCAAAGAGGAATCTCCAACCTACTGAAATGAGACCAAAAATGTCTTGTCAATACCTCCTTGATACGATCCAGGTGAGTGAGAGAGTAACTCCTCTTTCCTGAATCTACGAAATTTGTTTTTGCTACGCCCTGAAATTTGTAACTACATAGGAATATTTCGTACACCTCTCCCCATCTTCTATCCAATTAGCCCTTGCCTTCTAGACCCAAAGTTTTCCTAACTGCACCGTCTTGCGAATCAGAAGGGAAACAAGCATGCCCCTGGTACTTTGTTCCCCTTCGAAAGATCCTTAACCTCCAAAATTCGATCCCACTTATCCACCTCTCCTTTGAGACGTGAACCTACTACTCAATCCAACCGAAGACTGAATTGTTCCACTCCTTTAAAAAGGCTTAATTGCCTTTAATTTTGTCCATAATATGTAGCTCGGAGAACCCGAACAATCAACTTCCATCCAAAAAAATTTCACCGCTAGTAGGAATCGTCCATCGTCTAATCACACATTGAGAAAGTTAAATGGGAAAGGACCCCAATCTACCACTTCCTTACTCGATACAATCGGGCGATGATCTGAGAAGCACCTCTCCATATTTTTCTAAGACATGGAACCCTACGGTCCAATTTGGACTCCCTCTGACTAGGACCATACCATGTGTAAAAAGCACCTATCGTTTGTAAATCAATCTTATCCGCAACAAGAATAAATCCTTCAAACAACCTTGAATCCCTTGAAAGATCTGTCCCCCATCTCTTTCCTCCACTGCCAAACAGGTATAAAAATCCCCGCCAACTATAACTGGACTCGACATTCTTTCAATTTCAGCCCTCAATTCAACATACAAAAAATGAAAAAATAGAAAAAACGGCTCACGCGAGTGAAATCGATGTTAGTATGGTGGTTGTTGGTTGTTAGTCTTGACGATGGTTACTTATTTGGATATGGCCACGTTATGAGGCGGAGGATGGAATTGTGATTGCTGATTTGAGAGTCGATTTCCCTAAATATACACATGCGACCTAGGGCTTTTTTACTGCACCCACCTATTAATGGCAATAATAACGCATGATTTCCTTAACGCACATATTTAATCCCTGATATTATTGAAAATGAAAAACATGGCATTGACGAATCATAAAAGCAGTAGAAGAATGTAGAAGAAAAAGAGTCGGGGGATGAGAAAACATTAAAAAGAGTAGAACACCAAATGTTTGGGTGAAGGGAGGCCAAGATTAAAAAATAACGTGAAAAAGAGGTGCTACATTAGCTGTTAGGTAAATAGATAACCTTTTCTTTATAAGATATAAAACGATTATAATAAGATTATAAGATATAAGATTAGTTTATTTCGCTTTAAAAATACATGAATATTTATTGAAAAACAATAAACAAATATGTTCGTATTATTTTATTTAATAACCAACTAGCTAATACTTTTATCAAGCTTAAAAGTTAAAGATAAAATTTAATGGACGGAATGGAGTATGTTAGGGCTTCTTCGTGCCACCTCCTTTCGCGATCGTTCCGATCTCCTTCCTCTCGGTTGAGTTCCGGTCTTATTCCCTCACCATCACGGTGTGGTTCGTCGACCCCTCTCTCCCCAGCCTCGTCTGACATAGCCTTGAATGAGATTCAATCGTAAGGAATTGTGGGGGATGTAATTTCGGGTCCTCCATCGTAAAGACAGGCATCGGCGTCGCACCATCGATCCCAAATTTGCTCACCCTCACCACCGACTCAACCCCCATCACCGATTTCCGTCCATTCGTAGAATCAGTAGGATCTAGGCCCAGGGATTCTCCCGTCGTCACCAGAAATACTGGATCTTCGGGTCTTGACGTGGAATTGCCAAGGTATGGGGAACGGCATACATAAGCAACATCTGTGTCTTCTGCTTTGCGATCATCGCCCTCATCTGCTCTTCCTTTCGGAAACCCTTCTGACTGAACAAAAGTGTGCGCTCCTCTCCCGAGTGATGGGTTTTCAGGACTTCCTCTATGTCCCCTACTCGACCTCTCGGAGGGGTCAGGACATCTCGAACCAGAGAGGTCTGACCCTACTATGGGTCTCGGGGGTCGAGGTGGTGTTCAGATCGTCGTCTGCCCATTATATCGACGCTGAATTTTCTGCCCCGAGGCATAAGGATCTGTGACTCACATGCATCTATGGGGAGACTCGTAGAGAGTTTCGATATCGTACATGGGAGATGATTCGTCGACTGCATACTCCGACTAGGCCAAATTGGATATTGATAGGCAATTTTAACGACATTCTAGCCCCGGATGGAACAATAGGTGGGGGCACCTACCCTCTGAGTCTCATGGATAATTTTTTAGTCGACGTTCCGATAATGGGTCATCAGTATACCTGGTTTCGGGGACGCAGACATGATGAGAGAATCCAGTCCCGTCAGGATAGAGCTTTGGTCTCTAATTTGTTGTTCTATTCCCTCCCGGACCTGGATTTCTGTAACACGAGAGTAACGAACTCAAACCATTGGCTTGGGAGGTACATGTCACGCCCCAAATCCGGTTTTGACCAGATTCGAGACATGAACTAAAACAATGATAGAACAAATATAATAAAGGTAACTTAACAATAAAAACTTCGAAATTAGTTCCAAATAACAACTCCGAAAAATATAATTATGAGTCAAAGGCTCAACTCCAACACGTAAGGAAAAAACCAAGTTTGATACGAAAAAGGAAAGTATGTCTCAGCTACAAACAACCACCCGCACCCACAATGAGCTCCCGAGCCCTGACACCACCTCTAAGCCTACTCATCAATGAAACCTGTAAAACAATAAAAAAGAAAGGGGGTGAGCTTACGCTCAGTAGGAAAAAGTAGTAAAGAGGGATAGGACTCCTGCTCCGTTGTCAGAAAAACCGATCAACAATTCTTACTAAAAGCTGAAAACGCAAATAGAAACCGACAAGAACACATGATATCGATAATAACACCAAAATAAGTAAACAAACGAGCAACATGACATTATACCGCTAAGACTACTGCGGATGCTACTCCGACTCAATACCACATAACATAAGACGAGTACTCAGGAAACCGATCAACACGCACAACTCAAACAATGCATCATACCGGAATATACCCTCGGTTTAGATGTCTTCCCGGACACACAGCATTAGGGTGAAACAAATACATCATACCGGAATACCCATCGGTCTAGATGTCTTCTCGGACACACAGCATCGGGGTGGAACACTACATCGTACCGGAATGTCCATCGGTCTAGATGTCTTCCCGGACACACGTCATCGGGGTGGAACACTACATCGTACCGGAATGTCCATCGGTCTAGATGTCTTCCCGGACACACAGCATCGAGGTGAAACAACATACATCATACCGGAATAACCCTCGGTCTAGATGTCTTCCCGGACACACAACATCGGGGCAAATCTCAAGCATACATACCGGGCCGGCACACACCTCGGTCGGGTATCTTCCCGTCACTCGGGGTACAAGTCACAACATACAGTACCACACACACCACACTACATCGAACTCATCATAAAAACGACTCTTATCGTCACAACTTACCCAGAACACCGCATCGGTCTATCATTCACCCAATCATTTCACAAGACAAACAATCATATCACATTCACCTCATTCATTCAACCAATCATAACACAAGACAAGCATTCGTATCGCATACATCATAATTCACAAGGTATAATAAGATTCTAAACTTAACTAAGAGTGTAACATGCATCGACATTAAGGAAGAACAACCATCATCAATACAAACAACACGCAATCCTAAGGCTCGACATGGCCATTCTACCAGCACGACAATTTCCCAATAATTGAAAGCGGTTAAATTAGTGAATCACATCCTATATGCATACTAAGACTCTTCCGGTTATTATCGTAATTGAAAGAGGTTATTCTAGTGAATCACATCCTATATGTAAACTAGGACATTTCCGGTTATTATTATCCTATAGGCATACTATTAGCATTCTTTAAATTAAAAGTGCAGTTTACTACTCTTCCCTACCTCGAAAGAAATCCAATCCTAGCAGCTGACGACCTGGCTAGCTTCCTCCTCGTCCTCTCACGCGGTCCAAAGGCCTCCTCCTCCGTCAAGCTCGGGTCCAAGGTCTTGGATCACAATTAAACACTCGAATCAAGAGTAATTCACAAAGGTTTAAAGAGGAAAACATTCCCAATTTATCAACAAAGGACTCGGTTATAGATAACCGTCCCCATTACTCGAAGTCCAACAAAATGGGCCCAAAAGGCCCAACACAGGTCTGTCACGGTTCTGGTCACGGAGCCTTGACGGGCTCCGTAACGGATCAGACCATGGATCCGTGGTCTGCACCGTCACGATTCTCCTCACGGAGCCGTGACTGGTGTCGTCACGGTCTCCCCCACTGAGCCGTGACGTCTTCCATCACGGTGCCCATCACGGATCTGTGACGGGTCTGACACTGTTCGCTTTCTTCTTCCTCCAGCTTCGGTTTTCACGAATTTAACCCTCAAAACCTCCATTGATGACCTCCCAAAGCTCTAAGACAGACCCTAAAGCGTCTCTACTTCAACACCCAACATGTGTCTTCATCAAAACTCCACAAATCCAATTAAAACCAATCATCTAACAACCTTTTTCTCTCCCTAAATCATCATCCAACATCACAATCTCAAAAACCCAACCAAGTTCATCATTTCTCCTCAAAACCCATGAACCAAATCAATCAAAAACGAAAAAGGGTTGGGTAATTACCTTGGGAATGGAAAATAGGTGAAGAAACAAGAGATTTTGGGAGGATTTGGGTATAAAATGGGTTCAAGACACCCTTTTTTCCTCTCTTCTTCTTCAAGCTTCCAAAACTCCTTTTCTTCTTCCTCTCTCTCTCAATTTCGGCGAACAATATAATAATGGGCTGAAATGCCTCAAAGGTGAGTCATACACCCTAAAGAGGAAGTTCTCAAAGTACCCCCATGTCCAAATGCCTCTCATGCCCACTTTTTAAGGGTAAAAGGGTCATTCCTACCCTCTTTCCTCTCCCCCAACCTAATATGGACAAGTTTCCATGTGGTGACCATCTCTAATCAAATTAGAAACCAGCACTTCTAATTAATTAGCTTTGATCCTTAATTAACCGATGTTGGACCCAAAATTGACAGACAGTTGACTTTTCAACAGTTATAGTCATTTGAAAGGAAACGGCCCAATTAAGCTAACCGTAACGACGGCTAAGCTTTTTGGCCCCCGGATAGGTCCCAAATGACTCCCGGAGTCATCGGTTGACTTTTCCGGCAAAAAGTCAACTTTCGCCAAAAACCTCCGGTTCGACTGGGATCCACCGGGGGCGGTTCTTACAATCTACCCCCCTTAAAAGAACTTCGTCCTCGAAATTTAAAACAAACGCACCTCAAGGGTCGAACAGGCTGGGGTACTTCGCACGAACTTCATCCTCGCGCTCCCAGGTCGACTCTGCTCCGTGGTGCTTCCACTGCACCCGTACCAGTGGGATAATCCTGCCACGCAAGGCCTGCTCTCGCCTATGCAGAATCCTGACTGACTGCTACTCATACAAAACATCCTCAGCTACCTCGATGTCCGTCCACTCAATCACGTGGGAGGGGTCCGCGGTGTACTTCCGCAGCTGGGACACGTGGAAGACGTTATGAACGTTCCCGAGCTGCGGTGGCAATGCAAGGCAATAAGTAACGGCTCCAACTCTGCCCAAGACCTCGAAAGGTCCGATAAACCGCGGGGCCAACTTGCCTCCGCCGCAGTTGAATCGCAATAGGCCCTTCTTCGGGCTCACCCTTAGAAACACATGATCTCCAACAGTAAACTCAAGAGGCATGCACCGTCTATATGCATAACTCTTCTGACGACTCTGCGCAGTCCTCAACCGATCCCGAATCAGTGCGACCTTCTCAGTCGTCTCCCGGACAAGCTCTGGTCCAAGTATACTCCTGTCTCCCACCTCTGCCCAACACACAGGTGATCTGCACGGCCTACCATACAACGCCTCAAACGGTGCCATCCCAATACTGGCCTGGAAGCTGTTGTTGTAGGCAAACTCCGCTAATGGTAAGTGGTCCTCCCATGATCATCGGAAGTCTAACACGCACGCCCGCAGCATGTCCTCTAAGATCGGAATCGTGCGCTCTGACTTCCCGTCGGTTTGAGGGTGATACGCTGTACTAAGCAAGACCTCGGTCCCCAACGCCCTCTGCAAGCTCTCCCAGAATCTGGAGGTGAATCGAGGATCCCTGTCGGACACAACAGACACCGGTACCCCGTGAAGTCGGATAATCTCTCGAACGTATAAACGACTCAGTGTATCAACCGTGTCGGTCATCCTCATGGCTAAGAAGTGTGTCGACTTGGTCAGTCGGTCGACCACCACCCAAACTGCGTCGTGCCCTCTCGGCGACCTCGGTAAGCCACTCACAAAGTCCATCGTGATGTGCTCCCACTTCCACTTCGCAATCGACAGTGGTTGTAGCAAGCCAGCGGGACGCTGATGCTCGGCCTTCACTTGCTGACAAGTAAGGCATCTCGAAACGAACTCTGCAACTACTCTACGCATTCCGCCCCACGAGAACTGCCGTATGATATCCCGATACATCTTGGTGCCACCCAGGTGCACAGCAAGACGGGAATGATGAGACTCTCTCAACACATCATCTCTCCAACCACGCGGCACAAACAGTCCTCCTCGGTATCATAGACCCAGATTGGTACCCTGCTCCCAGCCCTCAGCGTCAACACCGCTGGTATTCCTCTCCCGGATATCTACCGTCTCGGCATCCTCGGCTTGTGCTTCCAGCACACGAGCAACTAGTGTGGGCTGAGCCACCAACGAACATATAGTCATGCCATATGTGATCTCATCTAGCTCAAGTCTGAACGAGCTCAACTCCTCCATCATGTCTCACTCTCGTACTGATATACCGGCCAGGCAGTGGACCGACTTCCTACTCAGGGCATCGACGACAACGTTTGCCTTGCCCAGGTGGTAGAGTAGCTCGAAGTCGTACTCCTCAAGCAACTCCATCCACCGCCTCTGGCGCATGTTCAGGTCGCACTGGGAGAAGATGTACTTGACACTCTTATGATCTGAAAATACCTAGAATCGCTCTCCATACAAGTAGTGTCGCCAGCTCTTCAGAGTGAAGACAACTGATGCTAGCTCTAAGTCGTGGGTAGGCTAGTTGCGCTCATGTATCTTCAACTGTCTGGAGCCATAGGCAACCACCTTCCCGGACTGCATCAGCACACATCCCAGTCCTTCACCGGACGCATCACAATACACATCATATCCGATCCCCCGCTCCGGCACGATCAACACGGGATCAGTAGTCAAACGAGCCTTCAGCTCGGTAAAGGAATGCTCACACTCATCAGTCCACAGAAACTCGGCCCCCTTGCGTGTCAAGGCAGTCATCGGCGCGGCCAGACGTGAGAAGTCATGGACGAACCGTCGACAGTATCATGCCAATCCCAGGAAGCTGCGGATCTCAAATACACTCTTGGGCCGTGCCCACTTCGAAACTGCGTCGATCTTCGCCGGGTCGACCAGGATACCCTCTCGGGACACGACATGGACGAGGAACTTCACCTCGGCGAGCCAAAACTCGCACTTCTCTAGGTTGTCGTACAACTGGTGAGTGCGCAACAACGTCAAAACTGTCCTCAGGTGATCCTCATGCGCCTCCTCACTCGGCGAGTAAATCAGAATGTCGTCTACAAACACCACGACGAACTTATCCAGGTACGGTCGGAAAATACCGTTCATCAGGTCCATGAACGTTGCAGGTGCGTTCGTCAAACCGAACGGCATCACTATGAACTCGTAGTGTCCGTACCGAGTCCGGAATGCGGTCTTCGCCACATCCTCCTCCCGAACTCTCAACTGATAATACCCTGATCGTAGATCAATCTTCGAGAAGCACTTCGCTCCTCTCAGCTGATCGAATAAGTCATCGATCCTCGGCATCGGGTAGCGGTTCTTCACTGTGACCCGGTTCAACTTCCGGTAGTCGATGCACATCCTCAGTGCTCCACCCTTCTTCTTCACGAAAAGGGCGGGTGCTCCCCAGGGTGAGGCACTCGGACGGATGAATCCCTTATCCTGAAGCTCCTCGGCTGGTGCAAACCGATACGGGGCCATAGATATCGGCGTCGTACCCGGGATCAAGTCGATCCTAAACTCCACCTCGCGCACCGGCGGTAATTCTGACAGCTCCTCCGAAAAGACCTCCGGGAACTCACATACCACTCTCGGCAGCTCTCTACTCTGCACGGTCTCCGTCTGATCTCCCATGGTCAATCCTGACAGGAGTACTCCGCTCCTACTGCCCAAGACGCAAGTGACGATTGTATCGCCCGAGACCATTGTCACCTACCGTCGATAGCAATCGATCGACGCTCGATACCTTGCGAGCCAGTCCATCCCCAAGATCACGTCGAATGTCGTCATGTCCAAAACAAGTAGATCACCAACAAAAGGGCAATCAGCCACTCTAATCTCACATGCACGACATACGGTACTTAAGACCACATCTCCCATAACCGGGGTATCAAGGCATAAGGGTCGACTCAACGTCTCTACCCTTAACCCCAAAGAATCAGCAAAAGTAGAAGAGATGAAAGAATGTGAAGCCCCAGTATCAAATAAGAAAGACGCCTAGGAATTATAAAGGAAGCATGTACCCTGAGTGGTCTCATGATCGGAGTGGCGTCCCTCTGCTCGGGAGTTAGTGACAGCATACACCCGACCCTACTGAGCCAGAGTTCCTCCTCTCGGGGGTGGTGGAAGGGCCATCTGTTGTATGGCCCTCGGCTGGTGTCTCTGTGCTGGTGCGCCCGCCGCCTAGCGTGGGGCTCTCGGAGTCTATGTCTGACGTGGTCGGACAGAAGGTGCCTGGCGGGGCTGTGCCTGCTGAGGTCTCGCCTCTGGCGCTCCTCCAACCCGGTCAGGACATTGTTAGTCTTAGTGCCCGTAGTTCAATCCTAAATGTCCAAATGTATATATCATCGTTAGCAATAAAATTAAAGCGGCTTTATATTACTTATGTGTTGGAGTAATATATCGATGTGTGCTCTGATCTATGCCCACCATGCGAATAGAACCATAGATCGAGATAGATCACACTCGATGGGTCCCTAGTCAACAAAGCTTCACTAGAAGCGACTAGTATGAAAGATGGCTCTTTATGGCTTACGTTCTGTTAGTCATTGGAATGGGATTCCGGAGTCTGATCATAGATATCATGTGGGACATGATATTGGACGACCCGCCCTGAATATGTGCCATAGATTAAGTCATGAACATATTCAGTGTTGTAGCTTGTCATGTATCCTTAGACCAAGGAGTCTTTGTGATCGCTATGTAGTCAACAACTGAGTTTGACCTGAGCCTAACGTTGTCCGTAACAGGGCTTCCATAACGGCCAGGATTGGCTTGGGGACGGGCTACATGAGTGACAAGAAAGACGGCTAAGGGATTTATCCCTCATACTAAGGTATGGGAAAGATATCGGTTCTCGGCCACTTGATCGAGAGTGACTGGAAGAATAGCATGGCCATGCACATGATACTGGGTATCATATCTTCAGTCATCTCACATATCAAGGAACGGTGATTGAGAATAATAAGGATGACGGCTCTATGCCTTATCTCAATCAGGATATCGGAGATAAAAGGATAATGACAGGGACGACGGAAAGGTTAGAATCGACAGGGTCGATTCGTTATGTAGTGTCAGGCAATACTAAAGTCTCGTTAGTTGCCACTTAAATAGGATCAAGTAAAATGGGATTTTACGTTGATCTATTGACATGCATAAACCTAAGGGTCACACCGGAGGATGAAACTCATTGACACATTTATGGAGAATGGCCAAAAGGGAGTTGTCTCGGGACATGACCAAAACTGGGTTTTGGGTCATGTGCCCGTAAGTGAATAGGACTTTACGGATCGAGACAAGGCTTGGAGTCTTGGGATTGATCGCGTCGGATAATGTTGGACATTTCCGGTATGGAAGGCTTGGAGGCGATGAGCGAATCACGGGACCTCGTTGGAAATGGCCACGGGCCATGTTCCAAGAGGCCCATGAAAGGCCCATGCAACCAAGGCCCATGGAACTAATTAATCAAGTCTTGATTAATTAGTACTAAGTAAGCAAGACAAGGATTAAGGTGTTGGTGATTCACCACCTAACCCAATCTTGTCTTGCCATACTTTGTCCTATTTACACCTTACTTGACACCATACTTGTCCCATGCCTTTAGTTGGACAAGTATGGGTTTTGTTATGTTTAAGTCATCTTTTTTCAACATAACAAACACAAGACAAGAATAGGAAACACATTTTCTCTCCCTCTTCCATGGCCATTTCGGGTTTGGCTAGTTTCCTCCTCCATTTTTGTGTTCTTGAGTCCTCAAAGAGAAGAACTACGTGGCTTTGATTCCCATGTGGATACGTAGGCGTCTTGGAGACTCAAGCCAATCATTCGTTAACCGGTGTTCTTGTTTTGGTAAGAACTAGTGCTGAATTTTTCTCTTGTTAATCCATTCTTTGTTAGTTGTTTCATGGTTCTAATTGTCTCTTGGTTTTCATTGATTTTCCGCTGCGAGTTGGTTCATCTCCAACCTTACCTCGAGACCCAACAGTGGTATCAGAGCCGTGCTACCTTCGGGATTCACAAGACGGTGTTCATAGTTTCGGTTTTGCTTGAAAGTTTCGTTTTTGGCATGTTGTTTTGCTAAATTGTTTGATAACATGTTTTAAATTCTTGTTTATGGGTTTAATGCATGAAAAATGAATTTTTGAAAAGTTTTTCAAATCTGGAAATTTTGAATTTTTTTTTTTGATTTTTCGGGTCTCGGGAGCGGGACTCTCGGGGAGCCGAAACCGGGACCGAACGGGGCTCCGTTGGACGGAGCTAGGCCAAGCATGACCATTGGATGGTTGATATGCCAAGGCTAAACCGTTTTGTTAGTTATGACGAGTTTGGAACCGTCATGACGAACTCGAAGATCAAATGTTCAAAAGTTTCATTTTTGAACGGTTTCGATAAACCGAGCATCAAAAAAATTTCGAAACTTGGCTATTAATTAAAACCGGAAAATCACATGATGTTTGATAACATTCTTGTTTGATAACACGATGTGTGATGTGATGTTGGCATGGTGTACATAATAGCCCCGAGCTCGATTTAATTATTTATCGCTTTTCACGGCCTGCGAGCCGTTAGAGTTAGCGTGTAATTATTCTTTCAAGGTGTGGTCGTCGAACCACTTGTTTGTAATATTTATTTATTCCCGACCTGCGAGTCGTGTATTAAATTGTAATATTTTACTCAAGATGAAGAAAGGGCGAAAAGGTCATTTGGTGGCTTTTCGGGTGTTGGCATCGGCTTGGAGTCGGTGGAGCTCAAGAAGCTAGTGGGAGTTAGTTTAGGGGGCTATTATGTGCACATTTATCGCTTTATGCTTGGTTTAGTTTATGCATGATTAATTCTATGTGCTTTAGAATTGCATGCCTAACTTTATTTACCGAGCATATCACCTCACATGCAAAGATAAAATTGGAATTTTAATCCTTGTGTGTGAACCCTTAGAACCGTCATTGCATTGGATGTAGTTGACGGGTTCAAAGGAAGAATTACATTGGATGTAATTTGAGGCATCATTGCATTTGGAATGTAGTTGATGTGCTCATCGCATCTAGGATGTGCCAAAGTTTTGAACACAACTGGACAAGTAAAAGCGGGTCATGTCCGATACCTCCCAATCATCAACACCTTACTACCTCCCCGTCCTATGGGTGTCGTGCGCATTAGCGGAGCATCCATGGGAAAGCGGGGTAGTAGGTTTGGACGACATATGTGGGTGTCGTGCGCATTAGCGGAGCACCTACATAGTGACGAGCAATAGTTGAAAATTGGTGGACCCGACTACGATTCTTAGCCTGAGGTTGAGCTAGGGTAACAGATAGGGTAAGTCGTGTACATAAGTACATACCCTAGCCAGGAGTCACATTGGATGTGATTGGATGGATTCCTACCTACATAGCTCGATTAAGTGGTGAGCATTAGTTCAGCTTAATCGAGTGAATCAAGGATCTTGGTTTCAGATTCTAAAGGTTTAGAATTGATTGTTGGTGTTTAAGCTTGATCTTCATAAAATTTATTCAGTTTACTGATTGAATTTTATCTGTTGTAGATCAAATGGCAAATTCAGCGAACATTAATAGTTTGTCATTAAAAACCATTCTTGACAGGGTCAAGCTAAATGGGACAAACTATTTGGACTGGTACAGAATTTTTGAGGATAGTCCTCAAGTCTGAACGCAAAGAATATGTCCTTGACAAGGCTGTCTCTAAGACCATATCAGAGTTACATGAAGTGTCATCAGCTGCTGAGAAGAATATCTCAGGGATCTGGGATCCAAGGATATTCTGATGGTCAACAAGGGAATTGGAAGTGGCAAGGGCTGGGCCCATGCGCACTTGGCAGGAAAGATGAGACACTTGAGAATGTCTGCTTCTACTGCCAACAGCCTGGTCATTGGAACCGGGATTACAGGAAGTTCACGGCTGATCTGAAGAAGGGCAGTGGGACTGCGCCTTCATCAAATAGCCTGGATGATCTGAAGAAGGGCAGTAGGACTGCGCCTTCATCAGGAAACCTGGATGATCTAAGGAAGGGCGGTGGGACCGTGCCTTCATTCGGTATTAACTCTATAGAGCTACATCTCTCTACTTCCAAAGATTCATGGGTATTAGATACCATGACTGAATCTCACACATGCACTAATATATGGTGGCTGAAAGTAGGAGAGATTTGGAAAGCACGAAATGGACCTCAGAGTTGTGGCAACTGCTGTAGGATCCATGAGTCTTGCTTTGCCAAGAGGCCTTGTCTTAGTATTGTATAATGTATGTTGCATACCTACTTTTAGTAGGAATATTATATCTGTATCCGTGTTTGACAAGGAAGGATATAATGTTAATATTGGAAATGGAGTTTTCAATGTTCTATGCAATGATATGTTTTATACCAGTACTGACATGGTTGGAGGATTGTACATATTAGATATGGGTAACAATGCCTCAAGTTCTATATATTCCGTTAATACCAAGAGGTCTAAATCCAACGATTTAAACCTAACTCTGTTATGGTACTGTCATTTGGGTCGCATAAACAAGAAGCGCCTATCAACACTTCAGAAGTGCGGGCTTTCAGGTTCATTCGAATTCCATTCGATCGATAGGTGCAAGGTTTGTTTGATGGGCAAAATGACTAAAGTGCCCTTTATCGATCGCGATGAAAGGGCGGGTGAATTATTGGGGCTGATACACTCGAATGTGTGTAGACCAATAAGTTCACTTGCCAGGAGGGGTTTTAACTACTTTATCACATTTACTGATGATTACAGTAAATATGGTTATGTCTCTTCGGTGAGACATAAGTCTGAAGCTTTTGATAAATTCAAAGAGTTTAAGACTATAGTAGAAAACCAGCTCGACAAAGGTATTAAGGCACTTCGATTGGATCGAGGTGGAAAATACTTGACCACAGAGTTATTAGATCATCTAAAAGAGAATGGGATCCTTTTGGAATGGACTCCTCCTAGGTCACTGTAGTTGAAAGGTGTAGCCAAACGGAGAAATCGGACATTGTTAGACAATGGTCTGTTCCATGATTAGTTGGACTGATCTCCCAATCTCTTTTAGGGGTTTTGCTCTAGAGACGACCGCATTCATAGTGAATCGGGCTTCGACGAATGGTGTGGAAGGGACACCATTTTAAAAATGGTACGGGATGATGCCCGCTTTGTCCTTCCTAAAGATTTGTGGTTGCGAGGCTTATGTGAAACATTTGGTTTCGACTAAGCTCGAACCAAGATCTGAGATATGCACCTTCGTGTGGTATCCCAAAGCAACAAGGGGATACTATTTCTACAATCCCAGTGAGAACATGGTGTTCGTCGCTTGGGGTGGGGTCTTTATGGAAAAGAAGTTTTGTTTCCAAAGACGTCATTGGGAGGACTGTGCATCTCGAAGAAATTCAGGATGGTACAGATCTGTCTAAACCAATTGGCAACCCAGTAGAAAGGAGCCAGAGATTGTCGTAGAGTAAGAACCAATTCCTGTTACAATTCCGGAAGGTCCAAGGCGATTTGAAAGGATCAATCTTCCACCTCCAAGATATGGTATCCGGAGGTGACAATGAAGTCATGATGGATCACGATGATCCAGCCACCTTTCAGGAAGTCGTGGATGGGCCCAACTCCGAGTTATGGCTGGGAGCCATGAGGGAGGAAATGCAATCCATGTCGGACAACCGAGTCTGGGAACCGGTTGATCCCATCAATGGTGTGAGGACCATAGGATGCAAATGGATCTTCAAGGTGAAGTTTGACATGGACGGCAACCCTCTGACCTACAAAGCTCAACTGGTGGCGAAAGGTTATAGGCAGATCCAATGGATTGACTATGAGGAAACCTTCTCCTTAGTGGCTATGGTCAAAATCGATCCAAATTCTTCTTGACATAACTGCGTATCATAATTACGAGATATGGCAAGTGGATGTCAAAACCGCTTTCCTAAATGGAAATTTGACTGAGTACGTTTGTTGACTAGGGACCCATCGAGTGTGATCTATCTCGATCTATGGTTCTATTCGCATGGTGGGCATAGATCAGAGCACACATCGATATATTACTCCAACACATAAGTAATATAAAGCCGCTTTAATTTTATTGCTAACGATGATATATACATTTGGACATTTAGGATTGAACTACGGGCACTAAGACTAACACATTCTACCAGCACGACAATTTTCCAATAATTGAAAGCTGTTAAACTAGTGAATCACATCCTATATGCATACTAAGACTCTTCCGGTTATTATCGTAATTGAAAGCGGTTATTCTAGTGATTCACATCCTATATGCAAACTAGGACATTTCCTGTTATTATTATCCTATAGGCATACTATTAGCATTCTTTAAATTAAAAGTGAAGTTTACTACTCTTCCCTACCTCGAAATAAATCCAATCCTAGCAGCTGACGACCTGGCTAGCTTCCTCCTCGTCCTCTCACGCGGTCCAAAGGCCTCCTCCTCCGTCAAGCTCGGGTCCAAGGTCTTGGATCACAATTAAACACTCGAATCAGACCACGGATCTGTGGTCTACACCGTCACGGTCTCCCTCACTTAGCCGTCACGGATCCGTGACGGGTCTGACACTGTTCACTTTCTTCTTCCTCCACCTTCGGTTTTCATGAATTTAACCCTCAAAACCTCCATTGAAGACCTCTCAAAGCTCCAAAACAGACCCTAAAACGTCTCTACTTCAACACCCAACATGGGTCTTCATCAAAACTCCACAAAGCCAATTAAAACCAATCATCTAACAACCTTTTCTCTCCATAAATCACCATCCAACAGCCTAATGGGTTCAAGACACCCTTTTTCCTCCTTTCTTCTTCTTCAAGCTTCCAAAACTCATTTTCTTCTTCCTCTCTCTCTCAATTTCGGCCAACAATAGAATAATGGGCTGAAATGCCTCAAATGTCAGTCACATACCCTAAAGGGGAAGTTCCCAAAGTACCCCCATGTCCAAATGTCTCTCATGCCCACTTTTTAAGGGTAAAAGGGTCATTCCTACCCTCCTTCTTCTCCCCCAACCCAACATGGACAAGTGTCCATGTGGGGACCATCTCTAATCAAATTAGAAACCAGCACTTCTAATTAATTAGCTTTAGTCCTTAATTAACCGATGTTTGACCCGAAATTGACCGACAGTTGACTTTTCAACAATTACAGTCATTTGAAAGGAAACGGCCCAATTAAGCTAACCATAATGACGGCTAACCTTTTGGGCCCCGGATAGGTCCCGAATGACTCCCGGAGTCATTGGTTGACTTTTCCGGCAAAAAGTCAACTTTCGCCAAAAACCTCCGGTGCGACCGGGATCGACCGGGGGAGGTTCTTACAGTACCTCACTGAGGGCCCCCTAAATTTTGGTTCCAATCGCAATGGGTAAGGGATCTAGACTGTGGCCGCTTGATTCAAGAGCATTAGGATAACCACTCGACGGCACCAATTGAACAAGTGATTCACAACGTGGGTACAACATTATACGAGTGGGTTCGACATCAGTTTCAAAAGAACATTAACCATATTAAATGGTGCCAGCCACGGATTGCTGAACTAAATGGCAGATCTGATCGAGTTGGGGTGCATAAACGTGAGCCGATTCAGATCCAGTACGAGAAGGCTTTAAAGGAACATGAGGAATTCTGGCGCCAAAGGACGAAGCACCATTGGCTGGATGATGGGAACCGCAACACAAAATTCTTTCAGGCCACTTGCTCATACGGTAGGAGGACACATACGGTTGTCTCTCAAGAATGCTACTGGGGACCTGGTTACTTGGGATATATGTATGAGAGAGTTTATTGTGGACTACTTTGGGCAGTTGTTTCACTCTAGCCAACCGGATATTCGGGACTTTCCCATTCTTCTCCCTTGGTGCATCACTCTGAAGAATAATTGGTCCCTTCTAGCTCTGTGTTCAAACAAGGAAGTTAAGTTGGAAGTGTTCCAAATGGGTCCAGATAAGTCCCCAAGGCCGGATGACCTAAATCCACGCTTTTATCAGCATTATTAGCCTATCATGTCAGAGGAAGTTACTCATTTTATTCAAGAAGTGTTGGAGTCAAGGGGATTTGAACATAAGTTGAATGATACCTCCACTGTCTTGATTCCAAAAAAGCCGGATCTAGATGTAGTGACCGACCTCCGTCCTATCACCCTGTGTAATGTGATTTTTAGCATTCTATCTAAGGTCTTGGAGAACCGGTTGCAACCCCTTCTTCACACCGTTATTTCTAACACGTAAAAGGTATTTTATCCTAGGGCGGTGTATTCAGTATAACATTCTTATTGCTTTTGAGGTCATTCATTTTCTTCATCAGAAACGACAGGGCAATTTGGGCTTCATGGCACTCAAACTGGATATGAGTATTATGGCCCGACTCAGTTTCTCTTCGGAATGGATAGAATTGGTGTCTCGTTGTATGAAGTCGGTGCGGTATACTATTTCCTCTAGGGATAGGGACACACCTAGATTTGCACCGTCTCGGGTACTACGCCAGGGAGACCCTATGTCCCCTTATCTCTTCTTACTTTGTATGGAGGACCGATCCTTCTTATTGTGTCAAGCCCAAGAGGAGGGGCGGCTTCAGGGCGTTAAGGGTGCGAGGGGGCCTCGGAAATCTAACACATGTTCTTTGCCGATGACTGCTATATTTTCTTTCGTGCTACGTCGGAGGATGCTCAGACCGTTAAGGTTATCCTGGGTCTCTTTGGGCAGCTGTCCGACCAGGTTCTAAATCTCGACAAATCCTCGATCCTCTTTAGTAAGAATACCCCGTCGGGGGTAAAATAGAGTTGTCGTCAGGTCTTGGCCATTGGAGAGACGTCGACAACCTCAATGTATCTCGGGATCCCCAACATGGTCGGTCGGAACAGGATCGCCGCAATGGCATACTTAGGGGACCGAATCATCAAGCGTATACGCTCCTGGGACGGGAAACTTCTCTCACCAGGTGCTCGTGAAGTCATGATTCGTTCAGTTCTTACATCTCTTCCGGTCTACGTTATGTTTGTATTCAAGGTACCCACTATAATTGTATCCCGTATCCATATAGTGCTAGCCCGATTCTGATGGGGGGGGGGTAAATCTAACCGGCATATAATTTGGCAAGACTGGGATAAATTGTGCACGCCAAAGGTGGCAGGGGGTATTGTGTTTCATCATATGAGCGATGTTAACAAGGCACTTTTAGGGAAGAAAGCGTGGAACTTGATTCATAAACCCCACTCCCTAATGGCTCGTTTCCTGAAAGTGTGTTATTTCCCGAAAACGGGCTTCTTGGAAGCTACAAATGCAGCTAATCCTAGCTTTACACGAGCTAGCATTTTATCCACTCAAGATCTACTTCGGAAGGGGCTACGTATAGAAATAAGGGACAGCTAGGACACTCTCATTAAGGGTATACCCCGTGGCTAATGGGCCCTATCCCCGAGATCATCTCGGCATACCCCTCGTTGGATGGGGCTCTGGTTACAAGATTAATGATTCCGGGGAGCTTGATGTTGTTTACATGAGACACAACACGAACATTGTGTTCACCTAAAACTCCACCATCCATGTCGTTAACAGTCTATTGCAATGCGACCTTTTCTTCTTCAGGAGCAGGCATTGGTGGTGTAGCCTAAGATTCATAATTAAAAATAAATGAAGTTATCGGGAGGAATAGAATTAATAAACAAAAGCTGAAGGATATGTAAAGAGGCAATACCGTAGAGCCAAATTGAATTGGTGGTATAATCTAATATTCAAACAAATAAAAAATATCGGGAGGAATAGAATTAATAAACATAAACTGCAAGATATGGAGAGAGGAATACCAAAAAGCCAAATCTCAAATAGAAACCCAGTGCAGCTTGATACAAAATTATGAAAGAGAGAAATAGAATTATTAATATAATAAAATATAAGATATTGGGTCCTGCTGTGTAGGGAAGTCTGATACAATGACAATATAATGTCAAGCCAGGAGAATTAACAATGTATAAAAATTATTATATGGGGACCATATTGTATTGGATGCAATTCCATGTGGGTGTATACATGCAAGATTTCCATGTCTTTGAGGATTTGTTGTTGAACCACCTTGCATGGAAGAGTGATATAGAAGCAGCAGATTTCTTCTATAGGAAGGTTTCTGAGTCCTTTAAACACTATGATCAGTCTGGCCCTATACGTACTGAAATCAGTCGTTGAAAAATGTGCTTGTTCACCTCTGAAGCTGGGATAGTGCAGTGCCAATAACTAAACTCCTTCGTGGCGTTTACAATGGTGGTGTATACAAGCCTAACAATAAAAATGAATGGTGGGAGGAATTGGTGCGTTTTATACGTAATTGTACTGTTCAACTAAGGGATACTACCGAGGCTAGTCTTTTTTGTAAACATTTTATTTTTTTCACTGATTACTGATATTTACTGTTTCGACGTCTGAGTAATTAATGTGATGATGTTATGTTTAGAACCGCTGGATAAAATTTGGGGCCTAAAGTGAGAGTTTGATCGATGCCTTTTTTTTCCTTATGAAAGAATATAATAGAAAAATAAGTAAAATTGCTCATATAGAAAGATTATACTATAGGATATTCAAAAAATGAGCTTCAACGTCAACTTATAACACTGAAAATCCAAAATGGATGGTAGAGATTAATTTCTAACAAGACAACCTCCATGGACAAGATTTACTGTCTAATACAAGAATTCAAAAGTTTAAGGATTCACATTTATCTATAAATAAGATACATTCATGTCAAGTTCAAATATGATAGGTTCAATATAATTCTATATAGTTACATCAAATTATGTTAGCTTATATGTGACATTGTGTATGGCTCGCTTTATCATCAAGTTCTAGTAATTTCCACATTTAAAATATTTTTTAAATACAAAATATAAGTTCTAACTAGGATCAATAAAATATAAACGAAAATAAGAAAATTCATAACCGACACTAACGACGCAAGATAATAGATAGCTGAGAGTTTTCAAGAACCAACGACATTCAGTATCGAAACTCACTGGTTAACCGGTAAAACAAGATAAGACAAGTCCAACACCTTCTTTAGATTATCTTAGGATATATGCCCAAGTTCATTTAACTGTTATTGCTTTATAAATGTTAAAGAAGTTTATACACAAACTCAAGACTAAGGAATCAGAAACAAATAATCACTCATGTTCATGACCTCTAGTTTTTCCTCTCCGTTGTAAAACATTTTTCGATGTTTTGATCATGATTTTGAGCATTGGACATTATGTCAATAAGTCAATTCTTCTTAAATGGCATTTTTTTTATCGTATTGGCCAAACATGTCTTTAAATGAAAGTTGGCGATACCACATAGTTCAATGTCAAAATCATCTACTATTTCAATTTCATGACAATAGTAATGTCTTTATCCATAGAAACTGGTTTTCAGTTCCATGGTTCTCATTATGTGAGAACAACTTATATGCATTTGCTCACTCCATTGTTCTTCTGGAACTAATGAACTTTGAGAATCAATTTTATCATGCTCATTTATGAACTTCCTGTTTGGTAGAAAGTGATTGATTCATTCGAAATAAACGATTTTTCTTGAACTGATATTTTTGATGGAACAAATTCTGATATTGAACACTTATCATGTTCACTATTAAGAGTGGTCTGATTCTTTCTCTTTGGTATCAATATTCTTTATTGGGTTAAATACTTTTTGGTACCCTTATGTTCGGTCCACGAACGTTTTGGTACCCTTATTATTTTTTATTCCAATTTAGTACCCTTATGTTCGGTCCACGGACGTTTTGAGCTACTGGGGTTAAAAAAACTAACAGACTAAGTGATAAGTCCATTTTACCCTTTATCATTTTAGTTAACCTTTTGACTTAAGAGTAAAAAGATTGTTTTACCCTTTTACTATATTTAATTTCCTTAACATTTTAATTAATTATTAATAAAATCATTAATGTCTTTATTAATTCTTATTTATTTTACTTTTTAAATTTTTAATAAATTTAATTATTTCACACACACACATATATATATATATATATATATATATATATTTATATATCATTAACATTTTAATTAATTATTAAAGTAATAGTAATTAGTTATTTAAAAAAATATTTAATTTATATAATTAATTATTTTTATTTTTATATATACTTAATTTATTAAAAAATATTAATTTATTAATTTTATTCATAATTATTCTTTTATTTTCATAAATATTTTTTATATTAGATCATTTTAATTTATTAAAATATAATATTAATATATATAAAAAAAAATTTAAATCTTGAATTGTAAATAATTAAATATATATATTTTCTTTAATTTTTTTTCAAAAATTTTTTTCAATAAAAAATTTAATTACTTTTACGACAATTTTGAAAATATGTTTTAGTTGTTTTAAAAAAATCAATGATTAAAAAAATATGTTTCTCTTTTAACTATCTAAAAAATCATTTATTGTTTTTTTATAAAATTTAAATTTCTATTATTAATATTTTGATTTACTAAAAATATGTAATTGAAAATTCTGGAAATAATTGTACACGAAGAACATATCTGCAAATAACATCATCAAATTGTACACGAAGAGCCACCAACAATATTTCCAAAATCAATCCAAATTCAGAGCAGAAAAATAATTGATTTTTTTGTCCTTTGGAGAAGAATAGATAGTCAACAGTAGGTGAAGAAGACGATGAACAATGGGTGATGAAGACGATGATTTTTTTTCAAATTTCCAAAACAATCTAGTCAAATTCATATCAATAATTGAAAAAAAAACAGAAATGAATGTCTTAATAACCAAATCAGATCTGGAGACGAAGGATTGGAACTTCTCCCTCAAACCCTGGCCAGGTTTGAAATGAGCTTGCCATATTTGCAATGAGCTCGTCGGATTTGCGAGCTCTCGGTACCCTCGAAGTTCAACCGCCCCTTTCCGGCCCTTGCCACCCTTTGTCGTCGCCCCTCACCACTCCTCGCCGCCGCCCCTCAGCACCCCTCGTCGCCGCCTCTCAACACCCTCGGTTGAATTTGGATGGATTTTGGAAATAATGTTGGTGGCTCTTCGTGTTCTTCGTGTACAATTTGATGATGTTATTTGCATATCTGTTCTTCGTGTACAATTTTTTTTTCTTTGGAGATGAAGAGATAGTCAACACTAGGCGAAGAAGACGATGAACAATGGGTGATAAAGACAATGATTTTTTTCCATATTTCCAAAAAAAAATCAGTCAAATTCAGATCAATAATGGAAAAAAAGTCATAAATGAATGTCTTAATAACCAAATCAGATGTGGAGACGAAGGATCGAAACTTCTCCCTCATACCCAAGTCGGGTTTGAAATGAGCTCGCTGGATTTGCAATGAGCTCGCTGGATTTGCGAGCTCTCGGTACCCTCGAAGTTCAACCACCCCTTGCCGTCGCCCCTTGCCACCCCTCGTTGTACCCCCTCAACACCCCTCGCCGTAGCCATTCAGCACCCCCTCGCTGACGCCTGTCAGCACCCCTCACCGTCGCCATACAAAAAAAATTGAAGAGAGTTTAGTTCGAGAAAATAATTGAGATTAGGTTAGAGAGAGAGGAAATAGATTTAGAGAGAAAGGAAAAAAAAAAGGTAGAATGATTCAATTAATCAGTAGGTTTAGTTTAGTGTTTAATTAGTTTTAGTTTAAGTTTTAATTTTTTATAATTATTTTCTAAAATTTATTTTTATTGTTTAATTAGTTTTTTTTATAAGGGTGGAATGGTAACTTTTCATTTATTTTTGTTAAGGCTGAAATGGATAAGGGCAACATTGTAAGAACCACTCCCGGTCAACAACAGTCAAACCTGCGAAAAACAGGAAAATTTAAAAAATTTAAGACAGACGCTAAACTTAACCTAATTTGACCCCGAGGGTCATACCGGACTAAAGATGACCCCGTTATCGACCAAAATGAGTTCCAGAGGACTTAGGGCAACTTTCTGATCAATTTGGGAAATGTTGACTTTTCGCTGGCAGAGTTGACTGAGCTGAAGCGTCAGCTAGAGGAGCTTCAGCAGAAGGGGTTTATCCGTCCGAGTGCATCGCCGTGGGGAGCACCTACACTCTTCGTGAAGAAGAAGAGTGGAGAACTACGAATGTGTATAGATTACCGGAAGCTGAACCGGGTTACGATGAAGAACCGATACCCGATGCCGAGGATCGATGATTTGTTCGACCAGTTGAGAGGGGCGACCTACTTCTCGAAGATCGATCTACGATCCGGATATTATCAGTTGTGAGTCCGTGAGGGGGACGTCGCAAAGACTGCATTCCGGACACGCTATGGGCACTACGAGTTCCTGGTGATGCCATTCGGACTGACGAACGCACCTGCAGCGTTCATGGACCTGATGAACAGCATCTTCCGGCCGTACTTAGATCATTTTGTGGTGGTGTTCGTGGACGACATCCTGATCTACTCGCAGAATGAGGCGGCGCATAAGTCACATCTGAGGGCTATTCTGACACTACTGCGCGAGCATCAGCTATATGCCAACCGGGAGAAGTGCGAGTTCTGGCTCTCTGAGGTGAGATTCCTCGGCCACATCGTGTCCCGTGACGGTATCCTGGTCGATCCGTCGAAGATTGACGCGGTCTCGAAGTGGGCACGGCCCACGAGTGTCTTCGAGATCCGCAGCTTTCTGGGGTTGGCAGGCTACTATCGGCGATTCGTCCAGGACTTTGCACGACTAGCCGCACCGATGACTCTGTTGACGCGCAAGGGAGTCGGGTTCGTGTGGGCAGATGACTGTGAGCGTGCATTCGCGGAGTTGAAGACTCGACTGACTACAGCTCCAGTATTAGTGGTGCCCGAGCGAAGGATCGGTTATGATGTCTACTGTGATGCGTCCGGAGAGGGACTGGGCTGCGTGTTGATGCAGTTGGGCAGAGTTGTGGCTTATGGCTCCAGACAGCTGAAGACGCACGAGCGCAACTATCCTACCCACGACTTGGAGCTAGCAGCAGTCGTGTTTGCGCTAAAGAGCTGGCGATATTATCTGTATGGCGAGGGGTTCCAGGTGTTCTCGGATCACAAGAGCCTCAAGTACATATTTTCCCAGCGGGACCTGAACATGCGTCAGCGACGGTGGATGGAGCTACTCGAGGAGTACGACTTCGAGCTACACTACCATCCGGGCAAGGCGAACGTGGCCGCTGACGCCTTGAGTAGGAAGTCGGCTCCGAGCCTCGCCAACATATCTGTCCGAGAGTGGGACATGATGGGGGAGCTGAGCACGTTCGGGCTTGAGCTAGAGGAGGTTACGGGTGACATGGCCATGTGCTCTTTAGTGGCTCAGCCCTCACTGCTTGCCCAAGTGTTGGAGGCACAAACGGAGGATGTTGAGACGGCACAGATCCGAGAGAGGGTCGTCAACGGCGACGAGGTAGTAGGTTGGGAGATCAGTACAGATTGGGGACTACAGTACCGAGGAGGGCTGTTCGTGCCGGTTAACTGTAGGAACGACGTGTTGCGAGAGGCACATCACTTGCGTCTTACGGTGCACCCGGGGGGCACCAAGATGTACCGTGACCTCAGACGACATTTCTGGTGGCGCGGGATGCGGAGAGAAGTAGCAGAGTTTATGTCGAGATGCCTCGTCTGTCAGCAGGTGAAGGCCGAGAATCAGCGTCCAGCGGGATTGTTACAGCCACTACCGATTGCTCAGTGGAAATGGGAGCACATTACGATGGACTTCGTGTGTGGACTACCGAGATCACCGAAGGGAAACGACGCCGTGTGGGTGGTAGTCGACCGGTTGACCAAGTCGGCCCACTTCCTGGCTATGAGGATGACTGACCCGGTCGACAAGTTGAGCAGCTTATATATTCAGGAGATAGTGCGTCTCCACGGGGTCCCGGTGTCGATAGTGTCTGACAGGGATCCCCGCTTCACGTCCAGGTTTTTGCCGAGTCTGCAGAAGGCACTGGGGACCGAGGTTCTACTCAGCACATCACATCATCCCCAGACAGACGGTCGGTCTTAGCGTACCATTCAGATCTTGGAGGACATGTTGCGAGCATGTGTGTTGGATTTCAGGGGATCTTGGGAGACCCACCTGCCATTGGCCGAGTTCGCCTACAACAACAGCTTCCAGGCTAGTATCGGGATGGCACCTTTCGAAGCGTTCTATGGGAGGCCGTGTCGGTCACCAGTATGTTGGGCAGAGGTGGGGGACAAGAGTCTGCTGGGGCCAGATCTTGTCAGAGAGACGACGGAGAAGGTCGCACTGATACGCGATCGGTTGAGGACCGCGTAGAGCCGGTAGAAGAGTTATGCCGACAAACGACGTCGACCTCTTGAGTTTGCAGTCGGGGATCACGTATTCCTGAAGGTGAGCCCGAGGAAGGGGCTGGTGCGGTTCAGACGCAGCGGGGGAAAGTTGGCTCCGAGGTACATTGGCCCGTTCGAGATCTTGGGCAGAGTGGGATCAGTGGCTTATCGTCTGGTGTTGCCACCGCAACTTGGGAGAGTCCATAACGTCTTCCACGTGTCCCAGTTGCGGCAGTACAACGCAGACCCCTCCCACGTCATTAAGTGGACTGATATCGAGGTGGCTGATGATGTCTCCTATGAAGAGCAGCCGGTTCGGATCATGGACACACGAGAGCAGGTCCTACGGGGAGGCAAGATTATCCGATTGGTCCGAGTGCAGTGGAAACATCACGGGGTTGAGTCGACGTGGGAACGCGAGGACGAGGTTCGCGCGAAGTATCCCGGCCTGGTCGACTCCCGAGGTACGTCTGTTTTAAATTTCGTGGATGAAATTCCTTTAAGGGGGGTAGATTGTAAGAACCACTCCCAGTCAACAACAGTCAAACCTGCGAAAAACAGGAAAATTTAAAAATTTTAAGACAAACGCTAAACTTAACCTAATTTGACCCCGAGGGTCATACCGGACTAAAGATGACCCCGTTATCGACCGAAATGAGTTCCATGGGACTCAGGGCAACTTTCTGATCAATTTGGGAAATGTTGACTTTTCGCTGGAAAAGTCAATCGATCGACGTTTTGGTCCATTCGATGACCGTTTTAGATCCAAAAAGCTTAGCCGTCGTCGCAGCGGTCTTAGTTGAGCTGTTTCCTTGTGGCCCGCCAAGTTTCGTAATTTCTTGGAAAAAGTGCCCGTTTGGGGCCCGAAACGTCCGATTTTCGCGAAACTGATTGGAAAATATCAAGTAGATATTTTCCAGAAGGTGTCGGACCCACCTTGACACTTGTCAAATATGTGGTGGTGTTAGTTTTGGGGGGAAAAGGTGTGGTGTGCCATAGGTGGCCGGCCACACATGTTTAAAAAGAAAAAAAAAGGGAAAAATGAGTTAGTTGATTAAATTAGAAAGAGAAGAAGAGAGTTAGAGAGAGAAGGAGAAGGAGAAGAAGAGATAAGTTGAGAAGCTAGAGTTTGGAGGATTATCAAGCCCTTGGATCGATTTAAAGCAAGAAGGAAACGTCTTCCCCTCGTCTTCCTCTACGGTTTGTACTAAACCGATCGTCGTTTCGTTTATTTTCAAAAGCTAGGGTTTCGTTATAAATGATGAGTTAGGGTTGTAGTGAATTTTGGGGTTTGTGGGAGACGTTTTAGAGGTGTTTGGAGGTTGATTTGAACGTTTTCCGGGGACCGAGAGCTCGGGAGGAGCTCCGACACCTTAGGTGGTGGCCGGCCACCATGGGAGGTGGCTGGCCGGACCTAGGGTCGGCCACCACCATGGTGGCCGAGCCCCCCCTTGAAACCCTAGGGCCACGGCTAGGTTGGGTCGGGTGGGTCCCACGTACTCGGGTGCTCGGTTTTAGTGTTCGAGAGGTTTAAAACGTTCCCCGGACCATTTATCCTTAACCGAATCGAAAATTGGAAAAGTTGTAATTAACGGGTTTTAGAAACTTTAAACGTTAATTAATTGACTTAGAACTCGGAATTCAATTCCGTCAAGTGCGTTGGGTTCCTTGAATTATTCTAAGACCGTAAAAACGAAAACGGGAATTTTTGGAGCCCCGGAAGGCAATTTACAAAACCCGGGCAGATTCGCCATGTCGGGCGAATCGGGCCTTTACGGGTCTTTTATCGACAATGTCGAGTAATTGGGAAGTTTGGGAGTGATCGACATTGTCGGGGTTACGTTTGGGCGTTAAGTTTATTGACTTTCGGTTTATTCGTACTAGTTTAAAAGTGAGTCAAAATTGTGTTCTTTTAGATCGTGCTGCGGACCGAGGCAAAGGGAAGCTCGGCGATTGACTGGGATTACATCGGGGTTTAGTGGAGCGCTTTTGGAGTTATATACGAGGTAGGGAAAAGTATCCGGATCTCGGCCCTGATTAGGGAAAGTTAATAGTAGAATTGCATGTGACACCGGGCTGTCGTGGGTTGAGTAGGTTTATTTAATTGTTAGAAAAGCATGATACGGGATTGTAACGTTTATGAGAAAAGCATGTGACACGTAGTAGTGTCGTAGGAACAGAGAACTTAGCGACATTAGAATTACTGGAGGCATATGACCATGCCTGGAGGTTGATTGTTTAATTGAGGTCTTGGGTGGCCATGAGAGCCGTGTTATTTAAATTGATGTCTTGGGTGGCCATGAGAGCCCGTGTATTTAAATTGGTGTCTTGGGTGGCCATGAGAGCCCGTGTTATTTAAATTGATGTCTTGGGTGGCCGTGAGTGCCTGTGCTTTACTGTTGGTGTTTTGAGAAGGCCGTGGGTGCCGTGGGGTTGTTGAACCCGAGTCTTGACCGTTGGTGTGTCTTGAGTGGCAGTGAGTGCCCGTGGGGTTGTTGAACCCGAGTCTGGACTGTTGAGGTGTCTTGAGTGGCCTTGAGTGCCTGTGTGATTGAACTTGCCTGTGATTGTGATTGTGGTTACCTGAAGTTGTGAGTTCGAAAGGTCGACAGCCTGATCCGACTTAGTGTCGATGAATTGCGATAGGTCAACAGCCTGATCCGACTTAGTGTCGATGAATTGCGATAGGTCGACAGCCTGATCCGACTTAGTGTCGATGAATTGCGATAGGTCGACAGCCTGATCCGACTTAGTGTCGATGAATTGCGATAGGTCGACAGCCTGATCCGACTTGGTGTCGATGAATTGCGATAGGTCGACAGCCTGATCCGACTTCGTGTCGAGGAATTGTGATAGGTCGATCCTGGATCTGATTGAGATTGATTACTGAGCAGCTGGTGTGCGATCCTTTGTGATCTTGTTTGGCGTCGTGTAGTCCTTATGTCGTGTCCTTGGAGGAGGTCGTCGATAGTTGTGTCGGGTCTACATTACTTTATCGAGTGTTGAGTCTGTTGAGAAAAGTGACGGGTTGTGGGTCAGTTGGGTACTTGAGTTGGGGACTGTAGTCCCGGTGTGGGGTTTGGTTTTAGTGTTACTGGCTTTATCTACTAATTATGCCATAGTCAGTCTGTTATTCGTGGTGGTGAGCGAACGCTCACCCCTAGCTGCTTTTCCTACAGGTACTGATCACCGGACGGACTAGGTTAGCTCTTGAAGTTCATGGAGCTTGGAGCGGAGTCTGGTCTTTATTTTGTTGAGTCTAGTGACGGATATTGTACCTTGTCCACTGGTTGGGACGTTTTTGTATTGTAAATATTATGATTTTGATAACTAAATGGTAATTTCAAAGTATTTATTCAAAACATGTTTCAAGTGTTTTTAAATGTTCGCGTCCCGAGTTTGGTTTACTGAAATTGGGGCGTGACAAACATCGTCATTTCACACCCCACTTAACTGTACATGGGGGGGGGGGGGGGGGGGGGGGGGTCACATGACTAACTTAGAGGAATATTCCGTTAGTTTTCTAATGGAATATGCTAATTCCTTCTGTGGACCGAACATTAGGGTACCAAATTGGAATAAAAAATCATAAGGGTACCAAAATGTTTGTTGACCGAATATAAGGGTACCAACAAGTATTTAACCCTTCTTTATTCTAAGTAGCTTCTCACGTTGTTAGCGTGTACAAGAAGTGTCATTCCCGACTTTCATAAAGCATTTTACTTTGTGCAGGTATCTTGATATGATATGATTATCTTTATAAATATCTTGGGTTTTTAGTCTGCAACATTTTCAAATGTGCGAGCTCATATAGTTTAGGTACATATTTGATAAGACAAATATAACTTTTCAAACTGGTTTCACACCTTACTTTAGTAAGGTCTTTTCTTTTCACTTAGAGGTGAAGGATATCGTCTCATCAAAATGAAACTAACAAATCATTCAATAAACATCTTGTCCTTTAGAGACTCAAGATACCATCATTGTCAGGGTGATAAAATTTATAAAGCGTGTCAGTAACTTAGCAAATGCAATGTTACACAATAAAACTATCTACTAGATGCGTTTCTCATAAAGTATGGTCATATGTATCCTCGTGAATTATCTACATGAGTAATTGAAATTCCATACTAAAAATTGTCTTTAGATGATCTTATCCTAAAATATTTCATGTAAGAAGCAGTATGAAATGCTTCATAGGACATTTAGAATCTTTTAGTTTTTTAATAAATGCCCACATTAATTTTCAATGATCCTACACATAATCGTCGATCCCAAATGATTATGAAGAATATGTCGACGTATAAAATATTTTCATTACTGAAATTTTTGTTCAATATAGTGTAGGCAATTATTGTTCTCATGGTTGTATAATATAAAGTCTGTATCCAAACATTTAGATTCTAGTCCTTACTTTTCACCTTAACCACTTCAAGAGTTATTTGAGAAACACAGTCTCTTTTGTGGTCTCAATATTATATGCATGAAAGTGTATGTCATTAACAATGAGTAGATATTTATGGATCTACTTGCATATATAGCATTGTGAATGCTTAACTTCATTGTAACCCTCGACGACATGGTAGCTCTTCTGGAGCCCTCAATTACATTAATGGTACCCAAAATATTGTTAACTTTTATCTCAACCAAAGTGAAATATGAGAACTGTTTCTTATTCTTTTGGGCAATATTGTGCTAGTGGTACACATCATTTTCATTTTGGTACACAAATTGACTGCTTCAGATATCCTTATATAATCGGAGAAATGGACCATAGTCTTATGGACTACATCGTCATTTGTAAAGATGTATGAGACATTAAATTCATTTAGATCTTCGGGATCTAAGTTATCAATCAAACTTTATCTCTATCACCAATTTCTTTTACGTTTGGTTGATATTTGAGATAAAACCATCAAAACATTTGGTCATACAACATAATTTGACCAATGATATCTCCCACGTATATTTTTATCCCTTTTGGGAGTTCGGGTTTATATGAACTTATGGTCATATAAATTGCAAGAGTGAACCTTGAATCGGAATCTCAAATTCCGTGAAACTTTAAGTCAATATGAACTTCTGGTCATACAACATATAGCAATGGTGCACATATCAATTTCACTTGAACGACTGGTTCATTGAACATATGTTTAAAGAATTTGGAACTTTAGGTCCAAAATATCACGATATCTGTAAACTTTGGGCTACAAATATACAACATTTGAGTAATCACAATTAGATATATACAACACATTGAGCGAACTCATAGGTTGAACATAATAAAGTTAAATAACAATAAGAGATAAATATAAGTATAACTGTACACCGAGCGAACTCGTGCGGTAACCATAATAAATGCATAAACTAAATACACTTATAACCGCACAAGGAGTGAACTCGCGGGGTGTGATAAATATAGAAATTAATATGTACATAACCACACAACGAGTGAACTCGTAGGAGCAAGCTCGTAGGGCAGACAGAATAAACATAATTAATTGCATAGAAAATTTTAGGCTTCACGCCTTGGACGCAAGTTACAGGCTTCAAGCGTATGGTTTTGTCTTGTAACCTTAAATATAAGTAACAGGTTTCAGGCCCGTGGTCTATAAATTTCCTTTAAGGACATGTTACAGGCTTCGGGCTGTGGTTTGTCATTCGGTCATAAATGCAAGTATCAAGCTTCAGGCTTGTGATTTATCATATGGCCGTATATGAAAGCATAGCTTTCAGGCCTGTGATTTATCATTTGACTGTAAAAAGGAAAGTATCAAGCCTGGGCTATTAATTTATCATTTGACCGTAAAAGGAAAGTATCAAGCCCGGGGCTTATAATTTATCATTTGGCCAAAAAGACAAGTATCAAGCCTTAGGCTTGTAATTTATCATTTGACTGTAACAGCAAATATCAGGGTCTGGCCATGTGATTTTTCATTTTTTTTTGTTAAGGCACATATCAAGTTTTGGCTTGCAATTTATCACTTGGAGCTTCTGGTCTCAAATGATTTAGTTTTGATATAAGAATGCTTCACAAATAATGTTGGTAAAATAAATCAATATGAACGAAACCTAATATACAACGAAACTTTTTTTTTGATAAGCGAAAATTTATTAAGCACTTGTCCCTCTGAGATGGAAAAACAAGGCAAAGAGAGGCACCCGAAAAAGAGGGTCTCATCCTCAAGTGCAAAACTAAGCTCAAAAGAGCTAACGAACAACTCTTAAAAGAGCTAACACCCCTCACACAGAGGAAACAACCAAAACAAAACAAGAAACCACCAAAAACAACACCAACAAAAGCAAGACCCAAACAACGAAACAAAATTACAAAAAAAAAAAGGGAAACACCCCGACCACCACAAGAAGCAACAAAACTAGAAACAAGTCCAACCGAACTAATAAAACGAAAGCAGGACCATCACAAAGGGCAGACGGACTGGTCTCAACTTGAATCCCAACATCAGAACTCAAGAATGTATCCAAATGAGTAAAACACATGGCCAAGCAAGAGTCCAAGGCACGATGAACCACCTTACCAGCCGAAACAATCTAAACCATAGCGCCTCTATCCTTGCTGCTAGACCTGGGATGAACCTGATAAAAAAACCTTTGTTGTGACCTTCTTCTTCCCTTGACCTCTAGGCCTCCTTTTCTTCTTCCAACCCCGACCCTCAATTGAGAAATCATCCTCAATAAACGTATTTCTGGTAGAGGGAGAGGGTCATAAGCCTAGACAAGCGGAGCTGTCATACATTGATGTACAGTCGGAGAGACAAAGAATTCGCCAGGGTCGACTGAATCCATGAACTCTAGAGTAGAGGTGCTGATTTTGAAAGATCGGCACCCTCCCCAGACCCCTCACCCGCAAAGGAGGCCGATCATGCAACATTGACTTCTAAATAAGACTCGGAAATACCTTCAGAGTGAACTGGATCATTGGCTAAAATTGTCGAGCTCAAAATGATAGGGACTCAACTCTCTTCAATGTATCGAACAGAGACATGAAAAATAATTTCATCAAGGACTAACTCCACCTCCTCGTCCCTCAAAACCTTTTCACTATGGATCAAAATAAAAGTGTGATCATAAGAAGCCCCAAGTTCCTCTCCCTGGATCGAGAAGACATAGCCGAACATCTTCCCAATGGATAAGAGATTCTCGATGCTCCAACCATGAAGGGTAAACCATCAATAACCACCCACTAGAAAAAAAAAACATTCTTGAGCACCAAATCCCCAAATTAGTTAGAAATCACGAACCACCTCTCCAGCCAACGCCACTTCGTCTCCTTCATTGCCGCTTAAAACAACAAGATCTGAACACGTAATAAGACAAACCCTATTGCCAAAAAAACGAAAGTCTAAATCCAAAACCCCTTCCTTCTCAATCTCTGCCCGAATCGCTTCCAAACTACGAGAAGAACGGGCTACAGCTAAACACCCTGACAAAACCATAATGCAACGCTCAGGAACAGTCGAGCCTGTACAACGCAACATATTTACCTAGGGGCAAGCAGCTATAGAAAAAGAAGGCCTCAATTTCTTCTTCCAAACTTTACCAGCACATGGATTAGACTTACCTCTCTCCCAAACTACATCAACCAACAGTACATATGTCATGCCCCAATTTCAGCGAATCGAACTCGGGACGCGAACTTTTAAAACATGAATACTTAAAACCTGTTTTGAATAAAAGCTTTGACATTTCCATTTATTTACCAAAATAATAGTAGTATTTACAATACAAAAACGTCCCAACAAGTGGACAAGGTACACATCCGTCACTAGACTCAACAAAAGTAAAGACCAGACTCCGCTCCAAGCTCCATGAACTTCAAGAGCTCACCTAGTCCGTCCCACGAACAGTACCTGTAGGAAAAGCAGCTAGGGGTGAGCGTTCGCTCACCACCACGGATAACAGACTGACTACGGCATAATTAGCAGACAAAGCCAGTAACACTAAAACCAAACCCAACACTGGGACTATAGTCCCCAACTCAAGTACCCAACTGACCCACAACCCGTTACCTTCCTCAACAGACTCAACACTCGATAACACAATGTAGACCCGACACAACTATCGACGACCTCCTCCAAGGACACGACAGAAAGACTACACAACGCCAAACAAGATCACAAAGGATCGCACACCAAACAAGATCACAAAGGATCGCATACCAGCTGCTCAGTAACCTCTCCCACTCACACGAACACGGATCATGCTAGCCAAAGAATGCTTACAACCTGTGATACTCAAACTCGGACCAGGCCAGCCAAAGAATGCTTGCAACCTGTGTTACTCAAACTCGGACCAGGCCAGCCAAAGAATGCTTGCAACCTGTGTTACTCAAACTCGTGTCAGGCCAGCCAAAGAATGCTTGCAACCCGTTGATACTCAAACTTGGTCAGGCCAGCCAAAGAATGCTTGCAACCTACCGGGATCCGCAATCACAATCACACGCAAATTCATCAACCAGTAACAACACAAGTTCAACACTCACAGGCACTCATGGCCACCAAGACACCAACAGTAAAACTCGAACTCAACAGCCCCACAGGCACTCACGGCCTCCCAAGACACACCGATAGTAAGACACGGACTCAACAATCCCACAGGCACTCACGGCCTCCCAAGACACCAACCATAAGACACGTTTGCAACTTACCGAGACTCTAACTCGTAAGCCAGCTAAAGGAAGCTTGCAACCCCCCCCCCCCCCCCCCCCCGAGACTCTAACTCGGTCAGGCCAGCCAAAGACACCGACCTTAGTACACGGGCCCTCAAGGCCACCCAAAACACCAACAATTGACTACGGGCTCTCATGGCCACCCAAGACACCAATTCAAATACACGGGCTCTCAAGGCCACCCAAACTCAATCAATAAATAATACGGGCTCTCAAGGCCACCCAAAACTCGATAATAAAAAATACGGGCTCTCAAGACCACCCAAACTCAATCAATAAATAATACGGGCTCTCAAGGCCACCCAAAACTCGATAATAAAATACGGGCTCTCAAGGCCACTCAAGACACCAAATAAGCAATCAACCTCCGGCTTAACCAAGCCTCCAAAAGTCCTAACATCAACAGTTTAACAATCAACCTCCGGGCATGGTCATATGCCTCCAGTACTCCTAATATCGATAAGTTCACAAACAACCTCCGGGCATGGTCATATGCCTCCAATAAAACAATTAACGCTAAGTTCTCTGTTCCTACGACACTACTAAGTGTCACAAGCCTTTCCAATAATTACTAAGTCCCCGTAACATGCTTTTCTAATAAACGCTACAAACTCGTATCATGCTTTTCTAATATTTAAATAAACCTATTCAACCCACGACACCCCAGTGTCACATGCAATTCTACTGTTAACTTTCCCCAGTCAGGGCCGAGATCCGGCTACTTTTCCCTACCTCGTATATAATCCCAAAAGCGCTCCAACAACACCCGAAGTACACCCAGTCACTCGCCGAGCTTCCCTTTGCCTCGGTCCGTAGCACGATCTAAAAGAACACAAATTCAAAGTACTTTTAAACTAGTACGAATAAACCGAAAATTAACATACTTAACGCCCAAACGTAACCCCGACAATGCCGATCACTCCCAAACTTCCCAATTACTCGATATTGTCGATAAAGGACCCGTAAAGACCAGATTCGCCCGACATGGCGAATCTGCCCGGGTTTTGGTTAATTGCCTTCCGGGGCTCCAAAAGTTCCCGTTTTCGTTTCTACGGTCTTAGAATATTTCAAGGAACCCAACGCACTTGACGGAATTGAATTCCGACTTCTAAGTCAATTAATTAACGTTTAAAGTTTCCAAAACCCGTTAATTACAACTTCTCCAATTTAATTCCAAATTTCGATTCGATTAAGGATAAATGGTCCGGGGAACGTTTTAAACCACCCGAACGATAAAAACCGAGCACCCGAGCATGTGGGCCCCACCCACACTACTTGGCCGAGACCCTAGGGTTTAAGGGGAGGCTCGGCCACCATGTGGTGGCTGCTGCCAGCTCCGGCCAGCCACCTCATGGCCGGCCGGCCACCACCCACGGTGGCCGGAGCTCCTCCCGAGCCTCCGGTCACCGGAAAACGTGAAATTAAACCCCCAAACACCTCTAAAACGTCTCCAACACCTCCCCACACTCTACACAAACCTAAGCCTTAGTTTATACTCAAACCCTAGCTTCCAAGAAAATAACCAAAACGAGAATCGATTCGGGTATTACCGTAGAGGAGAACGAGGGGAACGGGATTGCTCTTTGCTTTGACTCGATCCAAGGGCTCGATCACAAACCCTAGCTCAACCTCCCTTCTTCTCTCTTCTACTCCTTCTCCTTCTCTCTCTAAAACCTCTCTTCTTCTTTCTAATTTAAAACAACTAACATAAAAACCCAATTAAAACTCTTTTTTTTCTTTTAAAACCCAAGTCTCGGCCAGCCCTTCTCCTCCATTCATTTTCCCCCCAAAACTAACACCACCACATTTAGGACATGTTTCAAGGTGGGTCCCACACCTTTTGGAAATTATCTAGTTAATATTTTCCAATCAGATTCGCGAAAATCGGACGTTTCGGGCCCCGAACGGGCACTTTTTCCCAAAAATTACGAAACTTGGCGGGCCATAAGGAAACGGCTCAACTAAGACCGCTGTGATGACGGTTAAGCTTTTCGGATCCAAAACGGTCCTCGAATGGACCAAAACGTCGCTCGGTTGACTTTTTCAGCGAAAAGTCAACATTTCTCAAATTGATCAGAAAGTTGCCCTGAGTCCCCCGTAACTCACTTTGGTCAATAACGGGGTCAACTTAAGTCCGGTATGACACTCGAGGTCATTTTAGGTTCATTAAGTGTCCGTCTTAAAATTTTTAAATTTTCCTGTTTTTCGCAGGTTTGACTGGCGTTGACCGGGAGTGGTTATTACAACATACCCCTGAACTGTGCTTCCATGGAAATTAGTGATCATGACATCAACATCGACGTCACACACCCACACAAAACCAAAGTAATGACTTACACAATTAGGTCTTCGAATTGCATTCGCCTTAAACACATTTCCTTCTGAATTGAAAAGGTTTGAAAAGTCATTCATTCATTGAAAGATAAGGCAGATGACAAACAAAAAGCTTGACGGTCTCAGAAAACTCCTCGTTTTGAATGGTAGAGGGCTTCGGAATAACTTCTTCAAAACGAAGAGGAGGACCAAACGAAGAGGACGAAGTTTTCATACTCACTTCTCTAAAAACACACAAACAAAACTAAAAAATCCAATGAACTCGAATGCAGACTACCACTTCAGGTTTGCCTAAGCCACTGAAATGAAAATTCACCAGTACGACAAGTTGGTCCTACAACACCAATAGAAAAAATCGACACCTGAAAAAACTACTTGCACCAGAACTGGAACTGAGTCGTAAACCACTGGTATGATCGAAGAAGCTTTGGCAAAAATCATCTGACAGGAAAACAACGGAGCACACGTGAAATCACCAGCAGAAAATCGGCCGGCTACAAACAAAACACAAACAATCACAATAATCTGATCTGTCCTCTGTTCCTGATCAAACGATCAAAACGCACACAGTAAACCCGGAAGCAAAGAAGCACTCACCGATGAACTAAACGAACGGAGAATAACATGGGAGTATTGATTCTGAACTCTAATCCTGAAACCGACTCCTACGAGAAAAGGCCCAATAACACCCTTCCATGTTCTATCGGAGAAGAAGATGACTACACGGATCGTTGCACCAACAACACCGGTCAAAAAAACCAGCCCCAAGTCGATGACACAAGAAAGCCCTCCGAGAACGAGAGATCCTCTAGCGGCAGTCCTCCCAAGCGCGACCTAAAATCAGCGCGTGGAGCGCGTACAAAACAGAATTGTTGTGTTTGGGATTATATACAACAAAACTTTAATATTGCCACGTTTTCCGTTGTGAAAGATTCAAAATATAATTGCAATCATAGAGCATACTCAATGGGGTATAAAAAACAGATATGAATAAGCATAAAACGACTAAAAATATATTTCACGAGTATCGATTGTAAATAATACCAACGAAAAAGTTTTACATCAAATTTTAGTACTGGACAACATTGTTGATAACTTATTGTGTAATATATGATCAAATGGTGCAAAGTAAATAAAATGTTGTGATATAAATTAAGAACTCAGAGTAGTAAACTATAGGAGGAGACTTGAAACACAACATGAAAACTAATACTTCAAACATGACTGAGAGAGCAACATAATTTCTTTTTTTGGGTATTGTATATGTATTATAACAATCATAAGAAACACCTCTATTCATAGAGATGAACAAACCACCTATTAATTTATTTATAATATAATAGTATATCATTATCTTTCATATTTTGATGGCTTTAACGATTAAACTGTTGATCGTGATGGAGTATAAGATGATATTTTGTCTTTTTATGAATAGTGGGATCAAAATAATATTTACAACATTATAACATGTGTAAAAATAATAATTTCAGCATCCTACTCTATCGGTTAAGTTTGTTAAAATTGTTGCTACAAACTAATATTTTGATTTTAGGGTTTAGTTTTGTTGCTTATCGCACAAGTTTGTGCACTAGGTGTTCTAATGTGAGTAACCTTTGTTTGTAAGTTTTGAGGAAATTTCCCCTTTTGCCTTGTCCTTTTTTTCAAAGGCTTGGTATCAATACAAAATTGCCGATAAAAAAAAACATCCTACTCTAAAATATTTTGATTTTGAAATCATTGATCTAGTTTGTATCTTTTTCTTTGTGATCTTAATGTATCAAAAAATTTAAGTTATTATTTTCCGTCCAATACTTTCAAATCTGATTATCAAATTACTACTCGTCGTTCATACACAAAATTGGACGAAAAAAAAGTATCTTTAGCATTTTGAAACATTAAGGTAGTGAGGAAAAAAATATAGGCTAAGATAGTGATTTGAAATCGAAAAGTTTAAGTTAACGAGCTGAAATTATCGCGTTGTAAATATATATTTTTCTACTTTTTTCTAGAAGGGAAAAATCTATTAGAAACCACCCATTATCCTAAAAGTCATGAAAACCATAATAACTATCCATTTTATAAATA
Source organism: Erodium maritimum (assembly GCA_963921825.1). Lineage (NCBI taxonomy): Eukaryota > Viridiplantae > Streptophyta > Magnoliopsida > Geraniales > Geraniaceae > Erodium > Erodium maritimum. The sequence goes on along the minus strand of OY997588.1, from coordinate 93,919,754 downwards.
GATAGATGAGATATAGTTGACTTGTAAACTTTATATTTTAAGAAATACATCATATTTGAGTAAGTGACATTTTTTTAGTAAAATTGTAATATAATTTTTTTTTCTTGATCAATAAATTAACTAATTTAATAATTCTTGTTTCGTTTGAACTCCGATGGTCTTCGAATTTGCGTCAACATTTTTACTTTTCCAAAGACTTTTTATTAAGATCAGTGATGAATATATATTGAAGCACAAAAAAAAACTATCTAGATGATTTTTATCAACATTAAACACTAGTTTGTTGATGTGGACGCAAAAAGCATCAGCTTTCGATGTTTTTAAGCCCACATCTTGAGCTTTTCGGCCCCGGGTTAGTATGTTTTAATGATTTTGGGAAAACTACCAATACATACCCAAAACCATGCCCATTTAACTGATGTTTACCCTGAAGTTTAAAGTTAACTGATGCATACCCTGAAGTTACGACTTGTAACGAAAAACCCATTCTGTCAACTAAAATGACGAAAATACCCTCAGTGATAATTTTTAAATAATTTTTTTAAAACATAAATGAAGTGATTTTTTAAATAAAAATGAAGTCATTTAATAAGTAAATATATATATATATATATATAACATAAGTAATTTTTAAATAATTTCTTTAACTTAATTATTGAAGTGTAGTTGAGGGTATTTTCGTCATTTTAGTTGACGGATGGGTGTTGAGTTACATTTCGAAACTTAAGGGTATGCATCAATTAACTTTAAACTTCAGGGTAAACATCAGTTAAATGGGCATGGTTTTGGGTAGGTATTGGTAGTTTTCCCAATGATTTTTTTCTCTCCTTGCATGCAGTTGGCCTTGATTCGAGGATTTTCACGCATTCGAAGCAAAACGAGGATATTTAAGCCTTAGTTGATCAGAAACAAAGAGGCACTGGTTTAGTGGCCATTATCGCATCCAAAAGGGATGTAAAAAAGAGCTTGAGCTCTTTGTCCATGCCATAAAAGAGGCCCTCCCAGGGCTCCAAAACGGGGCGTTACAAGGCCCGCCCCATGCAACATAGTGTGCGCCGAAGAGGGGAAAAGCCTGAGGTCTCTGTTCATGCCCTTTAATCCGCCCGTTCTGTGCTGAAGGCCGGGCCGGTAAGCCGCACATTCTGCACTCCTAGACGGCCCGCCAAACATCCCTTTTTTGTGCTGCCAGACGACCAGCTCTTAAGATCGTTCTCATATCCACGAGCTTCAGGCCTGTTTTCATATCTACGTTTTGAAGCCCTATAAGTTAGAAAATTAGTTATTATTTGGGGGATTCGAGTTTGAGAGAAAGTTTTAGAGAGATTGAGAGCTAGGGCTTGGGATTTAGGGAGAGAGAAGTGCATGAGAGCAAATATTGAAGCAAACTTGGAGATTCTACCGTGATATCGGTATTTGTATCTACTTTACCTTTAAAACGATGTTATCACCACATTACATATGTTACATCACCTCATCACATGTTTTTTTTATCAATATTGAACATTAGTTTTATCAACTCGAAACACACTAGGTTTATCACCACATTACATTGTTTTATCACCTTAGCACATGTGTTTTATCACCATATCATATGTTTTTATCAACACTAAACACTTGTTTTCTCAACCCTAAACTTTAGTTTATCCCCTCATTATCAAAGCTAAACATGATTTTTATCACCTCATCACTTGTTTTTTTATCACCTAATTACATGTTTTTTTTCTCAACACTGAACACTAGTTTTATCACCCTGATATGAAACATTCATCAATTAAAAATTTATCAACACTCAACACTAGTTAAGTTTGATTTTTTAAGACTTTGTGACTTTGTCTCAAAACCTAGCCGCCTCTATAGGACCTCTCTCTTCTCGCTGCTCTCCCACCAGCGGCACAACGGCCTCCGACCATGGACGTCATCGGTAACGACCTTCTCTCCCCATTTTATTCTTCCCCTCCCCCCCCCTCCGCGCTTGTTTCTTGTTCGTTTTCCCCCCTCGACTCCGGTTCCCAGCTCGGACATGCATCTGCTCGGAACCTAATACTACTCAGACCTACTTCTCGGTCAACAAGTTTTGGTCTTTTGCGTTCTTCTTCCTCGCCTCCGACTTGTTTCTCTCGGACTGTTTTTCTCATTAGTTGGACGGGGTAAACTTGCGCCACCTCGTATCTACTAGGGGCCAAGCTCTTCTTCAGCTCTTGTTCATATCTGGACTTAGGGATGACCAGTGACGACGATCTTACTCATCGTTTTTCGGAGTCCAACCGTGTCGGATTGGTTCGCTCTTGGGTTTCACAAGGTAGACTTTCTCAGCCTCAGATCTGCTCGGGTCCGAGTTCTCCTCCAATACTTGTTCATATCTAGACTTAAGGAAGACCATCGACGGCGGTCCTACTCGTCGTAATCCGTTTTTTTTCTGATTGTGGTCGCTGCTCTCCTTTCCCTTAGACACCTCATCTTCTCGTTTGGGCATATTTGTTCCTCCGCCTAGCTTGGACAGCTTCAACCCCGTGTTGTTGCTTCCTTCAGGTATTAATCCTTTGGTGCTTCAGGTCATAATCCTCCTCCTCCTCCTCTATGGTTTATGTGGTTTTTTGGTGTTGTCTAGTGTTTGATTGGTTGGAGTCTTAGGGATTTGTCTTAATACTTGAGTATCGGGTTGAAGTGGTTAGTTGGGACCCATAGTAGTTTGCGCTGTTGGACGAGATGTTATGGATTGGGGTTAGTTTGAGGTGTTGGTGATGAAGGTGATGGTTGAAAGTGTTGTCTAAGTGGAGTGTTTCAGGTCTCGAGGGAGTGCTCCATACTCATGCTTAGGTGCTCTGGTCAACGGACATTGCATTCTTCAAGTATCGGGGACAACGGGTCTTAGCTCGACTAGTAAGTGGGATAGTGGGTGTTCGTTATAGAAAGCCTCTTACTTGGCAAGCCGGAGTTGGGTTTGGCATGTTCATCGCAAGCTCCAGCCTCGATGGCTGGAGTTATGATCCTCGTTGCTTAGTGTGGTGGTTGCGGTGGAAGCAACCGCAAGGAGTTTGGCCCGGTTATGGTGTTGGACTCCGGAGTTCCTATCTCTGTTGTAGATCTGTTTCTTGAGGTGATGTTGGTGGAGCTTCTCTCGAGTTATCAGTGGTGACAAGTTTAGGTTCCGGTCGTGGGACACACTTCTTCATCCTCCAGGATGATGATCGTTGTAGTCCTAGTCTCGTCGTTGTTGGTGGTTCGTTTCATCGCATGGTGTTACTTTCAGATCTGGTCGTGACATTGGTGTTGATCATCGTGCATCTGACTATTCGATGTGGTTCTGGTACTGGTATTACTTCTCTTCTACTTAAGTTAGTGTCCCCTCTTTGTAACCTTTTTATTATGTGCTTGGTTTTCAGATGCTTCCTTTTCATTTGTGGTTAGGGCTCGCCGATTTATGGTGTTTTATGTCGACGAGTGGTTTAGCCACTGTGCCTCTTAGTTGTTTACCTTCATTTTTTGACTAAGGGACAAGTGAGTTCGACTGGGCTTTACCAGCCGGTTTGTCTCTTTCGTTTGCGGTTTTGGTTGTCGACTCGTCGATATCAGTCTCCCAATCTTTGTGACAGGTTGATGGTCCGGATGAGACAGAGTGTTCCCCTTTTTTAGGTAATTGTTGAGCCTATGCATGTAATGTTTTTGCTTAATGGTTGGAAAATCTGGGTTACATACCTTATTTTTCTTATGTGCTTCATGGTTGTAAAACTCGGGTGTTAGGCCTTCTTTATTTTTAGTTATTTTGGGCTTAATGGTTGTAAAATCAAGTTATATAGACCTAGTTAGTCTTGTTTGCTCTCTTGTTGGGTTGTTCAGATTTGTATCTTAGGAATGCTCATTCTTTGTACTTCTTTGATCCTTGTAGGATCCATTTGTGCATCTTGTGGTTGTGCTTTCTCGACAGTACTGTAGCTTATATATGTGTTATGGTTGTGCCCTTACAGATGGTTGCGTCCATCTTTGAGTTTTTGTGATTTGTAGCTTGATATCTATTTATCGTCTTGTACTCCTTTTCGTCCTCTAAAGAGGTTTTATTTATATATTTTCCTTGCTGATAAAAAAACACTAAACATTAGTTTTATCACCTCGATATAAAAAAATTATGCATCAAATATATTTTATGACTGGTCAAGATAGATATTCATTGGAAAAATAAAAATATTGGCGAAAGAATGATAGTAATTAGAGCTCAAACGAAGCGAAAATGATTAAATTAGTGAATTAGTAAAGAAAAATAGACACTTGTCAACCTAACGTGTCACAATTATGTTTCTCTTTGTGTAATGAATGATGAGTTATGCACGTGTTTTGGGTGATGACAACATCATAATAAATTTTGGTTTGGACTAGTTTTTATATTTCTTAGAATAAAAATGGTATCAATAAATTTTGCCTTTTTTATAATATTCTTTTTGTCATGAAATTCATACTAATTAAAACCGAATATTAGATTTTTGAATATTAAAAAAGAGAATTGATCACACGTTCATGCCTATTAAATGTTCTAAAGCTTCTGATCATTAATAATGTTTCTTTAGACAAAAAAAATGTTCAATTTAAAAAAAAAGAGTTGATTACTTTTAGTACTATTATGTATTGGTAACATTCATTTAGCACCCTGATGTATTAATAACGTTCTGAATAAAGATTTTGGTCAAGTTTACGCTATTTTAATAATATGTGACCAATTCATAAGGAGTATTAAATGTTCTGTTATCAATACATAAGAGGTATTAATTTTTTTTTGAAACGAATATAGAGGTATTGTATTACTGTAGAACAACAACTTTACAAGGTAGGACATAACTGTCCAGAATTCCAGATATTTGTCCCGATCGACCGTGGTCCATCAGGCGCTCATGGATCCATAAAAATAGTCTGCTTTCAATCGCAGATCCGAACTTAGGAGTTCCTCCTACCGACATTTCAAAAATACTAAGACCCAAAGCCCTAATCCTAACTAACCAAAAGTTTATTCGACCTAAGACAGAATAAAAAGCAGGAAATGATGTCTTTGCTGCGGATTTCCCGAGACTCCCCCGCAGTAATAGCCCCGGGTCTGTGGATATAGGTCCTAGCCTGACCTTTCCACCCCCGCCGGGTCCTATCATTCTTCCCGCGGATGGTCAAGTCTCTCCAGCTGTAGTGTCTGGATCTGTTCCAGACTCGGCTCATCAGTGCTCTCATGCAGTCCAGTTGCTCCTTCATGTACCCTTATCCCTGATGTTGGGCCCTTTGTCGGTTCTTACGAGTCCCCCTTCTCCCCGTCCAAAGACGACGACATAGTTTGCATCCCCGGTAAGGTCTCTATTCCCGGGCGTCTGTCCTTCATTCCCAGTCTGTTGGTCTGAGGTCGGGGACCGATTGTTGGGTTAAACTTAAGGAGGCCCCGTAGCTTCTCCGGGATAGTCTCATGGGTATAGCTCCGGATCGGAGGCCCAAGGGGTGCCGGTTGGTGGCCCAACTGTCCCTGTGGCCACAGTTCCATCTCCTTTTCGCCATCCGGGTTGGCCGATACCGGTGACGTGATGTTTGGCCCCGGAACGATCATCGTGACTGTCTTTGATCTCGGGGGTCTCGGAGCACGACATTTGAACGGCGGCGGTATGCGGCTAGGGACCTTAATAGGGTTCCATTGTGCAAAGGGGATCCGGATCATGGACAACAGCGGCACGGAGGACCCTAGGGCACCCACCCCCGCTTCTAGTTGGGCTCCGATCGTGCCCGACCAGTTATGTCCGGCGAATCCTTCGCTAGCCGGAAGTGGAGGGATGATCGGCCGAGCTCCATACCGATACGGCTCGAGCATGTGCCAGACTGGCACCGGGTGAGGACGTCATGGTGGCCCTCGCAGGTGGTCAGACAAGGGACGTTGCATGCGAGGTTGATGGGCGGCGAACTGGTGTGGCTGCCAGTGTCCAAGGCGGGCGGCTGCTTGGCGACGATGAGGCGGGCCGGGCGGATGAGCCAACGGGTACGGGATCCACGGCCGGTCAGACTACATTGGGAGGTCGAGGGGAGGAGTCGGGACGTGATGAGGGGGCGTCGGAATTGCGCGGAGCCACCCCTGTTGGGGTTTGAGACGAAACCCTAAAGGGTTGATGGGTGAACCCTAGATAAGTTTGGGAGAGCATAATTCAAACACTTTGCTAATTCCTTAACATAGACTTATTAAAGTATTATAAGAGGTATTAAATGATTTGTTAGCAAATCATAAAAAGTATTAAATATGTGTTGCCATCAAATGAGCTGTTTTTGAAGGTTATTAAACTTAAAAATACTAAATATATGTTACCAATAAAATAAAAAGTACAAAATGTAATTAATTCAAAATAAAATACACCATAATGACATGATGGGAGATTTAAAAAGTGAAATACATGATAATAACATGATTAATTAAATAATGAATAACCTAATTATTACTGTTTTCCCGAATAGTGAAGTAATCGTTCTCTCTAAAAGATGATTAGTAGAAGATGAAAGGGTCATTAATGGTCAACGACTTGAGAAAGATCTATAAATCGAAAGGTAATGCTTTAGTAGAGGCCTTATCCTCCCACAGCAGAGTCAGTATATCTCTCCCAAGATGCAGACTGGTAAGTCACGCACACAACCTCTCTCTGAAAAATGACCACCAATTGATACTAAAATCAAATCTAAATACAGATAATGGGAAAGTCATCGCGGCGCACATCCTGGCGGCCTCCTTCTCGGCCCTGGTGGCGGCGGCCGCCATCCGTTACCGGAGGAAGAGATCAGCTGAGACCGTCAGGGACCAATCCATCATTCCGCTGCTGGAGAGGAAGGAATCGGGCCGCGTCCGCAAGCTGGAAAAGTTCTCCCACTATGTAGGTAAGTATAAGTAAATGGATCTGTTGTAAATCGTTAGATTGAAGAATTGTGTTGATGTTTGTGTTGGTGTTTGGTGCAGCTAGACAAATGGGATTCGGAGACGCCAGCGAGTGCCCGGAGCTGTGCAAATTAGCGCACGACTACCTGAGGAAAGCAAAAGGGTGCGAAGACAGCATCTTCGAGTTGTTTTCGCATGAAACCGATGCAGAGTCGCTCTATGTGGAGCTCGTCCAAGAGCTCGATAGATGCATCCTTGCCTACTTCGCGTTCCATTGGACTCATGCCTCCGACATCATCACTCAGGTCACCAAAATATTCTATGTTTTTGAACAGAAAATTATGGTTTTTGAATCATGATTTTTGTACGATAAGAAAATCAATAGTTATATTTTGTACTACAAAATCAATTAATAATTTTTTCCTAGAGTTTTCATCAGTAAGTTTTATTTTTCATCAATATTTTAAATTAATGATCCCGAATTGTTGTTTGTAAACATAGGTGCTGAGTGTAGAGACAGAGAAGAGGACAAAGCTTAAAGACTTCGTGATGGCAGCTACAAGGTTGGTTTCTTACCTGCCATATCCTCTCAGATTCTTTTTCGTTCTCTGTAATTATAAAAGAAAATTAATTTCAGTTAGTTAGCACGTTAAGACCATGACCCCATTCATATTTAAAAAAAGTAAAAAATAATAATATCTTTATAAATCTCGTTTTGAATATTTTTATGTATGTTGAATAATTGATACAAAATAAATATGTTATTATTTTAGTCTACATCATCAGTCATTTTTTATATGAAAAACGTGAATCATATTCATGAAGCAAGCAAATGATGTATTATTTTAATCACCCACTTGGGTGGACCGGTTGGCTTTTATATTTAAAAATATAAAAAACGTTTCCATTGGACGAGAGTCAATTATTAAAAGGAGGGGTGTAACGGTCCATCTGTATTCAATTTATTACTCATTAATAATTCATCTAATATTTCAAACAAATATCAAAACATAATGTCGTAGGTGGTCCTCTCCTTGTACAAATGGACATGAACCCAAATGTTGGGTTTTTTTAGCAATAAAGCAAAGCAAAAGGGAAATTCTATGCACGTGTTCCAATAAACCCTTCCCTGCGATCTGATTTATTTATTTTGTGGAGTGGATCAGCTTTATGTATCACAAGAGGTGTGATTGCTTTTTTTTTTTAAAATAATTGGAGTTTCATGGAATTAAAATGGTAGAGTTATAAAAAGGGAAAATGTAACATTAGTGTGTGGTGCGGTTTGGGCTGAATTGAGTAAAAGAGAAGGATATAAATAAGGGGTTACTTTATGTCCGTACGCACACCTTTCGTTCATTGTTAAATCTTAATTAGACAAGCGTAAAATTGTCATGTAGTAACGTTGATCAGCAATTATTGTATTGTCCGTCCGCAAGTCTAACGGTCGTTAAGTGAGTAACTGGAAAAACTGATAGTTAATAGTTATGATTTGGCGATAAACGAAAAGTTGAAGTTATGATTTGAGAATAAACAAAAAATTGAAGTTTCAATTTTAAAAAAGTTTTAGAGCACGTGATAAGCATGTGACTGATATTTAACGGCGTTAGTTACACTTAATAGATTTTGATACATTTTGAAGATTAATAAGGTGAAACCTATTACTATGTGATACGTTTCATATATGTGAGTTATGATTTGATGTTTGATTTTAATACAATGAAGTGAGATGAAATTCTTTCTATAAATAATATGGATATTTGGATGAACAGGAAACAAAGATTTGAGAGGGTGAGCAAGAACTTACAGGTGACAAGAGTTATAGCGACACTGGTGGAGGAGATGAAGGTGATCGGAAACCCCAAGTTGAAGGGTGATTCAGAATGCACGGACGTGATGACTCCGATGGCCCACTCCGATCGCAGCCCGGTGCTGCTCCTCATGGGCGGCGGAATGGGGGCCGGCAAGAGCACCGTCCTTAAAGATATTCTTAAAGAGTGAGTGAGTTGATGACTAGTGTAAACTCGTAATCAATTATCACATATCACTTACAATATGACATAATGCAGGCCATTTTGGTCGGGGGCAGCAGCTAACGCAGTGGTAGTTGAGGCTGATGCTTTCAAAGAGACTGATGTTATCTACAAAGCTATTAGCTCTATGGGTCATCATGACGACATGCTTCAGACTGCCGAGCTGGTAACTCATGATTCAACTGTTTGTGAAAATCCAACTTGGATATATACTAACTGATTGGCCAACAGGTGCACCAGTCCTCAACGGACGCGGCATCGTCGCTGCTGGTAACGGCGCTGAACGAAGGACGGGACGTGATTATGGACGGAACCTTGGCGTGGGAGCCATTCGTGGAGCAGATGATAAGCATGGCAAGGAATATTCACAAACAGCGATACCGCATGGGGATCGGATACAAGGTTGCTGAGGACGGAGCTGTTACGGAAACGTATTGGGAAGTAGAAAAGGAGGTGCAGGAGGGGAACAGAAAGCCCTATAGAATAGAGCTGGTTGGAGTGGTGTGCGATGCATATCTCGCTGTAATTCGAGGCATCAGGTATGTATAAATTGTATATGCTCTCAAGGGATCATTAATTTAATTTGAAACATGAATGAATAGGAGGGCCATCATAATGGGAAGGGCGGTGAGAGTGAACTCACAGTTGCAGTCTCACAAGAGATTTGCCAAGGCTTTTCCCAGATACTGCCAACTTGTGGACAACGCCAGGCTGTATTGCACCAATGGTGTGGGAAGCCCTCCTAAGGTATCAATTTGATTTCAGCCAACTCGAGTACGTATAAATATTAAATACTAGCTATTATTTCAGCTGATGGCGTGGAAAGATGGGGACAACAGTCTTCTGGTGGACCCGGAAGAGATAAAGCACCTGAAGATGGTAAGCAGCTTGAACACAGGCGCGGCGTCCATCTACGAGCTATACCCAGAACCGAGTCCTATCGACCATTCGGGCTCTGTGTGGACTGACATTGTCATGTCCCCTTCCAGAGCCTCCATTCGACTACAACTCAAAGCTTCCATTTCCAAGATTGAGCGCTCTGCTCTCCCACCCTCCACCACTTCCTAATTCTTACATCATACACGCTGCAATTTTCCATTTCACCAAATTGTTACATCAAACAAAATGCCACATTTTCTAAACACTATCAAGTCAAAGGTGAACCTCCGACCCTACCTACGCTTTTCTACCCAACACTGAATGCGTTTTCAGCCACATTTCGAGCTTCTTTTAACCTCTCCCTCTCCTTCATGTTGTTGAGATTCCACACATATAGTTGTGCGAGTAATGTGTAAGATGTTGTATTAAATGAATAATTAATATATAATTGTCTTTTCTATTACGTGGTCAATTACAAAGTGTTATTGCAATTAATTGGTAAATACTATTGTTTGGTAAAAAATTAATTCATGTTATTTATTTCATGTGATTGATTTAAATGATGATTAACTTACACGTGGTTTCATAGCACAATTTAAGGCACATGATTTTTCCAGTATATAATACAGCTTCGTTTTATAATATTTTATGTATGACCCTAAATCCAAACAGCTAACTATCTAAATCATATTATATGTTTAGGATGAACAATAATCTTATTATGTACAAATTGATGAATAGTGTTTGTGAATAATATTTCCGATTAACAATACTTTATGAACAATGTTTCTAGTAACATTATTTTTGGTGAACATTGTTCTTTTTTAAATTAAAAAAATTGTATGATTTTCTGAACATAATGACATTAATCCCACACATGTTTTAAATATAATGTATATTTTTCGTAACAATTATAGCTTGTTATATAATTGTTATCCGAATTACAAAATCTAGGTTAAGATTCACCACACTGATCTTACTCTATAACAGTTTGCTAATTGCATGTTACAATCATAATTATGCATACATAATTAATCAACATATGTGTAGTATTTAGTTACCCACATGTAGAACATAAGCACATGATTGTATCTATAGTTTATGGAGTGTTTTATATATGCCTAGGCAACATTTATAGATAACTTGATAGTCTACTTAATTTATAATACATTTCTCAATTAGTTGTTTATGAATATTGCGACTTTAATGGTATTATGATGACTACCTATAAGAGCATCATGATTTCTTGTAATAATAATTCAATTATATAGTATATTTGTTTATTAGGTTTTGTCGCTTACTTAGAAACTTGTTATATCTTTATGAATTTAACATTTGTGCTTGTTTTTTTTATCAACAAAAATAACATTTTTATTCAACCCAAGCAATAACAATTAAATTGGGATGAAGAGAGGATAAAGCAGAAAGACAAAGACAAATACAGCAAACCTAAAAGAACGATTAAGTCTACTGTAATTAAGAGGGAAAAATAAAGGGGAACCCAAAAGCCAAAGCTTGGGAACCCCAAAAGAAAGCCTCGAGCCGCACACATGTTAACGCCAACAACGAGACCACACCAGAACAACGAGAAGCCGGAATTACAACACCAGAAAGTCCAGAAGAAGCCCAAGGGCAAGAGATGTCAGGGGTCAGCACCCAATGAAGAACCGGTGAGAAGAGGACCTACGGTGAGTTGATTTCGGTGAGCTGCAGGCAAGGGACGAAGTTGGCGGAGGAGCGAGAACCCGAGGTGGGAACGAAGAACGAGCAGAGAAGTAGAGGAGGCCGGAAACCAGAGACCCATGCAAAGCAGGAACTGAGCACCGAAGGAATGAGCCGAAGAAGACGGCGGTTAAAACACAAGAACACCATCAGCAGAAGACCAAGCGACCTGAACACCTTCACTAGTGACCAGAAGACAACCACCAATGACTGAGAAGGAGAACGTCGGGGCCAACACTCAAACAACGGAAAACCCCGAACCAACATCACGGATCCAGATCCAACGAGGACAAACTGAGAGCGAGACGAGGAGGGGGTGAAACTCATGGTGAAGGAGACGACGGCACAATAGAAGGGCCAGGGGTGGACGGCCACGAGCGACGGGACCAGAGCGACGATTGCGAAAAGGAGGACCAGAGGCCAAAGGAAGTTCAGCCAAGGAGGAGGGTTAAGGAGAGGCCGTGAGGAGGCCGGAGAAGAAGAGAAGAGGAAGGAGAGGGAAAGGGGAGGGCCGACGACCTCTACTGGAGCACTTGGAGGTCGTCGACAGCTAAGGAAAGTGAGAGAGGCCTTAATGGTTTAAAATTTCTAAAGAGCGCAAAATGAGTGGAACTAGTAACATTAATATTTTTGCTTGTTGATTTGTCATATTTTGTCTTGGTTGCTTAAATCCTTATTAGGACCAACTTTTAAGAACGGAAAGAGAAATTTGTGTTCAGCTTAAGAGTACTTAATTCTAGGCATGAGGTTGAAGAGCTTGTCCATGAGGCCTGGGGAGAAATCGAGTATATTGAGCAGTATGTTCTAAAGGATGACAATTGCTAGAAACATTAGGAGTTCTCTTCTACCACCAAAGAATGCTAAGGATCACCTAAAAGCTATAAAAGATCCTATATAGGGAAACTTATGGCAGATCTTGCAACCATAAAGTTTGATGGCACATGGTATATTCATGAAGTTGCATTGAGATGACCAACCTAACGGTTAAAATGAGAAATTTAAGAGTGATTGTGAAAGAATCTTTTCTCGTTCGATTTATTCTAAGTGCTTTACTTCCTTAGTATGGGTCATTCTAAACTCATTATTGTTAGTCTTAGTGCCTTTAGCTCAATCGTAAATCTCTAAATGTACATATCATCGTTTGCAATAAAAGTAGAGCGACTCTATATTACTTATGTGTTGGAATAATACATTGAAGTGTGTTCTGATCTATGTCCACCATGCGAAGTAGAACCATAGATCGTGAGGAATTACATTTGATGGGTCCCTAGTCAATAAAGTTTCACTAGAAGCGACTAGTATGAAATATGACTCTTTATGGCTCACGTTCCATTAGTCATTGGAATGGGATTTCGGAGTCTGGTCATATATATTGTAATAACCACTCCCGGTCAACGCCAGTCAAACCTGCGAAAAAAAGGAAAATTTAAAAATTTTGAGCAGACACTGAATTGAACCGGAATTGGACCCCGAGGGTCATACTGGACTTAAGTTGACCCCGTTATTGACCAAAATGAGTTCCGGGGGACTCAGGGAAACTTTCTGATCAATTTGGGAAATGTTGACTTTTCGCTGGAAAAGTCAACCGAGCGACGTTTTGGTCCATTCGAGGACCGTTTTGGATCCAAAAAGCTTAGCCGTCGTCGCAGCGGTCTTAGTTGAGCCGTTTCCTTGTAGCCCGTGAAGTTTCGTAATTTCTTGGAAAAAGTGCCCGTTCGGGGCCCGAAACGTCCGAATTTCGCGAATCTGATTGGAAAATATCTAGAAGATATTTTCCAAAAAGGTGTGGGACCCACTTGACCACATGTCAACTATGTGGTGGTGTTAGGTTTTTGGACAAGACAAGAGAAGACTTCAATAGTGTTAGTTTATAATTAAGTATTATTTTGTTACTTTTTAAAACAAAACAAAAGGGAAGACAATTGTGAAGTACACGTTCATTATTGGAAAAAATGGAGTTTTGGAGAGAGAAAGGTGAGTTAGAAGAAGGTGAGAAAAGAGAAGGAGAAGTTGAAGGTTTTGGTGATTCCCGTCGATCGAACCGTTGGATCGTCTCAACGATAGAAGATTCAAGCTCACACCGTCTTTCTCTACGGTGAGCACCTAACCGATTTTCGTTTTGTTAAGTTCGAATTTTAGGGTTTGAGTTTAAACGATTCAAATATGGTTGGGTTTTGGTTAGAATTGATTTAAAGATGAATGGTTGAGGTTTGAGTTCGTTAGGAACGTTTTGGGGCAAAAAGGGAATTTTTCCAAGCTTGGCCGGGTGGGGCCCACGTGCTCGGGTGATCGGGTTTTGGGTTTTGGTTAGAATTGATTTAGAACGTTCCCCAGATCATTTATCCACAACCGAATTGAAATTTGGAATAAAATTGGAAAAGTTATAATTAACGGGTTTTAGAAACTTGAAACGGTAATTAATTGACTCGGGAGTCGGAATTAAATTCGGTCAAGTACATTGGGTTCCTTGAACTATTCTAAGACCGTCGAAACGAAAACGGGGGCTTTTGGAGCCCCGGAAGGCAATTTACAAAACCCGGGCAGATTCGCCATGTCGGGCGAATCGGGCCTTGACGGGTCCCTTATCGACAATGTCGAGTAATTGGGAAGTTTGGGAGTGATCGACATTGTCGGGGTTAAGTTTGGGCATCGAGTTTAATGATTTTCAGTTTATTCATGCGGGTTGTTAAGTGCCTTGAATTTGTGTTCTTTTAGATCGTGCCACGGACCGAGGCAAGGGAAAGCTGGGTGAGTGACTGATATCATCACCGGAGCTCGTTGGTTGGCTTTTGGGAGAACACGCACGAGGTAGGGAAAAGTAGCCGGATCTCGGCCCTGACTGGGGAAAGTTAACAGTAGAATTGCATGTGACACCGGGGTGTCGTGGGTTGAGTAGTTTTATTTAAATATTAGAAAAGCATGATACGGGATCGTAGCATTTATTGGAAAAGCATGTGATACTTAGTAGTGTCGTAGGAGCAGAGGACTTAGCGATGTTAGAATTACTGGAGGCATATGACCATGCCCGGAGGTTGTTTGTGAACTTATCGATATTAGGAGTACTGGAGGCATATTATCATGCCCGGAGGTTGATTGAGAAACTGTTGATATTAGGACTGTTGGAGGCTTTGGTTAAGCCGGAGGTTTATTGTTTATTTGGTGTCTTGGGTGGCCTTGAGAGCCCGTGTTATTATTTGTGTTTGGGTGGCCTTGAGAGTCGTGCAATTATTGTTGAGTCTTGGGTGGCCATGAGAGCCCGTATTATTATTTGTGTTTGGGTGGCCATGAGAGCCCGTGTACTAAGGTTGGTGTCTTTGGCTGGCCTGACCGAGTTAGAGTCTCGGGGGAAGTTGCAAGCATTCTTTGGCTGGCTTACTAGTTAGAGTCTCGGTAAGTTGCGAGCGTGTATTATTGTTGAGTTTTGGGTGGCCATGAGTGCATGTGGGGTTGTGAACCCGTGTCTTTACTGTTGGTGGTTTGAGTGGCCGTGAGTGCCTGTGGGGTTGTTGAGCCCGTGAGTTACCGTTGGTGTGTCTTGGGTGGCCATGAGACCCCGTGTTTGACTGTCGAGTCTTGGGTGGCCATGAGAGCCCGTGGTTGACTGTTGAGTCTTGGGTGGCCATGAGAGCCCGTGTTTGACTGTTGAGTCTTGGGTGGCCATGAGGGCCCGTGTTTGACTGTTGGTGTCTAGGGAGGTCGTGTGTGCCCGTGGGGTTGTTGAACCTGTGTCCTTACTGTTGGTGTGTCTTGGGAGGCCGTGAGGGCCTATGGGGTTGTTCAACCCGTGTCTTTATCGTTGGTGTGTCTTGGGAGGCCGTGAGTGCCCGCGGGGCTATTGAGTCCGTGTTTTGTGGTTGGTGTCTTGGGTGGCCATGAGTGCCTGTGGAGTGCGGAACCTGTGTTGTTGCTGTTTGTTGAACTTGCTTGTGATTGTGATTGTGGTTACCTGAGTGAGAGAAGTTGTAAGACAGGTCGACTGCCTGGACCGACTTTGTGTTGGAAAGAGCGAGGGACAGAGAAGTTGTAAGACAGGTCGACTGCCTGGACCGACTTTGTGTTGGAAAGAGCGAAGGACATAGAGGTTACTGAGACAGGTCGACCGCCTGGACCGACTGGGATCGGAAAGGGCGAGATACATAGATGGTTACTGACAGGTCGACCGCCTGGCCCGACTGGGATCGGAAAGGGCGAGAGAGACAGAGATTGGTTACTGAGCAGCTGGTATGCGATCCTTTGTGATCTTGTTTGGTGTGCGATCCTTTGTGATCTTGTTTGGTGTGCGATCCTTTGTGATCTTGGGTGTTGCATGGTGGTCTTTTGAGTCCTTGGAAGAGGTCTTGATCGTTGTGTCGGGTCCACTTTACATGTCAGAGTGTTGAGTTAGTCAAGGAAGGTAACAGTAGGTGTTTGTCAGTCGGAGTACTTGAGTTTGGGACAGTGATCCCCGGAGTTGAGTTTGTCATTGGTGTTACCGACATTGTCTGCTAATTATGCCGTAGTCAGTCTGTTATCCGTGTTGGTGAGCGAACGCTCACCCTTAGCTGCTTTTCCTACAGGTACCGATCGCAGGTTGGGCTAGGTGAGCTCTCAAGGATTGTGGAGCTAGGAGCGGAGTCCGGGTTTTGTCTTTTGAGTCTAGTGACGGATACCTTGTACTTTTGTCCACGTGTTGGGACGTATTTTAAGTTGTAAATTTATTTTGTTGAACTAAACTGGCTTTTTAAAGTGATTTAATGAAAACAGGTTTCAAGTGTTGTATCTTTTTAAATGTTCGCGTCCCGAGTTCGGTTCGCTGAAATTGGGGCGTGACATATATCATGTGGGACATGATATTGGATGACCTGACCTGGATATGTGTCATATATCAAGTCATGAACATATTCAATGTCTTAGCTTTTCATGTATCCTTAGACCAAGGAGTCTTTGTGATTTATATGTGGTAAACAACTGAGTTTGACCTGCGCCTAATGTTGCCTATCACTTGGCTTTCATAACGGCTAGGATTGGCTTGGGAACGAATTGTATGTGAAAGACGATTAAGGAGTATCGTTATGGACATGATATTGGGTATCAAACATTTAGTCATCTCACATATCAGGGAATAGTGATTGAGAATAATAAGAATGACGGGTCTATTCATTATCTCAATCAGGATATCTAGAGACAAAATGTAATAACCACTTCTGGTCAACGTCAGTCAAACCTGCGAAAAACAGGAAAAATTAAAAAATTTAAGACAGACACTTAATTTACCCTAAAATGACCCCGAGGGTCATACCGGACTTAAGTTGACCCCGTTATCGACTAAAATGAGTTCTAGGGGACTCAGGGAAACTTTCTGATCAATTTGGGAAATGTTGACTTTTCGCTGGAAAAGTCAACCGAGCGACGTTTTGGTCCATTCGAGGACCGTTTTGGATCCAAAAAGCTTATTCGTCATTGCAGCGGTCTTAGTTGAGCCGTTTCCTTGTAGCCCGTCAAGTTTCGTAATTTCTTGGGAAAAGTGCCCGTTCAGGGCCCGAAACGTCTGTTTTTCGCGAATCTGATTGGAAAATATCAAGTAGGTATTTTCCAAAAGGTGTGGGACCCACCTTGGCACTTGTCCTAATTGTGGTGGTGTTAGTTTTGGGGGGAAACTAGAGGGGACACTAGGGGTGGCCGGCGACACTTATACAAAAGAAAAAAAAAAGGAAAAAGAGTTAGTTGTTTTGAAATAGAAAGAGAGAAGAAGAGAGTTAGAGAGAGAAGGAGAACGAGAAGAAGAGAGAAGGTTAAAGCTAGGGTTTTGGAAGTTCATCCAACCCTTGGATCGATTCAAAGCAAGAAGAAAACGTCTTCCCCTCGTCTTCCTCTATGGTTTGTACTAAACCGATCGTCGTTTCATTTATTTTTAAAAGCTAGGGTTTCGTTAATATGATTGGGTTAGGGTTGTATTGATGTTAGGGAGGTGTTGGAGACATTTTAGAGGTGTTTGGAGGTGTAATGGCACGTTTTCCGGTGACCGGAGGCTCGGGAGGAGCTCCGGCCACCGTGGGTGGTGGCCGGAGCTGGTACCAGCCACCCCATGGTGGCCGAGCCCCCCCCCCTTGAACCCTAGGGCACGGCCAAGTAGGTTGGGTGGGGCCCACATGCTCGGTTGCTCGGGTTTTAATGTTCGGGTGGTTTAAAACGTTCCCCGGACCATTTATCCTTAACCGAATCGAAAATTGGAATTAAATTGGAAAAGTTGTAATTAACGGGTTTTAGAAACTTTAAACGTTAATTAATTGACTCGGAAGTCGGAATTCGATTCCGTCAAGTACATTGGGTCCCTTGAAATATTCTAAGACCGTAGAAACGAAAACGGGGGCTTTTGGAGCCCCGGAAGGCAATTTACAAAACCGGGCAGATTCGCCATGTCGGGCGAATCGGGCCTTTACGGGTACTTTATCGACAATGTCGAGTAATTGGGAAGTTTGGGAGTGATCGACATTGTCGGGGTTACGTTTGGGCGTTAAGTTTATTAAATTTCGGTTTATGCCTACTAGTTTAAAAGTGCTTTAAAATTGTGTTCTTTCAGATCTTGCTGCGGACCGAGGCAAAGGGAAGCTCGGCGAGTGACTGGGTTTACATCGAGGTTTAGTGGAGCGCTTTTGGAGTTTTATACGAGGTAGGGAAAAGTAGCCGGATCTCGACCCTGATTAGGGAAAGTTAATGGTAGAATTGCATGTGACACCGGGGTGTCGTGGGTTGATTAGGTTTATTTTTTTAAAATATTAGAAAAGCATGATACGGGATTGTAGCGTTTATGAGAAAAGCATGTGACACTTAGTAGTGTCGTAGGAACAGAGAACTTAGCGATATTAGAATTACTGGAGGCATAGGAACAGAGAACTTAGCGATGTATTTAAATTGGTGTCTTGGGTGGCCATGAGAGCCCGTGTATTAAATTGGTGTCTTGGGTGGCCATGAGAGCCCGTGTATTTAAATTGGTGTCTTGGGTGGCCGTGAGTGCCCGTGGTTTACTGTTGGTGTTTTGGGGTGGCCGTGAGTGCCGTGGGGTCGTTGAACCCGAGTTTGACCGTTGGTGTGTCTTGAGTGGCAGTGAGTGCCCGTGGGGTTGTTGAACCCGAGTCTTGACTATTGAGGTGTCTTGAGTGCCTGTGTGATTGAACTTGCCTGTGATTGTGATTGTGGTTACCTGAAGTTGTGAGTTCGAAAGGTCGACAGCCTGATCCGACTTAGTGTCGATGAATTGCGATAGGTCGACAGCCTGATCAGACTTAGTGTCGATGAATTGCGATAGGTCGACAGCCTGATCCGACTTCGTGTCGAGGAATTGCGATAGGTCGATCCTGGACCTGATTGAGATTGATTACTGAGCAACTGGTGTGCGATCCTTTGTGATCTTGTTTGGCGTTGTGTAGTCCTTCTGTCGTGTCCTTGGAGGAGGTCGTCGATAGTTGTGTCGGGTCTACATTGTGTTATCGAGTGTTGAGTCTGTTCAGGAAAGTGACGGGTTTTGGGTAAGTTGAGTACTTGAGTTGGGGACTGTAGTCCCAGTGTTGGGTTTGGTTTTAGTGTTACTGGTTTTATCTACTAATTATGCCATAGTCAATCTGTTATTCGTGGTGGTGAGCGAACGCTCACCCCTAGTTGTTTTTCCTACAGGTATTGATCACCGGACGGACTAGGTTAGCTCTTGAAGTTCATGGAGCTTGGAGCGGAGTCTGGTCTTTATTTTGTTGAGTCTACTGACGGATATTGTACCTTGTCCACTTGTTGGGACATTTTTGTATTGTAAATATTATTATTTTTGATAACTAAATGGAAATATCAGAGTTTTTATTCAAAACAGGTTTCAAGTGTTTTATGTTTTAAATGTTCGCGTCCCGAGTTCGGTTCGCTGAAATTGGGGCGTGACAGCTTGGTATCAGAGCTCGAGGTTTCACACCTCGGACTGTCTGTCACTTAGGTGGGAGAGTCGAGTCAGTGTAGACCTGTCATGTCTTGAGTCTTGTTTGTGCTTGTGCGTATGTTGCAGTATTTTATTGCTGGCATACTGATTGTGTGTGGTTGCGTGAACTGTTTTTAAATTGTCGCGGGTCGACTCATGAGCGCTCCTGTAGTCGAACGTGGCGGTGTTGATGTCAAGTCGGTACAACGTAGTTCGGGGACGCCTGCACCGGGTTGTAACTACGTGATGTCAAGAAAGGAGGTTTTAAGCTAAAAGGGGTGAAAGTTTTAAAATTGTTGGCCCTGTTGGCGTGTTTTGAACTTGATTGGCCATGTGGGCGTGTGTTTTGATTTTGGTTGGCCCGGTGGGCAAGGTTCGACTTTGGTTGGCCCGGTGAGCGGGGGTCGTCGTTGTTGTGGTTGTCGTTTGTTTGACCTTGCCGGTTTGTGTTTTGGTTGAGGTTGGCAGACTCGTGGTTGGTTTGTTTTGTTGCGCGTGTGTTGTTAGTTTGGTGGTCTAGCGCGTGTGTCGTTAATGCCAATTTTAGAGTTAAAACGGGTTGAGTTTCGAGTTGAAGCAAGTTTGGAAAACAGGTCTGCACGAGCGTCACGGATCCCGTCACGGATCCGTCACGGACCAGAGGGTTTTGGTAGGTTTTAGGTCTTTGTCACGGATCCGTGACCCCAACCGTGACGGGGTCTGCCACGGATCCTTGATCCCTGTTTTTGCACCGTCTTGACTTCGCAGTTTTTTTTCGTGTTGTTGTGCGTGGCTTGGTGTGCGTTTATGCGGGCTATTGGAGGTTTCGCTTACGTATTACTATATTTAAAGTATTATAGCGTGAACGATGGGACGTATTAGTGATAAGCGCGCTAGAGTAAGCGTAGACCGCGTGAACGATAGTGTGTTTGAACTGTTGTCTTTATTTGAGTTCGCAAACTGAACATTTGCGTGTATCCGTGCAGAGGATACTGACTATGGCTCGCGGTAGGCGCGGACGAGCAGCGGGAACACGGGGTCGGGCGCCCACGCGAGGCCAGCGGGGACGGTCAGCGGGGACACCGGGGAGGGTGCCAACCGTTGAGCCCGCCGATTACGCGGAGGCGCAGGGCACTCCTGTCGGAGAAGACAGGAGAAGTGACGCGGGGCCGTCTATAGGCACCCCCAGTGTTCCGCCGGTCGCGGACCCTCCAGTTATGACTGCCCTGGATGAGCTGACCAGGACAGTCCAGAGTTTGGTGGCGGTCATCGCCAGCCGAGAGTCGGCTTCGCCAGCACCAGTGGCAGTCGCGGTCCCGGTGAGGGCCGTTCAGACAGAGGATCATCCCTCCCGAGCACTACTAGATTTCCTGAAGCTCGGGATACCTAATTTTGTCGGGGAGCCGAACCCCGACCTAGCCGAGAGGTGGCTAGAGCAGGTCACGCGAGACCTGGATACATCAGGTGTCGAGGATGGCCGTCGCAGGGTATCCTTCGCGGCCCATCAGCTGAGAGACAACGCCTACCACTGGTGGGGGCTTGTGAAGGACATGGTCGGATACGACTACAGCATCTTCCAGGATGTGTTTCTGGCACAGTACTTTCCCGAGTCGGCTCGTCTAGAGCGACATCGGCAGTTCCTAGATCTGGAGCAGGGAGGATTGACAGTGGTGGAATACGAGGCCAGATTCACGGCTTTGACCAGATTCGCGCCGGAGATGGTGATTACTGAGCAGAACCGTTGCCTGCGGTTCTAGGGGGACTGAGACCGGTGATTCGGGACAAGGTCCTCGCCTTGAGACTGCGGAAGTATACAGACCTCGTAGACACCGCAACGACGGTGGAGCAGGGGATCCGGGATGCGATCAGGACCCGCAAGGTTCGACAGCGGCCGACCAGCTTTACAGGGCCGTCAGACTCACGAGACCGGCGGAGGCAGAGGACCACGGGGTTCTTCCGACCACCGCCTCATCAGGGTGGATCGAGACAGCATGGGTCAGTAGCATCAGTGGGACCAGTCGCCTCAGAGAGGAGGCCGATATGCTATCACTGCGGGCAGCCAGGCCACTTACAACGAGATTGCCGGGCGAAGGAAGGGCCCGCGGCACTACCAGCGACTAGCCGGACAGGCCAGGGCTCGGGGTCGAGAGCCGACGAGACCAGCTGTTTCCGGTGCGGCCGGGTGGGACACACTATGGCATGGTGCCGTGAGCCGTTGGGAGCGACATCAGCGTAGCGACCGCAGCAGTCGCGGACAGTACAGTCGCCCAGGGGTCGCCCTCGACAAAGTCAGCAGCCGAGGTCGTCACAGCCTTCTACGAGCGCACCGATTCCGAGACAGCAGCAGAGTCATGGGTATTCAGCAGCCAGTGCGCTGGGTCAGAGGCAGCATGCCTCGCAGGGGAGAGTGTATGCAGTCACCGACTCCAGAGCCCCAGGATCTAGCACGTACCGCGAGACCATCCAGGGTACGTGTTTATTGTATCATTTATGGGCTTTATTCTTGTTTGATACCAGGGTGTCGCACTCTTTTATTTCGTCGGGTTGTGCTGAGAGGTTGGGGCTGAGCTTAGAGCCGTTGAGTCCACCCCTATGCCTGGACACCCCAGTTGGGGGTGGTGCATCGTTGACTAGAGTATGTCGTGCCTGCGAGATTAGAGTCGCAGACTGTCCTTGCCCTGGTGATCTTCTAGTGTTGGGGATGACTACCTTTGATGTGATCTTGGGAATGGATTGGCTGTCGAGGTACCGAGCCAATATCAATTGCTACAGGCGACGAGTGACAGTGACAGTGGGTGGCACGAAGGTGACGTGAGTTCTGGGTAGTAAGAGCGGGGTCCTCCTTTTAGCATTGTCCGCTGAGGAGGAAGTGTCGGCTGTGCAGAGCCGAGAGTTACCGAGAGTGGTATGCGAGTTCCCCGAGGTCTACCCTTAGGAGTTGAGCGGGCTGCCACCGGTTCGTGAGGTGGAGTTCGGGATTGACCTGGTGCCGGGAACGGCGGCGATATCGATGGCGCCTTACAGGTTTGCGCCAGCAGAGTTGACTGAGCTGAAGCGTCAGCTAGAGGAGCTTCAGCAGAAGGGGTTTATCCGTCCGAGTGCATCGCCGTGGGGAGCACCAGCACTCTTCGTGAAGAAGAAGAGTGGAGAGCTACGGATGTGTATAGATTACCGGAAGCTAAACCGGGTTACGGTGAAGAACCGATACCCGATGCCGAGGATCGATGATTTGTTCGACCAGTTGAGAGGGGCGACCTACTTATCAAAGATCGATCTGCGATCCGGTTATTATCAGTTGCGAATCCGTTAGGGGGACGTCGCAAAGACTGCATTCCGGACACGCTATGGGCACTACGAGTTCCTGGTGATGCCATTCGGACTGACGAACGCACCTGCAGCGTTCATGGACCTGATGAACAACATTTTCCGGCCGTACTTAGATCAGTTTGTGGTGGTGTTCGTGGACGACATCCTGATATATTCGCAGAACGAGGCGGCGCATAAGTCACATCTGAGGGCTGTTCTGACACTACTGCGCGAGCATCAGCTATATGCCAACCAGGAGAAGTGCGAGTTCTGGCTCTCTGAGGTGAGATTCCTCGGCCACATCGTGTCCCGTGACGGTATCCTGGTCGATCCTTCGAAGATCGACGCGGTCTCGAAGTAGGCACGGCCCACGAGTGTTTTCGAGATCCGCAGCTTTCTGGGGTTGGCAGGCTACTATCGGCGATTTGTCCAGGATTTTGCACGACTAGCCGCACCAATGACTCTGTTGACTCGCAAAGGAGTCGGGTTTATGTGGACAGAGGACTGTGAGCGTGCATTCGCGGAGTTGAAGACTCGACTGACTACAGCTCCAGTGTTAGTGGTGCCCGAGCGAGGGATCGGTTATGATATGTACTGTGATGCGTCCGGAGAGGGACTGGGCTGCGTACTGATGCAGTTTGGCAGAGTTGTGGCTTATGGCTCCATGCAGTTGAAGACGCACGAGCGCAACTATCCTACCCACGACTTGGAGCTAGCAGCAGTCGTGTTTGCGCTAAAGAGCTGGCGATATTATCTGTATGGCGAGGGGTTTCAGGTGTTCTCGGATCACAAGAGCCTCAAGTACATATTTTCCCAGCGAGACCTGAACATGCGTCAGCGACGGTGGATGGAACTACTCGAGGAGTACGACTTCGAGCTACACTACCATCCGGGCAAGGCGAACGTGGTCACCGACGCCTTGAGTAGGAATTCGGATCCGAGCCTCACCAGCATATCTGTCCGAGAGTGGGACATGATGGGGGAGCTGAGCACGTTCGGGCTTGAGGTAGAGCAGGTTACGGGTGACATGGCCATGTGCTCTTTAGTGTCTCAGCCCTCACTACTTGCCCAAGTGTTGGAGGCGTAGACGGAGTACGTTGAGACGGCACAGATCCGAGAGAGGGTCGTCAACGGCGACGAGGTAGTAGGTTGGGAGATTAGTACAGATTGGGGACTACAGTACCGAGGAGGGCTGTTCGTGCTGGTTAACTATAGAAACGACGTGTTGCGAGAGGCACATCACTCGCGTCTTACGGTGCACCCGGGGGGCACCAAGATGTATCGTGACCTCAGACGACATTTCTGGTGGCGCGGGATGCGGAGAGAACTAGCAGAGTTTGTGTCGAGATGCCTCGTCTGTCAGCAGGTGAAGGTCGAGCATCAGTGTCCAGCGGGATTGTTACAGCCACTACCGATTGCTTAGTGGAAGTGGGAACACATTACGATGGTCTTCTTGTGTGGATTATCGAGATTGCCGAAGGGGAACGACGCCGTGTGGGTGGTAGTCGACCGGTTGACCAAGTCGGCCCACTTCCTGGCTATGAGGATGACTGACCCGGTCGACAAGTTGAGCAGCTTGTATGTTCAGGAGATAGTGCGTCTCCACGGGGTCCCGGTGTCGATAGTGTCTGACAGGGATCCTCGCTTCACGTCTAGGTTTTGGCCGAGTCTGCAGAAGGCATTGGGGACCGAGGTGCTACTCAGTACAGCGCATCATCCCCAGACAGACGGTAAGTCCGAGCGCACTATCCAGATTTTGGAGGACATGTTGCGAGCATGTATGCTGGATTTCAGGGGATCTTGGGAGACCCACCTGCCATTGGCCGAGTTCGCTTACAACAACAGCTTCCAGGCCAGTATCGGGATGGCACCGTTTGAAGCGTTGTATGGGAGGCCATGTCGGTCACCAGTATGTTGGGCAGAGGTGGGGGACAAGAGTCTGCTGGGGCCAGATCTTGTCAGAGAGACGACGGAGAAGGTCGCACTGATCCGCGATCGGTTGAGGACCGCGCAGAGCCGACAGAAGAGTTATGCCGACAGGCGACGTCGACCTCTTGAGTTTGCAGTCGGGGATCACGTGTTCCTGAAGGTGAGGAAGGGGCTGGTGCGGTTCAGACGCAGCGGGGGCAAGTTGGCTCCGAGGTACATTGGCCCGTTCGAGATCTTGGGCAGAGTAGGATTAGTGGCTTATCGTCTGGTGTTGCCACCGCAACTTGGGAGAGTCCATAACGTCTTCCACGTGTCCCAGTTGCGACAGTACAACGCAGACCCCTCCCACGTTATTGAGTGGACTCATATCGAGGTGCCTGACGATGTCTCCTATGAGGAGCAGCCGGTTCGGATCATGGACACACAGGAGCAGGTCCTACGGGGAGGCAAGATTATCCGCTTGGTTTGAGTGCAGTGGAAACATCACGGGGCTGAGTCGGCGTGGGAACGCGAGGACGATGTTCGCGCGAAGTATCCCGGCCTGTTCGACTCCCGAGGTACGTCTGTTTTAAATTTTGTGGACGAAATTCCTTTAAGGGGGGTAGACTGTAATAACCACTTCTGGTCAACGTCAGTCAAAACTGCGAAAAACAGGAAAATTTTAAAATTTTAAGACAGACACTTAATTTAACCTAAAATGACCCCGAGGGTCATACCGGACTTAAGTTGACCCCGTTATCGACTAAAATGAGTTCCAGGGGACTCAGGGCAACTTTCTTATCAATTTGGGAAATGTTGACTTTTCGCTGGAAAAGTCAACCGAGCGACGTTTTGGTCCATTCGAGGACCGTTTTGGATCCAAAAAGCTTAGCCGTCGTCGCAGCGGTCTTAGTTGAGCCGTTTCCTTGTAGCCCGTCAAGTTTCGTAATTTCTTGGGAAAAGTGCCCGTTCGGGGCCCGAAACGTCTGTTTTTCGCGAATCTGATTGGAAAATATCAAGTAGATATTTTCCAAAAGGTGTGGGACCCACCTTGACACTTGTCCTAATTGTGGTGGTGTTAGTTTTGGGGGGAAACTAGAGGGGCCACTAGGGGTGGCCGGAAACACTTATACAAAAGAAGAAAAAAAGGAAAAAGAGTTAGTTGTTTTGAAAAAGAAAGAGAGAAGAAGAGAGTTAGAGAGAGAAGGAGAAGGAGAAGAAGAGAGAAGGTTAAAGCTAGGGTTTTGGAAGTTCATCCAACCCTTGGATCGATTCAAAGCAAGAAGAAAACGTCTTCCCCTCGTCTTCCTCTACGGTTTGTACTAAATCGATCGTCGTTTCATTTATTTTCAAAAGCTAGGGTTTCGTTAATATTATTGGTTTAGGGTTGTATTGAGGTTGGGGAGGTGTTGGAGACATTTTAGAGGTGTTTGGAGGTGTAATGGCACATTTTCCGGTGACCGAAGGCTCGGGAGGAGCTCCGGCCACCGTGGGTGGTGGTCGGCCGGCCATGGGGTGGCTGGCCAGAGCTGGTACCAGCCACCCCATGGTGGCCGAGCCCCCCCCCCCCCCCCTTGAAACCTAGGGCACGGCCAAGTAGGTTGGGTGGGGCCCACGTGCTCGGTTTCTCGGGTTTTAATGTTCGGGTGGTTTAAAACGTTCCCCGGACCATTTATCCTTAACCGAATCGAAAATTGGAATTAAATTGGAAAAGTTGTAATTAACGGGTTTTAGAAACTTTAAACGTTAATTAATTGACTCGGAAGTCGGAATTCGATTCCGTCAAGTACATTGGGTCCCTTGAAATATTCTAAGACCGTAGAAACGAAAACGGGGGCTTTTGGAGCCCCGGAAGGCAATTTACAAAACCGGGCAGATTCGCCATGTCGGGCGAATCGGGCCTTTACGGGTACTTCATCGACAATGTCGAGTAATTGGGAAATTTGGGAGTGATCGACATTGTCGGGGTTACGTTTGGGCGTTAAGTTTATTAAATTTTGGTTTATGCCTACTAGTTTAAAAGTGCTTTAAAATTGTGTTCTTTTAGATCGTGCTGCGGACCGAGGCAAAGGGAAGCTCGGCGAGTGACTGGGTTTACATCGAGGTTTAATGGAGCGCTTTTGGAGTTTTATACGAGGTAGGGAAAAGTAGTCGGATCTCGGCCCTGATTAGGGAAAGTTAATGGTAGAATTGCATGTGACACCGGGGTGTCGTGGGTTGATTAGGTTTATTTTTTTAAAATATTAGAAAAGCATGATACGGGATTGTAGCGTTTATGAGAAAAGCATGTGACACTTAGTAGTGTCGTAGGAACAGAGAACTTAGCGATATTAGAATTACTGGAGGCATAGGAACAGAGAACTTAGCGATGTATTTAAATTGGTGTCTTGGGTGGCCATGAGAGCCCGTGTATTAAATTGGTGTCTTGGGTGGCCATGAGAGCCCGTGTATTTAAATTGGTGTCTTGGGTGGCCGTGAGTGCCCGTGGTTTACTGTTGGTGTTTTGGGGTGGCCGTGAGTGTCGTGGGGTCGTTGAACCCGAGTTTGACCGTTGGTGTGTCTTGAGTGGCAGTGAGTGCCCGTGGGGTTGTTGAACCCGAGTCTTGACTGTTGATGTGTCTTGAGTGGCCTTGAGTGCCTGTGTGATTGAACTTGCCTATGATTGTGATTGTGGTTACCTGAAGTTGTGAGTTCGAAAGGTCGACAGCCTGATCCGACTTAGTGTCGATGAATTGCGATAGGTCGACAGCCTGATCCGACTTAGTGTCGATGAACTGCGATAGGTCGACAGCCTGATCCGACTTAGTGTCGATGAATTGCGATAGGTCGACAGCCTGATCCGACTTCGTGTCGAGGAATTGCGATAGGTCGATCCTGGACCTGATTGAGATTGATTACTGAGCAACTGGTGTGCGATCCTTTGTGATCTTGTTTGGCGTTGTGTAGTCCTTCTGTCGTGTCCTTGGAGGAGGTCGTCGATAGTTGTGTCGGGTCTACATTGTGTTATCGAGTGTTGAGTCCGTTCAGGAAAGTGACGGGTTGTGGGTAAGTTGAGTACTTGAGTTGGGGACTGTAGTCCCGGTGTTGGGTTTGGTTTTAGTGTTACTGGCTTTATCTACTAATTATGCCATAGTCAGTCTGTTATTCGTGGTGGTGAGCGAACGCTCACCCCTAGCTGCTTTTCCTACAGGTACTGATCACCGGACGGACTAGGTTAGCTCTTGAAGTTCATGGAGCTTGGAGCGGAGTCTGGTCTTTATTTTGTTGAGTCTAGTGACGGATATTGTACCTTGTCCACTTGTTGGGACGTTTTTGTATTGTAAATATTATTATTTTTGATAACTAAATGGAAATATCAGAGTTTTTATTCAAAACAGGTTTCAAGTGTTTTATGTTTTAAATGTTCGCGTCCCGAGTTCGGTTCGCTGAAATTGGGGCGTGACAGAAAATGATAGTGACATAGACGATAGAAATGTTAGAATCGACATGAGTCGATTTATTATACAGTGTAAGGAAATTCTGAAGTCTCGTAGTTTCTATTTATGTAGGATCAAGTAAAATGGGATTTTACGTTGATCTATTGACATGCATAAGCATAAGAGGGTCACGCCGTAAGATGAAACTCAATAACATTGTGGAGGAGAATGGCCAAGCAAGATCGTCGAAACGAGATGTGATCAAAACAGGGTTTTAAGTCATGTGCCCGTAAGTAATTAAGACATTACGGATCGAGACAAGACCGAAAGTCTTGGGAACGATCTCGTCGGATAATGTTGCACATATCCAGGATGGAAGTCGAGGGAGGAGATGAGCACATCACGGGATCTCATCAGGAATGGCCACGGGCCATCACCCGCGAGGCCCATGCTACTAAAGGCCCAAGGAACCAACTAGTTAGGTCTTAACTAAATTGTTCTAACGAATTAGTTAAGTTAGGTAGTTGGTGATAAGATTGGACCCTCAATCCACCAACTCTATACCAACTCCTAACACTTTACACCATCCTTGTCCTAGTATACTCTTTTGTTGATGGGATTACATTATATAAGTGACATCCTTATCAACATAAGACATAACACACAAAAGGAAGAGCAAGAACACCCCATTCTCTCCCTAGAAGTTTCGCCCAACACTCTCTTCTCCTCCATTTTTTGTGTTCCTGAGTCCTCTAAGCTTAGAGCTACGTGGCTTTGATTTCTAGGAGGATATGTAGTCGCCTTGGAGACTCAAGCCGGATCATTCCTTACCCAGTGTTCTTGATTTGGTAAGAAATGGTGATTTCGATTTTGTTTTGTGAATCTAATCGTGGTAGTTATTTATGTATAGTCTCGAGTTTTTTGCTTCCGCTGCGATTGTATATTCATACTATCTATCGAGACCCAATAATTACAATGTCATTAAGGGAAAAGGGTAGTGAATGAATTGGTGCAAAAGAGATCAGTTTTTTCTTGGCGACCACCCCCAATCAGTTTTTTCTTCCGCTGAGATGATTTGTCCAACTTGTTTTCACCGCAACGTCGACTAAGGTATGTGGTGGTTGTACCTCCGTTTACTACCACTGACTGATCGGGATTATCTTTGGGCAGGTTCAACACTCCAACGATGATCTCGGATCTGGCGCCCTCCTCTGTGTTGGATCAGCCAGCTTCATCGGAACGGACCCCATTGGCTTTAGAAATAGTAAATCCGATTTATTTTCGTGAGTTTTCCATGATTTCGAACTCGAGTGTTGGCATTTTTGCGGGAAAAAAATAATTCGTTTATCAAAGGGAAGGAGTGAGATGGATTCGTTCTACGGGATTGAGTGGTGTGAGCTCCAGAGCTGGCACTGGTAGGGAGGATGGTCGTGCTCTAGTTCATGAAAAAAATTTCTTCCAGGTTTGGGGCTTTTGGTGTGAGTTCAAGTGAGAAGACAGTGAAGACAACTCAGGTGGTTAGAGATCACTTAAACGTAGTTGAGAGGGGTTTGACATCAGCTAGGGCGGCGATCAGACCAAGGTCTTTGTCTGTAATTTTCCTTACGGGTCAAAGATTGACTAGTTTTGTTCTTACTTCGAAAAATATGGAGAAGTGGATTCTTTTCTTCACCGACATCCCAATAGTCGGGGGAGGTATTTTGGTATTCTCCAAACGAAATCTAATTCAAAGCATTGAAGATCATCATGAGTCAAAATGGGGTAAAAATAAACGACTTCATCCTAATTCTGGGTCTTTCTTGGCCGGAGGAGCCATCATATCAAGTTAAAAAGGATTCCCTTGAAGTTTGGAAGGAGGTGGCTAGATCTCCATATTCTGCAAAACACGTAACAGAAGGTGTATTTCCCTATTTTTGTATCGGAACGATAGATGAGGCACGACGTAAGTGTATTTAGAGGGGAGTTATTAGCATTGCAAGGACTAATGCTTCTCCAGAAGCTTTTCGGACAAATATGGTGAAAAAGGAAGCTCATGACATTGAGATTATAAGTTTTTGTGGTCGGGTATTCTTATTAAAATGTTCTGACCCGGTGTGTGAGGCAACCTTGAGGGAGACAAAGTGGTCCTGGTCCTGGGCAAGTAATTGGCTTGAGTTGGCAAGACTAGATGGTTAGTTTGCCCTATAGGGTGGGTATTGATATTTGTTCAAGGTGTCGGACCTTCCACCTCATGGGTGTAATAATCTAGGTACTTTGAATATATTTGGGGGGGGAGGTTGCGGAGGCTTTATCGGCCCGAGCAGAGATGGATGGTATGGATTTTCTAATTTCTGCGTTTGGTTTGGTGCGCACAAGGAAGAAATTGGAAGGTTCAACTCGAATGGTGGTCAACCTTGTGGTGGATTATTTCAATATCGATAGCTCCGACGGCTTTAGACGAGGTCGATCATCATTTAAGCAAAGATTCAGTCAACGGAAGGGAAATCAAGGCGGCGGAACATAAGTTTCTGATCCCCCCAACTCAAGATTTTGGTGTAGACAAGGGGGTTGAGGAACTGTACTCACCTGACACTGGTTTCAATCCGATAATCAGACTGTTGAGCTTTCAGTTGCAGTTGTTGAGGTGAACACTATTGTAGTTCCTCTCAAGGTTCGGAGAGGTAGACCACCAAAATCTTCTACGTACTATCGTCGACCAATCTTGCTCCAAGGTTTGATCGTTCAATAGGGAGAGGTGTGTGGAGGTTGGCTAGAGTTCTAGACTCCAACTTACCTACAAGAAGGACTAGAACGATCCTTATACCCATGTCAAGAGGGTCATAAATAAATTTATTAAGTCATGTGATATTTTCCTTGATCAATAAGAACTTAGGATATGGATGTTCCTTAAAAATTCCTTGACGATCCACACTTGAGTTCATAGGAAGAGGAGTGGTATGGAGACGATAACTCGTAGTTCTCTCAAAGGTGGGTCGAGGGACGTGTGTTGTCTTAGTGGGCATATGTCTTGTAGGAGGGACCTGGATAGCTGACTTATCTGGTTTTGATCAATCGTGGCATTGGATATTTTGGTGGTAAGGTTTTGGTTTTTGGTGGTACTGATTTTGGTTCTGTTTCTTTTTAGAGGCTTGTTTCTTTTCACGATGGGTTGTGCCCATTTTCATCTCCCATTAAGTTGAGATCCCTTTGTAATCGTTTTCTAGTCGTCCGAACTTTTTGAGTTCCTCTTAATCTTTGAGTGTGAATTTCTCTTAATAAAAACACATCTTATAAAAAAAAGTTATTTTTTTAATAATAATAAACTGGTGCAAAATAAGGTTAGACTGAACTGTGAAGAAGGTATTAAAGTTTCACATCATGTTCAATGAGTTGGACTTAAAGTTGAGTACATAGAACATTCAAGCCATACGAGAGGACCACCTAGGTTTTATGACAATAAAAGGCAAATGAAGTAGATATATGCAAATTATGTAAAAGGTCTGAACATTTCCAAAAAGCTTGCCCAATAAGAAAAGGATGATTTTAAAAAAGAGGTAACTCATAGGTTTCGTAACTTTTTTTCAATTCATAGAAAACATGGTGGATTGATAGCAATGCTAATGTCCATATTTTAAATTTCATGCAGGGATTTCTTAACTCAAACCGTATGCCCGTGTGATTTTTTATACATTGAAATTGAGACAAAGCACTCGTGGAAGTTACTTACACTTACCGTCTCATTTTGGAAAGAAGATTTTGCTTATATTTATTTTAGACTATTTGTTTTCCATATATTTCTCGTAATTTAGTTTCAATTAGCAAACTTGATCTCATTAAGTTGAGATCCCTTTGTAATCGTTTTCTAGTCGTCCGAACTTTTTGAGTTCCTCTTAATCTTTGAGTGTGAATTTCTCTTAATAAAAACACATCTTATAAAAAAAAGTTATTTTTTTAATAATAATAAACTGGTGCAAAATAAGGTTAGACTGAACTGTGAAGAAGGTATTAAAGTTTCACATCATGTTCAATGAGTTGGACTTAAAGTTGGGTACATAGAACATTCAAGCCATACAAGAGGACCACCTAGGTTGGATGACAAT
The DNA here is from genome assembly GCA_963921825.1 of Erodium maritimum. NCBI lineage: Eukaryota > Viridiplantae > Streptophyta > Magnoliopsida > Geraniales > Geraniaceae > Erodium > Erodium maritimum. The sequence continues at coordinate 93,887,625 of OY997588.1, read as the reverse complement.
AAAAGGCAAATGAAGTAGATATATGCAAATTATGTAAAAGGTCTGAACATTTCCAAAAAGCTTGCCCAATAAGAAAAGGATGATTTGAAAAAAGAGGTAACTCATAGGTTTCGTAACTTTTTTTCAATTCATAGAAAACATGGTGGATTGATAGCAATGCTAATGTCCATATTTTAAATTTCATGCATGGATTTCTTAACTCAAACCGTATGCCCGTGTGATTTTTTATACATTGAAATTGAGACAAAGCACTCGTGGAAGTTACTTACACTTACCGTCTCATTTTGGAAAGAAGATTTTGCTTATATTTATTTTAGACTATTTGTTTTCCATATATTTCTCGTAATTTAGTTTCAATTAGCAAACTTGATCCCATTAAGTTGAGATCCCTTTGTAATCGTTTTCTAGTCGTCCGAACTTTTTGAGTTCCTCTTAATCTTTGGGTGTGAATTTCTCTTAATAAAAACACATCTTATAAAAAAAAGTTATTTTTTTAATAATAATAAACTGGTGCAAAATAAGGTTAGACTGAATTGTGAAGAAGGTATTAAAGTTTCACATCATGTTCAATGAGTTGGACTTAAAGTTGGGTACATAGAACATTCATGCCATACGAGAGGACCACCTAGGTTGGATGACAATAAAGGGCAAATGAAGTAGATATATGCAAATTATGTAAAAGGTCTGAACATTTCCAAAAAGCTTGCCCAATAAGAAAAGGATGATTTGAAAAAAGAGGTAACCCATAGGTTTCGTAACTTTTTTTCAATTCATAGAAAACATGGTGGATTGATAGCAATGCTAATGTCCATATTTTAAATTTCATGCAGGGATTTCTTAACTCAAACCGTATGCCCGTGTGATTTTTTATACATTGAAATTGAGACAAAGCACTCGTGGAAGTTACTTACACTTACCGTCTCATTTTGGAAAGAAGATTTTGCTTATATTTATTTTAGACTATTTGTTTTCCATATATTTCTCGTAATTTAGTTTCAATTAGCAAACTTGATCCCATTAAGTTGAGATCCCTTTGTAATCGTTTTCTAGTCGTCCGAACTTTTTGAGTTCCTCTTAATCTTTGAGTGTGAATTTCTCTTAATAAAAACACATCTTATAAAAAAAAGTTATTTTTTTAATAATAATAAACTGGTGCAAAATAAGGTTAGACTGAACTGTGAAGAAGGTATTAAAGTTTCACATCATATTCAATGAGTTGGACTTAAAGTTGGGTACATAGAACATTCAAGCCATACGAGAGGACCACCTAGGTTGGATGACAATAAAGGGAAAATGAAGTAGATATATGCAAATTATGTAAAAGGTCTGAACATTTCCAAAAAGCTTGCCCAATAAGAAAAGGATGATTTGAAAAAAGAGGTAACTCATAGGTTTCGTAACTTTTTTTCAATTCATAGAAAACATGGTGGATTGATAGCAATGCTAATGTCCATATTTTAAATTTCATGCAGGGATTTCTTAACTCAAACCGTATGCCCGTGTGATTTTTTATACATTGAAATTGAGACAAAGCACTCGTGGAAGTTACTTACACTTACCGTCTCATTTTGGAAAGAAGATTTTGCTTATATTTATTTTAGACTATTTGTTTTCCATATATTTCTCGTAATTTAGTTTCAATTAGCAAACTTGATCCCATTAAGTTGAGATCCCTTTGTAATCGTTTTCTAGTCGTCCGAACTTTTTGAGTTCCTCTTAATCTTTGGGTGTGAATTTCTCTTAATAAAAACACATCTTATAAAAAAAAGTTATTTTTTTAATAATAATAAACTGGTGCAAAATAAGGTTAGACTGAACTGTGAAGAAGGTATTAAAGTTTCACATCATGTTCAATGAGTTGGACTTAAAGTTGGGTACATAGAACATTCAAGCCATACGAGAGGACCACCTAGGTTGGATGACAATAAAAGGCAAATGAAGTAGATATATGCAAATTATGTAAAAGGTCTGAACATTTCCAAAAAGCTTGCCCAATAAGAAAAGGATGATTTGAAAAAAGAGGTAACTCATAGGTTTCGTAACTCTTTTTCAATTCATAGAAAACATGGTGGATTGATAGCAATGCTAATGTCCATATTTTAAATTTCATGCAGGGATTTCTTAACTCAAACCGTATGCCCGTGTGATTTTTTATACATTGAAATTGAGACAAAGCACTCGTGGAAGTTACTTACACTTACCGTCTCATTTTGGAAAGAAGATTTTGCTTATATTTATTTTAGACTATTTGTTTTCCATATATTTCTCGTAATTTAGTTTCAATTAGCAAACTTGATCCCATTAAGTTGAGATCCCTTTGTAATCATTTTCTAGTCATCCGAACTTTTTGAGTTCCTCTTAATCTTTGGGTGTGAATTTCTCTTAATAAAAACACATCTTATAAAAAAAAGTTATTTTTTTAATAATAATAAACTGGTGCAAAATAAGGTTAGACTGAACTGTGAAGAAGGTATTAAAGTTTCACATCATGTTCAATGAGTTGGACTTAAAGTTGGGTACATAGAACATTCAAGCCATACGAGAGGACCACCTAGGTTGGATGACAATAAAAGGCAAATGAAGTAGATATATGCAAATTATGTAAAAAGTCTGAATATTTCCAAAAAGCTTGCCCAATAAGAAAAGGATGATTTGAAAAAAGAGGTAACTCATAGGTTTCGTAACTTTTTTTCAATTCATAGAAAACATGGTGGATTGATAGCAATGCTAATGTCCATATTTTAAATTTCATGCAGGGATTTCTTAACTCAAACCGTATGCCCGTGTGATTTTTTATACATTGAAATTGAGACAAAGCACTCGTGGAAGTTACTTACACTTACCGTCTCATTTTGGAAAGAAGATTTTGCTTATATTTATTTTAGACTATTTGTTTTCCATATATTTCTCGTAATTTAGTTTCAATTAGCAAACTTGATCCCATTAAGTTGAGATCCCTTTGTAATCGTTTTCTAGTCGTCCGAACTTTTTGAGTTCCTCTTAATCTTTGGGTGTGAATTTCTCTTAATAAAAACACATCTTATAAAAAAAAGTTATTTTTTTAATAATAATAAACTGGTGCAAAATAAGGTTAGACTGAACTGTGAAGAAGGTATTAAAGTTTCACATCATGTTCAATGAGTTGGACTTAAAGTTGGGTACATAGAACATTCATGCCATACGAGAGGACCACCTAGGTTGGATGACAATAAAGGGCAAATGAAGTAGATATATGCAAATTATGTAAAAGGTCTGAACATTTCCAAAAAGCTTGCCCAATAAGAAAAGGATGATTTGAAAAAAGAGGTAACCCATAGGTTTCGTAACTTTTTTTCAATTCATAGAAAACATGGTGGATTGATAGCAATGCTAATGTCCATATTTTAAATTTCATGCAGGGATTTCTTAACTCAAACCGTATGCCCGTGTGATTTTTTATACATTGAAATTGAGACAAAGCACTCGTGGAAGTTACTTACACTTACCGTCTCATTTTGGAAAGAAGATTTTGCTTATATTTATTTTAGACTATTTGTTTTCCATATATTTCTCGTAATTTAGTTTCAATTAGCAAACTTGATCCCATTAAGTTGAGATCCCTTTGTAATCGTTTTCTAGTCGTCCGAACTTTTTGAGTTCCTCTTAATCTTTGGGTGTGAATTTCTCTTAATAAAAACACATCTTATAAAAAAAAGTTATTTTTTTAATAATAATAAACTGGTGCAAAATAAGGTTAGACTGAACTGTGAAGAAGGTATTAAAGTTTCACATCATGTTCAATGAGTTGGACTTAAAGTTGGGTACATAGAACATTCATGCCATACGAGAGGACCACCTAGGTTGGATGACAATAAAGGGCAAATGAAGTAGATATATGCAAATTATGTAAAAGGTCTGAACATTTCCAAAAAGCTTGCCCAATAAGAAAAGGATGATTTGAAAAAAGAGGTAACCCATAGGTTTCGTAACTTTTTTTCAATTCATAGAAAACATGGTGGATTGATAGCAATGCTAATGTCCATATTTTAAATTTCATGCAGGGATTTCTTAACTCAAACCGTATGCCCGTGTGATTTTTTATACATTGAAATTGAGACAAAGCACTCGTGGAAGTTACTTACACTTACCGTCTCATTTTGGAAAGAAGATTTTGCTTATATTTATTTTAGACTATTTGTTTTCCATATATTTCTCGTAATTTAGTTTCAATTAGCAAACTTGATCCCATTAAGTTGAGATCCCTTTGTAATCGTTTTCTAGTCGTCCGAACTTTTTGAGTTCCTCTTAATCTTTGGGTGTGAATTTCTCTTAATAAAAACACATCTTATAAAAAAAAGTTATTTTTTTAATAATAATAAACTGGTGCAAAATAAGGTTAGACTGAACTGTGAAGAAGGTATTAAAGTTTCACATCATGTTCAATGAGTTGGACTTAAAGTTGGGTACATAGAACATTCATGCCATACGAGAGGACCACCTAGGTTGGATGACAATAAAGGGCAAATGAAGTAGATATATGCAAATTATGTAAAAGGTCTGAACATTTCCAAAAAGCTTGCCCAATAAGAAAAGGATGATTTGAAAAAAGAGGTAACCCATAGGTTTCGTAACTTTTTTTCAATTCATAGAAAACATGGTGGATTGATAGCAATGCTAATGTCCATATTTTAAATTTCATGCAGGGATTTCTTAACTCAAACCGTATGCCCGTGTGATTTTTTATACATTGAAATTGAGACAAAGCACTCGTGGAAGTTACTTACACTTACCGTCTCATTTTGGAAAGAAGATTTTGCTTATATTTATTTTAGACTATTTGTTTTCCATATATTTCTCGTAATTTAGTTTCAATTAGCAAACTTGATCCCATTAAGTTGAGATCCCTTTGTAATCGTTTTCTAGTCGTCCGAACTTTTTGAGTTCCTCTTAATCTTTGGGTGTGAATTTCTCTTAATAAAAACACATCTTATAAAAAAAAGTTATTTTTTTAATAATAATAAACTGGTGCAAAATAAGGTTAGACTGAACTGTGAAGAAGGTATTAAAGTTTCACATCATGTTCAATGAGTTGGACTTAAAGTTGGGTACATAGAACATTCATGCCATACGAGAGGACCACCTAGGTTGGATGACAATAAAGGGCAAATGAAGTAGATATATGCAAATTATGTAAAAGGTCTGAACATTTCCAAAAAGCTTGCCCAATAAGAAAAGGATGATTTGAAAAAAGAGGTAACCCATAGGTTTCGTAACTTTTTTTCAATTCATAGAAAACATGGTGGATTGATAGCAATGCTAATGTCCATATTTTAAATTTCATGCAGGGATTTCTTAACTCAAACCGTATGCCCGTGTGATTTTTTATACATTGAAATTGAGACAAAGCACTCGTGGAAGTTACTTACACTTACCGTCTCATTTTGGAAAGAAGATTTTGCTTATATTTATTTTAGACTATTTGTTTTCCATATATTTCTCGTAATTTAGTTTCAATTAGCAAACTTGATCCCATTAAGTTGAGATCCCTTTGTAATCGTTTTCTAGTCGTCCGAACTTTTTGAGTTCCTCTTAATCTTTGAGTGTGAATTTCTCTTAATAAAAACACATCTTATAAAAAAAAGTTATTTTTTTAATAATAATAAACTGGTGCAAAATAAGGTTAGACTGAACTGTGAAGAAGGTATTAAAGTTTCACATCATATTCAATGAGTTGGACTTAAAGTTGGGTACATAGAACATTCAAGCCATACGAGAGGACCACCTAGGTTGGATGACAATAAAGGGAAAATGAAGTAGATATATGCAAATTATGTAAAAGGTCTGAACATTTCCAAAAAGCTTGCCCAATAAGAAAAGGATGATTTGAAAAAAGAGGTAACTCATAGGTTTCGTAACTTTTTTTCAATTCATAGAAAACATGGTGGATTGATAGCAATGCTAATGTCCATATTTTAAATTTCATGCAGGGATTTCTTAACTCAAACCGTATGCCCGTGTGATTTTTTATACATTGAAATTGAGACAAAGCACTCGTGGAAGTTACTTACACTTACCGTCTCATTTTGGAAAGAAGATTTTGCTTATATTTATTTTAGACTATTTGTTTTCCATATATTTCTCGTAATTTAGTTTCAATTAGCAAACTTGATCTCATTAAGTTGAGATCCCTTTGTAATCGTTTTCTAGTCGTCCGAACTTTTTGAGTTCCTCTTAATCTTTGGGTGTGAATTTCTCTTAATAAAAACACATCTTATAAAAAAAAGTTATTTTTTTAATAATAATAAACTGGTGCAAAATAAGGTTAGACTGAACTGTGAAGAAGGTATTGTAATAACCACTCCCGGTCACTCTCAGTCAAACCTGCGAAAAACAGGAAAATTTAAAATTTTTAAGACAGACACTTAACTTAACTTAAATTGACCCCGAGGGCCATACCGGACTTAAGTTGACCCCGTTATCGACTAAAATGAGTTACGGGGGACTCAGGACAACTTTCTGGTCAATTTGGGAAAGATTGATTTTTCGCTGGAAAAGTCACCCGAGCGACGTTTTGGTCCATTCGAGGACCGTTTTGGACCCGAAAAGCTTAGCCGTCGTCGTAGCGGTCTTAGTTGGGCCGTTTCCTTGAAGCCCGTCCAGTTTAAAAAATTTTTGGGAAAAGTGCCCGTTCGGGGCCCGAAACGTCCTTTTTTCGCGAATCTGATTGGAAAATATCAACTAGATATTTTCCAAAAGGTGTGGGACCCACCTTGACACATGTCAACTACTTGGTGGAGTTAGTTTTGGGGGGAAAATGGATGGTTGTGGTGTGTTGGCCGAAACACATGGTTAAAGGGGGGAAAGTTGTGTTTTGTGTTAGTTATTTTAATTAGAAAAGAAGAAGAGAGAGTTTAGAGAGAGAAGGAGAAGAAGAAGAAGAAGGAAGAGAGGGAAGTTAGGGTTTGGAGGAAAATCAAACCTTTGGATCGTCTTGAAGCAGAGAGCAATCACGTTCCCCTCATTCTCCTCTACGGTAATACCCGAACCGATTCTCGTTTCGATTATTTTCAAGAGCTAGAGTTTGATTATAAAATTTGGTTTAGGGTTGTGTAGAGATTAGAGAGGTGTTGGAGACGTTTTAGAGGTGTTTGGGAGAGAAACTTCACGTTTTCCGGTGACCGGAGGCTCGGGAGGAGCTCCGGCCACCGTGGGTGGTGGCCGGCCGGCCATGTGGTGGCTGGCCGGAGGTGGCAGCAGCCACCACTTGGTGGCCGAGCCCCTCCCTCAAACCCTAGGGTCTCGGCCAAGCCTCTTGGGTGGGGCCCACGTGCTCGGTTGCTCGGGTTTTAATGTTCGGGTGGTTTAAAACGTCCCCCGGACCACTTATTCCTAATCGAATCGAAATTTGGAATTAATTTGGAGAAGTTGTAATTAACGGGTTTTGGGAAACTTTAAACGTTAATTAATTGATTTATAAGTCGGAATTCGATTCCGTCAAGTGCGTTGAGTTCCTTGATTTATTCTAAGACCGTAGAAATGAAATTGGGGACTTTTGGAGCCCCGGAAGGCAATTAACCAAAACCGGGCAGATTCGCCATGTCGGGCGAATCTGGCCCTTACGGGTCCTTTTTCGGCAATATCGAATAATTGGGAAGTTTGGGAGTGATCGTCTTTGTCGGGGTTACGTTTGGGCGTTAAGTTTATTAATTTTCGGTTTATTCGTACTAGTTTAAAAGTACTTTGAATTTGTGTTCTTTTAGATCGTGCTACGGACCGAGGCAAGGGAAAGCTCGGCGAGTGACTAGGTCCACTTCGGGTTTTGTTGGAGCGCTTTTGGATCTATATACGAGGTAGGGAAAAGTAGCCGGATCTCGGCCCTGATTAGGGAAAGTTAATAGTAGAATTGCATGTGACACCGGGGTGTCGTGGGTTGAGTAGATTTATTTAATTATTAGAAAAGCATGATACGGGATTGTAGCGTTCAAGAGAAAAGCATGTGACACTTAGTAGTGTCGTAGGAACAGAGAACTTAGCGATAATTGAATTACTGGAGGCATATGACCATGCCCGGAGGTTGTTTGTGAAACTAGTGATTTTAGGACCGTTGGAGGCATCGAGTATGCCGGAGGTTGTCGTGCGTTTTATTTAATTGTTGAGTTTGGGTGGCCTTGAGAGCCTGTATTTAATTGTTGAGTTTGGGTGGCCTTGAGAGCCCGTATTTAATTGTTGAGTTTGGGTGGCCTTGAGAGCCCGTATTTAATTGTTGAGTCGGGGTGGCCATGAGAGCCGTGTATTTAATTTGGTGTCTTGAGTGGCAGTGAGTGCCCGTGGGGTTGTTGAACCCGAGTCTTGACTGTTGAGGTGTCTTGAGTGGCCTTGAGTGCCTGTGTGATTGAACTTGCCTGTGATTGTGATTGTGGTTACCTGGGGTGGTGAGTTCTAAAGGTCGACAGCCTGATCCGACTTAGTGTCGATGAATTGCGAGTTCTAAAGGTCGACAGCCTGATCCGACTTAGTGTCGATGAATTGCGAGTTCTAAAGGTCGACAGCCTGATCCGACTTAGTGTCGATGAATTGCGAGTTCTAAAGGTCGACAGCCTGATCCGACTTAGTGTCGATGAATTGCGAGTTTTAAAGGTCGACAGCCTGATCCGACTTAGTGTCGAGGAATTGCGAGTTTGAAAGGTCGACAGCCTGATCCGACTTCGTGTCGAGGAATTGCGATAGGTCGAACCCTGACCTGATTGAGATTGGTTACTGAGCAGCTGGTGTGCGATCCTTTGTGATCTTGTTTGGTGTTGTGTCGTTTCGTTCGAGTCCTTGAGGAGGTCGTCGATAGTTGTGTCGGATCTACACTGTTTTTATCGAGTGTCGAGTCTGTTGAGGAAGGTGACGGGTTGTGGGTCAGTTGAGTACTTGAGTTGGGGACTGTAGTCCCGGCGTTGGGTTTGGTTTTAGTGTTACTGGCTTTTCTGCTAATTATGCCATAGTCAGTCTGTTATCCGTGGAGGTGAGCGAACGCTCACCCCTAGCTGCTTTTCCTACAGGTACTGATCACCGGACGGACTAGGTTAGCTCTTGAAGTTCATGGAGCTTGGAGCGGAGTCTGGTCTTTACTTTTGTTGAGTCTAGTAACGGATGTTGTACCTTGTCCACTTGTTGGGACGTTTTTGTATTGTAAATACTATTATTTTGAGAAGTAAATGGAAATGTCAAAGCTTTTATTGAAAACAGGTTTCAAGTGTTCATGTTTTTAAACGTTCGCGTCCCTAGTTCGGTTTACTGAAATTGGGGCGTGACAGCTTGGTATCAGAGCTCGAGGTTTCACACCTCGGACTGTCCGTCAATTAGGTGGGGAGGGTCGAGTCAGTGTAGACCCGTAGTGTTGTGAGTCCTGTTTGTGTATTGCTGCGTGAAAAGTTTTTAAGCTGTCGCGGGTTGACTCAGGAGCGCTCCTGTAGTCGAACGTGACGGTGCTGATATCAAGTCGGTACAACGTAGTCGGGGACGCCTGGACCGGGTTGTAACTGCGTGATGTCAAGTATGAGGTTTTAAAAAAAATGAAGCGGAGAAAGTTTTAAAAATGGTTGGCCCTGTGGGCGTGTGTGTAAGACTGGTTGGTCCGGTGAGCGTGTTTTGATTTTGTTTGACGCTGTGGGCGTGTGTGTTTGATTGTGCTTGGCCCGGTGGGCGTGGTTCGGTGTTGGTTGGCCCGGTGGGCGTGTATTGTTGTTACTCGGCCGTGTTGGCTTGTGTTTGAGGTCAGTCTTGAGTTGCCGTAACTGTGTTATGTGTTTGGTGGTCGTTGTTTGCGACGTACTAGTGTACGGGTCGCTATTAGCCGGGAAAGTTACGAATACCCTAGGGTAGACATAGCGGGTGTAAGTAGTGCGAAATTATCACCGCTAGGAAATCGGGGTCACTGGTTTGGCCCAGGAGGTGAAATGGGCAGGACGGAGTACCGGCCCGGTAGGTGAGACGGAACGGTTTGGACGCCGGCCCGGTAAGGGGCGCGGCAGAGTTCGGACGCCGGCCCGGTAAGCGGCCCGGCACGGTTTGGTTGTCGGCCCGGTAAGGGGCACGACACGGGTTAGGTGCCGGCCCGGTAGGGGGCGCGACAGGGCCTTGGTGTCGGCCCGGTATGGGGAACGGCCCGGCTTGGTTACCGGCCCGGAAGGTGGCACGGCCCGGGTCGTGTGCCGGATCGGTCCAGCCGGTTATCTTCAAAAAAATTCGTTGTTTCGTTGTGCGTTTAGGTTCGGTGTTGTGTGACTCGGTTCACGTTCGTGTGGTTTGAGCGTTGGTTTTACGTGACTGTGTTCGCGGTTGTGGGTTGTAAAGGCCGTAGGCTCGGTGTTAAGTTATGAGGGCTTGGGTTCGAGATTCATCGATAACGTACGGTAGTAGTACAATGCCTCGGTATGAGAGTCTCACCACGGAGAGAGGTTAGGGTTGGTGCGCTGCGGTGCCATGCGAACCAGGTTTTCCCTATGTAAACGAGTGTTCGAGTTTTCCCTCGCGTGAACGGGTGATTGAGGTTTCCTTCACGCGAGTGGGTTAATTGAGGTTCCCTACACGATCGAGTAACTGGGGTATCGATATTGTGAGCAACAATGTTGGCTTAGTTGAGGACATGATCCCCGTTTGAGGTTTCCCTACGTGATCGGGTCTTTGGGGTATTGAGGTTGTGAACAATAGTGATCACTGATTTGAGGAAGTGTTCCCCGTGTCGAGTTTTATCTTACGTAAGCGAGTACTTGAGGTGTTGATAGCGTGAGCAGTGTGACGTTTTGCATCAGGTTTTGAGGTAGTGGTCTGCCCTGGTTAGATCGGTAAGTCTTTAGTGCTTTACTAGTATGCCATAATCGAACGGGTGTCCGTGGAGGTGAGCATAACGCTCATCCCCTTTACTACTTTTCCCGCAAGGGACGAGTAGCGAACACTGGTTTGGTTGCGGAAAGTTACAAGTAATGCCTAGAGGACCGTGTGAGGGTTACACTAGACCTTACCAGGGTAACTAATGGAGTGGGTGTTCGGTTTCCGTTTTGGGCGTCAGTTTCATTGGATGTCGGGTTATCACACTCGTTGTTCGTCGAGTTGTGCTGAGAGGTTGGGGCTGAGTTTAGAGCCGTTGAGTCCACCCCTGCGTCGTGACACGTCGGTTGGTGGTGGGGTGGTGTTAACTAGGGTCTGTCGTGCCTGCGGAGTTAGAGAAGCGAACCGGTACAAGAGGTTCGAGAGAGGGCTCCTCAACCCGAGGATCGGGTATGTTGGGAGTTGGTAGGCACGACGACGATAGTGGAGCGAGGTCTTAGAGAGACCGCGAGGGTCCGTGAGTTTTAGCAGCGACTGAGCTTGTGCGTGTATCCGTGGGAAGGATACACACGAAATGACCGCCTTGACGTGATCCTGGGAATGGATTGGCGAGCGAAGTACCAAGTCATTATCGCCTGTTACAGGCGACGAGTGACGGTGTCAACAGGCAACACGAAAGGTTCGTGTATTCTTGGCAGTAGGATCGGAGTTTCTCCTGTCGGCTTGTCTGTAGTAAAGGAAGTATCGGCCGAGCAGAGCCGAGGATTACCGCGAGTGGCGTGCGAGTTCCCCGAGGTCTTCCCTAAGGAATTGAGCAGGTTGCCACCAGTTCGTGAGGTGGATTTCAGGATTGACCTGGTGCCGGGAACGGCAGCGATATCGATGGCGCCTTACAGGTTCGCGCCAGCCGAGTTGACCGAGCTGAAGGGTCAGCTCGAGGAACTTCGGGAGAAGGGGCTTATTCGTCCGAGCACATCGCCGTGGGGAGCGCCAGCACTCTTCGTGAAGAAGAAGAGTGGAGAGCTTCGGATGTGCATGGACTACCGGAAACTGAACTGGGTTACGGTGAATGACCGATGCCCGATGCCGAAAATTGATGACCTGTTCTACCAGTTGAGAGGGTCGACGTATTTCTCGAAGATCGACCTGCGATCCGGATACTACCAGTTGCGAGTCCGAGAGGGGGACGTCGCAAGGACTGCATTCCGGACATGCTATGAACATTACGAGTTCTGGGTGATGACTTTGAACTACCGAACGCACCTGCAACGTTCTTGGACCTGATGAACAGTATAGCCCGGCTGTTCTTAAATCAGTTTGTGATGGTGTTTTGTGGACGACCAGGATCCGGGAGTTAGTTGCCGGCGGTACGGATGCCGAGGGCTGGGATCGTTGTACTAATTGGGAGTTACAGTATCGTGGAGGTTTGTACATACCGCGTGACGGCAGAGGCGATGAGCTACGAGAGTCGCAGCATTCGCGTCTAACAATGCACGTGAATAGCACTAAGAGGAGCGCGACATCAGGTGGCATGTCTAGTGGAGCGGGATGCGGAGAGCGGTCGCGGAGTTAGTATCGCGATGCCTCGCCCGTCGGTAGGTGAGAGCCGAACAACAGCGTCCCGCTGGATTATTGCAGCCACCGCCGGTTGCACGGCGGAAGTGGGGGCACGTCACGATGGGTTTCGTGAGTGATTGGCCGAGTTCGCCTACAGCAACAACTTTCAGGCCAGTATCATGATGGCACCGTTTGAAGCGTTGTGTGATAGGCCGTGTCGCTCGCCCGTGTGCTGGGCAGAAGTGAGAAATAAGAGGTTACTGGGTCTAGAACTGGATCGAGAGACAGTTGGGTTGGTCGTGCCAAAGCGTGAGCGGTTGAAGACCGCGCAGAGTCAGCAGGAGCTATGCTGACTGACGGCGCCGACCTCTTGAGTCGGCAATCAGTGGTCATGTATCCCGAGAGGTGAGCCCGAAAGATGGACTAGTGCGTTTCAACCGCGGCAAAGGCGGGTTAGCCCCGCGGTGTATCGGGCCTTTCGAGGTCTTGAGTACGTCATTAAATGGGCAGATGTCGAGGTAACGGGTGATGTCCCGTGTAAGGAGAAACCGATGCGGGAAAGGGATCCACGAGAGCAGGTCTTGCGCGGAAAGGTTATCCGCTTAGAGCTGGTGTTGTGGAGACACCACGAGGCCGAGTCGAATTGGGAACGCGAGGACGAGGTTCGCGCGAAGTACCCCGACCGGTTCGACTCCTGACGTGCGTTGTTCTAAATTTCGCGGACGAAATTCCTTTAAGGGGGGTAGATTGTAATAACCACTCCCGGTCACTCTCAGTCAAACCTGCGAAAAACAGGAAAATTTAAAATTTTTAAGACAGACACTTAACTTAACTTAAATTGACCCCGAGGGCCATACCGGACTTAAGTTGACCCCGTTATCGACTAAAATGAGTTACGGGGGACTCAGGGCAACTTTCAGGTCAATTTGGGAAAGATTGATTTTTCGCTGGAAAAGTCACCCGAGCGACGTTTTGGTCCATTCGAGGACCGTTTTGGACCCGAAAAGCTTAGCCGTCGTCGTAGCGGTCTTAGTTGGGCCGTTTCCTTGAAGCCCGTCCAGTTTAAAATTTTTTTGGGAAAAGTGCCCGTTCGGGGCCCGAAACGTCCTTTTTTCGCGAATCTGATTGGAAAATATCAACTAGATATTTTCCAAAAGGTGTGGGACCCACCTTGACACATGTCAACTACTTGGTGGAGTTAGTTTTGGGGGGAAAATGGATGGTTGTGGTGTGTTGGCCGAAACACATGGTTAAAGGGGGGAAAGTTGTGTTTTGTGTTAGTTATTTTAATTAGAAAAGAAGAAGAGAGAGTTTAGAGAGAGAAGGAGAAGAAGAAGAAGAAGGAAGAGAGGGAAGTTAGGGTTTGGAGGAAAATCAAACCTTTGGATCGTCTTGAAGCAAAGAGCAATCACGTTCCCCTCATTCTCCTCTACGGTAATACCCGAACCGATTCTCGTTTCGATTATTTTCAAGAGCTAGAGTTTGGTTATAAAATTTGGTTTAGGGTTGTGTAGAGATTAGAGAGGTGTTGGAGACGTTTTAGAGGTGTTTGGGAGAGAAACTTCACGTTTTCCGGTGACCGGAGGCTCGGGAGGAGCTCCGGCCACCGTGGGTGGTGGCCGGCCGGCCATGTGGTGGCTGGCCGGAGGTGGCAGCAGCCACCACTTGGTGGCCGAGCCCCTCCCTCAAACCCTAGGGTCTCGGCCAAGCCTCTTGGGTGGGGCCCACGTGCTCGGTTGCTCGGGTTTTAATGTTCGGGTGGTTTAAAACGTCCCCCGGACCACTTATTCCTAATCGAATCGAAATTTGGAATTAATTTGGAGAAGTTGTAATTAACGGGTTTTGGGAAACTTTAAACGTTAATTAATTGATTTATAAGTCGGAATTCGATTCCGTCAAGTGCGTTGAGTTCCTTGATTTATTCTAAGACCGTAGAAACGAAATTGGGGACTTTTGGAGCCCCGGAAGGCAATTAACCAAAACCGGGCAGATTCGCCATGTCGGGCGAATCTGGCCCTTACGGGTCCTTTTTCGGCAATATCGAATAATTGGGAAGTTTGGGAGTGATCGTCTTTGTCGGGGTTACGTTTGGGCGTTAAGTTTATTAATTTTCGGTTTATTCGTACTAGTTTAAAAGTACTTTGAATTTGTGTTCTTTTAGATCGTGCTACGGACCGAGGCAAGGGAAAGCTCGGCGAGTGACTAGGTCCACTTCGGGTTTTGTTGGAGCGCTTTTGGATCTATATACGAGGTAGGGAAAAGTAGCCGGATCTCGGCCCTGATTAGGGAAAGTTAATAGTAGAATTGCATGTGACACCGGGGTGTCGTGGGTTGAGTAGATTTATTTAATTATTAGAAAAGCATGATACGGGATTGTAGCGTTCAAGAGAAAAGCATGTGACACTTAGTAGTATCGTAGGAACAGAGAACTTAGCGATAATTGGATTACTGGAGGCATATGACCATGCCCGGAGGTTGTTTGTGAAACTAGTGATTTTAGGACCGTTGGAGGCATCGAGTATGCCGGAGGTTGTCGTGCGTTTTATTTAATTGTTGAGTTTGGGTGGCCTTGAGAGCCTGTATTTAATTGTTGAGTTTGGGTGGCCTTGAGAGCCCGTATTTAATTGTTGAGTTTGGGTGGCCTTGAGAGCCCGTATTTAATTGTTGAGTCGGGGTGGCCATGAGAGCCGTGTATTTAATTTGGTGTCTTGAGTGGCAGTGAGTGCCCGTGGGGTTGTTGAACCCGAGTCTTGACTGTTGAGGTGTCTTGAGTGGCCTTGAGTGCCTGTGTGATTGAACTTGCCTGTGATTGTGATTGTGGTTACCTGGGGTGGTGAGTTCTAAAGGTCGACAGCCTGATCCGACTTAGTGTCGATGAATTGCGAGTTCTAAAGGTCGACAGCCTGATCCGACTTAGTGTCGATGAATTGCGAGTTCTAAAGGTCGACAGCCTGATCCGACTTAGTGTCGATGAATTGCGAGTTCTAAAGGTCGACAGCCTGATCCGACTTAGTGTCGATGAATTGCGAGTTTTAAAGGTCGACAGCCTGATCCGACTTAGTGTCGAGGAATTGCGAGTTTGAAAGGTCGACAGCCTGATCCGACTTCGTGTCGAGGAATTGCGATAGGTCGAACCCTGACCTGATTGAGATTGGTTACTGAGCAGCTGGTGTGCGATCCTTTGTGATCTTGTTTGGTGTTGTGTCGTTTCGTTCGAGTCCTTGAGGAGGTCGTCGATAGTTGTGTCGGATCTACACTGTTTTTATCGAGTGTCGAGTCTGTTGAGGAAGGTGACGGGTTGTGGGTCAGTTGAGTACTTGAGTTGGGGACTGTAGTCCCGGCGTTGGGTTTGGTTTTAGTGTTACTGGCTTTTCTGCTAATTATGCCATAGTCAGTCTGTTATCCGTGGAGGTGAGCGAACGCTCACCCCTAGCTGCTTTTCCTACAGGTACTGATCACCGGACGGACTAGGTTAGCTCTTGAAGTTCATGGAGCTTGGAGCGGAGTCTGGTCTTTACTTTTGTTGAGTCTAGTAACGGATGTTGTACCTTGTCCACTTGTTGGGACGTTTTTGTATTGTAAATACTATTATTTTGAGAAGTAAATGGAAATGTCAAAGCTTTTATTGAAAACAGGTTTCAAGTGTTCATGTTTTTAAACGTTCGCGTCCCTAGTTCGGTTTACTGAAATTGGGGCGTGACAGGTATTAAAGTTTCACATCATGTTCAATGAGTTGGACTTAAAGTTGGGTACATAGAACATTCAAGCCATACGAGAGGACCACCTAGGTTGGATGACAATAAAAGGCAAATGAAGTAGATATATGCAAATTATGTAAAAGGTCTGAACATTTCCAAAAAGCTTGCCCAATAAGAAAAGGATGATTTGAAAAAAGAGGTAACTCATAGGTTTCGTAACTTTTTTTCAATTCATAGAAAACATGGTGGATTGATAGCAATGCTAATGTCCATATTTTAAATTTCATGCAGGGATTTCTTAACTCAAACCGTATGCCCGTGTGATTTCTTATACATTGAAATTGAGACAAAGCACTCGTGGAAGTTACTTACACTTACCGTCTCATTTTGGAAAGAAGATTTTGCTTATATTTATTTTAGACTATTTGTTTTCCATATATTTCTCGTAATTTAGTTTCAATTAGCAAACTTGATCCTATTAAGTTGAGATCCCTTTGTAATCGTTTTCTAGTCGTCCGAACTTTTTGAGTTCCTCTTAATCTTTGAGTGTGAATTTCTCTTAATAAAAACACATCTTATAAAAAAAAGTTATTTTTTTAATAATAATAAACTGGTGCAAAATAAGGTTAGACTGAACTGTGAAGAAGGTATTAAAGTTTCACATCATGTTCAATGAGTTGGACTTAAAGTTGGGTACATAGAACATTCATGCCATACGAGAGGACCACCTAGGTTGGATGACAATAAAGGGCAAATGAAGTAGATATATGCAAATTATGTAAAAGGTCTGAACATTTCCAAAAAGCTTGCCCAATAAGAAAAGGATGATTTGAAAAAAGAGGTAACCCATAGGTTTCGTAACTTTTTTTCAATTCATAGAAAACATGGTGGATTGATAGCAATGCTAATGTCCATATTTTAAATTTCATGCAGGGATTTCTTAACTCAAACCGTATGCCCGTGTGATTTTTTATACATTGAAATTGAGACAAAGCACTCGTGGAAGTTACTTACACTTACCGTCTCATTTTGGAAAGAAGATTTTGCTTATATTTATTTTAGACTATTTGTTTTCCATATATTTCTCGTAATTTAGTTTCAATTAGCAAACTTGATCCCATTAAGTTGAGATCCCTTTGTAATCGTTTTCTAGTCGTCCGAACTTTTTGAGTTCCTCTTAATCTTTGAGTGTGAATTTCTCTTAATAAAAACACATCTTATAAAAAAAAGTTATTTTTTTAATAATAATAAACTGGTGCAAAATAAGGTTAGACTGAACTGTGAAGAAGGTATTAAAGTTTCACATCATGTTCAATGAGTTGGACTTAAAGTTGGGTACATAGAACATTCATGCCATACGAGAGGACCACCTAGGTTGGATGACAATAAAGGGAAAATGAAGTAGATATATGCAAATTATGTAAAAGGTCTGAACATTTCCAAAAAGCTTGCCCAATAAGAAAAGGATGATTTGAAAAAAGAGGTAACTCATAGGTTTCGTAACTTTTTTTCAATTCATAGAAAACATGGTGGATTGATAGCAATGCTAATGTCCATATTTTAAATTTCATGCAGGGATTTCTTAACTCAAACCGTATGCCCGTGTGATTTTTTATACATTGAAATTGAGACAAAGCACTCGTGGAAGTTACTTACACTTACCGTCTCATTTTGGAAAGAAGATTTTGCTTATATTTATTTTAGACTATTTGTTTTCCATATATTTCTCGTAATTTAGTTTCAATTAGCAAACTTGATCCCATTAAGTTGAGATCCCTTTGTAATCGTTTTCTAGTCGTCCGAACTTTTTGAGTTCCTCTTAATCTTTGGGTGTGAATTTCTCTTAATAAAAACACATCTTATAAAAAAAAGTTATTTTTTTAATAATAATAAACTGGTGCAAAATAAGGTTAGACTGAACTGTGAAGAAGGTATTAAAGTTTCACATCATGTTCAATGAGTTGGACTTAAAGTTGGGTACATAGAACATTCAAGCCATACGAGAGGACCACCTAGGTTGGATGACAATAAAAGGCAAATGAAGTAGATATATGCAAATTATGTAAAAGGTCTGAACATTTCCAAAAAGCTTGCCCAATAAGAAAAGGATGATTTGAAAAAAGAGGTAACTCATAGGTTTCGTAACTCTTTTTCAATTCATAGAAAACATGGTGGATTGATAGCAATGCTAATGTCCATATTTTAAATTTCATGCAGGGATTTCTTAACTCAAACCGTATGCCCGTGTGATTTTTTATACATTGAAATTGAGACAAAGTCCTGGACAAATCGCCGATAATAGCCCGTCAACCCCAGAAAGCTGCGGATCTCGAAGACACTTGTGGGCCGTGCCCACTTCGAAACCGCGTCGATCTTCGACGGATCGACCAATATACCGTCACGGGACACGATGTGACCGAGGAATTTCACCTCAGCGAGCCAGAACTCGCACTTCTCCAGGTTGGCATATAGGTGATGCTTGCGCAGTAGAGTCAGATCAGTCCTCAGATGTACCTCATGTGCCGCCTCGCTCTGCGAATAGATCAGGATTTCGTCTACGAACACCACCACAAACTGATCTAAGTACGGCCAGAATATATTGTTCATCAGATCCATGAACGTTGCAGGTGCGTTCGTAAGCCCAAACAGCATCACCAAGAACTCGTAATGGCCATAGCGTGTCCGGAATGCAGTCTTTGCGACGTCCCCCTCTCGGACTCGCAACTGGTAATATACGGATCGCAGATCGATCTTCGAGAAACATGTTGACCCTCTCAGCTGGTCGAACAAGTCATCGATCCTCGGAATCGGGTATCGGTTCTTCACCGTAACCCGGTTCAGCTTCCAGTAATCTATACACATCCGAAGCTCTCCACTCTTCTTCTTCACGAAGAGTGCTGGTGCTCCCCACGGCGATACGCTCGGACGGATAAATCCCTTCTCCTGAAGCTCCTCGAGCTGACGCTTCAGCTCAATCAACTCTGCCGGCGCAAACCTGTAAGGCGCCATCGATATCGCTGCCGTTCCCGGCACCAGGTCAATCCCGAACTCCACATCACGCTCTGGTGGCAACCCGCTCAACTCCTCAGGAAAGACCTCAGGGAACTCGGATACCACTCGCGGTAACTCTCGGCTCTGCACAGCCGATACTTCCTCCACTGCGGACAACGCCGACAGGAGGACCCCGCTCTTACTACCCAGAATGCACGTCACCTTCGTACTGCCTACTGACACTGTCACTCGTCGCCTACAGCAGTCGATATTGGCTTGGTACTTCGCCAGCCAATCCATTCCCAAGATCACGTCAAAAGTCGTCATTCCCAGTACGAGAAGGTCACCAGGGCAAAGACAGTCTGTGACTCTAATTTCGCAGGCACGACAGACCCTAGTCAACGATACTCCACCCCCAACTGGGGTGTTTAGGCACAGAGGTGGACTCAACGACTCTAAGCTCAACCCCAACCTCTCAGCACAACTCAACGAAATAAACGAGTGCGACGCCCCGGTATCAAATAAGAATAACGCCCATAAATGATACAATAAACACGTACCCTGAATGGTCTCGCGGTGGGTAGTAGATCCTGGGGCCCGGGAGTCGGTAACTACGTACACTCTCCCCTGCGAGGCATGTTGCCTCTGACCCGGCGCACTGGCTGCTGAATACCCAGATCTCTGCTGCTGCCTCAGAACCGGCGCGCTCGTAGACGGCTGTGAGAACCTCGACTGCTGACTCTGACGAGGGCGACCCCTGGGTGATTGTCCTGTACGCGACTGATGTGGTCGCTGCACTGTCGTTGCCCCCAACGGCTCATATCACCTAGCGATAGTGTGCCCAACCCGGCCGCACCGGAGACACCTGGCCTCGTTGGCTCTCGGCCCCGTGTCCATCGTACACTCTCGCTGTATGTGACCTGGATCACAAAGACTCCTTGGTCTAAGGATACATGACAAGCTACGACACTGAATATGTTCATGACTTAATCTATGGCACATATTCAGGGCGGGTCGTCCAATATCATGTCCCACATGATATCTATGATCAGACTCCGGAATCCCATTCCAATGACTAACAGAACGTAAGCCATAAAGAGCCATCTTTCATACAAGTCGCTTCTAGTGAAGCTTTGTTGACTAGGGACCCATCGAGTGTGATCTATCTCGATCTATGGTTCTATTCGCATGGTGGGCATAGATCAGAGAACACATCGATATATTACTCCAACACATAAGTAATATAAAGCCGCTTTAATTTTATTGCTAACGATGATATATACATTTGGATATTTAGGATTGAACTACGGGCACTAAGACTAACAGGCCACCCAAGACACCAACGGTAAAACACGGGCTCAACAACCCCACGGGCACTCATGGCCACCCAAGACACCAACAGTAAAGACACGGGCTCTCATGGCCACCCAAGACACTACAGTAAAGTACGGGCTCTCATGGCTACCCAAGACACAAACAGTAACGTACGGGCTCTCATGGCCACCCAAGACACAAATTAAACAAACAACCTCCGAGCATGGTCATATGCCTCCAGTAATTCTAATATCGATAAGTTCACTGCTCCTACGAAACTACTAAGTGTCACATGCATTTCTAAGGTTCGCTACGTTCCCGTATCATACGACACTACCCGGTGTCACCTGCCTTCCTAATATTCGATAAACCTACTTAACCCACGACACCCCGGTGTCACATGCAATTCTACTGTTAACTTTCCCTAATCAGGGCCGAGATCCAGCTACTTTTCCCTACCTCGTATGTTTTCTCCAAAAGCGCACAACTAAGCTCCGGTGTGATCTCGGTCACTCGCCTAGCTTTCCCTTCCCTCTGTCTGCAGCACGATCTAAAAGAACAAAATTTTAAAACACTTTTAAACTTGAGGGAATAAACTGAAATTCAATAAACTCGACGCCCAAAAGTAACCCTGACAATGTCGATCCCTCCCAAACTTCCCAATTACTCGACATTGTCGATAAAGGACCCAGAAAATCCCGATTCGCCCGATATGGCGGATCTGCCCGGGTTTTGGAAACGCCTTTCCGGGGCTCCGAAAGTTCCCGTTTTCGTTTCTACGGCCTTAGAATAATTCAAGGGTTCCTATGCACTCGACGGAATTCAATTACGACTTCCGAGTAATTTAATTAGCGTTTCAAGTTTCTAAACCCGTCAATTACAACTTTTACAATTGAACTCCAAATTTCGATCCGGTCGGGGATTAATGACCAGGGGAACGTTCTAAACAACCCGAACACGAAACCCGAGCACCCGAGCAAGTGGGCCCCACCCGGACCACCTTTTCCGTGGGTGGCTAGGGCTCAGATGGGCCCGGCCCACCATGGTGGTGGTTGGCCCTAGCTCCGGCCAGCCACCCCATGGCCGGCCGACCACCCGCTATGGTGGCCGGAGCTCCCCCCGAGCTCCCGGTCACCGGAAAACGTCCCTCTTCAACCCAAAACGTCTCCAACGATCCCCCATCCTCAATACAACCCTAAACTACTAGTTTTAAACCAAAACCTAATTTTAGAACTTGACAAAATGAAGATCGGTTTGGTGATTACCGTAGAGGAAGACAGTGTGAGTTCGATTCTTGGAACGTTGAGACGATCCAATGGTTGAAGCTCATGAATAGTGCCCCAAAACCCTAGCTGTTCTCTTCTTCTCCCCTTTCCTCCTTCTCCTTCTCTCTCTAAACTTCTCTCTTTTTTTTCGATTCTTTTTTTTCCTTTTGAACTAGTCTTGGCCGAACCCCCCTTATGTCTTCTCTTATTTCCCCCCCTAAAAACCTAACACCACCACTTGTTTGACAAGTGGCAAGGTGGGTCCCACACCTTTTTGAAAAATATCTTCTAGATATTTTCCAATCAGATTCGCGAAATTCGGACGTTTCGGGCCCCGAACGGGCACTTTTTCCAACAAATTACGAAACTTCACGGGCTACAAGGAAACGGCTCAACTAAGACCGCTACAACGACGGATAAGCTTTTTGGATCCAAAACGGTCCTCGAATGGACCAAAACGCCGCTCGGTTGACTTTTCTAACGAAAAGTCAACATTTCCCAAATCGGTCAGAAAGTTGCCCTGAGTCCCCGGAACTCACTTTGGTCGATAACGGGGTCAACTTAAGTCCGGTATGACCCTCGGGATCAATTTAGGTTCAATTAAGTGTCTGTCTTAAAATTTTTAAATTTTCCTGTTTTTCGCAGGTTTGACTGGCGTTGACCAGGAGTGGTTATTATAGATTGATTAGATGATCATGTTTTAATAATAATGCAAATAGAACTATGAAGTTAATATCATAGATGATAATTAGAGAATTAGCATTAAATGACTCACACTGAGAATACTCCATAGACTAGGTCATGAGTATATCTCAGATACCAAAGTATGACTTAAACCATTTGTCTAAGAGATCACCATGGATTCCTATATGGAAGAGTTCATATTTTGACACAACCAAACGTCGTCCTTATCTAATGGCTATACAAGTTGTGATTGAATATGAAAACATACATATAAGGAATGTGAGTGATTGTCGTTGGGATTGTCCTTCATGAAACAAGCATGAGTTAGATATCGTTAGGGCCCTTGATGAGTGGGATTGTAGAAAATACATGTTCATGCGAGTAAACAAAGTGTTGTCACTTACATTCAAATTCGAGACTAAGAAACGTTTGAATAAGCAATAGAAATGGTGACAGTATTATATGCCTTGTGTTCAATCATGATATCAATATGACAAAGGATAAGGGTAGTTATGGTAATAGGTTATGCTCATACTTGCATTGTCAGAGTTCATATGACTTAATAACACATAAAACCCTATTTCCTAATCCCAACGGCGACCTTTGTGGCTTTGTCCATGGGAGCCGACGACGTTCTTACATTGCTTGGCTCTTTCCTTTACATCCGTTCAATTGTACACGGATCTGACTTTCTGTTCGGACGTGCCTTTTCTCCTCGGCCTGCATCTTGCTGAGTTGGAGTTCGGATCTCGACCTCGCCTTTCAGATCTAGTTCGGATGGCTAGGGAGCAGTGTTGGATGACGGTGATGCTGTTTTTAAACTCGTTATTCCCTGGTTGGGGTGAATGTGGGAAAGGTGTGCCCATTTGGTTGTCGGTCGTGTGCTTCTCTAGTAAAGGTTCTTCTCTTCGTCTGCGTTCTGTTCGTTGGGTTGGTTCTAGGTTGGGTTATCATCCATGATCTTTTTTTTCATGACAACTTATAGGATGGAAGTGTCATGACAACAACCTAAGAGCAGTAATGATAGACGCAGTTGTGGTCTCCCTTATTGTGGTTGTTCTTCCAGCGACCTCGGTGGTTCGTGCCGACATATCTCTCAATTGATCAGATTCAGCTTTGGGGTGTGGGTTGTTGGAGTTCTTTGGTCATGTGGTGGCAGTCATGCTTCACGTTGAGAAGAAGAAATCTGCGCCTACATGTCTACTCATTTGGATCCTTGGGTGGTCGTTCCGGAGCTAGGGTTGGCCTTGAGGGATTTTTGGTACTAGAGTCTCGACGTCTTAGTTTTCAGCCATGGAGCAAGAAGTTTTGATTCACCGTGAGAAGAAGAACACTCCTCCACTCTCTTTTTGTTTGGAGGATGGCCATTGGGTTTGTGGTTTTGGGTTAGAGTATTATGGCGATCCGTAATTTGGCGACGATGGGTTGTGGTGTTGGTGTTGAGCGTGAGTGTTCTAGGTTTGTTCTACGACGGTGTGGTTTAATGGTTGGTGCAGGTTCTCGTTGGTCCGAAGGTTTTTGCTCTTTTCTCTATAGACACAGGAGGTCCCGATGGTTTTGTTTCAGGAATCAAGACCGATAAATTGGTGGCTATTTTTATTGTCGTCGCTTGGCCGTTTTCGCCGCCATTGTTAAAAAGAGTTTAGGTGGTGTGGTTCGTGGGTTTAGTTTCGTTCAAGACTTTTAAAGTGATACAAGGTGTAGTCTCGAGCTTTGCTTGTCTTACGGTTGTTTTCGTAAGGGTTTTTCCCTTTTGAGTTCCCGTGTTAGCCCCCTTTGTAATTGTTTAATAAGGTCGTTTTTGATCCATGTGCTCTTTCTTCCTTGGAAAAGGCATTTTAATAAAAAACCGTGCCTATAAAAAAATATTTCATATGACTTACGTGGTTAAAATGTTCTTGCAAGAGGAAAACTTTAATCCGTGAAATGAAATGGAAATTTCGGGTTTAATGCCAACGTCATGTGAACCTAAAGGGTCACACACAAAAAGCAAACCCAAAACATAACTGGATTTTGGTAGTCCGAGTTAAATAAACACAGTTGAATATATTTGATATAATTAATGTATTTATTTAATTACTTATTCTCATTTAACATAGTTATTTATATTTAATAAATGTCTGGCATAAGGGCCAAAATTATATAAATATATATGTTTATATATAAGGGCCGGAATTACCTATTATATACTAGGGAATTCCAGCCAACATAGATAAATATTACATTGTTGCGTTAATATTTCAATTATAAGGAAAAGAGGAAATAGATTTACCTGTACGCTTAAACCAATCATTCAAGAATCAATATACATGTGTTTTAGGCTTTAGGGTTATAATTGTTTTTTGAATTCTTCGGCATTTATGAACTTAATGTCTCCATAGTGGTATCAGAGTCTCTTGTATGATGGAATAATTATGTATGCTTTTATGCTTGATGCTTGTATGTGTTTTTAGAAAACTATCTACAAATTTTAAGGAGATAAACCTAATTTTCTTCATTTTGATTTTGTAACTCGTGGAGTCTAAATTTTTGAAGAACATGAATTCTTAATTTGGGGATCAATCACCTATTTAAAAAAAATACAAATTTGCAATTTTCATGATTGAGTCCCTAATTTTTGAAAAGCAGTAATTTCGAGAAAACCAGTATTAAAACTAGATTTTCGAAATCTTGGTTTGTTGACCCAAACTTGTATGAAATCATTATATGTAGTAATCAGATTGATATAAATAGTTGGTTTTGGAATATACAAGTTAACGAGAACCAAATCTCGATATTTTAAGTACTATGTTACAGACATACTACTAAACTAAAGTTACTTGTCAAGCTGATTTGTTTCTATAACATGTTTATATTTGCACATTTTATATGCATGGCGAATAACATATCCTCAATATCGACTTATGTGCTGAGTGAATGAATTTTTTTTTAATACAACATGTATGTCGTTATTTCGGATGTAATAAGTAGATTAATATTTTATTATTACGTAACAAAATCCAGAGCAAACATTGTGGCATGTCCAAGTGTTTGATTATGGGTTTCGAAAACGCAACGGAAAGAAAAAATTGTTGCACAATCCTAAACCTTAACCACGTGTATATCTAATACGTAATCATACAGAACGTAGATTGATCACCTTTTGTAGTCGATCTTCTCTTTACTTCAATGCTGAGACTTTTGGACCTTCACTTTGATGGAGATTTTCCAAAGCGTCCTCAACAAAGTCCACCCTCTAACGTTATTCACTGAAAAAATAGCTTTTCTATATTTTTTGAAATCACTATGTTTAGGTGAGACTGAAGATTTTCTGAAATCATAAGTGGTGGTGTTATCACTTTATGCATTATTTAGTAGTTTCAATTCGATGTATTGATGAATGAACACAAAGATTAGGGAGTTTGATTTATCAAATGTATGGTTTGGGGGTTTGGTGTACGTTAATTTTTGACACCGTCATTTGAAATTTTGGCCACATGCATTTTCGATCCTGGACTCAGGCATCTGAAGTCTTGGACACTCAGATTTGAAGTATTGAACAGTTGATAATATCTCCAAAAAAAAAAATAAAAGAGCCAATCATGCGTGGTATTCTCTATATCTATATCCTCTCTCTTGTGCATTAAATGGCTCCAACCAATCAACCACCACCCACCAACTAATTATGGATAACATGCATGATTTTTAGATCGCGGACAAAGCCATTTTTAAGTCCTGGACACACAGATTTGAAATTCTAGTAAATTAATAATATATGCAACAAAATAGAAGAGCAAACCACACATTGTATTCTCTGTATTTATATCATCATTGTTGTGCATTAAATGGCTTCAACCAATCAACTACCACCCACCAACTAAGTTTTCACTACATCTCTCTTCTGCATTTAAAAGAATCTAGGGAGATTTAAGGGGCTCATAGGGATTCATTTTCTCCATAGCCTTTTATATAGTATGCTACGGCATCTGATGGTTCCCCCACCTCCACCATATCCTCCTTCGGCCATCACAGTTGGAGGTATTCTTCTGATGTCCATTTCTCTACCAACGGTGTTCGACGATCTCTTAAATAGTCTTGTTTGAGGTTCAGACATGACACCCAACATTCTACCTAAAACACCCTCATTTTGTGGGTGTTCTGGTTTGGTGTGGCCAAACCTAGCATCGGGAGAGACCATGGAGATTATGGCATTGGATGCCAATATGGTTGTGACATCCAACGTCCTGCCTAACTATCAGTTGGCATGGATTCGTCCAATCTTGTTTCGAAGAGGTTCTCTCGGATGTCATCAGCCTTAGTACGGGCTCTTGACCAACAATGAAGGTGGTGTCACAAGGTCACATCTTTCAGGTCTGCCCTTGTGTCTGAAACCTTATTCTAAAGTTCCAACACATGATACTAATGTGAATAACATTGAAGCTGGTTTGAGGGAAAATGACATCGTTGCTAAAAAGGTAATTGTCATCTTCTTTCATTTTACTCATTCAACTCGATGTTGTGTCTTCTCAATGAGCCTGATGATAGTTCACAAAGGAAGTAGGGAAAAATGACATCTCTTAACATGCATTGTACTCATTAAGTTTGGCGTCGTGTCTTCCTGAAGAGCCCGACGATAGTTTCTAAAGGAAGTGTTAAGAAACTAAAGAGAAGTGAAGCGATTCAAGAAGTCATTGTTCAATAGAAATCGTTGTGATGTGTGTTTTTAGACCAATATGTGTATGTAAATCGTGTGATGAAATTTGCGGATATAGGGGATGTAAGTTCTAGATTAAGTGGATGAATATTCTGGATATACAAGTTATAGATTCTAGATGTGTATATTTTGTATGTAAAAATATAGATTTTATACGTAAAAAAAACACATATTCTGGATATACTGGGTGAATATTCTGGATATACAAGTTATAGATTCTGGATGTGTATATTCTGTATGTAAAAATATACAATTTACATGTAAAAAACACATATTCTGGATATAATAGATGAATATTCTGAATATACAAGTTATAGATTCTGGATGTGTATATTCTTTTTGTAAAAATGTAGATTTTATATGTAAAACATGTAGATTTTAAATTTTGGAGACATGCATTTGGAATTCTGTCCATAGTGAAGATCTCATATGTACCAGAGTTATTTTTCCCTATTGTTAGTGTGCCAGAATCTTCGTCGGCAAAGGATAGGGGGATCTGAGGAGATCAGTTAGTGGATAACTCTCAATCAAGGGTTGAAAATTCAAATTCTAGTTTGAATTCTGATCCTTTGGATAATGCAAAAGATTTATCTCTACCTTTTAAAGCCTCTCCCGCTGATAGACCTCTAGAAACAATGAAACCTCAGTTTTCAAAGTTGCGTGTATCGCAAGTTTTGCCAGCACCTCAAAATATTTAAAGAGTCATACGACTTCGAATGTTCCAGCGATCTACCAAACTCCGGTTTTCTCCCAGAAAAGTCCAATTTGCAATTCGCGCTGAGGCTTGTCAAGGGACCTGGGATTATGTCAAGAAGGTAGGAGTCAAGGCTTTAAATCAAGCGAGTTTGCTTTTGATCAATTCAATAACTTAGACTTGGAAGTGTCTGAGCGCCTTGATTTGGAAGGAGATGAGGATGATATTTACGAGGATGTTTGTGAGGACGAGGAACTTGATTCACTAGAGTTAATTCCTCCTACTCTTATTCAAAATTGATGGCATGAAGTTCCTCTCATGGAATGTGAGAGGAACGAACTCCGTTCAGAAACGACGGAGTATTAGTTGTACCATCAGAAGAGCTCACCCTGATTTTGTATTTCTTCAAGAAACCAAGGTTGCTACTTTCTCTTCCTCCTATATCAGAAGTTGTGTTTTTTTTTTTGAAATTGGGAGCATTCTTTTTCTCCCTTTGAAGGGGCTTCGGGTGGATTGTTATCGATTTGGAAACCAGAGGTTTTTCAATGCACATGAGTTATACCTCTGAAGAATGTTATCGTATGGTTTAGTTTTTGGAAGGGTTCTTCATCTCCATTAGTCTTGATCAACGTTTATGCCCCATCTTTTGAGGCTGAAAGAGCACTGTTATGGGATGAGATTGGTACTTACACTTCTCAGTTTTCAGATATCTTATGTGTTGGTGGTGATTTCAATGTTGTCTTACTAGCAGAGGAACATCGGAATAGTGTTTTCTCAGAACAAGATAACTCTTTCTTTTTGAATTTCATTCTTTCCCTAGGTTTAACTGACCTGAGAATGGAATGGGGGAAATATACTTGGTATGCGGCTGGCTCTAAGGCCACTCAGTTGGATCGTTTCTTGGTTTCTCCTGATTATCTGATTACCTTTGAAGGAATTTCTCATAAAGGCCTTGAACAAGGTTTGTCTGATCACCGGCCTATTGTTTTGGAATCAAACTTTATAAATTGGGGTCCGAAACCGTTTAAGTTCCTCAATGTTTGGTTGGACACAAAGGACTTCTCTCAGTTGATCCGTGGGTTTTGGAATTCTTATGCTTGCTATGGCTCTCCAAGTTATCGTTTATGGTATAAATTAAAGTGCCTCAGAGAAGATTTAATGGTGTAGAATCGTGATGTGTTCGGTAGGGCAGATCTGCAAGTAGAAACAATATCCAAAGAAATCGAGGATTTGGATAGACTCTTGGACACCAGGAATCTCACAAATGAAAAGTGTATCCATCGTTCTTTGTTGAAAGTAGAGCTGATTAATAAGAAAAAATTCTAGCTTGTATTTGGTGTCAAAAATCGAGACAAAGGTGGTTTGATGAAGGAGGCGCTTGTTCCAAATACTTTCATCGTGTTGCAAATTTCATGGGATTAGTTAATCGTATCTCAATAATTAGAGATGGCACTACCTCTCTTTCAGAACCTGATGAAATTAAATGTCATGCTGCCTTGCACTTCAAGCAACGTTTCACAAAGCCTACTCATCCTCCTTTGGCACTTCCACCATTGCCTTTTTCTTCCTTTTCATGCTCGCAGAGTATGTTTTTGGAGAATGCTTTCATAGTTTAGGAAATTCAACAAGCATTGATGGATTGTGGCAGTGAAAAATCCCTAGGGCCTGACGGTTTTTCTATGAAATTCTTTCAATCCTGTTGGGATATTGTTGGTGAGGATATAATTCATTTCATACAGGCTTTTCATGAAACAGGAACTATAGGAAAGGGTCTAAATGCCACATTCTTGACCTTAATTCCTAAAGTTCAGAATCTAGAGACTATGTTAGAGTTAAGGCCGATTAGTCTGATAACAGCGCCTTACAAGATCCTTGCAAAGGTATTGGAAAATAGATTAAAAGTAGTACTTCCAGACCTGATAAAAATGATGATCAAAGTGGTTTTGTGGCGGGACGTCAATTGGTGGATGGGGTTTTAATTGCTTCTGAGACTCTACAGCTGATTAAGCAAAATAAATCTGAGGTGGTACTTTTTCAGCTTGATTTTGATAAGTCATATGACAATTTGAGATGGGATTATATTGATGAGGTCTTAATATCAATGGGTTTTGGTATACGTTGGAGAGGTTGGCTTGCTTCTTGCTTTAAGGGTTCCTTATCTAGTTCTTGTTAATGAGTCTCCGGCTCAGATTTTTTGATATCGAGTGGTCTTCGACAAGGGTGTCCTTTATCCCCTTTTATTTTTCTTTTGGCTGCGGAAGGTTTGTACCAGATATTGGAACAAGGCATTTCTCTAGGGGGCTTTGGAGGTGTCAGAATTGGTAGGGATAATTTCCTGGTTTCGCATCTCCAATTCGCCAATGATACTTTGCTCTTTTTTTTTTCTGGTACTGAGGCTAATTTGCGTACTCTTAAGAATACTTTGGATATGTATCAACATGTGTCTGGTCTTAAGATCAATTATGCCAAGTCAAGAGTTGTTCTTTTGAATGGTTTTTCGATTTCTGAGGACATTTTTCAAGGTATTTTTCTTTGTGATGTTGTTAATCTTCCAGTTCGATATTTGGGATTTCAATTGGGAGCTGATCCCCGGAGGGTTAAAACTTTGGAGTCTATTGTGAACCGCTTTAAGACTTATGGAAATTTGGAAAACAAAGCTTTTGAACACAGTAGGTTGGCTTGTCCTCATTAAATCAACGTTGGCTGCCTTGCCAGTATTCTATATGACTCTTTTTAAAGCTCCTAAAGGAGTAATTCTAGAGTTGGAAGCTTGGCAAAGAAGGTTTCTTTGGTCTGGTAGTGTGGCTCAGAGAGTTTTAAACTGAGTAGCGTGGGTTAAGGTTTGCATGCCTCGTGCTCAAGGAGGTTTGGGTATTCGTAGACTGGAACAAGTGAATGACAGTCTCCTTACTAAATGGTTTTGGCGATTTGCATCAGAAAAGGACTCCTTTTGGAAACGTTTTATTTGTGAAAGATTTGGTTGGAGTCTAGATTTTGGGACTTGACTCTGATAGATAAACCTTATTCCTCTTCTATATTTACTCATATTGTGAATTTGGCCTCGAATATCGGTTTCTCTCAGATTTTGGGCACTCAAAACTTGCATTGGAGAATTGGTAATGGAAATCGTGTTCTATTTTGGGAAGATGTTTGACTTGGTAGCACTCCTTTATGCATTCAGTTTCCCCGTTTATACTCGATCTCTACCTCTAAGAATCAGAAGATTAATGTGTTATGTACAAATGGGTTTTGGACTTTAGTCTTTCGAAGGGACTGTTTTGTTTGGGAGGAGAGGGATGTTAAGTTGTTATTGCAGTCGTTGAGTCATTTTCCTATCAGATTTGCGGAGGAGGACTCTTTGATTTAGTCTAAAGCTTATTCTTTCAGCTCCAGCACTGTTTATGACATATTGGAGGTACCTTGCTCTGCTACTCCTCCTTGGTCTGTTGTTTTTGTGGATTAAACAATGGCCTCCAAAGTATGCTATGCTGTTGTGGTTAATCTTGAATAAAGCTATCCCCTCTATGGTGTTTTTGGAAAGTAGAGGGTGTCAAATTTCTCTTAACGCTCTACAAGTCCTGCAAAGTTGTATTTGAGGATACGAATCACAATTTCTTGCATTGTCCTTTTGCTTGGAGCTTTTGGTCTCGTATCTATTGTTGCTGTAAAGACCGCTCCTGGTCAACGCCAGTCAATCGGCGGAAAAACGGAAAATTTTTAAAAATTTGGACATACACCTAAATGAACCTAAAATTGACCCCGAGGGTCATATCGGACTTAAGTTGACCCCGATATCGACCAAAGTGAGTTCTGGGTGACTCAGGGCAACTTTTGACCAATTCGGGAAAAGTTGACTTTTTTGCCGAAAAAGTCAACCAAGCGACGTTTTGGTCCGTTCGAGGCTCGATTTGGATCCAAAAAGCTTATCCGTCGTTACATCGGTCTTAGTTGGGCCGTTTCCTTGTAGTACGTGAAATTTCGTAATTTCTTGGAAAATGGGCCCGCACGGGGCCAGAGACGGCCGAATTTCACGAATCGGACTGAAAAATATCTACCAAGATATTTTTCTAAAGTGTGGGACCCACATGACACATGTCACCCAAGTGGTGGTTGTTGGTTTTTAAAATAAAGAAAAAGAAATAAGTGGTGGTAGTTTTGTAATTAAGAGATTGGTGTTTTTGGAACAAAATAAAAGGAAAGGGCAGAGGAGGTGTTCGGCCAAATAGAAAAAAGGAGAGAGAAAAGAAAAGAGAAAAGAAGAGAGAAGGAGGAAAGGAAAAAGGAAAAGGAAAGGGTGGGTTTTGGTGATTTCCCGACGATCCCACCGACCGATCGACTCAACGACTGCAGATTCGAACTCCCCTCGTCATTCCCTACGATGAGAACCCATTCTTTTCTCGTTTTGGTACGTTTGAAAATTAGGGTTTGAGTTTAAATGAGTCAAATATGGTTGAGTTTTGGTTAGAATTGGTTTAAAGACGAATGGTTGAGGTTTGGGGTTCGTTAGGAACGTTTTGGGGCGAAAAGGAAAATTTTCCATTGTGGCCGTGTGGGGCCCACTTTCCTGGGCCTCGGGTTTTTCGTGTTCGGGTGGTTTTGGATGATCTCTGAATCGATAATTCACACCCAAACGAATTATGGGATTAAATTGTGGAAATTGGAAATTTCGGGTTTAGAAATTTTAAACGCGAATTATATCGCTCGGAAGTCGGAAATTGATTCCGTCGATTGCGTTGGAACACTTGAATTATTTTAGAATCGTAGAAACGAAAACGGGAATTTTCGGTGCCCTGTAAGGGCGTTTTCTGATCCCGGGCAGATTCGCCGAGCCGGGCGAATCGGGCTTTTCCGGGCCCTTTGTTGACAATGTCGAGTAATCGGAAAGTTTGGGAGTGATAGGCATTGTCGGGGTTGCGTTTGAGCGTTAAGTTCATTAAATTCAGGTTTCACCTGCTTATTTACAAAGTGTGTTAATTGTGATCATTGTAGACCGTGTCGCCGACCGTGGAAAGAGGAGGCTAAGCGGGTAATCTGGAGCATTGTCGGAGCGCGAGCATCGGTTTTGACACGCTTCAAGAGGTAGGGAAAAGTGGCCGGATATCGGCCTTGACTAGGGAAAGTTATCAGTAGAAATGCATGTGACACTGTTGGTGTCGTAGGACAAGTAAACCTGTCGAACAGTAGAAATGCATGTGACACTGTTGGTGTCGTAGGATAAGTGAACCTGTTGAATAATAGAATTTCATGTGACACTTGGTAGTGTCGTAGGTTGAGTGAACCTGTCGAATAATAGAATTGCATGTGACACTTGGTAGTGTCGTAGGTTGAGTGAACATGTCGAACAATAGAAATGCGTGTGGCACTTGGTGGTGTCGTAGGGTTAATGAACTGATTGTGGTTGTGTGTGGCCATGAGTGCCTGTGGGGCATTAAACCTGTATGGTTGTTGACTGACTTGCTGAGTGGTAGCTAGTCATTATGTTATTTTCGCTGATTGTTGAGTATTCGTGTGATTTGTGTGATTTGCGTGGAGGTTGGCCCGCCTATCGATTTGCCATCGATAAGGGATGCCACGGTATGGCCATGAGTGCTTGTGGGGCGTTAAACCAGTATGGTTGTTGACTGACTTGCTGAGTGGTAGTTAGTCGTGTTGTCAATTTTGCTATTGCGGAGTGTTGGGTGATATTTGGCTGTCACTGTGATTGTTCTGGTGATATATGTTTGAGTTGTGCCCGAGAGGTGTGTCGTACCTTCCAATGCACGGTCGGTAAAGTGTTGAGGGCTGTGGTTCCCGTCAGGTGCGTCGTACCTTCCGGCGCGTGATTGGTAAAGTGCTGAGGCTTGAATTGTGCCCGAGAGGTGTGTCGTACCTTCAAATGCGCGGTCGGTAAAGTGTTGAGGGTTTTGGTTCCAGTCAGGTGCGTCGTACCTTCCGGCGCGTGATTGGTAAAGTGTTGAGGCTGGAATTATGCCCGAGGGATGTGTTGTACCCTCCGATGCACGGTCGGTAAAGTGCTAAGGGTTGTGGTTCCCGTCAGGTGTGTCGTACCTTCCTGCGCGTGATCGGTAAAGTGCTGAGGCTTGTGGTTGTGGTTTGCGATCCTTTGTGATCTTGGCTGGTGTGCGATCCTTTGTGATCTTGGCTGGTGTGCGATCCTTTGTGATCTTGGTTGGTGTGCGATCCTTTGTGATCTTGACCTGGTGTGCGATCCTTTGTGATCTTGGGTGTTGGGTGATCGGTTGGTTTTGTGTGACCCTGCGTGATCTGATTACTATTGTGTGCGTTATTGAGGTTGTGATTGCTGGATCGGGTCTACATTACGCGAGCGGGTTGTTCGAGGTTTCCCTCACGTGAACGGGTGGTTTGAGGTTTCCCTCACGTGAGTGGGTTGTTTGAGGTTTCCCCTATGTGATCGGGTAGTTGGGGTATTGATATTGTGAGCAATAGTGTTTGCTTAGTTGAGAACGTGATCCCCCTTTTGAGGTTTCCCTTATGTGATCGGGTAATTGGGGCGTTGATATGGTGAGCAATAGTGTTTGCTTAGTTGAGAACGTGATCCCCGTTTTGAGGTTTCCCCTACGTGATCGGGTAATTGGGGGTGTTGATAGGGTGAGCAATAGTGTTCGCTTAGTTGAGAACGTGATCCCCATTTTGAGGTTTCCCTTATGTGATCGGGTAATTGGGGTGTTGATGTGGTGAACAATAGTGTTTGCTTAGTTGAGAACGTGATCCCCGTTTTGAGGTTTCCCTTATGTGATCGGGTAATTGGGGTGTTGATGTGGTGAACAGTAGTGTTCGCTTAGTTGAGAACGTGATCCCCGTTTTGAGGTTTCCCTTACATGATCGGGCAATTGGGGTGTTGAGATGGTGAGCAATAGTGTGTTGCTTAGTTGAGAATATGATCCCCATTCGAGGTTTCCCTTACGTGAGCGAGTATTTGAGGTATGGATATCGTGAGCAGTTGTGACGGTTGGTATCAGGTCTTGAGGTAGTTGTTGCCTGTTTAGATTGGTAAGTTGTAGATGCTTTACTAGTATGCCATAATCGAACGGGTATCCGTGGAGGTGAGCGGAACACTCATCCCCCTTACTACTTTTCCCGCATGCCTCTGAGATAGGGACGAGTATCGAATACTGGTTTGGTCGCGGAAAGTTACAAGTAAATGCATATAGGATCGTGTGAGGGTTCTGCTTTACCTGGTCGGTGTGACTAATGGAATGGTTGTTCGGTCTCTGATTTGGGGTCTACATTACGTGTACAGGCTTTGAGATGGTTGAGAAGTTTTTAACAGTTGTATTGTGTGACCGTCAGTCTAATTTCGTGTTTTTGGGGTAGTAGTCCCCGGGGTTGTTGTTGTTGTTGTCGGTGTTCCCGACATTTCTGTTGGTATGCCGTGGTCAATCCGGTATCCGTGGCGGTGAGCGAAGTGCTCACACCTTGCTGTTTTTCCTGCAGGTACTGGTCGTGAGACGGACTAGGAGAACCCTCGAAGCTTGAAGAGCTGGGAGCGGAAGTCCGGGTCTTTGGGTACTTAGTGACGTACCTTGTGGCGCGTGTTGTTCATTGTTTTGAATGTATTTTCCGCTGTAAAAATATTTCTTTTGATTAACGTAAGTGGCAATATAAAAAAGGTTTATTAAAATGTTTGAAAATCGTTTTACTGTTTCACCGTTCGCGTTCCGGGTTCGGCCATGCTGAATTCGGGGTGTGACAGTTGGCGGGGAATCATTTGTATTCACGCAAGTTCTACAGCTTTAGTGTTGCTTGGATGGATTTATTTGTGGCCAAGGAGATGAAGAACAAATTGGTTGAGGGTGGCTTATGTCGCTTTCTGGGTTCTTTGGCTTCGTCGGAGTGTTTTAGTTTTTAAATGCTTAGTTGATCCGGTGGAGGCTTCATTCTTAAAATTGCAGACATTAAGTTACTCTCTTCTTCGGGTGGGAGGTTTAATTATAGCTACTACATCCTTAGTGGACTGGCAATCGTGCCCAGCAGCCTGCCTATTTTAATCCTACAGTTTTTTGTTTTGCATTTTTAGTTTCATGATTTTGCTTGGTTACTTGTTTTGCAAGCAAATTGTTTTTTTTCCTTTATCGTTTGGTATTTTGCGGAACAGACCATTTCGGTCTTGTTTCGACGTTCATTGTACTTCCTGCTTCAGTATAATGGAATTTCCAGTCGATTATAAAAAAAGTGATATCAAATCCTAGAGACAAGCATTTGAAATTGTGGTCGTACTAATTTTAAATCCTAGCCATAGATATTTTGAATGCATGGTACAAATTCTAGTGCACTGACATTGTAAATCCTAGACATAGAAACTTTTAATCCTAGTCAAAGATTCTTGCAACAAGTGCAACGAAGTAGTAGGATGAATACTTATATACACTGGACATTGAGAATGTGAATCCTAGTCACAATGATTTTGAATCATAGTCATAGTGATTTTAAATCCTTGACAAAGTTTTTGAATTCTGGTCAAAGATTATTGCCTCAACTATTTTAAATCAGTTACAATTTATATTCGTATGAAATTACATGCGTGTAGTAGCAGTCAATTATGCGATCATGAGATTTTGATCAATGTGTTTGTGTTGTGTTGTGTTCTGGTGTACTTATAATTTTGTTCTCTGTCTGATGGCTTCGATCAATTTTGATCTCTAGCCTACTTACGGTGTGACCCTTCTTACGGTGTGACCCTTCTTACGGTGTGAAACTATGAACATCAAATGTAGTTTGAGAAAATCGCAAATATGGTTTGAGAAAAACAGCATCCCAGTTTGAGGGAAAATAGTTTGAGAATATAACATTTTTAGTTTGAGAAAATATAGTTTGCAAAAATAACATTCCCAATTTGAGGAAATTTTGGTTTGAGAATATTCACCTCAAAACTGGAATGATATTTCCTCAAACCGCGTATACTGTATTCGCGAATCGCAGGTTCGCACCATATAACTTATTTTGCACCTGATTCACTTCCTATATATATAAGGAGTGAATCAGGTACGAACCTCATGTTATAGTGTATATATGTGAAAATTACTAGAACGTGACACGTGTCGCATTCTGAAAATGGACCCATTTTTTTTTATACCAAGTTCACTAATTTAATAATTACCGCTTCGTTTCAATTCCGATTGATTTCGATCTTGAGCCAATGTTTTTATTTTTTCAGGGCATTTCTAACAAATAGTGTATTAAGTATATTTTGATGTGTTTTGGATACAGTTGTTAATGTGTGGATACGAGTGCGAAAATTCATGACGTGGTTCGCAAATATAGGTTATGTGGTTCAAGAATATAAGTAATGTGATTTGAGAATATAAGTGACGTGGTTTGAGAATATGAGGATGATGTTTGAGAATATAAGTAACATGGTTTGAGAATATGAGGTAGGCGGTTCAAGAATATAAGTGATGTGGTTGTGGATGCATTGGATATGGTTTGAGAATATTAGTGATGAGACTTGAGAATATTAGGGTGATGTGTGGGATATAATTTGCGAATATTAGTGATGTGGTTTGCAAATAAGAGTGATACGGTTTGAGAATATAAGGGATGTAGTTTGAGAATATTGTGTATATCATATGTTTTGCTTGTAAATATCTTTTCTTGCTTCAAAACATATTCAATACGCTACTTGATAGATAGATCTTGGAAAAAGAAAAATATTGGCGTAAGAAAAAAATGAAATCTGAGTTGAAACGAATCGAGAATAATTAAATTAATAAACTTGGTTGTAAAAATGACCTATTTCTTAGTGCGACAGATGACGTGTTGTGAAAAAAATTCACATGTTCACATTTAAAAAAAGTTTTGCACGTAATTGGGCCTATATATATACAATATTAACTAAGGATACTTTTGAACTCTTGGATCACAATCTCATGGATGGACTAGATTTACGACTAAAAACTACAAGATTTCCACCAAAAACACAGATATGGCTAAAATAGGAACTAGGATTTTATCTCTAATGCACACGTCCTTAAATAACCGCACATAACTGATATTGGATGCGTGATTCACTCCATTTTCCTCATCTTCTTCCTTGTATACTATCGATTTCCATAAACATAGAAAAAAAATAATCAAGCCTACAATAGCTAACGGATCCCTAGAAAACATTGTTCATAGTATCTCAGTTTTTGTTCATCCACCGACATCATAGTATATCAGTTTTTGTTCATCCATCGACATAATTGTTTTATACAAAAAAAGGGTATAGAGGTCCTATTTATAAGACTTGGAGCCCAAGTTGGGTGTCTTGGTATCCAAGAAAACCCAACTTGAGGGGGAAATGGGGATAAATTCGCACGAAATTGGACCAGGACTATCGAGTTGATCGTGTACGGGAGGGAGCAACAAATACACGATTCACTCGCGAGATGAGAAACTGTGAGACAATCATCCAGCCGAGTCAACGAATCTTTAGTTGGAGCGGACAATTGAGATGAGTCAAGCGCGCGAGTCAGCTGACCCGAGGGTTGTGGAGCGTGGGCGCACGTTGTTGTTGTGGGGCATAGCGCACTGGATTTGGTTAACAGGCTAGGTGTTTCTTGTTGTAGCTTTTTCACTTTTTCTAATTTATGCTCTCTCTTATTCTCGCTCTATTTGGGCTTCGATTGCCCTTGTTCTTGCACCATTTTATTTCCAGAGGCCTACAAAATGAGACCCATATTGAATATATTTGAAGCATTGGAATATACGAGGCTTTTGATAGTTATTAAATTAATGCTAACAATTATAAAACAAGGACTTATAAGGCTAAATCGCGAGGAAAATGACCAATTTAGAAATGACAATATGCAACACATCAATGGGTTCCCCATAATCTACAACATACGGAATATATGGACAAGACCGTCTCTGAGTTGCATGTGATGCTTTTAACCGCCGAGAAAAACATCTATAATAAGACTAAGGAAGTCATGAAGGCCCAGAAGAGAAAATGATTCAAGAAAAAGAAGAAGACGGTCAACGCTCCAAATGACTTTAAGAAAGTGTCAACAAATAAAAGCCTAAACAATGGCAAAAGGAAATTATTTGTTTTCATTGCAATGAAGTTGATAAATGGAAATTATTACAAAAACTACTTGGATGATTTTTTTTTATCGGTATACCCTTTCGGGATTGTCTCATACAACAAAGAACATTCCATAACAAAAAAACCTCAATCATAACAAGCATTGACCTATGGCCAAACAGCTAGGCCTACAACCTTGATATTACAACCAAAGGTGGATCCATATAGGACCCAGGGGGGGCACGTGCCCCCCCTCAATTCTCTCTGAATCAAATGTATGTAGTAAATATTGAAGAAATTTTTAGTTATCCATGTTCTTGTACGGTTGTGCCCCACCCCAAAATGGAGAAAATAAATGTTACTTGTGTATTTATGCTGTTAACACCTCTTTTTTTGTAAATGTTAATTGCTTAATTAGATATAGCTGTGTATTTGATTTAAAAAATTATATTTAGCCGTGTATTTTAGGTGTATATTACTATTTTTAGGTATTAATTGTTCTGTACTTCTTGTTTAATTTCTCAATTCAAAATTGTTTTTGAGCATACGAAAAACTTTTTTTTGATAAATTTATAAACTTACAAACACGAGACTCAAAGGACTTTTTTTTTTGGAAACGACTACGTGTTTTTTGATTTTTTTTCAAAAATACCCCTTTATTCCTTCTAATTTCGTAGTTTTTTTTATCAGTGAAAGCATATGATAAATTACCCTCTCCTGAGGAAGAAAAAGGTTACAAAAAAACCACATGTCTACAATCTGTCTACAGATTGAAGGCGGAAGTTCAGAAAACAAAAGTAAAGCAGTAAACAAGGAAGGGTACGCAGACCCAGAAGAGTAAGGGTACACAGACCCTGTAGTGATTGAGTACGCAGACCCAGTAGTGAATGGGTATGCAGACCCAATAGTGAATGGGTACGCAGACCCTAAGTGAGTGAGAATGGGTACGCCGACCCTGAATGAATGAGAATGGGTACTCAGACCCAGAGTGAATGGGTTCGCAGACCCAGAGTGATTGGGTACGCAGACCCTGAGAGCATGAATAGGTACGCAGACCCTAAGAGCATGAAAGGGTACGTAGACCCTGGGTGGATGGGTACGCAGACCCTGAGAGCATAAAAGGGTACGCAGACCATGTGAGAAAGGGTACGCAGACCCTGAGTGAATGGGTCACTCCCAACTACATAACCTCACCGACGAAAATCCAAGTCGTATCCTTGAAAAGCTGAACCGACTCCCATCTCAAAATAAAATACCGGCGGCCAACACCACTACGGCTGAGACAGATCCGAATTACCATACGAACCCTATCAGATGGCTTCTGATGGGCGCACGACACCCAAGAACTCGCCGGCGGTCAACGCCTTTAACCGACGAGCTCGACCCACCACCGGGTCGAGAAGAAGCGAAACCAATTACTAAAGTAAGTATGAATGAATAGGAGAGGCCTAGCTACGCAAGGAAAATGGCGAAGAAAAATACCGCACTGACCATCAAAGCAAGCACCTGTGTCGGGCCTCTACACGAAACCAGCCAACACCGAGAAACGCATGTAGGGAACCCGGTATTTCTACCGAACACCAGGCTTGCCTTACTGTCAGACAACGACAACTACCGTTGAGGTCAAAAACACCAACGCAATCCGGAATCGAGAGCCTGCACCAGATCAGACCTGGCCAGATCAGGCCAAAAGCCCAAACTGACCAGGCCAACCTGGGCCCAGAAAGGGCAGGCCCAAAATCAGAACCGGGTTAGGCTGACCCGGCTCAAATTCGGGCCAAACCCTACCCGGAACGCAGAGCCGCCACTGCATGATGTCGACGACGATACTAGAAAGGTTACTAGAGCCGTGAACGGAGTGAGCCGGTCTCCTCGACACCAGCGCCTCCTCGCCGGAAAGAGTAGCAACAACACAACGACGTCGGGGCGGACCAGAAGCCGTGAACGGAGCGTGCCGGAGGGCGAGCCGGAGAAGAAGGCCGACAACACGAAATCAGATCTCCTCGTCACCAGCACATCCTCGCCGGAAAGAGCAGCAGCAACACAACGACGTCGGGGCGGACCTCACCATGAAGCAGATCTAAGAGCGAATCCGAGCTTCGATGTTGTGACCGGGACGAAGAGACGGCGGAGTTGCAGCGGGAAGAGACTGGCACGAAGACGCCGGAGCAGCGGCGAGAACTGTAGAGGATGGCTTCGACACTAAGACGTCGGAGCAGCGGCGGCACGTCAGCTGGGAAGAAGGACGGTAAGAGCAGAAGGAAGAGAAGAAGAGAGGTGGGAGAGGGCTTCCGCCGGCAACAACCAAGACGGCTGTCACCGGCGGGAGCAGAAGGAAGAGAGGCGGGGATCTAGGCGGCTAGGGTTTTGAGGGCACACTTTTCAAGTCAGAGAAAAACCGATGTTTTTATTCGATCTAATTTCATAGTTGTACCCCTCCCCCATCCCCCAATTTTTTTTTGTTACGTATTATCATCGAAAAATTTCGGTTCCCCCCTCATTAATAAAACTGGCTCCGCCACTGATTAGAACCATGAAGAAAATAATAATTACTTAGATGATCCGAACAAGAAAAATGGAAATACGAATGAGTCTTTAGATATTCATGCTATAGAAATAAATAAATCTTGGATACGAGACACCAAATCCGAATATCCCATCTCTACACAAATAAGCAGAGGCTGAAAAGTTGGAGAGCATTGCCGAATGGTGAAGTGTTTATCTTGAGAATAATTTGGGCTTAATAATTCACAGGAACCCATTTAAGTTACCCAATTGGAAACTACAAAATGCCCGATGCAAAATTTCGTTCTCACAGCCATTTAAACCTAAATCCATCGCTTGGGGATTCTTCATAATTATGAATAGCTGCAGGCCCTCCGTGCAATATCTCTGTCTCGCGTTTTAGGTTTACACTGTCATATATAAACATAGATACAATAATCCTGCCTCCTCACAAGCCATTGCTCCCACCAGGTAAGTCACAGATCTCGTAGCTCGTCTCTGTCGCCGTCTCCGATCTCCAACCATGGTGAGTTCTGAATCTCCAATCTCTGCAGCGCACATTCTCTCCACTGCTTCTCATCTTGTTACCGTCGCAGGCTGATGTCGACCCGGAGGTTGCCGTCGCCGGCGTCCCGAAGAAGAGGACGTTCAAGAAGTTTAGCTTCAGGGGTGTCGATTTGGATGCTCTCCTTGATATGTCCACCGATGAGCTTGTCAAGCTCTTCACTGCCAGAGCTCGCAGAAGGTAACGATCATGTTGTCTACTTGGCATCTTGTGTGTTTGAGAAATTGGGTTTAACTGTTCTGTTCAAATAGGTTTCAGAGGGGTTTGAAGCGGAAGCCCATGGCTCTCATCAAGAAGCTGCGCAAAGCGGTAATTGTTACGATTTTCTGTTTGGTTTCTATTATAATTCTGCCGCATATATCACTGAAAATGATCTGTAATTCTGCAATTGTGCCTTGTCATTGTTGACAAGTACATTGAAAATGTTTATAGTAGGAGTTGCAGTCAGAATCCTAAGTTCTTATATTTAAATTGAATGCCTTCCAGTTGGGCTTCTCGTGAACTTGTAAAGCTCTAAATCCTCCCAAAGCTTTTATTTTGACCTGATTCTTGTTTTGGGTTGCTTTTTATGTATTGGTTACTGGGGTTTCAAACGTTGAATGGCTAATTTCAACATCATATTCTAACTTTAATGATTAAGTTCTTGTACATATTTCTTATTTGTGATTTTGAATTTGGGTATTCAATTCAATAACTTTCTGTATGTGTAGATTGTACATTGAATATTGATGTGTAATGATTGTACTTGGTAATCTGCGTTTACCTATACAGAACCTTATTTTTACTGAACTCAGTTTTGTGTTTAGCTTATTTAGTTGCTGAGTTCTGTATGTAGCTTACCACATGTCTTCTTCCTTGAACAGAAAAGGGAGGCTCCACCTGGTGAGAAGCCTGAACCAGTCCGAACCCACCTGCGCAACATGATCATTGTTCCTGAGATGATCGGAAGCATCATTGGGGTATATAATGGGAAGACCTTTAACCAGGTTGAAATCAAGCCTGAGATGATTGGTCACTACTTGGCCGAGTTTTCTATCTCCTACAAGCCAGTTAAGCACGGTAGACCCGGTATTGGTGCTACTCACTCATCAAGGTTCATTCCTCTTAAGTGAAGTTGCTTCCTTCAGAGATATGTCAGTCTCTTATCTTTACAGACATCTGTGATCAAATTTTTGACTAGTACCCTTTTTCAGTTTTAATGTTTCATTGATGTTGAACATCTACATCTATATGGATTGGATATGTTATTTTCGTTATTTGTTGCTTGCTTTTGATTTTTTTAAGTCCATTGGCTGCGTTGTTTATTATTCCCTGTGATCCAAATGACTATTACATGCTAGCATTTTTTAGGTAGCATGAAACTCCTGTACTGCTTTACATATATAGTATATTTTAGGCTGCATTTGTATAAATAATTGCAATTGAATTAGGAGTTCCCAGCTTTGTGTTTTAATTTGGTTTCAGTTTTGGTTGGGAATATCATTACATAGCCATTTTCATAGGTATTCTCACTCTGAAAGTGGTGGTAGATGGATCTGCGAGTTAGCTCTAATCATATAGGTTTTCCAACACTTATGACTAATTAGGTTCAGACTGATGCAAGCGCTATATTATATGTTCTATTGTATTGGGTTTAGTTCTTATCTTGACTTGGGATTCGACTCTGGTGATACTCTGCCAAGTCTATTGTTGTAGGTTTGTTCAACTAATGAACATAGGTATTATTTGAGTCTTACTAATTGTCCTAATAGAGTATAAACCAACATGTATGATGTGGATAAGTTGGGTGACAAATGTGTATACAGATTTGCTAGTCTTGTGATGATGAAGTTAAAATATGTTGACATTTAATGTGTTGCTAAAAGCTGTCCTGCCATGGTCTAATGCTGTTTCCTAAGTTCTAATTTCAGACCTGGGATAATATTCAGAGTTATGCCTTCTACACTAGAGAGTAGAGCATTAGTTAGCTTGTGATTCCTAATAGTTGGTAGTCTTTCCAGGGCATTGATAGTTTAAAGATTATATACTAAAAGTATGTAAAACAATATATATTTGTTTAATCAACAAAATCATGTTTGAATTTTTCTATTACTGATTGTATGTTAGAACTATTTGGGCAGGTACTATACAAGTAAGTATTAATGAAAGTGTTTCAGTAGCACTACCACTAATGTTAAATTTGTGCTTTAAAATATGAAGCGAAATGTACTATTTTGAAATTTTATATTGGTTATTTCAATATACTATTATGGATTATACAGTTTTATCTTGTTATCCTTACCATTAGTTTAAATTGATGGTAAGAGTATCAACATCGCATTATTTTAGCACTACTAATCCGTGTTTTTAGGAGAGGTAACAATTCCCGTGTAAAAAAGAGTTTTTTTTAGTGATGTTTGACATTTTGCCTACTATAGGATAATGCTAAAGTATAGTCACACATTTTTTATATTATTTTATTCTATTATTTTATTCATTTTATATTTTTATGTGGTATTTTTTCCACAACAGTTCATAAATAAATGACAAAATGTAAATTTCATTCTCAAATGTCAATAATACATTGAAATGGAATTGATAAATTTTAACTCTCAAATTCGATTAATGATGACTCTAAAAATGATATTGTGTTTGATGAAAATTACAACAAAAATATACAAGGAAAGTTTTATTTTAATATCCTACCAAACATTTAATTTCAAAATGATACGTTGTCATAGTTTTTTTATATTTTCATACCTACACCAAACATTTAATAACAATTTCTATCCAGTCCTTAGTTTTGGATGGAAAGTAGTTATGTGCTAGGCATTTGATCTTTATTTTTTTTAAATGCAAAAAATACCATTTTAACCTTAAGTACTTCTC
This sequence comes from Erodium maritimum, assembly GCA_963921825.1. NCBI lineage: Eukaryota > Viridiplantae > Streptophyta > Magnoliopsida > Geraniales > Geraniaceae > Erodium > Erodium maritimum. Next base: position 93,842,971 of record OY997588.1, on the reverse strand, counting down.
TTTTATTTCTTTTCATAACAAAGAAGGAGGAGTTGCTTTTAACGGTGTAGAGATGTGCGAGGAGGAGAGGGGCCATAGAAGGAGGACAACGTGGCGAAGGATCCGGCGGTGGTGGTGGTTGAGGGCGACGAGGTCGAAGGAGATGGTTCTTTGGCTCCGGTCATGTGACCTTCTCTTTGAGAACCAAGCCCACTCCTGGCCCCTTGCTCTCTCCCTCTTCTTATCTTATTCTTTTTCTTCGATTTTTTTTGGAATAAATCTGAAGAGAGAAGGAAAAATCTGGAATTTGGAGTTTGAAGAAATGGAAAAAGATCTGACGAGGAAAAAGGATGAACATGTTTAGAATTTAGGTACTTTTATGAAATTGTAAGAATAAATGAGATAAAAAAATTATCGAAATTTAAAATAATAAATTAATTAATAAAAAGAATTCCAAAACATAAAATCAGTTTTTATATATTTTAAAAATAAAATTGATATTTCCTTTGCTTTGGAGTGAGTATTGTTCAAATCCAATCATGCTTTCTCTTTTAGTACTTCCCTTTTTTCCCCTCACTTGTACAAGAGACTCAAGAGAAGGGTCTCACTTACTGGCTGATTATTCTGGTTTTATCTGTGGGATTTTCATGGGTGGGTTGAGGGTTGGTTTGGGGAGTGTTGTGAGTTTGATAAGGTTGTTTCTTTTGACTTGGTACCTCGGTGTGAGGGTTCTTTTCTTTCTTCCTTTGCTTGTTGTGTTAACTTTGAGTGCGAGTAGTTCTGTTTCATTAGGTTGAGAGTTTTTGTATCCTTTGTGGGGTACCTCTTTTGGTTGTGTTTGCTAGTTGTACTTATCCCACTTAGTTTCAGACTCTGCCTTGGCCCTGGATAGCTTCCATTCTTCTTCCCGGACACTTGTAGACCTTCATGTATCTCTCTGATCCTTAGAACCTAATTTTACAGCTCTGCTTTGGTGTCTGGTATGGTGTACCAGGGTATTTATGTTGCAGAAGAGGAGTTGTGTATTGACAGTCATTGTGGCTGGTGTGGTTTAGTTGTGCAGGCCACTCTTGTTTCATTTTCTTGTGCTACATATCATTGTGTTTGGCACAACGGTGCTAGTATCAGATTTTGGGGTTTTAAGTTGTTCGGTGTATAGTGGTGTGAGGTTGCTTGTTCTGCAAGTTATAGCCTTATTTTGTGTTGGTTGGGTAGTATCTTGGGTTACAAGTTTAGTTGTGTAATGCTTCCCTTGTTGAGTGAATCGGTTGTATGAGGGGTCTTTGATATTTTTACATATGCTAGATTTCCAAAAAAAAAAGGTGTTGAGAAGTATGAGGTATCTTGACATGGCCCATTTTTACTCGTCAGTTGTGTTTAAAACTTTTGGCACATTCTAGATGCGATGAACACATCAACTACATTCCAAATGTAATGATGCCTCCAATTAAATCCAATGTAATTCTTCCTTAGAACCCGTCAACTAAATCCAATGTAACGATGATTCTAAGGGCTCACAAACAATGATTAAAATCCAATTTTATCTTTGCAAGTGAGGTGATATGCTCTGTACATAAAGTTAAGCGTGCAATTCTAAAATATATGGAATTAATCATGCAAAAACTAAATCAATCATAAAGTTATAAATGTGCACATAATAACCCCTTAAACTAACTCCCACTAGCTTCTTGAGCTCCACCGACTCCAAGCTGATGTCAACACCTGAAAAGCCACCAATTTACCTTTTCGCCCTTTCTTCGTATTGAGCAAAATATTACAATTGAATACACCACTCATAAGTAGTGAATTAATAAATATTACAAATACGTGGTTTGACGACCACACCTCAAAAAAAATAATCACACGCTAACTTTAATGGCTCGCAGGCCGTGAAAAGCGATAAATAATTAAAACAATCTCGGGGCTATTATTTATACCATACCAACATCACATCACACATCGTGTTATCAAACAAGCATGTGATTTTCCTTTTTTATTTAATAGCCAAGTTTCGAAATTTTTTGATGCTCGATTTATAGAATCTGTTCAAAATTGAAAATTTTGAACATATGATTTTTGAGATCGTCAAGACGGTTCCAAACTCGTCATGACTAACAAAACAGTTAGGCCCGACATATCGACCATCCATTCAGGTAATCATCCTTCTCCCTTCATCTCGATATGTACTAATCTTCCCCTCCTCAGTCACATTTGGTGGTTAGGGCCTCACAGTTTTACGGGTGTTGGCCGCCGTGAGGTGTTCGACTATGTGCCCTGTTTGAAGATGTAGTCAGTTACGAGTTAGGGTAAGGAAGTGCTTGGTCTTTAGGGTTTTGGAGGTGTGGTGCACTGTTGGCGGCGATTTTGGGTGTGGGAGTGTTTGTTGTTGTTCTACCGGAGGATGCTTCTTTAGGTGGTTTTGTTCTCAGGGCTTCATGTTGGTAAAATTGGGGTTCTTTAGACATGTTTTAGCTATTTGTCTTTATTTGGGTATTATTTGTTGTTGGTTTTGTCTGTTCTGGTTAGTAGACTTGTCTATTATCTTTGTTGGCTTCCTGTTGCTTCATGGTAGTTAAACCTGGTACTGAGACCTCTTGTATTGTCTTCCTCCCCTTATTAGGACTCTTCTGAGACCGTACTAGTTTACGCTACTCTTGTTCGTAATGAGGACGTCGTCCTTGTCTAAAATTTGCTGATAAAAAAAACATATTTTCCAAGTAAGCACTTTGGGAAATACTTAATGGTATATTCGATCTATCTCTGTAGATTGAATCCTAAGTACATAAGTTGTGTCACTCAAATATTTGATGAATAATTTTTTTTCAATAACCATAACTTGATATCTAATAGAAATCCGACACCATTTGCGATTAAAAGGATATCATCCACGTGCAAGATGATTAAAGCAATCATGCTACCCCTAATCTTGTTGGACATACAATCTTTTTCTTCATTTTTTTTTTCAAAAACTATAACTCCTTATGGCTTCATTAAAACGATAATTCCAACTCCTTAAAGTCTGCTTAAGACTGTAAATGGATATCTTAAGCTTGCACATTTTGGAAAGCTCTTTGGACTCGAAGCATTTGATTGTTACACGAAGACCTCTTCTTTAATATTCATTTAACAAAAGGGTTATCGACATCCAATTTCCAACCCTCGTAATCATAGCCTGTAATATTGGATAGTAGTGTTTTGATGAATTTAAGCATGACAATAGGTGAAAAGTTTTCCTCATAATAAGCTCCTTGTTGGCGAAATCTTTCACTACGAGTTTAGCTTTGAGGGTCTTTACCATCCTATTGGCCCCAATCATTCGCTTGTAAACCCACAGTACCTTGAGGAAGTTAAACAAGTTCCCATGGTTAGCATGCATAAAATCCATCCCTAATTTCATTTGATTTTTCCATTCCAATGAGTCTTCGTTGCCAACACGTGATAAATATCATGCGTAGTTAGATCATCACCATCATTTTTCTACATGTATTCTTTTATGTAGAAAGCCATATTTTCTCTGACGGATTAAATACTCAACTAGTACTTGGTGGAGTTGGTCTTATGGGTATATTATTTGTTGAACTAGGCGGCTTTTTTTATCAGCTAGGCAAGAAAGAATTATATTAAGACCTCTTTTGAGGTAAAAGAGATACAAGTGCAGAGAAAAAAACCCAACAAAAACCCAAACTATAGGGTAGGGAACTGAAAAACAACACAACACCACACCACACCACCAACCAACTGAGGATGAACCAACATGACCTCAAAACCTACCATCAAACACCCGAAATGAACTCATCAAGACCACCCAGAACTACAACAACATTTGTAGAACTTGAAGCCAACTGTTACTAGCATAACAACATCAAAACCCAGCCTCACACACCCGAAATGAACCCATCAAGTGTTAGTCTTAGTGCCCGTAGTTCAATCCTAAATGTCCAAATGTATATATCATCGTTAGCAATAAAATTAAAGCGGCTTTATATTACTTATGTGTTGGAGTAATATATCGATGTGTGCTATGATCTATGCCCACCATGCGAATAGAACCATATATTGAGATAGATCACACTCAATGGGTCCCTAGTCAACAAAGCTTCACTAAAAGCGACTAGTATGAAAGATAGCTCTTTATGGCTTACGTTCTGTTAGTCATTGGAATGAGATTCCGGAGTCTGATCATAGATATCATGTGGGACATGATATTGGACGACCCGACATGAATATGTGCCATAGATCAAGTAATGAACATATTCATTGTCGTAGCTTGTCATGTGTCCTTAGACCGAGGAGTCTTTGTGATCGCTATGTAGTAAACAACTGAGTTTGAACTGATCCTAACGTTGTCCGTAACAGGGCTTCCATAACGGCCAAGATTGGCTTGGGGACGGACTGCATGAGTGACACGAAAGATGGCTAAGGGATTTATCCGTCATACTACGGTATGGGAAAGATATCGGTTCTTGGCAGCTTGATCGAGAGTGACTGAAAGAATAGCATGGCCATGCACATGATACTGGGTATCATATATTCAGTCATCTCACATATCAAGGAACAATGATTGAAAATAATAAGGATGACGGATCTATGCCTTATCTCAATCAAGATATCGGAGATAAAAGGATAATGATAGGGACGCCAGAAAAGTTAGAATCGACATGGTCGATTCGTTATGCAGTGTCAGGAAATACTAAAGTCTCGTTAGTTGCCACTTATATAGGATCAAGTAAAATGGGATTTTACGTTGATCTATTTAAATGCACAAACCTAAGGGTCACACCGGATGATGAAACTCATTGACACATTTATGGAGAATGACCAAAAGGGAGTTGTCTCGGGACATGACCACAACTAGGTTTTGGGTCATGTGCCCGTAAGTGAATAGGACATTACGGATCGAGACAAGGCTTGGAGTCTTGGGATTGATCACGTCGGATAATGTTGGACATTTCCGGTATGGAAGGCTTAGAGGCGAAGAGCGCATCACGGGACCTCGTTGGGAATGGTCACGGGCCATGTTCCAAGAGGCCCATGCAACCAAGGCCCATGGAACTTGTAAGAACCGCCCCCGATCGATCACGGTCGAACCGAATGTTTTCGGCGAAAGTTGACTTTTTGTCGGAAAAGTCAACCGAGGACTCCGAGAGTCATTCGAGACCTTTCTGGGGCCCAAAAAGCTTAGTCGTCGTTACGGTTAGCTTAATTGGGCCGTTTACTTTTAAATGACTGTATTTGTGGAAAAAGTCAACTACTGGTCATTTTCGGTCAAACCTTGGTCCTAAACGAATTAATTAACCTTGTACTGGATTTTCCTACTAAGAGGGGTGGTCCCCACATGGACAAGTGTCTAAATTGGATTGAGAGAGAAGAAAAAAGTTGAGAAAGACCATTATACCCCAAACTTGAACCAAAAAGATTTTTAGACAAAGGAGAGCATTTTGGTAATTACAAAGTTAGATTTTAAGGGTTTGGAAACAACAATTTCAGCACAATATCACTCCTTGGCCGAAAATAGAGAGAGAAAAGGGAGAGAAGAGAAGCTTGGAAGCTTGAGGAGGAAGAAAGGAGGAAAAGACTTGATTTTTGGGATTGATTCTACTCAAAGTTCATCAAAAACACTTGATTCTTCATCTCCTTTCCATTTCCAAGGTGAGCATCTAATCCTATTTCGTTTTTGATGATTTTGGGTTCCTGGTTTTTGAGGAGAAGTGATGAACTTGGTTGGGTTTTTGGGTTTTGGGTATTGGATGTTGATTTTGAAGAGAAAAGGAGATTGGATGATTGATTTTGTTGAGTTTTGTGGAGTTTTGATGAAGACCCATGGTGGTTTTTGAAGTATAAACGTTTTGGGGACTGTTTTGGAGCTTTAGAAGGTCATCAATGGAGGTTTTGGGGGAAAATTTCGTGGAAAACCAAAGCTGGAGGAAGAAGACGATGAACAGTACCAGACCTGTGTAAGAACCGCTCCCGTTCAACGCCGGTCAACGCCGGTCAAATCGGCGAAAAAACAAGAAAATTTAAAAAATTTGGACATACACCTAAATGGACCTAAGATTGACCCCGATGGTCATATCGGACTTAATTTGACCCCGATATCGACCAAAATGAGTTCTGGGGGACTCAGGTCAACTTTTTGACCAATTCGGGAAAAGTTGACTTTTTGCAGTAAAAGTCAACCGAGCGACGTTTTGGTCAATTCGAGGCCCGTTTTGGATCCAAAAAGCTTAGCCGTCGTTACAGCGGTCTTAGTTGGGCCGTTTCCTTGTAGCACGTGAAATTTCGTAATTTCTTGGAAAATGGACCCGTTCGTGGCCCGAGACGGCCGAATTTTGCGATTATGACAGAAAAATATCTACAAAGATATTTTTTAAAAGGGAGGGACCCACTTGCCACTTGTCACACAAGTGGTGGTAGTTGTTATTTTTGAACAAAACAAAAGGAAGACAAGTGATGGGTTCGGCCATAAGAGAAAAAAAGAAGAAAAAAGAGAGAGAAAGAAGAGAGAGAAAGGGAAGGAGAGAAAGAAGAGAGAAGTTGGATTTTTGGTGATTTCCCGACGATCCGACCGACCGACTCAACGACTGCGGATTCGAACTCCCCTCGTCATTCCCTACGGTGAGAAACCGTTCTTTTCTCGTTTTGGTACGTTTGAATTTTAGGGTTTGAGTTTAAACGGTTTGATTAATGTTGGGTTTTGTTTAAGATTGGTTTAAAGATGAATGGTTGAGGTTTGGGGTTCGTTATGAACGTTTTGGGGCGAAAAGGAATTTTTCCATTATGGCTGTGTGGGGCCCACTTGCCCGGGCCTCGGGTTTTTCGTGTTCGAGTGGTTTTGGGTGATCCCCGAATCAATAATTCACACCCGGAACGAATTATGGAATTAAATTGTGGAAATTGGAAATTTCGGGTTTAGAAACTTTAAACGCGAATTAAATCGCTCGGAAGTCGGAAATTGATTCCGTCGATTCCGTTGAAACACTTGAATTATTTTAGGATCATTGAAACGAAAACGGGAATTTTCGGAGCCCCGGAAGGGCGTTTTCCGATCCTGGGCAGATTCGCCGAGCCGGGCGAATCGGGCTTTTCCGGGCCCTTTGTTGACAATGTCGAGTAATTGAGAAGTTTGGGAGTGATCGGCATTGTCGGGGTCGCGTTTGGGCGTCAAATTCATTAAAATTCAGCTTTGCCTGCAAACTTAAAAAGTGTGTTGTTTGGCATCATTGTAGACCGTGTCGTCGACCGTGGAAAGAGGAGGCTAAGCGGGAAATATGGAGCATTGCCGGTACGCGAGCATCGGTTTTGACACGCTTCAAGAGGTAGGGAAAAGTAGTCGGATCTCGGCCTTGACTAGGGAAAGTTAACAGTAGAAATGCATGTGACACTTAGTGGTGTCGTAGTATAAGTAAATTTATCGAACAATAGAAATGCAGGCGGCACTTAGTGGTGTCGTAGGATACGTGAACGTATCGAACAATAGAAATGCATGTGACACTTAGTAGTGTCGTAGGATAAGTGAACGTATCGAACATTAGAAATACTTGTGGCATTTGGTTTTGCCCGTAGGTTGATTGAATTGTTTGTGTTTGTGGGTGGCCATGAGTGCCTGTGGGGAGTTGAACCCGTATTGGTTGACTGACTTGCCGAGTGGTAGTTAGTCGTGTTGTCGTATTTTCTTTCTATTTGCAGGGTATTGTGTGTTATTTGGTTGTGACTGTGATTGTTCTAGTGATGACTGTTGAGCTATGCCCGTGGATGTGTCGTACCTTCCGGTGCGTGGTCGGTAAAGTGCTGAGGGTTGTGGTTCCCGTCAGGTGCGTCGTACCTTCCGATGCGTGATCGGTAAAGTGCTGAAGTTAGAGCTGTGCCCGAGGGGTGTGTCGTAGCCTCCAATGCGTGGTCGGTAAAGAGCAGAGGGTTGTGGTCCCCGTAGGTGTAGCACCTTCCTGCGCGTGATTGGTAAAGTGCTGAGGCTGGATTTATGCCCGAGGGGTGTGTCGTACCCTCCGGTGCGCGGTCGGTAAAGAGCAGAGGGCTGTGGTCCCCATCAGGTGTGTAACACTTTCCGGCGTGTGATCAGTAAAGTGCTGAGGCTTGTGGTTGTGGTTTGTGTGACTTTGATCACTTCTGTGTTGTTGTGTTCTTTGAGGTCGTCATTACGGTGTCAGATCTACATTATGGGTACGGGTGGTTAGATAGTTGGGGAAAGTAACAGTTTTCGTGTGACAGTCAGGTTATTTGAGTTTGAGGATAGTAGTCCCCGGTGTTTTATGTGCTGTTGGTGTTTCCGGCATTTCTGCTAGTATGTCGTAGTCAGTCTGGTATCCGTTGTGGTGAGCGAACGCTCACCCCTAGCTGCTTTTCCTACAGGTACTGGTCGCGAGGCAGACTAGGGGGAACCCTCGAAGCTTGAAGAGCTGGGAGTGGGAGTCCGGGTTTTTGGGAGTTTAGCGACGTACGCTTTGGTTTTTTGTCCGCTTGTTTTGGACGTATTTTAAGTTGTAAATTATTATTTTGATTAACTCAAAGTGGTGATTTTAAGCGGCTTATTAAAATGTTTGAAAATTGTTTTATTGTTTCACCGCTCGCGTTCCGGGCTCGGTTCTACCGAATTCGGGGCGTGACACCTGTCACGGATCCGTGACGGGCACCGTGACGGGAGACGTCACGGCTCCGTGAGGGAGACCGTGATGGCGTCAGTCACGGCTCCGTGAGGAGAACTGTGACGGCCTGGACCACAGATCTGTGGCGGAGCCCATCAAGGCTCCGTGACCAGAATCGTGACGGACCTGAGTTGGGCCCCTTGGGCCCATTTTTCTGAATTTCGAGTAGTTGGGACGATTATCTTTAACCGAGTCCTCTTGGGGTTAATTGGGAATGTTTTCCTCTTTAAACCTTTGTGAATTACTCTTGATTCGAGTATTGTTTTGTGATCCAAGACTTTGTACCCGAGCTTGACGGATGAGGAGACCCTTGGATCTCGTGAAGTGGAGGAGGAAACTAGCCAGGTCGTCAGCAGCTAGGATTGGAGTACTTTTGAGCTTGAGGTAGGGAAAGTAGCGACTACCAGTTCAATTACGGAAAGTCACTAGTATGCCTTCTTGATAATAATAATAACCGGAAAGGTCCTAGTTTGCATATAGGATGTGATTCACTAGAATAACCGCTTTCAATTACGATAATAAACAGAAGAGTCATAGGATGTGATTCACTAGAATAACCGCTTTCAATTATGGGAAATTGCCGTGCTGGTAGAATGGCCATGTCGAGCCTTAGGGTTGCGTGTTGATTGTGATGCCATGATCTATGATTGAGATGGATGATGCTTGTTGTAGCCGTTGATTAGATTGAGAGTCATAATAGGATATACTCGGTGTAACATGTTGTTGCTATGTTTGGGCAAGTGTGTCATGCGTGATGTAATGTGAACCTTTGATTGTGATATGATCGGGTGAGTGATAGACCGATATGTGTGTGATGGTGAGTTGGCTCGGTTGGTATACCGTGGTCGAGCTATGGCATTGTGATGCGTGTTATTCTCTTGATGGGTGTTCCAAGAGGAGGTGTGTCCAGTATGATACCTACACTAAGAGAGTATGCCGGTGTAGGGTATCGAGGACGAGGATGGTGTGATCATTACCCCGATGCTATGTAGTCCGGGAAGGCGTACGACCGAGGTATGTGCCGGTCCGGTATGCATGAGGCCCCGAGTCTACGTGACGAGAAGACATCCGACTGAATGTATTGCCGGTCAGGGATGTTACCCCGAGTCTACGTGACAGGAAGATGTCGGAACCGATGCTGTGTGTTCCGGTATGATATAAGTGGGGTGGACTGTGATAGCCGGTGATGTTGGGAACTGTTGTGTGGATTATGTGTTTGTTCTACTGTGTGTCGTATGCCTGTTGTTAACTGTGTGCGATGTTTTAAGTGTGATTATGGTCTTGGGTGAGCGATTGGTTGTTGGTAACTTCCCGTGGGCGTTGTTAGTAGTTATGCTTTGCTAGTATGCCCTAATTGGACGGTTACTCGTGGTGGTTAATGGATGTTCATAACCTTAACTACTTTTCCTATTGAGCGAAAGCCGACCCCTTTACCTTGTTGTTTTTCAGGTCTTGAGCGGGACTTGTGCTAGCGGGATTCTCGACGCTTGGGAGCTAGCGAGGGTCTTGTTTAGCTGTCTAGAGACGTACTGTTATTTTGAACTAAACACTTATTTACTGGCTTTTATGAGCTGTTGACTCATTTTATCGGATTTATGGATTTCGGAGCATTATTTTAAAACTTATCTCATTTGAATTGCTTTAATTAATCATTGTTTTAAGTCCACGTCTCGAGTCCGGTCAAAACCGGATTTGGGGCGTGACAGAACTAATTAATCAAGTCTTGATTAATTAGTACTAAGTAAGTAAGACAAGGATTAAGGTGTTGGTGATTCACCACATAACCCCATCTTGTCTAGCCTTACTTAGCACCATACTTGTCCTTTTTACACCAAACTTGTCCCATGCTTTTAGTTTGACGAGTTGATGGAGTTTGTCATGTTTAAGTCTTCTTTTTTCAACATAACAAACACAAGACAAGAATAGGAAACACAATTTTCTCTCTATCCCCTCCCCAATTTCGGCCAAGGCAAGCTCCATTCTCCATTTTGTGTTCTTGAGTCCTCAAAGAGAAGAACTACGTAGCTTTGATTCCCATGTGGATACGTAGGCGTCTTAGAGACTCAAGCCAATCATTCGTTACACGGTGTTTTTGTTTTGGTAATATATAGTGCTGAATTTTTGTCTTGTGAATCCATTCTTTGTTAGTTGTTTCATGGTTGTAATCGTCTCTTGGTTTTCATTGTTTTTCCGCTACGAGTTGGTTCATCTCCAACCCTACCTCGAGACCCAACATCAAGACCACTCATAACTGCATCAACATTTATAGAACTTGAAGCCAACTGTTTCTTGCATAACAAACTCAAAACCCGGCCTCACACACCCGAAACGAACCCATCAAGACCACCCAGAACTGCAGCAACATTTGCAGAACTTGAAGTCAACTGTTACTTGCATAACAAGCTATTAACACTTAATAGAAAAGCTACCCCCCAACACCATCCAAAAACTCCAACTAAACATACCATCTGAACCCCACAATACACACTAGACAAGAACCCTTGAAGGCCACCAAGAACTGCAGCAGAAGATGCAGAACTTGAAGCCCTCTCTGACTTGCAAAACAAGAAAATAACTCCTAATAGATGAAATACCCCAAAACAGACCCAAACAGATCAAAACACTACCAAAACAGACCAACTAAATAAAACAACCTTTCAGCAGAATTTAGAGCACCCTTTAAACCTAAGAAAAGCATGCCTTTAGAGCAGTAGCCCACAGATAAAAAGAGAAAATGAATTAGAATTCTGAAACTTGGACCATTCCAATCCATATGCTTGGTGGACTATTTTGGTGAAGATTTCTTGAGCAGAACTACACACCCCATTGAAAATTCAATCATTTCAGACTAACCAGATTTGCCACCAAACAATTTTAACCAAATTACTGCACGATGATTTGAACTTATGACTGAGCAAGAATCTACATGAAGCTGAAAGGGCCTTTACTGAGCTAGCAATTAACTGTGTTAAGCCCCACCAATGAATTATAACACTCCAGACCTGCCAGGCTCTTGAACTAGGTGGCTTAATATCCATTTTCTAATTTTTCCGCCTTCCTCTGTCACCTTCTTGAACAAACTAATTGTTAAGAAAATCAACATATTTGTTTAGAGAAACTTTTTGTTTTTTGTTCTATAATCTTTAGTTTTGTTAGAGTTTTGCTTCCAAAACGCCATCGTTTGTATCTTGAGGCAACAACCATTGCAGAATTTTCCTCATCCTGATTTTTGGGAGAAGGAACTTAATAAAAACTTGTCCATAAAAAAACTATATTCATCTAGTAAATATGATTTGTATCACAAACTGTCTTTTGGATATCCTCTATGCCTTTCTTTCACTGATTTCATCTCAAATTTGGCAGATTTCGACCTCTTAATCATGTTCAAGACTTGGTTTTCTCCCTTTTTCATGTTCAACCATATGGGTTGGTGGGAATTGACTTCGAGGGAACAAAATATCTCAAGTGGGTTTGTGAAGAGGACTTTGAAGAAGAGTTCAATGCAGAAGATGAAGAGGATCTAGAAGAAGGGGAGTTTATCTCAGATAAGAGTGATTCTCAAATCCCTGAGTTCTCTAGTGGCATTAGTGGCACCCCTTTCAATCTCAAATATGTCCTTTAATGTCCTCTAATGAAACATGAGAGGATTATGTGGAGTCTCAGTGTTGGAATTAAAAAACAGCCCTCTTCCCCCATTTTACTCTCAAGAACCCAAATTAGATATAATCAATCCTCACTTTTGGTGTTCATAATTCCCACATGAGTTCACTATTGGACTTCATAATTCGCATGAGTCCTCGTGTGTTTCCTTTTGTTGGCTCTTCATGTTTAGGGGAGTTATGGGATTCAATCATAAGAGCATGAACAACAGAAAGGACCTTGGTCAGGGAGTGAGAGTGCAGATGTTGTGCTGACTGGACAAAAATGAGGTCCTGGGAGTGCAGAAAAGTGGGTGTTTTGCAACAGAAAGGCCCTCTGAGGTCTTGGGAGTGCAGAACAGTGCTGACTGGATTATTAATTGATATTTTGCTGTTTTATTTAATTCTTTATCAGAAACCGTTTAAATTATTGATAATGTAAACAATTTTGGGCATAAATAATTAAGGACAATAAATAATTAATAAATAAATTTAACACGAATATAAATGAACTTCTAATTTTATTCAACCCCTTTTAATACAACCCCAAAAAAATACAAGTTCAAGAATCATTCTCTGTTGGGTCGACATCTGTTGGGTCGACATCCTGTGGTGGGGGTTGTCGTCAAAGATCATCAATTTCAGCTTGTGCCCTCCTCGGCAGTGAACTTCACGACGCCCTCGAGCCTCATCACCCAATGATCCAGGTTGAACTTTAGTGGGTGGTCACCCACTTTCCCTGCATCCGCCCACATTTCCTTCGCACGTCTCATGTGCTCTTCCGGGTTGGCGCCGCTCGGATTCTCGTCCTTGGACCTCTTCAAATAGCCGAGGAACCTCCTTGTCTGCCCATAACCTCTGAGCCAACGTTTCTTGATAGCTGGCCAGCGGCGCTCTGGGAGACCTCCCTTCGAGTTGTATTTCCTCGTAACTTCGCACCAGAATGTGTTGCCGGTTTGAGAGTTTCCCTTGATGGGGTCTTTTGTAGTACCCAACCAGCAACTTATGAGGTGTAGGTCCTCCTGCTTGTTGAATGTCCGGTCCTCCGGATCTGGTTCTTGTGGTTGGGCTCGGGGTTGGCCTCGGGGTTGGGCTCGGGCCCGGGCAGGGGCTCGGGGTCGTCATTGGGAAGGTCCGACAAAGGATGGTTGGGGGAGGTCTACGTTGGGTAGTGTGTACCCGGGGTAGTTGTAGAATTGGGGTGGCATCATTCCAAACGGTGGCGTCTAGAACCCTTGTCCTTGCATACCAAATTGTGATGGCACCTGGAACCCTGGCGCCATTTGAAATTGTTGGGGACGGTATTGCCGTAAAAAAATAATACAACAAATTAAGTGCAAAAAATTAAAACAATAAATTAAGTGCAAAAAATTAATACAATAAATTAAGTGAAAAAAATTAACACAATGTATTAATATAATAAATTAATAAAAAAATTAATACAATGCATTAATACAATAAATTAATTAAAAAAATTACGTTACGTAAATAATAAGTTTGCACTTACCTGAACTCGACCCCGGTTGCGAGTATGGGGAGAAAGCGGAGTTGTCCCGATTGTCCCCTAGCATGTCTTGAAAATTATGTGCCAGTTCGTCGGGGCTAAATCCGACTTTGTCACCAGCTGACTGTGCACGAGACCCAGCGTCGCCCGACATTTTTCACGAGAATAATTGAAACGAGAGAGGAGAATTTGGGAAGGAGAGAGTGAAGTTGGATAGTGAAAGTGGAGATTGGTGTGGAAAAAATGAGAAGAGGGATGAGTATTTATAGGGATTTTTTTTGCTGATTTTTAATTTAAAAAAAAAGTAGCCGTTTTTTGACTTTTGCCAACAGTCGGGTGGACACGTGGCGGCACCGCACGCGTCCAGCGCAGCGAGGGAGCGAGGAGCGCGGCCACCGCGCTCGGCCAGCGAGAGGGGAGCGAGGAGTGACGATCGGGGAGCGGGACCGCGTTTTTCCGGCTCCACAACGGGTCGGTCCTCGGACCGTGCGCGCGTGGAGCGGGGAGCGGGGCCGTTCTATTGTTCGTGCTCCAACGGCCGATAAAAAAAAAAGCATCTTACAGTACTTCCATAACCCGTCGGTGGACGAGCTTTTTATGCAATCTATCCGGTTCCAGCTACATGTTAGTTCCAAAATATTACAAATTATGGAGTGCTAAAAAACCATTTCAAAAATTAAATATTTTACTCTTCTATTTTACCATGTTCTCCCCACAAGATGTCATTAGTCTGGGTATGGTATCATATGAACTCGTATTATTTTCTCTGCATCGTTCTACATAATCATATACCTTGTCAGAACTAAGGACAATCATAATCATTCACTTGGTCATTTTTACTGTTCAATCGATACCTACAAACAATATACTCATTTCTTGTTCATGTAAATCCGCATTCGAGTATAGTAGTTGACACTGCCTGATCCAATCTTCAGCCCGAAATGTCCAGTGTTGCTGACTGACACTCTTCAGAATGACCCTCCTAGAGGCAGTCTGTGGTTGCTTTTCCCTCAGCATACATTCCAAACTTTCAGGATCCAACCAAACCCTTATGGCGAGCATAGGATACAACAAATAAGAAGATAACAGCAGAAAACACCCCAGCCGCGATAACCACCTACAGATATTAATAATATAAAAAAATCATTCATCATTTGGCCACAATGCTAGAGACTAAGTCTAAAATCATCGCTTACAGAATTAGCATACCCATTTGAACATGTATCCATGGTCGTTGTTCCAAGTGTACGGGATATTCATACCAAATATTGCGCCTACCAAAGAATATATCGACAAAGAAACAGTTCCTGAACTTAAAAATAGCTCCAACTGCAGCCAGTGGTTGAAGAAGATTAATTGGAAGTAAAACGCAATTAAAGCAGGATAAGGATGCAGACATGGAGTTAACACACCTGAATAAGCTGATTACGATGATTATCAAGCTGCAAAATGAACATAAGTTCTACTTTAGATAAAAATGATTTCCATATGATGTGGTGCATAGGTTTCAAACTGATTACCTGAATGTTAATATAATCCTCTGTGTCATCAATATATTCGCGAAGCTGCAAATTTAAAAATTGAGCATTGTAGCCCACAATTAGAGTAAAGAATATGATATTTCATACACCGAGAAACTAATATAGAAATCAGTGGTTGGCAAAACATAGCATACATCATCTGAAGATTTGAACTCCCAAGTGTAAAAGGCTAGCACAGACTAAAACAGAAATCAACCAATCATATTAATTTATGGGTTCGTAAGATGTCATACCAAAGCTTGCTGAGACACTGAACATCAAAACAACAATGTACCACCAAATGTATTCAAAGAAGCATATTACTAGCTGTTAGACACCATCTAGCTCTTTTGGGTGATAGGACAACTTAGCATCACTTACCTGTATTATGACCCAAAATAAGATTAACCTAAACTAACAATACAAAAATAAACCGATAAATACTTTTGCAACTCAAACTTTACTTTTAAATTTTAGCAGCAGCATGAAATCCTTGATGAGGTGAAGTCTGTCGTAAAACTACCAGTAGAAGACCTGCCCTAAAAACACAAACCTGCCTTATTCACACTTGACGACCAACCAGTTACTGGCTCCTGTTATGATCTTTACTGTTTGGCATGTGCTTCTAAACTATTTATCTTTTCTTTGTCATTGTCATAGGATTAAAACACATTAGGATCAACATCTAAGATATTCTCATACCGTGGTTAACTTGTTCAGTGTGCCATCAATTTGCATAAAGTAGGCCTGCAAAAGATAGTACACCTTCAACCTTGATGGCACTTGATAAAACAAACATATGATAAATATCAAATACAGACCAACTATAACCTCAAGTAACATTTCAAGCTCCTCCACATCATTTTCATCCCCACGAATTGTTGCCATGCTTGCTCTACTTGCTCTGGATATCTTTGAGCCTATTGTAGGGGAGCCATAAAACCAACTGGGAGCTCCTGAGCCACTGACCGGTGAGGATGCACCAGCTAACTTTCTTGACAGGTAAAGGTCCGCCATATCGTCATCATCATCCAAGAGTTGTTCCAGCTCATCTCTCACCTACAACCACAATCACCATGGGTAAATATGGAAACACATAATTGGGGAAACAGAAGGAGTTAATCTACATGTTCTTTATACTTTCTGATTGATCTAGTAAGTTTACATCATCCCACACATTGACTCAGTGCAAGGGTTCCTCTAATGTGACACATGCAAAGCAAAATAAGAAACTAACGGTGGAAGAAAATGTCACAAGTCACAACACATCAGTAAATTTATCTGGGCTAAGAAAAGTGACTGATTTCTGAGCATGGAATAAATTAGAAAGCTGATTTTGCATGCTTATTTTTCAAGGTTGCGAGATTACGCTGTTAAGATTTAACAGCCAAATTCGCATAACATGCAAACAGGAGTATTGCTAAGGATTTTTATGTAACAATATGGCTTATCTTAATAACACCAAAACTATTAACCTTATCGTTCATAAAAATAAGAGGCTGCTAAGTTTTAAATATTGGACATTTGGGATACATATACAGGCTTGAGTTGCATAGTAGCACTTCAACCTTATTAGCAGCTGCCTTTGACTGCTCAAGCCTCCTCTTGGCATGTGCACAACTTCAACACTCCCACTCATAAATAAGCTTTTTGTTATACATAGCCCATACATGTGAACTGGAGACGTGCAAGTAGAGCAGAGAGAATAGAGGGAGGCAACCCAAACGGGAACGGGCCCATATCAAACTTGCTCTTGTACTATGTTGAACTTTATTTACTACGCTAGATATATGATCTTGGCTCCAATGCTAAAAGGTCAACCTTATTAGTTGACTTTGGCTCTTACCTTTACATGTAAATTAGCTTATCTCTCTCTGACATACATGTGACTTTGATCTTTAATACCCAACATTACGTTGTAGCCACACTTCAGATTTTTAATGGTGAGCTCAACGGCATTGACAATTTTGAAGATTCTTTTGTTGGGTTTGACACGGGCACAATTTCCAAGACTCCTTAGAGACACTCTTTTCTACATGTGGGTCATTGCATGTGAACAAGAGAAAAAACACAGAGGTAATATTATGGACAGGAGATCACAAAGGCAGGAAATTTAAATGAACAGCATGTTTAATCTTTTGACGTAGGCTATTAGAAATTGGGCTCTCATACTAAAAGGCCAACTTATTAGTTTAATTTAACTTTGAACAAAGTTATACAATTACAACTTGCAGTCATGTTTAAGAACAAGGGGATAACAAGATAATTTATTTTTGGAAATCAAAACAAAAGAAGAGTACCTTTTGAACCCGAGCAGTCAGCCTTGTCATAGCACTCTTCAATTTACGAACCCTATCCAAGTTACGACTACTGATCTGCAGATCAAATCACTTGCATAAAGTACAATGAAGATCTATGCCAAGAGCGAGCAAGCAAGCATGAAATTTTACATGGATGACTGTTGCAATGGGAATGAACAAAAAATATCCACCAAACTAGAACAAGCTTAAGAATAAAAGAATACTCCTCATACCTCTGAGATTTACTTAGCCAAAAGGGAAAGTTTGCGATTGTTAGAAAGTATAGGAAGCTATATAAAAAGCATGCACAGAAAGATGCAGAGAAGCATGACAACGATGGTGTGCGACATCAAACTCTAAACTATGCTAACACAAATATGCGTAATTACAAACACAAATATGCATGATTATAGATTATCATTTTTCCATTGACTTCATCCAAACCTAAGGAATTGATCATCCAGGTGTGAAGACTGCTAGAATTGGACGCCTTGCTTATCAACCAAACAAAAGATCTTCAACATGCTTATAAGTTATACCATGAAAGCAACATGCCAAAAACTCAATATTCAAATGACACAGAAGAAGAACACTGCTACTTCCTTAGTCTTATGATATCAAACTCTATCCTATGCTGTATTCCAAACACAAAAATGCATGATTATAGATTAATCATTTTTCCATTGATTAAGAACAAAACGTAATAAATGATGAAAAGCAATACCAAATAGCGGCCATCACTGAAAAAACACTCACCATTTTGGTAAGTTCATCCAAAGCTGGATAAGCAGCAGTCTCAAGTTCTGTTGTGCGTGCAGCCAGAAAACTACAAATGGCCTCCAAAGCAACTTCCAGTGCTCGGAATTCAAATGGTGACTCTGCAATGCACAATGCAAATGAATGAATTTTCAAAATGTCAAGAACAGACCAACAAAAACGAAGAAGCCAGAATAACAATGTTATCAATATGATAAATTGTTGAACAAGATATAAGGTTCACATGTCCACAATATAAATAAACAAATAATAGTCTATGTCAAGCATTCAAAGTTTGTAGATTTAAAGAAGCACTTGAAACATACCATCTTCTTCACCCTGATCAACATCATTTTGCCCTTCTCCATGACTTTGCAGGGTGGCATTTAATGTAGGCAATCTCCTTTGAAGTTCCTCAACAACAGGGATAACAGTTTCATCCTGTGGATCTCGAAGCAATACCTATAATCCAAAAGTAGAAATTAAAATTGTCTTTTGATTGGGTCTGAACAAGTTGAATGTGGGGATTAAACTAAACTAACCTCATCAGCAGTGATAATAGCCTTGATGTGCTGCAAATGAGAAAGCAAAGCAGGAGAAAATGAATAGAAACAAAGGCAAGCATTAGAAAGGAAGTGGAGTTGGTCGAATACCGCGAAATTAAGAACGATGGCCCTGTCTCTGCCGAGGATGGTGGAGGGGTAGGACAAGAGGGGATCGAGAATGCGAAGATCGCGAGCGTGAATGTGGACGCGGTGCATGATAGCGTGCTTGTCGACATCGAGAAGATTGGCTTGGCCGGAAGAGTCGAGGAGAAGCCAGCTCCGGTTCTTCTTCTTCACGGCTTGAGGGTCCGCCGGCACCACCATCCCGTCCCGAGCCATACCATCCCCTTATTGCTCACATTCACATCTCCAATTTAATCCTTAAGACTCTGATGCCAACGTGGCACAGTTCTATTCTCGCTATTTCTCTCCTGCGATCCTACGGCCTTCGCCCCCATTCACTCGCTTCAGTTTCTCTGTATTAACTAGGGCTCCGGCCCCTGCTCCTACTTCTTCTCCACTCGATCTGTTTGGCTTCCCCCACATTCAATTCGAGCCCAGCCTAATAATGTCTCGCCTTACCGTTATCGAGCTTCTGCTCGCATTTCTGTCGTTTCTCCTCCTCCTCTTTGCTTCTTGTATTCCCCAAATGTCTCTCTGGTTTCAGTCTCTAAATCGGTCCACAGGAAAGCAGAGTATTGACGCCTCGCTGATTCCCCGGCCATCAATGGTGGAGACCGATAGTCGTGGCCCTTCTATGTGGAGGGGAGGACCTGCTGCTTCCATCCCTGTCACGCCGTTTCACTTTTTCATAGACTGCCATCCAACTTCGACATTTTCCGGTTAGCTTCCCGACCAGTGACCAATATCGGTACTTTTCTTCCCCTATTTGTGATGCATGCCGGTTTTTCGTTTTATTGTATGGATGACTTTAGGGTTTCGTTTTCCTATTGTGTATTCCGAATTGTGTAGACCATCAACTTTTCAGGGCATTCGTGTTGAGTTTCTAGGATTTGATTGACACGGGCGCTGACAGGGACCTTGCCCTTTTGGTGGGCTTTGTCTTCTTCCCCTGCATCGTTGTAAAAAAAGGGTCTGTGACCCTATTGATGATGTTGATCAGGGTTACAATTCTATCTATCTAACAATTTAGCTTGACATAACTAAAAGCAAATAGAGGGTTCTTCCGGTATATGCCAAGGTCACTAATTGTTCGCTTTCCAGTTGTTTTTGTTTGTATTTTTGTCTCCTTTTACTTAACTACTGTTGTGGGTTTTAGGTTTGTTATGGTAATTCCAGTATCTTAGTTTTGTTGGTTTTTATACTTTGCTCTTATACAATATGAACTCGGGAATTAGTTTTTTTTGTCCCACAACTTTTGGTATTGGATTCAGATGTCAGAATTCGGTTATAGCAATTTAAATGCCGATTTAGTAATCACTTTTTAATTGTTGTTTTCTGCACATATATACTTGATTTGACATTATTGAGCTGGTAGCTAACATGTATTCTGAACTACGGGAAGAAGCTCGTGATCATGCACACCTACGTAATGTCTACTTCGAACAGGTATTCCATTAAAGTGTCATTGTGTTTTTGCTATCAACAGTTCTATATCGTGTTCTTCTTTTTGCTCTATTTGGGCCTTATTCAGACTTCAGAAACTTGTTATCTACATATATAATCTGAGTTGATGATAAAAAAACTTTGATTTGGAATGTTCATATTCTATTTACATGCAATCATACCATTGTTTCCTGTTTGATGTCTTTTTAATTATGCCAGCAAAGGATGATCATTGAATATTATTTGTTTTTGGTTTTTACTGCCTTAAGAAACTATGATCGCAGAATTGATGATATCAAAATTTGTATTTGCTCTAGAGATCCATCCCAGATGGTTGAGTTTTTGAATTATTTATTTACATGATAATACACCTAGATTCTGACAATAATAATCCAATTTATCTAAAAATTCTAGACTTTGTTTGATATATTTTTCCCTCTATCAAGAAACATGATGGTGATCTTACCTGTTAGATAAGTGTAGAAAAACTGACAAAGATTCAAGATTTTGCTCTAGAAACCCATCCCAGATGATTGAGTTTTTGACTAATCTTCTTACATGATTATGTTGCCATCTTTCTTAGTTGTGAATTAGACTGTACTTATTTTTTTTAAATTGGATGGGAGTTTCATCAATAAAAAATAATATGTTTGTGTTTGATAGCCAAAACATATTATTATATCCATACGGTTTGTGTTTTGGGCTTTTTAACATCTTGCTACTGAACCTTTAATCATAGATTTCATGCTCTCTAGCAAAGTTAAGGAAATTGGAATTGCTATTTTGAGAAGAACAACAACGATCTGTTAGCTATGTTGCATTCTGTTAACAGCCCCTTTTGTATGGAAACCGCTTAGGTAAATGGCAAGGTTAATTAAATACAGATTCATGTAACTATTTTTTTGTTTGGAAATTTTGTTCATTCGGGGTCTTTTGGGAATTGGGTTTTTACTCTTCGTTGCTTTGTATTTGACTCCAGTATTTTTTTTGCTGGCAACATTTTGGATCTGTTACAAATTGAAATATGGTTTTAGAGATATCATTGACCTCCAAATTCTTATCACCGTGTTCATTGCCTTGGCATCTTTGGTCAATTTATAAAGCTGGCAACATCGTACCTATCCCTTTCTTGAGAGCAACAGACATATCCCCTATAGCTCTCTTGTCAGATAATGTGCTCTGACGTACAGAGCAGGATGGTAGTGGAACTATAGTTGTAGAAACACTACATGACCTTTTTGGGGACGGACAATCGAAGAAGGGTCGGATAGGACAAAATGAGGTGAGTTCAGCCATTTACTCACTGCAACTCTATTCGTTGCAACCATTTATTTGTCATCCTTTATATGTAAATTCTGTTTCATCCAAGTGTATATCAGAGACTAACTTCCAGTCCCGCTCTACCGAATCTGGCACAGGCCTTGGCTTACCACAAAATGTATGAGATCCCAATTTACTCAATACTATAATTATTAGTGACTTTCTTCAAAGCTGAAAAATCTAAATTGAAATGTGATCTTCCTGTCTGCGAGTTTCATGAACTCTTGATTGCACTGCCTATAAGAGTCCTTTGCAATCCTTTCAAACGATTTTTCTCTTCCTGTCTTTTGGATATTTTGTGCGAATACCCGTAAATTTTTGTCAAACTTTGATAATTCACACCAGGTGCTATGACAAGATGCCACTACAAGAGCAACAGACTATTCAAAATATATGTCATACACTTAGAACTATTCTCCGGTTGTTGATAAGTCGGTCTGGTGCTGAAGCTTAAATTTTGCTTTGGTTAACATAATCTCCACAATTTTGTTTTGTTGCTATGGATCTTTTAATATATTTTGTTCTGGTAACTGAATTGATCTATTCAGTTAAGAAAATGGATTTTTAAACTATGAGCTCTTGGTTGGTTTGTGAATTATTTTTATGCTTTTCATTATGTTGTTTTGTTTTATGTGATTTCTCATATGAAGTGAAAGGGGTGTAAAATGTAAGAGCACTGTGATTAACATGTTTCTTTTTTGTATTGTTGCATTTTAGAAGCGATTCTACTTTACCGAGGATGTGCAGCCCCACCACCAACATCACCATCTCATCGGTAATTCATGGTCCTTTTATTATTTTCATCCTGGGAGATAACCCAACCCACCATTGTTTTGTTATGTACTCCATGGTTTGTTACTTGTGGACTTTGAAGTTCGAGTAATTTTGTGTCTCATGTTTGTGTTTTGTATGAACTGTGCCCTTTTCTGTAGGGAAACATTGCTAATTGATTTCGGTTGTAGTATCCCAAGTGCTGAAGGTGATTTGACATTTCTGATAATAATTGTCAACAATGTCTACACCGGAGAGATAGACTTTACTATGATTTGGAAAAGGATTAGTAACCCTATTAGAAGAGAAAAGGGAGGCTGGTCTCTGCAGGAGGTTAGTCTTTCCTTGCAATGTTTTTACCACATGTTTTTTTTTGCTGCATTATAATACCAGTGAGATAGGTTGGTGCAATTTAGTTGTTAAGCTGAAGCCGCTTTTAGATTAAGAATACCGGTATTGGTACGATATATTCTGCTATACTTTCTGATATTTGTTGCATTTTCTTTTTTAGAATAATTAATTTTTTTACTTACAACTCTCTTATCCACCGCGGGATGAGACATTAAGAAATTTTGTTTCAGTTTATAAAGTAAAGAGTTGGAAAAAAAAGGTATCTTTATTGTCTTTGATACTGATGTTTGTTGTTTAGAACTATGCTTCTTTAGTCGTTGAGATATTCCTACAAAGTTCTTGTGGTCAAACAAAAAAGATGAGTAATTCCCCATTTTTAAAGGCACAATCATTAACACTTTACTTTCGCATAAGTTCTTTTTACTATAGAATTGGATCTGACATGAAACTCAAGATCCGAGTTTTTAATTTCCTTTAGAAGGTGTAGTAATGGTGGTGATCAATAGTTAATCAGATTACTGTAAATATGTCAAAATTGTACATATGAAAATAGATGGTTAATTTGAAGTTTATTGGGTAGCAAGATTGTGAATTAGTAGTAGACCATTAACTAATTTTAAGCTCATAACTTTAAGTGTTCAGTGCGCTAACCTAATAGTTTACTTGTGTGTCTATACAATTGAGTTGGCTTTTACCATATATTATTGTCCCACAACCTGCATGATTGTGATCTTCCACCGTTACATATGTTTTAGATCTTTACCGTTTATGTTGCTCACTTTCTTTGGATGTTGGACAGTATAGCCACTATAGAGTATGGAGCTCATGACGACAATTTGGTGGACAAAGAGAGGCTATCAGCTGTAATTCCAGTGCTTATTTTAGGAAATAGTAATGTATTGTTTTAGATGTGATTCATGTGGTAGATTATAAAAGACTATTATAATAAGTGATGATAAGTTTTGGTTTTGGATGCTTCTTCTTTTAGATGAAGTCAAATGTCTTACGTTGTATTATATTTAAAAATTGGTTGTTTTCCAGCGTCTTTTCCTTTTTCACCATCGTAGGGAGTAGTAATTATATTCTATATCAAATTTATACCAGTCGACATGATCACCGTCTCCAACCCTAAGAACAAAAATAACCAACATTCGTCTCTATTAATCAGGTATCACGTGCTATTTCTCACACCATGCACCGCGCATCGCGCGGTGCCCATTCACTAGTTCAAACCTAATTTCTGACTTGGAACCTTTTCTTTTTACTATTCCATTCCATTCCATTCACTCACTTTGCTACTTGTTTCGCTCAACTCATTTCTCAGTTTGGGCTCATGTGGACCCAACATGATTGTTTTTTTTGAAAAGAGATTTATTTGCCAGAACGGAACCTTATATAACACGAGCGTTACATTCACCAACCGGTGTTAGTAATCCCAATAACGACAAATACGATAAATTTATCTCAAATCTCGGGTTGAAATCCCCGAAACAAACACCGACACGATAAACAAAATAACGACACAGCGTCTAAAGACCAAACCCAATATTCTACTACAATCTAACGTTCCTATGTGGTAACCCAACATGATTTTTAACTTTTGTTTCTCTCTAAATCTTCATTATTCCAGTACTTTTTTTTTTATCGGTGAGGGTTTCATTCATTCCTCAGTTTTCAAAGATAAGGACACTAGGGCCACCAACAAATTTGTATGAGTAAAATGCCGGAGACAAATACATTTGTAGAGAAGGCACAATAGATAATGCACTTATCAGACACCCGTGGAGAGGCACATTACATCATTTGCATGTTTCTAGCTAAAATCTTATTAAAAATAGGAGCTTAGGGATTGTTTTGGATTAATTGAGCACTACTTGATTTTTCTTAACAAAAACATCACATACATTGTTGTAGAGGGATCCTTAAACCTTTCTCCTCAAGGTAGAATTTGGTTATAATAACATTGTGACATCCTAACCATGCAAAAGCTGCAACCTAATGAGAGAATCTGAGTTCCCATAGAATTAAGTCCCAATAGTCAAGAATTCTTTGAAGTGCAAGGCAAGAATAAGCTTTGCTAACAGTGAAACCTTTGCTATCATGAATGCAAATTACCTTGTCTTTTACATTCTCTATTGGAGAGATTTCAGCAAGAGTCTCCAACAATCTTTTCTCTAAACCTATTTTCCATCCAGATCTACACCTTGAAAGAGAGATTTTTCAAGTATAATTTATCCAGAAACCCTTAACTATGCTATTCTTATTGTTTTCCAACAAAAAAAAGCCTTTCAGATCTTGTTTTGAGAGCTTCACCTTCAATCCAAGTGTCCTGCCAAAATATTGTCCTTGTTTCTTACCCAAGCTCCTAATTAGTCCCAACATATCTAAAGAGAGGTTTCAAATTAAGTTATTTTTATAGACTATGTGAATGTGGCCTAGCCAAGAACTCTTGTCTATATTATCAAACTGACACCATCTTGATAAAAGAGTTTCATTCATCTTGAAAAGACTTCTGAACCCCACAACACCTTTATCTTTTGAAGTGCATAGTTTATCCTAGCTAACTTTGTACATTGCCTATTTCTATCCTAAAAAAAAAATAAGCTCTCTACCACTTCTCCAAGTTTTTAATGACATCAGATGGAGGTTTCATAAGAGACGTGTAGTAAAAAGGAAGGGAAACTAACACTACTAGGGTAAGCAACTTCCGTGACACCCGCATGGCGTCGCATAGGTTATGTAAAATGTCGCAGAAGTAACACCTAAACTTCTACGACGACATAAAAGGGTATCACACTATTTTCCTAGTTGAGCTTACACCTCTACGACATTATGGGATATTGTCGTATTAGATGGTCACTCCTATAATGATATAAAATGCGTTTTAGAGGTACATTACTTTATCGACGTCATACATGACGTCGTAGAGATATGTAGTATAATACCTCTAGAACGACATGTATGGAGTCGTTTTGGCATGTATTGCAAGGCATGTAATACAATACCTCTACGACGCCATACATGTCGTCCTAGAGGTATTGTACTATATAGCTATACGATGTTATGTATGGAATTGTAGAAGTAGTGTACCTCTACGACGCCAAGTATGGCATCTTAGAAGTATTGTAATACACACCTCTACGATGCCATACATGTCGTTGTAGGGGTTAGTTATTCAGTCGCAGAAAAAGAGTTCCAGATTTAAAAATGTATTTTTGTAAGACGTGCACCCAAAAGTGCAAAACATGTAGAAATTGGCAGTTAGAATAATAATCAGACAATAATATACTAGGCAGCAGTAATAACCTGACAATTTTAATATCCACAATAAGAAGAAAAAAGAGAATTAATTCCATATTACAATTAAACGTCATTACAAAATAGTCATATATTACTCGGGAGGGGGTATATTGCGGGAGTTATATAAGGACCATGATCTCCTTGACCTACCTCAATGACTCGTCCAAGTCTGCCTCTTTTTTTGATATCTGATCCTACTGTTCCTTCAAATGACGTTACACCTCCGCCTTCACTTTGTTACCGATCTGTACGTCTATTCTCTCCTCCACCTACTAAGAGACCTCCACATAATTTTTCTCCCTCCTATGAACCCTGTTTGAGCATCACTTGCTAGACCATTGATGACAATTTTATGTCTTCTTGAGAGTAAATTTGCCAAGATGTATAGGCAACAGATACAAGATTGATTGGTCTGAAATCTACGAAGTTATCAAGATGGTCCACTTTCGGGATTATAATAAGTATATTGGAGTTGTTTCCTTTACCAATAGT
Source organism: Erodium maritimum (assembly GCA_963921825.1). NCBI lineage: Eukaryota > Viridiplantae > Streptophyta > Magnoliopsida > Geraniales > Geraniaceae > Erodium > Erodium maritimum. Next base: position 93,816,269 of record OY997588.1, on the reverse strand, counting down.
TACATGACAGTGAAAGGCTTGAATAAATTTCCAAAAGTATGATTTTATGATGCCAACACATCTGAAAGAACTTAAGAGTAAATCCATCTGGCCCTGGTACGTTAGACCCAATGAAACTATTAACAGCTTCTTGAACTTCTTCTTCAAGAAATTTCAATTCTAGATAATCAACTAACTAGAGGTGATCTTTCTGAAAGGTAGGGGGATCTCCCATAAGGATTAACTTGATGCTTTAAAACAGGAACTGAAAAAAATTGCAGCGTCCAATATGATCTGGAAGGGATCTGAGATATTGATCCCATTTGAGGTGATCTCGAAAATGAGATTTTTGGTTGCTTTAAAATTTGCAATGATATGGAAATAATTAGTACATATGCCTCTTTCCTTTAACCATGTATTCATATCCCTTTTACTCCAAAAGCTAACCTTTTTGAGTTTTGAACGAGGAGAGCACAAGACTATGCCCTTAGAGTTTTTTCTGCGTCAGTTTGGTTTTTAGCCTTAGATAGTAGGTCTAGCCTTTCAATCTCCAGTTTTAGATCAACACCTTCCTTCTCCAAAAAAACCCAAAACATATACGTTATAGTCATTTAGGATGAGCATGAGAGCTCTCAATTTCTTCTATAAACTGTAGATGGGAGCACTAGAGAAGTTGAAAGAATACCAGGAGGCTTTTATTAGATCCAGAAACCTCTCATCATCTAACCAAACATTTATTAATTTAAACGGCCTAGCCCCCCCGCCCCCCTCCCCCATCGATGATCAGAAAAACATCTTGGGAGGTTCTTTTGGGTTAAATTTCCATAAGCGCCCAAGATATAACATTGATTAAAAACGACATATTAATGAAGGTAACTTAAGCCCCACGTTTCTCCTCAAAGTTAAGGACATAGTTGAAATCTCCATCTAGAATAGTTGGACCTACAATGGACAGAGTTGAAAGCCCAACACACTCCACATGGACACTTTATCCACAACAATACAATACAAGGATCATACACATTTATCAAGCACATAAGGGATGATGATTGGATAACAGTCCCCTACCAGTAGAGACCATTTATGGTTTTCTTCATCCTCTCCATTTTGAAAAGAGAGTTCTTCCAACAAGTAATAATTCTTCCTAACTTTTCAATTGACTCAATGAAAATAACATTCCAACCACATCACAAGCCACAAGATATGAGAAAATTTGTTGGTAGGATTCCATTTTTGACTCTTGTATGAATAAAATGATAGGTTTTCTCATCCTCACTTCCTAATTCACCATCCTCTTCTTTTGCATAAAGAATAGTTTTATCAAATTCCATGAAAGGACATTAAGATTCATTGATGTGGAAAGGGCCTCGCGGGAGATGGCCCATGGCCATTCCCAACGAGGTCCCGTGACACGCTCATTGCCTCCCAAGCCTTCCATACCGGATATGTCCAACATTATCTGACGCGATCGTTCCCAAGACTCCAAGTCTTGTCTTCATTAGTAAAGTCCCATTTACTTAAGGGAACATGACCCAAAACCCAGTTTTGGCCATGTCTTGAGACTACTTCCTTTTTGGCCATTCTCCATAAATGTGTTAATGAGTTTCACCCTCTGGTGTGACCTTTAGGTGTATGCATGTAGATGGATCAACGTATAGTCCCATTTTACTTGATCCTATATAAATGGAAACTAATGAGACTTTAGTATAGCATGACACTGCATAACGAATCGACCTTGTCGATTCTAACTTTTCTGTTGTCCTTGTCGTTATCCTTTTATCAATGATATCCTGATTGAGATAAGGCATATATTCGTCATCCTTATTATTCTCAATCATTGTTCCTTGATATGTGAGATGACTGAATATATGATACCCAATATCATGTGCATGGCCATGCTATTCTTACAGTCATTCTCGATCAAGCAGTCGAGAACTGATATCTTTCTCATACCGTAGTATGAGGGATAAATCCCTTAGCCACTTTCGTGACACTCATGCATTCCGTCCTCAAGCCAATCCTGGCCATTATGGAAACCCCGTCACAAGCAACATTGGGCTTAGGTCAAACTCAGTTGTTTACTGCATAATAATCACAAAGACTCCTTGGTCTAAGGATACATTACGAGCTACGACAATGAATATGTTCATGACTTGATATATAGCACATATTCATGTCGGGTCGTCCAATATCATGTCCCACATGATATCTATGATCAAACTCCGGAATCCCATTCCAATGACTAATAGAACGTAAGCCATAAATAGCCATATTTTATACTAGTCGCTTCTAGTGAAGCTTTGTTGACTAGGGACCCATCGAGTGTGATCTATCTCGATCTATGGTTCTATTCGCATGGTGGGCATAGATCAGAACACACATCGTTGAATTACTCCAACACTAAAGTAATACCTAAAGTCGCTTTACTTTTATTGCTAACGATGATATATACATTTGGATGTTTATGATTGAACTACAAGCACTAAGACTAACATGTTCGTCGTTGGAAGTCTCTTTCGGGTTCCCTCCCCTATAGTCAGACCTTCTAATCTCGAATGATTCAGGCCCCCCCGCCTCGGCTGTTTTCGAAGTGTTCTTGGACTGCCAGTTTGCTCCCACTATAGTGTTTTGCTCTTTAAGGGTGTTTCACCATATCTTTATGTATCGTCAGGCCCAGGAGACCACTACTCGGCCTTGTTTTCTCTATAGTGACAACGAGGACTCTGACCCAGACCCTTGGGGCCCTGGGTCCAATGAGGGATGAAAACCCATTGGGCCCAGAAACGGACGAATATGCCCAGCCTCCCAACTTCGACATGGTCTTGTTTGGAGGGTCATGTTAGTTGGGTTGATTGTGATCATCGCCTCGCAAGTCAAGACAACCACCAGGACGGGTATTTAGCCTTTTGGCAAGCGTATTGTGTTTATCTCCTGATATCGACTCTCTTCTATTATGTTGTTATAGAAGTTTGTGTTATGTTCAGCCTAGTGTACCAGATCACCTGTTTTTGCAAACGGGGGATACCGACCAAACTCTCAACTTGTTTTGGGGTTTATCCCCTAATTGTATGATGGTAATGATTCAGAATTGATAAAATGAATTCAAACCTTTTATTAAAAAAACAATTGCATCCAACTCGACCTTCGTAGGCATGAACCCATGGCTGATCCGAGACATTTACGAGGATGATTCAGAAGAGGGATAATCACCGCTGTGTTAGACGATGAAACCAAGGACTGATAGATCTCAAAAACCATAACATCAAATTAAAATCGCTATCTTTGACCAATAGGTCATGTCTATTAAGAAATGCAATACCGTTACTGGTTGGTTTAATTTTTTTTTTGAAAGGCAAATTGTATTAACACTCTAGTCTTTGAAATAAAGGCTAGAGGAGGAGGGGTACCGTCTCATAGCAACACCAAATACAAGATATAGCACCAAGTAAGGGCCTCAACCCAACCAACTAAAAAAGAGGAGAGTTCCTCTAAACACAACTGAACCCACAAAATCATAATACAAGAAAAAACCAAGACAAAAGAGATGCCTTACAATGCAAGCAACCTAAAACACCAAAGCCTCCTAGACTACTCAACTCCTAACACAAAAAAAAGGATCCAACCTCACCCTCAACACTAAATCAAAGCTTCCCAACAAGGATTAAGCTACATAACCTCAGAGAAGAGCCAACAAAAACAACAGCTTAACCAAAACAAACCCAAAAATAACTACCCCCACACCACAGGAGAAAAATCCCACACTCAAACAACCAAACAAGTCAAAACAACAACTGCAAAAGGTATTATGCAGAAAAGATAGCAACTGCAGCAGTCCAAGGCAACCCCAAAGAAACCTCACAACTAAGTGCCTAAATTACTCCAACACCACCCAATGAAAACCCCACCCTACTACCCCACAATAAAAACCCCAAATGTCACGCCCCAATTTCAGCGAACTGAACTCGGGACGCGAACTTTTAAAACATGAATACTTAAAACCTGTTTTCAATAAAAGCTTTGACATTTCCATTTAATCACCAAAAATAATAGTATTTACAATACAAAAACGTCCCAACAAATGGATAAGATACAACATCCGTCACTAGACTCAACAAAATAAAGACCAGACTCCGCTCCAAGCTCCATGAACTTCAAGAGCTAACCTAGTCCGTCCGGTGATCAGTACCTGTAGGAAAAGCAGCTAGGGGTGAGCGTTCGCTCACCTCCACGGATAACAGACTGACTAAGGCATAATTAGCAGATAAAGCCAGTAACACTAAAACCAAACCCAACACCGGGACTACAGTCCCCAACTCAAGTACTCAACTGACCCACAACCCGTCACCTTCCTCAACCGACTCGACACTCGATAATACAGTGTAAACTCGACACAACTATCGACGACCTCCTCAAGGACACGACAGAAGACTACACAACACCAAACAAGATCACAGAGGATCGCACACCAGCTGCTCAGTAACCAATCTCAATCAGGTCAGGGTTCGACCTATCGCAATTCCTCGACACGAAGTCGGATCAGGCTGTCGACCTTTCAAACTCGCAATTCATCGACACTAAGTCGGATCAGGCTGTCAACCTTTAGAACTCGCAATTCATCGACACTAAGTCGGATCAGGCTGTCGACCTTTAGAACTCGCAATTCATCGACACCAAGTCGGATCAGGCTGTCGACCTTTAGAACTCACCACCCTAGGTAACCACAATCACAATCACAGGAAAGTTCAATCACACAGGCACTCAAGGCCACTCAAGACACCTCAACAGTCAGGACTCGGGTTCAACAACCCCACGGGCACTCACTACCACTCAAAACACACCAATGGCCAAGACTCGGGTTCAACAACCCCACGGCACTCACTGCCACTCAAAAACATCAACAGTAAGACACGGGCACTCATGATCACCCAAGACACCAATTTAAGTACACGGGCTCTCATGGCCACCCAAGACACCAACAATTAAATACACGGGCTCTCAAGGCCACCCAAACTCAACAATTAAATACGGGCTCTCAAGGCCACCCCAAACTCAACAATTAAATACGGGCTCTCAAGGCCACCCAACTCAACAATTAAATACGGGCTCTCAAGGCCACTCAAACTCAACAATTAAATACGGGCTCTCAAGGCCACCCAACTCAACAATTAAATACGGGCTCTCAAGGCCACCCAAACTCAACAATTAAATACGGGCTCTCAAGGCCACCCCAAACTCAACAATTAAATACGGGCTCTCAAGGCCACCCAAACTCAACAATTAAATACACAACAACCTCCGACATACTCGATGCCTCCAACAGTCCTAAGATCACTAGTTTCACAAACAACCTCCGGGCATGGTCATATGCCTCCAGTAATTCAATTATCGCTAAGTTCTCTGTTCCTACGACACTACTAAGTGTCACATGCTTTTATCTTAAACGCTACAATCCCGTATCATGCTTTTCTAATAATTTAATAATTCTACTCAACCCACGACACCCCGGTGTCACATGCAATTCTACTATTAACTTTCCCTAATCAGGGCCGAGATCCGTCTACTTTTCCCTACCTCGTAAATAAATCCAAAAGCGCTCCAACAAAACCCGAAGTGGACCCAGTCACTCGCCGAGCTTCCCTTTGCCTCGGTCCGCATCACGATCTAAAAGAGCACAAATTCAAGTATTTTAAACTAGTACGAATAAACCGAAAATTAATATACTTAACGCCCAAACGTAACCCTGACAACGCCAATCACTCCAAAACCTCCCCATTACTCGATATTGCCGATAAAGGACCCGTAAAGGCCAGATTCGCCCGACATGGCGAATCTTCCCGGTTTTGGTTAATTGCCTTCCGGGGCTCCAAAAGCCCCCGTTTTCGTTTCTACGGTCTTAGAATATTTCAAGGAACCCAACGCACTTGACGGAATTGAATTCCGACTTCTAAATCAATTAATTAACGTTTAAAGTTTCCAAAACCCGTTAATTACAACTTCTCCAATTTAATTCCAATTTTCGATTCGGTTTAGGGTAAATGGTCTGGGGAACGTTTTAAACCACCCGAACATTAAAACCCGAGCAACCGAGCACGTGGGCCCCACCCAAGAGGCATGGCCGTGCCCTAGGGTTCAAGTGGAGGGGCTCGGTCACCATGTGGTGGCTGCTGCCAGCTCCGACCAGCCACCACATGGCCGGCCGGCCACCACCCACAGTGGCCGGAGCTCCTCCCGAGTCTCCGGTCACCGGAAAACGTCATTCTTCACCTCCAACCACCTCCAAAACGTCTCCAACTCTTCCCCAAACTCACTACAACCCTAACCCTTAGTTATAACCAAACCCTAGCTTTCAAGAAATGAATCGAAATGACGATTGGTTTAGTGCTTACTCGAGAGGAAGACGAGGGGAAGAAGTTTGCTCTTTGCTTTGAATCGATCCAATGGTTGAATACCAAACCCTAGCTCCACTTCCTTTCTTCTCTCTTCTTCTTCTTCTTCTTCTTCTTCTTCTTCTTCTTCTTCTTCTTCTTCTTCTTCTTCTTCTTCTTCTTCTTCTTCTTCTTCTTCTTCTTCTTCTTCTTCTTCTTCTTCTTCTCCTTCTCTAAAACCTCTCTTTTTCTTTCTAATTTAATTCAACTAACAACTAACTACACTTTCCCCCCTTTAACCCATTAGTTTCGGCCAACACACCACAACCACACCTTTTCCCTCCAAAACTAACACCACCAATTAGTTGACAAGTGTCAAGGTGGGTCCCACACCTTTTGGAAAATATCTAGTTGATATTTTCCAATCAGTTTCGCGAAAATCGGACGTTTCGGGCCCCGAACTGGCACTTTTCCCAAGAAATTACGAAACTTGACGGGATACAAGGAAACGGCTCAACTAAGATCGCTGCGACGACTGCTAAGCTTTTTGGATCCAAAACGGTCCTCGAATGGACCAAAACGTCGCTCGGTTGACTTTTCCAGCGAAAAGTCAACATTTCCCAAATTGATCAGAAAGTTGCCCTGAGTCCCCTGGAACTCATTTTGGTCGATAACGGGGTTATCTTAAGTCCGGTATGACCCTCGGGGTCAATTTAGGTTAAGTTTAGTGTCTGTCTTAAATTTTATAAATTTTCCTGTTTTTCGCATGTTTGACTGACGTTGACCAGAAGTGGTTATTACAGTCTACCCCCCTTAAAGGAATTTCGTCCGCGAAATTTAAAACAGACGTACCTCGGGAGTCGAATAGGCCGGGATACTTCGCGCGAACCTCGTCCTCGCGTTCCCACGTCGACTCAGCCCCGTGATGTTTCCACTGCACTCGGACCAAGCGGCTAATCTTGCCTCCCCACAGAAGCTACTGCCGTGTGTCCATGATCCGAACCGGCTGCTCCTCATAGGAGACATCATCAGCCACCTCGATATCAGTCCACTCGATGACGTGGGAGGGGTCTGCGTTGTACTGCCGCAACTGGGATACGTGGAAGACGTTATGGACTCTCCCAAGCTGCGGTGGCAACGTCAAACGATAAGCCACTGCTCCCACCCTGCCCAAAATCTCGAACGGGCCTATGTACCTCGGAGCCAACTTTCCCCCGTTGCGCCTGAACCGCACCAACCCCTTCCTCGGGCTCACTTTCAGGAACACGTGATCCCCGACTGCAAACTCAAGAGGTCGACGTCGTTTGTCGGCATAACTCTTCTGCCGGCTCTACGCGGTCCTCAACCGATCGCGGATCAATGCGACCTTCTCCGTCGTCTCTCTAACAAGATCTGGCCCCAGCAGACTCTTGTCCCCCACCTCTGCCCAACACACTGGTGACCGACACGGCCTCCCATACAACGCTTCGAAAGGTGCCATCCCGATACTGGCCTGGAAGCTGTTGTTGTAGGCGAACTCGGCCAACGGCAGGTGGGTCTCCCAAGATCCCCTGAAATCCAGTACACATGCTCGCAGCATGTCCTCCAAGATCTGAATGGTACGCTCAGACTGACCGTCTGTCTGGGGATGATGTGTCGTACTGAGTAGAATCTCGGTCCCCAACGCCTTCTGCAGGCTCGGCCAAAACCTGGACGTGAAGCGGGGATCCCTGTCAGACACTATCGACACCGGAACCCCGTGGAGACGCACTATCTCCTGAATATACAAGTTGCTCAACTTGTCAGCCGGGTCTGTCATCCTCATAGCCAGGAAGTGGGCCGACTACCACCCACACGGTGTCGTTTCCCTTCGGTGATCTCGGTAGTCCACACACGAAGTCCATCGTAATGTGCTCCCACTTCCACTGAGCAATCGGTAGTGGCTGTAGCAATCCCGCTGGACGCTGATGCTCGGCCTTCACCTGCTGACAGACGAGGCATCTCGACACAAACTCTGCTACTTCTCTCCGCATCCCGCGCCACCAGAAGTGTCGTCTGAGGTCACGGTACATCTTGGTGCCCCCCGGGTGCACCGTAAGACGCGAGTGATGTGCCTCTCGCAACACGTCGTTTCTACAGTTAACCGGCACGAACAGCCTTCCTCTGTACTGTAGTCCCCAATCTGTACTGATCTCCCAACCTACTACCTCGTCGCCGTTGACGACCCTCTCTCTGATCTGTGCCGTCTCAACATCCTCCGTCTGCGCCTCCAACACTTGGGCAAGCAGTGAGGCTGAGCCACTAGAGAGCACATGGCCATGTCACCCGTAACCTCCTCTAGCTCAAGCCCGAACGTGCTCAGCTCCCCCATCATGTCCCACTCTCGGACAGATATGCTGGCGAGGCTCGGAGCCGACTTCCTACTCAAGGCGTCGGCGACCACGTTCGCCTTGCCCGGATGGTAGTGTAGCTCGAAGTCGTACTCCTCAAGTAGCTCCATCCACCGTTGCTGACGCATGTTCAGGTCCCGCTGGGAAAATATGTACTTGAGGCTCTTATGATCCGAGAACACCTGGAACCCCTCTCCATACAGATAATATCGCCAAATCTTTAGCGCAAACACGACTGCTGCTAGCTCCAAGTCGAGGGTAGGATAGTTGCGCTCGTGCGTCTTCAGCTGCCTAGAGCCATAGGCCACAACTCTGCCCAACTGCATCAGCACGCAACCCAGTCCCTCTCCGAACGCATCACAGTAAACATCATAACCGATCCCTCGCTCAGGCACCACTAACACTGGGGCTGTAGTCAGTCGAGTCTTCAACTCCGCGAATGCACGCTCACAGTCATCTGTCCACACGAACCCGACACCCTTGCGCGTCAACAGAGTCATCGGCGCGGCTAGTCGTGCAAAGTCCTGGACGAATCGACGATAGTAGCCTGCCAACCCCAGAAAGCTGCGGATCTCGAAAACACTCGTGGGCCGTGCCCACTTCGAGACCGCGTCGATCTTCGACGGATCGACCAGGATACCGTCACGGGACACGATGTGGTCGAGGAATCTCACCTCAGAGAGCCAGAACTCGCACTTCTCCCGGTTGGCATATAGCTGATGCTCGCGCAGTAATTTCAAAACAGCCCTCAGATGTGACTTATGTGCCGCCTCGTTCTGCGAATATATCAGGATATCGTTCACGAACACCACCACAAACTGATCTAGATACGGCCGGAAGATGCTGTTCATCAGGTCCATGAACGCTGCTGGCGCGTTCGTCAGTCCGAATGGCATCACCAGGAACTCGTAGTGCCCATAGCGTGTCCGGAATGCAGTCTTTGCGACGTCCCCCTCAGGGACTCGCAACTGATAATAACCGGATCGCAGATCGATCTTCGAGAAGTGGGTCGCCCCTCTCAATTGGTCGAACAAGTCATCGATCCTCGGCATCGGGTATCGGTTCTTCACCGTAACCCGGTTCAGCTTCCGGTAATCTATACACATCCGTAGCTCTCCACTCTTCTTCTTCACGAAGAGTGCTGGTGCTCCCCACGGCGATGCACTCGGACGGATAAACCCCTTCTGCTGAAGCTCCTCTAGCTGATGCTTCAGCTCAGTCAACTCTGCCGGCGCAAACCTGTAAGGCGCCATCGATATCGCCGCCGTTCCTGGCACTAGGTCAATCCTGAACTCCACCTCACGAACCGGTGGCAACCCGCTCACTCCTCAGGGAAGACCTCGGGAAACTCGCATACCACCCTCGGTAACTCTCGGCTCTGCACAACCGGTACTTCCTCCTCTGCGGACAATGCCGACAGGAGGACCCCACTCTTACTCCCCAGAGCACACGTCACCTTCGTGCCACCCACTATCACTGTCACTCGTCGTCTGTAGCAATCGATGTTGGCTCGGTACCTCGACAGCCAATCCATACCCAAGATTACATCAAAGGTAGTCATCCCCAACACGAGAAGATCCCCAGGACAAGGACAGTCTGCGCCTCTAATCTTGCAGGCACGACATACTCTAGTTAACGATGCACCACCCCCAACTGGGGTGTCCAGGCATTGGGGTGGACTCAACGGCTCTAAGCTCAACCCCAACCTCTCAGCACAACCCGACGAAATAAAAGAGTGCGACGCCCCGATATCAAACAAGAATAAAGCCCATAAATGATACAGTAAACACGTACCCTGGATGGTCTCGCGGTACGTGCTCGGTCCCAGGGCTCTGGAGTCGGTGACTGCATATACTCTCCCTTGCGAGGCCTGCTGCCTCTGACTCGGCGCACTGGCCGCTGAATACCCGTGACTCTGCTGCTGTCTCGGAATCGGTGTGCTCGTAGCCGGCCGTGACGACCTCGGCTGCTGACCCTGTCGAGGGCGACCTCTGGGCGACTGTACCGTCCGCGACTGCTGCGGTCGCTGCACTGATGTCTCCCCCAACTGCTCGCGGCACCATGCCATAGTGTGACCAACCCGGCCGCATCGGTAACAGCTGATCTCGTCAGCCCTTGACCCCGAGCCCTGGCCTGTCCGGCTAGTAGCTGGTACTGCCGCGGGTCCTCCCTTCACCGGACAGTCTCGCTGTAAGTGGCCTGGCTGCCCGCAGTGATAGCATGACGGCCTCCTCTCTGAGGCGACTGGCCCCACTGACCCCTGCTGCCTCGACCCACCCTGATGAGGCGGTGGTCGGAAGAACCCCGCGGTCTGTTGCCTCCGCGAGTCTCGTGAGTCTGACGGCCCTGCAAAACTGATCGGCCGCAATCGGACTTCACGGCCCCTGACTGCATCCCTGGCGCCCTGCTATACTGTAGCCGCGGTGTCCACGAGGTCGGTATACTTCCGCAGCCTCAAGGCGAGAACCTGGTTCCGGATGCCCAGCCTCTGTCCTCCCTGGAACCGCAGGCAACGGTTCGTCTCGCTCGTCACCATCTCAGGCGCGAATCTGGCCAAGGCTGTGAACCTGGCCTCGTACTCTGCTACCGTCATCCCTCCTTGCTCCAGGTCTAAGAACTGCCGATGTCGCTCCAGCCGAGCCGACTCGGGAAAGTACTGTGCCATGAACACCTCCTGGAATACGTTGTAGTCGTATCCGACCGTGTCCTTCACCCGCCCCCATTAGTGGTAGGCGCTGTCTCTCAGCTGATGGGCCGCGAAGGACACTCTCCGACGACCATCCTCGACACCCGATGTGTCCAGGTCTCGTGTGACCTGCTCTAGCCATCGCTCGGCTAGGTCGGGATTCGGCTCCCCGACAAAAATAGGTATCCCGAGCTTCAGGAAATCTAGTAGCGCTCGGGAGGTATGATCCTTTGTCTGAGTGGCCCTCACCGGGACCGCGGCTGCCTCTGGTGCCGGCGAAGCCGACTCTCGGCTGGCGATGACCGCCACCAAACTCTGAACGGTCCTGGTTAGCTCATCCAGGGCAGTCATCACTGGAGGGTCCGCGACTGGCGGAACACTGGGGGTGCCTGCAGACGGCCCCGCATCACTTCTCCTGTCTTCTCCGACAGGAGCGCCCTGTGCCTCCGCGTAGTCGGCGGGCTCGACGGTTGGCACCCTCCCTGGTGCCCCCGCTGACCGTCCCCGCCGGCCTCGCGTGGGTGCCTGACCCCGTGTTCCTGATGCTCGTCCGCGCCTACCGCGAGCCATAATCAGTATCCTCTGCACGGATACACGCAAACGTTCAGTTTGCGAACTCAAATAAAGACGACAGTTCAAAAGTACTAACGTTCACCCGATCTAAGCTTACACTAGCGTGCTTATCACTAAAGCGCCACACCGCTCAAGTTAAACATACTTTATATATAGTATCAGTATACGAGACCACACCGACATACAAACCAACCCACACAACGAAACAACAACCACCAAAAGTTTGAAAACGAAACACTGGACCGGGCCGGTAACCAAAACCTGCCGGGCCACATGCCGGGCCGGCAACCAACCCTTGCCAGACTCCTAACGGGCCGGCGTCAAGCCCTTGCCGGTCCCCATTCCGGGCCGGCACCAACGTCCTACCATTCCGTCTACCGTATCCAACCAGAGACTCCTATCTCGTAGCGATGACGAAGACCGCCCTACTTACACCCGCTATGTCTACCCTAGGGTATTCGTAACCTTCCCGGCTAATAACGATCCGTTCCCTAGTACGTCGTAGACACTCAACCACAAAACAAACAACGCACATACGACAACTCAGGACCGACCTCAATCATAAGTCAACACGACCGAATAGCAACACAACCACACGACCCCCGCCCACCGGGCCAACCACAACCAAACACGTGCCCACAGGGCCAATCAAGTTCAAAACATGCCAACAGGGCCAACAATTTTAAAACTTTCACCCTTTCATTTTAAAACTTCATTCCTTGACATCACTTAGTTACAACCCGGTCCAGGCGTCCCCGAACCACGTTGTACCCACTTGACATCAACACCGTCACGTCTGACTACAGGAGCGCTCCTGAGTCGACCCGTGACAGTTAAAAAAACAGTTCACGCAACCACACAAATAGTATGCCAGCAACGAAATACTGTAACATACGCACAAACACAAACAAGACTCAAGACATGACGGGTCTACACTGACTCGACTCTTCCCCCCTAAGTGACGGACAGTCCGAGGTTTGAAACCTCGAGCTCTGATACCAAGCTGTCACGCCCCAATTTCAACGAACCGAACTCGGGACGCGAACTTTTAAAACATGAATACTTAAAACCTGTTTTCAATAAAAGCTTTGACATTTCCATTTAATCACCAAAAATAATAGTATTTACAATACAAAAACGTCCCAACAAATGGACAAGATACAACATCCGTCACTAGACTCAACAAAATAAATACCAGACTCCGCTCCAAGCTCCATGAACTTCAAGAGCTAACCTAGTCCGTCCGGTGATCAGTACCTGTAGGAAAAGCAGCTAGGGGTGAGCGTTCGCTCACCTCCACGGATAACAGACTGACTAAGGCATAATTAGCAGATAAAGCCAGTAACACTAAAACCAAACCCAACACCGGGACTACAGTCCCCAACTCAAGTACTCAACTGACCCACAACCCGTCACCTTCCTCAACCGACTCGACACTCGATAATACAGTGTAAACCCGACACAACTATCGACGACCTCCTCAAGGACACGACAGAAGACTACACAACACCAAACAAGATCACAAAGGATCGCACACCAGCTGCTCAGTAACCAATCTCAATCAGGTCAGGGTTCGACCTATCGCAATTCCTCGACACGAAGTCGGATCAGGATGTCGACCTTTCAAACTCGCAATTCATCGACACTAAGTCGGATTAGGCTGTCGACCTTTAGAACTCGCAATTCATCGACACTAAGTCGGATCAGGCTGTCGACCTTTAGAACTCGCAATTCACCGACACCAAGTCGGATCAGGTTGTCGACCTTTAGAACTCACCACCCCAGGTAACCACAATCACAATCACAGGCAAGTTCAATCACACAGGCACTCAAGGCCACTCAAGACACCTCAACAGTCAGGACTCGGGTTCAACAACCCCACGGGCACTCACTGCCACTCAAAACACACCAATGCCCAAGACTCGGGTTCAACAACCCCACGGCACTCACTGCCACTCAAAAACATCAACAGTAAGACACGGGCACTCATGGCCACCCAAGACACCAATTTAAGTACACGGGCTCTCAAGGCCACCCAAACTCAACAATTAAATACGGGGTCTCATGGCCACCCAAGACACCAACAATTAAATACACGGGCTCTCAAGGCCACCCAAACTCAACAATTAAATACGGGCTCTCAAGGCCACCCAAACTCAACAATTAAATACGGGCTCTCAAGTCCACACAACTCAACAATTAAATACGGGCTCTCAAGGCCACCCAAACTCAACAATTAAATACGGGCTCTCAAGGCCACCCCAAACTCAACAATTAAATACGGGCTCTCAAGGCCACCCAAACTCAACAATTAAATACACAACAACCTCCGACATACTCGATGCCTCCAACAGTCCTAAGATCACTAGTTTCACAAACAACCTCCGGGCATGGTCATATGCCTCCAGTAATTCAATTATCGCTAAGTTCTCTGTTCCTACGACACTACTAAGTGTCACATGCTTTTCTCTTAAACGCTACAATCCCGTATCATGCTTTTCTAATAATTTAATAATTCTACTCAACCCACGACACCCCGGTGTCACATGCAATTCTACTATTAACTTTCCCTAATCAGGGCCGAGATCCGGCTAATTTTCCCTACCTCGTAAATAAATCCAAAAGCGCTCCAACAAAACCCGAAGTGGACCCAGTCACTCGCCGAGCTTCCCTTTGCCTCGGTCCGCAGCACGATCTAAAAGAGCACAAATTCAAGTACTTTTAAACTAGTACGAATAAATCGAAAATTAATATACTTAACGCCCAAACGTAACCCCGACAATGCCGATCACACCCAAACCTCCGCATTACTCGATATTGCCGATAAAGGACCCGTAAAGGCCAGATTCGCCCGACATGGCGAATCTGCCCGGTTTTGGTTAATTGCCTTCCGGGGCTCCAAAAGGCCCCGTGTTCGTTTCTACGGTCTTAGAATATTTCAAGGAACCCAACGCACTTGACGGAATTGAATTCCGACTTCTAAATCAATTAATTAATGTTTAAAGTTTCCAAAACCCGTTAATTACAACTTCTCCAATTTAATTCCAATTTTCGATTCGGTTTAGGGTAAATGGTCCGGGGAACGTTTTAAACCACCCGAACATTAAAACCCGAGCAACCGAGCACGTGGGCCCCACCCAAGAGGCTTGGCCGTGCCCTAGGGTTCAAGTGGAGGGGCTCGGCCACCATGTGGTGGCTGCTGCCAGCTCCGACCAGCCACCACATGGCCGGCCGGCCACCACCCACGGTGGCCGGAGCTCCTCCCGAGCCTCCGGTCACCGGAAAGCGTCATTCTTCACCTCCAACCACCTCCAAAACGTCTCCCACTCTCCCCCAAACTCACTACAACCCTAACCCTTAGTTATAACCAAACCCTAGCTTTCAAGAAATGAATCGAAATGACGATCGGTTTACTGCTTACTCGAGAGGAAGACGAGGGGAAGAAGTTTGCTCGTTGTTTTGAATCGATCCAATGGTTGAATACCAAACCCTAGCTCCACTTCCTTTCTTCTCTCTTCTTCTTCTTCTCCTTCTCTCTCTAAAACCTCTCTTCTTCTTTCTAATTTAATTCAACTAACAACTAACTACACTTTCCCCCCTTTAACCCATTAGTTTCGGCCAACACACCACAACCACACCTTTTCCCTCCAAAACTAACACCACCAATTAGTTGACAAGTGTCAAGGTGGGTCCCGCACCTTTTGGAAAATATCTAGTTTGTCACGCCCCAATTTCAGTAAACCGAACTAGGGACGCGAACGTTTTAAAAACATAAAAGCACTTGAAACCTGTTTTCATTAAACACTTTAAAATACCAATTTAGTTCATCAAAATAATAAGTACAGTTTAAAACACGTCCCAACAAGTGGACAAAAGTACAAGGTATCCGTCACTAGACTCAAAAGACAAAACTCGGACTCCGCTCCTAGCTTCACAAGCTTCGAGAGCTCACCTAGTCCGTCCCACGAACAGTACCTGTAGGAAAAGCAGCTAGGGGTGAGCGTTCGCTCACCACCACGGATAACAGACTGACTATGGCATAATTAGTAGATAAAGCCAGTAACACTAAAACCAAACCCAACACCGGGACTACAGTCCCCAACTCAAGTACCCAACTGACCCACAACCCGTTACTTTCCTCAAAAGACCCAACACTCGATAACACCACGTAGACCCGACACAACTATCGACGACCTCCTCCAAGGACACGACAGAAAGACTACACAACGCCAAACAAGATCACAAAGGATCGCACACCAGCTGCTCAGTAACCAATCTCAATCAGGTCAGGGATCGACCTATCGCAATTCCTCGACACGAAGTCGGATCAGGCTGTCGACCTTTAGAACTCGCAATTCATCGACACTAAGTCGGATCAGGCTGTCGACCTTTAGAACTCGCAATTCATCGACACTAAGTCGGATCAGGCTGTCGACCTTTAGAACTCGCAATTCATCGACACTAAGTCGGATCAGGCTGTCGACCTTTAGAACTCACAACTTCAGGTAACCACAACCACAATCACAGGCAAGTTCAATCACACAGGTACTCAAGGCCACTCAAAACACCTCAACAATCAAGACTCGGGTTCAACAACCCCACGGGCACTCACTGCCACTCAAGACACACCAACGGTCAGGACTCGGGTTCAACAACCCCACGGCACTCACTGCCACTCAAGACACACCAACGGTCAAGACTCGGGTTCAACAACCCCACGGCACTCACTGCCACTCAAGACACACCAACGGTCAAGACTCGGGTTCAACAACCCCACGGCACTCACGGCCACCCCCAAAACATCAACAGTAAGACACGAGCACTCATGGCCACCCAAGATATCAATTTAAATAGACGGGCTCTCAAGGCCACCCAAACTCAACAATAAATAACACGGGCTCTCAAGGCCACCCAAACTCAACAATAAATAACACGGGCTCTCAAGGCCACCCAACTCAACAATAAATAACACGGGCTCTCAAGGCCACCCAAACTCAACAATAAATAACACGCTTGCAACTTACCGAGACTCTAACTCGTAAGCCAGCTAAAACACCAACAGTAAAGTACGGGCTCTCATGGCCACCCAAACACGAATAATAACACGGGCTCTCAAGGCCACCCAAGACTCAACAATAATAATACACGGGCTCTCAAGGCCACCCAAGACGCCAAAATAAACAATCAACCTCCGGCTTAACCCAAGCCTCAAACAGTCCTAATATCAACAGTTTCACAATCAACCTCCGGGCATGGTCATATGCCTCCAGTACTCGTAATATCGATAAGTTCACAAACAACCTCCGAGCATGGTCATATGCCTCTAGTAAATCAATTACGCTAAGTTCTCTGCTCCTACGACACTACTAAGTGTCACATGCCTTTCCAATAATTACTAAGTTCCCGTAACATGCTTTTCTAATAAACGCTACAATCCCGTATCATGCTTTTCTAATAATTAAATAACCTACTCAACCCACGACACCCCGGTGTCACATGCAATTCTACTGTTAACTTTCCCCAGTCAAGGCCGAGATCCGGCTACTTTTCCCTACCTCGTGCGTGTTCTCCAAGAGTGCCCAAATAAGCCCCGGCGTGATCTCAGTCACTCGCCTAGCTTCCCTTTGCCTCGATCCGCAGCACGACCTAAAAGAACATAATTTCAAGGCACCTTTAAACTCGCAGGAATAAACTGAAATTCGATAAACTTAACGCCCAAACGTAACCCCGAAAATGTCGATCACTCCCAAACTTCCCGATTACTCGACATTGTCGATAAAGGACCCGTAAAGGCCCGATTCGCCCGACATGGCGAATCTGCCCGGGTTTTGGAAATGCCCTTCCGGGGCTCCAAAAATTCCCGTTTTTGTTTCTACGGTCTTAGAATAATTCAAGGAACCCAATGTACTTGCCCGAATCGAATTCCGACTTCCGAGTCATTTAATTGACGTTTAAAGTTTCTAAACCCGAAATTCCAACTTTCACAATTTAATTCCAAATTCCGATCCGGGTGTGGATTAACTACTTGGGGATCGTCCTAAACCACCCGAACACGAAAACTCGATACTCGGTCACGTGGGCCCCACCCGGCCACAATTAGGAAAATTTCCTTTTCGCCCCAAAACGTTCCTAACGAACCCCTAACCTCAACCATTCATCTTTAAACCAATCTTAAACAAAACCCAACCTTAATCAAACCGTTTAAACTCAAACCATAAAATTCAAACGTTCCAAAATGAAAATCGGTTAGGTTCTTACCGTAGAGGAAGACGATGTGAGCTCGAATCTACTATCGTTGAGACAAACCCATGGCTCGATGCTCGTGAATAGTGACCACAAACCCCAACTCCTTCTCTTTTCTCTCTTCTTCTCCTTCTCCTTCTCTCTCTAAAAACTAACTCTCTTTTTCCATTTTCTTTTCCCTTTTTACATTGTATGGACGTGTACTCATTCTTCCCTTTTGTTTTATTTAAAAAAAAACATTAAACTAATACTTAATTACAAACTAACACCTAAAGTAGTCTTCCTTGTCTTGTCCCACACCTAACACCACCACTTGCTTGACAAGTGGCAAGTTGGGTCTCACACCTTTTTGGGAAAATATCTAGAAGATATTTTCCAATCAGATTCGCGAAAATCGGACGTTTCGGGCCCCGAACGGGCACTTTTTCCAAAAAATTATGAAACTTCGCGGGCTACAAGGAAACGGCTCAACTAAGATCGCTGCGACGACGGCTAAGCTTTTTGGATCCAAAACGGTCCTCGAATGGACCAAAACGTCGCTCGGTTGACTTTTCCAGCGAAAAGTCAACATTTCCCAAATTGATCAGAAAGTTGCCCTGAGTCCCCTGGAACTCATTTTGGTCGATAACGGGGTCAACTTAAGTCCGGTATGACCCTCGGGGTCCAATTGCGGTTCAATTCAGTGTCTGCTCAAAAAATTTAAATTTTCCTATTTTTCGCAGATTTGACTGGCGTTGACCGGGAGTGGTTATTACATAGTTGATATTTTCCAATCAGTTTCGCGAAAATCGGACGTTTCGGGCCCCGAACTGGCACTTTTCCCAAGAAATTACGAAACTGGACGGGCTACAAGGAAACGGCTCAACTAAGATCGCTGCGACGACGGATAAGCTTTTTGGATCCAAAACGGTCCTCGAATGGACCAAAACGTCGCTCGGTTGACTTTTCCAGCGAAAAGTCAACATTTCCCAAATTGATCAGAAAGTTGCCCTGAGTCCCCTGGAACTCATTTTGGTCGATAACGGGGTTATCTTAAGTCCGGTATGACCCTCGGGGTCAATTTATGTTAAGTTTAGTGTTTGTCTTAAAATTTTTAAATTTTCCTGTTTTTCGCAGGTTTGACTGACGTTGACCAGAAGTGGTTATTACACCAAACCTAGAGTATTAAAATGCAAAGGACAACAAAAGAGTCACAACAATTCCAAACACAACAGTACAAGACTAGACTTCAATCCCCTGAGCTCAAACCAGGAAGTAACCTGCCTTTCTAGCCTTTCTCTTGCAAATCTGAGGAGAGACTGACCACATGGAGAATGTAAAAGGATAAAAATCCTTATACCTTGATAACTCCAAGGAAAAGGAGGAGTGTTTGATCTGAATGAGAACCTCCTGAGTTGAGAGAAGTGTATTGTTGAAAACTAATTTGTTCCTGGTTAACCAAATCTGCCAAAGAGTGAGAGAGAAAATATTTGAACAAAGCTTGCTCCCCCTACAATAACCCTCCCAAGAGCAGATGAATTCAATAATATCTCCAGGGATGCAACCTGAAATACTCCACCAATTGAAAATTGCAGCCCAGATCTTCCATACTCTCGTACAGTAGATAAAAAGATGAGTGGTG
Source organism: Erodium maritimum (assembly GCA_963921825.1). Lineage (NCBI taxonomy): Eukaryota > Viridiplantae > Streptophyta > Magnoliopsida > Geraniales > Geraniaceae > Erodium > Erodium maritimum. Next base: position 93,796,433 of record OY997588.1, on the reverse strand, counting down.
TTCTCAAAACAAATTCCACAGAAGTTACAAATATTGTCATTTATAGAGATGGGGATCCCTCTAGATTCCAAGAAAGATTTTGTAGGAACTCCTCCAATGCAAGTTAACCAAGAGAAAGCAGCAACCTTTGGAGGAAGATTATGAAGTCACATAAATTTTGTCCAACAAACTTCTTCAGAATGACCCTCCAAGTATTTATACATAGAACTGACTTTGAAGCCTTTGGGGTCAACAACCCACTGAACCTTATTAGGAAAATTTCCAAGATAGATATTGTTGAGAGAACTAGCTAGCTCCAGCTACACATTGATCTCCCATCCTCTAAGCCTTCTTCTATATTCAAGTATCCAAGAATCATTAAGCCAAAAAGATTGTATCTTGTCCACTTTCTGAGTGTTGAGAAAATATAACCTTTGATACTTGTGCTTGAGAGATATATATCTAATAACCAGATGTCATCCCAAAAAGAAATTCTGCAACCATCCCCCACAGTCCATAGAAGACCCGAACTACCAAAAGCATCACTAAACCTGTTGTTTTCCAAGAGTGAAGAAATATGATTTATGAAGTTGTTGCCATTAGTGATGAGGAATTTAGAAAGGTCCCAATCAGTAGGATCCCAACCAAACTTGGCACAAATAACCTGTTTCCAAAGAGAATTGGATTCCAAGGCAAACCTCAACCACCATTTAGCCAATAATGCGTTCATGACATGTAACCTCTTAATACCCAAACCTCCCTGCTCTTGAGGCCTACAGATGAGATCCCAATTCACCTTATGCAAAACTTTCCTTGTGACTGTCCCATTCCATAAAAATATATTTTGCCATTTTTCTAATTCCTTGATGACTCCAACATGAGTTTTCAAAAGGGACATGTGGTACAAAGGGAGGGAACTGAAAAAGGATTTAATGAGTGTGATCCTGCCCCAAAGGATAAATTTTTTGATTGCCACGGGCTAAGCTTTTGCTTGAATTTATTGATAATAGGAATCCAGGTATTGAACCTCCTAGGATTAGTACCTAAAGGAAAGCCAAGGTAATTCATGGGCAAAGTAGTAATCTCAGCCTCCAAGATATTGTTTACCAGGGATTCAGAAAGCTGATCTGCATTTATAATGACCACAGAAAACTTATGGAAGTTGATCTTCAACCCTGTGATTTTTTGAAAGGCCTTAAGTGTATGTTTCAAATTTTGTAAATCCGCAGGACAAACTTTAATACAGATGGGTGTATCATCAACAAATTGGAGGTGGGAAATAGTAGGACCAGTGGCTCCACACTATAAGCCTTGAAACATCCCTTGATTTATTCCTAAGACCATCAGCTGATGAAGAGCTTCTGCTACCAATGCAAACACAAGAGGAGATAAGGAGTACCATTGTCTCAATCCCCTATGCATTTCAAAATTATAAGAAGGGGAGCCATTAATAAATACTGAAACCCAGGCCTTGATGCAAGACTTGATTCACATGATCCATCTCTGCCCAAAACCCATGAACTGAAGCATAGAAAGTAAATATTCCCAATCCACATGGTCATCTGCCTTTTCAAAGTCCACTTTGAAGAGTATAGCTTCTTGATTAGATCTCTTGATACTATCTAATAATTAAGTAGCTATAAGGATCCCACCTAATATCTATCTCTCAGCTATGAAGCCTGTTTTCCTATCACTAACTAGAGAATTCATAACCAGCTTGAGTCTGGCAGCTAGAATCTTAGAGATGATCTTGTAAGGCCCCCCCCCCCCCCCCCACTAGGCTGATTGGTCTAAAGTCTCCAAAACCCTTAGGAGACACAGATTTAGGAATATGAGTTATGAAAGAGGAATTGATACCCTTGCCTAAGGACCCAAACTTAAGAAAGTTTTCATAAAAAGCCACAATATCTGACTTGATAAAATCATAACCCTTCTGAAAAAAATAGTAAAGAGTACCCATCTGGCTTTGGGCACGTATAACCATCACAGTCTTTAATAGCAGCTAAGATTTCAATTTCTGAAAAAGGTTTCTTCAGGGACACTACTTGAGCTGAGGAAAGATGCATGAAGGGAAAAGATGAGATGTTCACAGAGGAGGGAGGCCCTTGTTTGAAATCTCTTAGAGAAGTGCTTTGCAGCATAAGCTTTGATCTGGATGGGGGGAAAGTAAGTTGAGTTGTCTTCTGTGATACAAGTGATCTTGGCTATGTTGAATCTCAGATTAGCCACAATATCGAAGAATTTGGAACACTTGTATCCCTTCTTGTTCTAATTGATTTTTGTCTTCTGTCTCCACACCTTTGCTTGAGGTTTCAATTTCCTAATCAACAAAGCTGAAGAGAGAGATCTATGACTATTTTCCAATGTTGTTAATGGCCTTGACTCCATTAGAACATCCACCTCATTAATAGCAGTAGTGAGATCAGAAGTTTCCTTCTCTAGACACCCAAAAATGTCCCTACTCCAACCCTTGAGAAAGGACTTTAACTCTTTCAATTTGTACCACAACCTGTATAGAGGATCCCCTTGCACTGATAAGTTAGCCCAGAAACACTGCGCATTCTCCAAAAAGTTGGATGATCCATCCAGGATTAAAGAATTTTAAAGGTTTAGGTCCCCAATTGATGACAGGAGAGGAGAGTAACAGTGGCTTATAATCATACAGATGCCTTGGGAGGCAAGTCTGAGTTAAATTAGAAAATAATAGCAGAAAATGAGGAGATAATAGGACCCTATCAATCCTAGTAGTCCTGGAGGAGTGACCAAACCAGGTATAAAGGCCCCCTTGCAGTTGTAGATCCACTAGCCCCATATTCTAAACAAAAGTGTTGAAAGGACCATTTTTGTGTTGAGAAGAGCTGTAAGAAGGCTTGTTTGAGGATAGTAGAGTATCATTAAAATCCCCAGCACACAAAATAGGGATTGTTATGTTTTGCTTTATAATCAGTATTTCATCCTAGAAAAGGCTCTTATCTCTCCTCTTGCATGGAGCATAGATATTGATGATGCAAACCTCAAGGTCTAATGGAACAAATTTTCCAAACCAATATAAGACTGAAGCTGACTTAATGATGTGATCCATAGCAAATATGTCAGATTTCCAAGCAGTAATAGTCCCTCCTGAGGCCCCAATAAAAGGAATGCAATCAAGTTTCCAAAGTGCGTTCAGACCACACAAGCTCAAATTTTTTTAAGGGTACACAAACAATTTTGTTTCTTGAAGCAACAATAAGTTGAGAGATAGCTTGGAGCACACGTTTCGAATCATCCTCATCTTCTATCTTGAGGATGCTCCTTTCACGTTCCATGAGATGATTCTCATGAGGCTACTAAAGTGAAATACAGGTGTTGGATGCCAAGGCTTCCAAACCTTCCCATAAGTCCTCCTCTAGATCTTCAATTTCGTCTTCAATCTCTGTATCTAATGTCACTCGATGCTCCAGTTCATCATTCAGATTCTCGAACTGTTCTGCCACTTCAGCATCAGTAGCAACGGCCTTTAGGCCAATAGCCTTATAATAATCCCACATACCCTGACCTTTTGCTCTAAAAGCTTTCTTATGTTGAGACAAATCTTGACCAAGCATGGGAATAGTGTGTGGAGTTGTATTAGTTTTGCATTTCCCTATCTTTGACCCGGTGGCATAAAGATAAGTAGTGATCGCCTTTCTCGAGTTCTTTTTCCCTTTGTTCTTTCTGATGAAGAGTTGTGGGCTTTGAAAATTACAGCCCAAACTTCTCAAGTTTGAAATTCCCTCCAAAGAAGTTGTCGAATTACAGAATTTGGGGCCACAAATGGAGTTAAACTGACAGAAGTAGTTGAAATAGTGATACCATTTAATGTTGAGCGTTCTAAACCATCCTTGTGAGTTGGAGATGTCTTTTTTTTTTTGATAATCGAGGTGAAATTTCATTATACCAAAGAGAGAAGTACAATGAAGAGCAATACCGGATCAGAGTGATCGGATTTGCTAAAACCAAACAGAAAAACACCCAAAGAACTAGCTAACAACAGTCAAACTAGCTAGACAAATAAATATAACAAAGAACAATAACTGCAGAATTAAATGAAACAAGACAAAGGATTTCTCTGCCAATCCACAAAAGTCGAAGGTGTCCGAAGCAAACCTCCCGCCCGGAAGTTTGAGTAGCTGATAGACTGCAGTTTGAGAAAAGAGGCCTCAACCGTCTCTTCCACCGAGTTAAAGACCAAGGCATTTCGACGAAGCCACAGAACCCAGAAGGTTACATAAGTTAACCTCAACCGATGCAAGTTCCATTTCCTTTTAACCAATCCGGACCACCCCATTAATACTGAGGCCACAGTTCGGTCGTGTACCCCTAAGATACCCCACCACCGATATAAACTAGACCAAAGATTCCAAGCGAACTCACAATGAAGAAATATATGTTCTGTGTCTTCGAAAATAACCTTGCAGGACTTACAAAGCATATTGTTGAGAGATATCCTGCAGCCTCTACCTTCCAAAAAAACCATAGAGGGGATAGCGTTGTTCACAATCAACCAGACCAGCATTGCATATTTCGGGGGCCAACGTTTGATCCACAGGAAGCCCGACCACAGAGGTGGTGAAGGGTCCGTGTTTTCCAGTAACCCATAGACAGCACCACAACTGAAAACAAAAGCTTTGGACCAAACTAGTGAATCTTCCACATCAGAATGAAAAGGAAACTTACTTAGTAATTGTAGTAAGAGGTGAACTTCCCTTTCTTCCCACACAAAACAGTCTCTACGGAATAGAAGAGTCCAATAGCCTTGAGAACAAACTGAACAAATTTTTTCGAACCTGGAGGACGAGATCGAATATAAGCGAGGAAATTGGACACAAAGGGGAGAACTTCCAATCCAAATATCCTCCCTAAACCGGACCCTATCCCCATTCACGACTTTCCAATGCAAGTTTTGGGAACCAAAAATCTGAGAGAAGCCATCAGTAGCAGCTAGATTCACAATGTGCGAAAAAACCGAATTGGACGAAGGCTTATCAATAGCCGTGAGGTCCCAAGAGTCCAAACTCCAACCGAATCTCTCGCAGATGAACTTTTTCCAAAACGAATCCTTCTCTGAGGCAAACCGCCAGAACCATTTGGCCAGCAGACTATTGTTCACTTGTTCAAGTCTTCTAATGCCCAAGCCCCCTTGATCGCGAGGCTTACAGACTGTACCCCAAGCGACCCTTTTTAGTACTCTTCGGGCCACACTACCCGACCACAAAAACCGCCTTTGCCAATCCTCCAACTCAAGGATAACACCTTTAGGGGCTTTAAAAAGTGTCATGTAAAAAACAGGCAAAGCGGCTAGGGTTGATTTAATAAGTACCAACCGGCCAGCCGTGTTCAGCAACTTGGTCTTCCATAGAGCTAAGGACTTTTTAAAACGCTTGACAATCGGCTCCCAGGTCTTAAGCTTTCTAGGATCCGCACCCAGTTGGAAACCCAAATAACGAATGGGGAGATGAACAACTTCACACAAAAAGATCTCTCGCACCAGGTCCTCTGAAATACTGAAGCCATTCAAAAGAACTGCTTTAGACTTTGCATAATTAATTTTGAGGCCCGAAACCAACTGGTACATGTCTAGAGTATTATTTAAGGTACGCAAATGATCTTCAGTTCCAGAGACAAAAAGAAGTGTATCATCCACAAATTGTAGATGCGAGACCAAAAAGTTGTTCCTGCCAATACGAACACCTCCAAAATCACCTTGTGAGATACCCTGTGATAATACCTGGTGCAAGCCTTCTGCTGCCAAGAGAAACAAAAACGGGGACATGGGACATCCTTGACGGAGTCCATTAGATATCATGAAATCAGAACCCGGGGAGCCATTAACAAGGACTGAGAGAGACGTCTGAAAACACGCCATCATCCAACCTCTCCACCATGTTCCAAAACCCATAGACAGAAGGACCTCGTCTATATAATCCCACCTCAAGTGATCGTACGCTTTCTCAAAGTCCAACTGTAAAAGAACAACCTCAGACTTGTTCTGCTTAATCAACTGAAGGGTCTCCGAGGCAATCAAAACTCCATCTACTAATTGTCTCCCGCCACAAAACCACTCTGAACATCATTAATGAGCTCGGGTAGAACTAGCTTCAGCCTGTTTGCCAAAACCTTAGCCAACACCTTGTAAGGAGCAGTGATCAGGCTTATCGGTCGTAGTTCTGACATAGTTTCCGGATTTTGGACCTTGGGTATAAGGGTCAAAAATGTTGCATTTAAGCCTTTACCAATAGTACTAGAACCATGAAAAGCCTGTATAAATTGTACTAAATCAGCCCCCACTATGTCCCAACATGACTGAAAAAATTTCAACGTAAAATCGTCCGGCCTTGGAGACTTGTCACTGCCACAATCCAACACCTCTTGGTGAATTTCCTCACCAGTAAAAACAGCTTCCGGGTTTAAAACTTGAACGGCTGAAAGAGTTTTAAAAGGAAGAGAGGGCAACATTAGAGACGGAGTTACCGGTTTACTAAAACGCTGTTGGAAGTGTGTGGCCGCATGAGCTTTTATGGCAGCAGGATCTGATAAATAGAGGGAACCGTCCCGAATCACTAAAATACGATTCACTGACCCCATAAAATTTGCAATCCGGTGGAAATATTTCGAAAAATTATCCCCGTCATCAAACCACCTTTGCCTGGACTTTTGACACCATATACGAGCCAAATTTTTTTGCTTTTGAATCAATTCCACCTTCAACAGGGACCAACGGATGCTCTCCTCATTTGTAAGATTTCGTTCATCCAGAATATTATCCAAAACCTCGATGTCCCTCGAGATAGAAACAACCTGCTGATCGGCCAGCCCAAAAACATCACGGTTCCAAACTTTGAAGTCTTCTCTCAAGCATTTCAACTTGTACCACAAGCGATAACTGGGAGACCCTGTGCAAGAATAAGAGTTCCAGAACCCTTGTACCAACACATGAAAGTCTTTAGCATCCAACCATACGTTTAGAAACTTAAACGGTTTAGGGCCCCAATTTATAGATGACGTCTCCAAGGTAACAGGGCGATGGTCAGAGAGGCCACGCTCCAAACCACTTTGTGATAAACCTGCGAAGGTAATCAGAAATTACGGAGAGACCAAAAAACGATCCAGGCGAGTAGCTTTCAACCTGGGACCGTACCAGGTGAACTTGCCCCCTTCCATTCTAAGATCAGTCAGACCCAAACTCAGAACAAAATTCAAGAAACACGAGCTATCACTTTCTGAGAAGACACTATTACGACGTTCTTCAGCAGTCAACACCGCATTAAAGTCACCACCAATGCAAATATTATCCGTGAAGCGAGAGCTAAAAGAACCAATTTCTTCCCCAAGTGATAATCTGCCATGTTCTGAAGTAGGGGCATAAACATTCATTAGAACAATGGGGGATGCAGAATCAGCCCAATAACCGAACCACAAAATGGCATTTTTCAGAGGTTTAGATTCAGTGCAACGAAAAACATCGGGTTTCCATATTGATAGCAACACGCCCGAAGCCCCCTCAGCAGGTGAAAAACAATGCTCCCATGTACCCAAGAAACCACAACTCTGTAAGAACGAAGGTGAGAAAGACTCCACCTTAGTTTCTTGCAGAAACACGAAGTCGGGATTAACTTTCCTGATGGTACAACATATGCTCCGTCGCTTCTAGACGGAGTTCGATCCTCTCACATTCCATGAGAGGATCTTCATCGATCAGTTTTGTAAAAGGGATGGAGGAATTGAATATATAGAATCCAATTCCTCATCTTCACATACATCATCATATAATTCATCCTCATCATCCCCAAGGTCTAGACGTTCAGAAACTTCCAAATTGAGATTGTTAAACTGGTCGATTGCTAATTCCTGGGATTTTAAAGCCTTAACCCAACCTTCTTAACATAGTCCCACGTCCCTTGCCTCTCTGACCGAATACGAGAAGAATTATACTGATGAAGGATCGGAGTTTTGAAACAAACTGGAGCTTTCGGAGAGGATCGGTTCTGCAAAACTTTGTCTGAAACCGGCGAGACTTGCGCAGCACGAAACCAGGAGCGTTGTGAATTAATCGCATTTGGACTTCTATTTTCTCCTAAACTCTGCGATAAACTAGATTCCTTGATAATCTCCACAGGATCAGAAGGCTTAATTGGATTTTAAATCACCTCTTTTGAATTGGACATATCCTCTACCCGAACCTTATCTTCACTGAACCCACAATCTTGTTCAGTTGAGGATTCCGGTACACTCACTAACGGTAAACAAGCCTCCGGAACGTCGTGAGCCTGAACTCCAGACAAGACAAGAGGAAACATAGAATCTTTCAAAGCAAAATTCATGTCTAACCTGGCAAATTTGACATTGCTATGTATCAGCAAGAATAAGGAGTCGAAAGAGGCTGAAGTCGGATTGGAATCGCAAATGTGATAGAGTAGCGTTCCCAATTGATTCCCGATTGCCTTAACTGAATTTTCTGTTCTGCCCTGAAACGGAACTCCTTCCACCTTGATCCATTGAAAGAAACCCCCTATAGTGACCATAGCACCAGAATTGCTTAACAAAACAAACCAGGGATTTATACGTGCCCAATTCTCTTTCTCAAGATCAGCTCGAAGATTAGGACCGGATACAGTCAACAAGAATAATCGATTGCCAAAAGCTCGAAGAGTGATATCACCCAGACCGTGGGATCGCAAAACAGATTGAAATTGCGTTGTAGACCAATTATTCAGCGCCATAACAAGGACACCCGATAAAGCCAGTTCTCGAGCTCCATCCAAAGTCGAGCCTCGAGCAACCAAAGTTGGGATTGAGGGAGAAGCAAAAGCTTTTGGTACCGGATGAGACTTGGCAAGAGGTGGCTTGGGGTTGGACTGAGTGGGAGAGGCTCTAGCATAGTCCACCAGAAGCTTGTAGCCGTCCTGCATTGTACCATGAAAGGCCGAGATTGCTTCCTTAGCCAAGTCATGAGACATTCGAACGAAACCAAAGAACTTGCCGTTTCTGTTTGATCTTTTACAAACAAAACAATACTCAATGCCCTTTGCGCCGAGCAGGTTTTTCAACCACTGCTCATCTCTCCTTGGGGGGATATTGCACACAAAGAGTTTCCGTCCACCCGTGACAGCAGGAGCAGATTCAGGAGGCTGCTCGTTTGAACGAGCTAAGACGGGAGGCAACTCAGGTGATTCTGGATGCAGAGTGACAGTCTTCGTCGCCTCTAATCTTTGAACAATTGCAGACACCCTTCCCTCATGAGACCATCGACCCTCAGGCAAAAAACGATTGCCAGAAAGAGAAGAGGAAATTTCAGGCTGAGTTGAAGAACTCCCAGATTGGGCAACGATGACAGACTACAAACGCCCAACAAGCCCCTTCTCCCTCGTATAAGCCTTCTCCACTGCCGGGGCCTTTCCTTTTCGTTTATCCCTCTGCATCCTGTGTTTCTTAGCCGACCTAGGAACCCACAAAAGAGAGTCTCTCAACAGCATAGACCGGATCTCAGTCGGCCTGACCTAAAACCCTCTACCACCATGCGGGACGAAAACGATTACCCTAAAAAACTCCTTCAAACTCGACGAAATCGCTGATTGGAGATTCCACCCACAAAATCGTGGTCAGAAACCGGAGCTCCGAGCGATCGCGATGAAGGAACGGCAAAAATCCACCGTGAAATTAGGGGCGCGTGCACAGGCGCGTTCCACTCAACTTCAAATGCTTGATTGTTGTTGGAGATGTCTTATCCTCTCCTAGATCAGTGTCCAGCCTCACCTCCAATCCTCTCTCTTCTCCCAGTGGTAGGCCCACCTCAAGGTGAACCGGAATTGTAGCAATCTGAGTATTAGTTACATGTAGTAAAGACTTATTTTGTCTACAAGTGTTATTCTCCAAAACTGTATTGGCCGCCAGAATATCTTGATGGATAGGTGAATGGTATTCACTACAAGGATTGTTTTCATTAATGGGAGTCAAGGGATCTTCACTGTGTTCTTCTGTCTACTTACCACCAAAGCCTTTCCGATCCTTCAAAGGGATAACCCTCTCCTCAACCCTAGGTAAAGGACCACTAAAATAGCCATGGCCTTCCTCACTAGTTTTTGCTTTCTCAGAGATCATAAATTCACTGGAGAAGGAATTGATTCCATACTCATTTTGAGTGTCCTTTGTGGAGACCATAATACCTTGTGCTGAGATGGTTGATATGAGTAATGAATCACAATTCTTTACCAAAGATAGAACCTTTTTCTCTACCAAATTGATCTGAATCTCTTCTTCTTTCCATAATAGTTTGTCAGTGTGAATTAAAACAAAGGATGTGTCGAAATTGTCTTGTAGGAGAGATGAAGGACGAGTGCAAACATAAGTCCTCAGACTGCTTACACACACATGAAAGGACTCCTCACCGGCGGCCAACCCACAACTTGTGCCCTATTTATGTATCATATATGATGAGATGATGAACTTGTTCATCTTTATTTTTTTAGGGTAAACATCAAAAAGCCCCATACAAGTATACGCGATTATCATTTTACTACACAAATGTAAAAGCGTTTCATATGACCCCCAAACTTTCCAAATTTACATCAGTTTCAACATACTTGTATGGGGCTTTTTGATGTAAATTCGGAAAGTTTGGGGGGCCGTATGAAACGTTTTTACATTTGTGTAGTAGAATGATAATCACGTATACTTGTATGGGGCTTTTTGATATTTACCCTTTTTTTTATTTCAACAAATGCAAAATTATAAAACCTCTTAAGAGGAACGAAGGAGACTTATTTCCCATCAATACACATGAGCATGTCATGGGCACTTGATCTGCTCAAATGATCAACCAAATACAAACTCGAACACTGACTCGAAAACTCAACCTCAAAACAATATATATTGCTTGGTAACTTACTTGGCGGGTGGCTTGGAAGCGGTTTTGGCATTGTCGTTGAGATGTTCCTTAGACAGAAGGTTGAGCTTGAGATCGACCGTCTCGGAGAAGCCTCTCTTGGAAGAGGCCTTGGGAGTGTCGGGGGCATCGGTGGCCGGTAGGCCGAGGCATAGATCGGTGAGGGTGTGATATTTTCCCATATTCATCATCTTGATCCCAACAAACTCAACCTCCTCTGGCACTCGATATCCTCATTTTTCTTTGTCTCCACTTTCTTCATCTTCTAATATTCTTATGCTTAGCCAGTGTTGCCAATAGTATAACGATCCTCTATTTCTGCATGTGTATGTGCTACCAACTCTCCCGCCAATGCCAATTCGACGTCTGGAGGTGTATTCCACCTTCACCTTCACCAACTTAATAGCAACCACATCAGTAGGGGGATCACGAACCCTGGGGCTGAACCCTCTGCTGACTGGGCAGGGTTAAGCCTCCTGCCCCCCTAAATTTTGTGTGCTGCACATCAGAGGGGCTAGTATGGGGGGCATGATTTTCAGAAATGCGGACTGTGTAATTAATTAAGCTTTTAACTGAATATGTTAACGTTATTTTCAAATCAACAACTACTAAATAAAATAGAAATAAATTTTCATTAATAAAATACAAAATTAAAAAATTATATAACTTTAAAAAAATATATAATTCAAATTGACAATTCATGTGGTCGATAAGCCTCACCGTCAGATATTTTTTATCGCAACAAAAAATGATTTTTAAAATAAAAAAACTGATTTTTAAATTTAAAAACTGATTATTAAATTTAAAACCCTATTTTTAAAATTTAAAACTATTTTTTTTAATTAAAAACATATATTTTTGTGTATATATATATATATATATATAGGTATACATTCACGCTTTACCTATACGTGTAAATGTTACTTGATGGCCTAGATTAAAACGGTATACAGTCGTAATTATTATTAACTTTAGTTTATTTTTTGTGATTGTACTTGACAGAAGGGTATTACAGTAATTCTAGACATAATTTACTAACCCTACCCTATCCCCTCATTTCATTCACAATCAAAAATTCTCTCTTCCATCATCAGTCGCACCTCTCCCGCAGCCATCGCATTCTCTCCACGCCGTGCTCAACGCGAAGGACTCGACCTCCAACCCGTCGCCGTTGTGAACGGTCTCCATGCCGTGCTCCACGTGAAGGACTGAACTCGATGGTATTGGTCTGTATTTTTTTCATTGACCATCACACACGGATCTATTCTCGCCGGAGTGGGAGGAACTCAATGTTGTCGCACCATCCTGTGGAAGAAGATCTGTCGTGCTGGTCGAGCTCTGTCGCGCGTGCTTCAGATCTGCCACCACGCGAACGCCTTAGCTCGGATCTGCTACGCCGATGCAAATCCTCGTGAAGTCGCCATGGATGGAGCTCGGGTGGCCTGGTCCAAGCTTGCCGATATGTTCCGACCGAACATATTTCTCTCCGAGTCGTTGTGCTCTACCCAACCCAGCCGCTGTGGACCATCTCGTGGCGCTTCGGCGAGCTCGTGCAGATCTGAACATGCCCAGCTCGAGAACCCACTGCTCTCCGGCGAGCTCATCGGCCAAAAACACCAGATCTGTTCAGGCTCTTTAATTTTCTTTTTTTATTTTGATTTTGATATCTGATCTGATAGTTCTGTATTTGTTTCTATTTTTTTATCGAAAATTTTGGATTTGGTTGGATTTTGTTGAGTTTTGCAGGTGTATGTGCTGAGTTTTTTTGTTTATAATCTTTAGCGTATTATTATGTAACATGTAGTTTATTTTTTTGTAACCCATTGTTAAAATAACATTAGTGTAGTTTTTTGTATATGTATTTGGTTATGTAATTGGTAGTGTAGAATTATGTAACGCTTTGTGTATATTTCTGTAAGGCTTAATATATATTTCTGTAATATTAGGGTAGCATTTTATGATCTTCTGTATCATTGGAGTAGAATTTTGTAATCGATAGTGTAAATTTCTGTAATATGTATCGTTTAATTCTGTAATGTATAGTATATATTACTGTAACGTGTAAATTAGCGTAGATTTTTGTAATGTATGTACGAATCTAAAATACAATTATCTGTATAATTTTCGTGTAGATTTCTATAATTGTAGGTGTAGATTCCTGTAACATATGATATATAATTCTGTAAAATTGTAACATTATTTTGTGTATGAACATAGATACAAATTTTCTGTAATATCCGAGATAAAATTTTGTAATGATGGACATGATATTATGTAACTTTAATAATAAAATATGAATAAATAATCGAAATTTGAAAAATAATCTAAAAAAATCAGAGTTGAAAAGTAAAAAAAAAATCTACAGCAAAAAAAAAAGGAGATGGATTTACTAAATTACCCTTTTGTTATTTTTCTATTTTATTTGTAGATAATTGAAACTGAAAATCTAGAGCCATTGGATATAATACATCTAAGGGTTCACAAAAAGGTAACAAGTAACAAAACTGACTATAGTAACGCATGAAAGTGCCCATATATATATATAGGGTAGCTATCCAGTAAAAACCATCCTTATTGTGCAAACTACGAACCAATCTAAGCCATAGGATGCAGTCAAAGTTACGTCAGCAGAGCGCGCGCGATGCTGACACGTGGCCGCTTCGCGCGCGCCTCTGCCCGTGCGCGTGAGCGTGTTGACCACGCGCACGCACAGTGCTAATAGTTTGGGCGCATAGTGCTAATAGTTTAGCACAGTGCCAAACTATTAGCACTGTGCGCCCAAACTATTAGCACTATGCGCGCCACGTGTCAACACTGTGCGCGCGCACCAGCAGCGCGCGCGCCCACGTGTCAGCACCTGGTGAGTTCGTAGTTTGCACAATAAGGGGTGGTTTGTACCTGATACCAACCCTATATATATATATATATATATATATATATATATGATAGATATCAGGTACAAACTTGTATCTTTCGTCAGAACGTAGAACTTTCAATCTGGGCCATTGGATCGTAAAATTAAAGGCCCATATTTAATGCATATCTTTTAATATATTTTTAATTAATGCATGTCTTGTAATTGATTTCGTAATCAATCACTCCCCCCCCCTGAATTTCGGTGGCCATCCGATTTGGATAATCAATGGTCCAGATTAGTTCTACGTTCTGACCCGAAACAAGTTTTGTACTCGATAACCCCCCTATATATATATATATAGGAGAGCAATCAGGTGCGAACCATTAGTTATGGTGTGAACCTGTGAACTCAACCAGATTGCGTCATGTGTCACGCTCAGAAAATGCCCCCCTTTTTGCTATAATCAAGTTTATTAATTCGATTTTCCCGTTTCGTTTCAACTCCGATTTCATTTTTTCTTGCGCCAATATTCTTATTTTTTTCAAGAGCTTTCTAACAAGTAGTGGATTGCATATATTTTGATGTGTTTTTGAATACGTGTGTGGATGTGTGAATATGAGTGCGAAAAGTGTGATGTGTTTTACAAATTTAGTGTATATGGTTTGCGGATTTAGTGTATATGGTTTGCGGATTTAGTGTATATGGTTTGCGGATTTAGTGTATATGGTTTGTGAATTTAGTGTATATGGTTTGCGAATTTAGTGTATATGTGGTTTGAGAATATAGTATATGTGGTTTGCGAATATAGTATATGTGGTTTGAGAATATAGTATATATAGTTTGCGAATATGACATATATGGTTTGCGAAAAGTGTGACGTGGTTTGAGAATATGAGATAAGTTGGTTTGAGAATATAGTATAGGTGGTTTGAGAATATAGTATATGTGGTTTGCGAATATACTATATTCGCAAATCATATACACTAAATTCGCAAACCATATACACTAAATCCGCAAACCATATACACTAAATTTGCAAAACACATCACACTTTTCGCACTCATATTCACACATCCACACACATATTAAAAAACACATCAAAATATAGACAATCCACTACTTGTTAGAAAGCTCTTGAAAAAGAAAGAATATTGGCGCAAAAAAAATTAAATCGAAGTTGAAACGAAGCGGGAAAAATTAAATTAATAAACTTGGTGGAAAAAAATCAGCCCCATGCCCCGCAAGCCTCGCTCCCCACATCGTGCCGACTCCGAACCCCGCACCCCCGCCCAGCAAGCCTCGCGCTCCTGCCTCGCGCCACGTCTATTAGCGAATGTGATGACATCATTCTGGCTTGGTTTCCAATTTTTTCCCAGACTCAATTCCAATTTATACTCTTTATTTATTTTCACTCTTATAAGGGTAAATTTTGAAAATAATCTTATTTTATATTTTCATTTTGACAAAACATCAACTTCTTAATTTATTTGTTCTCTATCGTCGATGTTCAATGAATTTTTCCATATATCTCTTTTGCTTATTTGTATTTTTACAATTCCTATTTTTGAACTACAATATTGTATTTGGTCTAAACCTAACAAACAAAAAAATTCGTACGCCGTGTTGTGCTTCTGACCACCACAACTCTGTGCGCCTTCTTAGCTCCTCGCTCAAACCGTGTCGTGTTCATCTTTAAGCCGCTCTCATCCTCTTTGTTTTAACCATTAAATTAAGCAAAGCTCAAGTAAGTAAGGTTTAATTTCTGATTTTGTATTTATGTTAGTTTTTATTTTTGAATTTTGGATGGGGAAAACAAAATGTTGTCGCATAATATGTATAAACTTAGTGAATTCGACGAGGAATTGGAATGGGGTGGTAGAAGGGGAAAGTAGATGCGTTTTGTCGTTGTTTTGGCCATTTTCTGTAGATGCAGACAGTAGTCTCGATGGAGACTATTGTGGTCGATCTCCCAGATATTGGAGCATCACAACAGGCCTTCGATCGTTAGCCTATCGGGTCGATCAAGATTCATAGTGAGCACCCCATTTTGCAAAACTTCGCCGATCGGCAACGCCTAAACCCATCAATCGACGGTTGAGATCTAAGTCCATAGTTCCCATGTCACCCGTAGATACACTACACCATAAAGTTTCATTCCCGACCCAATTAAATAAGTGAGTCGGTAATGAAAGTTTCATTACCGACCCGTTTTGTTTGAGTCGGTAATGAAGTTTCATTACCGACCCAATTTACTGGTGAGTCGGTAATGAAATTTCATTACTGACTCACCAGTAAATTGGGTTGGTAATGAAACTTCATTACCGACTCAAACAAAACGGGTCGGTAATGAAACTTTCATTACCGACCCATCAGTATATTAGGTCGATAATGAAATTTTCATTACCGACTCATTTTATTGAATCGTTCATGAAATTTTCATTACCGACCTAATTTACTGATGGGTCGATAATGAAATTTTCATTACCGACCCAACTGAAATTGAGTCGGTATTATAATTCATTACCGACCCAACATAATGGGTCGGGAATGTAAGACCCAATATTAGGGCTCACTTACACCATCTCACCCTAATTCAATTCAGCCATCTCTGCGTTTCCAGCCTCTCAAGCTCCCCGCGTCTCTGGGTTTCCTCCAGTGTCTCTGCATTTCCAGCCTCCCGAGCTCTCTGTGTCTCCGTCTGTCTCCGTCCGTCAAGCCGTCCATGCGCCTGCCTCCGTCAGAAGCAGCGGCGACGTCAAGATTTTCAGCAGCCACAACCTCGGTCGCTTCTCTGCCGTCCACCCGTCGTCCACCGTCCAACTAATTTTCAAGTAATTTTCTTTTCCACCAAACAAGCTGTCAGGATCTCAATACATCTTGGGCCAGCGGAGAAGCAAATGGGCTTAAATGGGCGGCCCATGTAAGAGAGTCCAGTCCATTAATGGAAACGACATCGCCTCAGCAAAGCACAAGTCGTCTTCATCCTGCAGCACGCGTGAAGGTACGGGAGAGCTATGATTGGAACGCCAGGTCTGAGGAACTCAGAGGGGGCAAGGTCACGGGGCATAGAGGGGACCAGGATTATCGTATGAGGTATTTGTATTGGGTAGTATGTTGTTTTAGGGTTTATCGAGAGAATTGTAGAGAGAGGGCCTTGGAGCAAGGTATAGCAAGCTTGAAGCAAGCTTGCTCCTTTATCTGTAATTCAATCGTTTATCTTCAATTTAAAGTTTAATTTCAGTTGTTCTACCAACTTTGTTGGGTTATATTTTCGGAATCCTAACACTGGTATCAGAGCCGAAGATCCAGCGACTATGGGTACATCGGAGTTGATTTCACAGATTTCTTGGATGGAGAGGGAGATCGAAAGGTGTGACCAAATCCAGGAGGATTTGATTACCCATCTGGGAAAGAAGGAGGAGGAGCTTTGAAGGATTCCATGGTGGCAGGAGACTCGACATCTCAGAGACGAGTTGAACGCCGTCGTGAATCGTATCGACGATTGGCGTTCGTATGAGTACGAAGTAAGAGAAGCTCTGGAGGTCAAGAAGCAGCAACAACGACAATCTGAAATGGAGGCTGAACTCAGAGCAAAGGAAGAGGGTGAACTCCAAGAAAAAATGGAGGATGAACTTTGAGCAAAAATGAAGGCCAAGCTCCAAGCAGAAATTGAGGCCGAAATACTGAAGAAGGAGCTCCAACAACAAGAAGCGGAGGAGTTACTTCACAATAAGGCTGAATGGTTGTTGGAGAAGGAAGAAGCGGAAGTGTCAATACTTAGAAGTGATGAATTACTTGACAATGGAGCGAATGGTTGCTGGTTGCTTATACCAGAACTTGGAGTTCTTGTGTTCGATTCAATAGCGGAGAGGGTAGCTGAGATAACAAATGAGGTATCACCACTAAAATTACTCAATTTGCCAACATATTCTGAGTCCCAGTTATTATTGCAAGCTTTATACCCATGCTTTAATGGAACTGTGAATTGGCCTACTGTCATTGGTACATTGCATCTTATGGAAGTATTGAATGGTAGAGATGAAAAATATTGGCTGAGAGAGTTATCATCATCGTTAAAAGAAGGTGAAAATGAGCTTGAGAATCCAGTGAAGGAAGAGAATGAGATGAAGAGGATTGCGTGTGCCTATAAATTAGAGAAGTATTTGACAGGTGTTGATTCCATTTTTATTGGACCTTATGGTGAGGTGATTGTGAAGAATTTCAAGCATTATAAGGAGTTCTTTTCAGCACTTGTGTCAGGGCAACCTCTGAATTGGGATGTTGGCAGTGTTATTGAAGTAACTAATTGCACCCTGTTTCCGATACGCAAGGAAGAGGAGAAAATTGAAGCTGGTGGAGTTAATTACCAGCTGGAGATGATGCAATGGTTGAGGGAGGTTAGTGTTGACAATTATATTGTTGGGTGGTACCAATCAAAATTGTTGGGTTCTTGTCAACAAGTGGGAATCATTAAGACTTTCCTAAATTATAAGGATGATATTAAGAGGTGTCTGTGCATAATGTATGATTCCTTAAGGTCCAATCAAGTTGTTTTAGCTCTCAAAGCAGTGAAGCTGACTGATTCTTTCATGGAACTTTATCGCAACAACAATTTTTTAGGAGAGGAGTTAAGGAAGAACAAGATTGGGCAGGAGATTGCTCTGCTGAGGCAATTGAATCAGGTAGGGAATGTTTGTGGGGTGCTCAACTACTTGATCATTCAGATTTTCGAGCAAGAGAAAGAAGGCTATGTGTTTAATGAAATACCTGAGAGAGGTGCTGCATTTTGGACAATCATAATTTTTTGGGCAGGCTGGTTTGCTTTTTCAGGGGATGAAGTAAACAATTCGAGTGCTGGATTTTTTGTAACTAGATGGGAGCTCTTGCTGTCAAAATTGAAGCATGGAATATCAGAAAACAAGGAGAGATCGATCCAGACTGGTGAAAAAAGAAGGTAAGTCCTGTGGATCATGAATTGGTTTTGAAGGCAATGTATAGTACTCTTGAAGTGATGGGACTTGGGTATTTGGATACGATAGATAAGTTCGTGGATATAAGTCTCAAGCTTACGTTGATGGGTTCCTGTTTATTGGTTATGTTAAGGCGGGGTGAAGATATGTACGTGATGAATGCGGGGGAGAATTTGTCTATCAGGGAGGGTATAGTTGAGGACTTGTCAACTTGGGGAGAAAAGGGAAATGAAGTTGGAGATGAGGCTCATGTTACCGGCTGTAGTGTTTTGATCTCAACATTGGCAAAATGTGGCAAAGCTGAAGATGCAAATTATGTTCTCCGGAGAATGAACGATCTTAATGTTGTCACTTGTACTACAAAGATTTCTGTGAATGAAGAAGATGCTTGCCCCCTCTTCAAGGAGATGAGATCACAAAATGGACTTTATCCTAATCAGATTACATTCGTTAGGTTGATCCATACCACATCAGAAGGGAATTTATCTACTGTGGATCTTTCTCTAAACCATGGCTTACAATGTCTTTCCTTGTCAACAAAACTGGGACTTAACATGGATCCCACTGCTTCTTGCACTCTCCTTGATATATACGCCAAACATGGGGGCAATTGTGAAGCTCAGGGAGTATTTAGAGAGACACGTGAAGCATGCCAATTTGGTTGGACATCAGTAATATCTACACAAGCTAGGCATGCAGACTATGAGCCAGTGATGAAGTTGTTCAAAGAGATGGAAAAAAAAGGGTAAGGCCTAACTCTATCACTTTTCTTTTTGTACTTACTTCATGTGGTAGAAATGAGATGGGGGATATGGGTATTAAAGTATACAACTCCATGAACAAAGACCATTCCATAGAGCCATCCTTGAATCACTATTCTCGTGTGTTGATGATAAACTTATATGATGAAATAGGGGAATGGGAGAAGGTTGATGAAGTAGAGTTATTTTTTGAGATGATGGGTAAAGAGTTTAATGGAAAGGTGATTTTTAAGAAGTTGGACAGTGGGGTTGCTAAGAGAGCTTCAGAAAAGGATATTGCCTTTGACCATGAGTTAAGGACTGTACTTCACAATGGGATTAGTAAGCTTGCTGATGTTGTTGGGCTTCCTCTCGGTCCTCAGAGGAGGAATTTTATACTTGACGAAAATGGCATTAAAAGAGTAAATGAGGGAGTGACTATAGCTCGTACTATTGAGCTTCATGATCTAGTGGAGAGTACTGAAGTTTCACTTATTAGTGAGGTCTCTAATGGAATTAATGATTCTGCTGGTAATGGTACAACATTTGTATCAAGTCTTAAAGATATTTCTCTACTTTATAGTGGCCATGTTGATGTATACAAGGGGTTGTGGGCTGAAGATGAACCTGAGAAGTACCAATCTCAATTCACTCAAGCATTTAGGCAAGGTGTTGGGGTTGGAACTATTGTTACTCAAAAGGAGAACCATACCAACAAAAGTGGTAAACTTAGTACTGCTGCAGTTACAAGGAGCCATGTTATTTTCATTGGGACAAAAGAGCATGGGGATGAGTCTGAAGCGTTTGATGTTAGCCCAATTGTTAGCAGAAATCTGGGAAAGAGAGATTGGCTTGGGTTTATGGAAAAAAATCATGAAGTTGTTATTGAAGTGAGCTCTGCTACAAAGACGAAGCTTAAGGGTCATAAAAGGTGGGTTGTTGGTGCCATTAAATTTTATGGTAAGAAGGATGTTATGCAGATTATTGTGGAAGATTCAGTGGATGGTGCTGATAGTGGTTCTAGCAGTCGTAAATAAGACTTGAGGACAAGTCTTATTGAATGTAAGGACCATTGTCAGGATCTCAACACATCTTGGGCCAGCGGAGAAGCAAATGGGCTTAAATGGGTGGCCCGTGTAAGAGAGTCCAGTCCATTAATGGAAACGACATCGTCTCGGCAAAGCACAAGTCGTCTTCATCCCGCAACACGCGTGAAGGTACGGGAGGGCTGTGATTGGAACGCCAGGTCTGAGGAGCTCAGAGGGGACAAGGTCACGGGGCAGAGAGGGGACCGGGATTATCGTATAAGGTATTTGTATTGGGTAGTATGTTGTTTTAGGGTTTATCGAGAGAATTGTAGAGAGAGAGGGCCTTGGAGCAAGGTATAGCAAGCTTGAACCAAGCTTGCTCCTTTATCTGTAATTCAATCGTTTATCTTCAATTTAAAGTTTAATTTCAGTTGTTCTACCAACTTTGTTGGGTTATATTTTCGGAATCCTAACACAAGCATTTCGATTTATGTTTCCCTGTTTTAGTTTACTTTATTTCTCATATAACATTGGTCCATATTGACTTTCGATCATATTAGGTGTTCCATTTTCTTCTAATCTCTGAACTTTTGTTTGTGTTAAATTTCTGGTTTTTTCGCATTTTGTTGATTTTAATTAATCTGCAACTTCATTAAGGATCGTTGGAATTTTTTTTTATGTTGATTACTCTATTGCTTGATTCTGAAGTAGTGGGAATTTCATGCTTCGGTATTTGCTCTCTTAAAATAAGCTTTTGTATGAAAGATTTCTTTTTTGAATTGATATGTATATTTGAGAGAATTTTTTTGGTTGTGGTAAGTTAGGGTTCGAATTTAGGGATAATCAATTTCTAAATCACTTCGATTCATTAGCTGATTCCTAAGTTAGGGATCGAATTAATGCTAGTTCTAATGTAAGAACAGTGGTTTCATTTAGAGAACATTACTTCATTTGATATTTAAATGAAGTACCAGTAAAGTAGTACATTACTTCTATATGCAATGCAGGTTCCAAGTGAACTAAAAAACCTTGCTTTCTTATGAATTTGATATGGTAGTGATCTTGATTCTTGACATTTGTTTCCTTGTTCCTGTTTGACAATGGCTTTTGCATTTGGTGTGTTTCTATGCTAGAGTCTAATTTGTTTTGTTTTACTATTATTGTTGAGTGTTATAATGAATCTATGGCATATTCATTCAAATTGAAAGTGTGTTAATTAGACAATGAATCATGCAATAAATACGAAATTAGTGGACTGGATATGGGTTAGATACTTCAGCAGTACATGAAATAAAAGTTTAGCTACCATTGTCAATACATTATTAGGTTGTCATACACAATAGTGATACATGTTGATATTGATCTTGCTTATGGTTACATTGCATTTAAATTCTACTTCATTTTTCATTCTCAAGATGAGAAATGCTAGTGGTATTTCTTATCTAACTCTGCACATCATTATGATCTCTCATTAAAGGTGATTTGTAGGGTCAAACTAACTACAATTACTTCTTTGGGATACTTCAGATATTCAATAATGCTAGTAGCCCATCTTTGGAGACTAGAATCTTTGGAGACCATCTAACCCGTCTTGTTGAGGATCAACAACAACGATTTTCTCAATTGGCAAGGAAAGAGTGCTACAATTTGCTCAAATGGCTGAGGAAAGGGAGCAGCAAAAGGCGATCCAAGAACAGTCCCAAAAAGCGCAAGGGAGCAACAAAAGGCGATCCAAGAACAGTCCCAAAAAGCGCAAGAGGCATTGACGGTAAGAGTAGAAGCGCTTATGAAAGCTTTGTTGTCGCAGAGACATAAATTTTAAAACTTTTGTATATATTCAGTAAATTTGTTTGAACAACTTTGATGTGTAATGAATAGTTTTAATTTTTGGATCAATTAGATTGTTGATTGTGTTCAATTTGCAAGCTTATTTAATCATATTGCACGTTTGGGTGCCTGATTTCTAGATTTTTTTTAAATCTGTCAAAACACTTAGCCGACTCAAACAATTCATTACCAATTCAATAGTTGGGTCGGTAATGAATTTTCTAAATTTTCATTACCGACCCAATTATTGAGTCGGTAATGACTTTTCATTCCCGACCTACTTATTGAGTTGGTAATGAACATTCATTAACGACCCATAATTATTGGGTCGGTAATGAATGTTCATTACCGACCCAATAATTATGGGTCGGTAATGAATCTTTTTTTTTGATTCATAGACGACCCACCATTACCGACCTACCATTGGGTCGGGTATGAATATGGCCGACCCAATCATTTTCATTACCGACTCAATAATTGGGTCGGTAATGAATGCTTTTGTACTAGTGGTAGTTGACCTTCGTTGATCGAAGATATACAGTTAGGAATGTCGTCGATCGACGGGTCACAATTGACGATCGAGAATTTGCATATTCTTACATAAACTTGTTTGTTTAGTAGTCTGTCTTTATTGTTAATTACTTAATTTTATACGGGAGTAATTGTTGTAGGAATAGGTAAACTGCTAATCCTTGCTATTTACGGGGGAAAACATAAAACCAGAGGATGAGAACTATAATTAGATATAAAAAACAATAAACTTATCAGTGTTATTTTTGAAGATTATGCCAATGCATCATTGAACATATTGAAGAATAAATTGTATTGTAAGATCGGAGTGAAGTAAAATGACATATGATTGAAATTTAGTTACATACATTGTGTGCCAAATTTTAGAGGAGTTATCCCGACAAATAAGATTGTAGATGATGGAGATGTTCGAGCTTTAATGTTGAAAAACGGTAACCTCGTTTCTATAACCATATTATGTGTAAAGTTGTTCAACAAAAATACCATTGGCTAGGGCTGAGCAAAAATCCGACCATAACCGGAAACCGACTGTCCCCGGTGGTCCCCATCAGCGGAATACCTAGTCGGTGTTACACGGGCCAAAGCTGGTTTGAAAATCGCTGAACCGACTGGTCAACGGGAGGTCAACGGTTTAGGTGAGCCAAATCGGTGGTGACCAAAAAAACCGGGACTGTAGTAGTGGCAAGGCCCGTCCACTGGGCCTGGGTACAAGACCAGACATATCCTCGGCCCAAAGTCGCCTGGCCCGCTTCAGGCGCGACGACCCGTTTCCCTCAACCGTTCGATTTAGGCGTTTCTCCCCTACCATTCGATTAACTTCGAATTTGATGAAGCCTCGTTATGTCAAAAAATTTGCGTACTCTCTCCCCTCCCATTGAATGCGCGTCCCTCCTTCTCTCTCTTTCAGTCTGAATCCCAGACGACAAACCCTAGGTTTCTCTCTCGATTCCTTTAGGCTTGAGCTTCGTCTCTCTCTCCTCTAGCCTCGTCGGAGACGTCAACGGGGCTGTCAATCTCAGCCAGTCTCATCTCCTTTTCTCTTTCCTGTTAGACCGTACCATGTCCTTCACCTCTCGACGATCTCCACCCTTCATTTTTTTCATCTACGCTCACGATCCGCTTGTTGTCCCGATCATGGATGTATGTAGGTGTGATAGTACTTAATTTTGCATTGCGAAAACATTTTCAGCATTTAATGCGGAGGAGAAGTGGAGGCAGTAGAGCCATTTGGTGGAGAGCATAAATGGTGGTCCTGCTAAGTAGAAGGGAAAGGGGAAACTTTCATATTTCCAAAAATTGGTATGCCTCTCATCCTCTCTCTCTAGTTTCTCTTTCATATATCGTTTTAGTTTATATCAATCTTCTGAGTTTTGACTTGAGGACAATAACATATTTCAATATTTACCTGGATGCCTCGTAGGATTGACCGATTGAGATTTCAGAACCGAACAACGTGGAGAAGTTGAAGTTGGGTGCTTCAAAATCGAAGGGGAAGGTAGTACAACCTAACCCTAATTTCTGTTTGCTAAATTTTATTTCTCTGTACATGGGTATCAATCAACATCCAGTACACAAGGAATAACTTGTACGAGGATATACAACGTCGGGTTCTTTTTTGCGATGTTGATGCTTATAAGTTGTATTGGAATCCGTCCAGGCAGCAATCAATGGGGAAAAAAATGTATGTCTCTTGCATGGACTTTTTTGTCTGTTGACTAGATAATTATTATTATTATGCTCTTGAATTTATCAAACCTTGAAATTAAATAGTCCATAAACCAACTAGAACGACTCGTACTAGACTGTCAATTACACCTAAATAAGAAATAGTAAATAATGCCTAGTTACTCTTTCTTGGCATGATCCTCTTTGTTCTCTGTGTATATAGAAGTTGCATAGTTTGACTCGACACCACTTCCTTCTTCTTCGATGTTAGTTGCATAAGCATATTCTTTATTGTCTCTTTTGACGGGATAGGCGTCAGCTGTCCAATCTATCGAAGTCTCTTCATCTTCGGGGAATTCTCGATTTGGAGAAGGGTAGTTTCCTTCTAGGTCTCGCGATGGTGACTCATGTACTCTTGGTGGAGACCATTTGGTGCAACGATCGCTTGGGTCGGACAAAGAGTGTAGAAAGAGTAATAGTCCCTTAATTGTAAAGAAGAATCATCAGAAAACATATTTGAATGTGGGGAAGAAGTGATCTTTACTGTGAGAAAGAATAAAATTTATAGTAGAAAATAAGGAATATATTCGTTACAACATTAAAGTGAAGAAATATGTTTGTTTTGACATATAAATGATGTATACCGGAAAAAATATATTCATTCAACAAAGAAGTGATGTACGAGGAAAGGAATATATTCGTTGTGACAGAAAAATGTATGTCGGAGAAAATATATTTATTTTTACATAGATTTGACGTAGGAAAGGAATATATGCGTAATGACAGAGAAAAGATTTATATCAAAAGAAATATATTCATTCTAACATGGAGATGACGTATGAGAGGAGGAATATATTCGTCCGGTAGATGAAAACAATTACTTCATTTTAAAATTAAAACACATATAATTATGAGTTGGGCCTTCCTTGTGCTCAATGGTGGGGTGGTGTCCAATCGGCTATGTTATCAGGGGCGTCGTCAAAGAAACGTTCAGCTCACTTTCATATCAGTCATATTCTTCTTTACAATCATATTATGTAAAATGATACAAGCGTGCATGATATCAGAAAAAACATACATGTCCCATCCACATGATGAATGAGTAAATATATGCCATGAGCTTGAAGGCTCCAAAAGCACGTTCCACATTCTTCTGAGCACTCTCCTGATGTACTGCAAACAATTTGTGTCTTGTTTCGATTGGTAGTCTAATCATTTCCACAAACGACTCTAGTTCGGGTAAATGACGTCCACCAAATAGTAAGGTCCATAATACCAATTACCATTGATCTCGGAGTCTACAGTATATTCACGACCGGCGTGAGCTTCGTCGAGCATCTGTCCATTATTGAGCACGTTGATATTGTTGTTTGAACAAGCGGCACCGAACTAAGCATAACAAATACATAAGTCATAGGATACAACCGTTTCGAGCATTATTGTTGGCCAGTTACCATGATGTCCTCGGGTCGTAAATGTCTAGTCACACAGTTGGGAAATATTCCACTCCTAGTGCATGTAGTTTAAACTACCAATTATACTCGAGGTTCTCCGCATTTGGTACTCTCTCATACTTGTCCATCAAATTTCGACTATGGCCCTGCAAAATTGTCACACACATTTATGTATTCTCCTTACCCCGATTTGCAAAGTTTTGTCAAATAAATTGGCACAAAACTCATATACTAGCATTAGTATTATAGCAATATAGTTTTGATGCGTAGATAACCCAGGGCAGTCAGAAGCTTCTTTCTTCTAAACAAAAAAAGTAGTGTGTCGCAACTGTTTCCATAACTCTAGTGAAAAAGTTCCGACTCATCCAAAAACTACGCCTGAATATATAGAGACCGTAAATTGAATCGTCCCCAAATTAGTCACGCATGAGTCGTTTGTAAGCCTCAACTCGACCCGTTTCAACCCTATTCAGAACATTTCCCCGTTTTCCACTCTTCTCCTAAGCGCATCCAACCTTGATTGCAATAAAGTTCTAATTTAGGCGGCCATTCATCGAACTTGTAGATTCGAGCATTGTCGGCACCACTTTACGTGGGTTCTTCCCCTTGCCACGTTCGAGTTTTGTGGGTACCGCTTTACGTGGGTTCTTCCCCTTGCCACGTTCAGCTTCCGCTCTGACGCGCACAACAAGCACATTGTAGGTGTGCTCCAAGACATTGTTGGCAACAAAATGATTCATCTCCACGACCACCTACTATGTTCATTCAGCTGTACAGCTAGCTTAAGATTTCAGTTATGAAAAACTGAAAGACACCACACTGTACAGCTAGCTTAAGATTTCAGTTATGAAAAACTGAAAGACACCACACATAGAGAAGGCGAGGTCTATCTATTATCAAAATAAAATAAAGACTAAAAGCACAAAAGAGCCTTCAGCTGGATTTCATAATTAGTGCTGTATATAGTCTTTCTTTCTGATGAAGAAAGCCATCAACAGATTGATCAGAAATGCAGAAATCAATTGCCACCAGAGGACAAGAAAATACCATTGATAAGTGCACATATGAAGGTTGTTATCACCTAGAAAATCAAAGATCATTTGAAACATATCTATTTCATTTTTAACTTTGTTTTACATTACAGAGAACTTAGAAATTGTCGTCCGGGAGATCTAGTTCATTGGATCTAAGATTGTCACAATCCAAGGCTGAACTACTGGATGACTACACGAACACAAACATGTAGAGTATGATATGAACCACAATAGATAATCAAAGGTTATGGGAAACATGATAGGGAGGGACTCACCGGTTCTAATCCCTGATTATTGCCTTTCAAATAAAAGTTGTAAAATGTACTAAAGAGAAAACGTCGTTTCTCAGTCTAGTTAGAAAAGTCATTTGTACATCCTAACCCTTTTGTGACAGATCCTAACACAAATGTGGTATTTTATTACAAAAAGTAACATAAATGTGGTATTTTATTATATAAAATAACATAAATGTATTATTATTTTACAAATCCTAATCCCCTTATTCATAATTATTTTACACATGATTGGTATTTTTGTAAAGGTGTATCACATTTATGTTTGCATCTGTCACAACAAAAGATGAAACACGGTTAAAAATGTACAAATAACCTTTCCTACTGTGCTAAGAATCGTCATTATCCCTGTACTAAATTTTCCCTCAACAATGCAAGAAAAGCATCCACCAAACTTGGGCATACCAATTACAGAGACATGAAGACGATGAACAAATTAATCCAAGTCATAACAGGATAATGATCAAATGGATACTAACCTGGTACCAATTTACACAAGAAGATGTAATCAAGATTAACTAGCAAAGGTAGAATCGAAGACAAAACACAGCGTGAGTCATATATTGGGATGGTCCGCATCGGAGAGCAAGGACTCCTGGTCATCGGTGGCCATCAAAGCTGCGTGAAAGCAAGCCACAAAACCCCCAATCGCCAAGGAAGCAAAGACGTTGAGCCAGACGTGGCACAGAATCAGAGCTACGAGAGTGACGATTCCGAGCACGATTAGCACGATGTGGGCGTCTATGACAAAGTGGAGGAGAACGAGGGGGTCTTCGCGGGAGAAGAAGAGAAAGTACCAGGCAGCGAGGAGGAGGACGAAGACTAGGTCGGAGAAAGGATGGTATACGAGGCTGAGGAGGAGTACGAGGAGGACGATGACGGCGTAGTTGAATCGGAAGTAGAGGAGGTTCACGGGGATGCGGGATTTGGCGGCGGCGAGGGTGGAGGGGAGATCTAGGGCGGAGAGGTCCAGGAACTCTCCCCAGGGTCGCCGGGAGCCCAGGAAGGTCTGCGGGTCAGTGGAGGACATTGTTGTGGAAATTGGTGTCGGACAAGGAAGAGACCACTTGGTTGGTTAGTCTTAGCTACAGATCTCCACTAACATGTTTGATTGAGCCCGGAATGAGTTCAGTGTCACACCCCCTTTGATTTACTTCATAGGCAGAAAAATATTTAATGGCCCATTTTTTTTAAGATAATGTTTTATGGTCACGAGGGTATGTGTTGGTCGGGCCGGTTAACCGACTATCAGCCCGAGTCCCACCATCGAATTGAAGTTAACGTTTTTTTGGAAATCTATGGCGACACCAGAAACTGGAGGTCAATTTCGACCACATGCATGTCAGTTTGTTGGTTAATCGACCACCATCGAATATGAGCCTGTACTTTATGAGGATCTGGAAACTTAAGACACGATCACGAGCGAGAATAGAGAGGAGATAGTAGGTTGGACGGTAGAAATCATATACCAGGTTAGGCCTTGAATGGTACAAGCGACAAGAATGAGAGATTTTAGAGTTAAATATATTATGGTATCTTTATGTTCGGTCTACCTATTTATTTGTATCCTTATGTTTGGTCCACGTATATTTTGAATATATTTCGTTAAAAAACTAAAGGAACACTCAATTTCGTTAGTCATGTGACATCGTGTACCAGTTAGTAAGGAGTGAAAATACAATTTCGGCCTTTATCAATTTAGCATTATCAATTTTATGTTTTTTTTTTTAGAATAACAATTGCAATAGTATTATAAAAGGAGATAGTTTGGTAGGTACACAAATGTACCCCACCTACAAAAGCAAATCCAACTAACAAACAGAAATGAAAACAAAAGCAATAAATTCGGCTCTGGTAATTGGGGGCGGACGAAGGGGATATCTGCGGTAGCGTCTAAAGACACTGATACAACATGCTTCTTCCAAATGGGACGAGGCGAGCCAAACAAGTTGAATTGAATACTGGTGGACCTACATCTCCCCCGGTGTGTCAGCGTGCGTCGTCCTCCCTGGACTGATAATGGTAGGGCTCCTGAACGCGAGTTTGCTGATTCCGGACTGGTAGGGGAGACAGTTATCGACTGAAGATGGAACCGTCGCCATCTATCCGCCGGGAAGGGGTCAAAGTCGACCCACCCCTCCCCGGGCCACCTCAGACTCATTCCTGTAGGCGAGGGTGCTTGTAGCCCCCGCCGCTGCTGCGTGTGATGCTTCCTCCGGGCCCGGCCTGGACTGCTCCCCCAGGCCCAACCCCGCCACGCTAGGGTTGTCCCGCACCCCGGCCACCGCCCTCCCCTTGCACCGGCCCGGCCCAGCCCGCTGCTCCGGGTCCGGCTCCACCTCGCTAGGGTTGTCCCCTACCTCGGAAACTGCCTTCCCCATCAGCCGTCGTCGCCCCTGCGCTGCCGGAGGCTCCGGCTGCGTGTCGTCCGAGTCCGACGGAACCCAGATCAGCACCCGTCTCGCCGCAATGTCCGCATGCAGCCGCCCCGCCGGACGTACGTGCGATCCCCTACGAGCCCGGATGCCCAGTCCTCTCGCCGGGACCCTACGAATCTCCGACGCCGCCCTGGTTCGCCCGTCCCCGCCACAGTTCTCCTCGTTCGTCCGCCGGACCGACGAAAACACCAGTCCCGGCTCCGGACCACCTCTCGCCGTCAATGTCATCGGCATCGTCAGGGACCCACTGTCCCCTTCCTTCCCATCATCACCGGACGACAGCGGGATCACGCCCGTCACCGCCGCCACTCCTAACCCGATCGTCCGATCAGGACGGATCGCACCGGCACCCGTCCCAGCATCACGCTCGCGTCCCCGATGCTCGTGCCCGTTGCAGCACCACCCACGATTACCACGTCCTCCTCCGGTTCGACCCACAGAGAAGGATCACCGGAGAAACTGGAGAGACGAGCCGCCGAGTACGTCATCGCCTCCATCAACCAAACCCTAGTTCCTTTCGCAGAGAGAGCAAAAAGGAGAGAGGCGGCTACGAAGCGGAAAATGTTATCGAGAATAGAATAATGTTTAAAATTATCATTATACACTCAGTTA
The DNA here is from genome assembly GCA_963921825.1 of Erodium maritimum. NCBI lineage: Eukaryota > Viridiplantae > Streptophyta > Magnoliopsida > Geraniales > Geraniaceae > Erodium > Erodium maritimum. Next base: position 93,766,102 of record OY997588.1, on the reverse strand, counting down.
ATAAATAAATAATTAATAAAAAAATTTAAAAACAAAGAATTAGTTAAATAATTTTTCAAAAAGTAAATTGAAAACAACATTAGTTACATAATTTTTTTAAAATAACTATTCTATATTTGTGACAGCATTGTTTGTTCATCTTGGACCATGCTTCATCATCTTCTTCCTCCCATCGTCCTCACGGCTGGAGCTCGCACGTAGGAGAACAAACCAGGCGGAGGCGATGGTTGCTTCACATCTGGCCTCCGTTAACGCATCGTCTCGCCTACGACCTTCGACATCGCCTCGCCTCGCCTCGCTGGAGCAACTTCGTATCCTTCCGCAACAAACTCTAAAGCGTCATGGGTTTAGCGAGTCAGAATACGGGTCTTTGATTCGGCGCTCGTTGGACTTGTATCTGACTAGGGGTTCATTCGTTACTTCACCTACTTCGATCCCAACCACGTCGCCGATCTCCCCTCCGACGGACTCCCCGAGTCATGTGGCTCTGTGAGTGAACTCGTTTGGATGATTTGGAAATTCTTGAAATTTGGATGGTTTGGAAATTCATGAAATTTTGGTGTCCACCCCCTTCGCCTCGTCTCCTCCCTTCTCTTTTTACGCAACGTTGACTTATGAAGACAAAGAACGGTTGCTGGGGAAAACCTCCAACGATCCTTCCGATCTAGACTTCAGATTTCTTCTAATGCATTACATATGGAAATTGGGAATGACCCATAAATAGTCTGTCTTCTTCACGGAAATAGAATCGAACTGATTTATGAGAAATATTGATTCTGATTTTTTTGTAATATTTATTTTTCTAAAAATTGAAAAATAGTAAGAGAAAAGAAAATAATAGTAAAAGTATTTAAAAATTAAATAAAGAATTTCTGAAAACGAATAAAATCAAATTTATAATTAAATTATAGAATCAAACTTAGGAAAATTTTATTTTTAAAATGTTACAATTCAATTATTTTATTTTTAAAATTGAAAATAATTAAAATAAATAAATAAAATAAATTAATTAATAATATAAAATTGAAAATGAATTACTAAAGAATATTGATAACATGGGTAAAATACTCTTTCAACTCATTAGATAACTTAATCTGAATTTAAAAAGGTAAAATGGTCATTTTACATTACTCTATTAGTTTTTTAACCCCAAATGCTCAAAACGTTTGTGGACCGAACATACGGGTACCAAACTATATTAAATAAATATAAGGGTACCAAAATGTTTGTGGACCGAACATAAGGGTACCATAATATATTTAGGATAAACTACAAATGCATATCCTGAAATTTGCACGTTTAACCGATGATTACCATGAAGTTCAAAACCTACTGATGCATACCCTGAAGTTACAACTTGTAACTAAAAACCCTTTCAGTCAGCTAAAATGAAGAAAATACCCTTAGTGATTTTTTTAAATATTTTTTTTTAAAATAAAACTGAAGTGATTTTTAAATAAAAATGAAGTCATCTAATAAGTAAATATATATAGTACAAAAGTGATTTTTAAATAATTTTTTTAAATAATTATTGAAGTGTAGTTGAGGGTATTTTCATCATTTTAGCTAACAGAGGGGTTTACAGTTACAAATTGTAACTTCAGGTATGCATCAGTAGGTTTTGAACTTCAGAATAATCATCGGTTAAACGTGCTAACTTCAGGGTATGCATTTGTAGTTTTCCATATATTTAACCAGAGATGTCACGCCCCAATTTCAGTAAAACCGAACTCGGAACGCGAACGTTTAAAACAATAAAACATTTTGAAACCCTTTAAATAAATCACTTTAAAATCACCATTTGTTCATCAAAATTTATTTACAACTCAAAAGTACGTCCCAACAAGTGGACAAAATACAAGTGTACGTCGCTAGACTCAAAAGTAAACTCGGACTCCCGCTCCTAGCTCTTCAAGCTTCGGAAGCTCACCTAGTCCATTCCCCGACTAGTACCTGTAGGAAAAGCAACTAGGGGTGAGCGTTCGCTCACCACCACGGATAACAGACTGACTACGGCATACTCAGCAGACAATGCCGGTAACACCAACAACAACACGACTAACACACACAAACAGTTACTTTCCACAACCGACTCAACACTCGGACCTGTAATGTAGACTCGACACAACGATTGACGACTTCCTCCAAAGACACGACAGATAACCACGCAACACCCAAGATCACTAAGGATCGCACACCAAACAAGATCACAAAGGATCGCACTCCAACTGCTCAGTAACCCCCACGCCCTTTACCGATCCCTGTCAGGCCAGGCGGTCGACCTGTCATGCAACTTCTCCCGATCTCTGTCGGGAAGCTAGCCCACAACCTCGCCACTTCCCCCGATCTCTTTCGGAAGGCTAACCACACCCACTCAACTTCTCCCGATCCCTGTCGGGAGGCTAGCCACACCCACGCAACTTCCCCGACACAAAGTCGGGTCACCAACCTCAGGCAATCATAATCACAACCAAAGTTCAACAACTAACAACAACACAAGTTCAACACTCCACAGGCACTCATGGCCACCCAAGACACCAACAGTAAAACACGGGTTCAACAACCCCACGGGCACTCATGGCCACCCAAGACACCAACAATAAAACACGGGCTCTGAAAATTCCCGTTTTCGTTTCTACGGTCTTCGAATAATTCAAGGGTTCCTATGCACTCGACGGAATCCAATTCCAACTTCCGAGTAATTTAATTAGCGTTTCAAGTTTCTAAACCCGTCAATTCCAACTTTCACAATTTAATTCCAAATTTCGATCTGGTTGTAGATTAATGACTCGGGGAACGTTCTAAACCACCCGAACACGAAACCCTAATTCCCGAGTGTATGGGCCCCACCCGGCCACCCTTGGCCGTGGGTGGATAGGGTTGGTTTGGGCCGGCTCACCATGGTGGTGGCCGGCCCTAGCTCCGGCCAGCCACCCCATGGCCGGCCGGCCACCACACACGGCGGCCGGAGCTCCCCCCGAGCTCCCGGTCACCGGAAAACGTCATCTCTTCGCTCCAAAACACCTCCAAGACGTCTCCAACGATCCCCACACCTCAAAACCACCATAAACTACTAGTTTTACTCAAACCCTAACTTTCATTAAGCAAAACGAGAATCGATTAGGTGCTCACCGTAGAGAAAGTCGATGTGAGCTCGATTCCTTTAGCTTTGAGACGATCCAATGGTTGGATGATCGAGAATAGTAGCAAAACCCTAGAAGCTCTTCTCTTTTCTCCCCTTTTCTCTCTTCCTTCTAACTCCTTTCTCTCTCTAAAAAACTACCCTTTTCTCCATTTTTTTGTAAGTGGCCGAACCCCTCCCTTCCACTCATCTTTGTTCTTTTTCAAAAATCACCTAACACCACCACATAATCAGATTCGCGAAATTCGGACGTTTCGGGCCCCGAACGGGCACTTTTTCCAAGAATTTACGAAACTTCACGGGCTACAAGGAAACGGCTCAACTAAGATCGCTGTGACGACGGCTAAGCTTTTTGGATCCAAAACGGTCCTCGAATGAACCAAAACGTCGCTTGGTTGACTTTTCCAGCAAAAAGTCAACATTTCCCAAATTGGTCAGAAAGTTGCCCTGAGTCCCCCGGAACTCACTTTGGTCGATATCGGGATCAACTTAAGTCCGGTATGACCCTCGGGGTCAATTTTAGGTTCAATTAAGTGTATGTCTTAAAATTTTAAATTTTCCTGTTTTTCACAGATTTGACTGGCGTTGACCGGGAGTGGTTATTACAATCTACTCCCCTTAAAGGAATTTCGTCCGCGAAATTTAAAACAGACGTACCTCGGGAGTCAAACAAATCAGGGTACTTCGCGCGAACCTCGTCCTCGCGTTCCCAAGTCGACTCAGCCTCGTGGTGCCTCCACTGCACCCGTACTAGGCGGATAATCTTGCCACGCAAGACTTGCTCCCGTGTGTCCATGATCCAAACCAGCCGCTCCTCATAGGAGACATCGTCAGCCACCTGGATATTTGTCCACTCAATGACGTGGGAGGGGTCCGCATTGTACTGCCGCAACTGGGACACGTGAAAGACGTTATGAACCCTCCCAAGTTGCGGTGGTAACGCTAGACGATAAGCCACTGCTCCCACTCTGCTCAAGATCTCGAACGTACCAATGTACCGCGGGGCTAACTTGCCCCCGCTGCGTCTGAACCGTACCAGTCCCTTCCTCGGGCTCACCTTCAGGAACACGTGATCCCCCTCTGCGAACTCAAGAGGTCGACGTCATCTGTCGGCATAGCTCTTCTGCCGACTCTGCGCGGTCTTCAACCGCTCGCGTATCAGCGCGGCCTTCTCTGTCGTCTCTCTGACAAGATCTAGCCCCAACAGACTCGTGTCCCCCACCTCTGCCCAACACACTGGAGAACGACACGGCCTCCCATACAAATGCTTCGAACGGTGCCATCCCAATACTGGCCTGGTAACTGTTGTTGTAGGCGAACTCGACCAACGACAGGTGGGTCTCCCATGATCCCCTGAAATCCAGCACACATGCCCGCAACATGTCTTCCAAGATCTGAATAGTGCGCTCGGACTGACCGTCTGTCTGGGGATGATGTGCTGTACTGAGTAGAACCTCGGTCCCCAACGCGGTCTGCAGACTCGGCCAAAATCTGGACGTAAAACGAGGATCCCTGTCAGACACTATCGACACAGGGACCCCATAGAGACGCACTATCTCCTGAATGTACAGGCTGCTCAACTTGTCGACCAGATCAGTCATCCTCATAGCCAGAAAATGGGCCGACTTGGTCAACCGATCGACTACTACCCATACGGCGTCGTGTCCCTTCGGCGATCTCGGCAGTCCACACACGAAGTCCATCGTGATATGCTCCCACTTCCACTGGGCAATCGGCAGTGGCTGCAACAATCCTACGGGACGCTGATGTTCGGCCTTCACCTGCTGACAGACAAGACATCTCGACACAAATACTGCGACTGCTCTCCGCATCCCGCGCCACCAGAAGTGCCGCCTGATGTCACGGTACATCTTGGTGCCCCCCGGGTGCACTGTAAGACGCGAATGATGTGACTCTCGCAACACATCGTCTCTACAGTTGCCCGGAACGAACAACCCTCCACGATACCGTAACCCCCAATATGCACTGATCTCCCAACCTACCACCTCGTCACCGCTGACGACCCTCTCTCGGATCTCTGCCGTCTCGACGTCCTCCGACTGCGCCTCCAACACTTGGGCAAGTAGTGAGGGCTGAGCCACCAATGAGCACATGGTCATGCCACCAGTAATCTCCTCTAGCCCCAGCCCGAACGTGCTCAGTTCCCCCATCATGTCCCACTCTCGGACTGATATGCTGGCAAGGCTCGGAACCGACTTCCTACTCAAGGCGTCGGCGACCACGTTCGCCTTACCCGGATGGTAGTGTAGCTCAAAGTCGTACTCCTCAAGTAGCCCCATCCATCGCCGCTGGCGCATGTTCAGGTCTCGCTGGGAAAAGATGTACTTGAGGCTCTTGTGATCTGAGAACACCTGAAACCCCTCGCCATACAGATAATACCGCCAGCCCTTTAGCGCGAACACGACTGCTGCTAACTCCAAGTCATGGGTAGGATAGTTGCGCTCGTGTGACTTCAAATGCCTGGAGCCATAAGCAACCACTCTACCCAACTGCATCAGTACGCATCCCAGTCCTTCCCTGGATGCATCACAATAGATCTCATACCCGATCCCTCTCTCTGGCACTACCAATACTGGAGCTGTGGTCAGACGAGTCTTCAACTCCGTGAATGCACGCTCACAATCCTCTGTCCACACAAACCCGACTCCCTTGCGCGTCAACAGAGTCATCGGCGCGGCTAGTCGCGCGAAGTCTTGGATAAAACGCCGATAATAGCCTGCCAACCCCAGAAAGCTGCGGATCTCGAAGACACTCGTGGGTCGTGCCCACTTTGAAACCGCGTCGATCTTCGACGGATCGACCAGTATACCGTCACGGGATACGATGTGACCGAGGAATTTCACCTCAGCGAGCCAAAACTAGCACTTCTCCAGGTTGGCATATAGCTGATGCGTGCGTAGCATGGTCAGAACAGTTCTCAGATGTACCTCATGTGCCGCCTCGCTCTGCGAATAGATCAGGATGTTGTCTACGAACACCACCACAAAATGATCTAAGTACGGTCGGAATATACTGTTCATCAGATCCATGAACGCTACAGGCGCGTTCGTCAGCCCAAACGGCATCACCAAGAACTCGTAATGCCCATAGCGTGTCCGGAATGCAGTCTTTGCGACGTCCCCCTCTCGGACTCATAACTGGTAATATCCGGATCGCATATCGATCTTCGAGAAACAGGTCGACCCTCTCAACTGGTCGAACAAGTCGTCAATCCTCGGCAACGGGTATCGGTTCTTCACCGTAACCTGGTTCAGCTTTCGGTAATCTATACACATCCGAAGCTCCCCACTCTTCTTCTTCACGAAGAGTGTTGGTGCTCCCCATGGCGATACGCTCGGACGGATAAATCCCTTCTCCTGAAGCTCCTCGAGCTGACGCTTCAGCTCTGTCAACTCTGCCGGCGCAAACCTGTAAGGCGCCATCGATATCGCTGCCGTTCCCGGCACCAGGTCAATCCCGAACTCCACCTCACGCTCCGGTGGCAACCCGCTCAACTCCTCAGGAAATACCTCAGGGAACTCGCACAACACTCGCGGTAACTCTCGGCTCTACACAGCCGATACTTCCTCCACTGCGGACAACGCCGACAGGAGAACCCCGCTCTTACTACCCAGGACACACGTCACCTTCGTGCTGCCCACTGACACTGTCACTCGTCGCCTGTAGCAGTCGATATTGGCTCGGTACTTCGCCAGCCAATCCATTCCCAAGATCACGTCAAAGGTCGTCATTCCCAGCACGAGAAGGTCATCAGGGCAAGGACAGTCTGCGACTCTAATTTCGCAGGCACGATAGACCCTAGTCAACGACACTCCACCCCCAACTGGGGTGTCCAAGCACAGGGGTAGACTCAACGGCTCTAAGTTCAACCCCAACCTCTCAGCACAACTCAACGAAATAAACGAGTGCGACGCCCCGGTATCAAATAAGAATAACGCCCATAAATGGTACAATAAACACGTACCCTGAATGGTCTTGCGATAGGTAGTGGATCCTGGGGCCCGGGAGTCGGTACTTCGTACATTCTTCCCTGCGACGCATGCTGCCTCTGACCCGGCACACTGACTGCTGGATACCCAGATCTCTGCTGTTGTCTCAGAACCGGCGCGCTCGTAGACGGCTGTGAGAACCTCGACTGCTGGCTCTGACGCGGGCGACCCCTAGGTGACTGCACTGTATGCGACTGCCGCGTCCGCTGAGTTGACATTTCCACAATCGGCTCAGGGCACCTTGCAATAGCGTGCCCAACCCGGTTGCACCGGAAACACCTGATATCGTCAGCCCTCGGCTCCGTGCCCTGGCCCGTCCTGCTGGTCACTGGTAGCGTCGCTGGCCCTCCTCCCATCGGACACTCTCGATGAAAGTGGCCTCGTTGCCCGTAGGTAAAACATGTCGGCCCCCTCTCTAAGGCGACTGGCCCCACAGACCCCCTCTGTCGCGCTACGCCCTGCTGAGCATGTGGTCGAAAGAACCTCGTGGTCCTCTGTCTCCTCGAATCTCGGAACTCGCACGGCCCTGCCACACTAGTCGGCCGCTATCGAACCTCACGGGTCCTGGCCGCATCCCGGATACCCTGCTCCACTGTCGCTGCAGTGTCCACGAGCTCTGAGTACTCCTGCAACCTCAAGGCGAGGACTTGATCCCGAATCACCGGCCTCAGTCCCCCCTCGAACCGCAGGCAAAGGTTCTGCTCCGTCGCCACCATTTCTGGCGCGAATCTGGTCAGGGCCGTGAATTTGGCCTCATATTCTGCCACTGACATCCCCTCCTGCTGCAGTTCCAGGAACTGCCGATGTCGGTGCACCCGAGCCGACTCGGGGAAATACTGCGCCAAAAAGACCGTCTGGAAGATGCCGTAGTTGTGCCCGACTCTGTCCCTCACACGCCCCCACCAGTGGTAGGCGCTGTCCCTCACCTGATGAGCTGCAAAGGACACTCTGCGGCGGCTATCCTCGATCCCTGAAGTGTCCAGATCCCGCGTGACCTGCTCCAGCCACCTCTCGGCTAGGTCGGGGTTCGGCTCCCCGACAAATGTGGGTATGCCTAGCTTCAGGAATTCCAGCAGTGTCCGGGCCGTATGGTCCTCGGCCTGAACGGGCCTCACTTGGACCGCTGCTGCCTCCGGAGCTGGCGATGCCGACTCTCGACTAGCGATGATCGCCACAAAACTCTGTATTGTTCTGGTCAGCTCGTCCAGGGCGGTCGTAGTGGGAGGGTCTGCGACCGGCGGGACGCTGGGCGTGCCCGTAGATGGTCCCGCGTCGCTCCTCCTGTCTTCTCCGACAGGAGTACCCTGGGCCTCCGCGTACTCAACGGGCTCAACGGTGGGCACCCGTCCTGGTGTCCCTGTTGACCGTCCCCCCTGCCTCGCGCGGGCGCCCGTCCCCGTGTCACAGCTGATCGTCCTCGTCTGCCACGAGCCATGTGTCAGTATCCTCTGCACGGATACACGCAAACGTTCAGTTTGCGAACTTATATAATGACAACATGCTAAAATACATTAGCGTTCACACGGTCTACGTCTACCCTAACGTACTTGTTACTACAACGTCACACCGCTCACGCTATTAATATTTAAACCATAATAATATGTAAGAGAAACCTCAAATAGACTGCACAAACGTGTACCAAGTCGCGCAACACGACATGAAACAAAAGAATTTGAAAGCAGCTGATCGGACCAGGCCGGCAAGAGGGCCGGGCCGTGCATCCTTCCGGGCCGGTGAGTGGCCCGGTCCGTGCCACCTTTCAGGCCAAAACAGTGGCCCCGACCACGTCTCCTATCGGGCCGGTCCAAGGCCCGTCCCGTAGCGGTGATGATTTCGCACTCATCACACCCGCTACGTCCACCCTAGGGCACTCGTATCCTACCCTGCTCATAGCGACCCGCACATTTGTGCGTCGCAGACGTTCGACCACCAAATTAACAATACACGTACAACAATTCAACGACCAAAACACAAGTCACTCAACCTCAATCACAAGCCGACAAGGCCAACAACACAACACACGCCCACCGGGCCAACCAAAGTCGAAACACGCCTACCGGCCAACCAAAATCAAAACACGCCCACAGGGCCAATCAAATTTTAAAACTTTCTCCACTTCATTAAAAACCTCATTTCTTGACATCACGTAGTTACAACCCGGTCCAGGAGTCCCCGAACTACATTGTACCCATTGATGTCAACGCCGTCACGCTCGACTACAGGGGCGCCCCTGAGTCGAGTCGCGACAGCTTAAAAACGTTTCACGCAGCAACACACAATCAGTATGCCAGCAAAAAAGTACTGCACATACACACAAACACAAACAAGACTCAAGACATTACGGGTCTACACATGGTTTCCGACCTGCATACCCAACGCACGACGAGACTTTTCTGACTCGACTCTCCCCACCTAATTGACGTACAGTCCGAGGTGTGAAACCTCGAGCTCTGATACCAAGCTGTCACGCCCCAATTTCAATAAAACCGAACTCGGAACGCGAACGTTTAAAACAATAAAACATTTTGAAACCCTTTAAATAAATCACTTTAAAATCACCATTTGTTCATCAAAATTTATTTACAACTCAAAAGTACGTCCCAACAAGTGGACAAAATACAAGTGTACGTCGCTAGACTCAAAAGTAAACCCGGACTCCCGCTCCTAGCTCTACAAGCTTCGGAAGCTCACCTAGTCCATTCCGCGACCAGTACCTGTAGGAAAAGCAGCTAGGGGTGAGCGTTCGCTCACCACCACGGATAACAAACTGACTACGGCATACTTAGCAGAAAATGCCGGTAACACCAACAACAACCCGACTAACACACACAAACAGTTACTTTCCTCAACCGACTCAACACTCGGACCCGTAATGTAGACTCGACACAACGATTGACGACTTCCTCCAAAGACACGACAGATAATCACACAACACCCAACATCACAAAGGATCGCACACCAAACAAGATCACACAGGATCGCACTCTAACTGCTCAGTAACCCCCACGCCCTTTACCGATCCCTGTCAGGCCAGGCGGTCGACCTGTCGCGCAACTTCTCCCGATCTCTGTCGGGAGGCTAGCCCACAACCTCGCCACTTCCCCCGATCTCTGTCGGGAGGCTAGCCACACCCACGCAACTTCCCCGGCACAAAGTCGGGTCACCAACCTCAGGAAATCACAATCACAACCAAAGTTCAACAACTAGCTACAACACAAGTTCAACACTCCACAGGCACGCATGGCCACCCAAGACACCAACGGTAAAACATGGGCTCTCATGGCCACCCAAGACACGACAGTAAAGTACGGGCTCTCATGGCCACCCAAGACACGACAGTAAAGTACGGCCTCTCATGGCCACCCAAGACACGACAGTAAAGTACGGGCTCTCATGGCCACCCAAGACACGACAGTAAAGTACGGGCTCTCAAGGCCACCCAAGACACGACAGTAAAGTACGGGCTCTCATGGCCATCCAAGACACGACAGTAAAGTACGGGCTCTCATGGCCACCCAAGACACGACAGTAAAGTACGGGCTCTCATGGCCACCCAAGACACGAACTAAACAATCAACCTCCGGGCATGGTCATATGCCTCAAGTAATTCTAATATCGATAAGTTCACTGCTCCTACGACACTACTAAGTGTCACATGCATTTCTAATGTTCGATACGTTCCCGTATCACACGACACTACCCGGTGTCGCCTGCCTTTCTAATATTCGATAAACTTACTTAACCCACGACACCCCGGTGTCACATGCAATTCTACTGTTAACTTTCCCTAATCAGGGCCGAGATCCGGCTACTTTTCCCTACCTCGTATGTTTTCTCCATAAGTGCACTAACAAGCTCTGGCGTGATCTCGATCACTCGCCTAGCTTTCCCTTTCCTCTATCTGCGGCACGATCTAATAAAAACACAATTTAAATACTTTTAAGTTCGCAGACATAAACTGGAATTTAATAAACTTGACGCCCAAAAGTAACCCCGACAATGTCGATCACTCCCAAACTTCCCAATTACTCGACATTGTCAATAATGGACCCGGAAAAGCCCGATTCGCCCGACATGGCGAATCTGCCCGGGTTTTGGAAACGCCCTTTCGGTGCTCCAAAAATTCCCGTTTTCGTTTCTACGGTCTTAGAATAATTCAAGGGTTCCTATGCACTCGACGGAATCCAATTCCAACTTCCGAGTAATTTAATTAGCGTTTCAAGTTTCTAAACCCGTCAATTCCAACTTTCACAATTTAATTCCAAATTTCGATCCGGTTTTAGATTAATGACTCGGGGAACGTTCTAAACCACCCGAACACGAAACCCTAATTCCTGAGCGTATGGGCCCCACCCGGCCACGCTTGGCCGTGGGTGGCTAGGGTTGGTTTGGGCCCGGCTCACCATGGTGGTGGTCGGCCCCAGCTCCGGCCAGCCACCCCATGGCCGACCGGCCACCACACACAGTGGCCGGAGCTCCCCCCGAGCTCCCGGTCACCGAAAAACGTCATCTCTTCGCTCCAAAACACCTCCAAGACGTCTCCAACGATCCCCACACCTCCAAAACCACCATAAACTACTAGTTTTACTCAAACCCTAACTTTCAAGATTAAGCAAAACGAGAATCGATTAGGTGCTCACCGTAGAGAAAGTCGATGTGAGCTCGATTCCTTTAGCTTTGAGACGATCCAATGATTGGATGATCGGGAATAGTAGCAAAACCCTAGAAGCTCTTCTCTTTTCTCCCCTTTTCTCTCTTCCTTCTAACTCCTTTCTCTCTCTAAAAAACTACCCTTTTCTCCTTTTTTTTGTAAGTGGCCGAACCCCTCCCTTCCACTCATCTTTGTTCTTTTTCAAAAAATCACCTAACACCACCACATAGTTGACATGTGGCAAGTGGGTCCCACATAGTTGACATGTGGCAATCAGATTCGCGAAATTCAGACGTTTCGGGCCCCGAACGGGCACTTTTTCCAAGAATATACGAAACTTCACGGGCTACAAGGAAACGGCTCAACTAAGACCGCTGCGATGACGGCTAAGCTTTTTGGATCCAAAACGGTCCTCGAATGGACCAAAACGTCGCTCGGTTGACTTTTCCAGCGAAAAGTCAACATTTCCCAAATTGATCAGAAAGTTGCCCTGAGTCCCCTGGAACTCATTTTGGTCGATAACGGGGTTATCTTAAGTCCGGTATGACCCTCGGGGTCAATTAATGTTAAGTTTAGTGTCTGTCTTAAAAAATTTAAATTTTCCTGTTTTTCGCAGATTTGTCTGGCGTTAACCGGGAGTGGTTATTACACGAGATTTTATCAACCTTAAATTAGTGTTGCAAGTTACTGCGGTGTACTTGTTAGTTGGGAAATCCTTTGTTGTATGCTTTTCTTTGAGGGCTTATCCCTTACCTCACTCCTTTATTTAAAGGAGATGACCTTTATTTATAAAATTGTCGTAAAAAAAAGTAACAGGTCGAGCATGTTTTTATAGTTGAATATATATAGAAGAGTAGACTTCAAACTTAAGGGGACCAAATTTCATTGTCGTTGTATAGTCTTCGAGGGGTTGTTAGCTCAAGAAAAGCATAGGGAGATCCCACCTTAAGAAGGGACCAAGATCTAGTTTTTAAGGACAAGAAAAGAAAAAGGGTTATATACTTTTTGGTACCCAAATGTTTCGTCCATGAACGATTTAGTACCCTTATGTTTCAAATGACCAATTTGGTATCCTTTTGAATTGTCCACGGACGGAATTAGCATATTCCGTTAAAAAACTAACGGAATATTCTTCTAAGTTAATCATGTGAGTTAAGTGGGGTGTGAAATGACGATTCTACCCTTTCTTATTTTAAGCTTATAAATTTGATAGACAAAATTACCATTATAGCCTTAGTTATAATAAAATAAATAAATAAATAAAATAATTAAAAAAATTTAATTAAATTAAATAAATAAATAAAAATTTAGAAAATAAAAAAATAATATTAAATTTTTAAAAATTAAAAAAAAAACTAAAAAGTAAAAAATTAAAAAATATATATAAAACAAAAAATAATATAAATAAATAAAAATTATTAAATAAAAGTTACTAAATAAAAAGAAAAAGGGTTATATACTTTGTGGTACCCAAATGTTTCGTTCACGAACGATTTAGTACCCTTATGTTTCAAATGACCAATTTGGTATCCTTTTGAATTGTCCACGGACGGAATTGGCATATTCCGTTAGAAAACTAACGGAATATTATTCTAAGTCAGTCATGTGAGTTAAGTGGGGTGTGAAATGACGATTCTACCCTTTCTTATTTTAAGCTTATAAATTTGATAGAAAAAATTACCATTATAGCCTTAGTTATAATAAAATAAATAAATAAATAAATAAATAAATAAAATAATTATAAAATTTCAAAATATATAAATTTAAAAAAAAATTAGAAAATAAAAAATAATAATATTAAAATTTTAAAAAATAAAAAAATGAAAATAAAATAAATAAAAAAAATTAAAATAAAAGTTTAAAAGTAAAAAATTTAAATATTGAAAAAATATATATAAAACAAAAATAATATAAATAAATAAAAGTTACTAAATAATTAAATAACTAAATAGATTAAGTTTATAAGAAAAATGAAAACTAAAAAAATTATAAATTATTAAGAAAATTATTTCAGAATATTTAAAAATAATTATTAATTATTTCAGAAAATAATAAATAAGAAATTCGAAAAATATATAAAAATAATTTTTTATAAAAAAATAATTCAATAAAATAAAATAAATTTATCCATTTTTTTTTGAAAAAAATAAAAAATTATTAAAAAAATAAGTTTAAATATAAAGTCAAAAGTCAATATAAGGGTAAAATGGTTATCATTTTACATTAAAGTCAAAAGTTCTGCATTAGGCATGCGTGTCTTGGAGAAACCCTATGCATTAGGCATGCGTGTCTTGGAGCAACCCTATGCTCTTTCTCTGTTTTTCTTGTTGTATTTTGCTGATCTCTTGCAGGTTCATAATCTCATATATACCTCTAAGAGTTGTTATTCTATTCAGACTTGGAATACCACAATTGCATCTCATCTCTGCATCCTGAGATATTCCTCTCAAGTCTACTGTTTGTTCCTTATTGTCCATCTCAACATGTTCCTCTCTTGGTAGATCATTTCTAAGATTTTCAACTTCCAAATAGACCTCATCTCTTGCCAGTAGTTGTCCTGCTTCAAGTGCAACATTTCTCATTTGATAAAGCACTACCTTTGACCTAATCTCCTGCCTTTCTTCCCAGGGTTCATGGACATCATCATCCTCAGTCTATATCTAACTAGGAAGATCATTCTCCAGTTTCTGGTAGACCTTATTGTAAATCTGCTCTTGCCATGTATCTTGTTCTGCTACTAGTCCATGTCATTCCTTTATTCTTCTTAGATTCTATTGAATTGTAATCTTTTCAACTTCAGAAGAGGTTTTAATGAATTTGCTTTCGCTGATCAAAAAATAAAATCAAATCAAATTTTCAAACTCATGCCACTAATTTTCAAAAAAAACATTTTAAAAAAATCAATTTTTTTATAATAAATATCACATTTTCATTTTAAAAATCATTTTTATTTTTTATATATAAATTCAAATTTATTTTATAAAAATAAATTTTTATTTAAAAAAAGTTTTATTTATATAAAAAAATCATTTTTATTTTTTAAAAAATTCAATTTTTATTTAAAAATCACTTTTTTTTAATTATAAAAATTACTTTTATTTTTTTAAATGATATTTTAATTTTATAAATGATAATTTATTTAGTTTTATTTATTTAAAAACCAGTTTCGTTTTAAAAATAGTTTTTTTTTTAAAAAAAAACTTTTATTTATAAAATTCATATTTTATCGAAAAAAAATAAGTTTTTAATCTATTTTTAATCACATTTCTTTTCTTTAATATTGTTTTTATTCATCTTCTTCGTGGAACCAAACCCAAGTCTGCAAAATCCAAATCAAAATCTTAATGGGGTTCTCTTACATCAAACCAGAACTCCATCTAAATTCGAGTTCCCCAACCCATCAATCCATCCAAAATCGACTTCCCAACCTATCAATCCATCCAAAATAGAAATCAAACACATAAGATTCCTTTGCGAACCTGAATTGGTCGGGGTGTTCTTCAAAAATTAGACAAAAAATTAACAACATAAATCAAAAAACAACAACACACATTCGATGAACACCAAACAAATTCCATATCGACCCCCGAAATCCCCTTGCATAGAGACAAGGTCTCGAGCTCGAGATCTATGAGGACGACGCGAAGGACGAACTCCGATGACGCAATATGGCGGCCACGACATTGTGATGCTAAATCTGGAAGTAACGGCCTTCGGAGCTGCGTTGAGTCATCGTGTGCACGCGAGAGGGAGGTGGGATGGTTGTAGAAGACGCACGTGGGGACTCATAAGCCATCTCGTGAATTTTATGAGAAGATGATGATGTTGTTTGGATGAAGAGAAAGGTGAAAGTGGTATTAGACGATGATGAAGGTTAATGATAAGGGATAAGAATGTGTAGAGGTGTATGTGTAGATGGCTTTTAGGGTTTAAAAGGGGTTAAGGGTAATTTTGACATTTAAAAAAAATGGGGTCATGTTTCATGCTCGTGATGATTTTCCATCCAAAAATGGATGGAAATTTAACGGTGGGTACTAAAATGGAATTAATAAAAGTTTAGGGTACCGAAGTGATACAATTTTTTTATGATACTCTAAATAAAATATAAAATATTAAGGTTTAATTTCATCTCACTACCCTAAAAATTCTTGATTTTCATCTCATTGCCCTAACTATTTTTTGTGGCACCTCACCACTCTAGAATGTATTTTTACACTTTCATACCCGCCGTCAACTTTCCATCATTTTTTTGACAGAAAATGGTCATGTGCTTCGCACTTGACCGTAATTTTTCACATATTGACCAAATTACCCCTACACTCAATTTAAACACTAATCCTATTTCATTTTGACATATCCTATCCATTTTTTTTTTGCAGAACATTGCTCTGCTCCTCATATTCTTCCTCATGGCATCCCACAAGACCATCTATCCATGGCTGAAAGCAGCTCGGACAACGACGTCGCTACTCGGTCTCTTGCCGCTTTAGCTCCGCCTCGACCATTGGCCAGAGCAAGCTATTCGGAACCATGGAAAGGGTCATGGACCCAGCTGGCGACAGACATTGGCCGGAGCTCCACCTCTCTACAACGCCATCCATGGCCAACAATTCTCCCAAAAGATCAAGATCTAAAGTTAGAGAGTAGAGGGAGGAAGGAGACGCTCCGATTTTTGATTTCCGGTGTGACAATGTTTAGGGATTTGGATTTAGGTAAGAGGGGTTCTTTTTTTTTTTCTGGGTATAGTGTCTAAGTTTTCAAATGATGTATTGTTATTGATTTTTTTTCTGGGTATAACTTTCTAAAATGGATTGATGTTATGGAAGAAGAGTATGAGTTTATGCATAAAGTTTCAAAACTAGTCTCATTACTGAAGGTGCAAATCCAATTGGTTGTAAATGGATTTTTTAAACCAAGAGGAATGCAAATGGTAATGTGAAAAGGTATAAGGTATGTCTTGCAGCTAAAGGATATACTCAAAAGGAAATCATTGACTTCATTAAGACTTTCTCTCCTGTTTTATGGAAAGAATCTTTTAGGATAAATATAACACTTGTCGCTCATCTTGATCTTGAGTTGCATCAGATGGATGTTAAAACTACGTTTCTCAATGGTGACATTGAAGAAACAATGTATATGGTACAAGCAGAAAACTTTGAGTTCGGAGACCCAAAGAAGATGGTTTGTAAATTAAAGAAATTCATTTATGGACTCAAGCAAGCTTCCCGTCAATGGTACCACAAATTTCACAATTAATCCAACAAAGACGGCTCTGATACCACTTGTTAATAATTTAGGGATCGAATAAAAAATAAACCCTAAATCATATATATATAAAGTTTTGTTGAATTAAAAGGAATAACAAATAAATAACAGCGGAATTGTTACTTACTTGATGCTATTGATGAACGATGAACGTTGAATCTCCGAGGTATGGTTTGGTCTTCCATTAAAATAGACGCTCTCTATTTGGTTATTCTATCAGATGGGGGTGATGTAGAACAAGAGAATGCCATCTATTTATTGAGGACCATAACCACTTACAACCCTAATTAGGTTTCCAAGTTTATATAATTTGTTATTCGGCCCCTTAACAATTAACAAATTATAAATCTGGTATCTACACATTAAATTCCATGACCATTTATAATACCCATGATACAATACTTTATTGGTCACTTTAATTTGTATCCAACCTTGTGATAACATGTACATTAAATACATATGTGCCCATAATAGGATTTTAATCCAACATGTATTCATTTTGATAAGATCAATGATTCTGTTCATCTTCTTCTCATTTTTGCTACTGATTTGATGTGGGTTTGGGTTTGAACATGCTGGATGGATATTCAAAGGAATTTGCAGCTGAGAACAAATTCAGATGATGGGTGTTATTGAGAACAAATTATGAGTGTTGAGGTAGAATTGGATGATTGAATTTGAGACAAATACAAGGCATTGTTGAGGAAGAATCAATGAGTGATGATGGTGTGGGGTGAAGAATCAGTGATGAAGAAAAAATCATTAAAAAGTGAAGGAAAATTAAGTGGAAAAATGATTTTTTTATTAGAAAACTATTTTTTAAAATAAAAATTGTATTTTAAAAATAAAAAACTGATTTTATAAAATAAAAAAATAGATTTTATAAAACAAAACTGAATTTTTATAAAATAAAATCTGATTTTTTTTAATGTAAAAATTGATTTTTTTAAATAAAAACTGATTTTTTAAAATAAAATCTAATTTTTATAAAAATAAACAAATAAAAAGAAATTTTGAAAACCAATGACATGCTTTTGAAAATTTGACTGTTAGTGAAGGGTGTTATGGACTTTTTAAGTGTTTCCATCCAAAAAAAGGATGACAAGTTGACGACGATTATGAAAGTGAAAAAAATGCATTCTAAGGTAGTGAGGTGCCACAAAAAATCATTAGGGTAGTGAGATGAAAATCAATTTTTTTAGGGTAATGAAATGAAATTAACCCAAGATTTAAAATATTGATGTGGAATTATCCCTAATGTTAATGATAAGTAACACTCTTATTTTTTTTTTACTAAAAGGTGCAATTTCATTCATTTAGATTATCAACTACAAGTGAGTGCATCAGGAGAAATTCCTGACCACGAAGAACAGACATAGAAGACAAATTGTTCGCTATTCTTTTAACATTATAACTGTCACCGACGGTTTAGGATGAAAAGTCATATAGGCCAGCGCCATATAGGCAGGAAGGAAAGGTGGGGGTTGGAAGACGGTACTAGAAGTCCTGCTTCAAAACCTGACCAAGGACCGCATCAGTATTAGGAGGCAACGATGCATATGGAGGCAAAACGACCAAATTTGAATTGCATCAGTTGTGTTGGGAGGATATACGCGAAACAAGGTTCCCTCCCAGGAAAAGTCCCCGAATCTCTGCTTGCTAATTTTTGACCCTGCAAAAACGAAATCAGATAAATTAAAAACTACTCACTCGATTAGCCAGATCTAAAATCGAGAGAGGGGTCGAGGAGGGTGTGGTGTTGGAGGCCAGGGAGATGCACGCGGCGGCGGCTTTAGAGACAGTTTCAAAGGCGGCTTTAGAGGCGGTGATGGCGTCAGAGATGCCAACAGCAGCTTCAGAAACGGAGATGGTCGAGCAAAAGACGGCGGAGATTGTAGAGGCGAATGAGACGTAGTCACCAGAGATAGAGGAATTTCCGAGGGAGATCGCCGCCCAGAGATAAATTCCTCCCCAACCCGAATCGAAAGTAATTGGAAAGTTGAGAAGAACGTCATGACAACAGAGTAAAGGAACCAAAACAACACCGAAAAAATTGTAACCGGCTATATAGGAGTGGCTCACGAAGAGGCGATACTAAGACCCTAACAGAGCTCTCTATCATCGGACCGAAGGCTGCTCCATGATAAATAACACTTGATTATACATCTGGATGATGACACGATACAGTTACAAAAAACGGTAATAACATAATATGTTATGTCCAAAAACACAACGACTCCTTGACATTTCCTCCATATGTTAACATCCTCATGTGTAACTGTCATGCAGATGTAAGCAATTAGTCAGCAGAGGTAGCAGCACAGCAGCCCTCTCTTTCCACCGCCTTTAATTTTATATTACCAAATGCACCGACTCCAACCAGCAGCCTTTTTATTTATTTTTCTCTCTCTAATATTCTTTCTCTCGATATAAATATAAATTGGAATGCTCATGATCATATATTCCAACCTTTGTCTCTCTCGATTCTTCTCCCATCATGGAAACCGCTAACCTGCGCCGCGAATTGGATGAAAAAGAGGCAGAGCTCCAGAAGCACAAAGAAGAGATAGCCAAGTTGAAAATGGAGCTCCAGCAGAGCCCCAAATCTCAATCTCCAACAAAAGTCCGAGGTTCGGGCGTGGGACCAGCAAAAGAAGGTGTCGATCGTCGTGTATTGCGGGAGTGCAGGGAGTGTGGGGTCCTTCGGAGCAGCTCTTTGTGGCCCTTGTCAAGGGTCTCGGCATCCACCTTGTCTTCACCTACTGAATCACTCTTTCAACTTATATGTTAAACTGCAGTCTACTTATAAGACTTGTAATTGTCTTTCTGTTTTTTGAAATAAATTGAACCTTGCATTCAACAATTAAATCAATTAACATAATCAATTGCAATACTTAACTTATCATTTCTAGTCTATTTACGTAACTCCAACATACATATCCATGGATTTAAACTTCTGTGATTATAGAGCTTAATAAATATCAAAGGATTCTATGGCAAAAAGAGAGATAAATAACGGAAGAGTGAATATATAACATTATTTGGATTGAGTCCAAACCATCTTCTTCTTCTTCTTCTTATTCTCTCTTGAATTCATCATCTTTCAAATCTTAAGAATGGAAAACTCATTAGCTTTAGAGAGGAAACAACATGAAAAGGATAGACAGAGAAGACAGAGCGTCCTTCAGCTTGAAACTTTAGTCGTCGTCCACGCTTTCCCCCTTTCACCATTGGCGAAGGTCATGGCTCCGGCTATGGTTGGAGCCGGTGCTGACTTTCTCCTCCTCTTACCTCCCTTAACTTTCCCATTTTCCCTTCCCTTGAACGTGGTCTGGCGGGAGTTTCGCCGGTCACGCCTCCTTCCTTCTTAGTGGTTTACTCCGGTTTGGAGCTCTGCTGGTTCTTGTTGACGATTGGGGAGGTTCGAGGTCTTTCTCTGGTAGGAGTTGCTGGGGTAAGAGCCTCGCGATTTTGGCCGGAAAGGCTAGCAAGTTTGGCTAATCCTGTAGCGCTGGTGCTGTGGCGGATTGCTGTGGATGGAATTTCTGTTTTGTGGCTCTCTGAAGCATGGGCTTGTCGGTTTGTCGGTGAGTTTGGTTGATGGTCCGTCGAGTTTCGAGCTGTTGTAGGGATGATGCTGCAAGCCTTGGTTCATCACAATCATTTGTGGGGGAGACATGCTCTTCGACCTCTGGGCCAAGTCTGGTTGTCGGTCAGATCTGGGTCTGGTACCCATTGTCCATGTTCGGTTTGAGCTCGTTTTTCGGTTTGATTTTGGTGTGACTTTACCTAGTTCTTTGTTTTGTGCATATCCGAACACATTGGGTCTTCAGATAGACTTTTAGTGGTTCCAGTCAACCTTTGTGCTCCGGGACTGCCCAACTCCAAAGTCTGCGGAGTTCTTTGCTGCCACGGGGTCCTGGTTCTCGGTTTAGGCGGTGGAGGTGCGTCCTTCGGTGGAGTAGTGCTTTTTAGCTGGTCTTAGTGTTAGGTTTCTCCAAATTCGGGTTGGCTCGTGTTCGGCATAACTACAGGCCTTCCTCCACGGGTCATTGCTTAGTGTTTGCCGACAAGGGGTTACCGATTACGGTATCGGAACGCTCAGCTCGAGTTCCAGCATCGAATTCTAGGAATTGTGACGTGCTAGCTTTGGTGCGGTTCTGTTGGTTCTTGCTTCCGGTTTGTCTGTGGACTGTTCTTTGTCTCTTATTACTTCCAGATTTGCGTTTCGTTCGCGTTCCTCCTTCTTGTTGTTACTTTACTCTTCTCTTCTCGACTTTGTTATGGTCGGGCCCTTCGGTAGGTGTTGGCCGTCGTGGTGGTGTTGTCTGTTTGGATTATTGTTGTTGTATTTTATTGGTTCTGGGGAGGTTTCGTTGATGTAGCTGATTTTGTCCGGACCGATTTGTCGTTGAGTTGGTTTTAGCATCTTCTTCCTTTGGATCCCTCCATGTTTAGATTGTTTTGTTCTTCAGCTTTTTGTGAAGAGCTCGTTGGGAAAAGGGTCTAACTCTCCTTTTGGATCATTGTTATGTGTTGGGATTCGTCGGGTTATCTTCGATAACTGAGCAGTATATGGAGGGTTGAAATCGGAGTTTCTGCTGTGATTATAGGTTCTCTTCTTCCAGTTACATAGCCTAGGTGGTTCGCTAAGCTCGAAACTGATACTCTCGTCCTCGTTTCTTCTACAACGATTTCAGGGTTCCTTAGTTTCGACTCCCTTCTTGGGTTGGTCGGTGGTGTTGGCCTCGGCTAGGATCTTCTATTGAGATTCGAGCAGTGTTTGGTGTTCTCATCTTGACCTTGTTTTGGTAGTGAGTTCTCTCGATATCCTTCTAGTGAGGTTTGATGTTCCGGCAGATGGAGGTCTAGGGTTCTAAGAGGTGGCAGTCTGTCTTTTCTGAGCTTCATGGTTGGAAAATTTGGGTAGTCGACCATTTTCTTTTGGGGCTTCATGGTAGAGAAATCTAGGTATTCGACCTCCGTATTTTTGGGTGCTTTATGATAGTGAAATCTAGGTTTTAGACCTCTATTTTCTTTTAACTCGTCTTCTTGGTGGCTCCCTGCATGAAGCGGTGTGGTTTCGATGGTTGGTTGTTGATTCGCGTTCTTCTGGGTTTGCATACCCTATCCTGGTTGTTGTATTATTTCTTTCCTCTTTTTTTTTGATCGGCAAAGACGAAATTTAATTAACCTCTTCTGAGGTGGAAAAGGATTACAAAAAAAGCAAACTCACTAGAGCTTGCAACCAGCCAAAGATCAATCAAGTTGATCAAGAGGCAAGAACAAAATAAACCAACAAAGCTTGAGTAACAAGTAACTTGCGGAGCAAGTGATTACATTAAAGTGAGAGAGGTTGTATCTTCAGCACAGCAAGATGAGTTAGAAGCAGCAAGTGAGATTTCTTTCCTCTCTTGTATTCCCTTAAAAGTCGACATATGATCATCTTGAGGTTTCTTTTTTGTGGATCTTGTAACTCCTCTTCCACCTCATAAGAGGTTTCAATTAAATTCGCTTTGCCAAAAAAAAATGGAAAACTCCAAGAACCATCTCTTCTTATAATTATATATGTTCTGAGCTGAAGAACAGTGAAATGTTCTGACATTCATATGTGGTATAGGACTATCATGACTATGTAGACAATAAGACAATCTATGTGGAATTCATCCTTACTAATTTACTTTGGATTCATAAGAGTGACAGAGTATTGAACTTAATCGATTGGAACTGTGATAGATATGATGAATCATCAAAAGGTCTCTCAAAAGGTATTCAAAATGTCGTGAACTGATAAAGAAGACTGGTTTCTGAACAGGAACTCTCCGTCTCATCTAAAAGCTTCTCAACTTCACATGTCTGAAGCTATTGTAGTTTCCATTCCTACAAGCCGAGAAGAAGAGAAAGCTACAAAATCTATTTAAAAGGAAAGGCTAGAGCATGGTCCTTGACCCCCGGAGGAAGTAAAAAGGGACTCATGATCCATGCTTTTGGAGACTAAGACAAGATGAAACTGAAGAAGGTCTCCCAGCTCATGTAACTCAAGAAAGAAGAGAAGGAATGCTTTCTAAACATCAGTTGTAGTACAAGACATGGCTAGGGATAATATGATATTCTTCCTTGATGAAGCAGAATCAACATGAACGAGTGTGTCCCATAAAATCCTTCATCCAGAGAGTGAGTTGTCTACAGGAATCAAAGAGAATATAGACTTCTTATAAGGTCATAATGAGTATGTCACCAATGCATATTTATGGAGAAATGACCAGTAAAGGATCTCTCTGGACTCATATTACTGTTCTTCATCATGAATAACCTTGCATCATCATATGTCAAGGAAGATGTTATGACATTCAATCAACAGGCTAGGAATGCTAATGACTCAAGGAATCAAGCATGGTCACGCTCAACTATGAAGAATGTACAAGCTTTGGTTCCTAGCATAGGAGTCTTGAAGAAGATGCTGAAGAATACTCTATAGTACATGTCAGCGGCTCATGATGTCAAAAGACAACCAAGGAGATGATATTGTCATGACGACTCTAGAAGAGGCCTACGATGTAAGGCTAAAAGCCCCAGACTAGGACTGTGCACAAGAGAGAAATAAGATGTCTAAACAAATCATGGAAGGTATGCAAATTAAAATACTCTTATTTTCTTGACAACTCTCGTGTATATGCTTGTTGAAGTCTATGAAGTTGGATGCCACAATTTTTGCAATCTAGATATAATGTTAATCTTGAAGACAATAAAGATCTTTAAAGTTGCATGCTAATCTCTCAAGGACTTCAAAGAGACGTAATCTATTGTGAACTGAGTATCAAAGTTGGTGATGATGATGTATTAGCTCCTTATTGTAAGTGTGTAGTATTCACACTTTATACTCAGAGGCTTAAGAGTAGTTGGAAACTCGGAAAAATTGTGATCAATCAATGAAGCTGTGATCATTATATAGTCCATCATGTTTAAGAATGGTTTAGCTGAATGAAGACTCATGCTCTTCAAATCATGCATTAGTTAGTTTGAGGTATGCACTATTCCATGAACACTAATGCATTGAAAATTGATAATCTCCTTTCCTTGCAAGATTAACAACAGTCAAGCTGCTTCATAACGATCTACCCTCCTGAAGTAAGAGGAAGTATAAAGCTAAATAGGATAAAGCATGCTCTGTTGGTCCTAACCAAGACTGAAAGTTAGAGCAAATGTCTTGTCATCAAAGTTGTAGGCTCGCATGTCAAATAATATGCTCTAACATCTTACAAGAAGAAAATAGCTGCCTGACGGGCCCAAGTCCCTTAGAACTTCCATCATTAGGTCATTTGTAAAGTGCATCATAACGTAGAAAAAGAAGAGTGCATAATAATGACGGCAACTGCATGCCAAGGAATGAAGGAATTCGCACCGATCTTCCCATACTAAGGGACAAATCATTTTGTTCACCTATGTGCTTAAACTAACTTTTGGCAATTTGTTGTGACAAGCAGGGGGAAAGATATATAAAGTTACTAAGATGTAACTATGAAAGTATGCATGTCTGGCGGAACAAAGAACATCGAGGTGAATTAGCATGCAAAAGAAGGTGATCATATCTTCAGCCCAGAACATATATATGTTATTTGGTGCTTGCCTCAAAAATAGCCAAAGGGGGAGATTGTTGATACATCTGTAATGGTTACATTTGAGTCAAGCCAATATGTTATCAAATATGTCAGCAGACATCATGATGAAATCGGAACAGAGCTAATAGAAGATGTCAACACATAATGTCAGTGACATAAGTTGACAGTACATGCGAGAGATTATTTGAATATATCCAGACGCGTCCACATTCATGTGGTAAAAATATGTTTCATGTTCGTATAGATACTCTTTATTAGAGAGATCTACTTGCATTAGGAAACAAAGTGATTTACTTTCCAAGACTAGAAGATACACACACAGATTTGTGTGGATAAAGATTGGAAAGTCTTGTTGAATAAGGAAACTAGTTGTTGACTAAGGAAACTAGAGATTCAGCTAAAGCGTGACTCTGAAGTCACTTAACCCTAGGAGGCGCGGTGTGGGAAGCAAGACAGTACTATATATACCGTGGAGACCTCATAAACTAGGGTTGATCGCAATTGCCATATTTATCGATCATTTGGTCAAAGAAGACCATTTTTCTGTGCAGTTTACTTGCTTCATGAATTCAGTGGCCTCAAGCGTGTAAGACTAGCATATTGAGGAACTGGATGAAGTAAAGCACAGTACATTCATTAGTGTTCATGCTATCTATCGACTGATTAAGCATTGGAGCTATAAACTTGGTGATCGAAGCATCACAATAAGAAAAGGAAGACCAAGAACAACCGAGACTGTAGTTTCTCGAAGAGTGGGACTGAGATGGGATCTCAGGGTCAGGGGGAGTCTTTGATCTAGGTTTGTCACTTGTAATAATAGCATAGGGTCATCTGGATGATCTGTAAACTTGTATGATGATTGATTACACAATAGTGAAAATATTTCCACTAGCAAAGTGCCCCCAGACATAGGTATGTTGTATCGAACTAGGTAACCAGTTTTGTGTCTTCATGTGTGATTGTTTGTGGTTATTATTGCTTTCTATTATGTTTTAAAAGTGAGATGTCAAACTCCATGTCATAACTTCTTGGTTGACATCTTATCCAATGGTTGGACCTTATCAGAATTTCACCTCTTTTCTTATTTGGGTTTTAGTCTGAGAGAAAATCCAAAGAGACTTAAGACGTGGGTCCCTATCATTTTGAACTATAAGAAGAAATTAGTCCCTATCATTTTGAATTATAAGTTCTTCAGCTTTAACGGTCGAGCCATCCTTATTAACTATACCTTGACGTCTTTTCCTTTGTATTATATGTCTTCGGTGGAGGTTTGTGTGGGTGTTATAAAGGAATTGAAGAGATGGTAACACATTTTTTTATGAGGAGGTTCTTCGAGCAAAAAGGCTTTCTACAAAGTTAATTGGGATGATGATTGTTTTCCGAAGAATAAAGGGGTTTGAGGTTGAGAGGTTTAGCCAGCGTTAATGAGACTCTGATGTCGAATTGGTGGTGCAGATTAGGGATGGCAACGGGTCGGGTTTGGGGCGGGTTTCATGAAACCCGATCCCGACCCGATTTTCAAAACCTGGCCCCAAACTCGCCCCGAGCTCGAGCATGACCCAGTCATAACCCACCCCGACCATGACCCATTCGGATCGGTTAATCCCCCCGCCCCGCTTAAATGTCTATTAACAACCAAATGATGGTCTTTAATAAATATTAAACTGATAATGATCCAAAAATTTGGAGCAAAAAAAATAATTTACTAACAAAAATAAGTTCTTAAAATAAAACCCAAGATTGGGTTTGCAAAAAAAACCTCAGAAAATTTTGAATGAGAAAAACATAGAGAGTCTTATTTTATAAAGAGAGTAATAAGATATTTTGAGTAACGTGGGCGATGTGGGACTGGAGAAGGTGGTTGGGATCACATACAAATAATAGATATTATATTACAGAAATATAGTAAAAATCATAAATCTCTTGTAGTTGAGTTGGTAGAATGACTTAATATCATCTAATCTGTCTTAGGTTTGAATCCTGCTACTATTTGTTCAATTTTTATTATGTGAGCTCTATGTTTTATATTTATAGGCTGCTAGCACAATCATAACATGAATTGGTGATAGTTGAGTTGGTAAGTTAGTCCCTTAAAGACCAACACATCTCAAGTTTGAACCATGTGGAAAAAAAAATTTTATATCAACGCACTTAAGTTGGGCCTGCTTGGGCTATACATGGATACTATCGGGGCGGGTTCGGGTCGGGGTGAGCCAACCCCGGCCCTGCCCTGAACCCGGTCAATAAAATCGCTCAACGCCCCGAACCTGCCCCGTTTGTGAAAAACCCGACCCTAACCCGTCCCAATCGGGTCGGGACAGTCGGGTCCCCGTCGGGGCCGGGTCAATTTGTCATCCCTAGTGCAGATTCTCTTTTAAGGTTGACTAGTTGTGGAAGCGAGTTATTTGTGCTCGCTTTGGGCGGGAGGCTTCGAATTGGGATCTTGGTTGTTTGGAGGTATATGAGGTCTTCTTGGGTAGCGCATACGCAAGATCTTTCTAGAGTGGATCGGTTAGATGTCCTCTTTGGGGATGCAAGGTTGAGATGCCCCTCTCAAGTGCAGGTTCCATCACCTTTTTCATTTATTGGATGGAAAAAAATTGTCTCTTGTCTTTGAGATTTGGAGTCACTCGAGGTGAGAGTTTGGGATTTCGTGGAAAATGGAGGATGCAATCAGAGTTAGAAGGGATGTTGAGCTCGGTGTCTTTGCTGAAAAGGATTGATGACTCTTGTGTATGAGTGGGTTGTGCGTAGGGGTTTTCAGTTGCTGGATGCTTTAGAGCTCTTGGTTAAAGGAGCCCAGAGAAGGCTTGGGCAAAGGTCATGTACATTCCCGATATACCTTCCAAGGTAGCGACTTTTGTGTTGGAATAGGATTCTTACTATTCTCATTACTGAATGTAGTATAAATACAAGTATAAATCTGATTTGAATATCAGATAAACATGATCATTTTAACTACAAAATACAAACGGGAAATATATCTTATCTAACACGCCCCCTCAGTCAGAACGGGAGGAGGCAGGACGTTCAGACTGGACCTGAAATCAGTGAAAAGAACGTGCGGAAGTCCCTTGGTAAAAATATCAGCAACCTGGGACCGAGACGGCACGTGTAGAACCCGAACATGTCCTTTAGCAACTTTTTCCCGTACAAAATGTATATCAAGTTCAATGTGCTTCGTGCGCTGATGTTGAACTGGATTGCCGGTGAGATAAATGGCGCTAACATTGTCACAGTAGACCAATGTGGCCCGAGATAACGGACAATAAAGCTCCAATAGAAGATTCCGAAGCCAGCAAGATTCAGACACAACATTAGCCACTCCCCGGTATTCTGCCTCGGTACTGGAACGAGAGATGGTAGGCTGACGCTTGGAAGACCATGAAAGTAGATTATCACCCAAGAAAACGCAATAGCCTGATGTGGACCGTCGAGTATCAGGACAACCGGCCCAATCAGCATCCGTATAAGACACCAACTCGGAGAGTCTAGAAGAGTATAGGTGAAGTCCCAAATGTAGAGTCCCTTGGAGGTAGCGAACAATTCGCTTAATGGCGCCCATATGTGATTCATGGGGGTCGTGCATATGAAGGCACACTTGCTGAACAGCATAGGAGATGTCAGGCCTGGTGAACGTGAGATACTGTAGAGCTCCGGCAAGACTTCGATACAAGGTCGGATTAGCCATCGGGGAACCGGACGAACCACTCAACTTGGCCTTCGTATCTACCGGTGTAGCCGATGGAGAGCAAGAGCTCATTCCAGCTCGATGAATAATCTCTTCTGCGTACTTGCGCTGAGACAAGAACATTCCACCATCATGTCTTGTAACTGCAACACCTAAGAAAAAAGACAACGGACCAAGGTCTTTCATAGCAAATTCCGAGCCAAGAGAAGCCATAAGAGAGAGCCGGAGATCGTGACTCGAGGTAGTCAGAATAATGTCATCCACATATAATAGAAGAAATGCAATATCAGAACCACGACGATATATAAATAAGGAGTGGTCAGATTTGCTGTGAATAAAACCAATAGTGGACACGAAATCTGTAAAACGTTGATACCAGGCTCTGGGAGCTTGCTTGAGACCATAGAGGGATCACTTCAGCAAGCATACATGGTCGGGATGAGTTTTGCTTCGGAAACCCATGGGCTGATGCATGTAAACTGTCTCACGGAGGTTCCCATGTAAAAAAGCGTTCTTGACGTCCAATTGGTGAATGGGCCAAGAACGAGATACTGCAAGGCTTAGCACTGTCCGAATAGTTGCCGGTTTGACCACCGGGCTAAACTTCTCATCGCAGTCAATGCCAACCTGCTGGGAGCGTCCATCACCTACAAGACGAGCTTTGTAGCGCTCAAAAGAACCATCAGAACACCTTTTATGATGAAAAACCCACATAGACCGAATCACATTAGTATTAGCAGGACGAGGAACCAATTCCCAAGTCTTATTTTTAATTAAAGCATCATACTCGTCAAGCATTGCTAGTTTCCAGTTTGGATCGGCTAAAGCAACTTTAGGACATTTGGGTATAGGGGATGGAACAAGAGAGGTATTAAGATTGAAAAGCTTTTTAGGTTTGACAATACCTGACCGTGCTCGTGTAGTCATGGGATGAACTGGCTGAGGTGGTGGAACTTGCTGAGGTGGTGGAACTAATAGTGGTGGAGACGAAGGAGGTGTTGTGAGATTTTGGTGATGGGAAGGGGGAGATATCGTCTGTCCAGGTGAGACCATCGGAGCAGGAGATTGCGGGCCGGGTCTAAATGAGCCAGACGTGGATGGGCTGGCCTGAGTAGGAGATCGGGCCGAGGCTGTGGGGATGGTCCGGCTGGGCGAGGATGCCACAGGTGATGAGCTGGGTGAATCAGTTTGCTGGTCAAGGAAAGGGAGCCGAAGCAATGGAGATGAGGGCTCGTCTAGGAAGGAATAATCTGCCTGCGATGGGTTAGAAAATGTAGAATACGGGAATACCATTTCATCAAAAATAACATGTCTACAGGTAATGATCTTATTATTGTGAAGATCAAGGCATTTGTACCCACGGTGCTGCGCCGGAAATCCAAGAAAGACACATGGTGTTGAGCGAGATTGTAACTTGTGAGTGGTAGTGGATGGAAGAAGTGGGTAACAAAGACAACCAAAGACACGAAGGTGAGAATATGTCGGGGTACGATGATATAGCAATTGAGTTGGAGATGTAAAATTTAGCAATTTAGATGGGAGGATATTATGTAAATACGTAGACATATGAAGAGAATGATGCCAAAAAGAAGGAGGAAGAGAAGCATGAACCAGTAAGGTGCGAACCATATTATTAACAGCCCGGATTTTACGCTCAGCACGACCATTTTGAGATGATGTGTGTGGACATGAGAAACGGAAAACCATCCCTATAGATGCACAAAATCGATGAAAAGGAGAGTTATCGAACTCTTTTCCGTTATCACACTGAAAACTCTTAATTGAGCAACCAAATTGAGTTTTAATAAATGTAGTAAACATAGTGAAAATACCAAATACATCCGATTTAGCACCCAAGGGAAAAGTCCACAAAAAATTCGTATAATCATCAAGAAGTAATAAGTAATAACGATGGCCAGCAGAGCTTAAAATTGAGGTAGTCCATAAATCGGCATGAATAATATCAAAAGGAGCAACAGTAGTGTTTAAGGAAGAAACAAAAGGCAACTTGCAATGTTTGCCAAAAACACAAGACTGGCAGACAGAATGTTTATTTGAAGAACATGAAATAAAATGCTGATGACGTAAAAAAGCTAAAACTGGATCACCAGGATGACCCAATCGGGAATGCCAAAGTCGAGGAGATAAAACTGCAAATGCCGATGGAGAACCAGAAGACACAGGTGGAGTAACTGGATAGAGGTCGCTGGAGTTGTTACATCTCAACACCGGAGTGCCCGTCCGAAAATCCTTCACAGAAAAACCAAATGGGTCAAATTCAACTGTAGCATTATTATCGGTGACAAAACGGCGGACAGAAACTAGGTTTTTAACAATGTTCGGGGTATGCAAAACATTATTCAAATGTAGGGACGAGTAATTAGGCAATAGGGATGTATGTCCAGAACCAGCAATAGGGATAGAATTACCATCACCAACAATAACTTGACGAGAAACACTTGAATTAAAATAAGGTTTTAGACTACCTGAATTGGAAGTCATATGAGAAGAGGCTCCCGAATCCATATACCAATTTGGATCTGGTTGTTGCAGGGTCATCGTATGCAAGGCATGACCAATGTCTGTAGGCACGGAAGAGACGGACATAGCCTGAGGATGGTGTCCGAGTATGACTTGGTGCTGTCCGGGATGCTGCTGTCCAGATGATTTTGCAGGTGGTCGAGCTGATGACGAGCCCGACCATGGCTGAGATGGATACGGACAAGGAGGACCATACCAAGGGCTGCCGGCCCAAGGTTGTTGAGGCCAGGACGCCCAGTGTGGTGGAGCAGGACCGTGACCATTGCTAGGACGGGATTGAGACGCCTGAGACCGGCCCCCACGGTAGTTGGACCGACCACGACCTCGCCGATTCCTTGACCCACGACCGGCATGATCAGCAGGAGAGGCTTTGGACCCGTTGGATGAAGACTCTGTAACGGACAAAGCTGCAGCTGTAGATAAAACTCCTGACGATGTCTGTTTGAGCTTCCTTGTCTCTTCCATTATAAGACGAGACTTGGCATCATAAAATAGTGGCAAAGGGTTGCATTGTTGTATAAGGGTTGCAATACCGTCATAAGCATCTGATAACCCTGTTACAAGCTGAAGAACAAGGCGATTATTGGAGACCGGAGCTCAACATTAGAAAGTTGATCAGATAAAGACTTAAGTTCCTGACAATATGCTGAAACATTCGAGAAATCCTCCAAACGTGTAGCAGAAAATTGTTGTTCGAGATAAACAGCACGAGAGTGTTTGTTATCTTGAAAAATATTGCTTAAGGCTAACCATGCCCGAGCAGCAGTTGTATCAGGTTCTATGATGGTTTGCAATAGATCGGGAGAAATGGTGCCATAAATCCATTGAAGTACTGCTGCATCTAAACGAGACCAGAGAGCAGGAGATACCGAACCTGAGGCACCAAATGATATCGGTGCAATGGATTTGGGAAGCTGATCCACAGAAGCAGCAGCACAACTCGACTCCTTGCCTGAGTCTGAGTCCACGGTTTTGCCAGAGTCCGAACCGGCAGCATCCATTTGCTTCCCTGACGCCGGATCAGTGAGTGTGGCCTCTGAAGAGAGAGACTTGGTCGGAGATGGAGGAACTGCAGCCTTCAACAGTGTAGCAGCAGCGTCGGAATCAGCCAAGGTCGACGCCGAGAGAGAATCGGACGGCAGAATGTGGTGCAGCACATCAAATACACGGCAGTGTATTTTAAACAATTCTGACCATGTAGCGTAGTGCCCTTTCTCCATCTCCAAAGTGACTGGGATGGCACCCTTGATATTCGACACTAGCAGCGTTGGATGAAGCTTCTGATCGGCCATTGTTGACGGCTGTGCGCAGAGAAAAAACGATTGCAGGTTTGGAGAAAACACACGCAATCGCAAGGTGTGAAATTGACTAGTGCAGTCGCAGGCACAGAATAGGAAATAGACGTAATCCTAATCTGTGAATGGAGGAGTAGTGATTGGAATAAAATAGGAATCAAAGAGAGAGAGTTGTATATGCTTGTTGTAGATAGAATTGAAGAGGTGGAATCAATTCAGAAACGGTTCAGCAGCGTAGGTGCGGCGGAAGAAAAGAAAAAAATAGGTGTAGAGATCGTATGGCTCTGATACCATATTAGAGAACCAACTCAACTAAAAGTTTAAGCTGATAGTTGAATGCCCAATTATATTAATATTCTAACACGCGCCCTCACGGACATGCCCGTTTACGGGTTTGGAGGTGAATTATTAGAAGAGGAGAAGAGCCCATTGAGAAGAGAGATAAGGGCTGGCCCATTTGGGGCAAATTTGATAAATTGAGAAGAAATAGAATTTTTGTAGAGAGTGGGGTTTGAACCCGGGTCCGTGAGGTGTCAGGCTCTGATACCATGTTGGAATAGGATTCTTACTATTCTCATTATTGAATGTAGTATAAATACAAGTATAAATCTGATTTGAATATCAGATAAACATGATCATTTTAACTACAAAATACAAACGGGAAATATATCTTATCTAACATTTTGTTTGGTTATGCTTCCATAATGTTATCCCCACTTCGAATATCTTGGAGAGCAGAGGGGTCGCTATCCTGATTCAGAAACGCTAGTGCTTTATTTATGGGGTGAAGTTTGAGGGTAAGGTTGTCTATTCCCTCTTATCCCCACTTTGTATGGCTTATCTTGTCTAACGTCATACTTTGATGGGGCTTAAGGTGGTCAGTTCCATCTTCTGTACATGATGTGTTGGTATCTGGTTGGGTTTGGTACCGGAGAGTATGGACTACCATTTGTAGTCTTGTTCTTTGGGAGATCAGATTGGCCAGAAATAGGCTTGTTTTCAGTGGCGACCTACCCTTTGTGGAACATGTGATTCCAAAGGTTCAGTCGACGACTTTACAAGTGGTAAGGGTTTTGTACCCAAATCTATTTTTGGTATTCTACATGGAGTGGCGTAGGTACCCGTTAATTAGTTAAAAGAGTTCCATTTGATCCAAAGAAGGAAAGGCGTAGCGTTATGTCATGTCTGGTTATAGGTTATTTTGGGTTGTCAGGCTTGTTTGCTGGCTTTTGTGTTGTCTTGTGTTTCAATTTCGTTAGATGCCAGTGTTCGCATTATGTAATTCCGGTTTTTAGCCTACCTTGTACAGGCTGCTTTTTTCTCCTAGACTCAGTCTCCTGGATGATCTGTAAATACAGACACAAACATGTTTATAGTGGTTCAGAAGCATTGTATACTGTGGCGGACAGCCCTCACAATGAAATGTGGCAAAATTAGAAGAAGAAAAAAGTAAGGTGTGAGTAACAAGTAATAAGAAAAAGGTATGACAACATTTAAAATTTAGTCAATTTGACTGTGTAGCTAAAGAATTCACACAGCATTGTTCTTGTATAAGCATCACAGGACTTTAGCTGGTAGACTTAGTGTAGTTCCATGGATAGGTCATGCCATCGATTATCTATTACCATTGGTTAAAAGAAAAATAATCTTGCAAAGCATCTTCCAGACTTTTCCACAAAACAGACCCAATTGGTTACACTCTGAATTCATGCCTACACAAGGAAAACAAAAATGATATCAGAATATGACAGACAAGATGAGTTGATTCAAAGCATCATGACCATATCATCTGCTATTGTCAATTACTAAGAGGATAAAGACCTAATCAATACCAAAGTCCGCCATACATTAATATTTGCCAAATGACAAATAATGTGTCAAGTTTTAGACTCTATTGCCAAGAAAGAGGTGAAAACCAACTTCTACAATGAAATGAAGGGAAAGTGAAACCTATTAAGCAAGAGAAGTCTAAATCTGAATATTGCATCCTGGAAGTATCCTCACATATAACATATTAATACAATCTTGTCTTGTCACCCTCAGATTCGGTCCCCGCATTAAGAAAAGCACCCAAGACACATATCACATCTAGAACCGCAACTTAAGAGTAGCATACCTGCTGTTTCTTCTTCTTCGGCCTCCTCTTTCTCCGAGGTTTGTGAGCATCAGAGTTGGAACTGAGATTACTGCTATGACCTGTCCCTGACTTTGAAGATGCACCAGCTTTGAACGAAGGCCCACTTCTGCTATTTGATGTGTTGCTCGATGCAGACATGTCAGCCCTCTGATTTGAGAGATGTTGGCTAGATGATGGACCAAACCTTGATTGAGCACGTACTAAATTTGAAAATGATTTTTTTGATGGTCGGGGAGGAGGCATTAAAGCTCTAGCTGAAATATGTTTCTGTGGTAACAGTTTGAAAACAGAATCAATGGTAAAACAACTAAGATCGATATAGTTTCTTAGGATGATGCAATACTCAGATTGGATAAAGAACCTGATTCCTTTCATCACTTGACATGCCGGATGTTGTAGCTTTTCCAGAAGCACTAGAGGCCTGTTCCCTGCAATTACATAACAAGTGTTTATGATAAACCAATCATCGATAAACGTTCAGCATGCAGATACATAAGATATAGCCAGTGTAAATAAAAAAAATGGTATAACTAAAATGCAGTAGAAACTATTGTACTAGCAGAGAGCTTGCACGAAAAGGCCAGATCATACGAATGACAAAGCTGATTCTTGCATATTATCGCAAGGATCTACTTTCCTGAATAACATGCAATGATTTTGAAAATAAAACTGCTTAGTCAAAAACACAGTTACAGTACTCCCTGAATCTGGACAAAATATAACATAACACTTCACTGATAAAGGAGCTTATTTTTATCGGCTGAGGAAGGAACATAGCATCCACAATCTAATAAATCCAACTTTACTTCAAAAAGAGGAATAAACTTTAAATCATACCTTGTACTTTTATCAGTCCATTCATCATCTGCGTCTGCTTCATCACTTGAACTTCCACCTAAAAAGAAATCATCTTCACTAAGATCCAAAAGCCCATCATCCTCACTGCCAGTCTCTGAAAGAAAACCAAGGTGAAAGGTAAGAAGGGCAATCTTTAAGAACATAGCATAACTATTCTACTACATAAGACGAGAGGAACAAAGTTTGCGAGTGTGAAAAAAAGTAAATACAATCCATATATAGAGATTGAAACATAAGAAATATCTACTACCCAACACTGTGCATCTATAACATGTTCATCCAAGACGGGTGTAGTTTTGTCAGATAAAGGAAGCATTATTTGATATCCAGCTCCTGTAGAAGAGTACTTAATAATTATATGGGTTAATTACAATTACATACGCTCAACTAGGCACGATTCTCTGACATATACCCTCATGTTTTCTTTAACTGATACACACCCGCATGTTTCCACGTTTAACGATTTGCCCCTTCCGTCCAATTTTCCATCCAATTCACTGTTTACCTTTTCAGAAATACCCAAAACACCCTTAGTTATGAAAATCAGAATTATTAAATTATATTATAAAAAATCAGTTTTTATTTATAAAAAAATCAATTTGGCTTTTTAAAATCAAAATAACAGTTTTATTTATAAAAATAAATATTATTTTAACAATTCAGTTTTATTTTTTTAAATCCAAATTTTATTTTAAAAATATAATTTTATTTATATACAAAAT
Organism: Erodium maritimum; assembly: GCA_963921825.1. Lineage (NCBI taxonomy): Eukaryota > Viridiplantae > Streptophyta > Magnoliopsida > Geraniales > Geraniaceae > Erodium > Erodium maritimum. The sequence goes on along the minus strand of OY997588.1, from coordinate 93,730,171 downwards.
TAATTCTTTATTAATACTTATTTTTTTTATTTTGAAAGACCAAATTTTATTATAAAATATAGTTTAATTTATAAAAAAATATATACTAATCATATTATAATATTTAAATATATATAAATTCAGTATTTGCTTATAAAAACTTGATTTTATTTGAAAAAATCATTTTTATTTTTAAAAAATCCAAATTTTATAAAAAAAATATTTCTAAATAGAACTGATTTTTTTTCAAAAAAAAATATTTTTTAGATAAAACTGATTTTTATAAAATTAAAATAAATTAATGAGAAAAAGAGAAAGAAAAAACACTTAAAGGAATGGTGGGATTGTATAATATTGGAGGTTAGTTGAGGCTATTTTTGTCATTTTACAACAAAAGACTAACCGAGTTGGACGGAGTAGGGTAAACCGTTAAACGTTGGAACATAAGGGTATGCATCAATTAAAAAAAACATGATATGTATCAGATAGTCGTGCAAAATTGAGGGTATGTAATTGTAAGTAACCCTAATTACAATTCATGTTTCCAAATGGTTGCATTTCAAGCATATGAAAACATGAAAAACAAAAGAATGAAGACAAATTACATAAAATTGGAACTATATTAAACTTCAAAAAGAAATTAAGGTCCAAAAAAATACATAAAATGCAGGGTTAATTGTCAAAAAGTACACTTAAATTTTGTCCACAAACGAAAACATGCATAAACTTTTGTCCATGCTTGGTGGGTACACTGAAGTTTTGTCCACCGATTTTTTTAGAAAAAACGCAACAGGTTAATTGTCGAAAACTACCCTACAGTATTGCCCACACAACTATAGAACGCATTATGAATTGCCCACACAACTTTAGAAGGCATTATTTATTAACCACAAATCTATTGAATCCGCAAAAAACTGCCCAGATCATTCGTTCTGTTACGTTTTTCTAAAAAAGTTAGTGAGCAAAACTTCAGCGTACACATAAAGCATGGACAAAAGTTTATGCACGTTTTCATTTATGGACAAAACTTCTATGCACTTTTCGACAATTAACCCTAAAATGAACATACTATGATGCATGTGAAGATAATGCATGCTACCAATCACAAAATAATAGGGTTAATTGCTCTAGTTCAACTCAGAGCTCTAATAATAATATCCATCAGATAGTCAATTTGCTATTACATAAATAAAAGGGTTAATTGCTAAAAACTACTTGAATTTTTGTCCACATGCTAAAAACTACAGAGTTTAAAAGTGAACAAAAACATACCATAAGTATTGTCCACGGTCTTTTGTTAAAATAATGAATAGAATATTTTGTTTTGTCAACCCCTATAGGATATGTGGTCAATACACATAGCATTGAAAAGTATTGTGGTCAAAACATATAGCATTGAAAAATACTATGGTCAAAACATATGGGCCAACATTTAATAGAACATAACGGTTTTTATACAAGTATTATGAACCCACATCGGAATAATATAAGAATAAAGAGCTACTTATAAAGGTTAGGGGGAAATCCAACTAACAAGGTTGACCTTTTTAGTTGTGGAACCCTGTCCGATATAAGTATCCCGATTTATCAAAAAATTATATGGTATCATAGCAGGTTCAGCCCACGGCCCGGTAATCATCTCCACCATGTGGCCTGCGGTCCAAATGCAGATGTCCAGTCTTGCTATGGCCCAGTGTAGCCGTGAGGGGGGATGTTGAAGTGTTATGAACCCACATCGAAAAAATATAAGAATAAAGAGCTACTTATAAAGGCTAGGGCCAAACTCAACTAACATGATATAAGTAGCCCGATTTAAACAAAAATTTACACTGAGAATGGACCAATTGGATTGAACTCTCTCGCCAGCAACCAGTTGTCTTACTTCTTCAAATATACTATAAAACTGAAAAACAGAAATACTCTAAGCTATGTAACCTCAAGCTGTGCTATACTAGTTCCCTTCGAAGGTCTAAGTCAGCATCTGCACCCCAAAGCACAGGGTGGATGAGCACCAAATAAATCTAAGTCCCAGTAGAAATTAGAAACTAATTATGTATACTTTGGACCTTGTCAGATGCTCTCTTTATACCAGTCTAAGCATAGAATACCCAGAAAACAAATCTTCAGCAGCATCTCTCTATGTTTTGATTAAAAAGATTTCCTATAAGCTAGTTGTCTATATAATATGTCGATGATGATGAGGTTCAAGACCATCCATAGGTCATTAAATAAAAGGAAAACTATTATTCTCCTAACCCCTCCCACATTAGCAAGAAAATATATGTACTGATCAAGTAAAAGTGAAATGGAAGTAGTGAAAATGAGATTACCTTCCAAATCTTTCCCGCTAGCTGCAGCAGCAACCAAGTTTGCTTTAATCTGATTACGCAGTTTATTTCTCTTATCAATCGTGTCTGTATCATCACGTCCAGTGAATAAGGATACATATTTCTCTGTCTTTGGAAAGAACTACAGTTCAAATAAAATAAGAATTTAATTCTAGAGATTATGTTTAGCGAAAGACCATACTAAAAAAAATAACCAAGCTTTTCTTCAAGACACCATATCGAGTTGAGTTAACTTGTGTACTCCATGCACAATGTACTTACCCTAACATATTCAAGATCTTCTTTCAATTTAGAAAGCTGCTCAGCAATATGTGCCTCTTGAGCTTGACCAGATGAAGTACGTTGCAGTTTCTCCAAGCGTCTAATTCTTCTTTCAATCTTTCTTCTCTCTGAACATAACACAAGTTTGTGTCAAAAAAATAACGCAATACTCAATGCCTGAAAGGCTGAACCAAATTACCCAGTAAATAATATGAAATGGAGGGAATGAGCAAGTATAGCAAGAGAGAAAAATTATACCAAAGAACTTTATCTTCCTGCCTCGTAGAAATATTTTGCGCTCAACAGCAAGGTGTGAATGAATCTCCTGCTGTTTCTTGAATCCTTCTAATTTCTTTTCTAGGGCTTCTCTGACTTCAGACGGTAAATCCTAGAGAGACAGAAAAAAACAATGACATCAAGTAAAGATACACTCAATTTTACTTTCATTTTTATGTAGTAAAAAAATGCATCGGCAAAAAAGTACTCAATCCGTTCCCAAATAAGTCTCCTATATGACGTTTTGCAAAGATTAAGAACTAAATTTTTAGTGCTTGACTTTCCACCCTTTACATTGGTAATCCATGTTTACTCAACTAAAATGGAAATCGACACTGATCATGGGAAATCCATTTTCGAAAACAAGACATTTTGGTTTGGAGGGAATAATACTCAACAAACAACTAAAAACAATCCCCTAAACAAAGTAGCATGGCGGACAATCAGGACGCAACATTAAAACAATATGAATGAGATAATGATAAGTAATTGACACGATAATCTCACCATAGAAAGGAACATATGTTATGCTATATTTTGAAAAGTAATATCCTCAAAATGCAAAGCAACTCACTTATCTTGAGTTGAAACAATTACTAGATGTCATTATACATATATTGTCATGTTGTTATCAAGAAATTTCAGATAAATCATTGTATCTTCAACTCTTATTAGTAGCTATGCAAATAAACATTCATCCAATAAATGAATCTAGTACACAATAAAGGGAATCACAAAAACACGAAATTCAATTATAAAACCCCCAAAAGTAACAGAAACAAAACCAAAGTGAAGTAAGAGAAAGTGGAGGTGTAGCGAGACTAGTCCTGGGTACCTTATGGAGCATGCGCTCGGTCGAGCGAATCTGATTCTTGAGAGAGACGGACTTGGGCTTGGGCTTCTTCTGAACGCCAGGTCCTTTGGAGCGACGCCCCGTGTTCCGGCGCTCCGCCGCCCTTCGATTACCGTTGCCGCCGTGCACCATTTGTGGCGTGTTCAGCAGGCTCAGTTTTGAGCCCTATCCTAAATCAACCCAACGGAAGATTATCAAAGTGGAATAGCTGTGCGTCTCTCGCCTGCTACTACCTTCCCGTTTGTTTAACAAAGCCCTACTTTTCGGCTTTTAACTCTCAGACCTCTAAAATTCATGGTTTTTATTGTTTATCAAAACTTCGCAGTACTCTCCACTGTATCATGTTTCATTCTACTATGTTTTGTTTTTTTAACGAGAAGGTATAGATTTCATTAAACTTAGATATCAACTTTAAACAAGTGTATTAGAAGAAATACACACCGACCATTACGAAAAGATATGGACAAACATTTGTTTATTATTCTTTTAACATTACAACCGTTATAAAATGTATTGAAAATATGATGAACTGATTATGGCTGTTCAAGATGTTGCCTAAACGGTGCACACTCTATAGAGTGCGACCGAACATGTTTTCATCAGTTTCAAATGGAGGTTAGCGATGATGCTAGATGTGATTCAGGGATCCCTTCCGATAAAAGCCCCTGAATTCTTATGTAGAAGCTCTGAATCTTCGCTCACTAATCATTAATCGTGCACAAAGGAACAAGACAGTAAGGATAAAACAAAACCAGAGTGGTCGAGGAGGGTGCGGTGGTGGAGGCCAGGGAGAAGAACGCATACGGTTTTAGAGACGGTGGCGACAGCTTCAGAGATGGCGGCAGCAACGGCTTCAGAGGTGGCTTTAAGGTCGATTGACACCGGGGTGAGCTAGACGACAACCACCGGAATTGTAGAGGGGGTCAAATAGGATCGATAGACGCTTCGTTGGTGGCATGAGGGAGCCAACATTGCAGTGGCTAACGACGACTTGAAAGGGGCCTTAGCAGAAAATATCTTCACATGACCCATAGGAGAGGGACAGTGAAGGGGTATATAGAATATAGAGGCATAATCATGGCATAGGACTTGAATATGAACAACTCCCGAATTTTTGCTATCAACATGGTCGCCTCGGGCACACTAATCGGCCTTGCATGGTCGTCCTCCCTGGTGTGGACTATTTGGCAATCAGATACGGGGATCCTTACAAGCCCCCTCGACCACTCAAACGCAAAGGCTTTCCCGATCAGGGTGGGAAGTCGTGTCTTCCTCGGTCCTGTATACTCTAACAGGAACTCTAGTGGACCTTCTGTTGTTCCCCTTTTTTTATAAGTACCCGAGAGCGGATGGACTTTCACCAGCCCAACCTTTCCAGCCGCTCAGAGCAAGCCTTTCCCATCAGGGATAAGTTCCAAGTTCTGCCTACAATTATGCCTAATGATCAAGATTTCAGAAGCGTCCATCCGAGGGTGATGGAAAAGGAAATGGTATGGGGGAAGGGATCACACTCCCCACCCGTACATGTCACTCAACCTATCATCCCGCCTAACCCGGTGAACTTCTTTTCTACCTTCATTTTGAAGGAAAAAAATTATAGGGAAAGGGGTAGACCGTCACCACGACAGTCCCAACCTTCTTAGATTATTGGCCAGCACAAGACCTTAAGGGGTCTTGACCAGATGAAGATACCTTTCCCAACCGATAGTAAGCTTAAGAAGGAAGCACATGAGTTTCAGCCAGTGAAGAGAGTACCAAGACAAGCCACAATGATTAAGTTTTTTGAAGGGGAGAACGGTGATAATGCTTTTGCTGGAGCGGACATATCAAAGAAGAGGACTTTTGATCGAATGGAGAGCGACCCGACTGAACAAGATCGCTTGAACATTTCCCTTCTATTTTTTTCGATGATGGTTGGTAAACAGCCTCGTCGAGAACCATGATAGGTTCTAGGTAGGTTGGGTGGGTTGTCTTATGTACCCCAAAACCGTTCTCTGGACCTATTTGGGAGGGTCATGTTCCTTGGGGCGATCGTTTGTGTCTCCCCGCGAACCAAGACAACCATCTTACTAGGTATTTAGGTTCCTGGTTTCACGTTATTGATCGTATCTCTAGTTTTCGTCTTTATTCTACGATTGTTTGTAGAACTTACTTTTATTTCCATCCAAATGTGTTGGATCACCTACTTTGTTTTAAGTGGGAGATACCGACCTTTATCTTGGATTGTATCAGGTTCATCCCTAGATTATGTTTTATTGTTATACAACTTTCAGCTTGATTAAATGAAGCATATCTTTTCCTAAAAAAACATAATCAATTTTCACTGTGAAAAGGTTGGAAAAGAGTAAATTAGAGAAACAAAAAGGGGAAACCCTACTTACCAACTATGTTTTAGCTTTGTTTTCACTATCCTAATTACGACTTACCTTTCGTGACAATTCCAAACTATGAACTATTCGCGTTTTACGCATGTGTGGATAATAAATGACCTGCATGGTATGCAATAACGAAATCTGTTATAATTAATATATTTTTAACCATTTGGTCACATGTTTTGCACATGTCCGATTTTTTTTATCTTAAATATCAATTTTACCCTCTCAAACCCTAAATACCTAAACCTAAATCTCTAAAAAGTGACATTTCTGTTTAAATGGAGAACCAAGAGTTTCTTCTCCATATGAAGCACAAACCCATGAAGCTCAAAGCTTCTCAACTCTAATTTTCAGCTGATCCCGACACAAAAGCTCCAATTGTTACACAAACCCAAAAAGCAAAAATCAATTGAAGTGAGCTCTCTCACCTTTAATTCCCATTAAAAGCCAAACCAAACCTCTCTTCTCTATTGGAAGTACAAAACAGACAAAGCCCAAAGCTACTCAACTTCAATCTTTAGTGGAATCAAACTACTTCCAACACAAAAACTATTTGAGTGAAGATGGCACTTATGAGGTCATTTCCGATATTTTGCAGCAAAAACTAACCATTCTGTTAACTTTAACAGATTTTGTTACTCCATGTTAAACACGAATAGTTCACAGTTTGGAATTGTCATGAAAGGTAAATCGTAGTTAGAAAAGTGAAAAAAAAAAGCTCAGATATAGTTGGGAAACGGTGTTACCCAAAAAAAAACATATCAGACAACAATATACAAAATTATTTAGGTAGGTAGGATAAAGTGAAAGCGGTATAAAGTTTAGAAGGATAATTTATAATTCTTCCTATTTTATTTGGCAAATTTGAAGAAAAAAAATATATCGTACAATAGCATGAATTTGTATTGTATACAAATATAATTTAAAATTAGAAAAATATTTATCTTTTTAATTTTTTAGGACAAGAATACCCTTGTTTAAAGTTAAACAAAATTATTTATATTTGATTAATTTATTTAAATATGTTTTTACAATAAATATTCAGTTTTTATATAAAAATATTTATTTAATTCTTATAAATTATTAGAATCATATTTTAATTTTTTTCCTTAAAAATCATATTATTTCTATAAACTCCTTTAAAAATATTATTCAAATTTTAATATAATTTTTCAGAAAATATATTAGATTTTTTTAAAAAAAAATCAATTTTATAGTTATTAAATTCATATTTTATTTATGTATTTTTAGTAATTGTATATGGATCTCTCTGCTAGGGTTTCGCCGCCCTTGGCTCAGGCGCGTTGTCGTCGTCGCTCCCGGCTTTTGTCCGGCTTCCGCCGCTCCCGGCTTCTGTCTAGCCTCCGTTCTCCCCCTCACCATTCCTCTGTGGGTCAACGTTGGGTCTCCCAACCTCCGTCTCATCTGCGATTGGTCGCGGTCTCTCTACCGTCCCAGTCAACCTCGACATCAATCCACGACCTTGCTCTGGGTTTCCTGCCGACGCTTCGATCGACCCATGACCTTGCTCTGGGTTTCCTACCGGGCGGCGCGATTGCAGGTCATCAGCGTCAATCTCGAGTCTCGGCTCCGCCTATACAACTGCTGGTGAAGCCGCCAAAACTGGATCCGCCTCCTTGGCCTCCTCCGCGGCTTCCTCCTCGGTCTCTGGTCGATTGACTCTGGTTTATTTTATCTGCTTTGTTCGGTTAATGATGAAGTCAGGTTTGGTTTTCACCTTGATGAAACGAATCCTCTTCATGGGATTCAGCGGCGCTTAGGCCACACCTTGAACAGTCTTCATCAAATTTGCCACCAGTTTAACCTTGACGACCACAGGTTCGGTTTTACATTAGAAGAAATGTGTCGCCTTCGGGGGACCCAGCGGTCTAGAGGCCATGCCTTGAGCGGTGTTTGTCAGTGTTATTTAATTCAATACCCTTTAATTTTTGCTTGCCCTAGCGGCCCACTCAAAAGTCGTCTTAGACGACCTACTATTAACATAATAGTGCACCATTGTGTTCTTACTCTATTCTGCGTGGTCAGGGGTTTCATCCTGATGCAGTCACTTTGTAATTGAAAGTTACATTAATGAAAGTTTCATCATTACTCAAATTTTTTTTTATGTATTTTTAAAAATTGGATTACTTTTATAAATATATTTTAAAATAAAAATCAATTTCATAATGGTAATTTTCTAAAAATAAATTCAATTTTAAAATAAAAAATTATTCGATTTTATTTGTTATTAAATTCATAATTTATTTTTATAAATGTAATATGAAAAATAAATTAAAATCTTATTTTAATAATTAATAAATATATATTAAAAATTGAATTGACTTTTTAAAATTATTTAGCAAAGTAATCTAATTTAAAAAAAAATTAGATTTGATTATTATAATTAATAATATCGAATAAAATATTATGTATTTTTTTTTAGAAGAACATGTACTATTATTACTAGAAAAAGAAATAGGATGATGAGCACATAATTGTGCGCACCGTACAATATAGAAACCAACTAAAGACCATAAAGAAATAACAGAAATTTAAAATGTATAACGGCGGTTGAAGGGGGAATCTGGGGTAGCATCCAGGCGATCCCTGAATGCCGATACAGCATACTTCTACCAAATGGCATTGGGCGAGCAAGCCGAGTGAAAGGGGAATACTGGTGGACCGTCATCTCCCCTAGTGAGTCAGCGTGTGTCGTCCTCCCTTGACTGATAATGTTAGGGCTCTTGAACGCGGGATTGTTGACACCGGACTGCTAGGGGAGACAGATATCGAATGTCGATGGTACCCTCGCCATCTATCCGCCAGGAAGGGGTCACATTCGACCTCCCCCTTCCTGGGCCTCCTCAGATTAATTCCTAGAGGCAAGGGGGCTTGTGGCCCCCGCCGCTGCTATCTGTGTGACCAGGCCCGGCCCATCTGCCAGTTCCAGCCCACTAGGGTTTACCCGCACCACACCTTTGCCTTTGCTTCTTCGACAAGCCGCCGTCGCCGGTGATTCCTCCATCATGCCATCCGTGTCCGAGGACACCACCACCGGCTCCATGATTCCCATCGCCACCTGCTCCGATCCCAACTGGTCCCGTACCCCAGGCGCGACCACACGTACCGGTCCCGATCCCGACCTCCGCGCCACTCGTGGCCGCGGTCCTCCAGTCGCCGTCCGGCGAACTCTATTCGCCGTCGTCGCCGCATGCTGCCATCCCCCTCCCAGCATCGGGTTCTCGCTGCCCCTCAGGGCCGAGAACCGCATAGGAGAGATGACCCATCACGCGACGTCACAGGCTCCGGCTCGATGAGGGAGAGCTCCTTCCCCGCCGTCCCTTCCGCTGGCTCCGCCGGGAACAGCCCAGGCTCCGCCCCCAGACCCTCCCCCGACTCCAGGTCTTGGCCATCATCCTCGGCCAGACCTTCAAACTCCACGTCGTTCTTCTCTCCCGCGTCCCCGACGCCCCCATCGATCACGCCATCGACATCCCCCACGTCGTCCTCCATCGGCTCATCACACCACACTGAAGGATCACCGGTGAGACTTGATAGACGAGCCGTCGCCGAACTTCGATGGTACGTCCGTGGTCCTATATCATCGCCGCTCGAACTATGGATGCTGCCGGAGTCGTTGGTATCGATCCTTGCTGTTGCCTCCATAAGATCGCAAAACCCTAACGTTTCGATCTCATAGAGAATCGAAACATAGAGCTGCGTTTGTCCATACCATGGATTGGCATGGTGATCACCCATTGACATGAGAATCAAGGCCATGGCAAGATCCATGGCCGCCGATCGCCGCTTCCTCATCCTAGGGTTTAGGCGCATATCGTTTTAAATATTATGTATTTTGTTTATAAAAATAATAGCTAATACATTTTTTTTAAAACTACCATTAAAATTTTGAATTATCTTTGTAATTTTTTTTTATCAAAGTGAGTGAATCTGTTATGGAAGAGAATAGTGGGGGCATTAACTTGTGGAGCCACTATTTGTTGGCATTTTAAACCCAGGGCAGTCGAAGATGAACATCGTGCTAATGTTGATGGGGGGTTGCAGAGGGTGAAAACCTTGTGGTACCGAAATCTGGATCGCTAGCCACTGAAAAAGCATTTGGAGCGCCTGATATAGCCACTAAATTGCGAATGGATGAAATACTTACACAACTAGGTGTAGATCATGATGAGGTGAAAAACTTAAGGCCAGAATGGAAGGATGATCTGAATACCTTTAAGGCAAAAGTAAATGCTACTTTGAAAACATATTTTGAGGGGACGATGGAAGCAATAATGTGTTGTAACCGTGATGCTGACTCCACCTCTAGGGAAGAGAAAGGACCTAAAGTTTGAGAAGCATCAAACCTCAGACGTTCACTGGCGGGACATTCAGCCTTTTGTAAACAATAACCTGATCCTTTGCGTTCGTCCTCCACTCTAAAGCCACCTGAACATGACCATGCGAAGGGCATCGACATGCAAATGTTGGTGGTTAAAAGTCCACAAACATTTCAACCTCTTTTTGTGGGTAAACCTTTTCCAGAACCACCTCTCGGGTCTTGATGAGCGTAAATGTGTCCTACCTAATTTGATCATTTTCTTTTATATTTTTATCTTATTTGTGCTCGTTTTTTAAAATATATTTTTAGTGTTTACTAATAATTGTGTATAATCTGATTCTTGGTCGGTATTTTTAAAATGTTCAAAATATATTCATGTTTGGTCTAATTTTGTAGGCCTCGAATAAAGAGAGAATTATTGAAGCAAGAACGAAGTCGATCGGAGGTCTAACGGAACGGAAATGAGTAAAAGAAGAAAAGTATTTTAAAAAAGGAAAAGCTGCTCCAGATCTGATCGTTGCAGCGGCAGACAATCAAAACCCATGCACTTGTCAGGCTCCGCGAAGAAGACACCAGAGACGACACCGTTTGGGTATATACGAGAATAAGAGGGAATAAGGCGCGGACGACGTCGTTGCGGCAAGTCAATGAGCGCAGCTGACGTGGGTGCCAGCTTGCTCCAGCTGTCACGCATGCACGTCCAGGCCGTTGGGCCGTTACGGTCAGCTCTAACGTGGCAGTCAACGATGCCACGTGCATCGTCTTCCTCAGCGAGCCTATAAAACCAGAAGCCTTTCTTCTTCATTTGTTTACTGTTTTCTGATTTGTAAGTGCTCCGATAGAGAGCGAGAGACGGCTAGAGAGAGAAGCCGAGAGTTGTAAATCCTTTTTCTATCAATAAAACACCCAATTTCCTTCTCCATTCCTACACCCAGAGAGGTTGCAGATGAAGAAGAGTATCAGCGCGACCACCGCGATTTCGAACCTCGAGTCGTGAATCAGGAACGCCGAGCTCGGATGCCGGAACCAGCACCTGATCCACGGCGCGATCTGAATGCGTTGACGTTCAGGACGCCTCAGATACAATTTCCGACGTTCAATGGCGAGGATGCACAGGCCTGGATCCGGAAATGCACGAGCTACTTCTTTCTCTGTGGAGTGCCAGAGGAGTTGCGAGTCCGCCTCGCCGCGATGCATCTGACCGGACGAGCAGAGGTATGGTTCCGAGATTACCAAAGAGGCCGAGGTCTCATCGCCTGGGACCAGTTCGTGCAAGGACTGGCATGGAAATTTGATGAAGGCCAGAACAGTGACGTTGTGTCCAATTTCAAGCAACTGAGGCAAGAAGGTTCGGTACAGGATTATGAGGACCAGTTTGAGGCCATGCGAGGTCTGATGATGGCTAGAAACGGAACGCTGATTTCTTTATCTCCAACTTCATCAGTGGTCTCCGTCCACCGTTGCGTACTGGAGTTCTGATGATGGAGCCACAGACCCTGGGCAGAACTATGTTCTTGGCACGTATGGAAGAACAGAGAGTAGCGCCACGATGGGGACACCAAGGGCCTCGATCCAACGAAGCGAGCACGTCACAAGTGCGAGCACGTCCTCAGGCAACAGCGCCGAGCCAGACTTGGGCTCCAGCGACCGCTCGAGCACCGGCGCCGGTACCGGAACCACCACCCGCGCCGGCGACACAAGCCAGCAACAATGTACGAGCGCCTCTTGTCCGCAACATCAACTCCGACTACGGAAATGAACGACGCCGACTGGGGCTTTGTTATACCTGTCCGGCGAGGTACACCCGAGGCCACGTGTGTCCTAACCGACGACAGATGTTCCGACTCATACGGGAGGACGGTGAGCCTATCACTCCCAACGGCGAGGCCGTTGAGGTAATTTGGGACATGGAGGAGGAGGAAATGTTCGGAGAAGATGACATGGACTGGACCGGAGAGAGAGAAGAGACACTCAAATCCGCAGAAACTTCAAACTCTCTGTCACTCCGCGTTGAAGCTCATGTGGGCAAGGCCACCGTATCAGTACTGCTCGACACTGGGGCTACGGCTTGTTTCCTAGACGAGAACACAGCCAGAAGACTGAAGTTACCAATTCTTGCCACCGGAAGGGTCATGGTAAGGTTGGGAAACGGGGATCGGTTCCGATGCACCAGCCAAAGTTTGATCAAGTGGAGCTTTGGAGGACGAGAGTTCGAAAGAACAATGCTGGTAATGCCCCTCGGAGACGGCGAGATGGTGCTAGGAACGGATTGGATAAAGATCGTTAGCCCGGTTACCTTTGATTTCAGGAAACGAACCATCGCGGTCACAGTCGCCGGCGAGCAGAGTACCCTACAGGAGCAGCGCCACCAGAAGCTCGCACGAATGGCCAGTGAGAAGAGCCTGAGGAAGGAAGTAAAGGAAGGCCATCCTCTGTACGTGGCACAGTTCTGCAAACTCAGTGAGGAAGACGATCCAACCTTGAAGGACGAGTCGTCGTTGACCGCGGGCCTGGCTCGTTTCAATGACGTGTTCCAAGAACCCACCTAGTTGCCACCTAGGCGGGGGCACGACCACCGCATTCCGATCATCCAAGGAGCCCAACCGCCGTCCCTCAAACCTTACCGATACAATCTGGAGCAGAAGAACACCATCGAAGCTATGGTCGACGAGATGTTAAGTGCCGGTGTGATCAAGAACAGCTCCAGCCCCTACTCGTTTCCAGTCCTTTTGGTGAAGAAGAAGGACGGAACGTGGCGCTTCTGCGTCGATTACAGGGCTCTGAATGAAATAACCGTCAAGGATCGCTTCCCCATTCCCACTGTCGAAGAACTTCTGGACGAGCTCGCCGGAAGCCAGTGGTTCTCCAAAATCGACTTGTGTGCCGGTTACCATCAGATTAGGATGGATGAAGATGACGAACCCAAGACGGCGTTCCGTACCCATGAAGGGCATTACGAGTTTCGCGTGATGCCTTTCGGCCTCACCAATGCGCCGGCAAGTTTTCAATCAATGATGAACTCTGTTTTCAAGGACTACCTCCGGAAGTTCGTACTAGTGTTCTTCGACGACATCCTCGTCTACAACAAGGACCTAGAGACCCATCGCCATCACTTGCAGCTGGTATTTGAAAGACTGAGAGAGCAGAAGCTGTTTGCCAAGCGATCTAAGTGTGTGTTCGGAGTCAGATCGGTTGAATACCTGGGTCATTACATCTCCGGCGCCGACGTAGCAACGGACCCTGACAAGGTACGTGCAGTAGAAGAGTGGCCCCGGCCGAAGAACCAACGAGATGTGTGAGGTTTTTTGGGTTTGTCTGGGTACTACCGGAGATTCATCCGTGATTATGGCGTCATCGCGCGACCCTTGACCGATCTTCTGAGGAAGGATCAACCGTTCAAGTGGACTGAACGGGAACAACATAGCTTTGAAGAATTGAAGAAAGCAATGACTCACGCGCCGGTGCTCGCCTTGCCGGACTTCCAGAAGACTTTTGTGATAGAAACTGACGCCTCCGACAAGGGAATCGGAGCTGTGCTTATGCAGGAAGGGAGGCCGTTGGCTTTCCTCAGTCGAGCACTGGGACCCAAAAACGTAGCTCTATCAACTTACGAGAAAGAAATGATGGCGGTGTTTATGGCCGTGCAAAGATGGCGCCAGTACCTGCAACAGGGGACGTTCGTCATCAGGACCGATCAGAAGAGCCTGCGATACTTGGAGGAGCAACAGTTGGTGACCACAGCGCAACACAAGTGGTTGGCCAAATTGATGGGCCTGAGCTACAGAATCGAGTACAAGACCGGCGCCTCCAACCGCGTCGCCGACGCGTTGTCACGGCGAAAACACCATGAGATGGGCCAACTCGTGGCGGTGGTCCCGTCATGGCTCAATGAAGTCACAGAGAGCTACAAGGGCGATCAAGAGGCGAAGGGACTTACTCAGCGGCTTAGCTTGAGCCCTGACAGTGTGCCGGACTGTAAGTGGCAACATGGGCTGTTGACCTTCAAGGGAAAGGTGTATGTCGGAGAAAATGGAGGAATCCGACGTCGGGTTCTCAAGGCCCTGCACGACTCTACCTTGGGAGGGCACTCTGGGGTTCGCGCGACCTTGCATCGAGTGGCTGAGTTCTTCTGGTGGCCTCATCTAGCTCGTGATGTGAAAACCATGGTTGGAGAGTGCGATGTATGTCAACGCTGCAAGCACGAAACGGTGGCTTATCCGGGGTTACTCCAGCCCTTACCCGTTCCGACGAGACCCTGGCTGGACATCAGTCTCGGTTTCATCGAAGGGCTACCGCGCTCAGGGCCGGTGGACACCATTTTGGTGGTCGTTGACCGCTTCAACAAGTATGGGCACTTCCTGGGTTTGAAGCACCCATTCACTGCCGCGCAGGTAGCCCGGACGTTCCTTGACCATGTGTACAAGCTGCACGGAGCTCCGAGGACCATGGTCTCTGATCGCGACCGTGTGTTTTTGAGCCAGTTCTGGCAAGAATTGCTCAGGTACCTGGGATCGAAGCTCCACTTCTCGACGGCGTACCATCCTCAGACGGACGGGCAGACTGAACGAGTGAACCAATGTGTAGAGAATTACCTCCGATTTCTAACGCACCAGGTGCCAAAGAAGTGGTCGCAGTGGTTATCTCTGGCGGAGTACTGGTACAACAGTGCGTTCCACACAGCACCGCAGACAACCCCATTTGAAGCCCTTTACGGTTACCCTCCTCCCTCCCCAGCTCAGTCAATCTTCACCACCAGGGTAGCAGCCGTGGAAAGGTATGTGACCGACAGACAAGCAGTGTGGGAGCTACTCCGGGAGAACTTGACCACAGCCAGCAACCGGGCTAAGGTCCAGGCTGACAAACATCGAACTGAACGTTCCTTCGCCGTCGGCGACTGGGTTTATCTCCGATTGCAGCCGTACCGCCAGAATTCGCTGGGTCTCCGTAAGAATCTCAAACTAGCACCGCGCTTCTTCGGGCCCTTTGAGATCATCGCCAAAGTGGGCGCGGTCGCTTATACACTCCGATTGCCAGAGACGGCGCGCATTCACCCGACGTTCCACGTGTCACTGCTCAAAAAGAAGCTGGGAACAGAACAAGTAGCCGTGCCAGGGTTGCCCGAGTGTTCGGAGACGGGAACCTTTAAAATCGAGCCGTTCAAGATTCTGGGCACGAGGTTACTCAACCGGAACCATCAGGCGGTGGCTCAGAAATTGGTCCAGTGGACGGACTCTATGCCGGAGGACGCCACCTGGGAGGACATTTCTTACCTCCGGAGTCGATTTCCTGGCCGCAATTTTGATGACGAAGCTTGAGGGCAAGCTTCGCGAGGGGGGAGCATTTGTCAGGCTCCGCGAAGAAGACACCAGAGACGACACCGTTTGGGTATATACGAGAATAAGAGGGAATAAGGCGCGGACGACGTCGTTGCGGCAAGTCAATGAGCGCAGCTGACGTGGGTGCCAGCTTGCTCCAGCTGTCACGCATGCACGTCCAGGCCGTTGGGCCGTTACGGTCAGCTCTAACGTGGCAGTCAACGATGCCACGTGCATCGTCTTCCTCAGCGAGCCTATAAAACCAGAAGCCTTTCTTCTTCATTTGTTTACTGTTTTCTGATTTGTAAGTGCTCCGATAGAGAGCGAGAGACGGCTAGAGAGAGAAGCCGAGAGTTGTAAATCCTTTTTCTATCAATAAAACACCCAATTTCCTTCTCCATTCCTATCAGCACTCTCTCCGTCCAGGCCTGGATTGACTTGCGCGCGTGACTCCATCCGGCGGGGTTGCACCAGATCTGTCCAGCGCGTGCCCATACCGGATCCATGTCAGCAGCTCGCGCAACTCCTTTGCTTCTCCGCGTGAAGTCAAAACAGCGTCTCTTTTCCAGTATTAATTCCTGACCGTGTATATATGAGAAGGGGAAAAGGTTATATAAAACTAGCTTCAAACGGGGGCCATTTGTTCAGCACAAAGTCTAGATCAGACTAGTGGTTTTCAATTGGACCCTACATCATCTCCCAAGCAGAGTTTGACAATTATATTTAGGGAAAATTTCAATTTAGTACCCTGACAAACATTTATTTACAATATAATACCCTAATCTGTTTTTTTGCATTATAATACCCTAACAAATATTTATTTTCAGTTTGATACCTAATGTTAAGTTTTATTTTCAATTACATACCTAACGTTAATTTTCTGTCCATTTTTGGACAGAAAATGGTCATGTGCGAAGCACATGACCTTGTATTTTCAAAAAATGCCAGATTTACCCTCAAACCACATGCTTCTTCAACCTCCAATACCTAATCTTCTTTTTTTTTTTCTCAAATTCTTTCTGAATACCCAGAATCAGCACTACAATACTCAAACCCAAACACATAATTCACCCATAATCTCCATTACCATTTCTTACACCTCTCGCCCATCCCCCATCTCTCCCCAACAACCACGGGCTCCGTCTCTCTCAAGCTCTCCTCATCCTCCATTATGGGGCGACGCCGACCAGATGCCATTTTCGCGAAAATCAACACTCTCGACAACTTGGCCTTGATTTCGAGCTTCACTAAAGGGAAATTGAAATTGAAATTGTCTGGTTAAAGGGGGTGCGGAGGGTAAGGAGAGGAGCTGCCATGGCTAGTGAAGAAGAGGAAGATATGGTTGGTTCTTCCTATGGTGTTAGAGGAAACGTGAATTTGAGTTTGAGAAATAGTGAGTTTGAAGAACAAGAACAAAAAAATAAAAGAAAGAACATTAAAAGAATTATTTTTGAAGATACAACTTTTTTTAAATATAAAACAAATTTTCATAAAAATAAAAGCTGATTTTGAAATAAAAATGAATTTTTTTAAATAAAAATGATTTTTTTAAATAAAATTGATTTTTTTAAAAGAATCAAAACATTTTTTTTTGATAAAAATTGATTTTAAAAATAAATAAAATAAGTTGAAAATAAATAACAAAAAAAGAATTTAAAATAAACTGAAATTTTTTTAAAATGATTTTTTAAAATATAAATTTTAAAATTTAAAATAAAATTGATATTTTTTAAAACTAATGGCATGTGTTGAAAATCTGATTGTTATTGAAGGGCATTTTGGACTTTTTACGTTTTTGGATGAGAAGTTAACGGAAAAGTAACGTCAGGTACCAAACTGAAAATAAATGTTTGTCAAGGTATTATAATACAAAAAAAAATATGTTAGGATATTATATTGTAAATAAATGTTTGACAGAGTATTAAATTGAAATTTTCTCTTACATTTATACAAAAAGATGAAATAGTAATAGAAATAGAAATAGAAATAGAAATAGCCCCATTTCATACAAAGAATTCAAAGCCAAGAAAGATGAGAACCCCAAAACACCGAGACTTGTTCTTCTTCATCATCTTCATCGTCTCCCTCGACCATTCACAATCCCAACCAAACATCACAGGCTTCACCTGCTCAGCCAACTACTCCTGCCAAACCTACGCCTTGTACCGAGCCCTCTCCCCCGACTTCCTCGACCTCGCCTCCATTGCCGACCTCTTCATGGTCAGCCGCCGCATGATCTCCGCCCCCAGCAACATCTCCTCCCCCTCCTCCGCCCTCGTCCCCGGCCAGCCCCTCTTCGTCCCCCTCTCCTGCGCCTGCCACAACACCATCTCCTACGCCAATCTCACCTACTCCATCGCCAAAGGCGACACCTTTTACCACGTCTCCACCCACAACTTCCAGAACCTCACCACCTACCAGTCCGTCATGCGCGTCAACCCCGCTCTCGAGCCCACCAAGCTCGAGGTCGGAGACACCGTCAATTTCCCCATCTTCTGCAAGTGCCCCGACTCTTCCCTCGAGGTCAATTTCCTCGTCTCCTATGTCTTCCAGCCTTCCGATGATCTCTCCTCCGTCGCTTCCTTGTTCGGAGTGCCGGTGCAGTCTATACTCGATGTCAACGGCGACAACATACAGCCCTTGGACACCATTTTCGTTCCTGTAACTCGGCTTCCGCAGCTGAAGCAGTCTGCTGTTGGCGCGTCTCCTCCTCCCTCTGCGCCTACTGTTACCGTTGTGGACAAGGAGAGGAAAGGGGTTGTTGTTGGATTGGGTATTGGGTTGGGGATTGCTGGGGTTTTGCTGGTTTTGGTGATTGGGATGTGGGTTCGCAGAGAGGCTTCGATGAACAAGAGAGGGCTTCAAGGACTTGGAGGTGAGGAGAAGAGGGGGCAGATGCAGTTAGGTGGGCAGGGGCTCAAGCACTCGGAGGTGAATTTAATGGCGGATGTGTCCGAGTGTTTGGACAAGTACAGGGTGTTCAAGATCGAGGAGCTCAAAGGAGCTACTGATGGGTTCAGAGATAGCTGCTTGATTCAAGGGTCTGTGTACAGAGGGTGTATTGGTGGAGAGGTTTATGCCATCAAAAAGATGAAATGGAACGCTTTTGAGGAGCTCAAGATCTTGCAGAAGGTAACCTGCCTTCTTTCTTTAACATGCTCTCACTACCACTACTTCCCAACTTCTTTTGATCATCAAAGGAAAGGGATATCGTCATTTCCTAACCCAGTTAGAAAGGTTATTTGCACGTCCTAACCGTGCTCCACCTTTTGTGACAAATCCTAACACAAATGTGGTTTTTTGTTACAAAAAGTAACATAAATGTGGTATTTGGTTACAAAAAGTAATATAAATGTGGTACTTTTTTTACAAATCCTATCCTTTTTTCATAATTATTTTACACGTGATTGATACTTTCTGTAAACGTGTACCACCTTTGTGTTAGAATCTGACACAATACTGCTATATTGCTTAAGGTAAGTCTGAGCCCAATCCCTAGTGAAGTTCATCTGTTTAATAATTAGGTGCTTTATAGCTTGCACATTATATTTAGGATGGTTCTCATAACTCATAAGCCTTGGAATAACAGACTAATCCCCTACCGCAACATTGGGTTTATACCACAGAAACCAATAGACAAGAAATATTAGTGCCCATTTAATTATTAAGGTGTTATAGCTTAAGTTACATCAATTTGCGGAAATGAAAAATTGTGTCCTATGTGACTCTTTAATCGCACATCGAAACTGCACATGCTTAAGAGGACAAACAATGGACGGAGATGAAATAGAATTTTGCTATAACTTTGGTAACAAAAGGAATATAAGGAAACGTGGGGTGAAGATTGAAATATTCCAACAGAGATAAGGACACCAGTAGGAGGAGTTCCATTATTTAAATCCCAGATTCTAAAATAACTAAGTTGTTTTTTATTATCAGAGGAATAAATGTATTAAAAAGGCCTACAAACCAAGTTCAAAATGATGGTTAGGTGAAGTGACCTGTCTAAAGATGAGCTTTTATGGTACAAATAATGAGGTATTTTATATATTTAATACCAGGCTTACAAGTTACAACAAATAATTGTTGTCAGTCTGACCTTTTTCATTGGATCATAGTTTTGCTGATCCAAGCAAAGGAATATCTTTATTAGATTATTAACTAATTAAGTCTCTGGTTTTTTGTTAGTCTTCACTTTGGTTTCTTAGTGCTTTTAGGGCATACGTGATGTGGGCCCTTTATTTTCCAAACAGAAAACTAGAACAATTCTAACGTGATATATTAGAAAACAAAAATGAAGGCAGCGGGAAAAAGAATCTTTGATTTGAACATGGAATATACCTTCGTGGTAGTTTTAGCTGAGAACTTATCATGGAAAAGGAAAATCCTTTCAGTTCATGTCTTTTTCCATAAAATTATGCGTCATAATATGCTCTTGTATAGCTCAAGCAGTTTGAGTATGATATGATTTGTTAAGTACACCGTGATACCGATCTCTATGATAGTTTAAGTTCAGAACTTTATAGTGTTCTATTTTTATTTAGTTTCGTTTTCAACGATTAATGATAGATAATTTTCTATAATGAAGGTAAACCATGGCAATTTGGTGAAACTAGAGGGGTTCTGCATCGATCCTGAGGATGGGAATTGCTACCTGATTTACGAATATCTCGAAAATGGTTCTCTTTACTCATTGCTGCATGAAAACAAGGAGAAATTGAGCTGGAAGGCGAGGCTGAGAATAGCCATAGATGTGGCCAATGGTCTCCAATATATCCACGAGCACACAAGGCCACGGGTTGTGCACAAGGACATCAAGAGCAGCAACATTCTCCTAGACGGTACCATGAGGGCCAAAATCGCCAACTTTGGGCTGGCAAAATCTGGTTGCAATGCCATCACAATGCATATTGTGGGGACCCAAGGTTACATTGCACCAGAGTACCTAGCTGATGGGGTGGTGTCCACAAAAATGGATGTGTTCTCCTTCGGGGTGGTGTTGCTTGAGCTTATCTCGGGGAAGGAAGCCATTGACGAAGAGGGGGATGTGCTGTGGGTGAAAGCAAAAGGGGTGTTGGAGGAGCAGAAGATGACCAAGTGGATGGACAGAGTGTTTTCTCAAGGGTCGTGCTCGTTGGAGAGTGTGATGAATGTTATGACTGTTGCTGTCGCATGCTTGAACAGAGATCCCTCAAAGAGACCAAGTATGGTGGATATTGTGTATGCATTATGCAAGAGTGATGATCTCTTCTTTGACATCTCTGAAGATGGCTTATCTGCTCCCTTGATATTGGCAAGGTGAGTTCGATTAAATATTGGGCTGAAAGAACGTGAATGAGAGTAATTTTTGCATGTGTATGTACATGAAGCACGCTATTCAACTATGAACTGGGGAATTTCATACATGGTTAGCATGAGTCAAAGGATAATGATGGGAGATCTTCTTAGTAAAAGCATCATAGCAAAAGAAATCAGAGAAAGTTCTTGTATGTAAGCTATGCTTTTGTTGATGTCAACTGTTGCTTAAATAAAATTTCCAACAGTCATATTCAGCTTGGGCTTGTCAGTTGACTGACAGCAGGAGTATGCTGAGTTATACATTTTTTTTTTCAAGAACGGCAGTAAAATTGTTTTTTCTTTTTTGTGGAGAACGACGATAGATGGGATTGGCTAAGATTTTATTTTGTTGTAAATTATGCAGAGGACACCGGCTAAAGAACTTGACATTTTCATTTGTATAAGAAAAAGGGATAATTGTCAAAACATGCGCTAATGTTTCGTCCACAAACGAAATAGTGCACAATGTTTTGTCCACGTCGTCTGGCTATCCTTATGAATCGTCCACGCACTTCTGTTAGAAAATTGTAACAGCAGAACCTGAATTGACAATTTTACCCTTTTGGTTTGAAATTTAAAAATAAGAATGAGTTAAAAGACTGATATACCCTCAATTTTGCCCTTTTGGTTTGAAATTAAAAAATAAGAATGAGTTAAAAGACTGATATACCCTCAATTTTGTCCTTTTGGTTTGAAATTAAAAAATAAATAAAAATCAGAGTTTTTTTTTGAAAAAAATACAAAAAATCAGTTTTTTTTTAAATTCGATTAATATTTTTATTATATATTTTTTTTATTTTTCTTTTTTCTACCCAAATATAATTAAATAAAAATACTGATTTTTTAGTATTTTAAAAAAACTGATTTTTATGTATTTTTTAAATTAAAATCTGAATTTTTGAAAATAAAAATACTTTTTATAAAGTAAAACTGAATTTATAAAAAAAATTGATTTCTATTTATTTTTTTAAATTAAAATCTGAATTTTTAAAAATAAAAATAATTTTTATAAATAAAAACTGAATTTATATAAAAAAATTATTTTATTTGTCTATTTATTTTTTTTTTAATTTTTTTTATTGGAAAGGGTAGAATGGTAATGTCTTATGCAATAGTCAAAAGGAAAAGTCAAAAGATTCATGATAAGGGTAAAATGGTCAATTTAGTTATACTTTAACTGCACACGTATAACAGAAATGGAATATTCCATTAAATTTTCTAACAAAAGTGCGTGGACAATTCATAAGGGTAGCCAGACGACGTGGACAAAACATTGTGCACTATTTCATTTATGGACGAAATATTAGTGCATGTTTTGACAATTATCCTTAAGAAAAACATACCATAGAGTGAAATCCAAGAATAAGTATACTATATAATGAAATGATAAATATTTACAGCTATAATTAAGCTCATGTATATATTATAATTACAAGAGGAGTTGGGAGGCCTATTTTTAGGTCATGATGTTTTTTTTCGAGGAAATAATGTCACATTTTACATATGGATGAGAAGATTAAAGTATATCTGATGAACACACATGTCAAACAATAACATTACGTTACAGACTTCATATCGAAAAATTATATATCAAACAAACAGTGCAACAAGTATACACCTATCTAAGGTCGAATTCAAGACCTTTTATATGAAAGGTTAAGTCTTCGCCACTGAGGTTATGATGTTTCTTTGAATAAAAGGTGCACTGTTTATTAATAATGGAAAAGTTATTACAACGTTTGGGGTCCAGAAGGTCCCCTAACAAAAAACTCTGAGACAGGTTGATCGTGTAAGACGGTATATGAAAAGTCATATAGGCGAACATTAAACTACGAAACTGAAGAACACTTCTCAAAGTGGTGCCTAAACGCTGGTTGATCCCATGAAGAAGACTCTTTTCATCGTGTGGAGTGCGACAGAACCTGAACACATCAGTAACACGGGGAGGATAGGCTTTAGCCAAGGACCCCTCCCTAGGTCGGTCTTTGAAGCCACGAATGTCTAACATTCCTTCTGACAGGGATGTTTTCCAATCCTCGCATAGTCTTCACGAAGCTCCCCAATAGTGTCCCTCTTCAGACCCAACATCACAAATGGGACAGGCAACGTCCCAGATGGGACAAACAACCTCCCATATGGGCTAGGACACCTCACAAATGGGTCAGGCCCAGAACATCCTCCTATAGACGTCATATTGGGTAGCTAACGTTGCTCTACCCCTACCCGAGGGTCAGGTAGGGTATCCGCGGTTACAATTTGCCCCCTTCCTCGAGACACCACGGTCTTAGGTAGGGTATATGAGGTCAAAGGCTCGAAACCAGGGGGATGTAGTGGCGTTTTCCCTCAGTCCGTAGCATAAGATTTCTCAATCTAATCTGGTTTGAACTTTATAAGGGAGTCATCAAATTGTTGTATCCCCAGTAATTCCAGCTCACAATCGTGGACCACATGGGCGATCCGACCACAATCAAAGCAAAAAGTGGGGAGCCGATCAAAGGTCAATGTGACCTGAGTCGGCTCCTAAAATTCCCGGAACCTCGTGATCATGGACCGGCGAAAGGGTCGGTGAAGATCCATCCAAAATTTGACCCTGACAGTCCTACCCCAACATAGGCCCTACTGATCACAGGGCACATGTACACATTTCCCTAGCGTGGCTCCAATAAACTCCACAATATCCTTCTAACGAACCAAAGGCGGGAGACCCCGTACATACACCCACAATTGGATCTGATCCAACTTGAGAAGGTCTCTGGCCATCAGGTCTAGAATCTCCCCTAGTAGTAATAGGTAACCAACCATTGAAGCACTAGGGTTCGTTGTTCCGAACCCAGGCCCTAGCCTCTTGATAATTGAAGTATAAGTATCGGGTTCCATGTCTTTCACCACTAACCTTAACGCAGACCGTCCCCATGCTCGCATGATAACCTTGAACATGAAATCCTTGCGGGGTGGTTTTGGGGACAGTAGACAACCCACCATACCGTATTTTTAATGAGCGATGACGGTGGGATCCGTTGGGGTGTAGGGTACCATGATCTCCATTGCCTCTTCCTCATCAAGGGAGAAAGCCGAGAAGCCAACCTAGAGATTCACCATAGATGGTCCAAGGTTTCTAGGAGGGCCATCTACCCTAGACGTTGTCGAGCACATGGAACCAGGACCTTCAGAGGTAGGTGACGCAACAAAGTGAAGCAAGTCAGTCATAGGAGTCATCGATCCCACGAAAACAAGTCCTTCTGTGGTCAATGGCACAATGAGATGAGGCAGGGAAGCTGAGATAGCCTTAGGAGGACGACCTCACTTAGGTCTGATCTGGACGGAGTTTGCCGAGTTCCTTCTTGGAGAGAAGACTATCGAGGTTAAGGACACCATGGACTAATGATCGGGTGAGGGAAGCATTGGTGGCAGTGCATTGATCGGTGAAAGAGGGCGTGGGAGCATTATTAAAGCCACTGAGAGGACCACAGTGCATAGGGAGGGAAGGGTGCGGCGAGCTCCATTGACAGGGAGGTCGACGGCGTGATAGTCGAAGTCACATGGGTCATGATGTTAGTGATATACTCTATGACAATTTCGATTCTATGTGATAATTTTAGGCTTTATTCATACGAAATCCTACCATTTGACTCATTGAAAAATGCCAATCAGTAAGGATGATTACATTTTTATTCAAAAGGATATTATTCTATTTATCAACTAATTGAAATTATTCAATTGCAAAAATAAAACATCTCAAAATTTACACATTTTAACCCATTTGTTTATCGACCAAGTTGTGACATATTATTACTCATACTTGATTAACTAAATAACAACATAAAGTTAAGGTTTGGGGAGGATAGCTTAGGATTTAGGGTTTGGGAGAGAGATAGTTTAGGCATTTCTAGAAAGTAACGAAAATTTTTGGTTAACTTTTTTGGATTTTCCATCCAAATTAACCGAAATCGTTGTTTTATGATAATAAATGAACACTATAAGTTCGCTTTTGATTAAAAAAGAATAAGAACATCACATTTGTGCTAAAAAGGGTCGTTCAAGAACATAAAATTGGAATTTCCCCAATTTCTATATTTGACTCAGACTCCATCCATCTCTTCTATATGTAATTCTCAGTCTATTTGTTAATTTAATTCTAACCAATTGTATGCATCAAGATTCAAACCCATTATCTTATTCACATAGAAGTGGGCTCATTGTCAGTATATAAATGCCTAATTATATGTAGTTTTGATTTTTGACCAACTTATGGCGAAGGATGCACTCGACGAATAGTTTTAAGCCGTTTTGACCTTGGAAAGTGAGAGAAGTTTGGTCACTTTCTTGACGTGGTGAGCTTGTTGAGCTGCTTAATCATGACATGTCGAGCTGCTTACATGGGGAGCTGCCTACTTACCAAAGATGTGGAGCTGTTCACGGGGCAGCTAAGGAGTGATGTGGAGAGCTACTTAAGTGTGCTAGACATTGACCAAACACATGGAGACTTGATCTTAGCACAAGTAGCTTGATCCTTGTATGGCTAAGCAGTTGGTGTCAATCATGCATTAGTTGGTGGCAAGAAACACCTTACAAAGAGGTGAAGCATAAAGGTGACCAATGCATGCATAAGGGGGAGTTGTCACGATCTCATTCATTCCTTAACCGTGAAGAAAGTTCCAAGCTTGTATAAATAGTTTGCCATGTACATGATTCAAGTAGGTTAGACTCTTTGTATACTTTCTCACACTTAGGAATATATTAGTCTATTTCATGCAATCCTTGTCTCTTGAAGTGTTGTGCTTGTGATTATTGATTGCTCTTGAACCTCCCTTGTAATCTTGGGAAAACTAGGCCGACTTGGCTCAAATTTGAAAAGGTTGGAAAAGTCCAAGTACCAGTTGACCGAAGAATTAGCTTGAGAATCTTTCAGTTCATCACTAGTGATATCAGAGCTGGTCGGGAATCCAACAATAAAGAGCCAAGATGTCGAGCTAAGAGATTGAAGGCTGAGGGTGTGAAGATGATGCTCTACCTTCAATGGGGAGGAAAACTCGTAGCGAGTTGAGAGAACGGCTTATGGTGGCCGAGACAGAAGTGGCTAGACCCTCTCTGAGGTACGATGAATTAATTCAACGCATTGAAACTTTTGACAAGTCTATGACTGAAATGAATATGGAGTTGATAGGCACTCAGGTGTGTATTACCAAGCTCGAGCGTTTCAAAAACACTATGGTTGCCCAAGGTGATGTGTGGGTAGAGCTCCGAAACTTGGACATGAGAGTGATGAGTTGCATAGAAAGAGTATATGATGAACTGAGAGGAAACATTGATGATATATAAACAGAAACCCACCTCCCGAGGAACGCATATGGTGGGCGTTCTAGTCCTGCGAATAGGCGAGATAATCTCCCACATGTATAATTCCCAAGACCTAAGTTTTATTTGGGACGAAGGAATGCTCAGGAAATTAATCACTCTCTATGGAAACTAGATCTCTATTTGGAGTCATTGAACCTCACCGATGAAAGAGTAAAGCTCTAGACATCGACTTCCTATCTTAAGGACATCATTGCAACGTGATAGAGAAGAAATCACGACGAAATTCAAGAAGGTACTTGTAATATTACTACTTAGGGATGCTTTTAAAGCTACACTTTAAAATCGGTTATATCCTACGAATGCTTGGAAATGTACGGAAGAGTTGAAGCATACTACTTCTATATCTGAGTATGTCAAAGAGTTCTAGTCACTCATGATTCAAGTGAAGGACATATGTGAAACTGATTAGCTGATGGAGGGACTGGAGCCATGGGCTCAGGCTGAGCTCACGAGGTAGAATATGGAGGGCATCTAGACGGCCTTAGATGTGGCATAGAAGCTGAAGGATCACAATTTCGTCTAAAGGGTTATTCATCTAACAAATTGAAGATTCGACATCCCCATAACTATGGGGCAAGGACCGGAGGCTTTAGAGCCAATACGTATCGAGGAAGAGGTGGGGGCTGTATGGAGAAGGTTTGGAGGAGGCCAAGACAATCAGCTAAGGCCAAATCCTCAACAAGGAGAAGACAACCAAAACCGAGGGAATTTCTTCATTTGCAATTATCCCCATTGCGCGAGAGAGTGTCCTCAGTTGACAAGGATGAATGGTTTAGGTCAAGAAAAAGGCCAAGAAGAAAAGTAGTCACAACCAACGAGCATAGGCAGCTTGCAACTCAATGCCTTGAATATGCATTGGGCTTGGGGAGCCGAGAAAATTGTAAGGCATATTGAGGCCAAAGACAAAACCTTGATGTATGTAGAAGGTGTTGTATCTCACTATTTTGCGAAAAGAATGAGGCATATCGCCTTAGTTTAAAGTCACAAGGATCTGAAACATCCTTAAAGATGGTTAATTCCCCTAATTTTCTTGTTGAATGAATCATTGTGAAGAGCAACTTGGTCTCTTGGTTGACGTGACGAGTTGGTTGAGCTGTTTGGTGACTTGGTAAAGTGCTTACATGGGGAGATACCTGCTTACCAAAGATGTGGAGCTGCTCACGAGGCAAACAAAGAGTGATGTGGAGAGCTACTTAAGTATACTAGACATCAGCCAAACACATGAAGATTTTATCTTGGCACAAGTAGTTTGATCCCTACATGGCTAAGGAGGCGGTGTTAATCATGCGTTAGTTGGTGGCAAGAAACACCTCAAAAAGAGGTGAAGCAAAAATGTGACCAATGCGTGCACAAGAAGGAGTTGTCACAATCTCATTTATTCCTTAACCATGAAAAAAGTTCTAGGCTTGTACAAATAGTTTTCCTTGTACATGGTTCTAGTAGGTTAGACTCTTTGTATACTTTCTCATACTTGGGAATATGCTAGTCTATTTCATGCGATCCTTGTCTCTTGAAGATTTGTGCTTGTGAATCTTGATTGCTCTTGAACCTCCCTTGGGATCTAGGGAAACTACATTGACTTGGGACATATTTAACAAGGTTGGCCAAGTCCAAGTGCCGGATGATAGAAGAATTAGCTTGGGAAGCTTTCAGGTCATCACATCATTCCAAAATGGTCTTTTTGACATGCCTAAATCAACGATGTGAAATCCGATTCCACAATTTGTCACCTGAATTACACAATCAAGGATTCATAATATATTCATTTAAAAAGTATTTTGACTTCATTCTAAATATTGTAGCAAATTTTTTAGTTCTTGTTACATGAAACAAACATAGAAGTAAAATAGAAAAGCCTAGTAAAGAGAACATTTTATAATTGAATTAATGAGTAATTGAAGAGACTCATGAACTCACGTAACTATGTTTGATAAACATAGTGTTGAACGCGTCGTCACGCGCCCCTAAATCTGAGATATCCCTAGCCTCGTCATAGTCTTGGATTCGTTGTTCTCGGCTAGAAATGGACGGAGAATCGGGTTTGGGTGATGGGAGGCCTACGATTTGTCAGGGGGTGAAGATGGTCTGGTCGACTGTGTCGTCTACGGATCAGGTCATGGTGGCAAGTGAGATCGTGAAGCTGGCTATTGACCTTGTCGAGGAAGGATCCAGTTGTAGAAACCAGAAGAAGGATGCTTCGTTTATGGGAGGTTTCCCTCGGATGGGTAGAGTTACTACTCCGAGTACCCTCTCCGATCGCAAGGTATTCATTTACAATCTCTTGAAGGGAACGACAATTGAAGGTTTGAATGATATCTTTAGCACATTGGTTGAAGTTACCCACGCCCACATTCCAGTGAATCCAAATAGGAGGTAAATTATTTGGATTTGTATGCTTTCAGATTGGGTCTGATCTTGAACAAGTGGTGAGAAGAATCAACGGTTCTATTCTGGGATCTCACAAGCTTTTTGTCGCCCAAGCATGGGGAAAAAGGCCTGTTATGGACTTATAACAACAAATCAACAAGATAAGGGAAGAACGTGCTCGGGGGACAATATGAAGGATGTCACGCCCCAAATTCGGTAGAACCGAACCCGGAACGTGAACGGTGAAACAATAAAACAATTTTCAAACCCTTTTAAGTAAACCGCTTAAAATCACCATTTAGTTAATCAAAATAATATTTTACAACTTAAAAGTACGTCCAAAACAAGCGGACAAAATAAACATGTACGTTGCTAGACTCCTGAAAAGAAACCCGGACTCCCGCTCCCAGCTCTTCAAGCTTCGAGAGTTCCCCTAGTCTGTCTCGCGACCAGTACCTGTAGGAAAAGCAGCTAAGGGTGAGCGTTCGCTCACCACCACGGATACCACACTGACTACGACATACTAGCAGAAAATGCCGGAAACACCAACAACAAACCAAACACCGGGGACTACTATCCCCAAACTCAAGTAACCCGACTGTCACACGAAAACTGTTACTTTCCCCAACCAACTCAAACCCGGACACGTAATGTAGAACCGACACAACGGTTACGACCTCAACCCAAAACGCGAATAATAACCACGAAACACCCAAGATCACACAGGATCGCACACGGCAAACAAGATCACAAAGGATCGCACTCCCGTTGCTCAGTACCGGTTGCTAACCGGCTGGGCTTGAGCCTGCCCCACGCAACTTCCCCCGAACGCAGTCGGGCCAGGCGGTCGACCTGTTAGCGATATATACCGCAATACTTTTCCGATAGCTAGTCGGAAGGGGAGCTGCCCTTCATCGCCGAAGAAATGCACAACTTTACCGATGGTTAGTCGGAAGGTTAGCCAACCCCCACACGTGCGATCACAGAACCCCTTTATTGTCAGGCGGGCCCCCAACCTCGTCGTAGAAGAATGCACAACTTTACCGATGGTTAGTCGGAAGGCTAGCCAACCCCCACGCGCGCGACCATTGGACCCCTTTATTGTCAGGCGGGCCCCCAACCTCAGGCAATCATAATCAACACCCCAAAGGCACTCATGGCCACCCACGACACACCAACAGTAATACACGGGTCAACACCCCAAAGGCCCACATGGCCACCCACGACACACCAACAGTAATACACGGGTCAACACCCCAAAGGCACACATGGCCACCCACGACAAACCAACAGTAATACACGGGTCAACACCCCAAAGGCACTCATGGCCACCCACGACACACCAACAGTAATACACGGGTCAACACCCCAAAGGCACACATGGCCACCCATGACACACCAACAATAATACACAGGTTCAACACCCCAAAGGCACACATGGCCACCCACGACACACCAACAGTAATACACGGGGGTTCAACACCCCAAAGGCACACCTGACCACCCAAGACACGCAACGGTAAAATACGAATTCAACTCCCCACGGGCACTCATGGCCACCCACAATCACAAACAATTCAATCAACCTCCGGGCACAACAAAATGCCACCAGTATTTCTATTTGTTCGATAAGCTCACTTATCCTACGACACTACTAAGTGTCACATGCCTTTCTATTGTTCGATACGTTCACGTATCATACGACACCACCAGGTGTCACCTGCATTTCTAGTGTTCGATAAACTTACTTATCCTACGACACCAACAGTGTCACATGCATTTCTACTGTTCGACAGGTTCACTCAACCTACGACACCACCAAGTGTCACATGCAATTTTATTGTTCGACAGGTTCACTTATCCTACGACACCAACCGTGTCACATGCATTTCTACTGTTCGACAGGTTCACTCAACCTACGACACCACCAAGTGTCACATGCAATTTTATTGTTCGACAGGTTCACTTATCCTACGACACCAACCGTGTCACATGCATTTCTACTGTTAACTTTCCCTAGTCAGGGCCGAGATCCGGCTACTTTTCCCTACCTCGTAACGCTTCCACAAAAGTCCTCGCCCAAGCTTCGGCGTGCTCGCGATCACTCACCTAGCTTTCCCTTTCCGCGGTCCTCGGCACGATCTAACAAGATCACAATTAAAGCACTTTTTAAGTTCACAGGCAAAACTGAAATTAAAGAATTAGACGCCCAAACGCAACCCCGGTAATGTCGATCACTCCCAAACTTCCCAATTACTTGACATTGTCAACAACGGGCCCGATTCGCCCGGCTCGGCGAATCTGCCCGGGATTGGAAAACGCCCTTACGGGGCTCCGAAAATTTCCGTTTTCGTTTCTACGCTCTTAGAATAATTCAAGGGTTCCAATGCAATCGACAGAATCAATTTCCGACTTCCGAGTAATTTAATTCGCGTTTAAAGTTTCTAAACACGTCATTTCCAACTTCTACAATTTAATTCCAAATTCGTTCCGAGTGTGAATTAACGACTTGGGGTTCGTCCAAAACCACCCGAACACGAAAACCCGAGACCCGAACACGTGGGCCCCACCCGGCCATTAAGACCCGTGGGTGGCTGGATCGGTTTTGGACCGGTTCACCACCATGGTGGCCGGTCCTAGCTCCGGCCAGCCACCACCCAGCTCCGGCCAGCCACCACCCACGGTGGCCGGAGCTCCCCGAGCCTCCGGTCACCGGAAAACGATCCTTTTCGCTCCAAAACATTCCCAACGGACTCTACACCTCGACTCATCCATATTTAACCCGTTTAAACACAAACCCTAACTTTTAAACGTACCAAAACGAAAATCAAATAGGTTGTCACCGTAGGGAATGATGACGGGAGCTCGATTCTTCAATCGTTGAGACGATCCGTCGGTTGGATCGTCGGGAAAACCCTAAACCCTAACACTTTCTTCTTCCTTTTCCTTTTTCTTCTCTCCTTCTTCTCTCTTCTTTCTCTCTCCTTTTCTCTCTTTTTTCTCTTTTTTTTGAATGTGGCCGACCACCCCCCTATGGTCTTCCTTTTGTTTTGTTAAAAGTTACCTAACACCACCACTTGTGTGACAAGTGGCAAGTGGGTCCCACCTCATTAGAAAATATCTTTGTAGATATTTTTCTGTCAGATTCGCGAAATTCGGCCGTCTCGGGCCCCGAACGGGCCCATTTTCCAAGAAATTACGAAACTTCACGGGCTACAAGGAAACGGCTCAACTAAGACCGCTGTAACGACGACTAAGCTTTTTGGATCCAAAACGGGCCTCGAACGGACCAAAACGTCGCTCGGTTGACTTTTCCAGCAAAAAGTCAACCTTTCCCAAATTGGTCAGAAAGTTGCCCTGAGTCCCCCAGAACTCACTTTGACCGATATCGGGGTCAACTTAAGTCCGGTATGACCCTCGGGGTCAAATTTAGGTTCATTTAAGTGTCTGTCCCAAAATTTTAAATTTTCCTGTTTTTCGCCGATTTGACTGGCGTTGACCGGGAGTGGTTCTTACAATAGGAAGTCATTGGTCTTGCAGGTGAACGATGTTCTGGCATCGGCGATCGTTGAGGGCTGGTTGGGGGTGCTTCGAGAGAACGTTTCACCAGTTGATTTGCAGGCTGAATTTGTTAGACATGGAGAAACACATTTTCATATTTCGGCTTTGGGAAGCAGAGTAATCTTGGTCCTCTATTTGGATAAATCGGTTGAGGAGCGAATGATCCTCACGAGATGGACTTGGGTCTCGCAATGGATCGTCATGGGACTGATAAGGAGGCTTTTCTCCGGAATGGAGGTGTGTTTATTGGGTCAAGTTTACTAGGGTCCCTTTTCATGGGTGGAATCGTGCGAATTTGGAGACCTTGGCTGTTAGTCTGGGTACGAATGTCATGGTTCACCCAAATCCGCTACATGAGCAGAGTTTTGTGTGAGTCCGTGGTACTGATTGACATGGTGCCCTATGTACGAATGCAGACTTTGGAGGTGGAATTGGGTGGTGAGGCTTTCTCGGTACTACCCTCGGTTGTTGATGTTGCATCTACGATAGGCTTTTATGTTGAAGGATGGTCAAGGTAGGGCAAGGATGGTGAGGCGAGTGGGAGTGGGACATAAGAAGTAGATTCTGACGAGTCTGACAAGGACAATAATATTGACCCGAATCCTAACTCCAATCTCAAGGGGTCTCAACCTTTCTCTTCTTGTCCAATTGGTGGAGGAAAGTTAAGTTCGACTGATGTTGATGCTGTGCCGGTGACTCTATCCCCGCTGGTAATGTGTCTAGAAAAATCACCTCCTCCAACGATGGTATTAAGAGACTACGAGAAGACTGTTTCGCGAAGCACAATTCCAAGTAGTCAATCCCAAGTTAATGAGTTTGAGAGTGTGACACCTCCTCACTCGCTTAAGGGGGAGTAGGGGGGGTTTAGTTCAGATTCATACAGATATGGTTGTGCCGGACACAAAGTCCCCGCTGGTGACCTGCAACTCAGAAAGGACGGTGTCGAGCAATTTCCTTTTCCGTAAGAAGAAGCGCGGTAACTCGGGCTCTTTGACGGATCGAGAGCTGGCGGATGATGCTTACAAGCCAGGGTCCGATAGATATTTGAAAAAACAATAGGTAGCTGCCAAGGCTTGGGCTTACTGCAACAAACTGGGCTCCAAATCCAAGACTGCTGTTGACCAGTTCAGAAAAGGAACTCGATAAGTTATATGCAAAACTACGTCCCTCAGATCTGGGTGGTCATCTTTCTGACTCGGAAACCATTTCAGCCATTCCACGTCTGATCGAGGAGGTGCCCTACCAAGGATGTTAATGCCCTCCTTCGTCCTAATAGGCGTTTGATGAGGTCGACGTTCCTTTGATGAGGAATGGTGGCGGGGGTGAATTCCCTTTGAGTTGGGAAGGCGCGTGTTATGATTTTTTTCGGTTACATCTGTGGCTTTGGAGCAAGTTCTGTTAAGGAGTTGCAAGAGCTTCACTAGTTCCAAGTCGTAATGTTCTGTCCTATGGTTTGTTGTTTTTTTTTCAATTTCAGTACTGTTTTAATTTTGTAGTTCTTGATAATAATTTGTCCCGGTACAGAATGTCTATGTCTTATTTCGAGATTAAGGCTTTATAAAACTTCACTGATAAAACAAAAGTGGCTTGAACTTATAAATATGTTGAATAAATAAATATGTATTACTAATAACATTTAGTTTATTATTTGTCATGATTACATACTAGTTGTATATAGTATGTTGAAGTATTTTATCCTGAAATTAAGATTTAAAGAACTAATTTAACCGTTGTAGAAACTCGAGAACTTGTTTTCTAAGTGAGAGAACCCGGATCATCATTTCAATTATCAAATGAGTGCTTTAAGAAGAAGGCGTATTTAAAGTTCAACCCGGAAAAAGAACTCCACTTATTAAATATGTGTAATAGTCATCTATTTCAGTATCGTTAATATTTACTAATTATTGATAACATATCGTGATATATATTTTTGGATCCGTCCCTACCTACAACATATCAACCAAAATGAAAAGTTGACTAAAAACACACGTCAGATCTAAAATTTAATTCTTCATTCATAAACCAAAACAAAAAGAGGTATTAGTATTTTCTTTTTTGACAAAAAATATAGTTGGGATAAAAAAAAAGAAGCTTATGATTTTTTTTGATCAGCAAAGCAAATATAAATTAAACCTCTCTCAAGGAGGAAGAGGAGTACATCGAAGAGAGTCTAGCTAAGACTCTCCAACAAAAAATGACCACAACAACAGCTACAACCTTGGTAGCTATGAATGGGTACGTAGATCCTGAAGATGAATGGGTACGCATACCTTTAAGATGAATGGGTACGCAGACCCTGAAATAAATGGGTACGCAGACCCTGAAATGAATGGATACGCAGACCCTGAATTGTAAGGGTACACATACCCTGAAGTGTAAGGGTAGCAAAAAGGACAATGAAGGTCTAAGAAACCAAATTTTACAACTATGAAGCACAATAAAAGAGAAAGAGAAGGCCTTAACACCCAGATTTTTCAACCATGAAGCGCTCAAAAAAGACAAAGGTCTTCAACCCTGATTTGCCAACCATTAAGCACAAGAGATACATCAGGCAAGTAGACGAGCCACCAGAAGTAGGAAGAACCGCTCCGCGACGATCCACACCCGGGAGGATGAAGAAGCGTGTCCCACGACCAGAGCCGGAACTAGAAACTTCCAACGAACCGAATGACGGACCACCGTCGAGTCCGTAAGGGACGGATCAGACAATGGAGTTCATACTCAGCCCTCCAAAACCTAAATTGGACTACACCGAGTAGGGGCAAAGAGGAGGACCGGTATTTCTACCGAGTACGAGCTCAAACTCCTGAGCAAACCGCAGCAAGTCAAATCTCCCAGTATTCCAAAGCTGGAACTCGAGCTGAGCGTTCCGAAACCAAGAACGGTTACTTCTCACCGGTGAAAACCAAACGAGAACCCTAGGGGGAAGACCTGTAATGATACCGAGCCCGAGCCTACCAAAAGCCGAACATAACTGATGCCACAACTAGCAAAGAAGCGCAACATCACACTAAGGCCCCACCAGGTCGAATCAAAATGACACCAGCGAGGAGCCAAAACCCGTCAAAAGCCCAGGAAGACCACACCCCCAAGATACGCATTCCAGAGCTAAACCACGGTCTCAACCCGCGGCCCAAACAACGAACCAAGCAAAAAACCCACGAAATCGGGTCTGCCAAAAACCGACCGGAGACGACCCGACCCGACCCAGAAAATGAAGCGGTTCGGTCTGACCCGCCCCAAGAATCGGACCCGCCCCACAAGTACCCGGCCCGCAACTGCTTCTGGCCCACAACCCGGCCCGGCCTACAACCGCACCCGGCCCACAGTCACGGCCCACATCAGCATCTGACCCACACCAAACCCTACCCGGCCCAATCCAAATGCAACTACGTACCTGGCCTGCCGCAAGAGCGCAGCGTAGCAGTCACAACCAAAACCTGACGTCGACGACTGAGTTCCCGACGCCGGCGAGCCCAACAAGCACCCGGAGATGCAAGCCATGAGCTCCGAGAACCCCATCTTCCTTCCAGTGATGGTCACCAGATCCGAGTTGAACCAGCTACGCCGCCCCTGTCAGTCGAGAAACACGGCCCGACCAAGCACACATCGCAGGTTTCGAGCATCGGCGAACCCATGTCCATCACGATTCGCACCTGAAGCAGCCTACCCGAGCCACACCAGGTCACCGCCGCCTCAGACCAAAGAGCCCGAGTCGAGCCCGGCGAGGAACTAGCAGATCCGGCGCGGGATGGACTGGATCTGCCAAACTCCGGCGAGAGCTCCACACTGAACGACGAGAAGCAGACGACTCAGCCCCGGAAGTCGATGAGCAACGTGAAGGCCGACAGAGTAAGGAGCCGGTTTAGCACCAAAAGACGAGAAAAACAGAGGAGAGGGAGGGGGAACGAAAACAGGGGAAGAAAAGGAAAGAAGAAGGGGAAGGAAAAGGAGGAGAAGACCTTCACCGGCAACAACCACGGCCAAGGCCGTGGCCGTCACCAGCGAGGCACAGAGAGGCGGCGGGAAAGAGACTTTAGGGTTGGGGAAGAAAAGCTAGAGAAAGAACTCTTCCTCAAACTCGATTATAAGCTTATGATTTTTACTAACGGTTCTTCAAGACCTGAACAACAGTTCACAAAAGCAAGGACAATTTTATTGTTTAAGCCAGAATGAACACAAAAAGTGTTACCAAGATTAGCATCAGGGGTATAATTGAGATTACAATTAGTGAAGAACTTTTTTTAAATTACAAGTGGTCGTTAAATGACAATGTTTTCAAATATTTATTTTAGAAAGGCGTGGATAATAATATTATAATGTGTGTGATCTGACCGGGAATAGAAAAGTAGTGGAAATTATGTAGAGTCCTAGGACAGTATGATCTGAGATCACCCTTTTGTCTCCAACATCACCATTTCATTTCCCTAGTTGCCGATTTCCAAAAATTAGAGATGCTTCTGAGTCCCCAGTTGCAGAGCTCCCGGCCATGGCCTCCGAGGCTCCTCCACCTCTCTTCTTCTCTCTCGCGACCGTAAATTCTTCACATTCAACTCCTTTTTTCTTTTCTGGGTTTTTTCTTCAACCACTGCATTATGTTATTGTCACTTTCCTAAACTCTTTCCATGCTTAATCATTGCATATATGTATCACTGTATCTACTAATTAGTAACTGCCTTACTTGCATCCTTACATATATATATGTATGTGTAGTGACAAATTTGGGTTTACAATCAGAAATGGGTTGGGGATTTGGACAGTTATATGAACTTTTTTTTTGTTGAAGTTGAACCTACATTGGAAAAATATAAGAATAATAAGCTAGATTAGAGCCACACCCAACTAATAAGGTTGACTTTTTAGCTGTGAAAGCCCGACCCGATATAAGTGGCCAGTTAATTTTTTTTTTTTTTACATTATTTGCAGCAGAATGAAGTGGAGCATGCAATGGTTATTAATTAGCTCACATTATCTTACTATAAAGAGTTGTGCTAATTTTTAAATTGAATTCGTATTTTAATCTGAACTCGGAATAGACATATTTGATTCCTCTGGAGCATTCTCTGTTGGAATCTGAAATAGACCATTTTTCTTCACCTGCATTCTATTTTCATTAATTAGCAGGCTTTTGTTTTCATATAGTTGCTGACTATGATAGTGTGAACCTTTTGTAGTCAGTGTTATTACGTAAAAAAAACTTGTTTGGCAAGCAACAAAATAAAAAAAGAAGGTATGAATGTATTCGAACACTCATTGTTCGACAAGTTTAAGCTAGTAGATAAATTTGTCAACATTGCATATCAACTTCACAAGGTGAAACTGAAATTATTTTTATTTATTTGATTTATCAGGAACATGTTTCATTTCTATGAGATTTTCAAAAACCGGAAAACAAGGGTTTCCAAAAATTTCAAGTTTCTGGTGTGGAAAAACCGTACAACTACACATGTTTTCCATTATTCGGAAAACAAATTCCCGCAACTAAATGCACCCTAAATGTGTCTAGGTATTTTATCTTTTGTAACGGTTGTTTCTCTAGTTACACATGAAGCAAAGATGGCTAAGTTTTGTATGTCTAGTGCTTTCATCTGACTTTATAGTAGATGCTTTTCAGGAAACCAATGTCATGCAATCTTAGGTGGATCAAGTCTTCAACATTACATGTGCCAAACTTTCTTGTACACAAAGAGGGTGAGTTATAATCAATCTGATTGAAAAAGGAGAAATCAAAGAAGGGCTACGTCATGGGTTTTGTGTAGCGCCTAGCATTGATACCTGCTTTCCACCATAAAAGTTCAAGTTTACAACTATTTAAAAAAGTAATAACAAGTTTCCTACTTTCCCAAATCAAATGTCCTAAAATAAGGGTTCACTTTCCTTTTAAGGAAGTGACCAGTAATATCCTTGTATGATTAAGTTGCTACCACGTAAATGCCATATCAATTGGGAGCATATAAAGATATAGTGGAAAAAGACAATGAGTATATGTCTTTGATTGCCTTATTTGGGATCTCATCTTTTTACATTGATGATCAACTTTTTTGTAAATTTATCTTGGGTTTCATGATTCGACCCATGAACTCAGCATGATAAAGATTTCTAGATCTAAGTTTGCATTCGAAATTGCTAAATATGTTTTGCTAGTGTTCAATAAGGGGATAATGTATGGATGGGGAAACGTAGGGAATTCTACTTAGGCATTGCTCTCTAAGACACTCGTAGTTCTTATTTTGGATTTGTTACTTGTGGTTAGCATCTTAATAAGACAATTTCTCTTCTCATCCATCGTGAGGGATGATGGATTTTAAGAAAAATCACCAAAACTCATAGACGGGCAGAAGCTGTCTGGACTGGCTTGCAGATGCGTGACTAGTGGCTGATGAACAGTACCCGTTAAGATTCAAGAAGTGATGAAATTTGATGACTTGAAATAATGGTTGCTTTCTAGTATTCTCAATTATCGCTGCCCTGCTGACTTGTCAGACAAACAACCACAAATTGTATAAAGCCTAACCAAGGATAAACTAGGCTTTGATACCATGTTGAATTCCAAAAATATGAAATAATATTGATTGATTCCTGACTCTGAATTGATTATGAATTACAACTATATTCCCTTTTGTACAGGGAATGGACCTCTACTAAACAGGAAACGATCTAGGAAAGAAAAATGGTCTAGTAAGTAACAAGTAACAAACTAGTAATAGGAAACAGACTCATAATAGAAAATAGGGTTAATCGCTAAACACTACCTTATGAATTGCTATGTGCGAAAAACTACCTTATGAATTGTCCACTTAGTGGGTAGCACCAGAGATCATGAGGGTATGTAGTGTAAAGATGAGCACTGACCCCACTAATCTTTAATCTTTGCTGGAGCATAAATGATACACATATTCAGGAACGGGGGAATATATAGAGAGCATCAAAAGCCTCAATATTTTTGGTATCTAATCTGAATATTTGATGTTCTTCCATTTCTTTAGATGATAACTGATTTGTATCATCTTTTCCCCAGGAAAACTGGAGGCTAGTTGTCCAAGGACAGGTGACATATGTGATTCTGTGTTCTGTGTGGGTCCTTCCGATGATAATGTTGTCAACTACTTTGGGATGAAAAAGAATGACTGTCCTCAGGTAACAAAAGCAAGAGTCTAAGATGAAACAAATTTCAAAGATAGACCCTCTGCTGGCATGTATTACATTGCCTACTTGCTGAATATCCACACTTCCACTTCCACACTAATATTAGAAATGAGATTCATGTTGGTTTTGCTTCATGTGTAGAATGTACTTTTTCATACATATATATTTATTATTAATATCACTTTTTTTCGTTTATAACTCAAACCATAAATGGCGACTTTTGTTTTATATACTAATGGCATCGAGTTATAAGTTAAAACATATGATGTCCAACCTCACCAGATAACATGTTTGTGTTTGTAAATAACTAGATGATATAAAATCTGAAGTCACTCATGGTACAATATCTAGTTGCTTTTAGTCATGCATCTTAAAAATAAATAAATTTAAAGATGTTTTCTCTTCAGTTCAGCTTTTTTTACTCAATATGTTCATGCGACTTCTTTACCTGTGCAGGGTCCTGCGGAAATGTTCATGCAATCTATTTCATCATATTTTGTAGTCCGACTAACAAAATTGAACATTGTAAATCTATTGATAAAAATGGTCCAAGACTTGTATCCTCATGTGGTTTTGACTTCTGGGCTGACAAGCTTACCTTTTGCTTGTATGTCGGATTCCTTGAATAAACCAACTCCCCTTCGGCTTAATGTGTCATTTCCTTGGGTTCACGATGTTAGGTGGAGCTTCGCAAGGTTGCTGTACTTATTCAACATGCAGGTTGAGAGAAATGTTGCCACGTAAGTTACATTTATAAATCTGCCTTATCTGTGTTCCCGAATGTATCAAGGAGTTCAGAGTCTGACATTTCAGCTATTGAGTAGAGTTTGTGGTAGTTGAAGTGAAGTTATTCATTGTTTTTTTCTCGAAAGTAAACATGTCGCTGCATATATTCTTTATTGTATCTGTCAAAGGTGAAATTTCTTTCCTCTAGTGAAATTTAAGTTGAAGTACTTTATGGTAATAGGTTTTTATCTACAGTTTGTATTGAATTCATTGCTCTTTCACCCATCCTGGTTTCGGAATGACAGCTTGGTGTTATGGGCATTACGGACCGTAATGGGATGGGATAAGCCCTCCACAATGGGAAGAGAAGTCGCGCGCAGCAAGAGGGAATAGGAGTCGGCTGAAATAGTTATTTCCTTTTTATTAGTTTTCTTATTTTATGAGTTGTATTAGGTTTTGGTAATTAGAATTGTAGTATAGTAGGACTTGGTGAACAAGTAATCTCCTTGGCTATATATACCAAGGGATTATATTGAATAAAGTAGACTTAAATAATAAGAATAGTTTGGTCTCTTTGGAGGTCTTTGAGTTCCCTTTATAACGAGCTCGTAACCCTACACAATTGGGAAGAGGCAGAACAAGGATTCGCCCCAGCGAACCCTTGATTTGAAGTCTTACCAAGGTCCCATAACGCGATCCATCAGTCAGGCACCTAACATAGTGGTATCAGAGCCAAACGTTATGGACCCAAAGATGTCTTTTCAGCAGAAATTCGAGTAGTTCATGACCAAATATGAAGCTGATCGCCAGGAAATTGTGCAGCAGCGGCAGGAGTTCAAAAATTTGGCCTTGCAGGTACAGGCTCTATCCAACCCGACACCGGCGCAGGGGGAGAGCTCGGCACCAGCAGCAGCGCCGCCTCCGCGGGCGGTTCCAATGTCCTCAGGCACAGGCTCGGCCGACGACGGCGGTTCCCTGATTCCTCGTTTTGCTCGGCTTGAGTTTCCTAGGTTCGATGGGCGTTCTGACCCCACGGCGTGGCTAAACCGTTGTGAGGGTTGCTTTCTCCATCAACGGACACCGGCAGAGGAAAAAAGTTTTGCTGGCATCGTTCCATATGGAGGACGATGCCCAGCTGTGGTACATGAAGATCCACAAGACTTCTCCCGACTTGAATTGGCCTGTTTTTAAACTATATTGCAATTCTCGTTTTGGCTCCATCTTGGCAGGTTCCGGGCTTGGCGAGCTTGCAAAACTACGCCAGGAAGGATCAGTGGCTGAATACTCGGCTCAGTTCGAGCGACTGACTGCTCAGGTGCCCGTCCTGAAGGTCGACCAGGAGATTGCCATGTACTTAAGTGGCCTCGTGGATAATTTGGCAATTGACGTAGAGATACAACAACCGCTGAATTTGACTATTGCGATCGGCTTGGCAAAGCTCTACGAAAGGATCGTATCGCGAATGGACTTTGTTTCAATTGCGACGAAACCTACAACTTTGGTCACAAATGGAAAAATCTCTTTTGGTTGGAGCTGTACGAGGATGAGGGCGAGGACGATGCTGTCCATATGTTGGATCCACCCTATGCGCTTGCAGACAAGCGCCATGTGCGAGGGGGGAGTGATGTTATGTGCCTTCCGGACCGTAATGGGATGGGGTAAGCTCTCCACAATGGGAAGAGAAGTCGCGCGCAACAAGTGGGAATAGGAGTCGGCTGAAGTAGTTATTTCCTTTTTATTAGTTTTCTTATTTTATGAGTTGTATTAGGTTTTGGTAAGTTGAGTAGGTTTTGGTAATTAGAATTGTAGTAGGACTTGGTGAACAAGTAATCTCCTTGGATATTGTAATAAATAGGGCATATTAGAAGTCACTCATTAATGGTATCACCATTAATGAGGAAGTTCAAAAGTCACTCTAGCTTTGTGTATATATATATATATATATGTATATATATATATATGGGTAGTTCTTGTATAGAGAAGATAAGTTGAAATAAGAAAGTGTCTTATTTCACATGGTATCTGAGCTAGAATAGCTCTAGGTGCTGTGCCCTAGTGTGCACAGAAGGTTCTGCCCAAGGGTGTAGGAAGTTTGGAGCTTCGTTTCTCAGAAGGAGGTGCACGCACAGGACAAGTTCAGGTAGAACCAAAACTGCCGCCCCTGTTTCAGCCAAATCCGTGTTGTTCTGGATCTCACCGTCGGCGCGTGGAGGCATCGCAGGGCAGGACCGGTCGATCTGGAAGTTTTTGGTTCTAACAGACGCGCGTGAGACACACGCGCCGCCGTTGGCAGCCGCGCGTGAGACACGTGCCTCCGTGGACAGCCGCGCGTGAGACACGCGCCTCCGTGGACAGCCACGCGTGAAATACACGCGCCGCCACGAGTGACTGTTACGCGCCTCCCCGAACAGTTCTCTCTTCTGCCAGTAATTCTCTCTTCTTCCCGGGTATTTTCTCATATTTTGTTGTCCATTGCCGCTGCCTTTGCTGATTTCTTTTAAGATGAACGAAGAAAACAAAAGTGCTTTTGTCATGGAAGTGGGCTTATCCCACCTTGTACCGGTCCGTACGGCCCGCAACATCACTCCCCCTTGCACATGGCGCTTGTCCTCAAGCGTATAAGATGGATCCATGTTCGTGCTGGCAGTCCCGTCCTCGTCCTCAATCAATTATAACTTAGAAAAGCTTGGCACACTTGTGACCCGGGCTGTATGCATCATCACAATTGAAGCAAAGCCCCTTAGTGATTCGTTCTTGCTTCTCAACTCTTGAAATCTGCTTGACAAACGGTCGATTAGCGTTCTCCACTGCTGGTGGCCTGCTCGGAGGTAAATCTTCTGGAGTATTTGCTTCCTCCCGAGCCCTTTTCTCATAGAGCTTGGCAAGCCCCATCGCCGTAGTTAGGTCGTGCGGCTGCTGAATCTCCACACCGATCGCCAATGTTCCCCGTAAGCCACTTAGAAACAAGGAATTTTCTTGGTCAGCTTCCAAACTCGGAACCTGTGCAGCCAACTGTTCAAACTGAGCAACATATTCATCAACTGAGCCCTCTTGCTTCAGCTTAGCCAATTCACCCAGCCTGTTACCTTCCAAAATCGAGCCAAAACGTGTATTGCAATACATTTTAAAACCTGACCAATT
Source organism: Erodium maritimum (assembly GCA_963921825.1). Lineage (NCBI taxonomy): Eukaryota > Viridiplantae > Streptophyta > Magnoliopsida > Geraniales > Geraniaceae > Erodium > Erodium maritimum. Next base: position 93,686,786 of record OY997588.1, on the reverse strand, counting down.
AAGGGTATGATAGCCCTTTTGTAGTTTCATATACCACAGTTGAGCATCGTCCTCCAGGTGTACGTTGGTGGAGAAAATACCCCTCACAACGGTTCAACCAAGCCGTAGGATCCGTACGACCATCGAATCGAGGAAAGTCAAGACGTGCGAAACGAGGAACCAAGGCTCCCCCGTTTCCGCCCGATCCTGCTCCATACGGTGGTGCAGGCCGCTCCCTCTGCCTGTCGACCGGGGCTGAGCTTGCCTCCTGCGGAATCACCGGCGCCAGGTTGGACCCCCCGCGAATCTGTAAAGCCATGTCATGCAGCTGTGCCTGAATCTGCGTCTCGTACCTTTGGCGGTCAGCCTTCAAACGCTACTGATCGGCCTCGTACCTTGCCAAGAAGGCGTCAAATTTCTGCTCTAGTATCATCTGCGGTTCCATAACACTTAGCTTTGATACCAATTTGTTATGATCATGGATTCGCATCATGGAACCCGATTATGGGCTCGTTATAGAGGGAACTCAAAGACCTCGTAGAGAGACCAAAATATTCTTATAATTCTTAGTCTACTTTATTCATGTAGCTCTCGGGTATAAATAACCCAAGAGGTTTCCTAAAATCAAAACCCTAATACAATTATAATTGGTAATTACCTAACTTACCTATTCCTAATATTACTTGAACTCAAAGATATTAATGAAAAGGAAATAAACTAATACCATCCCCAACCCTAGCCGGCCATACTTGGAGGTGGGCTTATCCCACCTTGTACCGGTCCGTACGGCCCGTAACACATTGCTAGCTTAAATTTCAGATGTTTTACTTCTTCTACTGTCCTCTTCACTTTTGTGGAGGGGTTGATGACTTTCTATGAATTTTTTTTGTAGGTTCTTTATTGTCCTCCTTGCAGCATGCTTTTCTTTTGTTCTCATTGGCGGTTTCTTGTTCTTCAAGTTCAGGTAACCTACACCGTGTTTCTTTTGTTCAATATTCTTGTGGGACTTCTCTCACATTATATTGGGTCAACTTTTCTCTGTTTCATAATGTCTAAGTATCCAGCTATGTATCGTGATTTGGAGTCTACAGTACAGAGATCACTGAAGATAGTAATTCTTTACTTTTCCCTGTTCCATAGTTTTATCAGAAAAGAGTGGAAGAAATAAGAAAGTGATTTGGCTCACATTGTTCTAAAAAATATCTAGCAATATCACCTCTTTTGTATCACCCAATCAAATGTCACTTGTTCTGCAATTCTTCTCTTCTTGTATCTACCATGTTTCATGGCTGATAGTTGTTGCTCACTCTTCGATTACGATATCTCTAATATTATTGCCGATCAATAAAACAATTGTACGTGTTTTTGGGTTGTAGTAAGTGTAGCAATTGTATGTTCTTTTTGTGTGCTTGTTAACCTGGGCATGTCCTACTTTGTTAACACAGGGGTAGTACACAATCTCTGGAGGATTGCTTATGGGAGGCTTGGGCATGCCTATGTTCATCATCTACCCATTTAAGGGTGTGTTGCTCTTTTTTGGAATTTGGATAACTTGGTTCACAAGTTATAATTGTAAGTATATAATTTATGTTTTACTGCTTATATACTACCTGATCTACAGCAAAGGACACGAGGTGAACGTGTCATTGGTTTTATTCTTGCCATATGGGGCATTTTATTTTATTCTCGCCTATTGAGCACGATGACTGAACAATTCAGGGTAAGTCTTGAATCAAGAAACAAGTACATGAGTAATTGCTTACAAATAACGTCCTCATGGTCATCATTTAACAGAATAATATGCAAAAGATGAGAGAAGGAGCACAAATGCAAGTCCTTGAAACTGATCATATAATTATTTGCGGGGTAAACAGTCATCTAAACTTCATACTCAAACAGCTTAATAAGTATCATGAGTACGCTGTCCGCTTAGGTACTGCTACAACAAGGTAATTGATCCTTGTAAGGCTGTAGTTATTGTTATCTGTTTTGTCTGTGAATGTTATGCATGTGATTCCGTTCTCTCTCCACAGGAAGCAGCGGATCCTCCTGATGTCAGATCTTCCAAGGAAGCAGATGGATAAGCTAGCTGATAATATTGCTAGAGATTTTAATCATATCGATGTCCTAACAAAAAGGTATGTATATATGCCCCTCCAAGGTTTGAGAGTGTTTCTCATGCTCTAAGTTTTTTATTGGAATAATTTGCGTGTTTTTCATGCATAGCCGGTATTAGTAAACTTGACAAATTTTGTATTCATGATAAGAAAATTTCCAAATAAAATATAAAGTGCCACTACAGTGTAGGCTATATACAATGTGCTTAGTTGAGTCCAATGTGTTCAGTAACAAAATTAAAGGTGACTAGAAATAGAATGAATACACTGGGCTTGTTTACAAACACTTGTGAGTACAACCACTCAGAAGTTTACTGGAGCAAAGGGTTAGAGTGACACAAAGATAGATATGCAAACTTTTTATCTATCGGCTGTGGGTGTTTTGGAACTTCTTATCCATCGGCGTAAGCTTTTTCTACGAGAGATGTTCTTCAATCTTCCTGGTTGAGAGGAAGAAAGATGAGTTGAACGGGCTTAGATCATGCGTTAGGATGAATGGTTGTGAGTGAGCAACTATCGGGGGGTGTGTACACTGGATAGGGACTAAGGATGCCCTAAGAGAATCTGGGACCTTCGGTTGTCTAGCGATGGTGTCACACGGAGTTTTCAGCAACTTTTCCGCTTTTTTTCTTTCTAAACAGAGTAAAGTCTTCCTTAAAGGCAGAGGTTACCATGATTTTCACTTGTAGCTTGCTCATGGTCTTGTCCATGACACTAACTCTTTCGTCAATCCCTTTAAACATAGTTTTGGACCGACGTGTTCTCTAATTGCCAGTAGGATTGCCTTTACGACATTAGTTTTCTTAGTCAAACCATCTGGGTATCTGATAGTTGGGTTCCTGGTCTTCAAAGCATGATGTATTTTTGTTCGTACTCATGAGGAAAATCTGAATCCTGTGATGAGGATGACCGTAACAGGTGGCACTCCCGATCTTGTCTGGGGGTTTCTTTTTGGGGTACAAGACATAGTGCTCGAAAGACCTCCCAATTGGTTTCCCCAAGAGATGGACCTAGGGATCTCCAGTCTTATACCTTTCTTTCAGTCGTGGATGCCACATATTCTATTTCATTTAGGCATATCTTTTTCTTTAGAATCTGCTTCCAAGAAACTCTCACAATTTGCACACACAGCAAAACTTATGACCCGTTTCATCAGAAAAGGCATACATACAATTAACAAGTTCATTGAATGCTTTGATAGGAAGTCCTTCAAGATATCTGGCCTGATCCTTCAATACTAAAGATATCTGGCCTGATCCTTCAATACTAGAGATTTCATTTTCGCCGCTTCTCCTTCTAAAGATAGTGGAATTCACTGACGGGATGAGGTGCCTTCATTCATAGAGTTTTCGTAGTTGGTAATTCAAGATTTCAGAATAAGCTTAAGTAGATCTACTTTTAGAATCTCTCTTGGGATGTGTATACATGAAGGGCTTCCAGTTGCTTCCATCTGGAATAAGAGAGCATCCTTAGTATGTGCGCCATTTTGCTGTAAAGCGTTGCCATGTAATTGTTGTTGACCTGCGGGCTCCAGTCATCTATAGCTGGACCTTAAGGCGGACGATGATTTGTAGATCGTCCGAAGGTATGTTGAAGTTGGGCAATAGGGTCACAAAGACCGTGCTGGAACTCAATGGCATGTGAAAAGTTATTATGCAGGCACGTTGATACTCCTAGTATCTAGTGTCTAACAATGTTTTTCTCGCTAGGCATGTTGAAAAGTTATTATGCAGGCATGTTGAAAAGCTATTATGAAAAGTTATTATGCAATTATGATACGAATTTTAAGTGTTTGTTTTTGTTCTTACAGCATGAGCTTCTATTTGTGCAGCTGTAGCCTTACCTTAACAAAATCATTCGAAAGAGCTGCAGCCAATATGGCACGTGCCATCATTATATTGCCAACAAAGGGAGATCGGTGAGAATGTCATTAACCTAAGACAGTTATCAGTTCTAGAGTATTTTCTTGTGTTTTAGCTGAAAGATCGCCTACACGCAACTAGTTGAGTTGAGTTCAGTATATATGATATTTGGATTAATTCATGTTGCCTTCTTCTGGTATTATAAGTGTTGTACTTATAAAATTTGAGAGTAACGGTAGTATTTGGAAATGCCATTTATTCTTGGGCTGTAGCTTGTGACTTCTTTTATTTGTAGTTTTCATTCATAATGCGTTGAGTAAATGGTGAGGTGAAACACCTTGCCTTGATTTAGTGGCTAAGAAATAAAATATAAGTATTCAGAGCTGCTTGATTAATAATATATGGTTGACACTACCCTTTTAGACTGGAGTAGACTTCTAATTGCATATATGTTACCGAAAAGCAATTGTTGCTCTTGATCTTCTGTCCATGTCAGATTAAAGGAACTTCAGGCTTTAGGATAAGACTTTATCCCAAACCCATCTGAAAGACCAAATGATGGCCCCATTTCCATCATCTATGTCTGCAGCTTTTTCTAACCTTAATCTATCACAAGCAGTGAATACAATTCACTATTTCACTTAAGCCCACCAACTTTGCTTCAGTTTATTAAATTTAGATTCTTTATAAACAGGTATGAAGTTGACACAGATGCATTTTTGTCTGTACTTGCCCTTCAGCCTATTGTGAAGATGGAATTTGTCCCCATTATTGTTGAGGTATGTGGTATCTCATGTATAGATAGTTGTATATTGTTAAGGCAGTGGAATGGCATATGGTCTGACCTGTAGCTCCGGTTACCCAAATATAAACACCGGCATCGGATTTTGTCCACGTTTTGTGTGTCCACGTTTAAACTTAAAAAGTCGTGGACAAAACTTCAATGCACCCTCAAAGCGTGGACAAAACGTTATGCATGCTTCCTTTTGTGAACAAAACTTTACTGTTTTTGACAATTAACCCTTTTTTATTAATCCCCATTTTCAACCGCTGGTTTTCAGTTATAAACGTAGTGGTCAAAACTAAAGTGTTTCATATGCTGAAGTGTCAGGGTCCTAAGTCACACTAAATCAAATGACAGCGTATAGAAGGGAGATATGCGAAGGTAAGAAGCCAAGAGGCATCGGATTAGAGGGAGTTGAGTCTGTTAGAAATCTGTTCGAAGGTTGTTAGATTCTGCTAGGGATAATTGTCAAAACATGCACTAATGTTTCGTCCACAAACGAAATAGTGCACAATGTTTTGTCCACGTCGTCTGGCTACCCTTATGAATCGTCCACGCACTTCTGTTAGAAAAGTGTAACAGCAGAACCTGAATTGACAATTTTGCCCTTTTGGTTTGAAATTCAAAAATAAGAATGAGTTAAAAGACTGATATACCCTCAATTTTGCCTTTTGGGTTTGAAATTCAAAAATTCATATTTTAATTTAAAAAATAAATTAAAATCAGAGTTTTTTTAAAAAAATACAAAAAAATCAGTTTTTTTAAATCTAATTAATATTTTTATGATATATATTTTTTCTTTTTTCTTATTTCTTATTTCTTATTTTTATACAAAAAAGGGAATTTGGGTAAAAAATGAAAAATAAAAAAAACAAATATAATTAAATAAAAAAAACTGATTTTTATGTATTTTTTTTTAAAAACTGATTTTTATGTATTTTTTAAATTAAAATCTGAATTTTTGAAAATAAAAATAATTTTTCTAAATAAAAACTGAATTTATAAAAAAAAAACTGATTTCTATGTTTTTTTTTAAATTAAAATCTGAATTTTTGAAAATAAAAATAATTTTTATAAATAAAAACTGAATTTATAAAAAAAAACTGATTTTATATAAAAAAAATTATTTTATATGTCTATTTATTTATTTTTTAATTTGTTTTTTATTAGAAAGGGTAGAATGGTAATGTCTCATGCAAAAGTCAAAAGATTCATGATAAGGGTAAAATGGTCATTTCAGTTACACTTTAACTGCACATGTATAACAGAAATGGAATATTCCATTAATTTTCTAACAGAAGTGCGTGGACGATTCATAAGGGTTGCCAGACGACGTGGACAAAACATTGTGCACTATTTCGTTTGTGGACGAAACATTAGTGCATATTTTGACAATTATCCCATTCTGCTAAAAGCCACATGGCAAGGCGAGGTGTACAGAAGGCTGGAAGCCCCATTGACGAGGGTATTCTGAATCTTGTAAGCTGTAATCAGAGAGAGGCCTTAGCATGATAAGACGCCATAGGTTTAGCTGTAATTTTCCTTCACTTTCCTAGTAAACAAACACTTTCTTTCAATTCGTAGTTAACATCCTGACATAAGGACCTTTTTATTCAAAAACAGAGCAAGAAAGTAGAACTGTGTCGATTTTTTTAGATCCGATTTTGAAGTTGGTGTTCTAGAAATGACTTTAGAGTAGTTTCTAGTTAGAGTTAGGAGAGAGCATTGATTGAGGGAGATGAAGATGTTGAGGAAAGAGATGAGAATTCTTCCTCATCTTGTTCAATATGCTGAAGATGGAAGGAAGAAGAAGATAAGTTTGTGTGTGTACGGAGAGAATGAGTGATCATCTTGAATTTAAATGTGTAGTATAAAATGAGTGAAGTCAGATATGGTTAAGGTAAGAGAATAAATGGTTAAGGTAATATTCGGTCGGTGTTGGTGCCGGTTTTCTGGTCCGGTGTAAAATTTGTTCAGTCCTTCTATACTAAAATCATTTGAGAAGGTGTTAGTTATTGACTTTTTATTCAATGTAGGTTTCAAATTCCAATACTTGCGAGCTCTTGAAGTCGATTTCAGGACTGAAAGTTGAGCCAGTCGAAAATGTTGCATCCAAATTATTTGTTCAATGCTCTAGGCAAAACGGGCTCATTAAGATCTACAGACACCTGCTCAATTATCGAAGTACAGTGCAAGTTCGAACTTCTTATTCAAAGAAAATAATTCTAAAAATCATTGATTTTGGATTTAGGATACTTACTGAGAAGATTAAAGAATTAAAAACTTGAATGTACATTATCAATTCATTTGACATGACACTAGAGTTTTTGTTTGTTGGTCTGGTCTTTTCTTCCGGATCCCTATTTTAATCCAATCATTAATTTGGATAATGGATACTGGTTGCAGAAAACGTGTTTAACCTCAGGAGTTTTCCTGACCTGGCAGGAATGAAGTATAGGCTAGTAAGACGTGGGTTTCAAGAGGTGAGACCTTGCGCACAATGTAATTTGTTTCAGGTCAATTTGGAAGAGGTCATTACTATTTGTTTCTTTTTAATGGTTTTCCTTTCAGGCCATTGTCTGCGGCCTTTGTCGGGATGGGAAGATATACTTCCATCCAAAGGATGATGAAATTTTGCTGCAGACTGACAAGGTATTACACATCTCTAATTTCTGTATGTCTGTTTAAATTCTTCAATAAAAAAGGGTTAATTTCCATATCCTACCCTAAAGTATTGTCCACAGAAAAAAAAACATCTTATCTTTTGTCCACGTTTTTAAGGTGCACGAAGTATTATCCACCATCTGTTAGAAAAATGTAATTGCCCACAAACTATTGAATGCATTATGAATTGCCCACAAATCTCCTGGAAAATGACGAGTTTAATTAGAAATGATAAGCCAAATCTGTAATCCACTGTTTCCCACAAAACGACAGTGGACAATACTTTGTGCACCTTAAAAGCGTGGATAAAAGATATGGTCTTTTATGCCCGTGGACAATACTTTAGGATAGGTTTTGACAATTAACCCTAAAATAATCTCTAAATTCACTTTGTACTAAGAGTTACTCCATCTCTTTGTAACATGAATAAATATTAAGGTGGGGCGGTGAGTGACATATATTAGGGTTCCCTTCTTCATAAAAAGTCGTGAGTCCATTTCTTGGTACTGCAAACTTGAAAAAGGTTTTTTAAGGTTAAAAATATCTTCGGTGTTGCTCCCTAACTTCTACATAATCTAGTTCTTGAGCCCAAAGCCTGGATACACTTTCTTTTGCTGATAAAAAAATATTCGATAATCGATCAAGCTATAGGAATTCCTGCAGTAGTACAGTGGAGGCAAACCTGTTTTTCAATTTTTCTAGGCCATTAACTTTTGTAGCCCCATCAGTATCCAACATAAGAAGAGGCTCCCCGCAAGAATGAAGCATGCCCTATTTTGCAATGTTTTCACAGAAGTAATGAGCTTTATTCAATTAACATATTACTTTAGTTTGCAAGCATTAGAAAATAATCAAAAACATGCATATCCAGGTGAATGAATGGTTTAGATTAAACTCACTTTCCGAATGGCTTCTCCGGTCCATGATTTTTACCAAGAAGTATGACTGACATTGTCTATTGTAAATCTCCTTGAAAAATCAAAAGCTAATCTCTTCGTCTTGTCAGTGCTTCCATCATCAACAAGATGTTTTGTTTTGCACATACCGTACCACAACGGTATGTGCAAAACAAAACATCTTCTAGAGTCGGGGAATAAGTGGGGACAACGTAATATGTAATGTTCCAAAACTAATTTTAACGATTATTCAACCCATAATTTATCTAACAAATGAAAGAATCATACCTTTGAAGCGTTTGATAGTGTGGTGATGGAAAAATATTAGAAAACGAGTTTCGTAGGAAGATTGGGAGCTCAACATCTCAAAACTTTGAGAAAATGAGCTACCAAGCTTTCTGGTCTGAACTTATGCCCTCTTGAGGGCACAACATTTAAATGATGTATCTTCCAATCGGAAAGTAAACCACCACATTCAATTTGTGTCATTTCAATATTCGAATTTTGCGTCGCCCAAGCTGGGAGACACACTTAAATTCTACGTTTCCCTGATGAGGATCTGGTGCAATGTCTAACCCAAAAGATAAGGCTAAGTCGTAAGTTCAGAGCGGATGTTAACAGAAATTTTAGGATTTCTGATTTCTTTTGACCTAATTATTTGTCGGGTAATTCCTGATCTAGTTTCTAACCTAATCCACCTAAGTAGATAACCTACTCGAGTCTGAATATTAAACCTCGTGAGGGCAAGTGCTTGTCTTGACCAACCACGGCTGTCCTAGTAAGCAAAAATAGTCATGTCTTCACTAGCCCAACAAGTTGGATTCTTCACCTAATAACCTAAGTTTTAGGGTTGGAGCAAGTTTGACAGAAGTTGCTTTCATTTTCAATTTATTTATTGCGCACATGTATAGTGCAAGTGGTCTGGATTGAGGAAACTGAAGAGAGCTGGACAAGAATGATTAGTAAACTAAAGTAAAAAAATTAGAAAAGGAAACATAAATCCCTTACTGATTTCACTTTTTAAGTGGTCCAGTCGTTTGATCCTGGAATGGATTACACTTGCAAGCCCCTGGTCCACCATAATAGGACCATAAGCTACCCAAACGATGGGGGCAGTTTTCCAAATATTGAAGAGCACATTGAGGCTTTGCATACTACGGACTGTTAAAGCACCAGCTCTACCTGGACTAGAGACAGTGCAAAGTTGAACCTATTTAGCAAGACCGCCTCATATATTCAGCTTTTAATAGAGATTACATCCACATGCTCAACAAACTCTGCTTGACTGAATTGTCGTGATACCTATTAAAATAACAGAGCCTTTAGCGATACTGTTCGAGGAAACATGGTCTGTTAGATGATATTTATTACACTTCAAAGCCATATAGGTTGTATGTGTAATTTAAAAACATGGTCTAGTGGAGAAGGTAACTATTATGACCCTGCGTGATCGATCGCGTTATGGGATAGGATACGGGCTCGTTAGAAGGGAACCCGAAGACCTTTTGATACAAGCTCATGATTATCGAGGGAACTCGAGGACCTCGTGGGAGAGACCAAATATTCTTTATAATTCTTAGTCTACTTTATTCAATATAACCCCTTGGTATATATAGCCAAGGAGATTACTTGTTCACCAAGTCCTACTACAATTCTAATTACCAAAACCTACTTAACTTACCAAAACCTAATACAACTCATTAATTAAAAGGAAATACTCTCAAACTAGGACATTAATTAAAAAAGGAAATATAAACCAATATTCAGCCCCAACCCTAGCCGGCCACACCCTTATGGGGTGCTTATCCCACTCCGTCACGGTCCGTAAGGCCCATAACATCACTCCCCCCTTGCACATGGCGCTTGTCCTCAAGCGCATTAGATGGATTGATGTCCTTTGTATTCGCGGTGGCACCTACGGACTCGTCCTCAATCAAGTTCAGAAACTTATTTAGTATAAGCCTCTCTCTGCTAATTACCTCCCAAAGTGCCATGACACCAATTTGTTATGACCCTGCGTGATCGATCGCGTTATGGGATAGGATACGGGCTCGTTAGAAGGGAACCCGAAGACCTTTTGATACAAGCTCATGATTATCGAGGGAACTCGAGGACCTCGTGGGAGAGACCAATATTCTTTATAATTCTTAGTCTACTTTATTCAATATAACCCCTTGGTATATATAGCCAAGGAGATTACTTGTTCACCAAGTCTTACTACAATTCTAATTACCAAAACCTACTTAACTTACCAAAACCTAATACAACTCATTAATTAAAAGGAAATACTCTCAAACTAGGACATTAATTAAAAAAGGAAATATAAACCAATATTCAGCCCCAACCCTAGCCGGCCACACCCTTATGGGGTGCTTATCCCACTCCGTCACGGTCCGTAAGGCCCATAACAGTAACTATGACGATACTGTTTGAGGAAAGTTTGCACTTCACACGACCCTTCTTCTTGGAGCAATGCCAGATACATGGCCGTTACCTAATCCGCAGTTGCACTGGTTACAGAGTTGAGGATTTTGCATAGAATGACAATGAACTGCGTAATCCATCACTCTGTCAAATATGCATTGTGTCATTATTGCCAAGTATGCATAGCTCCTTTGCTGAGATTATACAGTAATTATATTCTCCATATTATATTTATATACTTCCAAACACTTTATTTCCTCTTTTAGATATTGTTCATTTCATCTGTTCATGGGAGAAGAAAACCTAATGTTGCCTGTTCGAGTGTACCTCTAGTTCAAGAACTTGAGAGCATTGTCAAGCGTCCCAACAAGCGTTCCAAGGTACAGCTTCCATGCAGATTTATGGGTTGGAATCTTGCTTTTAGAATTCTGAATGCAAGTCTCAATTTCTGCTAATAATGCAGGCGTCAGATTTGAATCTTGGACCAAAAGAATGCATCCTTATGCTTGGCTGGCGCCCAGATATTGTAGAAATGATAAAAGAATATGATAACTATCTTGGACCTGGCAGTGTATTGGTATGTTCTTTCTCTAATGGAGATCTTTGTCTTTCATACCAGGTTTCCAGGTAACTGTATATGGCACTGTTCCTGGACATTATTTCTTCTAGAATATTCTCCAGTTGGACTTTCCTGTTTTGAAGTCTGCGGATCCAAAGCTACTGTACACAATTTACATGTTTGCAAATTTGAAAAAGGGTTAATTGCTTAAAAGTACCTTATGTATTGTCCACATGCGAAAAACTACCCTATGTACAAACGTCAGCAATAAGTTACAGTATCTTTTGACCACGGTCGTTTACTGACAAATTTTGAAAATTTCCACTAAAACAGATGGAAATTTAGGGACATGGACAATACCTAAGGGTAGTTTTCGAACGTGGACATTACATAAGGGTAGTAATTTCGTTGAAAAAACTAACAGACAACCGTGGTCAAAAGATAGTGCATGTTATTGGTGACGTTTAAACATAGGGTAGTTTTTCGCACGTGGACAATACATAAGGTAATTTTAAGCAATTAACCCTATTAAAAAGGCATACTCGTAGAAAGGAGTGTATTGCTACTCATTCCTATTGCCCTTTATGGAATGTACTGTTGATGAAATGAGAAATGATAGGGAAACCTATAGTCTGTAACAGATTATGCACAATCATCACTAAAAGTATGATGCATCATGAATACCTCACCTTAGTTCCAATATTTGAAGCCTAAGTATCATCCAGGTTTTGTGGCATGCAACAGTCATTACCTTCATCCACTGGGGATTTTAGTTAGAAGGTTGATCTAATTCGCTTTTCTTAACAAATTGAATTAAAAATTGTCATTCTATCAGGATGTATGTTACAGCATTCTACATTTGGCTACATGATGTCTTTATTTATCACATTCAATAAGCATTTTTTTCGTAGTTATTATAGATACCTTATGCAGGAAATACTATCGGACGTACCAGTAGATGATAGGAACCGAGCAAGCAGCATGGCTGGTCTAGGAAAACTGAAAAACATCCGGGTTTCACATCGGGTACTGCACTCGAGCTTCTTTCTATTGCACAAAATTTTAAACCGAGCTACATATGCAAAAGTCAACTGTGAGTAGTTGGGTGCCTTTTGCCTATATGTGTAGCCTTTTTTTTTTCTATTTTTAATCGATGTGGGACTTTACATGCAAAAGTTTCTCATGCTTTTTTCTCTCTTATCTGCCTCAGATTGGAAACCCCATGAATTATGAGACTTTGAATGAAACCATAATGCATATTCATGATTGTTTCATGACGGCTGAAGATATCCCCTTGTCACTTGCTGTTATATCTGATAGAGAATGGCTCTTACGAGGTGATTATCTGTGATGCTTAAGTTGGCTGAAGGTAGCTTCGCATTAATTGTGTTCTCTTCAGATCCATCCAGAGCAGACAAACATTCCGCATATTCTCTAATCCTTGCTGAAAATATCTGCAACAAACTTGGAGTAAAGGTGCATGCTATTAGCTTGATATAATCTTGATGGTCATCTTTTCTTGCCGTGATATGCCGTTATAGTTTAATCTTGTGCAAAAAAAAAATACATTAATGCTAGACTATTGAATATCCTATCGCAGGTGCAAAACCTAGTTGCAGAAATCGTTGACTCAAAATTGGGAAAACAAGTAATAATATCTTCAGAAGACTTTTTTTTTGTTTAATGTCAGTATTTGTGAGAATTTAATTATTTTTGTGGTGTCAATGCACCTCTTGCTTTGCCTACAGATAACAAGAAATAAACCATCCCTGACTTACATAGCGGCAGAGGAAGTAATGAGCCTTGTGACAGCTCAAGGTTGTGCATTGCTGTATTCTTCATGTTTATGTTATCCATGTTTGTGATGTTGAGGAGTAATTATTTTAACAGTGGCAGAGAACAGCGAATTGAATGAGGTTTGGAAAGATATTCTGAATGCAGAGGGTGATGAGATATATGTGAAGGTAAATGCCTCTTTCTTTTGGTACAGAATGAAGGAATCTTAACACAATCATCATTTGGTTGGGCAGGATATTAGCCTCTACATGCAAAAGGGGGAGAGCCCGCTGTTCTCAGAGCTCGCTGAAAGAGCATATCTGCGACGAGAAGTTGCCATTGGTTATGTAAAAAACAATAAGCAGGTATAGTCTTGAACGATATGCTTTCTGTAAGTAGCTATGGACAGATAACTCACTGTATATCTGAATTATGTGATGTTAGGTGATAAACCCATTTCCCAAGTCAGAACCTCTCGCCCTTGAATTGAGTGACTCGTTGATAGTAATATCCGAGTTTGAAGGAGAACAGCCCATCCTTGTGTAGAATGCAGTAGTGTCCATTCATGCCCCTTTCTTGCTTGGGAAACACGTCTTGTATCAATTCAGTTACCAGCTTTTCTGCTAAGTAGAATTCCCTAACTCATGTTGGCGAATGTGTGTAATATCAGTGATTAAAAGTGGTGTAATCTTGTTAAAATCTAGTATGCCCAGTTGTTTGGGTAGATTGAGTTGTAATTATATCTAGGACATGAAGATTGCTTTGAAGTCGAAAAAAGAAACGTCTCTATGATGGTTGGATTGAGTTCAAAGTATATTATAGATACATCATCACCTACTCATAATTCCATATGTTTAAGTTTTCTCTCTAGTGCTTTGTTGGCCTTCGTCTCTTCTTGCTTCGCCGCTTGTCCGAGTTTTGGCCTTCGTCTCGTTTTGCTTCGATGCTCTTCGCCGGTGTGGTACGCATCCAAGCTCTGAAATTTGATCGGTGGCCACGCATCCCTGCTATGATCTGTTCATCGTTCTGACTAAACTAGTCTTGGGTTCAGTTTTGTGGTGTGACAACAAGAGGTTGCAATTAGGGGTGGGCAAAAAAAAAACCGAAACCGCTAAAACCAACCACCACCAATCGAAAACCGCACTGAAAAATCCAAAACCAGAAAGTTAACGGTTGGTTGCGGGTTCTTGACGATCGAAGCGAAAAGTTAACGGTTGATTGTCGGTTCTTAAAACGCCAAACCATCGGTTAACCAACCAAACTAGTATTGTTCATCATATACATGTGGCTACTGATCTGATATAGATGAATGATCCATGAGCACTCTTCTGTGTCACACGAATTGCTAACATAGAACACAATGACTTATATGTAATTTTTCTTTTGTTATAGAGAAGTAGTAATATGTTTTGGCTTGAAATAAAAATATGTGTATGGTTATTGATATCTAAATTTGTACTTACATGTAGTAAAGTGGTTGTGAACTGGTTGGTTTCACTGTGAAAAATTGGTTTTTGGGTTGGGCTGCTTCCAAGACATGTCAAACCGATAATATCGGGTTGGGTTCGTAAAGGGTTCCATTGGGTGCTTAACCACCCAATGCCCACCCCTAATTGCAATATGGACCATGCTGGTGTGGCTCCGACCAGAGAGTTTAAGGAATCGAATGGTCTCCGTACCCATATCAAAGGAGAAATATTGATCAACGGCCAAAATGGAGTGAAAGTTAAAGGGTTCGAATTGTTCGTAGCGTTCGACTGGTCGACAAGTAGAGGAGCTGATGGTCCGAGAGAAAGAGCAATTTGACGACCAAAGGTTGTAGCTCAGAGTGCAATTCCTAAAGCTTATGTTTTGTTAGAGGACGTTCTCCCGGAACTGGTATCTTTGGTAGAAAACGGAGTTATTGCATCTTTGCGGGCTGGTTGTGTTCTGGAACATGTTTTGGAGGAGATGCAGGCCTCGAGAGCAAAAGGTGTTGAAGCCCGACGTTTGAATGGTACGTTTTCGTTTTAACTTATTCGGATATTGTTTTCGCTTCAATGCTTAGACAGACATATTGGAAGTGGTGTATGTTAGTCTTAGTGCCCGTAGTTCAATCCTAAATGTCCAAATGTATATATCATCGTTAGCAATAAAATTAAAGCGGCTTTATATTACTTATGTGTTGGAGTAATATATCGATGTATGCTCTGATCTATGCCCGCCATGCGAATAGAACCATAGATCGAGATAGATCACACTCGATGGGTCCCTAGTCAACAAAGCTTCACTAGAAGCGACTAGTATGAAAGATGGCTCTTTATGGCTTACGTTCTGTTAGTAATTGGAATGAGATTCCGGAGTCTGATCATATATATCATGTGGGGCATGATATTGGACGACCCGCCCTGAATATGTGCTATAGATTAAGTCATGAACATATTCAGTGTTGTAGCTTGTCATATATCCTTAAACCAAGGAGTCTTTGTGACCGCTATGTAGTCAACAACTGAGTTTGACCTGAGCCTAACGTTGTCCATAACAGAGCTTCCATAACGGCCAGGATTGGCTTGGAGACGGGCTACATGAGTGACACGAAAGGCGGCTAAGGGATTTATCCCTCATACTGAGGTATGAGAAAGATAGGTTCTTGGCCGCTTGATCGAGAGTGACTGAAAGAATAGCATGGCCATGCACATGATACTGGGTATCATATCTTCATTCATATCACATATCAAGGAACGGTGATTGAGAATAATAAGGATGACGACTCTATGCCTTATCTCAATCAGGATATCGGAGATAAAAGGATAATGACAGGGATGACAGAAATGTTAGAATCGACAGGGTCGATTCGTTATGCAGTGTCAGGCAGTACTAAAGTCTCGTTAGTCGCCACTTAAATAGGATAAAGTAAAATGGGATTTTACGTTGATCTATTGACATGCATAAACATAAGGGTTACACCGGAGGGTGAAACTCATTGACACATTTATGGAGAATGGCCAAAAGGGAGTTGTCTCGGGACATGACCAAAACTGGGTTTTGGGTCATGTGCTCGTAAGTGAATAGGACTTTACGGATCAAGACAAGACTTGGAGTCTTGGGATTGATCGCTTCGGATAATGTTGGACATTACCGGTATGGAAGGCTTGGAGGCGATGAGCGAATCACGGGACCTCGTTAGGCCACGGGCCATGTTCCAAGAGGCCCATGAAAGGCCCATGCAACCAAGACCCATGAAACTAATTAATCAAGTCTTGATTAATTAGTACTAAGTAAGGAAGACAAGGATTAAGGTGTTGGTGATTCACCACCTAACCCAATCTTGTCTAGCCATACTTTGTCCTATTTACACCTTACTTGACACCATACTTGTCCCATGCCTTTAGTTGGACAAGTATGGGGTTTGTTATGTTTAAGTCATCTTTTTCAACATAACAAACACAAGACAAGAATAGGAAACACAACTTCTCTCCCCCCTCCCTTGCAATTTCGGGTTTGGCAAGCTCCCACCTCCATTTTTGTGTTCTTGAGTCCTCAAAGAGAAGAACTACGTGGATTTTATTCCCATGTGGATACGTAGGCGTCTTGGAGACTCAAGCCAATCATTCGTTACCCGGTGTTCTTGTTTTGATAAGAAATAATGCTGAATTTTTCTCTTGTGAATCCATTCTTTGTTAGTTGTTTCATGGTTTTAATCGTCTCTTGGTTTTCATTGATTTTCCGCTGCGAGTTGGTTCATCTCCAACCCTACCTCGAGACACAATAGTGGTATCAGAGCCGTGCTACCTTCGGGATTCACAAGACGGTGTTCAAAATTTCGGTTTTGCTTGAAAGTTTCGTTTTTGGCATGTTGTTTTGCTAAATTGTTTGATAATATGTTTAAATTCTTTTTTATGGATTCAATTCATGTAAAATGAATTTTTGAAAATTATTTCAAATCTGGAAATTTTGAAAAAAAATTGATTTTTTGGGTCTCGGGAGCGGGACTCCCGGGGAGCCGAAACCGGGACCGAACGAGGCTCCGTTGGACGGAGCTAGGCCAAGCATGACCATTGGATGGTTGATATGCCAAGGCTAAACCGTTTTGTTATTTATGACGAGTTTGGAACCGTCATGACTAACTCGAAGATCAAATGTTCAAAAGTTTCATTTTTGAACGGTTTCGATAAACTGAGCATCAAAATTTTTCGAAACTTGGCTATTAATTAAAACCGAAAATTCACATGATTTTTGATAACATGATTGTTTGATAACACGATGTGTGATGTGATGTTGGCATGGTGTACATAATAGCCCCGAGCTCGATTTAATTATTCATCGCTTTTCACGGCCTGCGAGCCGTTAGAGTTAGCGTGTAATTATTCTTTCAAGGTGTGGTCGTCGAACCACTTGTTTGTAATATTTATTTATTCCCAACCTGCGAGTCGTGTATTAAATTTTAATATTTTACTCAAGACAAAGAAAGGGCGAAAAGGTCATTTGGTGGCTTTTCGGGTGTTGGCATCGGCTTGGAGTCGATGGAGCTCAAGAAGCTAGTGGGAGTTAGTTTAGCGGGCTATTATGTGCACATTTATCGATTTATGCTTGGTTTAGTTTATGCATGATTAATTCTATGTGTTTTAGAATTGCATGCTTAACTTTATTTACCGAGCATATCATCTCACATGCAAAGATAAAATTGGAATTTTAATCCTTGTGTGTGAGCCCTTAGAATCGTCATTACAGTGGATGTAGTTGACGGGTTCGAAGGAAGAATTACATTGGATGTAATTTGAGGCATCATTGCATTTGGAATGTAGTTGATGTGCTCATCGCATCTAGGATGTGTCAAAGTTTTAAACACAACCGGACAAGTAAAAACGGGTCATGTCCGATACCTCCCAATTATCAACACCTTACTACCTCCCCGTCCTATGGGTGTCGTGCGCATTAGCGGAGCATCCATGGGAAAGCGGGGTAGTAGGTTTGGACGACATATGTGGGTGTCGTGCGCATTGGCGGAGCACCTACATAGTGACGAGCCATAGTTGAGAATTGGTGGACCCGACTACGATTCTCAGCCTGAGGTTGAGCTAGGGTAACAGATAAGGTAAGCCGTGTACATAAGTACATACCCTAGCCAAGAGTGACATTGGATGTGATTGGATGGAGTCCCACCTACATAGCTCGATTAAGTGGTGAGCATTAGTTCAGCTTAATCGAGTGAATCAAGGATCTTGGTTTCAGATTCTAAAGGTTTAGAATCGATTGTTGGTGTTTAAGCTTGATCTTCATAAAATTTATTCAGTTTACTGATTGAATTTTATCTGTTGTAGATCAAATGGCAAATTCAGCGAACATTAATAGTTTGTCATTAAAAACCATTCTTGACAGGGTCAAACTAAATGGGACAAACTATTTGTACTGGTACATAATTTTGAGGATAGTCCTCAAGTCTGAACGCAAAGAATATGTCCTTGACAAGGTTGTGTCTAAGACCATATCAGAGTTACATGAAGTGTCATTAATTGCTGAGAAGAATATATCAGGGATCTGGGATCCGAGGATATTCTGATGGTCAACAAGGGAATTGGAAGTGGCAAGGGCGGGGCCCATGCGCACTTGGCAAGAAAGATGAGACACCTGAGAATGTCTGCTTCTACTGCCAACAGCCTGGTCATTGGAACCGGGATTACAGGAAGTTCATGGCTGATCTGAAGAATGGCAGTGGGACTGCGCCTTCATCAAATAGCCTGGATGATCTGAAGAAGGGCAGTAGGACTGCGCCTTCATCAAGAAACCTGGATGATCTAAGGAAGGGCGGTGGGACCGTGCTTTCATCCGGTATTAACTCTATAGAGCTACATCTCTCTACTTCCAAAGATTCATGGGTATTAGATACCAGGACTGAATCTCACACATGCACTAATAAATGGTGGTTGAAAGTAGGAGAGGTTTGGAAAGCACGAAGTGGACCTCAGAGTTGTGGCAACTGTTGTAGGATCCATGAGTCTTGCTTTGCCAAGTGGCCTTGTCTTAGTATTGTATAATGTATATTGCATACCTACTTTTAGTAGGAATATTATATATGTATCCGTGTTTGACAAGGAAGGATATAATGTTAACATTGGAAATGGAGTTTTCAATGTTCTATGCAATGATATGTTTTATACCAGTACTGACTTGGTTGGAGGATTGTACATATTAGATATGAGTAACAATGCCTCAAGTTCTATATATTACGTTAATACCAAGAGGTCTAAATCCAACGATTTAAACCTAACTCTGTTATGGCACTGTCATTTGGCCGCATAAACAAGAAGCGCCTATCAGCACTTCAGAAGTGCGGGCTTTCAGGTTCATTCGAATTCCATTCGATCGATAGGTGCAAGGTTTGTTTGATGGGAAAAATGACAAAAAGTGCCCTTTATCGATCGCGATGAAAGGGCGGGTGAATTATTGGGGCTGATACACTCGAATGTGTGTAGATCAATAACTTCACTTTCCAGGAGGGGTTTTAGCTACTTTACCACATTTACTTATGATTATAGTAAATATGGTTATGTCTATTCGCTGAGACATAAGTCTGAAGCTTTTGATAAATTCGAAGAGTTTAAGACTAAAGTAGAATACCAGCTCGACAAAGGTATTAAGGCACATCGAATGGATCGAGGTGGAAAATACTTGACCACATAGTTATTAGATCATCTAAAAGAGAATGTGATCCTTTTGGAATGGACTCCTCCTGGGACACTGTAGTTGAAAGGTGTAGCCAAACGGAGAAATCAGATATTGTTAGACAATGGTCCGTTCCATGATTAGTTGGACTGATCTCCAATTCTCTTTTTGGGGTTATGCTCTAGAGACGACCGCATTCATAGTGAATCGGGCTTCGACGAAGGGTGTGGAAGGGACACCATTTTAAAAAAGGTATTGGATGATGCCCACTTTATCCTTCCTAAAGATTTGTGGTTGCGAGGCTTATGTGAAACATTTGGTTTCGACTAAGCTCGAACCAAGATCTGAGTATGCACCTTCGTGTGGTATCCCAAAGCAATAAGGGGATACTACTTCTACAATCCCAGTGAGAACATGGTGTTCGTTGCTTGGGGTGAGGTCTTTATGGAAAAGGAGTTTTGTTTCCAAATACGTCATTGGGAGGACTGTGCATCTCGAAGAAATTCAGGATGGTACAGATCCGTCTAAACCAATTGACAATCCAGTAGAAAGGAGTCAGAGATTGTCGTATAGTAAGAACCAATTCCTGTTACAATTCCGGAAGGTCCAAGGCGATTTGAAAGGATCAATCTTCCACCTCCAAGATATGGTATCCGGAGGTGACAATGAAGTCATGGTGGATCACGATGATCCAGCCACTTTTCAAGAAGTCGTGGATGGGCCCGACTCCGAGTTATGGCTGGGAGCCATGAGGGAGGAAATGCAATCCATGTCGGACAACCGAGTCTGGGAACCGGTTGATCCCATCAATGGTGTGAGGACCATCAGATGCAAATGGATCTTCAAGGTGAAGATGGACATGGACGGCAACCCTCTGACCTACAAAGCTCAACTGGTGGCGAAAGGTAATAGGCAGATCCAATGGATTGACTATGAGGAAACCTTCTCCCTAGTGGCTATGGTCAAAATCGATCCAAATTCTTCTTGACATAACTGCGTATCATAATTACGAGATATGGCAAGTGGATGTCAAAACCACTTTCCTAAATGAAAATTTGATTGAGTACGTTTGTATGTCTCAGCCCAAAGGTTTTGATGATCCGAAGAATAAGGGAAAGATTTATAAGTTGTTGAAATCCATTTATGGATTGAAACGAACTTCTCGGAGTTGGATCCTTCGTTTTGATGAAGCTGTAATTGGATTTGGCTTAATCAAGAACGATGATGAATCTTGCGTTTATAAGAAGGCTAGTGGGAGCAAGATTACCTTTCTGGTTCTCATTGAAAACGACATCCCAACCTTGCACGAGACTTAAGATTGGTTGAAGAAGTGTTTTTCAATAAATGACTTAGGCGATGCTTCTTATATCTTAGGGATTAAGATATGTAGAGATCGCACCAAGAGGGTCTTGGATTTAAGTCGGGGAACCTATGTGAACAAGGCATTGAGTAGGTTCTTAATGCTCGATTCAAAGAAAGTGCTCTTACCCACTAGTCATGGAATTTATCTCAGCAAGACTCGGTGTCCTAAGACAGCTGATGAGCTGAAAAGGACGATGAGAATCCTATGCGCCTGGGGGCAGGATCAATCATATATGTCATGACATGTATGAGACTGGACGTCTCGTAAGCCTTATGTTGTACCAGTAGACATCATTCTAACCCGGGGGAAAGATGATGCTGAACTAGTCGTCGAAGGATGAGTAGACGCTAGTTTTCCAAGACAAATCTAGATGACTTTAGAAGTCAGTCAGGATATGTGTTTACGCTGAATGTCAGAGCTTTAGCTGGGAGAGCGTAAAACAAGATACCATTGCTGAATCTACGATAGAGGCCAAGTACATGGATGCTGCAGAGGCAGCTAAGGAGGCTATGTGGATTTGGAAATTCATGGCAGGGCTGGGTGTAATTAAAAACCCATCCAGCCCGATGAATCCATTTTGCGACAACACAAGGGCAATTACGCAAGCTAAAAGCCTAGATCGCATAACAAATCCAAACATGTACTGCGACATATCCACCTCATCAGAGAAATACTGAACTGAGGTGAAGTGAAGATAACCTATATTGCAACAAATGATAACATAGCCAACCCTTTGACTAAGGCACTGTGGCTGCCTAAACATGTTAAACATGTAAAGTCGATGAGGACATATTGGAGTTTAGATTGGAACTAGGGCAAGTGGGAGATTGTTAGTCTTAGTGCCCTTAGTTCAATCCTAAATGTCCAAATGTATATATCATCGTTAGCAATAAAATTAAAGCGGCTTTATATTACTTATGTGTTGGAGTAATATATCGATGTGTGCTCTGATCTATGCCCACCATGCGAATAGAACCATAGATCGAGATAGATCACACTCGATGGGTCCCTAGTCAACAAAGCTTCACTAGAAGCGACTAGTATGAAAGATGGCTCTTTATGGCTTACGTTCTGTTAGTCATTGGAATGAGATTCCGGAGTCTGATCATAGATATCATATGGGACATGATATTGGGCGACCCGCCATGAATATGTGCCAGAGATTAAGTCATGAACATATTCAGTGTCGTAGCTTGTCATGTATCCTTAGACCAAGGAGTCTTTGTGATCGCTATGTAGTCAACAACTGAGTTTGACCTGAGCCTAACGTTGTCCGTAACATGGCTTCCATAACAGCCAGGATTGGCTTGGGGACGGGCTACATGAGTGACACGAAAGGCGGCTAAGGGATTTATCCCTCATACTGAGGTATGGGAAAGATATCGGTTCTTGGCCGCTTGATCGAGAGTGACTGATAGAATAGCATGGCCATGCACATGATACTGGGTATCATATCTTCATTCATCTCACATATCAAGGAACAGTGATTGAGAATAATAAGGGTGACGGCTCTATGCCTTATCTCAATCAGGATATCGGAGATAAAAGGATAATGACATGGATGACAGAAAGGTTAGAATCGACAGGGTCGATTCGTTATGCAGATTCAGGTAGTACTAAAGTCTCGTTAGTCGCCACTTAAATAGGATCAATTAAAATGGGATTTTACGTTGATCTATTGACATGCATAAACATAAGGGTCACACCGGAGGGTGAAACTCATTGACACATTTATGGAGAATGGCCAAAAGGGAGTTGTCTCGGGATATGACATAAACTGGGTTTTGGGTCATGTGCTCGTAAGTGAATAAGACTTTACGGATCAAGACAAGACTTGGAGTCTTGGGATTGATCGCGTCGGATAATGTTGGACATTTCCGGTATGGAAGGCTTGGAGGCGATGAGCGAATCACGGGACCTCGTTAGGCCACGGGCCATGTTCCAAGAGGCCCTTAAAAGGCCCATGCAACCAAGACCCATGTAACTAATTAATTATTAAGTAAGGAAGACAAGGATTAAGGTGTTGGTGATTCACCACCTAACCCAATCTTGTCTAGCCATACTTTGTCCTATTTACACCTTACTTGACACCATACTTGTCCCATGCCTTTAGTTGGGAAAGTATGGGGTTTGTTATGTTTAAGTCATCTTTTTTCAACATAAAAAACACAAGACAAGAATAGGAAACACAACTTCTCTCCCCCTTCCCTTGCAATTTCGGGTTTGGCAAGCTCCCACCTCCATTTTTGTGTTCTTGAGTCCTCAAAGAGAAGAACTACGTGGATTTGATTCCCGTGTGGATACGTAGGTGTCTTGGAGACTCAAGCCAATCATTCGTTACCCGGTGTTCTTGTTTTGGTAAGAAATAGTGCTGAATTTTTCTCTTGTGAATCCATTCTTTGTTAGTTGTTTCATGGTTTTAATCGTCTCTTGGTTTTCATTGATTTTCCGTTGCGAGTTGGTTCATCTCCAACCCTACCTCGAGACGCAACAACGTAATTCATGGTTTTCAATCATGTCCTTAGAGGGATCATCGACCTTATTTGGCGATCAGTGGGTTTGGTACCAAGTCTTAGGTATTCCGTTTTTTTAGATGTGTTCAGTCCAGTATGCAGAAGCTTTTCATGAATTGTGGAACAGTTTGTTTTATTCATACTTTTTCAACACGTTTTGATCCGGACTTGTTTTGATTCAATACCAAACGTTAAAGAATTATTTGTCGGAAAAGGAAAGTTTGTAGTGAATATTCAAGGTCTGGAAGATTTTCAATTACTTATCCCAGTGTTCGGTCCAAAGTTCTCTAGGGTTGATCGAGAGGATCAGGAACTCAAGAGAATCCCGTTGGTTTAGGGGACGCTGTTGTAGTACAGCCAGGCTTGGTACAGTCAAAATCTGATGTAGATAAGGATTCTATTCATATTCCAATTATTGAGCGAGTTATTGTGAATTCAGAGCCAAACTTTCAGGAACCAGTCGTTCATTCTCACAAAACATTAGATGTTGTTACGAACTCGGAACCAGACACTCATTCTGCCAAAGCTTTGGATGTTGTAGCATTCCCACCGTTGGAAGTCAACAGTATTGCTTCGCCTCTATACCAGAAACCGTGCAGATCACGACATCATTCACCTACGTTGTCTTTTCAGGCGGCTTCGTCAACATACACCATTTAGACTCGTTCTCGCACCAGATCTTTGGACCGTGAACGAGAAAAAGGGGTAACACCTTCTTACTTTCATGTGCTTGATCCCAATCCTAAACAAAAAGATGCCTTGTAGTACAGTAGGGGATCGAGATCTAAACACAAAGGAATTAACCCTTCGTAGTTTTGGGTTACAGGGTGGTTGGAGTTACTGATTTGTTTACTCCGGTTAGAACTACAAGCGGTGTGTGTTGTTTGATTCAGTTTTTTCGTGTAATTTCGTCCGCGGATCTTGGACAGCGAAGAAGTGGTGTTAGCTTTCGTTCAGTGTATTATGGCAAATAGGTTCCTTAAGGTCGAGTTTCTCTTTTCCTGAATGGTGTAGGCATTCTGAGTGGTGCCTTCACCCTCAGCGAAGGCGTCCCCAGGTGTGAGTCCCTTGTGGTTGTTGCCTTTTTTTTTGTGTTTGAGCTCTTTGGTGGGTTTAGGACCCTCAACTCTTTTCAAAGCTCCTTTGTAGTTGTTTTCTTTCCCTTTCTCCTTCTTGGAACGGGGTGTTTTTTCTTAATAAATTTTTCGAGCTTATCAAAAAAAAGTTTTCTCTCTAATGCTACAATAGACCTATAGTATCTTCAACACAGTTCATCCAAGTTCTGGCGCTAAAGAAGGAGATGGAGGTACCATCTTTTCCAATCATTTTTGGTTGGTCTCCAAATGGAACCACCAGGTTAATCAATGGTAAGAAAGACTGGGATCCGGTTAATCAACACAATCCTATACCTTCACATACTCTAAAAGATCAAGATTCAGAGAGACAACATTGGAGACCCAAGCTCAGGGCAGACAACTAAACTTTGTCAAGAAAGTAAATGGAACTTGGAAGCGTTGGAGATTTGTTGTTGTCACGCCCCGAATTCGGTAGAATCGAACCCGGAACGCGAACGGTGAAACAATAAAAAAATTTCAAACATTTTAATAAACCACTTAAAATTTCCACTTTGAGTTAATCAAAAACAATATTTTACAACTGAAAGTACGTCCAAAACAAGCGGACAAAAAAACCCAAAGCATACGTCGCTAAACTCCCTAAAGAAACCCGGACTCCCGCTCCCAGCTCTTCAAGCTTCGAGAGTTCCCCTAGTCTGCCTCGCGACCAGTACCTGTAGGAAAAGCAGCTAGGGGTGAGCGTTCGCTCACCACCACGGATACCAGACTGACTACAGCATACTAGCAGAAAATGCCGGAAACACCAACCACAGACAAAGCACCGACGACTACCATCCCCAAACTCAGATAACCAGACTATCACACGAAAACTGTTACTTTCCCCAACCAAACTAAACACCCGTACACGCAATGTAGGCCCGACACCGTAATTACGAACTCAAAGAACACAACACAGAAGTGATCAAAATCACGCAAACCACAACCACAAGCCTCATCACTTTACCGATCACGCGCCGGAAGGTGCTACACACCTGATGGGGACACAACCCTCTGCTCTTTACCGACCGCGCACCGGAGGGTACGACACACCTCTCGGGCATAAATCCAGCCTCAACACTTTACCAATCACGCGCCGGAAGGTGCTACTCACCTACGGGGACCACAAACCTCTGCTCTTTACCGACCACGCATTGGAGCGTACGACACACCCATCGGGCACAGCTCTAACCTCACACTTTACCGATCACGCGCCAGAAGGTGCTACACACCTGATGGGGACCACAGCCCTATGCTCTTTACCGACCGCGCACCGGAGGGTACGACACACCCATGGGCATAGCTCAACAGTCATCACCAGAACAATCACAGTCACAACCAAATAACACACAAAACCCCGCAAATAGAAAGAAAATACGACAACGCGACTAACTACCACTCGGAAAGTCAGTCAACCAATACGGGCTCAACTCTCCACAGGCACTCATGGCCACCCACAAACACAAACAACTTAATCAACCTACGGGCACAACCAAAAGCCACAAGTATTTCTAAGGTTCAATATGTTCACTTATCCTACGACACTACTAAGTGTCGCATGGATTTCTATTGTTCGATACGTTCACGTATCTTACGGCACCACTAAGTGTCGCCTGCATTTCTATTGTTCGATAAATTTACTTGTCCTACAACACCCAAGTGTCACATGCATTTCTACTGTTAACTTTCCTTAGTCAAGGCCGAGATCCGACTACTTTTCCCTACCTCTTGAAGCGTGTCAAACCCGATGCTCTCGCTCCGGCAAAGCTCCATATTTCCCGCTTAGCCTCCTCTTTCCACGGTAGGCGACACGGTCCACAATCATCACAAATTGAAACACTTTAAGTTCGCAGGCAAAGCTGAATTTTAATGAACTTGACACCCAAAAGCAACCCCGGTAATGTCGATCACTCCCAAACTTCCCAATTACTCGACATTTTCAACAATGGGCCCGGAAAGGCCCGATTCGCCCGGCTCGGCGAATCTGCCCGGGATCGGAAAACGCCCTTTCGGGGCTCCGAAAATTCCCGTTTTTGTTTCTACAATCTTAGAATAATTCAAGGGTTCCAATGCAATCGACGGAATCAATTTCCGACTTCCGAGCGATTTAATTCGCGTTTAAAGTTTCTAAACCCGAAATTTCCAACTTTCACAATTTAATTACATAATTCGTTCCGGGTGTGAATTATCGATTTGGGGATCGTCCAAAACCACCCGCACACGAAAAACGCGAGGCCCGGCCAAGTGGGCCTCACACGGCCACAATGGGAAAATTTCCTTTTCGCCCCAAAACGTTCCTAACGAACCCCAAACCTCAACCATTCATCTTTAAACCAACCTTAAACAAAACCCAACCTTAATCAAACCGTTTAAACTCAAACCCTAAAATTCAAATGTACCAAAACGAGAAAAGAACGGGTTCTCACAGTAGGGAATGACGAGGGGAGTTCGAATCCGCAGTCGTTGAGTCGATCGGTCGGTCGGATCGTCGGGAAATCACCAAAACCCTTCACTTTCTTTATTTTCTCTCTTCCTCCTTCTCTCTTCTTTCTCTCTCCTTCTTTCTCTTTTTTTTTCCTATTTGGCCGACACTTTCTCTCTTCATTTCCTTTTATTTTGTTTTAAAAACACACCATACCTCTTAATTACAAACTACCCCTCATTTCCTTTTCTTTATTTTAAAACTATCAACCACCAAAAGTGTGACAAGTGTCAAATGGGTCCCACCTTTTAGAAAAATATCTTTGTAGATATTTTTCAGTCAGATTCGCGAAATTCGGCCGTCTCGGGCCCCGAACGGCCCATTTTCCAAGAAATTATGAAAATTCACGTGCTACAAGGAAACAGCCCAACTAAGACCGCTGTAACGACGGCTAAGCTTTTTGGATCCAAAACGGTCCTCGAACGGACCAAAACGTCGCTCGATTGACTTTTCCGGCAAAAAGTCAACCTTTCCCAAATTGGTCAAAAAGTTGCCCTGAGTCCCCCAGAACTCATTTTGGTCGATATCGGGGTCAACTTAAGTCCAATATGACCCTCGGGGTCAATCTTAGGTCCATTTAGGTGTATGTCCAAAAATTTTAATTTTTCCTTTTTTCGCCGATTTGACTGGCGTTGACCGGGAGGGGTTCTTACAATTGTCATCTTCAATGTGCAAGTTATTGCAGAGAGAACAGTTTCTTTTTCAAGTATAGGTTTCCTTCCTCTAGGCTTTGAGAATGTGTAGAGGAAGACTACCTTCAATCACACTACAATAGATAGGAGAGACAATATCGCAGACTCAATGAGGACATAGAACACACATAAAGTCTTTATATATTATCTCCCCCCTAAGACTTCCCCACAACATTAGAGGAGATGTTCTGGGCTTCTGGTAAGATAAGAAGAGTTGAAGTTCCTTACAGACCCAATGGTAAAGAGAAGTGGTTTGCATTTGTTACTTTCAAGAATGAGGAAGCAATGAAGAAAGCTATCTTTGATTTCAATGGATTCGTTTACTCTGGCTACAAATTATTTGTCAGCAAAGCTTGGAATAAAGAGAGAGTCAGACTCACAACAAAGGTCTGGAGACCCATAACTCATTCTTCTGTAGATGCATACCCAAGAGGTTCGATAGTAGTGGCGCAACAAAGGCTTGTTGAATCCTCACATTTGGTGGTATTCAATAGAAACTTAGTCATAAAGTAGTGACGAGGGAGATAGTGTCTAAAGGGGTTTGTGAAATTGAACTGGTCCCATTAGGATTAAGAGTTGCATTATTGAAGTGTGAAGATAAAGCATTTGAACAACAATTGCTCCTGGAAAAGGATTCTTGGTTCAATCAATCGCTAACGGTTATACCAAAAGGAAAACTTTACAAAAAGAAGGCTGAGAGATTTCATTGGGTGGCCATTCAAGGCATTCCAGTTTCAGGCCGATGTGAGGAATCGTTTCAGGCTTGCATCAGCTCTCTTGGTTGCTACATATTCTGCCATTCCTCGTATTATAGTGGTAAGAGTTTTGACTCGGCCTTTGTCTTGATTCATACGAATTAATATAAGGTCATAGAGAAGGAGGTCCAGATTTATTTGGGAGAGGAAGTGGTCAAAGTTTATATTAAAAGTGTGGAACAACATCAACTACCAACCATCATTAATTATGAAACTTCACCTACCTCAGAGGAAAGTGAGGAGTGTAGAGATTTAGATGCTTTATCTAGTGAATTTCATATTTCAGAAGATTTGGTAGAAGGAATTAAAGAGATGCCTTTAGAATGTAGAGCTCCTGTCATTATTAGTTTAGAGAATGTTCTTCCTCAGACATAGAATATTAATGAAACACAACATTTACAGACACAGGCTGGTGAACAGAGCAAGGAAGCTTTATTATTGGACAAAGTGATCCCTAATTCGTTTGAAGGCTTGGCGGATGACACTATTCCAATTTCCTTGCCTTTGATGTTAACTACGCCAACTGGTTTTGCACAATATATTGATAAAGAAGTGATGGCTAGTACTGCACAAGATATTAATGAAGAAGTGATGGCTAGGTCTGAAAATATCATAGGAGAAGAAGTTGCAGGTACAAAAGGCTCTTTGGAAACAACCAACATCAGTGACACAACTATTCCAACTACATATGTCAATGTCCAAGTTCAGGAGGTTCAAATTTTATCTATTGTGGAGGAATTTTTGGAGGGAATTTTATCAATGTCCAAGTTCAAATTATCCAACTACTATTTTTAATTTGCGCTCAAATTTTTGAAGACCATAACTATTCTCCATAAGGAAAAAGGGCAAGAACAAAGCACACAAAACCACATACTTGTATGCTACTAGATCCAATGCAAGTCAATTCAAGGCATTGAAACCTCTCCTCCAACAAATACACATACTCCTCTAAACAAAGTTGCATCTAAGAATTTCAGAGCATATGGTCAAGGAATTTGGGAAAACTGCAAGGTCATAAGTCTCAAAGCTTTTGCTACGGATATTGAAGTGGCTGAACAATTCTAATGTTTGAGTGAGGAACTAGATCATAGAGTGTCATTGGAAGCTGGATCAGGGGATGATTTTGAGGATCTAGATGAAGAAAGTGGTGGTGGGTTGGATAATTTGAACTCCAACAATTCTCACATTCCTCAGTAATCCATGAGGGTTTTCTCATGGAATGTGAGAAGGGCATCCTCTCCACATAAGCAGAGGATGATTAGAAACGTGCTATGCAAGAAACCTATGAACTTCATATTAATTCAGGAGACTAAGTTATCATCTCCTACATAACTATTTCTCAGTAGTTGTGGACTCTCTTATGCTTTGAAGCACGAGTTCTTACCTTCTATTGGAGCCTCTGGAGGCATTATCTGAGATTGGAAAACAAATTTGTTTGAGTTGTCTCACACTATTAAGGATGATTCAATACTCTATTGGTTTGGATTATACAAGCCATTGCAGTTGCATTTGTGCATCATGAATGTTTATGCACCTTGTGACAGAAGGGACAAGAGAGTATTATGGGAGGAAATTCAGAGAAGGCATCAGAGCATTACAATTCCTGTTACGTGGAGGAGATTTTAATGACATTTTATGTGCAACAGACAGATCATCCTCAAGTTCAAATTTTTCTTCATCCAATCCCTTTGATCAACTTGTTGGATCCTTGGGATTATTCGACTTGCCTTTGGTTGGAGGGTCTTACACTTGGTTTGGTCCTGGTTGTAGGGCTTCTAGGATTGGTAGGATACTAATCAATCCATCACTATTGCTACTCTTCCTTTTTTGGTCCCTTCAATTCCTTCCCAGAAACATTTCATATCATAGGTCACTCTTTCTGTCTCCCCCCTTTATTAATTAGGTCCCCAAGGCTTCTAAATTCTGTAATTCTTGGTCATATCACAAAAGTTTTTGGACTGATGTCTATAATTTATGGAACTCATTGTCTATTTCAGGTGATCCTCAATATAGGTTTTGGTTCAAACTCAAGTCTCTCAGGACCTTTTTGAAAGGTTGGAGGGTGGACTTATTTGGTAGTCTAGAAAAGGAAATTTTAGATTTCTCTACCACCATCAACTCTCTGTATCTTTTTTTAAAAGTCAGGCCTTTATTTGATATGGAAAAGAACCACGAGGCTCTCTATTCTGTACTCTTGATCAAAAAATTGAAGTCTCAATCTTAAATTTAGAGACAAAAAACCAAGTTACATTGGATTCTTGAGGGGGATAGATCTCTAGATATATCCATGTGATTGCTAATTTGAAGTTCAATAGGATCAGACTCTCCAACATTCTGGTTGATAACATTCTAGTAGAGTCTCCTTATCAAATCAACACATTTGCTGCTAAACATTTCTCCACCAGATACTTGAAAGGAAAAACATCTCCTTTAGACTTCTCTTTGTTACCTTTCAAGACTCTTACAAATTAACAAGCTTCGTCTCTAAAGAGTCCTTTTACTAAAGTAGAGATCTTGGCTGCTATTAGAGATTGTAATGGATACAAATCACCTGGCTCTGATGGATACACTCTACTTTTCTTCCAAAAAGGTTGGCATTTCTATAAAGAAGACATGGCGGATTTCTGTTATCACTTTCATTAGTTTGGGACTCTTGGAAGGGGATAAATTCTTCATTCATCACATTGATTCCCAAGGTTGTTTCTCCATTAGAGTTCGGAGACTACATGCCCATCAGTTTAGTTGGTGCTCCATGCAAAATCATCTCAAAATTATTGGCTGCTAGATTAAAGACTGTGATGAATTCCTTGGTCAGTGATGTGCAATCAGGATTCGTAGCAGGGAGACAGATCATAGATGGGATACTGATTGCTTTAGAGATCATTGATACAATTAAAAGATCCAAGGCTGAAATTTTGCTATTCATGGTGGACTTTGAGAAGGTCTATGATCATGTAGATTATGACTTTTTCTTAGGCTGCTCCAGTTCTCGGGGTTTTGAGATAAATGGAGACATTGGATGAGCTCTTGTATTAAAGCTTGGGTTTTAGTTCTAATTAATGGTTCCCATTCAGCAGATTTTCTTATGCAGAGAGGTTTGTGCTCATTATCCCCCCTCCTACTCACACTAGTAGCTCAGAGTCTTCATCAACTTTTTGAGAGGGGCATAACACTAGGAATGTTTCAAGGTGTCTCTCCTTTGGGGTTGAGGGTCTAGTGATCTCTCATCTATAGTTTGCTGATGACACACTAGTTTGCATCAAAGCCACCCCTTCTAATCTTCTCAATCTGAAACACATTGTATTAATTCTTCATAGTACTACTGGTTTTAAGATCAAGTTCCACAAGTCCATGGCAGTCTTGATGAATCCTTGCTAGATGAGTGACAATATGGTGTTACAAATACTAGGCTCAGAGATTAGTACTCTCCCATTAGACTACCTTTATCACGCCCCAATTTCAGTAAACCGAACTCGGGACGCGAACATTTAAAATCATAAAAACACTTGAAACCTGTTTTGAATCAATACTTTGAAATTGCTATTTAGTTATCAAAATAATAATATTTACAATACAAGAACGTCCCAACAAGTGGACAAGGCACAATATCCGTCACTAGACTCAACAAAATAAAGACCAGACTCCGCTCCTAGCTCCACAAGCTTCAAGAGCTAACCTAGTCCGTCCGGTGATCAGTACCTGTAGGAAAAGCAGCTAGGGGTGAGCGTTCGCTCACCACCACAGATAACAGACTGACTATGGCATAATTAGTAGATAAAGACAGTAACACCAAAACCAAACCCAACACCGGGACTACATTCCCCTACTCAAGTACTCAACTGACCCAACACGTGATAAAGTAATGTAGACCCGACACAACTATCGACGACCTCCTCCAAGGACACGACAGAAAGACTACACAACGCCAAACAAGATCACAAAGGATCGCACACCAGCTGCTCGGTAACCAATCTCAAATTAGGTTAAGGATCGACCTATCGCAATTCCTCGACACGAAGTCGGCTCAGGCTGTCGACCTATCGCAATTCATCGACACCAAGCCGGATCAGGCTGTCGACCTATCGCAATTCATCGAAGCCACAAATTAATAACGGTTCCGCCGTTAATTTAAAGGTTACGACTAGTCCAGTTTAAATCCGACACTTGTCTTTTAAACTCGAGCGGGCTAAAAGCGGGGTTACGACGAATCGGGTTCGAGCACCCGGGCACCAAATCCGGTGTAGGTTTCCCGAGGCACGGTCCAAATGCATAGATCTCGAGGCACCCGTTTCGTTAAAATATGATTTTAACCCCTTTTTATTTAAAACAGTTTTTGGTTCTCAAATCCTCCCTTTTGTTCTTTTCTGATAAATCCACGATTTTCTTCAATCAAATTGTTAATTCGTTTTCCTTTTTAAACTCAAACCGACTTCTTTTCAGTTCTCTCTTTTAAAGCAGTTTTTCGCTTCCAAAATGATATTCCTTTTCAAATTCTTTTGATCTTACGACCAACCATTTCAGATCCAAAATCACAAAAACAACTTTTAAATCAAAACTCGTTTTATTACTTCCTTTTCTGGAGTTACAGTAAGCTCGGGACAATCAAAACAAAAAAAAAGAAACGTCTCAGGTTGAGAAATCCGACCAACCACCACGTCGAGAAGCTCACCGTGGAGGGAAGGGCGGCTGGGCGGTACACGGCGGCGGTGACTTCAGACGGCGAGGAGGTGGCCGCGGCCGTGGGTTCCACCTCAGATCTGAACGGGAACGGACGGTTCCGTCCCGGATCTGAGTGCGCGCCGTCGAGTCTGTCACGACTCTGGCCGTGTACGGCGACGCTCGAGCGTGGAGAGGAGGGACGGTGGTGTGAGGAGAGAGGGACGCCGGTGTTGGTCTCAGACGGCACTGGATCGAGAGAGGGAGAGGGTGGTCGGGGACCCGAGCTGGTCGGAGGCGGTGGTTCGGGGCGGCGGCTGGTGTGTGGAGAGAAGTGTCGGGATTTGAGGGGGAGCGGTGCAGAGAGAGACGAGGACGAGGGGGTTCGGCGCTGAGTGGGTGAGTGAGGCGGAGAAGGAGAGAGATGAGGGAGGACGGGTGGTGGCCGGACTTCGGCGGCGGCGAGGGAGAGAGGGTTGGGGGTCGGGGCTGCTGAAACGAAGAAGAGAGGGAAGTAGCTGGATGCTGAACCCTAGTGTTTGGCTTATAAAGCCTGGGCTTGGGCCGGGTCAGCACTTGGGCCGGTTCTGAGACTCGGGCCGGGTCTGTCCGGTCCAGCCCAAAACCTTTTTTTTAAACGAACGCAGAATCTAAACCGATTTTCGACCTCAACGTTCCGATCGAACGGAAACAAATAAAACAAGAATTTTTTAATGAGACGGTCTTCACAATCTACCCCCCTTAAAAGAATTTCGTCCGCGAAATTTAAAACAGACGTACTTTGGGAGTCGAACGAGTCGGGGTACTTCTCGCGAACCTTGTCCTCGCGCCCCCAAGTCGATTCAGCCTCGCGGTGTCGCCACCGCACCAGTTCTAAGCGGATAACCTTTCCGCGCGGGACCTGCTCTCATGGATCCCTTTCCCACACCGGTTTCTCCTCATACGGGACATCACCCGTTACCTCGACCTCCGCCCACTTAATGACGTACTCAAAACCTCGAAATGTCCGATACACCTCGGGCTAACCCGCCTTCGCCGCGGTTGAAACGCACCAGTCCACCTTTCGGACTCACCTCCAAGGATACATGGTCACCGACTGCAGACTCGAGAGGTCGGCGCCGTTAGTCAGCATAGCTCCTGCTGACTCCGTGCGGTCTTCAACCGCTCATGTTTCGGCCCGACCGACTCAGCTGTCTCTCGGTCCGGTCCTAGACCCAGTAAACCCTCATTCCTCACTTCTTCCCAGCACACGGGCGATCGACACGGCCTACCACACAACGCTTCAAACGGTGCCATCAAGATACTGGCCTGAAAGCTGTTGTTGTAGGCGAACTCGGCTAACCGTTCACGAAACCCGTCGTGACGTGCCCCCATTTCCACTGTGCAACCCGCAGTGGTTGCAGTAAACCAGCGGGACGCTGATGTTCAGCTCTCACCTGCCGACGAGTGAGGCACCATGATACTAATCCCACGACCGCTCTCCGCATACCGCTCCACTAGACATGCTACCTGATGTCGCGCTCCTCTTAGTGCCATTCACGTGTACTGTTAGACATGAATGCTGCGACTCTCGCAGCTCGTCGCCTCCGCCGTCACGCGGTATGTACAAACCTCCGCGATACCGTAACTCCCAATTAGCACCGTGATCCCAGCCCTCGGCGTCAGCACCGCCGGCAACTCTCTCCCGGATCTTTGTCGTCTACAAACGCCACCACAAACCGATTTAGGAATGGGCGAAATATACTGTTCATCAGATCCAAGAACGCTGCAAGTGCGTTCGACAGTCCAAAGTCATCACCCCGAACTCGTAATGCTCATAGGATGTCCGGAATACAGTCCTTGCGACGCCCCCTTCTCGGACTCGCAACTGGTAGTATTCGGATCATAGGTCGATCTTCGAGAAATACGTCGACCCTCTCAATTGGTCGAACAAGTCGTCAATTTTCGGCATCGGGCATCGGTCATTAACCGTAACCCGGTTCAGTTTCCGGTAGTCCATGCACATCCGAAGCTCTCCACTCTTCTTCTTCACGAAGAGTGCTGGCGTTCCCCACGGCGATGTGCTCGGACGAATAAACCCCTTCTCCCGAAGTTCCTCGAGCTGACTCTTCAGCTCGGTCTACTCGGCTGGCGCGAACCTGTAAGGTGCCATCGATGGCGCTGCCGCTCCCGGCACCAGGTCAATCCTTAATTCCACCTCACGAACTGGTGTCAACCCGCTCAACTCCTCAGGAAACACCTCGGGGAACCCCCATACCCTTCGCGGTAACTCTCGGTTGTACACGGCCGATACTTCCTCCACTGCGGACAATGCCGACAGGAGAACCCCGCTATTACTACCCAGCACACACGACACCTTCGTGTTGCCTGCTGACACTGTCACTCGTCGCCTAAAGCAGTCGATATTGGCTCGGTACTTCGCCAGCCAATCCATTCCCAAGTTTACGTCAAAGGTTGTCATTTCGTAAGTATCCTCCCCACGGGCACACACACAAGCTCAGTCGCTGCCGATCCTCACGGATCCTCGCAGTCTCTCTAAAACCTCGCTCCACTACTGTCGTCATGCCTACCAACTCCGAACATACCCGACTCCTCGGGTTGAGGACTCGATCCAGCTTCAGGGTTCTTGGGTCCTCTCTCGAACCTCCTGTGTTGGTTCGCTTCTCTGACTTCGCAGGCACGACAGACTAGTCAACACCACACCACCACCAACCGGCGTGTCCAGACGCAGGGGTGGACTCAACGGCACTAAACTCAGCCCCAACATCTCAGCACAACTCGACGAAACAAACGAGCGTGACGCCCTGGTATCCAACAGAAAAGACGCTCAAAACAGAGACCGAAAAACCACTCCATTAGTTTCTCTGGTAAAGTCTAGCACCAACCCTCACCCGGTCCTCTATGCATTTACTTATAACTTTCCGCAACCAAACTAGTGTTCGCTACTCGTCCCTTGCGGGAAAGTAGTAAAGGGGATGAGCGTTATGCTCACCTCCACGGACACCCGTTCGATTATGGCATACTAGTAACGCACCAAGGACTTACCAATCTAACCAGGGCAAACCACTACCTCAAAACCTGAAGCCAAACGTCACACTGCTCGCGCTATCAACACCTCAAGTACTCGCTCACGTAAGATAAACCTCAAACAACCCACTCACGTGAAGGAAACCTCAACCCACCCGTTCACGCGAGGGAAACTTCGAACACCCGTTCACATAGGGAAACCTAGTTCGTATGGCGCCGCACCGCACCAACCCTAACCTCTTTCCGCGGTGATACTCACGCACCGAGGCGCTGTATCACTACCGCAGGTTATTGATGAGTCTCGAACCCAAGACCTCATCCCTCAACACGGAACTTACGACCTCTACAACCAACACGACCGTGAACACCGCCACGCCATTAATACTGTAATTATAATAACACGTAAAGGGACCTCAAAATAGACCGCACAAACGTGTACCAAGCCACGCAACAACCAACCTAACCGCACAACGAACACACAGAGACATATTTTTTTTGAAAGTAGCTGACTGGACCAGGCCGGCAAGTGGGCCGGGCCGTGCCACCTACCGGGCCGGCACGCCATATGGGCCGTTCTCCATTCCGGGTCAAAACAGAGGCCCCGACCGGTTTCCTATCGGGCCGGTTCAAGGTCCGTCCCGTAGCTGCGACGACTTCGCACTTAACTGCCTGTCATGGCTATCCTAGGGCACTCGTATCCTATCCGTCTCTTGGCGACCCGCACACTTGTGCGTCGCAGACATTTAACCACCAAAATTGACCAAACACGTACCACAATTTCTGACCAAACCACAAGTCACTAAACTTCAAACACAAGCCGACAAGGCCAACCAAACCGAAACACGCCCATCGGGCCAACCAAAACCAAAACGCACCACCGGACCAACCAAAACCAAAACGCACCCACCGGACCAACCAAAATCAAAACGCACCCACCGTACCAACCAACCTACACACACGCCCACAGGGCCAACCAAAGTCGAAACACGCCCACCGGGCCAACCAACAATCAAAACACGCCCACAGGGCCAATCAAAATCAAACACGCCCTCAGGGCCAATCAAATTTTAAAACGCGTCCACTGGGCTAATCAATTTTAAAACTTTCACCTTTTCAGCTTAAAACCTCATTTCTTGACATCACGTAGTTACAACCCGGTCGAGGCGTCCCCGAACTACGTTGTACGGACTTGACATCAACACCGCCACGTTTGACTACAGGAGCGCTCCTGAGTCGACCCGCGATAGTTTAAAAACAGTTCACGCAACCACACACAATCAGTATGCCAGCAACAAAATACTGCAACATACGCACAAGAAAAAACAAGACTCAAGACATGACGGGTCTACACTGACTCGACTCTCCCACCTAATTGACGGACAGTCCGAGGTGTGAAACCTCGAGCTCTGATACCAAGCTGTCCTGCCCCAATTTCAGTAAACCGAACTCGGGACGCGAACATTTAAAATCATAAAAACACTTGAAACCTGTTTTGAATCAATACTTTGAAATTGCCATTTAGTTATCAAAATAATAATATTTACAATACAAGAACGTCCCAACAAGTGGACAAGGCACAATATCCGTCACTAGACTCAAAAAAATAAAGACCAGACTCTGCTCCTAGCTCCACAAGCTTCAAGAGCTAACCTAGTCCGTCCGGTGATCAATACCTGTAGGAAAAGAAGCTAGGGGTGAGCGTTCGCTCACCACCACAGATAACAGACTGACTATGGCATAATTAGTAGATAAAGCCAGTAACATCAAAACCAAACCCAACACCGGGACTACAGTCCCCAACTCAAGTACTCAACTGACCCAACACGTGATAAAGTAATGTAGACCCGACACAACTATCAACGACCTCCTCCAAGGACACGACAGAAAGACTACACAAAGCCAAACAAGATCACAAAGGATCGCACACCAGCTGCTCGGTAACCAATCTCAAATCAGGTCAAGGATCGACCTATCGCAATTCCTCGACACGAAGTCGGATCAGGCTGTCGACCTATCGCAATTCATCGACACTAAGTCGGATCAGGCTGTCGACCTATCGCAATTCATCGACACCAAGTCGGATCAGGCTGTTGACCTTTCGAACACACAACTTCAGGTAACCACAATCACAATCACATGCAAGTTAACCACACAGGCACTCAAGGCCACTCAAGACACCTCAACAGTCAAGACTCGGGTTCAACAACCCCACGGGCACTCACGACCACTCAAGACACACCAACGGTCAAGACTCGAGTTCAACAACCCCACGGGCACTCCCGGTCACCCAAGATACCAACGGAGAAAACACGGGTTCAACAACCCCCACGGGCACTCACGGCCACCCCAAAACACCAACAGTAAAACACGGGCTTTCACGGCCACGCAAGACACCAATTTAAATAACACGGGCTCTCATGGCCACCCAAGACACCAACAATCAATTACGGGCTCTCATGGCCACCCAAGACACCAACACTAATACACGGGCTCTCATGGCCACCCAAGACTCAACAGTCAAACACGGGCTCTCACGGCCACCCAAGACTCAACAGTCAAACACGGGTTCTCACGGCCAACCAAGACTCAACAGTCAAACACGGGCTCTCACGACCACCCAAGACTCAACAGTTAAACCCGGGCTATCATGGCCACCCAAGATTCAACAGTCAAACACGGGCTCTCACGGCCACCCAAGACTCAACAGTCAAACACGGGCTCTCACGGCCACCCAAGACTCAACAAAAACACAATCAACCTCTGGCATAACCAAAGCCTCCAACAGTTCTAATATCAACAGTTTCACAATCAACCTCCGGGCATGCTCATATGCCTCCAGTACTCCTAATCTCGATAAGTTCGCAATCAACCTCCGGGCATGGTCATATGCCTCCAGTAATTCTAATAACGCTAAGTTCTCTGCTCCTACGACACTACTAAGTGTCACATGCATTTCCAATGTTCGCTACGTTCCCGTATCATGCATTTCTAATATTCGATAACCTACTCAACCCACAACACCCCGGTGTCACATGCAATTCTACTGTTAACTTTCCCTAGTCAGGGCCGAGATCCGGCTACTTTTCCCTACCTCAACCGCAGAACAACCGCTACGTCTCCTAGCTGCTGACGTCCTGGATCGCTACCTCCGGTCTTCTCTTCGATTGAAGCCGGACTCTAAATTTAACACGAAGCCACAAATTAATAACGGTTCCGCCGTTAATTTAAAGGTTACGACTAGTCCAGTTTAAATCCGACAGTTGTCTTTTAAACTCGAGCGGGCTAAAAGCGGGGTTACGACGAATCGGGTTCGTGCACCCGGGCACCGAATCCGGTGCAGGTTTCCCGAGGCACGGTCCAAATGCACAGATCTCGAGGCACCCGTTTCGTTAAAATATGATTTTAACCCCTTTTTATTTAAAACAGTTTTGATTTTCAAATCCCTTCTCCTTAAAACAGTTTTTGGTTCTCAAATCCTCCCTTTTGTTCTTTTCTGATAAATCCACGATTTTCTTCAATCAAATTGTTAATTCGTTTTCCTTTTTAAACTCAAACCGACTTCTTTTCAGTTCGCTCTTTCAAAGCAGTTTTTCGCTTCCAAAATGATATTCCTTTTCAAATTCTTTTGATCTTACGATCAACCATTTCAGATCCAAAATCACAAAAACAACTTTTAAATCAAAACTCGTTTTATTACTTCCTTTTCTGGAGTTACAGTAAGCTCGGGACAATCAAAACAAAAAAAAAGAAACGTCTCAGGTTGAGAAATCCGACCAACCACCACGTCGAGAAGCTCACCGTGGAGGGAAGGGCGGCTGGGCGGTGCACGGCGGCGGTGACTTCGGACAGCGAGGAGGTGGCCGCGGCCGTGTGTTCCGCCTCAGATCTGAACGGGAACGGACGGTTCTGTCCCGGATCTGAGTGCGCGCCGGTGAGTCTGTCACGACTCTGGCCGTGTTTGTCGGCCAGAGTCGTGTTGGTCTCGGACGGTAAGAGAGGGAGAGGGTGGTCGGGGACCCGAGCTGGTCGGAGGCGGTGGTTCGGGGCGGCGGCTGGTGTGTGGAGAGAAGTGTCGGGATTTGAGGGGGAGCGGTGCAGAGAGAGACGAGAACGAGGGGGTTCGGAGCTGAGTGGGTGAGTGAGGCGGAGAAGGAGAGAGATGAGGGAGGACGGGTGGTGGCCGGACTTCGGCGGCGGCGAGGGAGAGAGGGTTGGGGGTCGGGGCTACTGAAACGAAGAAGAGAGGGAAGTAGCTGGATGCTAAACCCTAGTGTTTGGTTAATAAAGCCTGGGCTTGGGCCGGGTCAGCACTTGGGCCGGTTCTGAGACTCGGGCCGGGTCCGTCCGGTCCAGCCCAAAACCTTTTTTTTTAAACGAACGCAGAATTGAAACCGATTTTCGACCTCAACGTTCCGATCGAACGGAAACAAATAAAACAAGAATTTTTTTAATGAGACGGTCTTCACAACCTTGGTTTCCAACTGGGTGCTAATCCAAGAAGACATCATACTTGGGGGCCTAACGTTAACAAGTTGAAGAGAAAATTGAGTTTGTGGCAATCAAAATTCTTATCATTTAGGGGCAGGATAACACTCATAAAGTCCTCATTGAGTTCTCTGCCTTTCTATCATATGTCTTTATTTAAAGCTCCAATGGGGGTTATTAGAGAGATTGAGAGATGGAAGAAAAAGGTTTTTATAGAATGGGAAAGTTGCTAGGAGGGCTCTACATAAACTGCATTGGGATTTAATTTGCAGAACAAAAGAGAAGGGTGGCTTGGGAATCAAGAAACTATCTATCATGAATCAGGCACTCCTAGCAAAGTGGTGGTGGAGATTTGCTATTGAAGATGTCACACTATGGGAAGGTTATTTGTGCTAAATTCAATTGAGATGTCTGGGATTGGGATCACTCTTCAGTACTTGTTGACAAAGGAGTTAGCTTTATAGCACACTTCTCTTCACTATTATATGACACAAATTTTAGCAATTCTTTTGGATCCATAGGTTTAGTTTTGAATATTAGTAACAAAGGGAGTATCAAAATGTGGGAGGATAATTGGATCTCTGATTCTACACTTAAACTCAAATTCTAAAAGCTCTTCCACCTTAGCACACAAAAGTATTGCAGAGTTCAGGATTTTCAAGATGGATGACGACTGGTATTTCAGTTTCAGAAGGCAGCTCAAAGGGTGGGAATTAGACAAATTCAAATAATTGGGAGATTATCTACTTACATTCTCCCTAAATACCTCCAAAACTGATTCAGTGCATTGGAAGGTTGAGAATAAAGGGTTCATTGTCAATAGTATGTATTCCTACTTGACCAATACTCCTTCTATTTATCAATGGAGTCAGTATCTATGGTTGTCTAATCTTCCCTTTCAATGTATGTCGATTTTCTCCTCTATTATGCAGAAGGATTAGGAGACCGGTGGTAATTAGTGTTTGTAGAGGTAATATACATTGAGAATTGCATTGGTTCACCTATTTGGTACTATTGAACTGTTGGTTTGGGATGTTGTTTGGGGGTCTAATGGGGGTGGTTTTTGTATCATTTGTAGTCTAGATTAGTTAAGTTGTAGTAGGTTGGGTTTTTTGGCTGCATTAGCTTGATACAATTATTTCGTTAACATCATTTGTAGTGGGATGGTTGGTGTATTATTGGGTTTCTAAGCTCTATCTGGGGCAGTTCAATGTCCTAATCTGTTAGGGTCTTAAAAGTGGGTAGTTAACTTGTTCCCAGAGGCATTGTATTTGAGAGGCTTCTATTTGGGAGTGCTCTAGTTCGTAAGAGGGGATTCGTTCCTCTTACTTATTTTAATTCTTGTTAGCTTTCCAAAAAAAAAATCATCACCAACTCATTTTT
Organism: Erodium maritimum; assembly: GCA_963921825.1. Lineage (NCBI taxonomy): Eukaryota > Viridiplantae > Streptophyta > Magnoliopsida > Geraniales > Geraniaceae > Erodium > Erodium maritimum. Next base: position 93,644,615 of record OY997588.1, on the reverse strand, counting down.
ATAGGTGTTTCGGAAAGATGACTTGGAAGGCTTACAACTGTGAACTTTTATTGTCTTATCATCATGTCATATTAAAATCATTTTGGTTAGCATACATGTATATAATTTATATGTTATCACAAAATAAATAAAATTTAAAGTGACCAATTAAAATATGTATTCATAGATATCATAAAGTGTTATGGAGGTTGAAAGTTGTAATTTTATTTTGTTAAAGAGTCGAATTGAAATCACAAATAGATGGCCAACTAAGTATTAGTCATCTATAAAAAAGGGGTTATGGTCCTCGGTGAAAAGAATTGAAAAATCGAAACCTTTTTCCTTCATGTCGTCTTTCTTTTCACCCCATCTGAGAGTTAGACTCCATGGAGAAAGTCTAATTCATTGGAAGATAATAATTGTGTCCGTCTTCATCAATTAATCTTCAATGACTTCAAAGTAAGTAATAATTATCTTGTGTTCCTATTAGTTCAACAAAGATCGTAAGGCATGCTTCGGGTTTATGAGTGGTACTTTGGTTGCTATTTGATTGATCCACAAACCCACCTAACAAGTGGTATTAGAGACACCTTTGTTGAATTACCGATGAGCTTGTTCTTGACTCTTGATCTTTGGTTGCATGTCATAGTTTCCTTCATGCATGTTATTGTATTTGAAGGGTCTAAATCTTTTATCGTAAAACGTTTTGATCGATGTTAATTTCGATCAATTTTGGGGTACATGAAAGCATCCATGGTTCATATCTTTGATATAAAAAGAATAAGAATTTTGAAATGCGTGCACAATAGTTAACATGGATGCATGATGTACGTGTTAAGATTTTAAAGCAATCCTAGGTATGGAAATTTTTAAAGAAAACTTAGTGGCTTTTTAAAGTTGATGATTTGGTTCCCACTAAAGAATTTGAATCCAATCCTGTGTATGAAAAAATTTCAAGAAAATTTGGTGCCTTCTTGAAAGTTGATGACATGGTTATAAGAATATTTTTTACTTATTTGATTTTGAATGCTTGCTTCTGGGTTTGTATAAATTCATTATGATGTTAGTAAAATACTATGATTGTATTTTTTTTTTTTTCTCCTTGTTACTCTAAGGATTTGATTTATGGACAATCAAACTAATAATTATGTATATAAAGGAGTCTGAGAGACTAGAAGTTCTATCTTTTGAGTTTTAGGGTTTTCACTTTTTTATTTTTGTCGTCGCCGTACCAGCCACCATGGCCTCTCCGTCCGATGTTGTCATCACCCTCACCACACTAGTTTCCTGCGAATATCCTCCATAGAAGTGAAGGGCCTCCTCTCTTGTCCCACATGCTTTCTCCCCTCATGACTCATCACCTTTGATTCTCTAGCAAGCCTCGTCATCCTCGCCACGATCGAGTAGCATGGCACTCTCGTCACTCCCCGAGGGCCACTATTGCCAACACTCTATGTGAGTCTTCGTCTCATCCTCTCTATGCCCTCCACGCGAGGTCAGTGGCAGCCCCCTCAACGCCATGTAGATCCGGTTCTATCCCGACAACATGTAGCACCACGCATGCGAATGGAATGGTCCCCGTGCATTGAGGCACTCTGCCCCTACCTCGACCTGTCTTCCGACTAGGGCCGCAACTGTTAGTCGCCCTCCCAGACGGAAATAGGGTGGAAGATATTCAAGTCCATTTCAGAATGTTCGCCTTGAAGGACAATGAAGACGACACAAACGAGGGGGTGCTCGTCTCGGCAGTGTCGGAAGGGTGCTACCGCCATACAATGGCTGGCCGGATTATGGTCGATATAACATGAAAATAGCGGACCGTTTGTGTGATCATGATACAACGCTAGAAGGTCTGGGGATTAGAGGTCAAGTGCCTTTTCGAGGAGGTCATGGTGTTCTACTTTTCGAGTAGTACGACCACGGAGAGCATCAAACATCGGGGTACGTGGGGGCTTCAGCTACTGCCCATCGAAATTAGTACCCCTCCTCCCTTGCATAAAACTGAGTTCCATCCTTTTTTAGTTCATGGAGTTTTGGGTTCAGGTGTACAATGTCAAGGGGAATGCTCGTACGGAACCCATCTGATCCTTCTTGGCCAACACTCTAGGTATTTAGATTCTCTCGACACCACTTTCGCCTCTTTGCCAATGGGATGACTATCTTTGGTTTCACGTCAACATGGACATCGATATGTCGTTACGCCGAAGGATTTTCCTCTGTTTCCTCGATCACTTGGAGACCACGACCTTTCCCCTCAAATACGAAAGTTTACCTGGGTTCTGCGGGTGTTATGGGAGGCTCAACCACCAGATCAAGACATGCCAAACTTTTCTCCCAACAGTAGGGTGGAAAGAGGCCCGGTTCGATGACTCCCTCTGGGTCCCAATGGGTATGGATACAAAGCAGTTTCTCCTATCGGCACGAGGGGCACCACGGGAACAAAGGATGTTATCGGTTGAAGAGCTCTTGACCTACCTCACTTCAGAGGCACATGAGGGTAGAGAGAGGGGAAGGATTAATGCCCCTCCCAACGCTTCCCCCTCCTAGGGTTGGGGAGCCCGCCTCAAAGACTTGCGATTTGGATAAGGAGCATCCCGAGGGGATGGCTCGAAGATTTCAATGGTTGCATCCTAGATCGGAAGATGGGACGGGAGAGATCGCAAAGACATGTCATCTAGCTACTGAGGCTCGAGAAGTAGACACGGCCGTGCATGGGGATATCATCTTTACTTCATGAGTATCCCTTCTCTGGAGCGTCCAATAGTGGACACTGAGACTTCTCACCAGGTGGGAAAGCAAAAAGAACCTTAGGAGCAACCGAACGGCCTAGGCCCTAACAAGCCCAAGGGATTGAAGTCGAAGGGGCGAGGCAAGACGAGGCAATTCTACACCCACACAAACAAGCTAAAAAGGGCACTCGACCTATCGAGCGTCACTACCATGACCCGATAGCTGTTAGACGAAGGGAAGGATATAGGCGAGGGCTATCAATTAGCCCCGCTAAGAGTCATGAGTTGTCCCCGAGACAGGGTGATAGGTGATTGATGATTGGTGACCTACACCGCATGACCCGATATCGGGCCCACTAACCTCTCCTGGAGGAACGAGCGAGCACCCCTGTGTTATCTTTGGCTTAATTGGTCTTTAAATTTATGTTTTTTTCTTTCTATTTTTGACTTTATTTCATGTTCTAGTAGGATCTTGGATAGTTTGTTTGTTTGTTTTCTAATATGTAAATCAAATGTTGTCTGCAAGTCCAAGGGCACCGTGAAACCTTCGGGGGATCCTGGGCACATTCAAGAGCCCATGGTCATTGACCTAGGTTATGTTAATTTTGGTTGGCGCAATTAATAGAATTAATTTGCCGATTGTTTCAAAAAAGGTTTTTATTTATGGCATGATCTTTTTTAAAATAAATTCTAAATTCTGTTTTTCAAATAATTAAATTCAAGATTTGGCGATGTCTGGTATTTCGTAACTTAGTTGAAATATAATGTTTCCAAAGTGACTTATTTTGTGTCGATTGGTTTATTGAAATATCATGAAATATGATTAACTAAGTCGTCACTTACAATCTAAACTCGAGATCAAGAAACGAACGACCGAAGAAAGACAAGGATGATGCTTCTATGTCTTATGTTCAGTCATGATATCACAAAACGGAAAAAGGATAAGAATGCTTCCCTTTTACAATCTTTTTTCTCATCAAGGGGTCCGGTGATATATGACTTATGTTAAATAACACAAGTGACAAATTCCAATTACAATCACTCATACTTCTCATATGCTTGTATCCATATCTAAGTGCAATATTTATAACAGTTTATTAGGAGTAGTAACGCTTAATAGTGTCAAGACATGAATCCTTACATATAGGAAATATGGTAAGATATAATTTGGTAGTTGAGAGATACTCATGTCCTTGTTCTATGGACTATTCTCAAAGTGGACCATTCAATGTTAATGCTCATTAACATGTATGCATGGTCAATTAAACATATTCCTCCATTAAACCATTATACTAATTATAACTATCAGATTAGACAAGGGACGAATAAATAAATCACTCATTTGTTCCTAAGAGTTATACTGTTAGGAAATGTTGTCCTGATACCTTAGAAAGAGTAGTGTATTCTTATTGTTAACATTACATCAAATGATAATGAAATTCTTTCCATTTGATTAATCACAAATGATTATTTATTACAGATTTTGGCTTGCCCTAGGGCGCAAAACCCAACAGTCATATAATGTCATGTTGATGTACTAAACTTCCAATCTCAACGACGTAGAGTGCACGGTGGAGGCTTTATGTCCTTTGTACTGAGCCATATCCACAATGTGTAGTGCGTGGTACCCTAATTTCGGGGAGAAAACCTTAGTATACCTTTGCTCTGATGCTGCCACGTGTCCTCCACGACGTGCCTCTTTTGTTTCCATGACGTGTAGTGTATGACGCCCTAATTCCGAGGAGAAACCCTTGTGCACACTTGCTCTGAAGACGTGGACTCTGGTGCTCCATGGTGTGAAGTCTCTGGGTTGACTGCCTTTGACTCCTATAAGCTACTTATTTTCAAATTAGGAAAGACTGTAGATCAGATTTTCTTTGACCTCCAGTTTGGGGAATTCGATCCATGATGAAATTCTGACCAGATGCAACTTTTAGATACTATGTCAATCAAGATGTTATGACCTAGGAACTGACATCTTACTTTTGTATCAAGATATGAAAAACGGTAAATATAAACAATCACATGAAGAACACACGATTGGTTACCCAGTTCGGTACAACATACCTACATCTGGGAGCACTTTTCCAGTGGAATGATTTTCACTATAATGTAACAAACAACATACAAGTTTCTCAGATTATCCAGATCAATCATATGTTAACTTTACACATTGAAAAACCTATCACAAGGCTCCCCCTGAATCCAAGCTCCTAGCTCGATATTACTCTTCAAGCACCTCGGTCTTGGATTGTTTTTCTTCGTTGATAAGTGATAGTTATCATCAACCAAAAGTCATTAGCTCTGCAACTGGTTCATTTACAAGAAAGAATATGAGCACATAGGCATTTCCTTTGCTTCATTTCATTCAGTTTCTCAACACGCTAGCCTTACACACGTGAGAACCCTGAACTCATGAATGCAAGAAAAATGCACACGAAAAGTCTTTCTTATAAAAAATGATCTCCAGATAGTCTGTGTTGCGATCAACCCTATCTTTTGAGGTCTTCACCATATATATAGTTCTTCCTTGCTGTAGAATACGCGCCTCCTAGGGTTATGCGACTTTAGAGTCATGATTACGTTGAATCTATTCTTTCCTTGTTCAGCAAAACTCCCAAAATCAATCCATAAGGATCTGCGTACATATCTTCTAATTTTAAAAGAATACGATATCATTTTCTAATACAAGTAGAGCGCTAATAATAAGTATATACTCATAAATGAAGTATATCTTCAACACTGGATCTACACGTGTTCTGAATATACACAATAAGATCCCACGGGCGTGTACTGTCATACACTGTCATATTAATGACATGTATATTGACATCATAGTTTAACTCTGCGTCGGCTGCACAAACATGATGTCTTCTAACATCTTTGATAACATATTACTTGACTCAAATGTATCCAGTACAGATGTAACAATACACGAGTTAAGACCAGTGCTGGATTATGGACTTTCACCAAGGAGAATTTCGGTGATGCTACCGTGATAGGTGGGTATGAGGTAGAAATCATACCTCTTGAGACCTTGAGGGCCGAGCCCATAGTCGATGGTGGCACTACTTCCCTATCAGATTAAATGTAGATGTTAGGCCAGATACCCACGGGGCTCAGAGTTCATAAGAAAATCTTGTTGCATGCTGCTCTAACTCCAATAAAATCTCCATGCATTTCTTGTTTAGGTGACCCAAATAGCCACACCGATATAAAAGATTTAGTAGCTTTTCATATTGAAGCCGGACGGTAATAGGATTTGTGAAACTCTCGGAGGTGTCGCTAGAGAGGTATGGTGGTGTCCAACTCCACCCAGAGCCACATGAAGGTATCTCATCCCCGTCGTTGAGTTTGTGCTCCGATTTCAACTTCCTTACCTAGGTTGGAGTTAATGAGGTCTCTCATCTAGTATGTCCGACCTCAACCAGAATATCAAAAGTTCTCACGTCCATGCGAACATGAAGGAAAACCAAGGTTTTCGACTGGGTTCTTGGTGGCAACGATGTGACGAAAAAGACCGCTTCATGAAAGGACCACTGCTCCATGGTCCGAGTGTTGTCCAAAAAGTCTTTGGAAGGGAAGAAAGAAGACATAATATGGTATGTGAGGGGCTGGATGACCAGACCCCGAACGTCGCAAGTAGCAGCTATTACTACACAAAGGGCTCTAGGCCTTGCCCGTTTATCAATAAGGAGACGGTCGACGAGTACATACCGGTATCTGCCATCATTAATGGTTGAAACCGTGCTGGCTGGGACCTCAATAATGACATCATCCTCATCCAAGTACTCGTTTGGTTCTTCCTTGATACCGACCTCAGAGAGCTTGGTTTGGTGGTCGTCATGTGACTTCGAAGGGGAGTTGACAATCACTAGAGTTGTATTTGAGCTTGTAGGTGGGTGGTTGGAACTCGGTCTTGCTCCCAAGACAATGGTAGAGGAAGGATACAAAAGACAAATGAAAGATGGGTTGAGGGTGGAGGAAAAGACGAGAGTAGAGGTAGTGATGGGAGGAGGAGAGCTTAGTTATTCATCGATATAGGTAATGAGAAAAATGAGAGGAGAAAAAGCTCTGTCATCACTTGTCTCAAAAAGGGAAAAGAAAGAACATAGGGGAAACCATGGTTCCTAACCTATTTTGAGCTTTGTTTTCGCGATCCTAACCTGAGTTTACCTTTCGTTGCATTTCCCAACTATGACCTTTATATTTTTTGCACGGACTATCGTGTGTTGTTAAAATTAATAGGGACGTTAGTTTTGGATGGGAAAAGACAGAAATGACCTCAACAAAAGTCAATAACCTGAAGTTGGGCTTGACCTTTTTTTGCACTTCCCAACTATGACCTTTCTATTTTTGCACGGAATAACATTTTTTGCTAAGGGCATTTTGGACTTTTACCATCCAAAACTAACGTCCCTGTTAATTTTGACGACAAACGATAGTCCGTACAAAAAATGTAGGGATAACGCCGAATCCTAACTGTGTTGGAAAGATGTTTTTCACGTCCTAATTGTGACCACCTTTTCGTGACATGTCTTATAACAAAGATCACCTTTCGTCACATGTCCTATACAAAAGGTGGTTTTTTTTCTTCTCCAAACATGAAAAATGACACAAAGAGTGTTTTTTTGGTAAATTTATACCACATACCTCTTGTAGTGCACTGATAAACGCAAATATACAAAACTTAAGAGGAAAAACCATCGAATGCGAACGTTATACCACTTTTTTGGTGTCATTTTTGATATTTTGTAAAAAACCCACCTTTGGTATATGACTTGTCACGAAAAGGTGGCCACAAATAGGACGTGAAAAACACATTTCCAACACAAATAGGATTCGACGTTTTCCCAAAAATGTAAATGTCATAATTGAAAATTGCAACGAAAAGTAAACCCATATTAGAATCGCGAATATAAAGCTTAAAATAGGTTAACAACTATGTTTCTCCCAAATAAAGTAATAAAAGACATCAAGCACACAACACTTGAAGTAGAATGACTCCTCCTTCCAAACCTCCCGACCCCTCCCAAGCCTTTCCCCCTTGCTTCTTTGCCCCGATCTTCATCTCACCCTGCCGGTCCTCTTTGTCCCAAGCTCTTCATCTGCAACCTCCCCCCGATGTTCTCCAACGAACATCTGCTCGCTCTGTCCTCGACCTTCGTTCCAATCCGTAGAGCTTTTCTCCCTAACAAGCTCAACAAATCCAGCAAGAAGTTTGGTTTTGTACATTTTATCAAAGTCGTCGATGCCGCGAAAGCTGTCTCTGCCTTGCATCGTTCCAAGCTCGGTGGCGAGAAAATCATCGAGGACTTCTCTTTATCGTTCGGAGTTGGCTCTGTACCTCCTGTCCCTACGACCTCCTCTACCGGTGCTCGGAATTTCAGAGACGTCGTTGCTCCTCTGCAAGTCGTCCCAGATTCATCTCCCGCCCCTGCTTCAAGCATCTCCTGCTCCGGCTCCTCCTGCGGTCTATGGAGAAACTCCTTAGGTCTCAGTATTGTGGGACTTGTTAGCTCTGATCACACCCTCTCCTCTATTTGGTCCGAGCTTTCTGCGCAACATAAACTCCTCGTTCGCCTCGCTGACTTGGGCAATCGAGCCATACTGGTTACCTTCTCAAATCAACCCGCTTTCAAGCTCGCGGAGTGCTCGGGATGGTCCTGGCTTAGGCCCTGTTTTTGGGGCTTCTTCACCAACGTTAACACAGTCGTCAATGGCGGCTGCCTGCGTTGGATCTCTATTGAAGGCCTCCCCCTCTCCGGATGGACCCGCCCCTCGATCCTCAACCTCGCGGATTTGGTTGGAACCCCCCTCTTCATCCAGCCTAATTCTTCTACTAGGGTAAGGCTTGATAGAGCCTTCGTCCTGATTCACTCACTGAACCTTCAACCGGAGACGTTTCTACCTCGTTCCTTGTCGCCGACAAGAAATTCCCGGTCTGCATCAGCTTTCTTGATCTCACGTAGGTCCCCTCGATCTCTCATTCCGCCCCACCGACCCTCCTGACTTGGAAGAAGGCTAGCTTCGTGTTCAAAGCCAGGCGACTTCACCGCTAGTTTCAACCCTTCCTGCCACTCCTCGCGGGTCACCGACCGGTGATCACTCTGGCGTTGTCGGAGGGACTGCTGGATTCGAAGAGTCGGGCTCGGGAACTCGCGAGGACCCTTCAGCTTCTGCTAGTCCCGATGCCCTTTCTCTGAAAACGACGATTCCGTGCCCCGAGGTGAGGTTGAGCTTCGGTCCCTCAGTCCAAGCCCAAAGCCAGCCTCAGTTCATGGGCTTTCCTCTGAGCCTCCACCTCTGGGCCCCTTTTTAGCCCACAAGTCTCCTGTCCCTCGTCCAGCTGGGTTCCAAGAGTTTATTGCCGATATTAATTCTCCATCGCTGGATGATGATTCTCCTCTTGTCGAATTTTTAAAGAAAAAAAATAAAAATCACAAGAAGCTCGGTCGTCGTAAACACCCCAATCTCGCTCTTATGGCCACACCTCCCAACAGGTCTCTTCGTAAGAAGGCGGAATCCAAGCGCTCATGGGAGCTCGCCAAATCCTTGGGGTTCACTACAAATTTTTGCGAAGACGAAGTTATCAACATGTTCGAGAACATCTCGTAAATTCTAGAGTTCGTCGGCTTTTGATCTCTTTCGTACTGTTGTTGTTAGTTGGCTTCGCTCTTTATTCTTGTCCTTGTGACTTTTGTTAGCTTGTTCTCTCTTTCTTTGTCTGTATCATCTTTTTTTGAGATCTTTAATTCTGGGTTAAATAAAACTGTATTTTTTGCTGATAAAAAAAAAACTATGTTTCTCCCGAGAACATAAAAGAAACAAGTACAGAACACTGGAGCAATAGGCTCATAACCTTTTCTTTTTGGAATTTTAGCTTTCTATTTTAGTTGGAAGATGATTTAGATGGCAAAGAAAGAATACCCTGCATTGAATATTTCTTTTGTTGTTGCATAACGGGCTGACAGGTGGCAGGCAAGCTAGACCTTGACCCAAGTTTTAGCTGTAAAGTTGACGATGACTCAAAGCCAAGATATTATTAAACAATAAGAAATATTATTTCTTTTGCAAAACCTTTCGGGATGAAAAAAAGGCCTGAAATTGGTGGGTCAGAAAAGAAATAAATAACGGTCAGATGATTGAGGTGGAGCGAAAGTTTCCTTGAAATTTCAACTGCTCACTTCATTGGCTTCTTACCTACAATTTTCCAAGCTCCCGGTCCACAAACCTGTACATTTTCTCGGGAAAATATTGACTTGAAAAGCAGCCCAGTCTTCCAACACATCTGGGTTTCTTCTTAATTTTCTACAACTCAAGCTCAAGCTCAAGTTAGCAATGGCCGTTTCTCTGCGATTTCCTGAGGTAATTTTGTCACTAAATTGGGCCTTTTCTTCTGGGATGACAAATTGTGCATTAATCGAGCTCTTGTTTTAGAAATTTATACTCTCCCCCTGCTTGGTTTATTTGGAATCTCGATATTAATGATGAAGAAGATGATGAATGATGGTTTTGGTTTTGCAAAATGATCAAGCCAAGTCAACTAAACTTAGTTGTTGGATAGTGTAAAAGTCTGAGTACTACTCATAATTGGTTTTGGTGTAAGTGAGATGAAATTTGTTTCCCAGTTCTAAATTCTTGACTTAGAGCACCTGCAACGGTCGTTGCATGGCCTGCCACGACTCGTTGCCACAGGGCGTCGTTGCAGGGGTGGCGTGGCAGAGCATCGTTGCAGGATCCTGCAACAACCCGACGCTGTGGTAGGAGCTATTTTAGTGGAGAGAGAATGCTATTTTGTTCCAAAACAACTACAAACAATGGTTCCATACCACTAGTCATGGTTTGTTATTGGAGAGGCCGTGGTAGGAGCCATGGTATGGAGGAGAGAGAAAGCCAAAAATAAGCTCTTTATCATTGCTCCATACTACTAGCCATGACATACCATTGTGAATGCTCTTAGCATTGGTCATAAAGGACATGGGACTTTAAAGGGCTGCTATGGTTCTAGGATTGCTACTTGCTTTATATGAATCAATTTTTCTCTTACTATTCCCTTTTCTCAGATTGATTATTTGAATCTTGTTTTTAGCACTGTAATTTATCTTCCAGCTTCAAGTTGTGCAATAAAGTAGAAAACATAACTAAACGTAGTAGGTGCTTTATATCTTCTCAGGTGGTATGTATTTGCTGAAAATCTACATCCAGTACTCTATCTGATTGTGATCACACTTTTCTATTTCCACAGTTAAGGGGCGCTTCTAGGCTTTGTCATTGTAGCTACTACTGATTATTTATGTAGCATTATTTGTTTCTGGTAGAGGATATTTGGGAGATTGGCGCAATGGCGATGGAGCTTGTACCAATTGGGACCATCTTAGCTGTGCTCTCAAACCAGGTCATCAAAACAGCTCAAGCTGCAAAGGACGTTCTTATTGACAAGGACAGTTTCAAAATCCTCGCGAGGCACTTGTTTGACATCGAACCTGTCTTGAAAGAGCTGCAGCGGCAGAAGTTGAACGATTCTCAAGCTGCAAGGGTGGTTCTGGAATCCCTCGAAGCAGATGTTAGAAAGGCCAATAACTTGGTTGAGAAATACAAAAACAGTGCCAGATTCTACTTACTGGTCAAGTGCCGACACATAGTCAAGGAAGTGCAACAAGTCACGAGGGACATAGGAAAGTCCTTGGCTTCTCTCTCTCTTGCCAACACAGAAGTCCTGGCTGGGATATCCGATCAGGTCAACAGATTGCAGAATGAGATGCAAAGGGTGGAATTTGAGGCTTCACAGTCTCAGCTTCAAGTGGTTGACAAGTTAAACCAAGGTATAATAGACCAGAAACATGACCAGGGTTTCGCAAACGACATGTTAGAAGAGATAGCAAAGGCAGTTGGCGTTCCTGTCGAACCTTCAGAGATAAGCAGAGAACTAGAAAGCTTCAAGAGGGAAAAAGAAGACGCTGCCTACCGGAAAGAAAGGGCCGAAGTTCTCTTCTTGGAACAGGTTATTGAGTTGCTCTCTCGTGCCGATGCTGCAAGAGACTATGAAGAAGTGAAGAAAAAATATTTCCAGAGGCTGCAGGTCATAGAGCGATACGATAAAAACGAAGAGTACATCCGTCCCCTTAAATCCTTCAATTGTTGTATAAGCGGAGATGTGATGGTGGATCCTGTAAGCATCTGCACTGGTACTACGTGTGAGAGAACAGCCATTGAGGCTTGGTTTGACCGTGGGGAGAGAACTGACCCTGAAACAGGTGAGATTCTCGAAGATACTTCATTGAGGTCTAACCTCCCCCTCAGACAGTCAATAGAAGAATGGAGAGAACTTAATTATTGCCTAAAAATTCGCTCTGCCAAGGCCAAGCTATTATCAGATGTCGACTCGTTAATGGAAGAGGGCCTGAGCCAAATGCAAGAACTCATGAGAGAAAGTTCTATTAACAAGGACTGGATTTCAGTAGGAGGGCTAACTGATATTATAATATCTGTTCTCGGCTACTCGCATAACAAAGATGTGAAAAGGAGAATCCTAATTACCTTAAAGGATGTTGTAGAAGGGCATTCAAGAAACAAGGTAAGCAACTCTAATATTAACCAGCTTCTCAGAAGTTACATAAGAAAACTAACGTCTGCATTGTTCTGCCTAAAAATTATGGTCCTCTTTGCTTCCAATACTGAGTTTTATTTGGTTTGACTCACATTCCATGTTACATACATTGCCACACCTGCAGTGACAGATGTAATTGCACTTCTATTGGCGCTAATTAATTACCATTTGAATCAATTTTTACAGGAAAGGGTGATCGAGTACCACGGTTGGAATCATATTGTTCCCTGCTTGGGTCGAGACTCAAGCACCTCGAAATCTGCAGTTGCATTGCTGTATGAATTATTGCAGGACAGATCTGGGTGGAATGTGTCTGCATGCCGGAAACTCTACCAGCAATGCAGTACAATTCTTTTCCTTGTTACACTAGTTAAGGGTCCGGTGAAGGAGTCATCTGAGTACTCAGAAAAAATATTGAACACACTTTTCGATATTGATGAGGAAAATATAATTCGGTCTGCTCAATCCGGCTGGTATAAACCACTCATTGATCGAATTGCTAAAGGTCAGAAACCCTTTCCATCTAATTATGAATTTATACTAGAATAGTGATGCTATGTCATGCCGTTTCTTTGGTTCATATAATGTAAGTGGTTAGCTTTTTGACTTTTGAACTAGTAATGTAGTTTTAACATTTCGAATAATTTCAGGTCCGGGATCTTCAAAGATATCAATGGTGAAAGCACTAGTTAGTATGGAATTGGTTGATTCTGATCTCAAGCTTCTAGGAGAGGAAGGGGTTATACCCCCTCTGCTCGAAATGGCATCTGGCAATATAGAATCAAAAGAATTGTCCTTATCTGCTCTTGTTAAATTATCAGCATGTGGTTCTAATAAGGAGCTCATTGCTGCTGCTGGTGGGGTTCCTCTTATTTTAAGGCTGATGTTCTCTACCCATGTCCGCACAATTATCATTGTTAGATGCTCGGAAGTCCTCGAGAAACTTTCTGCTGATAATGACGGAGTCGAATTTCTTGTTGATGAAAATGGAACCCCACTTGAGCTGGAACAAATTGTCACCAACTTGTTGGGTTTGCAGCAAAATACCAACTCTGGCAGTTTTGTTCGTAGGCCTGCCCTTCAGGCTCTTCTTGGGATTTGCAAGTCTAAAGCAGCACTTGTTAAGACAGCAGTGCTTACTGCTAATGGCATGTCCATTGTACTTCCTCTCTTTGATGATTCTAATTCAGAAATCCGTGAAACCGCCATGAATCTGTTGTTTCTCTTCTCTCAGCATGAACCAGAGGGTGTTGTGGAATACCTTCTCAGACCAAGAAGGTTGGAGGCTTTAGTGGGGTTTCTCGAGAATGATGATAAAGCCGATGTACAGATGGCTGCTGCTGGTTTGTTGGCTAATCTTCCAAAGTCGGAAGTATCGCTAACGAAAAAGTTAATTGATTTGGAAGGAATCCCTGCAGTTATAAAGATCTTGAGAACGGGGACCATGGAAGCAAAAGAAAATGCTCTAACTGCGCTTTTCAGGTTTGCAGATCCAACAAACATCACATCACAGCGCATTGTGGTTGAGCAAGGAGCATACCCTTTACTTGTAAACTTACTAAGGTGTGGTTCGGTAACAGCACAGGCAAGAGCAGCGGCTCTCATTGGTAATCTGTCTATGAGTAGCCCGCAACTCTCTGTTCAGCCCAACCCAGCCAGCTGCTGGTGTTTCCGCCCATCTCATGTTCCTATATGCCCTGCACATGGCCGTAAGTGCAGTGTCAATGTGTCGTTTTGTTTGTTGGAAGCGGGTGCTTTGCCGCACTTGGTAAAGCTATTACAAAGGGATATTCATGAAACTGCTTACGAAGCAATTCAAACACTTTCCACTCTCGTTCAGGAGGCTTCTCCTAGCCGAGGAAGCAATGTCCTTCACGAGAACGATGCCATAAAACCATTATTAGAGACTTTGAGCTGGGGGACGGATTCTCTAAAGGTAGAAGCACTGGGACTCTTGGAGAAGGTTTTTACATGTAAAGAAATAGTGGAAAGCTACACATCAACAGCTAGACTACATCTTGTTGGCCTCACTGGTGGTAGAAATCTCCGTGAAGATGAGCCACTCGGGAGGAAGGCTGTGAAAGTATTGTCACTACTTGAACGCTACTCGAAGTCATCTACATCACTTATTCCAGCGCTATTTACACCAACTTTGCTCTGAGCGGTAAATTTCCTGAATGCGTTCACTGATATTATTCTCTTATCCTTTTTGGTTCAGTATAAACCTCATTCTTTGCTAGTGTATTTATTAGTTTATTTGATAGATCATATCTTTTGCCCCGTCAGCAAAACGGGACACTCTTGTTAAATTCTTGATTCGGACGATATAGCTATTTATAGTCTCAACATATTCCATTCTGAAGTAGTTTTGTCCAACATCTCTTGTTACTGTTGTCTCTATTTATCTCCGCGGATAGTTTGGTGTCCTTGGAACGAGTTTTCAGGTGAATATAAATCGGTAATCTTGTTGCTTGTATTGTTTATGCTGCTTGCAAATATTGCTCAACTGTCTCTGTGTCTTGATTCAGAGGTTTTACATTTTCTTCTTTTAAGACATGTATTGTTTTCGGTTTTATGGTTTATGAGTCTCGATTTCAATTTCTTAATTGTTAATTCCATTACCACCAAACGCTTTTACTAACGCTATAGGCCTTTTCTTGAAGCTGGACAGCATTAGGAGTTGGAACCTGCTATCTTGTCATGCTGCTATTTTATTCTCTCTATATATGCTCAAATGTAGATTTTTGAAACTACAGATGGGATATGTAATTCTGTTGTGGAGTCTGCTAAATTTTGCTGCCAATATTAACGGTTAAGTTTTTTGAATGGGTTTTTTTGCTGATAAAATCCCCCACATTTTGGATCACCTTTCGCTGCGAATAGATGTTAATATCATTAAACCCCTCCTGAATATCTCCTAAAGCCAAAAATTTATACACCAACCATGCCAGGATGTTCCGTCGATGATGAGTGAGAATGACTGTGTGTTAAATCCTGTTTTTAACATGCATCAGGACACGGACATCAAACATCAAGCAATATATAAAGGGTTAAGTATCTATCGAACCCACAAAGAGTAGAGGTGCCACTAGTATTTTGCTAAAACCTAGGGACGTGTGTTGTCACTTCCACATCCCCGAAAGGGAAAATAAAGAGCAGAAATTAAAATGGTTGTTTAAGTTCAGAAAGAAATAAAATATGTACACGCTACCGCCTAAGACACATAGCAACTGATTCACACAAAGAGTCGGTCACGGGTACAAATAAACATAACTTTCAATTAGCGCATGGTTTGGTTAACGAGTGTTAAATCAAATAATCCTTTCCTTGTGGTCTTAGAATACTTAAGTTCCTATGTATGTGGTATCATGAAATCAACCACATACTAGTCACGGGAAGAAGATACGAGACCATCGTCCGGACCTATATGTGAGCCACCAACCATCGGAAAGCAATAAAATAAAGTCTAGTTCTATGATCTTGAGCGAAACTCGATCAATCCTCGAACCAGAGATAACAACAATGAATATATGTCACTCTCACTATCAACTACCATAAGTAAAGATAGCTACACCACTCGACGAATCGACTCAACTTCGCCTAGTTCACTTCCTAATTCCCGAATGCCATCAATAACGAACCGAAATCAAGTGGAACTAAATAGAGTATCGAATCACGATACTCTGGTACGACACAAGCATGAGGGGACTTTAAATAAAATGTCGAATCTACTTAGCTACGCATAGTTCAATCAAATTGACGACTGAATAAATCGATCATCAAGGAGAACTAAATATAGCAACGAATCACGAAATTCTGGTAATACCCAAGCGTAAAAATAAACTCTAAATCACTTAAAGAATCTACTTAGCTACGCCTAGTTCAATCAATTTAATTATTGAACGCCACAATAAATATGATCACTAATAATTAAGGAGAACTAAATAAAACATCGAATCACGATATTCTGGTAATACACAAGCATAAGTATATTCTATAAAAATGAAATCTCGTCTCACACTAGATCGAATCATGAATCGCTCCAAAAATCAATCTACATAGCGCACAAAACAATTAAGGAGAATCCCCTAATCGTTCAGTCGGCTTGAAACACACAAGAGAATCGAGAAAACACATCCTAGAATACTTATATCTCGTCAATACGAAATCAAGACATAAAATGTGGGAAATCCTAGATAAGTTCACTAAATGGATAAAGTTTGTATTCTTACGAACTATAGCCTAGAACTTAATACACACCCAAGAGATGAAATAGCTAGCACATGAAATCGGGTTCAAAAACATGAAAATCTGAACACACAGTAAGAGAATCATGCTTTAGTATCGAGTAGCTTAAATATAGATGAATACCTATACAAACAATTGGATGCTAATTAAGCCCAGAAACCTAAATCGTGCTATAAACATCACCAACATCAAATTAACCATAAACTCATGCATCAATTTAAAGAAAATCAACATTTACACAACACCCATGAACAAAGATTGAAATCCAAGGTCATGGATTCCAAATCCTACTCAAACATACCAAGAAACCTAACTTTACAACCTAATTAGTGAAAAATAGATATTAGAACCGGGATTAGATTGATAAACCCAATCAAAAACTCCTCTAGCTTGTAACCCAACATCTCCAACTCTCCAAAGCTTCAACTTATGAAAACGGAGAAGTTGGAGATGATGAGAGGCTCATGAGTGTTTGAAATCTCTTTAGATCGTCAAAAGTATGACCTCAAGTGATAGATTTGCTCTAAGAAATGAAGAACACTCACGAACAATGAAGAACTCTAGAGAGAGAAGAAGGAGAAAAAAAAAATAAAGCTTGAATTTAATTTTTGAAGAATAAAAATATGATATAAAAAATATATCCACTACGATATATATATATAGGGGACCTTTCAGGTACAAACCATCCCTTAGATACAAAATAAGAACCAATCTAGGCCCTATATTAAATAGAATCCACGGTGTATATTGTGTGTGATTCTAAAAAAAAAATTACGATTCTGAAATTTTGATACCAATTCGCGCGCGCCTATGAGGGTAATATTGGAAAACACGATTCCATTTTATGGAAACGTTTCCGCAGAAAATTCCACTTCATCAATATCTAAAAACAGAGATATTAATTGATTCTGTCATCAATATAAATCGTAAACCAACCATTTTTTCAGTTACATACAAAAAATATCAGTCAGAACGCATGCAGAACTCATAATCGCAGAAGATAGACGGAAACACAAGCATTTTATCAGTTTCGAACAACGTATCAACGAAGCTTTGAGGGTGGATGCACTATCGGGTTGTAAGTCCTTCGTTTTTTTATTGTCTGAAACTTTGGGTGCTGGTTATTTTTTCTAGTTATACATTCATTTTTTCGGGTTATACTGATAGTAAGATGAGTACATTGGAAAAAACAAACAAAGGGGTGTGCATTTGCAATGAATGAATAAAGACCATAGTTGTATAGTCGTTTGTCGAGCTAACTATTTTAGTGATCCATACTCAGTGTATGTTTCTGATATATTCATTTGTATGAATATACTGTTTGTAATGTATGTTTATGCCATATTGAGTTTTCAATTGAATTAATGGTTTTGATGTGATACTGATAGTAAGATTTGTACATTAGACAAAACATACAAAAGGGTGTTCATTTGAAATGAATGAATGTAGACCATAATTGTATAGTAATTGTGTTTTTTCAACAAAAAGTCATTTGTCGAGCTCACTATTTTAGTGATCCATACTCAGTGTATGTTTTTGACATATTCATTTGTATGAACATACTATTTTTAATGTATGTGTTCCATACCTTGGTCTACCATTAATCCGTAAATATGTGACCCAAACACAAATGTATGTTTCTGTCAGTTTAATTTGTATGCGTAAGACACTATGCATGCGTGGTACTAAACCTTATAATATATGCCTGTATATGTAAACGTTAATGTATGTTTTCGCAACGATCTCTTGAGTGGGTTGTGAAGTATACGTCAATGTATGTTTATGCGATTTATTTTGTGTTCAGTGTGGCTTCATATCGCAATGTTTGTTTTTGCAAGTTGATTTGTGTGTATGCATATATATTACTGAATCCTTTGAAATTTGTGTGTCTTATTCAGTTAAATATGGACAATGGTATTCAAAGCGACGCTGTCACAGTGTTGGTTAGCCCATGCGGTGGAAAGACGTACGTACCAAACTGCAATGCGAGCCGAACACCATATGAGGCGCAGATATTTCCCACTTTGGATCATGGGATACTGTTTTACAAGACGTATGATACCCTTTCTGGGTTTGACACTAGGTTGAACACGACAAAAATGGGTAAAGGAAAATGCGTGATCACAAAGTACATCACCTGCTCGAAAGAAGGATTCAGGCGTCAACCAGACGAAGAAACATCAAATAATGGGACAAAGAAGAGAAAGACACTGTTGACTAGAACCGGATGTGGGGCATTAATTCGAATGACGCTGATCGATGAAAAGGTTGGTTACAAAGTGTCAAAGTTTATTCCAGGCCACAATCACCCGCTGGTTAGTAAGGAGCACAGTCACAAGCTGAAAGGGAAGAGACACATGACGGTAAACCACGTATCGTGGTTGGACCATTGTGCAAAATCTGGCGTCGGTCCTACGCGTGCTCATCGAATATTAAGCCAAGAATGTGGCGGTATTGAAAAGGTTGGTGCTACTGAAGCGGATTTCATGAACTACCAACGAAATTTGAAGGCGTACATCGACAACAGCGACATACAGGTCATCCTGGACAAGTTTCGTGCAAAAAAGGAATCAAACATCGGGTTTCGCTATGATTACTCTGTCGATGATGAAGGACGACTGACGAATCTATTCTGGTGCGATGGTATTTCAGTTCGAAACTACGAGATGTACGGTGATTATGTCAGCTTCGATGCAACATATTCGACCAATAAGTATGTTTCTTGACATTTGTTTGATGTTCTTTACGCATTTCATGGTTCAATTTTAATGTTTGAATTCACCAAATTGAATGGTTGTCTACAGGTATTCGATGCCCTTCTGCCCGTTCACCGGTGTAGACAACTACAGGAATAACGTGACATTCGGTTTGGGTCTAATTACACATGAAAACATTGAATCGTACGAATGGCTGTTCAATGCATTTCTCAAGGCTATGGATATGAGGGAACCAAAATATATTGTTACTGATCAAGACCCCACGATGAAGGTTGTCATTCCGCGAACGATGCCGAATACAGTTCACAAGTTATGCATGTGGCATATTATGGAGAAAATGCACGCAAAGGTAAATAAAGTTACAATCGTATAATGTGATGTTTTAGTTGTGCGTAAAAACTTATTTTGTATAACATATCAACTAGGTTTGAATGCCTAAGTGCATTTGTGTGTATTACCTACTGGTGCTAATGTATGTATGTGAGTAACAGGTTGCAGGAAATATCGTTCGAGATACTCCATTTTACGACGATGTTAAAAAGATTGTGTTTAACGATGACATCGAACCGAGCAAATTTGAATGGCGATGGAACAAGGTGCTGGAACAATACGACGTTCAGGACAACAAGTGGTTGAAAAGCATTTATGAAATACGCAAGCAATGGATACCAACATATTTCAGACACATGGACATGGGCCAGTTTATGCGGACGTCATCTCGGTCCGAGTCAATGAACAGTACGTACTCACATTTCAGCGACAAATATTATCAACTGGTACAACTGGTTTGGAGCTGCGACGGGGTAATTGATAAGCAGCGAAATGAGCACTACAGGCTCATGATGCAGAGCTACACAAACCAACCTAAATTACAGACCAACCTAGACATAGAAGCTGATGCATGGTGTTTATACGCGGCCAGTGTTCAATGACGTACAAGATGATATTGGGTACGCAGATGACTGGTGTAGCTTGGGCGCAATGAGTGGTGAAGGTGATATCAGGCAGTACAAAATACTGGAGGATGATGACGACCAGGATAAAGAGTTCTTAGTGTTACGGAGGCTTAGCACGGAGGAGTATACATGTACTTGCAAACGTTATCTAACATACGGCCTCCCATGCCCTCATATATACTGTGTGCTGAAGACCACAAACCTGAAGATAATACCCCGGTCGTTGGTTAAACAAAGGTGGTGTAAGGAAACTAGGCTGTCTGCCGAAATGTGTGAAGGGGGCGAGGTGTCAGACGAAGACTACATATCTGATGACGAGTTGTCAACCCGTATAGGAGCAAGGGTGAAGGAGTTGGTAGAGACACCGGATGCGGACAACATGAGCCTTCGGGGGCTGTTGGATGTGTTGAAGAAATATAAAGTCAAGACAGTGCATGACGTTGTAGCGGAGGCGCGACTTAACAGGACCAGTTTCATTGCCTCTGTTACCGGTATCGAATTGCCGGAACTAGTTACAGTAAAAACACCAGTTGTTACCAACACAAAGGGAGGTCGTCAACCAAAGAGCAAAAGAATTGAATCGACAAGAGAAAAGGAGCGTGAGATAGCTAGTAAACCTGGACGGTTATGTCATACATGCTGGAAAATTGAAAAGCATGATAGCAGGACCTGTCCATTGAGGGGAAAAGACATAGATGATTGAAGTCATTCAAACTATAGTTATTTCCTATTTGATGTACCTCATATTTTATGTTCGGATAATTCTCTTTGTCTTTCTGTTATATTTGGATTAGCAATACTTTGAATAATCAACTTTGACGGTTTTGTGCGGTGCATTTCATTCCATTATACTACCCTAAAGTTTATACAATATAATACTATAAGTTGAAACATACATGCAAATCTATATAGACATACATTTACATCACACTTTGCATGATTTATCCTACAAGCTACTTGTCATCATTGTTGTTTTTTCCCATACACAATCAACTCATAGTCTAGCACTTAGGTACAGCTATCAAGTCATTTCTATCATCATCAAATATTAAAAAACAACTCACTACCCTATACATACTGTCACGCCCCAATTTCAGTAAACCGAACTCGGGACGCGAACATTTAAAAAGATAAAACATTTTGAAACCCTTTTCATAGATCACTTTAAAATCACCATTTGTTCAACAAAATAATATTTACAACTCAAAATAAGTCCCAACAAGTGGACAAAACAAGGTATCCGTAACTAGACTCAAAAGTAAAACCCAGAATCCCGCTCCTAGCTCTTCACGCTTCAGAAGCTCACCTAGTCCAACCTGCGACCGGTACCTGTAGGAAAAGCAGCTAGGGGTGAGCGTTCGCTCACCACCACGGATAACAGACTGACTACGGCATAATTAGCAGACAATGCCGGTAACACCAACAACAAACTCAACACCGGGGAACACTATCCCCAACCCAAGTACTCTGACTGAACGCACGCCCACTGTTACCTTCCTTGACCAACTCAACACTCTGACACATAAAGTAAACCCGACACAATGATCACGACCTCTTCCAAGGACTCAAGGACCACCACGCAAAACCCAAGATCACAAAGGATCGTACACCAAACAAGATCACAAAGGATCGCACACCAAGCAAGATCACAAAGGATCGCATACCAGCTGCCCATTAACCTCCCTCACCAGACTCAAACTCAAACTCGTAATGTAAACCCGACACAACCATTTATGACCTCCTCCAAAGACACGAACACGGATCAGGCTAGCCAAAGAATGCTCACAACCTGCCGAGACTCGAACACGGATCAGGCCAGCCAAAGAATGCTCGTAACCTGCCGAGACCCGATCACGGATCAGGCTAGCCAAAGAATGCTCATAACCTTTCGAGATCCGGACACGGAACAGGCTAGCCAAAGAATTCTCATAACCTGTCGAGACTCGAATTTGGTCAGGTCAGCCAAAGAATCCTCGTAACCTGCCAAAATCCACACCACTTCCCGACACACAGTCGGGTCACTAACCTCGGGCAAGCACAAGCGAAGTTCAACAAACAGCAACAACACAAGTTCACCACTCCACAGGCACTCATGGCCACCCAAGACACCAACGGTAAAACACGGACTCAACAACCCAAGGGCACTCACGGCCTCCCAAGACACACCAACCATGACTCACGGGCTCAACAACCCCACGGGCACTCACGGCCTCCCAAGACACACCAACCATAACTCACGGGCTCAACAACCCCACGGGCACTCACGGCCTCCCAAGACACACCAACCATAACTCACGGGCTCAACAACCCCATGGGCACTCACGGCCACCCAAGACACACCAACAGTAACTCACGGGCTCAACAACCCCACGGGCACTCATGGCCTCCCAAGACACACCAACCATGACTCAGGGGCTCAACAACCCCACGGGCACTCACGGCCTCCCAAGACACACCAACCATAACTCACGGGCTCAACAACCCCACAGGCACTCACGGCCTCCCAAGACACACCAACCATAACTCACGGGCTCAACAACCTCACGGGCACTCACGGCCTCCCAAGACACACCAACAGTAACTCACGGGCTCAACAACCCCACGGGCACTCATGGCCACCCAAGACACAACAGTAAAGTACGGGCTCTCATGGCCACCCAAGACACAAAATACACAATCAACCTCCGGCATAACCAATGCCTCCAACAGTCCTAGTATCAATAATTTCACAATCAACCTCCGGGCATGGTCATATGCCTCCAGTAATTCTAATAACGCTAAGTTCTCTGCTCCTACGACACTACTAAGTGTCACATTCATTTCCAATAATCATTACGTTCCCTTACCATGCTTTTCTAATATTCAAATAAACCTACTTAACCCACGACACCCCGGTGTCACATGCAATTCTACTGTTAACCTTCCCTAGTCAGGGCCGAGATCCGGATACTTTTCCCTACCTTGTGCGTGTTCTCCAAAAGCCAACCAACGAGCTTCGGTGTGATCTCAGTCACTCACCCAGCTTTCCATTGCCTCGGTCCGTGGCACGATCTAAAAGAACACAAATTTAAGGCACTTAACAAATCACAGGAATAAACTGAAAATCATTAAACTCGATGCCCAAACTTAACCCCGACAATGTCGATAACTCCCAAACTCCCCAATTACTCGACATTGTCGATATTGGACCCGTAAAGGCCCGATTCGCCCGACATGGCGAATCTGCCCGGGTTTTGGAAATGCCCTTCCGGGGCTCCAAAAATTCCCGTTTTCGTTTCTACGGCCTTAGAATAATTCAAGGGTCCCAATGCACTTGACGGAATCGAATTCCGACTTCCGAGTCAATTAATTAACGTTTAAAGTTTCTAAATCCCGTTAATTACAACTTTTCCAATTTAATTCCAAATTTCGATTCGGTTAAGGATAAATGGTTCGGGGAACGTTCTAAACCACCCGAACACGAAACCCGTTCACCCGAGCACGTGGGCCCCACCCTACCAAGCTAGGCCGTGGGCCCTAGGGTTCATTGGGGGGCTCGGCCACCATGGTGGTGGCTGGTCCCAGCTCCGGCCAGCCACCCCATGGCCGGCCGGCCACCACCCACGGTGGCCGGAGCTCCTCCCGAGCCTCCGGTCACCGGAAAACGTGCCTCTTCGCCTCCAAACACCTCCAAAACGTCTCCAACAATTCCTCCAACCTCAATACACCCTAAACTAATAGTTTTACACAAACCCTAATATTTGAAAATTAACAAAACGAGAATCGGTTCAGTGTATACCGTAGAGGAGGATGAGGGGAGTGCACTTCCTCCTAGCCTTGAGACGATCCAAGGGTGGAGATGACGGGAATAGTGCTCCAAACCCTAGCTTTCTCTATTTTCTTCTTCTCCTTCTCTCCCTTTCTTCTCTCTTCTTTCTCTTTCTAAAACAACTAACTCATTTTCTTTTTTTTCCTTTTTTTTGATATATGGCCGGCCACCCCTAGCCATCACCTCTCATTTTCCCCCAAAACTAACACCACCACTTGTTGGACAAGTGGCAAGGTGGGTCCCAGACCCTTTGGAAAATATCTTCTAAGTTGCCCTGAGTCCCCTGGAGCTCACTTTGGTCAATACTGGGGTCAACTTAAGTCCGGTATGACCCTCGGGGTCCAATTCCGGTTCAATTCAGTGTCTGCTCAAATTTTTTAAATTTTCCTGTTTTTCGTAGATTTGACTAGCGTTGACCGGGAGTGGTTATTACACATACATACTACTCCATGTCTACACACAACCACACTTACCTAGTCCTTCCAAACCCACAACAGTCCTCTCTCGGTAGACCTCTCTCGCTAGATCTGAGCCACGATGTCAAAAAAATCCGACCACCACTACCAGAAATTTCGACCAGACCGTCTCCTCCTCCCACGAGGAGATTCTCCATCCTCCGACGATTCGTCCGAGGGTTCCAACTGGTCGACCTATGACCCAATAATCCCCTTTTCCAACGACGACGATTCCCCACCTCTAAGAGTCCTTCCTCCAACTCCTAAAGCCCCTCATCCAACACCACAATCCAGGGTTGAGGGATCGACGACTCGCCCATCGCCTATGTCTGAGACGTGGAAGGTCAAAGACCCTGAGACGAGCGATTCGTCGAACCGCAACCCAAGAAAATTGGTTGGTTCTGCTCCGGTAACTTCTGGTACCGGAAAAGGCTTCGACCCAGTGTTGGGTAAGCGCAAAATGTATGAATCGGTGTCTCCTGATGATGTGGGTCCCAAAAAACAGAAGACCGGACATGCATCAGGAGTGGGATCGGTTTGTGGAGACGAAGGGAGCAGTTCGGGTGAAGACTCTGACGATGAGCCAGAATCGGGTGAGTCAGAGGACGATGAAGATTCAAGCGACCCTGGAAGCGAGGATGATGAAGAAGCAAGTGATGATGAAGACGACCAGTAGATAGTGTTTTTTTTTGTTCTGATGATGATACAACAAACAGTTATGGGATTTTTTGTTTGTTTGTTGTCTAGTGTATCAATGCACTTATAGTGCTTGAATGTAAACTCATCAGCAGATGTAATTAATGGATGAATAGTTTTTGGGAATCAAACTCTAGTTAATTTTCAGTTTGTGTATAGTTCATTTTCAGTTTGTGTATATTTGATTTTCTGTTTGTTTGATTAATGTGTTATGTGGGTATGTGCATGTTTGTTTTTATATTTGCTAAACAATAGTGTAGTAATGTGGAATCCATAAGAGTATGTATTCACCCTGGTCGAATAGAATTAGAAACATATATATTAGTGTAGTAAAGTGAAATGAAAAATTCTAGTAACGTGGACTGGTTGTGATAAACCTTAGAGCAATAAAGTGACATGATATGAATAACAATGGTGTATTGAAGTGTAATGACAAAATAGTGTTCATTTTCATTTTGTGTATATATATTTGAATAGTTGTATGATTGATGTGTTAGGTGGGTATGTGAACATGTATGCTATTTGTTTTTATATCTGACAAACATTAGGATAGTAGTGTGAAATCATTAAGATGATGTATTCAACGAGGTTGAACAAGGGTAACATATGGGTCTGAAGTACTACCCACTAAATTGACAAAGTTCAATTGGTATACCCATGTGAACATTCTTTATAATTACCTATAACAAACAACTAATGTCTCACTTATTCAATTTAGTATGAACCCTAACCCCTAAAACCCAACGCCTTGTTCACCTTGAACATACATTATGACTTATTTGAACTGTTAATTTGAAATGATTGAAAAATGTAGTGAACTGGAATGATTACGATACATATTAGGGTATTAAAGTGACATGAGATATATGAATGAAAATGGTGTAGTAAAGTGGAAAGACTTGCAGATTACCCTTACCAAGGAAAACATATGGGTCTTAAGTACTACCGGCTAAATTGACATTGTTCAATTGTTATATCCATGTGAACGTACTTTTATAATTATCGTGAACAAACAACTAATGGCTCAGCTATTCAATTTAGATTGAACCCTAATCCCTAGAACCCAAATCATTGTTCACCTTGAACATATTAACTTGGAATGATTGAAAAATGAAGTGAAATGGATTGATTATGCTAAACATTAGAGTAGTGAAGTGAAATGTCATATATGAATGACAATGGTGTAGTAAATTGGAATGACTTGCACATTACCCTTACCAATGAAAGTCTATGTGACTTAAGTACTACCAATTAAGTTGACAAAGTCCAATGTCTATACCCATGTGAACATACTTTGAAATTACCTTGAACAAACAACCAATGTGTCACTTATTCAATTTAGTTTGAACCCTAATCCCTAAAAACCATAGCCTTGTTCACCTTGAACATACATTGTGACTTCCTTAAGCTATTAATTTGTAATGATTTAAAAATACAGTGAACTGGAGTGATTATGATAAACATTAAGGTATTCAATTGACAACTGGAAAGAATTGCAGCTTACCCTTACCCAGTAAAATATATGGCTCTTAAGTACTACCAATTAAGTTGAAATAGTTCAATGTCTGTACCCATGTGGACATACTTTGTAATTACTTTGAACAAACAACTAATGTGTGAAATTCAATTTAGTTTGAACCCTAAACCCTAAAACCCAGAGCCTTGTTCGCCTTGAACATACATTATGACTCCCTTGAACTATTAATTTGGAATGATAATTTTTTTTAGTGAAATGGAATGATTATAATAAACATTATGTATTAAATTGACATGAGATATATGAAGGACAATGGTGTGGTAAATTGGAATGACTTGCAGATTACCCTTACCTAGAAAAACATATGGATCTTACGTACTACCAATTAAGTCGACAGAGTTCAAAGTCTATACTCAAGTGAACATACTTCGTAAATACATTGAACAAACAACTAATGTGTCAGTTATTCAATTTAGTTTGAACCTAATCCCTGAAACCCAACGCATATAGAAAAAAAAACATAAATATAGTACTATACAACTACTTTCAGTTTATACCCCTTTGGTTACACACTCATACCAATCATTTAAAAAAAAAATTCAATTTACCACCCTTTCTTCAAAAACAAATTTTGCATTTATCTCACATTCTTCCACCAAAATTTTGCCATGAAAAACCAAAATCTAGTAGTTATTTATTACATGCAAACCTATTTAACAACAATCAAATTATTTTTTTCCTTAACCAATAAAACTTTGTTTTTCCAACAACTACTAAAATTCCCTAATCATTCTCCACAACGATTCGGTTACCTATTCTGACCCGAAATAGGCGTGTCCATTGCCTACTCACCAACGCCATCATAGTCTACTTATCCTCTCCAGACTCTTCATCGTCCCTACTTTTTTCCCCGAACCTATTCACTTCCCTTCCACAAACCCTCGCCGATCAAACAGCAATGATGCCGAAGAGCACAACCGACAACTACATCCGGCCTGATCGTCTTCAAGTAGCCAAAGACGACGTCCCATCCTATGATTCCGACCTCTACGAGTCGGAATCGGAGTCCGACTTCGACCACCTCCATTCGGATTCCGACATCGAGATTGTCGAATCGGAATCGGAGTCCGACTCAGATCCAGAGATGATCATCGTCCTCCCTACCTCTGACGAGGACGACGATGATCAAGTTGAGGCCCCTCCTACTCCCAGGGCCACTAAGGAGGCATGCAATGTCATCCAGACCCAAAGCCTCAAACGGAAGAGGGGCGAGTCGGATGACGAGGGTGCGAAGTCGCATGAAGCAGAGGCATCCAACAATCCGAAGAGATAGCACCTTCAGTCCGATGTGGATGGTTTGGATGATGCAGAGAAGGCAGTGTGGAATGCTCTGGAGGAGGAGGAGACAGCAGAGCTTGATGCTTTGGAGGAGCAGGAAGACAACTCGGATGAAGCTGACAACTCGGGTGAAGACAACGATCCAGATGAAGACTACTTTGGAGATGATGAAGACCTCGACGAAGACGACGACTAGGTATTATTAGTTGTCTATGTTTTTTGATTAGTAGGATGATGTTCAAACAACCATTTAGTTAGTGGTTGATTTTTGGGGATATCAGTAGGATGATGATGAACAAGCTATAGCTAGTTTTTGAATGTTTGATAGGGATTAACGCATAAATCATCATCCAGTTAGAACTGTTTTGTTTGGCAATCATCCTTCATCATCAGTAATACATGAGATTGGAGTTTATGTGTAATTAATGTGCTGTTTTAATTATACTAAATTCAACTGTTTCATGAATTTAATGGTGTATGATTCTATTTTTGGGTTTGTGCAATTTTCATATTCAAACATATTAACTATGGTGGGTTCCAAAACAATCAAGTTGTAATGCAATATTGAGTTGGATGCACTGTGCTGGTAATTCTATTGGGTTATGTGTGTGTTGTTGTGCTACCATACATAAACTCCTTGTATGTTTTTGCTAGTACCGTTTTTATGTTCTACAATTTTAATTTGTGTCTACCTTAAACTCAGTGCATTAAGTTGGCTTATATGTGTGTTACTGTGCTACAATCCATATCCTCATTGTATGTTTATGCTAATACAGTTTGTATGTTCTAACCTTTTCATTTGTGTCTATATCAAACTCAGTGATTAAAGTTAGGCTTGTGCTATAATCCATAACCGCATTGTATGTTTTTGCTAGTACAATTTGTATGGTCTAACCTTATAATTTGTGTCTAACTTAAACTCATTGTTTAAAGTTGGCAATTTTAGTACTATTTAAGCACTAAACTATATGTATGTTTTGATTCATAATTATGTATGTGAATCCTTACCTTACATGTATATATTTGTTATTTGTCACTATTAGGTTTCCTTGTACATGTGTGTATGATTCTATTTTTGGTGTATGATTCTATTTTTGAACCAATGAATTTTTTGGTGTATTATTCTTTTTTTGGAATTGTGCAACTTTCATATTCAACATGTTTTTTTTGAATAGGCAATTTTTTCAATTAGAGAGCCTCTTTTGAGGTAAAAGAGAGCTACAAGGCCAAGAAGACCACAAAAAAGGGGGATTCTCCAAGATGATCATATGTCATCTATAAGAGATATCAACTACAATTAAAACACAACACAAACAACAAACAACTAAAATGAGAAATAACTTGAGACTTGCAGGTGAAGCAAAGTATTCAAAACCGAGATAGCTTGCTAGCCAAGCAAAGCCAAGTGTTCCTTGCTCTCCAAGCAAAGTTGAGAAGAAGGCAATAGACAGAACAACCGAGAATGGTAGAGAGTTATGCAGCAACTTTGGAATGAAAAATCTGCAGCAAGAGAAGATTGTAGCATAAACCCAGCAACCACTAAGAAATGGAGCCAAGATAACCTGACTGCAGCAAAAAGGAATGGGCAAGAAAGGGGGTAGAGATGGTAGGAATTCAGCATCACCAAGCCAAGAGATCAAGACTGAGGGACAAGCAGCCTTAGGGAATTTAGGACTGCAACAAGAAGAAAGGGCCAAAAGAAGGTAAACAGAACAATACTGGACAAGAGAGGAAAAACCAAGGATAAAAGAGTCCCAGCTGCAGGCAGAAGAAGAGAGGCACTCGAACCTAAAGAAGATACCCACTCTCAAAAGGTTGGAACCTAACTACCCACACACAACAGAAGGAGAGCCAGAGCAGGGCTCAGAACAACAAAATAAGCAAACCAACAACATAGGCCCTACAGGAGAGGGCCAAACCAACCTTACCAAACTCACCACTCATCCCAAACCCAAACCCCAAATAGAAACAGACCATAGGAAGCAAGCTTAGAAAAATCAGCAACTTTGAGGACTTGATCTCCAATCTTGAAAAGAGAACCTAGAGCCATTTTTTAGGAAAGAAGAACAAGCCCAACTATAGGATTGAGATACAATGGAATCAAGGATATGGAAGGCTGGCAAGTCAATACCATTAAATACCAGATTGTTCCTGGCCAACCAAATATGCCAGCAGGTTAACTGTATAATTTTTCCCCAATGAGATTTACTTTTCCTATGAAGAAGAAAAGACCAGGCTGAGAAGAGATCCTTGATAGAGGCTGGGATGACAAATTGCACTCCCCACCAATGACAAAGAGAAGTCCAAACCAACCATGACTTAGAGCAGTGCAAGAGAATATGGGATATGTCTTCAAAGTCCCAATGTCAATGCTGACAGAGAACTTCCTCCAGGGAGAACTGCATACCTCTTTGATCCAGAAAACACTTGCTGGGGAGGGCTTCATGACAAGCCAACCATGAGAAGGCAGTTATTTTGGGAGGAATGCCAGGGATCCATAAGTATCTAGACCAATTAAAATTGATAGGAGAGGAGCCTTGATTGTCTAGAATGGAATAAATTCTTTTGACAGAGAAACACTTTTGATCACATGACCAACTGAGAGAGTCTTCCTTGGGAAGGACTTGAACATTGTTCAGAATAGATTGGAGGGACAACCAATCATTCTCAGCCCTGCCTCTAGGGGTTCTCCTGAATTGAAGATCCCAAGAGGAACCAGTCCATACATCAGAGACCATAGCTTTTTTGGACTGAGAGAGAATGTATAGGCTTGGGAATATGAGTTTAAAGGGGGTGTCTCCCCACCAAATGTCCTCCCAGAAGAAAATTCTCTGGCCATTACCAAGCTTCCAAGAGAGGCCTTTGAAGCCAAATAAATCCTGAAACCTTGGATCAGCATTTAAGGACAGTAGATGTTGCAGAAAGCCTCCTGATCCAATTTTAGAGAATTTGGATAGATCCCACTCCTTAGAGTTCCAGCCATATTTGTCATAGATGACTAACTTCCACAAGCTATTACCTTCCAAAGCAAATCTCCACCACCATTTTGAAAGAAGAGCCACATTCATAACAGCCAGATCTTTAATCCCCAAGCCACCTTCTTCTTTTGGTTTACAGACTATGTTCCATCTCAATTTACTGAAAGTTCTAGAGGAGGGTTTAGCATGCCATAGGAATCTCTTCTGCCATTTGATCAAAGAGTTGAGAACCCCCTTAGGGGCCTTCACTAGGGAGAAGAAGTAGAGGGGAAAAGCACTCAGAGAGGATTTAATTAATGTAATTCTCCCACCAAGAGAAAGAGTTTTAGCTTGCCAAAGCCCCAAGGATGCTTTGTACTTCATAATAATGGGGTCCCAAGAGCTTATCCTTTTCATGTTTGCACCCAATGGAAATCCCAAGTAAGTTATTGGCAAATGGCCAATTGGGCAGTTCAATGAGTCTGCAATGGCCTGAGTTTCCTCCTCTGATAAATTGAAGGGGATGACCAAAGATTTGGTGTAATTGACTGACAAACCAGAGGACAGAAGAAACATGTGAAGAGCATACTTTAAATTTGAGGCACTTTCATCTTTAGCTTTCATAAAAAACACTGCATCATCTGCAAATTGCAGGTGAGAAAGGAGAGGCCCTGTGGGACTAATCTGAATGCCTTCCATGAGATCATTTTGTATAGAGGCCGTGATAATTTGGTTTAGACCTTCAGCAACCAAAACAAAGAGAAATGGAGAGAGGGAGCAACCCTGCCTTAGGCCTCTACTGATGGCAAAATCAGGAGATGGGGATCCATTAACCAGAATTGAAATGTGTGCCTTTAGGCAAGAGAGAATCCATACTTTCCACTTGTGACCAAAGCCCATTTTGGATAGAAGGCTCATCAAAAAGCTCCAGCTTACTTTGTCAAAGGCTTTTTCTAAATCAGCTTTGAATAGAAAGGATTTGGTTTTTGATTTTTTCAGAAAGTGTACTAATTCTGAGGCTATAATAATACCATCTCCAATCTGTCTACCTTGGATGAAAGCTGATTGTTCATCACCAACAAGAGAACTGATCACTTTTCTCAATCTTAGAGATAGGACTTTAGAGAGAATTTTATAGGCCCCCCATAAGACTAATAGGCCTAAAGTCATCAAAGGTATTTGGTGAAGAGATTTTGGGGATAAGGATGATAAAGGAAGAATTTAGGCCCTTTCCTAGAACACCAGAGGAATGGAATGCCTGAAGGAAATACATTACATCCTCTTTAATGATAGGCCAGCATGCTTGGAAAAATTTGAGACTATATCCATCTGGACCAGGGGCTTTGTCCCCATTGCAGGCCATCAAGGCTTGGAGCACTTCCTCCTCTAGAAAAGGGGACTCCAACCAATGTGCTTGATCTGGAGATAGAGAGGAGAAGGGAAGATTTGTGAGGGAGGTTTCTTCAGTTGTGGAGGCTGAGAATCTGGAGGCAAAATGAGCTGCAGCAGCTAATTTTATTTCAGAGGGATCCATGAGAATTGAGTCATTGTAGATAATATAATTAATCTTTGCTCTGAGCCCTTTAAAATTTGCTAGCCTATGGAAGTACTTTGAGCAATTATCCCCTTCATCAAACCATTTTTTCCTAGCTTTTAGGCTCCATAATTTGGACAACAATTTGTATTTCTGAATTAATGAAGCTGAGCAAGCTCCTCTTTCACTGCAATCCTCAGTTGTTAAAGGAGAGATTTCTGCCTTCTGATCCAAGGAATCAATCCTTTGAACAAGTTGGTTGATTTGTGAGTCTAAAGAGCCAAAGACTTGAGAATTCCATTGTTTGAGATCTGCTTTTAGCAAGGATAATTTTTTCCAGAGAATAAATTGAGGTTGACCTGCCACCTGATAAGAGGACCAAAATTGATGCACAGCTGAAAGAAACCTTGTATCCTCTAACCAGATATTTAGGAACTTGAATGGCTTGGGACCCCAATTCAAAATGGATTCTGATAAGAGAACAAGCCTATGATCTGAGATGGACCTAGGAAGGCATGATTGAGAAGGATCATTGAGCAATGACAAAAGATCAGCACTGATTAAAAATCTGTCAAGCCTAGAAGCAATGGAGCCTAGGCCAAACCAAGTGTATTTGCCTCCTTTCATGGGAAGATCAGCTAGAGAGAGGGAGGATATTAGATTTTGAAGATATCTAATGTCAGGATCCAGCCTTCTTTGTGATTTTCTTTCCTCAATAGATAGAACTGTGTTGAAGTCACCAGCAAGAATAAACAAGTGATCAGATTCAAGGGGAAGCAGATGGGAAATTAGATCTTTCCAGAGAAGTTTCCTCCTTGCTGAGGAATTAGGGGCATATATATTAACTATGCAGCATAGAGAGTTTAGAGAGGTAAGATTTCCAATCCAGATCATAGCACCATCCAAGGGAATGGAATTAAGATAGACAAATTCAGATGATCTCCAAATAGTAAGCAGGCCTCCTGAACTGCCAGAAGCATTAATAAAGATGTGATTCCAACCAGTGCTTAGCCCACAAGACCTCAAAAAATTGGAGGGAACAGGATCCAGCTTTGTTTCTTGTATCATCATAAAGGAGGGCCCTTGCTTGTGAATGAAGCTACTGAAGCACTTTCTCTTCTGAGGGGAAGAGATTCCCCTCACATTCCAAGAGAGAAGAATCATTGGAAGTTAAAGAGGAAGGAGGGCCATCCCTCCTGAGATCTTCAATATCTGGATCATGATCAAGGTCTACAAAATCATCTTCAGAGCCCCCATCCAAATCTAATGATGGGTTAATATGATCCTCTATAGCTTGTAAGTGCTGAATTATCACTTCTTCTGAAGCTATAGCTTTGATTCCAATTTTTTTCCCAAAGTCCCAGGCCTTTTTAGCTTCTGAGTTACTGCTCACAGGCAAAGAACCTGAATTCCTTTTTTGCTGAGAAGGGGGCAGGATTCTTTTAGTTTTGATCTTGTTTTGTAAGAATGAGAGGCCTTTTGAATTGCATTTTTGAGCTTCTTTTTTGATTTTGGAGGGAGATTGAGGTTTTGATTTTTTGAAGCACTCAAACCCATAAAATCAACTACCTCAGCCACTTGAAAGTTCAGAAGAATTTCAGAATGTTCAGGATGTTCAGGGGATGTAGGTCTAGAGTTTGGAAAGGCAGGGCCACTCAGAATGTTCTCCAAGTCAAGTGGACCCAAAGAGGGTAGGGAAGAAGTGACTTTAGCCTCCTTTTGTGTGGGGGAACCAATTACCAAGACAGTTTCCTCTTGAGAATGCCCCAGTATTAAATGATTGCCAGAAATAGTACTTTGAGAGGCAATACCAGCTGTATTTGATTGAATTTGATCTGAGCTTACTTTCCCTTTGGAGGAGAGAGAGGACTTTAAACCTTTGGAGGCAACTAGCAAAGGTAAAGAGGGATTCAAAGGGGACTGAAAATTTGGCTGGCAAAGAGATTGAATAGCAATCTCAGAGGGAACAGGTACTGTGGGGATTTGAATATCAGTAGAAGGCCCTTCTGTGTGTGCAGCATCAGAAGCAAGAGGAGTATTCTTGGATGGGCTGAACTGAGTAGCAAGTGTCTCCAAACTATCTTGAATCACCTGATCAGAGGGAGCAGAATTAAAATTCCCACTTCTTCTTGGAGAAACTTGATTCTCCAAACTGTCCTCTACCATAAGAATTTCCATTAAAGGAGCCTCAGAGGCATCCTCAGATTGTGGGACAGATAAAAGGCCAGCCCTTTCCATAGGCTCTGGTAATGAATGCTCCTGCCTGATAAGCCCTTGTGATAAATGCTGAGGCTGAGAATGAGAATTTGAAGGAATTGACTCAGGCTCCAACAATCTTGTGACAGTTCTGAGAACCTCAGAGTTTAATTCATCTGGATCAGCGTGATCATGATCAGAGGAACTACTAGAGTAAGAGGAGGATGACTCAGAAGCAGTTGGGGGCTGAATGGGAGGTATTAATGAACTTGAAATAGAAGAAACCAGCACTTTGAATTTATTGCAACCCAGAGTAATTTGGATCTCCTCAGAGAAGTGTTTAAGTCTCTTTGTTTGAACAAGTACATAAGCTTTATCAAAAGAGAGTCCTTTAGAGGAAGTGGGATGAGTGAATACAATATTCCCATAATCAATAACTGCTGATTGAAACGTTTGTACATGTGTGTGTATCTTACATGTTATTCCTTGTATAATCTTTGAGAGTTGATGATGGAAGTTCTGAATAAAATATCTGTAATGGGAGTTAGGAAAACGACATAGAATAATGGGTTAAATATGTGTGTAAAGAATTTGAGAATTTGTTAATAATGGAAAATATAAAGAAGGACGACGAGTAGTGAGTTAAATATGTGTGGAAAGAAATTGAGAAAGTGTTCGTATTTGAAAGTACTATTTAATCAAGGAACAAAGAAAGTGGTGCCAAAGCTACATGCAATTAATGATGTGTTATTAGACTTCCTATTCATGTAAATATGTATGTGATTGATTGTTCGAGGCACACAAACTTATCACATACTAAAATTACATCTGAATAAATTAACGTTGAATGAATATGTATGTGTAGTTAGTATATTGTGAATGTATTGCTCCATCTAATTGAATGGTGTAGTACACCCTAAGAGCATGTACAACGGGTCGCACCCGCGCCCCACTCCACGTGCGCCCGGATCGCGGCACGCGGGCCGACCGGCTGTGGACGCCGAAAAACGCGCGCCCGCTCCCCATTTTCGCGCCCCGCCCCCCGATACGCGTGCCGCGTGCCCCGTCTGCTGCCTGCTGGCCGGTGCCGCTCCCTGCACGCCGTCGCTGCCGTGGCAGCCTGTGGCTGCACCACGTGGCCCGACCGTTGGCAACGGTCATTTTGCTAACGGCTATTCTTTTTTTTTAATTCAAAAATCAACAAAAACTAACCCTATAAATACCCATCTTCACTCTCATTTTTTCCACACCACTTTATACTTTCACTCTTTCATAATCACTTCCTACTTGCTATTTTTGAAAATGTCCGACGACGAGGTTATGTCCGACGCTGAGGAGATGACGTACGAGGAGCCGGCTCCTAGGATGCCGACGCATGCGGAGATAGCAGCCCAACTGCCGACATATGAGGAGATGGCAGCCCAAATGTGGCCAGTTCAGCAACGATTCCGGCGAATGATGGAGAGGCAGATGCAGAGAGTAATGCCAAGGATCCAGAGGGCCATCCGTGGGGAACCAATGCGCCGAGAGATTAACAGAAATCGTGCGGAAGCCCACATCCAATTGATGGCGAACTATTTTGACCAACAACCCCTATATGGCCCTGAAATGTTCAGGCGTCGGTTCCGTATGTGCAGACCACTTTTCCAACGGATTATGAACGCGGTGAAGGCTCACGACCCTTACTTCATTGCATGGAGGCTCGACGTTGCCTCACGGCCAGGCTTATCAACGGAGCAGAAGTGCACCGCCGCTATACGGATTCTTGCGTATGGGTCCTCGGCCGATTCATTGGACGAAACTCTGCGCATTGGGGTAAGCACCATACTTGAATGTTTACGTAAGTTTTGCAAGGCCGTCATTCAGGTATTCGGAGCCGAGTACGAGTGTACACCGACACCGGCGGACATGGACCGCTTACTCCGAGAAGGGTACAGCCGAGGGTTTCCCGGAATGGCGGGGAGTCTTGACTGTATGCATTGGAAGTGGAAGAACTGCCCAACCGAAGAGCAGGGAGCCCATAGACGGGGAGATCACCACGGGGACAAGAAGATTATGCTTGAAGCTGTAGCGTCCCGTGATTTATGGATTTGGCATGCATTTTTCGGGATGGCTGGATCGAACAACGACATCAACGTCCTCAACCACAGCCACCTATTCCTAGACGCTTACTACGGCCATGATCTAGCTGTGAAGTACGAGATCAACGGGCATCGGTACGACCGACCTTATTACTTGGTGGACAACATTTACCCATCATACGCACGGTTTGTGAAGACTATTCGGCATCCCTTCGAGCCCAAAGAGAAGTTGTTTGCTAAATGTCAAGAAGGTGCTCGAAAAGATATTGAAGGGCTTTTGGAGTACTTCAAGCAAGGTGGCACATCATTTCCCGTCCCGCTCGGTCTTGGAGCGCAGACTTTTTGGCTGATATCATGCACACTTGCATAATTCTACACAACATGATTGTAGAGGATGAGCGCGACCGGTACGAGTATGGGGAGGAGGAGTTGTTGTAGTCGCAACCTCCAGAAATGTCGAATTGGACACCACCAGAACGATGGCACCACGGAGGGCCATTGGAATACCAGGGACTTGTGGATGCTCAACAAAGTGTCATAGATCCTGAGATCCACCATTAACTACAACAAGATCTTATGGAGCACTTATGGGATCGATTTGGAGCTGGTTTCCAAGACGACGAGTAGTCGTTTGTGCTCTTGGAGCTGGGTTTTTTGGTGTTGTATTAAAAGGGGTTGAATAAAATTAGAAGTTCATTTATATTCGTGTTGAATTTATTTATTCATTATTGATTGTCAATACTTATTTTTGTTCCAAAATTGTTTAAATTATAAACAATTTAAACGGTTTCTGATAACGAATTAAATAAAACAGGGAAATATCAAATAATAATTCAGTCAGCACTGTTCTGCACTCCCAGGGCCTCAGAGGTCCTTTCTGTTGTAGAACACCCCCTTTTCTGCACTCCCACTCCCTGACTTTTGTCCAGTCAGCACAAGGGCCTCAGGGCCAGGGCCTCACACAGGGCCGTTCTGTTGTACATGCTCTAACCCCTAACCCTAAACCCTAAACCCTGAACCATGAACCCTAATCCCTGAATCCTGAACCCTAAACCCTAACCCTAAATCCTCAACCCTGAACCATGAACCCTAAACCCTGAACCTTAACCCCTAAATCCTAAACCCTAAACCCTAAACCCCAAACCCTAAAGAGAAATAGGGTTTGATTAAATTGATTAAGGGTACCAATGTCTTAAAAACGTATAGTTAAGGGTACCAATCCGATTTTTTGCGTGATTCAAAAGCAACAAAATTATAAATTTTGTATGTCCTATTATAAATTATAGGTGGTGTAAAATCAAAATTATAAAAAGTTGGTGAGGATACATTAACAGACATATAGTATGTCGTATACGTGCAAATTCAAATTAGAACCCATAAATTAGTAACAATTGTGATTTTATACCACCTATAGTTCTATCCACCTACTTATCCTTTACATTCAAATGATCTTACATATAGTTTGTGGTATACTTACAAATTCAAACAACAACCCATAAATTAATAACAATTTTCAGTTTACAACCCTATAGTTTATAATATGTCAACCAAATCCGCATTAACTGTGTACACGAGTTTACTACCCCTACACGTGCAAATAAATTCGGTTTGTATCCCTCACATTACAAACTAACTCTAATTGTGGTTTTTCAAAATTTCAGTTTACCCCCTTTGTTTTAACATTGATGTTGCTTATATAACACGTTTCCAAACAATAATTTTGCAATAAAAATAAAATAAAATCTAGTGTTTAGTTATTGTATCATTAGAAATTTGACACCACTTGCCATTTTTATTTATTATTAAGCAATAACTTCCTTTTTCCCACAACTCTTCACCTTCCTAATTCTTCTCCACAACTCCTCACCTTCCTAATGATTCTACACACCTCTTCGATTACATATATTAACCCCCTATTCAGGTACATTGTCCATTCACCAACACCCTCAAACTCTATTCCTTCTCCCATACTCTTCACTTCACAACCGGACCCTCTTCAATCACCCAGAAACGATGACGAAGAAGATGCCCGCAGACAACTACTACCGGCCTGATCTGTCACGCCCCAATTTCAGTAAACCGAACTAGGGACGCGAACGTTTTAAAAACATAAAAAAAACACTTGAAACCTGTTTTCATTAAACACTTTAAAATAACAGTTTAGTTCAACAAAATAATAATTACAGTTTAAAAACACGTCCCAACAAGTGGACAAAAGTACAAGGTATCCGTCACTAGACTCAAAAGACAAAACCCGGACTCCGCTCCTAGCTCCACAAGCTTCGAGAGCTCACCTAGTCCGTCCCACGAACAGTACCTGTAGGAAAAGCAGCTAGGGGTGAGCGTTCGCTCACCACCACGGATAACAGACTGACTACGGCATAATTAGCAGATAAAGCCAGTAACACTAAAACCAAAACCAACACCGGGACTACAGTCCCCAACTCAAACAACTAACTGACCCACAACCCATTACTTTCCTCAACAGACTCAACACTTGATAACACAAAGTAGACCCGACACAACTATCGACGACCTCCTCAAGGACACGACAGAACGACTACACAACGGCAAACAAGATCACAAAGGATCGCACACCAGCTGCTCAGTAACCAATCTCAATCAGGTCAGGGTTCGACCTATCGCAATTCCTCGACACGAAGGCGGATCAGGCTGTCGACCTTTCAAACTCGCAATTCATCGACATGAAGTCGGATCAGGCTGTCGACCTTTAGAACTCGCAATTCATCGACACTAAGTCGGATCAGGCTGTCGACCTTTAGAACTCGTAATTCATCGACACTAAGTCGGATCAGGCTGTCGACCTTTAGAACTCGCACCCCAGGTAACCACAATCACAATCACAGGCAAGTGCAATCACACAGGCACTCAAGGCCACTCAAGACACCTCAACAGTCAAGACTCGGGTTCCACAACCCCACGGGCACTCACTGCCACCCAAGACACACCAACGGCCAAGACTCGGGTTCAACAACCCCACGGCACTCACTGCCACTCAAGACACACCAACGGTCAAGACTCGGGTTCAACAACCCCACGGCGCTCACGGCCACCCCAAAACATCAACAGTAAGACACGGGCACTCATGGCCACCCAAGACACCAATTTAAATACACGGGCTCTCATGGCCACCCAAGACACTAATTTAAATACACGGGCTCTCATGGCCACCCAAGACACCAACAATTAAATACGGGCTCTCATGGCCACCCAAACTCAACAATAAATAACGCGGGCTCCCAAGGCCACCCGAACTCAACAATAATAACGCAGAACAACATCCGGAATACTCAATGCCTCCAACATTCCTAAGATCACTAGTTTCACACACAACCTCCGGGCATGGTCATATGCCTCCAGTAATTCAATTAT
This sequence comes from Erodium maritimum, assembly GCA_963921825.1. Lineage (NCBI taxonomy): Eukaryota > Viridiplantae > Streptophyta > Magnoliopsida > Geraniales > Geraniaceae > Erodium > Erodium maritimum. Next base: position 93,604,441 of record OY997588.1, on the reverse strand, counting down.
CGCTAAGTTCTCTGTTCCTACGACACTACTAAGTGTCACATTCTTTTCTCTTAAACGCTACAATCCCGTATCATGCCTTTCTAATATTTAAATAAAACTACTCAACCCACGACACCCCGGTGTCACATGCAATTCTACTGTTAACTTTCCCCAGTCAGGGCCGAGATCCGGCTACCTTTCCCTACCTCAACCGAAGAGCACCCGCTACGCTTCCTAGCTGCTGACGTTCTGGCTCGCTACCTCCGGGCTTCACTTCGACCGAAACCGGACGCTAAAGATAACACGAAAGCCATAAATTAAAGTCGGTTCCCAGGTTAATTTAAAGGTCACAATCAATCCCGTTTAAAACCGACAGTTGTTCTTTAAATTCGAGCGGGATAAAAGCGGGGTCGCGGCGAATTGGGCTTGAGTACCCAAGCACCGAAACCGGTGCATGCGAGGCACGGTCCCATGTACGAGGTCCGATTCAGCGGTCCGCTTTTGTTCCTTTTTAAACCCAAATAGCAGTCCATTTTAACAACCCGATTATTCGTTCCACGCTCAACAGATCAGATCCATTTTAAATCAGACCTGATTGTTCCTTTTAAATTCCTTTTTAAAACTAAAGTCGTTTTCGTTTCCTAACAGATTTGTTTCTCAAACTCCTCGATTCAAAACCGTTATTAACACCAAATTGATTTTAATTCCCTTTTTATTTTAAAACTGATTTTCCTTTTTAATCACAAATTCGACATCTATTCTGTTTTCCTTTTTGGGATTGATTTTCAAAAGTCCCGATTCACAACAACACTTTGAATCCGAATTCGTTTTATTTCCTTTTCCAAATCTGGAGTTACAGGCTCGGGACAACACAAACAACAACGGAAACGAACGGTACAGAAAATAAACCGGCCGCCGGTGAATACGTCGCCGGCGACTAAACCCCCAGGCACGAACCTCACGTGGAGGGAAGGACGGCAGGGCGGTGCACGGCAAGGCACGGCGGCGGTGCACGGCTCTTCCCCGCCTTAGATCTGAACGGCGCGGCGAGAGCTCGACCGGAGAGAGGAAGCGCGGGGTCGAGTATGGCGACGGAGGCAGCACCGGCGATGCGAGGGAAAGAGGGTCTCGAGGGCTCGGTTTCGAGGTGAAGAAGAGGGGAGGTCGAGCCCGTGGCCGGAGCTGGTCGGGACGAAGGTGGCGGCGGCTACGCGTGAGCTGGACGGAGGGACGAGCTCGGTAATGGAGAGGTGTCGGAGATCGGGAACGGCGGCGGTGGACGTGAACTGGAGAGGAGGGAGGATGATGGTGGCCGGATTCGGGCGTCGGCGACCGGAGTTGAGAGAGAGAGATGAGGGAGGAAGGTCGGGTGAGGGCGTGAGGAGAGGACGAAGAAGACGGAGTGAGGGACGGGTTCGGCTGCCCCTGAAACGAAGGAGGACAAAAATGAGGAGAAGAAACCCTAAAAACGGGTTTTATACCCGGGCTGGTTGTCATTTGGGCCGCTGGCGAAGCGGGCCTCAGGCCCAAGCGAGGGGAGAGGGGCCTGGCCGGGCTTGCCTGTCTGGTCAGGCCTGAACGCTCCAAACCTTTGTTTTTTTTTTTTACACGACTAAGGAATTTAATCGAATTTCAGCCTCGCCTTTACCAAAACCGAATTAGATTTCAACCTCGACGTTTCAAGACGATAAAATTTAATACTTTGCTTCTTTTAATTTAGCCGGTCTTTACATGATCGCCTTGTGATACACAAAGGCGACATCCCAACCTCGGACTCCGACCTCTACTTGTCGGAATCGGAGTCCGACTTCGACCCCCTCCATTCGTACTCCGGCAACGAAACCCTACAATCCAATTCCGATTCCGACGCACATGCAAACGCGATCGACATCCTCCCTTTCTCTGATGGGGACGATGATGATCCTGATGAGGCCCCTCCTGCTCCCAGGGCCACTGTGGCTGCAAAGGTAAGTGATCCTTGCAAGGCCGAGTCCTCCAATGCCATGCAGAACCAGATCCTCAAAATGAAGCGAGAGGAGTCTGAGGAAGTAGAGGAAGTCGAGAAAAGCAACCATCCAAAGAGACAGCGCCTTGAACTAGATTTGGATACTATGACTGAGGAGGAGAAGGCGATTTGGGAGTCTCTGGAGGCGGCGGAAAAGGCGGAGCTGGAGGCTTTGGAGGAACAGGACCGGGAATAAGATGATGCTGGCTTATCGGGTGAGGATCATGATTCGGAGGACGACTACGTTGCCGATCATGAAGACACCGATGAAGATGACAACTAGGTAGTAATGATGATTCATGCCAATCTACCCTTGACCGATAGTAAAGCCTTGAACATGGGGGTAAACTTGAAAGCCCTCTTCTGTTGTTTGAAGAAACTTAGAACAGCCGGTCTGATCTTGTTCTCCCAAAGAATGTTCCTTTCAAATGTTATGAGCTTGTACATGAACCTCTTCCCAACAGCAGCAGTTGAGGACGCTTCATTTTACATGCAAAACACAAACGATCAAACTGTGTCAAATTTGAATCTATATGCTGTATACACAAAATAATTGGACTGAATAAACTTACATTGTCCTGATCAAGCCTTCCTACCCAGTTTCCATTACCGAGATACGACTCCATATGCCACATGGTGAACACCCCGCAATCAACAAAATTCCGGGATGACTCCCACGGGACATGGACACGCATAATCTGTGCTGCTGCAATCCTCTCAGCCAGCTTGTTGGTATATATTATATCATCCTCTCGCATTGTAGCTACTATAATATCCCGTTGTGCAATCAGAGATAAATAAAATAAAAAACCGAAACAAACAACACAAGAGTAAAGGATGAACGCGGATATGTACTTAGGTATCGTACCATTACACTGTGTATTGTACCAACGCTCAGATCATCATCCGTCGAGGATGAAAATTTATCAAATACCTCGATGGTTGACCTCTTTAAATCGAAACACATCAATGTGAAGTGTTTATTCTTGAGTATCACGATGAATAACTGCATCGACATACAAACGAAAAAAAATCCGAATTTGTAAGCAATGACATAATCTTCAAATAATACGGACATAAATTTTACTAACCAAATCCAAATCCTTCCAGCCCCATTTGAAAGATTCAACTTCTACCCCAAACTGTTCTTCGAATTTATCGTTTCTTTTAAACTGATCGTACCACACCTGATAGAATAAAACAATGTATATCGAATGCACAACAACAAAGCAGTTGAAAACATATAGAATATATGTCAAGGACATACACTAGCTTGTGATGACAGGAAAAAACGAGCCTGGGACGTGCTGCTCCTGAGCTCCTCGAGATGATTTAAGTAATTGCACCAAGCATCCACAACCTGCGCATCCAACTCGATATGCGGAAAAAGTGTCTGCATGCCTTCCCTGTTAATGCAAAATGTATCACATTTGTACAGCAATTCCCCGCAAAAAAAAACACACAAGATTAATTTGATACAGGTCTACACTTCGATCTACGTAGGTAACTAGCATGTATGATCGTAATATAAAAAAACTTACACGTCCATTCCCTGACTTGTGCAAACCCATTCATCTATCTATTTCTCGTCATTCTCGAGATCCTCGTCATATTTCGTTTGTCTATCGATATATGGCGACCAACACTTGTACGATGGAACATGAATTCTCTGTAGATGTCGTGCAGCAGGCGGAGTAAAATAAGAAACAATAGCTCGTCCCACAGGACCTGTATAGGGAGCTGTCTTCTTAATACAATTCACGCTACGCTCGACAGTACGATCAGCAGTAAATTCCGTTCCTACATTCTGTGTGCGTGGGACTGTGTCGGTTCGGCATGCATCCTGGCTAACACCGGATACAAAAGAAAACAGCTCGTCACTCCCTTGAAACGATAATGTCCTAGCAACCTGACCGTGGACGATGTTTGGTACAGAGTAATTGTGCTCAGAATTCCGCTTATGTTGCTCCGGTGTTTTTTGGCTCGGTGATAATATACTGAAATCTGGAGGAAAGCCGGCCATAGCATGTTCTTCGGCTTTCTCCAACCTTATTATGGTATCCATCACACCGGGGAGATCAAACCAAGGGTCTTGAGTTGGCAAGCCGGATTGCGTTTGTGTCACATCATCATCCGATTTTCTTCTCTGCGACACCCTTTCAACCAATTCACTTATGCGCTTGAACAATTCAGACTCACGGTCCCCTTGTTCGCCGTCACGAATTATATCAGCAAACTCCGTTATTGCCTCAGAATACTTCTTCACTGCAGCACAACATCTTTCAACGAATCCCTATATATGAAAATGTCAATATATTACGCTACGTTTGTATGTTTACCTAACTGATTCGTAGTATTATATAATGTATGTATTAAATAACAACAATGTTTGAAATGTATAGTAATAATGTGTTGATTTTTACCTCCGGCTTACGGAAGACTGATGGTTCGTCTCTGACACCGTTTACCTCAGTACCGTTGCATGTCGGATGTATATCGTGTTAGTCTTAGTGCCCGTAGTTCAATCCTAAATGTCCAAATGTACATATCATCGTTAGCAATAAAATTAAAGCGGCTTTATATTACTTATGTGTTGGAGTAATATATCGACGTGTGCTCTGATCTATGCCCACCATGCGAATAGAACCATAGATCGAGATAGATCACACTCGATGGGTCCCTAGTCAACAAAGCTTCACTAGAAGCGACTAGTATGAAAGATGGCTCTTTATGGCTTACGTTCTGTTAGTCATTGGAATGAGATTCCGGAGTCTGATCATAGATATCATATGGGACATGATATTGGGCGACCCGCCATGAATATGTGCCATAGATTAAGTCATGAACATATTCAGTGTCGTAGCTTGTCATGTATCCTTAGACCAAGGAGTCTTTGTGATCGCTATGTAGTCAACAACTGAGTTTGACCTGAGCCTAACGTTGTCCGTAACATGGCTTCCATAACAGCCAGGATTGGCTTGGGGACGGGCTACATGAGTGACACGAAAGGCGGCTAAGGGATTTATCCCTCATACTGAGGTATGGGAAAGATATCGGTTCTTGGCCGCTTGATCGAGAGTGACTGATAGAATAGCATGGCCATGCACATGATACTGGGTATCATATCTTCATTCATCTCACATATCAAGGAACAATGATTGAGAATAATAAGGGTGACGGCTCTATGCCTTATCTCAATCAGGATATCGGAGATAAAAGGATAATGACATGGATGACAGAAAGGTTAGAATCGACAGGGTCGATTCGCTATGCAGTGTCAGGCAATACTAAAGTCTCGTTAGTTGCCACTTAAATAGGATCAAGTAAAATGGAATTTTACGTTGATCTATTGACATGCATAACCTAAGGGTCACACCGGAGGATGAAACTCATTGACACATATATGGAGAATGGCCAAAAGGGAGTTGTCTCGGGATATGACCAAAACTGGGTTTTGGGTCATGTGCCCGTAAGTGAATAGGACTTTACGGATCGAGACAAGGCTTGGAGTCTTGGGATTGATCGCGTCGGATAATGTTGGACATTTCCGGTATGGAAGGCTTGGAGGCGATCAGCGAATCACGGGACCTCGTTGGAAATGGCCACGGGCCATGTTCCAAGAGGCCCATGAAAGGCCCATGCAACCAAGGCCCATGGAACTAATTAATCAAGTCTTGATTAATTAGTACTAAGTAAGCAAGACAAGGATTAAGGTGTTGGTGATTCACCACCTAACCCAATCTTGTCTTGCCATACTTTGTCCTATTTACACCTTACTTGACACCATACTTGTCCCATGCCTTTAGTTGGACAAGTATGAGTTTTGTTATGTTTAAGTCATCTTTTTTCAACATAACAAACACAAGACAAGAATAGGAAACACATTTTCTCTCCCTCTTCCATGGCCATTTCGGGTTTGGCTAGTTTCCACCTCCATTTTTGTGTTCTTGAGTCCTCAAAGAGAAGAACTACGTGGCTTTGATTCCCATGTGGATACGTAGGCGTCTTGGAGACTCAAGCCAATCATTCGTTAACCGGTGTTCTTGTTTTGGTAAGAGATAGTGCTGAATTTTTCTCTTGTGAATCCATTCTTTGTTAGTTGTTTCATGGTTTAATCGTCTCTTGGTTTTCATTGATTTTCCGCTGCGAGTTGGTTCATCTCCAACCCTACCTCGAGACCCAACAGTGGTATCAGAGCCGTGCTACCTTCGGGATTCACAAGACGGTGTTCAAAGTTTCGGTTTTGCTTGAAAGTTTCGTTTTTGGCATGTTGTTTTGCTAAATTGTTTGATAACATGTTTTAAATTCTTGTTCATGGATTTAATTCATGTAAATTGAATTTTTGAAAATTATTTCAAATCTGGAAATTTTGAAATTTTTTTTTGATTTTTCGGGTCTCGGGAGCGGGACTCTCGGGGAGCCGAAACCGGGACCGAACGGGGCTCCGTTGGACGGAGCTAAGCCAAGCATGACCATTGGATGGTTGATATGCCAAGGCTAAACCGTTTTTTTAGTTATGACGAGTTTGGAACTGTCATGACGAACTCGAAGATCAAATGTTCAAAAGTTTCATTTTTGAACGGTTTCGATAAACCGAGCATCAAAAATTTTCGAAACTTGGCTATTAATTAAAACCGGAAAATCACATGATGTTTGATAACATGCTTGTTTGATAACACGATGTGTGATGTGATGTTGGCATGGTGTACATAATAGCCCCGAGCTCGGTTTAATTATTTATCGCTTTTCACGGCCTGCGAGCCGTTAGAGTTAACGTGTAATTATTCTTTCAAGGTGTGGTCGTCGAACCACTTGTTTGTAATATTTATTTATTCCCGACCTAGTGGGAGTTAGTTTAGGGGGCTATTATGTGCACATTTATCGCTTTATGCTTGGTTTAGTTTATGCATGATTAATTTTATGTGTTTTAGAATTGCATGCTTAACTTTATTTACCGAGCATATCACCTCACATACAAAGATAAAATTGGAATTTTAATCCTTGTGTGTGAACCCTTAGAACCGTCATTACATTGGATGTAGTTGACGGGTTCAAAGGAAGAATTACATTGGATGTAATTTGAGGCATCATTGCATTTGGAATGTAGTTGATGTGCTCATCGCATCTAGGATGTGCCAAAGTTTTGAACACAACTGGACAAGTAAAAGCGGGTCATGTCCGATACCTCCCAATAATCAACACCTTACTACCTCCCCGTCCTATGGGTGTCGTGCGCATTAGCGGAGCATCCATGGGGAAGCTGGGTAGTAGGTTTGGACGACATATGTGGGTGTCGTGCGCATTAGCGGAGCACCTACATAGTGACGGGCCATAGTTGAAAATTGGTGGACCCGACTACGATTCTCAGCCTGAGGTTGAGCTAGGGTAACAGATAGGGTAAGCCGTACATACCCTAGCCAAGAGTCACATTGGATGTGATTGGATGGAGTCTTACCTACATAGCTCGATTAAGTGGTGAGCATTAGTTCAGCTTAATCGAGTGAATCAAGGATCTTGGTTTCAGATTCTAAAGGTTTAGAATCGATTGTTGGTGTTTATGCTTGATCTTCATAAAATTTATTCAGTTTACTGATTGAATTTTATCTGTTGTAGATCAAATGGAAAATTCAGCGAACATTAATAGTTTGTCATTAAAAACCATTCTTGACAGGGTCAAGCTAAATGGGACAAACTATTTGGACTAGTACAGAATTTGGAGGATAGTCCTCAAGTCTGAACGCAAAGAATATGTCCTTGACAAGGCTGTCTCTAAGACCATATCAGAGTTACATGAAGTGTCATTAATTGTTGAGAAGAATATATCAGGGATCTGGGATCCAAGGATATCCTGATGGTCAACAAGGGAACTGGAAGTGGCAAGGGCGGGGCCCATGCGCACTTGGCAGGAAAGATGAGACACATGAGAATGTCTGCTTCTACTGCCAATAGACTGGTCATTGGAACCGGGATTACAGGAAGTTCACGGCTGATCTGAAGAAGGGCAGTGGGACTGCGCCTTCATCAAATAGCGTGGATGATCTGAAGAAGGGCAGTAGGATTGCGCCTTCATCAGGAAACCTGGATGATCTAAGGAAGGGCGGTGGGACCGTGCCTTCATCCGGTATTAACTCTATAGAGCTACATCTCTCTACTTCCAAAGATTCATGGGTATTAGATACCAGGACTGAATCTCACACATGCACTTATATATGGTGGCTGAAAGTAGGAGAGGTTTGGAAAGCACGAAGTGGACCTCAGAGTTGTGGCAACTGCTGTAGGATCCATGAGTCTTGCTTTGCCAAGAGGCCTTGTCTTAGTACTGTATAATGTATATTGCATAACTACTTTTAGTAGGAATATTATATCTGTATCCGTGTTTGACAAGGAAGGATATAATTTTAATATTGGAAATGGAGTTTTCAATGTTCTATGCAATGATATGTTTTATACCAGTACTGACTTGGTTGGAGGATTGTACATATTAGATATGGGTAACAATGCCTCAAGTTCTATATATTCTGTTAATACCAAGAGGTCTAAATCCAACGATTTAAACCTAACTCTGTTAAGGCACTGTCATTTAGGTCGCATAAACAAGAAGCACCTATCAGCACTTCAGAAGTGCGGACTTTCATGTTCATTCGAATTCCATTCGATCGATAGGTGCAAGGTTTGTTTGATGGGAAAAATGAATAAAGTGCCCTTTTATCGATCGCGATGAAAGGGCTGGTGAATTATTGGGGCTGATACACTCGAATGTGTGTAGACCAATAATTTCACTTGTCAGGAGGGGTTTTAACTACTTTATCACATTTACTGATGATTACAGTAAATATGGTTATGTCTATTCGCTGAGACATAAGTATGAAGCTTTTGATAAATTCAAAGAGTTTAAGACTATAGTAGAAAACCAGCTCGACAAAGGTATTAAGGCACTTTGATTGGATCGAGGTGGAAAATACTTGACCACAGAGTTATTAGATCAGCTAAAAGAGAATGGGATCCTTTTGGAATGGACTCCTCCTGGGACACTGTAGATGAAAGGTGTAGCCAAACGGAGAAATCGGACATTGTTAGACAATGATCCGTTCCATTATTAGTTGGACTGATCTCCCAATCTCTTTCTGGGATTATGCTCTAGAGACGACCGCATTCATAGTGAATCGGGCTTCGACGAAGGGTGTGGAAGAGATACTATTTTTAAATGGTACGGGATGATGCCCGCTTTGTCCTTCCTAAAGATTTGTGGTTGCGAGGCTTATGTGAAACATTTGGTTTCGACTAAGCTCGAACCAAGATCTGAGATATGCACCTTCGTGTGGTATCCCAAAGCAACAAGGGGATACTACTTCTACAATCCCAGTGAGAACATGGTGTTCGTCGCATGGGGTGGGGTCTTTATGGAAAATGAGTTTTGTTTCCAAAGACGTCATTGGGAGGACTGTGCATCTCGAAGAAATTCAGGATGGTACAGATCTGTCTAAACCAATTGGCAACCCAGTAGAAAGGAGCCAGAGATTGTCATAGAGTAAGAACCAATTCCTGTTACAATTCCGGAAGGTCCAAGGCGATTTGAAAGGATCAATCTTCCACCTCCAATATATGGTATCCGGAGGTGACAATGAAGTCATGGTGGATCACGATGATCCAGCCACCTTTCAAGAAGTCGTGGATGGGCCCGACTCTGAGTTATGGCTGGGAGCCATGAGGGAGGAAATGCAATCCATGTCGGACAACCGAGTCTGGGAACCGGTTGATCCCATCAATGGTGTGAAGACCATCGGATGCAAATGGATCTTCAAGGTGAAGATGGACATGGATGGCAACCCTCTGACCTACAAAGCTCAACTGGTGGCGAAAGGTTATAGGCAGATCCAATGGATTGACTATGAGGAAACCTTCTCCCTAGTGGCTATGGTCAAAATCGATCCAAATTCTTCTTGACATAACTGCGTATTATAATTACGAGATATGGCAAGTGGATGTCAAAACCGCTTTCCTAAATGGAAATTTGACTGAGTACGTTTGTATGTCTCGGCCCAAAGGTTTTGACGATCCGAAGAATAAAGGAAAGATTTATAAGTTGTTGAAATCCATTTATGGATTGAAACGAACTTCTCGGAGTTGGATCTTTCGTTTTGATGAAGCTGTAATTGGATTTGGCTTAATCAAGAACGAGGATGAATCTTGCGTTTATAAGAAGGATAGTGGGAGCAAGATTACCTTTCTAGTTCTCATTGAAAACGACATCCCAACCTTGCATGAGACTAAAGCTTCGTTGAGGAAGTGTTTTTCAATAAAGGACTTAGGCGATGCTTCTTATATCTTAAGGATTAAGATATGTAGAGATCGCACCAAGAGGGTCTTGGATTTAAGTCAGGGAACCTATGTGAACAAGGCATTGAGTAGGTTCTTAATGCTCGATTCAAAGAAAGGACTCTTACCCACTAGTCATGGCATTCATCTCAGCAAGACTTAGTGTCCTAAGACACCTGATGAGCTGAAAAGGATGATGAGAATCCTATGCGCCTGGGGGTAGGATCGATCATATATGCCATGACATGTATGAGACCAGACGTCTCGTAAGCCTTATGTTGTACCAGTAGACATCATTCTAACCCGGGGGAAAGATGATGTTGAACTAGTCGTCGAAGGATGAGTAGACGCTAGTTTTCCAAGACAAATCCAGATGACTTTAGAAGTCAATCAGGATATGTGTTTACGCTGAATGGTAGAGCTTTAGCTGGGAGAGCGTAAAGCAAGATATCATTGCCGAATCTACGACAGAGGCCAAGTACATGGATGCTGCAGAGGCAGCTAAGGAGGCTATGTGGATTTGGAAATTCATGGCAGGGCTGGGTGTAATTAAAAACCCATCCAGCCTGGTGAATCCATCTTGCGACAACACAAGGGCCATTGCGCAAGCTAAAAGCCTAGATCGTATAACAAATCCAAACATGTACTGCGGCGTATCCACCTCATCAGATAAATACTGAACTGAGGTGAAGTGAAGATAACCGATATTGAAACAGATGATAACATAGCCAACCCTTTGACTAAGGCAGTGTCACTGCCTGAACATGTTAGACATGTAAAGTCGATGGGAACATATTGGAGTTTAGATTGGAACTAGGGCAAGTGGGAGATTGTTAGTCTTAGTGCCCGTAGTTCAATCCTAAATGTCCAAATGTACATATCATCGTTAGCAATAAAATTAAAGCGGCTTTATATTACTTATGTGTTGGAGTAATATATCGACGTGTGCTCTGATCTATGCCCACCATGCGAATAGAACCATAGATCGAGATAGATCACACTCGATAGGTCCCTAGTCAACAAAGCTTCACTAGAAGCGACTAGTATGAAAGATGGCTCTTTATGGCTTACGTTCTATTAGTCATTGGAATGGGATTCCGGAGTCTGATCATAGATATCATGTGGGACATGATATTGGACGACCCGCCCTGAATATGTGCCATAGATTAAGTCATGAACATATTCAGTGTTGTAGCTTGTCATGTATCCTTAGACCAAGGAGTCTTTGTGATCGCTATGTAGTCAACAACTGAGTTTGACCTGAGCCTAACGTTGTCCGTAACAGGGCTTCCATAACGGCCAGGATTGGCTTGGGGACGGGCTACATGAGTGACACGAAAGACGGCTAAGGGATTTATCCCTCATACTAAGGTATGGGAAAGATATCGGTTCTCGGCCGCTTGATCGAGAGTGACTGGAAGAATAGCATGGCCATGCACATGATACTGGGTATCATATCTTCAGTCATCTCACATATCAAGGAACGGTGATTGAGAATAATAAGGATGACGGCTCTATGCCTTATCTCAATCAGGATATCGGAGATAAAAGGATAATGACAGGGACGACGGAAAGGTTAGAATCGACAGGGTCGATTCGCTATGCAGTGTCAAGCAATACTAAAGTCTCGTTAGTTGCCACTTAAATAGGATCAAGTAAAATGGAATTTTACGTTGATCTATTGACATGCATAACCTAAGGGTCACACCGGAGGATGAAACTCATTGACACATATATGGAGAATGGCCGAAAGGGAGTTGTCTCGGGATATGACCAAAACTGGGTTTTGGGTCATGTGCCCGTAAGTGAATAGGACTTTACGGATCGAGACAAGGCTTGGAGTCTTGGGATTGATCGCGTCGGATAATGTTGGACATTTCCGGTATGGAAGGCTTGGAGGCGATGAGCGAATCACGGGACCTCGTTGGAAATGGCCACGGGCCATGTTCCAAAAGGCCCATGAAAGGCCCATGCAACCAAGGCCCATGGAACTAATTAATCAAGTCTTGATTAATTAGTACTAAGTAAGCAAGACAAGGATTAAGGTGTTGGTGATTCACCACCTAACCCAATCTTGTCTTGCCATACTTTGTCCTATTTACACCTTACTTGACACCATACTTGTCCCATGCCTTTAGTTGGACAAGTATGGGTTTTGTTATGTTTAAGTCATCTTTTTTCAACATAACAAACACAAGACAAGAATAGGAAACACATTTTCTCTCCCTCTTCCATGGCCATTTCGGGTTTGGCTAGTTTCCACCTCCATTTTTGTGTTCTTGAGTCCTCAAAGAGAAGAACTACGTGGCTTTGATTCCCATGTGGATACGTAGGCGTCTTGGAGACTCAAGCCAATCATTCGTTAACCGGTGTTCTTGTTTTGGTAAGAAATAGTGCTGAATTTTTCTCTTGTGAATCCATTCTTTGTTAGTTGTTTCATGGTTTAATCGTCTCTTGGTTTTCATTGATTTTCCGCTGCGAGTTGGTTCATCTCCAACCCTACCTCGAGACCCAACATATCGTCATTTACAACCGGAACAAGGGGTAGATCAGTGACCACATGACCCCTGCCAAATGCACCCAACTCAATCTCGAACCTTTCTCTGTCATTAACAATTTCAGTGCTCCAGCCGATTAATGATGGCCACACCCTTTGAACAGTCGGTATGCCAACTTGCACACGATCCAGATAGAACAGCTGCATTTTGGAGTATTTATATCAAAACCAACATGTATTAACAAAATTGCAATTCCATAATACAAAAACTGACTATTGGAATTAAAAATCCATAACTGACCAATAAAAATGTGGTTGGACCGTTGAAAAGTCGGTACCCCGAGGACGAGACATCCCAATCTAACCTTGATTGTGTAAGCTTCTGCAGAACTAACTGGCACCAGTTATAAGATGATATTCGATTAACATCCATTATCGCCCGGAAGCACGCTTGATTAACCAGATTGTCGGATCCATACTCGATCATCGTGGTGACAAACAGGACCATAAAATTCCGTTTGAAATCATCACACCCATCATTCTGTGCGATCATCCTATTGGTCAACATAGTTGTAGTGATAGCAGTTTTATCGAACTGACTACGCCACGCATCCAGCTCGGGGATCTCCTTTACTGCGTATATATTCGACTCAACGACCAACCCACCAATTGGTATACCAAGTGTGTCGTGCACCTCACGCTCGGTGATACGTAATGACTGTTTACTGTCATTCAATAACAGAGACATGCTGCATACATCGAAATTCTGTACCAGGAAAAACGACAATGCAGATGGGATGTTATTCACTTCCAACTGGAGTATTGATCCAAACCCTATCTGCCGAACAACGTCTCTTTGGGCATCATTAAACGTATCGATAACCTATACCAGTTTGTTTGGTGATACCCGTGTCTTCAATCCCAACATTGCGTCACGTCTCGAGCGTATAAGCTTTCTCTTATCACGTTTAGTGAATTTTGGCCGCTTTGACTTTTTCTCTACTGCAGCTTCTTTCTCGCTAGCAACAACCTTCTTCTTCCTTTTGGAACCTCCTTGACCTGCAGTACCTCGACCAGCGACTTTAGCTTGCTTCTTCATAACTTGCGCAACCGGTAGGCCGTCATCACTGTACTCAGGTTCAACAAGTGTGGACTTGAAGTCAGGATCATCTACAATCAAATACATACATATTATAACACAAAATATCTTCCATGAACACACATACAATATAATTCATAAATTATCACCTTAACACAAAACTAAATGGTTGCAATTTGTTCCCCTATTAAACACTGCTTGGTCATCACATCAACTATATATATTTACCCATACAACATAAACTTGGTATACATACAACCAAACATGCACTTCCAAACCACAGTAGTGTTTCATATTCATACCCAAATAAATACCCTGTGTACCAATATATTTGGACTAAAACTATGAACATATAAATTTTTTACTTGATTCTACTTACAAATTAGTACCCATTGTTTCCATCACAGTAATAAAACATACACACATACATCATACTAGCGATATACATACAATATGCTTCGTCACCCAAAAAAGAACATTTACACTACCATGGAATACCTAAATTTCCATTCAGCTACCCATTATATATTGTTACAGTTTACTACCCTATTACATACAGTTGCATGGCATCAGTTACTTGCGAATAGAGTAATACCAACCAATATTACGTATTCATACTTTCTAAACTTGATATACATACAAATTATATGCATGTATTACTACCCAATGTTTCACATATCAAAACAATACATGTATCCATACAAAGCAACACCGAAATCAATACAATCTATTGCCGGTTGACAACCAACTTATGTAGTACATTCAATTACTCATTCCATTAACAATTTAATACCCATACGTTTGATGGATACTTACCACCGAATAACAAATATGACCGACGCTTGTTTTTCCCACTCTTACTCCCACTCTTACTCGTATTCTGAACGTTCTTCTGCATGATTCAGAGCAACTGACCACAATAACTAAAAACTGGAATTTCTAATTTGTATGACCTTTGAATACAATGTCCAGTCCACTGTTATATATATGTGTGTAGTTTCTTAATTGTTCTTATGTTTAAAGAGTTCTAAAGTTCCCAAATCTCGACTGCAATTCAATACCAAGTATATTTTGGTTTTAGGGTATCCTAATGTACACAGAATTTCAATGTTTCTTTAAACCTAATAACCGAACTTTTTTCATACCATTATTGAACAGAGTTCCATCGTTCCTAAAACTCGAAGTTTCCAAAAAATACAATCTTATAATATAGTAACTCCCATAATGTACAGAATCGTGTGATATTAATTCCCATAATTTAGTTAGATACGATTGAATATTGTTCTGCAAAGTCAATTATACCCTCACAGTCGATCAAATAAGCTAAAAACCTTATAACTTCGCGCGTTCTATTCCATTCGACAGGCCAATCGTAACCACTCAATTTACGATTCCTATGGGTTAGATCGATTCGTATTTCGCAAATAAATGGGATGGTCGTACCTTAATGCTATCCTATATATATATATACATACGACACAAAAAAGTGTCATTTGCCTCAATTCACGCACAGAAAAGGCTTGGAATGGACTAGAGTTGCGCGAGCTGGATTAGGTGATTAGGGTCTGGTCCCGCGCAAGGGAGGCTACTGCAACCTGTCTTGGAGGCTGTTGATCAGCGGTCATCGCTCAGGTCAGCGAATTGATGGAGCATGAAGCGTAGGTACACGTTAGAGCATGAGCTGCGGCGCACTAGATTTGACCAGCAGACATTATACCCACTTTTTAATTTATCGCTTCAAACGCTCTTTTCCACTCCACTAGAGCTCCAATTGACCTTGTTCTCTAGCCAATATTTTTATTTTTTTTGTGGCCTACAAAACAAGACCAAACATGAATATTTTTGGAACCAAAGGAAAATATCGACCAAGAACGAGGTTATGCACATTTATAAAAAAATAATTCTAAACATATAAAAACGAGCACAAACAAGGTAAAAACACAGAGAAAAATGGTCAAATTAACTAGGACATATTTACTCTCATCAGTCGACAATTTTTAAATATGTTAAAAAACAAATACAAATTATACTCATTACGAGAACTAGATTACTTTTTGTTGTTTTGTTTCACTTTTTAGCATAAATTTAGAACTTTTATTAATTATGACGAATAATACGAGACATGGTACCAGAAATATAAGGGGAGAGTAGTCCCTCCGTAGATAGACTACAACTAATCTTCAAAAACAGCTCGAGGCATAGTCGGGCTTTTGGTGTAAGAGCTAAACGTAAACTATTAGAGTGAGATTATTTCCAATTACAAGTATTTCTTATTCCTAGTTTAGTTTGGTTTCCTATTTTGTGTAGTATAGTATTTCCTATTTAGTATAAAGTTATCCCCTATATAAATGAATGTTCTCATTATATTTAGAAATAAAAATAAGAAGTATCATCATTAATATTTCATAACTCAACATGGTATTAGAGCCTATTCTGTAATAACCACTTTTGGTCAATGTCAGTCAAACCTGCGAAAAACAGGAAAATTTAAAATTTTTAAGACAGACACTTAACTTAACTTAAATTGACCCCGAGGGTCATGCCGGACTTAAGTTGACCCCGTTATCGACTAAAATGAGTTACGGGGGACTCAGGGCAACTTTCTGGTCAATTTGGGAAAGATTGATTCTTCGCTGGAAAAGTCACCCGAGCGACGTTTTGGTCCATTCGAGGACCGTTTTGGACCCGAAAGGATTAGCCGTCGTCGTAGCGGTCTTAGTTGGGCCGTTTCCTTGGAGCCCGTCCAGTTTAAAATTTTTTTGGGGAAAAGTGCCCGTTCGGGGCCCGAAACGTCCGTTTTTCGCGAATCTGATTGGAAAATATCAACTAGATATTTTCCAAAAGGTTTGGGACCCACCTTGACACTTGTCAATTATATGGTGGTGTAATTTTTGGAGGGAAAAGGTGTGGTTGGGAATAGTTGGCCGAGTATGAGGTTTTAAAGGAGGAAAATTAGTTTTGTTGTTAGTTTAATTAAATTAGAAATTAGAAGAGAGGTTTTAGAGAGAGAAGGAGAAGGAGAAGAAGAGAGAAGAAGGGAGGTTGAGCTAGGGTTTGTGATCGAGCCCTTGGATCGAGTCAAAGCAAAGAGCAATCCCGTTCCCCTCGTTCTCCTCTACGGTAATACCCGAACCGATTCTCGTTTTGATTATTTTCAAGAGCTAGGGTTTGGTTATAAACTAAGGCTTAGGGTTGTGTAGAGTGTGGGGAGGTGTTGGAGACGTTTTAGAGGTGTTTGGGGGTTTAATTTCACGTTTTCCGGTGACCGGAGGCTCGGGAGGAGCTCCGGCCACCGTGGGTGGTGGCCGGTCGGCCATGTGGTGGCTGGCCGGAGGTGGCAGCAGCCACCACTTGGTGGCCGAGCCCCTCCCTCAAACCCTAGGGCACGGCCAAGCCCTTTGGGTGGGGCCCACGTGCTCGGTTGTTCGTGTTTTAATTACTCGGGTAGTTTAAAACATTCCCCGGACCACTTTTTCCTAATCGAATCGAAATTTGGAATTAATTTGGAGAAGTTGTAATTAACGGGTTTTGGGAAACTTTAAACGTTAATTAATTGACTTAGAAGTCGGAATTCAATTCCGTCAAGTGCGTTGGGTTCCTTGAAATATTCTAAGACCGTAGAATCGAAAACGGGGGCTTTTGGAGCCCCGGAAGGCAATTAACCAAAACCGGGCAGATTCGCCATGACGGGCGAATCTGGCCCTTACGGGTCCTTTATCGGCAATATCGAGTAATTGGGAAGTTTGGGAGTGATCGGTTTTGTCGGGGTTACGTTTGGGCGTTAAGTTTATTAATTTTTGGTTTATTCGTACTAGTTTAAAAGTACTTTAAATTTGTGTTCTTTTAGATCGTGCTACGGACCGAGGCAAGGGGAAGCTCGGCGAGTGACTGAGTGTGCTTCGGGTGTTGTTGGAGCGCTTTTGGGATTGTATACGAGGTAGGGAAAAGTAGCCGGATCTCGGCCCTGATTAGGGAAAGTTAATAGTAGAATTGCATGTGACACCGGGGTGTCGTGGGTTGAGTAGATTTATTTAATTATTAGAAAAGCATGATACGGGATTGTAGCGTTCAAGAGAAAAGCATGTGACACTTAGTAGTGTCGTAGGAACAGAGAACTTAGCGATAATTGAATTACTGGAGGCATATGACCATGCCCGGAGGTTGTCTGTGAAACTAGTGATTTTAGGACCGTTGGAGGCATCGAGTATGCCGGAGGTTGTCGTGCGTTTTATTTAATTGTTGAGTTTGGGTGGCCTTGAGAGCCCGTATTTAATTGTTGAGTTTGGGTGGCCTTGAGAGCCCGTATTTAATTGTTGAGTCGGGGTGGCCATGAGAGCCGTGTATTTAATTTGGTGTCTTGAGTGGCAGCGAGTGCCCGTGGGGTTGTTGAACCCGAGTCTTGACTGTTGAGGTGTCTTGAGTGGCCTTGAGTGCCTGTGTGATTGAACTTGCCTGTGATTGTGATTGTGGTTACCTGGGGTGGTGAGTTCTAAAGGTCGACAGCCTGATCCGACTTAGTGTCGATGAATTGCGAGTTCTAAAGGTCGACAGCCTGATCCGACTTAGTGTCGATGAATTGCGAGTTCTAAAGGTCGACAGCCTGATCCGACTTAGTGTCGATGAATTGCGAGTTTCAAAGGTCGACAGCCTGATCCGACTTAGTGTCGATGAATTGCGAGTTCTAAAGGTCGACAGCCTGATCCGACTTAGTGTCGATGAATTGCGAGTTTTAAAGGTCGACAGCCTGATCCGACTTAGTGTCGAGGAATTGCGAGTTTGAAAGGTCGACAGCCTGATCCGACTTCGTGTCGAGGAATTGCGATAGGTCGAACCCTGACCTGATTGAGATTGGTTACTGAGCAGCTGGTGTGCGATCCTTTGTGATCTTGTTTGGTGTTGTGTCGTTTCGTTCGAGTCCTTGAGGAGGTCGTCGATAGTTGTGTCGGGTCTACACTGTTTTTATCGAGTGTCGAGTCTGTTGAGGAAGGTGACGGGTTGTGGGTCAGTTGGGTACTTGAGTTGGGGACTGTAGTCCCGGTGTTGGGTTTTGTTTTAGTATTACTGGTTTTATCTACTATTTATGCCATAGTCAGTCTGTTATCCGTGGAGGTGAGCGAACACTCACCCCTAGCTGCTTTTCCTACAGGTACTGATCACCGGACGAACTAGGTTAGCTCTTGAAGTTCATGGAGCTTGGAGCGGAGTCTGGTCTTTACTTTTGTTGAGTCTAGTGACGGATGTTGTACCTTGTCCACTTGTTGGGACGTTTTTGTATTGTAAATACTATTATTTTGAGAAGTAAATGGAAATGTCAAAGCTTTTATTGAAAACAGGTTTCAAGTGTTCATGTTTTTAAAAGTTCGCGTCCCGAGTTCGGTTCGCAGAAATTGGGGCGTGACATATTCGATCTTAGGTTAAGGTTAAGTGAGTTATTGTTTTGCCAACTCGTTAATTTATGATTTAGCGGGTGGGCAAGGTATTGTTGTTCGGAATTTCAACCTTTCATTGCCTCCTATTCACGGAGTATTGTTCATATACGCTATTGTTCATGCCATTCACTGTTCATCCGCTTTTGCTACTGCTCACAGGTTGATGGTTGGCAACGTCCAACCAGTTTTTCTGATTCTCTTCTTTCCGATTTATTTATAGGGTTTTGGTGATTTTTCTAAAAATCACACACATTGTTGTTGTTGTTGTTGTGGTTATTGTTGCGGTTGTTGTTGTGGTTGTTGTTGTGGTTGTTGTTGTTGTTGTTGTTGTTGTTGTTGTGGTTGTTGTGGTGGTTGTTGTTGTGGTTTTTGTTGTGGTTGTTGTGGTTGTCGTTGTCATTGTCGTGGTCATTGTCGTCTTCGTTGTCGTCGTCGTTGTCGGCGTCATTGTTGTCATCGTCGTTGTTGTTGTCCTTGTTGTTGTCGTCGTCATTGCCGTCGTCGTTGTTTTTGTTGTTGTTTTCGTTGTTGTTGTGGTGGTTGTTGTTGTTGTGGTTGTTGTGGTGGTTGTTGTTGTTGTTGTGGTTTTTGTTGTGGTTGTTGTGGTTGTTGTTGTCACGCCCCAATTTCAGTAAACCGAACTAGGGACGCGAACATTTAAAAACATAAAACGCTTGAAACCTGTTTTGAATAAATACTTTGAAATTGCCATTTAGTTATCAAAATAATATTGACAATACAAAAACGTCCCAACAAATGGACAAGGTACAAGTATCCGTCACTAGACTCAACAAAATAAAGACCAGACTCTGCTCCTAGCTCCACAAGCTTCAAGAGCTCACCTAGTCCGTCCGGTGATCAGTACCTGTAGGAAAAGCAGCTAGGGGTGAGCGTTCGCTCACCACCACGGATAACAGACTGACTATGGCATAATTAGTAGATAAAGCCAATAACACCAAAACCAAACCCAACACCAGGACTACAATCCCCAACTCAAGTACTATACTGACCCACAACCCGTTACCTTCCACCACAGACTCAACCTCAAACTCGTAATGTAAACCCGACACAACCATTTATGACCTCCTCCAATAATACGAACACGGATCAGGCTAGCCAAAGAATGCTCACAACCTGTCGAGTCTCGAACACGGATCAGGCCAGCCAAAGAATGCTCTTAACCTGCCGAGACCCGGTCACGGATCAGGCTAGCCAAAGAATGCTCATAACCTTTCGGGATCTGGACACAGAACAGGCTAGCCAAAGAATGCTCATAACCTGTCGAGACTCGGATTTGGTCAGGCCACCCAAAGAATGCTCGTAACCTGCCAAAATCCACACCACTCCCCGACACGAAGTCGGGTTACTAACCCCGGGCAAACACAATCACAATCACAAGAAAAACTCGACAAACAGTAACAAGACCAGTTCAACACTCCACAGGCACTCATGGCCACTTAAGACTCCAACGGTAAGGACTCGGGTTCAACAACCCCACGGACCCTCATGGCCTCCCAAGACACACCAACTGTGACTCACGGCTCAACGACCCCACGGGCACTCATGGCCTCCCAAGACATCCCAACAGTAAAGCACGGGCTCTCAAGGCCACCCAAGACACCAACAATAATACACGGCTCTCATGGCCACCCAAGACACCAATAACAATACACGGGCTCTCATGGCCACCTAAGACACCGATAACAATACACGGGCTCTCATGGCCACCCAAGACACCAATAAAAATACACGGGCTCTCATGGCCACCCAAGACACCAATAACAATACACGGGCTCTCATGGCCACCCAAGACATAAATTAAACAGTCAACCTCCGGGCATGGTCATATGCCTCCAGTAATCCAAATATCGCTAAGTTCTCTGTTCCTATGACACTACTAAGTGTCACATGCTTTTCTCATAAACGCTATGTTCCCGTATCATGCTTTTCTAATATTCGATAACCTACTTAACCCACGACACCCCGGTGTCAAACCTTGCCCACCGGGCCAACCAAAATCAAAACATACGCCCACAGGGCCAATTAAGTTTAAAACACGCCAACAGGGCCAACAAATTTTAAAACTTTCACCTTTTCATCTTAAAACCTCATTTCTTGACATCACGTAGTTACAACCCGGTCCAGGCGTCCCCGAACTACGTTGTACCGACTTGACATCAACACCGTCACGTTCGACTACATGAGCGCTCCTGAGTCGACCCGCGACAGTTTAAAAACAGTTCACGCAACCACACACAATCAGTATGCCACCAACAAAATACTGCAACATATGCACAAACAAAAAAAGACTCAAGACATGACGGGTCTACACTGACTCGACCCTGTTAGTCTTAGTGCCCGTAGTTCAATCCTAAATGTCCAAATGTATATATCATCGTTAGCAATAAAATTAAAGCGGCTTTATATTACTTATGTGTTGGAGTAATATATCGATGTGTGCTCTGATCTATGCCCACCATGCGAATAGAACCATAGATCGAGATAGATCACACTCGATGGGTCCCTAGTCAACAAAGCTTCACTAGAAGCGACTAGTATGAAAGATGGCTCTTTATGGCTTACGTTCTGTTAGTCATTGGAATGGGATTCCGGAGTCTGATCATAGATATCATGTGGGACATGATATTGGACGACCCGCCCTGAATATGTGCCATAGATTAAGTCATGAACATATTCAGTGTTGTAGCTTGTTATGTATCCTTAGACCAAGGAGTCTTTGTGATCGCTATGTAGTCAACAACTGAGTTTGACCTGAGCCTAACGTTGTCCGTAACAGGGCTTCCATAACGGCCAGGATTGGCTTGGGGACGGGCTACATGAGTGACACGAAAGACGGCTAAGGGATTTATCCCTCGTACTAAGGTATGGGAAAGATATCGGTTCTCGGCCGCTTGATCGAGAGTGACTGGAAGAATAGCATGGTCATGCACATGATACTGGGTATCATATCTTCAGTCATCTCACATATCAAGGAACGGTGATTGAGAATAATAAGGATGACGGCTCTATGCCTTATCTCAATCAGGATATCGGAGATAAAAGGATAATGACAGGGACGACGGAAAGGTTAGAATCGACAGGGTCGATTCGTTATGTAGTGTCAGGCAATACTAAAGTCTCGTTAGTTGCCACTTAAATAGGATCAAGTAAAATGGGATTTTACGTTGATCTATTGACATGCATAAACCTAAGGGTCACACCGGAGGATGAAACTCATTGACACATTTATGGAGAATGGCCAAAAGGGAGTTGTCTCGGGACATGACCAAAACTGGGTTTTGGGTCATGTGCCCGTAAGTGAATAGGACTTTACAGATCGAGACAAGGCTTGGAGTCTTGGGATTGATCGCGTCGGAAAATGTTGGACATTTCCGGTATGGAAGGCATGGAGGCGATGAGCGAATCACGGGACCTCGTTGGAAATGGCCACGGGCCATGTTCCAAGAGGCCCATGAAAGGCCCATGCACCCAAGGCCCATGGAACTAATTAATCAAGTCTTGATTAATTAGTACTAAGTAAGCAAGACAAGGATTAAGGTGTTGGTGATTCACCACCTAACCCAATCTTGTCTTGCCATACTTTGTCCTATTTACACCTTACTTGACACCATACTTGTCCCATGCCTTTAGTTGGACAAGTATGGGTTTTGTTATGTTTAAGTCATCTTTTTTCAACATAACAAAGACAAGACAAGAATAGGAAACACATTTTCTCTCCCTCTTCCATGGCCATTTCGGGTTTGGCTAGTTTCCTCCTCCATTTTTGTGTTCTTGAGTCCTCAAAGATAAGAACTACGTGGATTTGATTCCCATGTGGATACGTAGGCGTCTTGGAGACTCAAGCCAATCATTCGTTAACCGGTGTTCTTGTTTTGGTAAGAGATAGTGCTGAATTTTTCTCTTGTGAATCCATTCTTTGTTAGTTGTTTCATGGTTTTAATCGTCTCTTGGTTTTTATTGATTTTCCGCTGCGAGTTGGTTCATCTCCAACCCTACCTCGAGACCCAACAGACCCTCCCCACCTAATTGACGGATAGTCCGAGGTGTGAAACCTAAAGCTCTGATACCAAGCTGTCACGCCCCAATTACAGTAAACCGAACTAGGGATGCGAACATTTAAAAACATAAAACGCTTGAAACCTGTTTTGAATAAATACTTTGAAATTGCCATTTAGTTATCAAAATAATATTTACAATACAAAACTGTCCCAACAAATGGACAAGGTACAAGTATCCGTCACTAGACTCAACAAAATAAAGACCAGACTCCGCTCCTAGCTCCACAAGCTTCAAGAGCTCACCTAGTCCGTCCGGTGATCAGTACCTGTAGGAAAAGCAGCTAGGGGTGAGCGTTCGCTCACCACCACGGATAACAGACTGACTATGGCATAATTAGTAGATAAAGCCAGTAACACCAAAACCAAACCCAACACCAGGACTACAATCCCCAAGTCAAGTACTCAACTGACCCACAACCCGTTACCTTCCACCACAGACTCAACCTCAAACTCGTAATGTAAACCCGACACAACCATTTATGACCTCCTCCAAAGATACGAACACAGATCAGGCTAACCAAAGAATGCTCACAACCTGCCGAGGCTCGAACACGGATCATGCCAGCCAAAGAATGCTCTTAACCTGCCGAGACCCGGTCACGGATCAGGCTAGCCAAAGAATGCTCATAACCTTTCGGGATCTGGACACGGAACAGGCTAGCCAAAGAATGCTCATAACCTGTCGAGACTCGGATTTGGTCAGGCCAACCAAAGAATGCTCGTAACCTGCCAAAATCCACACCACTCCCCGACACGAAGTCGGGTTACTAACCCCGGGCAAACACAATCACAATCACAAGCAAAGCTCGACAAACAGTAACAAGACCAGTTCAACACTCCACAGGCACTCATGGCCACTCAAGACTCCAACGGTAAGGACTCGGGTTCAACAACCCCACGGACCCTCATGGCCTCCCAAGACACACCAACTGTGACTCACGGCTCAACGACCCCACGGTCACTCATGGCCTCCCAAGACATCCCAACAGTAAAGCACGGGCTCTCAAGGCCACCCAAGACACCAACAATAATACACGGCTCTCATGGCCACCCAAGACACCAATAACAATACACGGGCTCTCATGGCCACCCAAGACACCGATAACAATACACGGGCTCTCATGGCCACCCAAGACACCAATAAAAATACACGGGCTCTCATGGCCACCCAAGACACCAATAACAATACACGGGCTCTCATGGCCACCCAAGACATAAATTAAACAGTCAACCTCCGGGCATGGTCATATGCCTCCAATAATCCTAATATCGCTAAGTTCTCTGTTCCTACGACACTACTAAGTCTCACATGCTTTTCTCATAAACGCTACGTTCCCATATCATGCTTTTCTAATATTCGATAACCTACTTAACCCACGACACCCCGGTGTCACATGCAATTCTACTGTTAACTTTCCCTAATCAGGGCCGAGATCCGCCTCATTTTCCCTACCTCGTATAAAACTCCAAAAGTGCTCCTCTAAGCCTCGACGTGATCCCAGTCACTCGCCGAGCTTCCCTTTGTCTCGATCCGCAGCACGATCTAAAAGAACACAATTTTAAATGCACTTTAAACTCGCAGGAAATAAACCGGAATTTAATAAACCTAACGCCCAAACGCAACCCCAACAATGTCGATCATTCCCAAACTTCCCAATTACTCGACATTTTTGATAAAGAACCCGTAAAGGCCCGATTCGCCCGTCATGGCGAATCTGCCCGGGTTTTGTA
Organism: Erodium maritimum; assembly: GCA_963921825.1. NCBI lineage: Eukaryota > Viridiplantae > Streptophyta > Magnoliopsida > Geraniales > Geraniaceae > Erodium > Erodium maritimum. The sequence continues at coordinate 93,579,306 of OY997588.1, read as the reverse complement.
AATGCCCTTCCGGGGCTCCAAAAATTCCCGTTTTCGTTTCTACGGTCTTAGAATAATTCAAGGATACCAATGTACTTGACGGAATCGAATTCCGACTTCCGAGTCGATTAATTAACGTTTAAAGTTTCTAAAACCCGTTAATTACAACTTTTCCAATTTAATTCCAAATTTCGATTCGGTTAAGGATAAACGGTCTGGGGAACGTTTTAAACCGCCCTAACACTAAACCCGAGCACCCGAGCACGTGGGCCCCACCCGACCCACTTGTCCGTGGGCCCTAGGGCTCCAAGGGGGGCTCGGCCACCATGGTGGTGGCTGGTCCCAGCTCCGGCCAGCCACCCCATGGCCGGCCGGCCACCACCCACGGTGGTCGGAGCTCCTCCCGAGCTTCCGGTCACCGGAAAACGTGCTCCTTCGCCTCCAACCACCTCCAAAACGTCTCCAACACTTCCCCAACCTCAATACAACCCTAACCCATTAATTTTAACGAAACCCTAGCTTTTGAAAATAAACAAAACGACGATCGGTTTAGTACAAACCGTAGAGGAAGACGAGGGGAAGTAGATTGCTCCTTGCCTTGAGACGATCCAAAGGTTCGATCTTCTCCAAACCCTAACCCCTTTCTCCTTCTCTCTTCTTCTTCTTCTTCTCCTTCTCTCTCTACACTCTCTCTTCTCTTTTCTAACACTAACTCATTTTTTTTCTATTTTCTTTTCTCCTTTTTTTTTATATGTGGCCGGCCACTTATAGCCCCACACCACTCATTTCCCCCCCCCCCCCAAAACTAACACCACCACTTGTTGGACAAGTGGCAAGGTGGGTCCCACACCTTTTGGAAAATATCTACTTTATATTTTCCAATCAGATTCGCCAAAATCGGACGTTTCGGGCCCCGAACGGGCACTTTTTCCAAGAAATTACGAAACTTGGCGGGCTACAAGGAAACGGCTCAACTAAGACCGCTGCGACGACGGCTAAGCTTTTTGGATCCAAAACGTCGCTCGGTTTACTTTTCCAGGGAAAAGTCAACTTTTCCCAAATTGATCAGAAAGTTGCCCTGAGTCCCCCGGAACTCATTTTTGTCGAAACCGGGATCATCTTAAGTCTGGTAAGACCCTCGGGGTCCAATTAGGTTAAGTTAAGTGTCTGTCTTAAAAATTTTAAATTTTCCTATTTTTCGCAGGTTTGACTGGCGTTGACCGGAAGTGGTTATTACAGTCTACCTCCCTTAAAGGAATTTCGTCCGCGAAATTTAAAACAGACGTACCTCGGGAGTCGAACAAGTCGGGATACTTCGCGCGAACCTCGTCCTCGCGTTCCCACGTCGACTCAGCCCCCTGATGTTTCCATTGCACTCGTATCAGGCGGATTATCTTGCCTCCCCGTAGGACCTGCTCTCGTGTGTCCATGATCCGAACCGACTGCTCCTCATAGTAGACATCGTCAGCCACCTCGATATCGGTCCACTCAATGACGTGGGAGGGGTCTGCGTTATACTGCCGCAACTGGGATACGTGGAAGACGTTATGGACTCTCCCAAGCTGTGGTGGTAACGCCAGATGATAAGCCACTGCTACCACTCTGCCCAAGATCTCGAACGGGCCAATGTACCGCGGAGCCAACTTGCCCCCGCTGCGCCTAAACCGTACCAGCCCCTTCCTCGGGCTCACCTTCAGGAACACGTGATCCCCGACTGCGAACTCGAGAGGTCGACGTCGTCGGTCAGCATAACTCTTCTGCCGACTCTGCGCGGTCCTCAACCGATCGCGTATCAGCGCGACCTTCTATGTCGTCTCTCTGACAAGATCTGGCCCCAGCAGACTCTTGTCCCCCACCTCTGCCCAACACATTGGCGATCGACACGGCCTCCCATACAACGCTTCGAACGGTGCCATCCCGATACTGGCCTGGAAGCTGTTGTTGTAGGCGAACTCGGCCAACGGCAGGTGGGTCTCCAAAGATCCCCTGAAATCCAGCACACATGCCCGCATCATTTCTTCCAAGATGTGAATAGTGCGCTCGGACTGGCCGTTTGTCTGGGGATGATGTGTTGTACTGAGTAGAACCTCGGTCCCCAATGCTTTCTGCAGACTCGGCCAAAACCTGGATGTGAAACGAGGATCCCTATCAGACACTATCGACACCGGGACCCCATGGAGATGCACTATCTCCTGAACATACAAGCTGCTCAACTTGTCGACCGGGTCAGTCATCCTCATAGCTAGGAAGTGGGCCGACTTAGTCAACCGGTCGACTACCACCCACACGGCGTCGTTCCCCTTCGGCGATCTCGGTAGCCCACACACGAAGTCCATCGTGATATGCTCCCACTTCCACTGAGCAATCGGCCGTGGCTGCAACAATCCTGCGGGACGCTGGTGCTCGGCTTTCACCTGCTGACAGACGAGACATCGCGACACAAACTCTGCGACTGCTCTCCGCATCCCGCGCCACCAGAAGTGCCGTCTGAGGTCACGGTACATCTTGGTGCCCCCCGGGTGCACTGTAAGACGCGAATGATGTGCCTCTCGCAATACGTCGTCTCTAAAGTTGCCCGGCACGAACAACCCTCCTCGGTACTGTAGCCCCCAATCTGTACTGATCTCCCAACCTACTGCCTCGTCGCCGTTGACGACCCTCTCTCGGATCTCTGCTGTCTCGACGTCCTCCGACTGCACTTACAACACTTGTGCAAGTAGTGAGGGCTGAGCCACTAATGAACACATGGCCATGTCACCCGTAACCTCCTTTAGCTCGAGCCCGAACGTGCTCAGCTCCCCTATCATGTCCCACTCGCGGACTGATATGCTGGCGAGGCTCGGAACCGACTTCCTACTCAAGGCGTCGGCCCCGGATGGTAGTGCAACTCGAAGTCGTACTCCTCGAGTAGCTCCATCCACCGCCGCTGGCGCATGTTCAGGTCTCGCTGGGAAAACATATACTTGAGGCTCTTGTGATCCGAGAACACCGGAAACCCCTCGCCATAAAGATAATATCGCCAGCCCTTAAGCGCGAACACGACTGCTGCCAGCTCCGAGTCGTGGGTAGGGTAGTTGCGCTCATGCTTCTTCAACTGCCTGGAGCCATACGCCACAACTCTGCCCAACTGCATCAGTACGCAGCCGAGTCCCTCTGCGGACGCATCACAGTAGACATCATACCCGACCCCTCGCTCGGGCACCACTAATACTGGAGCGGTAGTCAGTCGGGCCAGAACTCGCACTTCTCTAGGTTGGCATATAGCTGATGCTTGCGCAGTAGTGTCAGAACAGCCCTCAGATGTGACTTGTGTGCCGCCTCGTTCTGCGAGTAGATCAGGATGTCGTCCACGAACACCACAACAAACTGATCTAAGTACGGCCGAAAGATGCTGTTCATCAGGTCCATGAACGCTGCAGGTGCGTTCGTTAGTCCGAATGGCATCACCAGGAACTCGTAGTGCCCATAGCGTGTCCGGAACGCAGTCTTTGCGACGTCCCCCTCACGGACTCGCAACTGATAATAACCGGATCGCAGATCGATCTTCGAGAAGCAGGTCAACCCTCTCAACTGGTCGAACAAGTCATCGATCCTCGGCATCGGGTATCGGTTCTTCACCGTAACCCGGTTCAGCTTCCGGTAATCTATACACATCCGAAGCTCTCCACTCTTCTTCTTCACGAAGAGTGCTGGTGCTCCCCACGGCGATACACTCGGACGGATAAACCCCTTCTGCTGAAGTTCCTCTAGCTCACGCTTCAGCTCAGTCAACTCTACCGGCGCAAACCTGAAAGGCGCCATCGATATCGCCGCTGTTCCCGGCACTAGGTCAATCCCGAACTCCACCTCACGAACCGGTGGCAACCCGCTCAATTCCTCAGGAAAGACCTCAGGGAACTCGCATACTACTCGAGGTAATACTCGGCTCTGCACAGCCGGTACTTCCTCCGCTGCGGACAACGCCGACAGGAGAACCCCGCTCTTACTACCCAGAACACACTTCACCGTCGTGTTGCCTGCTGTCACTGTCACTCGTCATCTGTAGCAATCGATATTGGCTCGGTACTTTGACAGCCAATCCATTCCCAAGATCACATCAAAGGTAGTCATTCCCAATACGAGAAGATCACCAGGGCAAGGACAGTCTGCGAATCTGACCTCGCAGGCACGACAAACTCTAGTCAAAGATACACCACCCCCAACTGGGGTGTCCAGGCACAGGGGAGGACTCAACGGCTCTAGACTCAGTCCCAACCCCTCAACACAACTCAATGAAATAAACGAATGCGACGCCCCGGTATCAAATAAGAATAACGCCCATAAATGATACAATAAACACGTACCCTGGATGGTCTCGCGGTACGTGCTAGATCCTGGGGCCCTGGAGTCGGTGACTGCATACACTCTCCCCTGCGAGGCCTGCTGCCTCTGACTCGGCGCACTGGCTGCTACATATCCATGACTCTGCTGCTGTCTCGGAATCGGTGCGCTCGTAGACGGCCGTGACGACCTCGGCTGCTGACTCTGTCAAGGGCGACCCCTGGGCGACTGTACTGTCCGCGACTGCTGCGGTCGCTGCGCTGATGTCTCTCCCAACTGCTGACGGCACCATGCCATAGTGTGTCCCATCCGGCCGCACCGGAAACAGCTGGCCCCGTCGGCTCTCGACCCCGAGCTCTGGCCTGTCCGGCTGGTCGATGGTAGTGCCGTGTGCCCTCCTCTCGCTCTGCACCCTCGCTGCAAGTGGCCTGGCTCCCCGCAGAGATAGCATGTCGGACCCCTCTCTGAGGCGACTGGCCCTACTGATGATACTGACCCTAGCTGTCTCGATCCACCCTGATGAGGCGGTTGTCGGAAGAACCCCGTGGTCCTCTGCCTCCTCGGGTCTCGTGACTCTGACGGCCCTGTAAAGCTGGTCGGCCGCTGTCGAACCTCGCGTGTCCTGGTCGCATCCCGAATACCCTGCTCCACCGTCGCTGCGGTGTCCACGAGATCTGTATACTTCCGCAACCTCAAGGCGAGGACCTTGTCCCGAATCACCGGTCTCAGTCCCCCCTGGAACCGCAGGCAACGATTCTGCTCGGTAGTCACCATCTCCGGCGCGAATCTGGTAGAGGTCGTGAATCTGGCCTCGTATTCTGCCACTGTCAACCCTCCTTGCTTCAGGTCTAGAAACTGCCGATGTCGCTCCAGCCGAGCCGACTCGGGAAAGTACTGTGCCAGAAACACCTCCTGGAAGATGTCGTAGTCGTGCCCGACAATGTCCTTCACACGCCCCCACCAGTGGTAGGCGCTGTCCCTCTGTTGGTGAGCTGCGAAGGACACTCTGCGGCGGCCATCTTTGATACCTGATGTATCCAGGTCCCGCGTGACCTGCTCTAGCCACCTCTCGGCTAGGTCGGGGTTCGGCTCCCCGACGAAGATGTGTATCCCTAGCTTCAGGAAGTCTAGTAGGGTCCGACCTGTGTGATCCTCTGCCTGACCGGGTCTCATTAGGACCGCGGCTGCCTCTGGAGCTGTTGAAGCCGACTCTAGGCTGGCGATGACCGCCACCATACTCTAGACTGTCCTGGTCAGCTCATCCAGGGCAGTCATAACGGGAGGGTTCGCGACCGGCGGAACACTAGGTGTTCCTGTAGACGGTCCCGCGTCGCTTCTCCTGTCTTCCCCGATAGGAGTGCCCTGCGCCTCCGCGTACTCGGCGGGCTCAACGGTTGGCACCCGTCCCGGTGTCCCCGCTGACCGTCCCCGCCGGCCTCGCGTGGGCGCCCGACCCCGTGTTACCGCTGCTCGTCCTCGTCTACCGCGAGCCATAAGTAAGTATCCTCTGCATGGATACACGCAAACGTTCAGTTTGCGAACTTATACAAAGACAACAAGCTCAAAAAATACACTAGCGTTCAAACGGTCTACGCTTACTCTAGCGTGCTTAACACTAATATGTCACACTGCTCACGCTATTTGTACTTTAATTATAATAATACGTAAGCAAAACCTCAATTACACCGCATAAACGCACACCTAGTCACACACAACAACACGAAAAACTGCGAAGTCAAGACGGCGCAAAAACAGGGGCCACGGATCCGTGGCAGACCCCGTCACGGTTGGGGTCACGGATCCGTGACAAAGACCTAAATCCTGCCAACCCTCTCTGGTCTGTCACGGATCCGTGGCAGACCCCGTCACGGTTGGGGTCACAGATCCGTGACAAGGACCTAAATCCTGCCAACCCTCTCTGGTCCGTCACGGATCCGTGATGGGATCCGTGACGCTCGTGCAGACCTGTTTTCCAAACTCGTCTCGAACTCGAATCTTAACCTGCTTTAACCCTAAAACAAAGCCTTAACCTACACACACGCTTGACCGTCAATTCAACAACGCACGAGCAACAATCAAAACCAACCACAAGTCCTCCAACCTCAACCAAAACACAAACCGACAAGGACAACAACAACACAACAACACGACCCCCGCTCACCGGGCCAACCAAAGTCAAACCTTGCCCACCGGGCCAACCAAAATCAAAACATACGCCCACAGGGCCAATTAAGTTTAAAACACGCCAACAGGGCCAACAAATTTTAAAACTTTCACCTTTTCATCTTAAAACCTCATTTCTTGACATCACGTAGTTACAACCCGGTCCAGGCGTCCCCGAACTACGTTGTACCGACTTGACATCAACACCGTCACGTTCGACTACATGAGCGCTCCTGAGTCGACCCGCGACAGTTTAAAAACAGTTCACGCAACCACACACAATCAGTATGCCACCAACAAAATACTGCAACATATGCACAAACAAAACAAGACTCAAGACATGACGGGTCTACACTGACTCGACCCTGTTAGTCTTAGTGCCCGTAGTTCAATCCTAAATGTCCAACTGTATATATCATCGTTAGCAATAAAATTAAAGCGGCTTTATATTACTTATGTGTTGGAGTAATATATCGATGTGTGCTCTGATCTATGCCCACCATGCGAATAGAACCATAGATCGAGATAGATCACACTCGATGGGTCCCTAGTCAACAAAGCTTCACTAGAAGCGACTAGTATGAAAGATGGCTCTTTATGGCTTACGTTCTGTTAGTCATTGGAATGGGATTCCGGAGTCTGATCATAGATATCATGTGGGACATGATATTGGACGACCCGCCCTGAATATGTGCCATAGATTAAGTCATGAACATATTCAGTGTTGTAGCTTGTTATGTATCCTTAGACCAAGGAGTCTTTGTGATCGCTATGTAGTCAACAACTGAGTTTGACCTGAGCCTAACGTTGTCCGTAACAGGGCTTCCATAACGGCCAGGATTGGCTTGGGGATGGGCTACATGAGTGACACGAAAGACGGCTAAGGGATTTATCCCTCGTACTAAGGTATGGGAAAGATATCGGTTCTCGGCCGCTTGATCGAGAGTGACTGGAAGAATAGCATGGCCATGCACATGATACTGGGTATCATATCTTCAGTCATCTCACATATCAAGGAACGGTGATTGAGAATAATAAGGATGACGGCTTTATGCCTTATCTCAATCAGGATATCGGAGATAAAAGGACAATGACAGGGACGACGGAAAGGTTAGAATCGACAGGGTCGATTCGTTATGTAGTGTCAGGCAATACTAAAGTCTCGTTAGTTGCCACTTAAATAGGATCAAGTAAAATGGGATTTTACGTTGATCTATTGACATGCATAAACCTAAGGGTCACACCGGAGGATGAAACTCATTGACACATTTATGGAGAATGGCCAAAAGGGAGTTGTCTCGGGACATGACCAAAACTGGGTTTTGGGTCATGTGCCCGTAAGTGAATAGGACTTTACAGATCGAGACAAGGCTTGGAGTCTTGGGATTGATCGCGTCGGAAAATGTTGGACATTTCCGGTATGGAAGGCATGGAGGCGATGAGCGAATCACGGGACCTCGTTGGAAATGGCCACGGGCCATGTTCCAAGAGGCCCATGAAAGGCCCATGCACCCAAGGCCCATGGAACTAATTAATCAAGTCTTGATTAATTAGTACTAAGTAAGCAAGACAAGGATTAAGGTGTTGGTGATTCACCACCTAACCCAATCTTGTCTTGCCATACTTTGTCCTATTTACACCTTACTTGACACCATACTTGTCCCATGCCTTTAGTTGGACAAGTATGGGTTTTGTTATGTTTAAGTCATCTTTTTTCAACATAACAAAGACAAGACAAGAATAGGAAACACATTTTCTCTCCCTCTTCCATGGCCATTTCGGGTTTGGCTAGTTTCCTCCTCCATTTTTGTGTTCTTGAGTCCTCAAAGAGAAGAACTACGTGGATTTGATTCCCATGTGGATACGTAGGCGTCTTGGAGACTCAAGCCAATCATTCGTTAACCGGTGTTCTTGTTTTGGTAAGAGATAGTGCTGAATTTTTCTCTTGTGAATCCATTCTTTGTTAGTTGTTTCATGGTTTTAATCGTCTCTTGGTTTTTATTGATTTTCCGCTGCGAGTTGGTTCATCTCCAACCCTACCTCGAGACCCAACAGACCCTCCCCACCTAATTGACGGATAGTCCGAGGTGTGAAACCTAAAGCTCTGATACCAAGCTGTCACGCCCCAATTACAGTAAACCGAACTAGGGATGCGAACATTTAAAAACATAAAACGCTTGAAACCTGTTTTGAATAAATACTTTGAAATTGCCATTTAGTTATCAAAATAATATTTACAATACAAAACTGTCCCAACAAATGGACAAGGTACAAGTATCTGTCACTAGACTCAACAAAATAAAGACCAGACTCCGCTCCTAGCTCCACAAGCTTCAAGAGCTCACCTAGTCCGTCCGGTGATCAGTACCTGTAGGAAAAGCAGCTAGGGGTGAGCGTTCGCTCACCACCACGGATAACAGACTGACTATGGCATAATTAGTAGATAAAGCCAGTAACACCAAAACCAAACCCAACACCAGGACTACGATCCCCAAGTCAAGTACTCAACTGACCCACAACCCGTTACCTTCCACCACAGAATCAACCTCAAACTCGTAATGTAAACCCGACACAACCATTTATGACCTCCTCCAAAGATACGAACATAGATCAGGCTAACCAAAGAATGCTCACAACCTACCGAGGCTCGAACACGGATCATGCCAGCCAAAGAATGCTCTTAACCTGCCGAGACCCGGTCACGGATCAGGCTAGCCAAAGAATGCTCATAACCTTTCGGGATCTGGACACGGAACAGGCTAGCCAAAGAATGCTCATAACCTGTCGAGACTCGGATTTGGTCAGGCCAACCAAAGAATGCTCGTAACCTGCCAAAATCCACACCACTCCCCGACACGAAGTCGGGTTACTAACCCCGGGCAAACACAATCACAATCACAAGCAAAGCTCGACAAACAGTAACAAGACCAGTTCAACACTCCACAGGCACTCATGGCCACTCAAGACTCCAACGGTAAGGACTCGGGTTCAACAACCCCACGGACCCTCATGGCCTCCCAAGACACACCAACTGTGACTCACGGCTCAACGACCCCACGGTCACTCATGGCCTCCCAAGACATCCCAACAGTAAAGCACGGGCTCTCAAGGCCACCCAAGACACCAACAATAATACACGGCTCTCATGGCCACCCAAGACACCAATAACAATACACGGGCTCTCATGGCCACCCAAGACACCGATAACAATACACGGGCTCTCATGGCCACCCAAGACACCAATAAAAATACACGGGCTCTCATGGCCACCCAAGACACCAATAACAATACACGGGCTCTCATGGCCACCCAAGACATAAATTAAACAGTCAACCTCCGGGCATGGTCATATGCCTCCAATAATCCTAATATCGCTAAGTTCTCTGTTCCTACGACACTACTAAGTCTCACATGCTTTTCTCATAAACGCTACGTTCCCATATCATGCTTTTCTAATATTCGATAACCTACTTAACCCACGACACCCCGGTGTCACATGCAATTCTACTGTTAACTTTCCCTAATCAGGGCCGAGATCCGCCTCATTTTCCCTACCTCGTATAAAACTCCAAAAGTGCTCCTCTAAGCCTCGACGTGATCCCAGTCACTCGCCGAGCTTCCCTTTGTCTCGATCCGCAGCACGATCTAAAAGAACACAATTTTAAATGCACTTTAAACTCGCAGGAAATAAACCGGAATTTAATAAACCTAACGCCCAAACGCAACCCCAACAATGTCGATCATTCCCAAACTTCCCAATTACTCGACATTTTCGATAAAGAACCCGTAAAGGCCCGATTCGCCCGTCATGGCGAATCTGCCCGGGTTTTGTAAATGCCCTTCCGGGGCTCCAAAAATTCCCGTTTTCGTTTCTACGGTCTTAGAATAATTCAAGGATACCAATGTACTTGACGGAATCAAATTCCGACTTCCGAGTCGATTAATTAACGTTTAAAGTTTCTAAAACCCGTTAATTACAACTTTTCCAATTTAATTCCAAATTTCGATTCGGTTAAGGAAAAACGGTCCGAGGAACGTTTTAAACCGCCCTAACACTAAACCCGAGCACCCGAGCACGTGGGCCCCACCCGACCCACTTGGTCGTGGGCCCTAGGGCTCCAAGGGGGGCTCGGCCACCATGGTGGTGGCTGGTCCCAGCTCCGGCCAGCCACCCCATGGCCGGCCGGCCACCACCCACGGTGGCCGGAGCTCCTCCCGAGCTTCCGGTCACCGGAAAACGTGCTCCTTCGCCTCCAACCACCTCCAAAACGTCTCCAACACTTCCCAAACCTCAATACAACCCTAACCCATTAATTTTAACGAAACCATAGCTTTTGAAAATAAACAAAACGACGATCGGTTTAGTACAAACTGTAGAGGAAGACGAGGGAAATTAGATTGCTCCTTGCCTTGAGACGATCCAAAGGTTCGATCTCCTCCAAACCCTAACCCCTTTCTCCTTCTCTCTTCTTCTTCTTCTCCTTCTCTCTCTTCTCTTTTCTAACACTAACTCCTTTTTTTTATTTTCTTTTCTCCTTTTTTTTTTGATATGTGGCCGGCCACCTATAGCCCCACACCACTCATTCCCCCCCCCCCCCCCCCCCAAAACTAACACCACCACTTGTTGGACAAGTGGGAAGGTGGGTCCCACACCTTTTAGAAAATATCTACTTGATATTTTCCAATCAGATTCGCGAAAATCGGACGTTTCGGGCCCCAAATGGGCACTTTTTCCAAGGAATTACGAAACTTGGCGGGTGACAAGGAAACGGCTCAACTAAGACCGCTGTGACGACGGCTAAGCTTTTTGGATCCAAAACGGTCCTTGAATGGACGAAAACGTCGCTCGGTTGACTTTTCCAGCGAAAAGTCAACTCTTCCCAAATTGATCAGAAAGTTGCCCTGAGTCCCCCAGAACTCATTTTTGTCGAAACCGGGGTCATCTTAAGTCCGGTAAGACCCTCGGGGTCCAATTAGGTTAAGTTAAGTATCTGTCTTAAAATTTTTAAATTTTCCTATTTTTCGCAGGTTTGACTGGCGTTGACTGGAAGTGGTTATTACAGTTGTGGTTGTCGTTTTCGTTGTCGTTGTCGTTGTCGTGGTCGTTGTCGTTGTCGTTGTCGTTTTCGTTGTCGTTGTCGTCGTCGTCATCGTCGTCGTCATTGTCGTTGTCGTCGTTGTGGTCGTTGTCGTTGTCGTGGTCGTTGTCGTCGTGGTCGTTGTCGTCGTCGTCGTTGTTGTCGTCGTCGTTTCCGTCATCGTTGTCGTCGTCGTTCCCGTCGTCGTTGTTTTTGTTGTTGTTGTTGTTGTTGTTGTTGTCGTTGTTGTTGTCGTCGTCGTCGTTGTTTCCATAGATTTCTAGGTTCACTAACTTGACAGTAAATCAAAATTGTTACAAATAAACGACTTAGTTCATATCCAGATGCCCATGCTGCGACTTCTTTCAAACAGTTTGTCCACTCTGTGTCATTGTCAAGAATTTCAAGGGCAGAACATGCAGCTTGGTAGGTAGGATATAATGTACCATTCACCGTTCGTATATCCTCATAACATTTGGATCCCTTGACTTTTAGAAGCATAGTTCGCAGATAATATTTCTCACCACACGCAGGATGTACGAAATATATCCTTCTAACAGCAAATTCTCTTTGACGATTGACGCTCTGCGGGTTTAAGCGTAAACTTGAGCACGACAAGTGCACCGGCCGTCAAGTAGTAACCGGAAGTAAATTCCGGGATATCGAGCCCAAGATAGCAATAGACAATCACTTGCTATTTAAAGTTCGTAGCTAAACTGTTTCAGTAAAAATCGAGTTTTTAAGTTTTGAAAATAAACCTATAACGACTAAAAAGAGAATACAGAATTTAGTAGAGAGTTTTCATATCTTAAATCAAATGAAGAGAGATCAAGGGCATGGGTTCATCGAGTTCATTCCATAAAATTGAACACGTTCGATTGTTGCGATGTCGACTTATTTTAGAGGCAACGAGTTGTCTCAACTCTAGTCCTAACTTCTTTCGAACGATTCGGACCCTAATGGAATCTAACCACCGAGTTCTTTCGAATCACGATGTAGGAAGACCTAAAGCGTTAAGCTCTATGACAACTTCTAACTTTCGACCAACCAAGTCTATAGCTATTGCAATTGTATTAACCCCGCTAGTTCTAGCTAGGATTTAAATCCAACCTATGATCGATTTTTTACTTAATTAGAATCCTTCTCTTTCGAGCGACGAATCCTAATTCGAAACAATTACCAAGCCTACACGGGAGGTAAAGCATTAAGCACAAATCAATCATAGACACTAATACAAATCAACAACACCACAATCGAAGCATTCAAAATATAGAAATCACTACTCTAATCCCCCATAGCCCTAGAAATTGGGGGTTTAGGTGTTCATGGTGAGAAAATGCAAAGATGAAAAGAAGCAAACAATTAAACTCATAATCAAGATGAAGGTTGAGATACAATCACCAAATTAGTCGTCCAAAGCTTGTTCTTCCCTTCCTCCAATCTCTAGCCTTGATTGTTCTTGAAAACCTCCAAAAAGAAATCTCTTGGGTAGCTAACAATTGAAGGTTCTCTCCAACAATCTCTACTCAAAGAAATATCAAATTGATTCTCCAATCCACCAAATATTTGATTCTCAACAAATAATCCAAGCTAACAAACTTTCTCTAAATACTATATAAGAAATAAAAAATAAAATCTATACAAAAATGGTTATTTTGGTTTCGTGTGCTCTCTCTTTGGTTCTGTGAAAATTGGTCTCTCAAAATAGAGAAGAAGCCCCTCATATATCTGATTTGCGGCTGCAACAAATGGTGAGTGCTGCCCTAGACACGCGTCAGCAGAGGAGAGGAGGCTGGACCGGGACAGGTGTTGCGATGGCAGAGGAGGGCTGCTGGACAGGTGGCGCGCGCAGGGAGAATGGCGGGTGGAGTGGGCCAGGGTGGCACATGTGGCGACACGTGGGCGAGCCACGCTGGCATGGGCGGGGCCGACGGCTGGCGCTCAGACAAGTGTCGCGCGTAGGAGGAGAGGCGGCGCCAGTGCGCCACGTGGCGCGTCCTGGGAGCTTTGGCGGCTGGGCTGGGCTGGTCGGTGCCACGCGTCAGTCCCTGATGGCCTGCTCCATTTTTGCTCCTTTTCCGCTATTTCGCTCGCTCCGGCTTCGTTTGGGCTCCGATCGATCTCGTTCTTGCGCCATAGAATTCCTATTCTCGAGACCTACAAAACAATACCACTCATGAATATAATTTGGAGCGAACAAAACCGACCCTCTTGACGGTCCACATGCACGAAACACCCAAAATACGCCGAAAATCCATCAAAACACCGAACATATCGATAAAATCAATTATTCATACTAAACCTACATATATGATAGAAAATCGGGACCAAAAGCCTATATAACTCGATAAAATGTGGCCTTTTTACGTGTTAAAATGCACCTGCATCAACGACGTTGCCATTTTTTTTCTTAGCATTCCAGACATACTGACTTGGAAAATCTGCATGTGATAGATTTCGTGCACCTGTGTGTCTTTTATTGGTTTCCATCCACTCCGTTAATTTTTTCTTTTCCAAGTCCGGTGTATTCAGGATTGTCTCCAGACTCTGATCATCCTTAAAGATTACAGAGTGCTCTGCACGCAAGTGAATGGGAAGCCTTTCAACAGATGGAATTTGGTAATGGATATCAAATTGTAATATTCGCCAACATGCCTCTGATGTGGAAATATAGCTGCAGTCTAGATAGTTTTTAACTTCATCACGTGTATGTTCCATTTGGTCTCTTTTGATTGTGGCAATAGCTCTATCCGACCCTTTATGGAGGTACTTGAACATATATTTGATTGCTCGGTGATGGTTGAAAACTTCAACGTTGATATGAGCATTATACTTGACCAAAATGTTCCTGTTGTGCGGCACTACATCTCGGCTGTCAAGATAGACACCACTTTTTTGAACTGTAATGCTCGTATTCCGTCTTTTGTGTAACGGGAAACCCTCACTATCAAATGTTGTCTTTGAATTCCATTTTTTAGGGTAATGCTTTGAACAAATTTTTTTCAGCATACAAGTACACTTAGGGAAGTTGATCCCACAAGGCCCATGAATCATAAATTCAGAAACCACAACATAACCAACGGGATCGGTAACGGGGTCTGGAAGTTTAGCACTAATAATTGTATCAACTTGTGTGGGTGAGAGATTTTTGTAACCCGCTCCCAAAAACAGTAGTATATGAGTGTGAGGAAGAACACGTTTTTGGAATTCAACCATGTACAAACCTGGAAAGAAAATATAATCATCAGATGATCTAATTTGGTATACTAAATAATAAAAATATAAATAGTTTACGATCGTTTACATGCAACCACAAGACCAAATGGCTTCAGTTCTTTCATATCTTCCATAAGCTGCTCCAACTTTATTTGAAAAATGCGACATAGTATATCATGGCGATTGTACACGTTGTTTTGGCGTACCATATCCAGCATGTATTGAATCTCGGGCCATTTCGGATTACACGTAAAGGTCATAAATATATCGGGATAACCAGCCCATTTGCAGACTGCCATAGCATCTTGATACATCTTTTGTTTATACCTTGGGCTACCTGTGTGAGTCGATGGCAAAATGACCGATTTACCTATACTTCTTGCATCTGTATCTCCTTCATAAAAAGCATCAACCAACCCTTTGTAAAGATTTGACCTGACATTCACTTGATTGTTTCTGACAAAGCGAAGACGACCTTCCTCGATATTCATGTATGAATCTACCATATACTGTTGCAACAAACGCCCTGAATTCATTAGAGTTTGTCCTTCATTCAAACGTTGCTGGAATCGATAGCTATAATATTGGCACATTGTGACATATATGCGCTTCTTTTTTGAATTCTTCTTTTGTAGCAATATAGTGTTCACAAATCCATCTTCTCCATATGGATGTATCAAAGGATAAGACATTGCCATGAAGGATGGACGCATATTTTTTATAAGTTGAAGTCCTTTAGTGCAATGTTCAACCACAATATCACAGCCAGTATCAGCAAATCCAATGTCACCAAGTATTAATCCTGCTATTTCTTCATGAGTGGGATTATTGTACTGAACTCCAGACTTTCTTTCAATAGTTAAGCGTAACATGAACGAATCATCTGGATGTGCTTCATACCTATCTCTAGCCATTCGAAAAGATTTGACCAAAACGTTATGTTCATCCAACATATCAAGTAACTGCTTTATGATCCTTTCATGAATTGCTGTGTAATCGTTGCTCCTCTTCATTCTAGTCACTGGTTCTGAATTTCATGTTTTGTATCATATATATACAGTTGTGCAAAATGAGGTGGTTTTCCGTCCACTGACCACAATTACCCTATCCTATGATAATTTTGGCCACTCACTCGATAAACATATGTGTTTCTTGATGTATTAACTGAGTTGTCCAACTTCACCCCTGATGATGTCATAGCCAACATTGCATTCAATGTTCTTATTTCATCTCGAAAAATTCTACCAATTGCTCCAGAAGAAAGATCGAGTAACTTTTCTAAAACAGTTGGTGGTTTCGGAATAGGTGGAAGATACACTTCACCGTTTGAACAATATAAATTGTAAATGCTATGACCTCTTCTTTTTTTCATCTTTGTTTGTTCTCTCTTCAAACCACATTAAGGCTGAGCACTCTGTACATACTTCTGTAGGTTTTCCAATAGTCCAGGCACTTAATTTTGCACAAAATAATTAATTAGATGTGCAGATGTAAATGAAGCACACTAATTGTATTTGAGTAATGTTCATTAATGTAATCATGTTACCTCTTTGTTTGTTCAGCAAGTTAATAGATTGTTGTTCTTTAGTTAAATTACTCTGCACAACTTCATCAACCTCCAAAGGTTCATTTGAAAAAATTGAGCATTTGTTGCATAAATCTCCACCTGTAATTGCATACACCTACATTATTCAGAATAATGATACAGGTACAAATATTGTCTAATAGTATTGTTCAAAATATACCTCCCCACTTCTCATTGTAATTACTTTGGTTGATGAATTGGTCGAAAGCTAAAAGTTTAGAGTATTCTCGAGCATAAATAGGTGATCTTGTGTCCTCATCTATAATCTTCAATTTTCTCTTCAAAGGTTGATATCTTGATTGCAATTTGCAATGCATCTTATCGCATTTCTCGGACAAAGATATAGGAAGCTGGTTAAATTTGGTCTCATTTTGTCGTACACGAAGGCGATTCCATTGATTAACTTTCCAAACACACTTCTTTAATGCGTGTTTAATGTGGAGATGTTCACAATGCGATATAACTGAACAACAAATTGAACGTTACTTGTATATTGTAAAAAGAGAATAGGTTTGAAAAATTTACCTCTATTAACCCGTTTATTTATAACTGATCTGAGCATAAATGATCGGTCATGTGGAACACCAGTAGCAATATCTAGTGAATCACTGCATACAATTGAGCAGTTCGTGCAGAATGCATCCCTTGCATTTGATGATATTATTATTAATTAAATTTCACAAACTTTGTTAATGTGAATAGAAAGTTATACCTATTGCAAAATCATAGCGGCCACGTGTAGCAATAAAATGTTGTAGCAAGTTTATCTTCCGAGATTCACGTGATGGCATTGACGGACTCATATCCATATCTACAACAACCATTTTTCTGAGCAGTCGTCTATATTTTTGTCGATAAAAGAACATTGGCTTGGCACATCTGGTTGGGTTTACAGCCCTCATTTTAGAACGAACTTTATTTTTCAGTACATGTTTTCTGTTCCAGCGATTGACGTTTGAGACGCACTTATTCAGCCTTTTTTTTTAATACAGAGTGGATCCCTGTTTAGAATTTAATGTCACAATTATATTGGATGAAATTTATTGTCAAAAAAGTACCATTATAGAGGGACTTTACAACAAAATTATATACTAACCTAATTCTCGTGTTTCTCCAATGCGATAAGCATACCAATTTGTTGAACTATAAGGTTGCATAACTCCAACAAAATTCTCTGCAACAGAGTTTAACTTTCTTCTTTTTTGATTTTCACCAGATTCTCCATCTGCCATCTCACAATCCTTTCACTGCAATTACGATCCGAGAAAATAATTTAGGGATAAAAAAATTAAAAACAAACAAATCATTTAACCGACTGATATTATTCGAATCATACCTTGTTGTTACAATTTGATGCAAATATAGTCGCAGATAGATAGGTATAATTGACGAACTGTCGATAGCGAGGGAATGCAAAAGAACACAGATTTTATTGGATGACTAATTTGAAAGAAAGGGGACATGTGCATCGTTCCAATTTTGTGACATCAGTATAGATTTCCAGGAATAAAGTCAAATGCAATAAAACAACCATAAGTAGCGTCGTATTTAGGTTAAATTACGGATTGAACATTAGTATTTCTGGTAACGGCTGGATATTGCTTGTAAAGGCACTATTGTTCTTGTCACGCCCCGAATTCGGTGAAACCGGACCCGGAACGCGAACGGTGAAACAATAAAACACTTTTTAAACATTTTAGTAAACCACTTAAAATTATCACTTAAGTTAAACAAAATAATATTTTACAACTTAAAGTACGTCCAAAACAAGCGGACAAAAACCAAAGCGTACGTCGCTAAACTCCCAAAAAGAAGCCCGGACTCCCACTCCCAGCTCTTCAAGCTTCGAGAGTTCCCCTAGTCCGTCTCGCGATCAGTACCTGTAGGAAAAGCAGCTAGGGGTGAGCGTTCGCTCACCACCACTAATACCAAACTGACTACGGCATACTAGCAGAAAATGCCGGAAACACCAACAACAACCCAAACACCGGGGACTACTATCCTCAAACTCAAGTAACCCGACTGGCACACAAACTGTTACTTTCCCCAACCAACTCAACACCCGGACACGTAATGTAGACCCGACACAATGGTTACGACCTCAACCCAAAACGCGAATAATAACCACGCAACACCCAAGATCACAAAGGATCGCACACGGCAAACAAGATCACAAAGGATCGCACTCCAGTTGCTCAGTGCCGGTTGCTAACCGGCTGGGCTCGAGCCTGCCCCACGCAACTTTCCCCGATCTCTGTCGGGCCAGGCGGTCGACCTGTTAGCGATATATGCCGCAATACTTTTCCGATAGCTGGTCGGAAGGGGAGCCGCCCTTCATCGCCAAAGAATGCACAACTTTACTAGTGGTTAATCCGAAAGGCTAGCCAACCCCCACGCGCGTGACCACAGGACCCCTTTATTGTCAGGCGGGCCCCCAACCTCAGTCAACCACAATCACAACCAAAGTTCAACAACAAGCGACAACACAGGTTTAACACCCCACAGGCACACATGGCCACCCACGACACACACAACAGTAACACACGGAGTCAACACCCCAAAGGCACACTTGGCCACCTACGACACACAAACAGTAAAAATTACGGGTTCAACTCCCCACGGGCACTCATGGCCACCCAAGACACACAAACAGTAAAAATACGGGTTCAACTCCCCACAGGCACTCATGGCCACCCAAGACACACAAACAATAAAATACGGGTTCAACTCCCCACGGGCACTCATGGCCACCCAAGACACACAAACAATTCAATCAACCTCCGGGCACAACCAAATGCCTCCAGTATTTCTTATGTTCGATAAGTTCGCTTATCCTACGACATTACTAAGTGTCACATGCCTTTCTATTGTTCGATACGTTCACGTATCATACGATACCACCCGGTGTCGCCTGCCTTTCTATTATTCGATAAACTTACCTATCCCACGACACCCAAATGTCACATGCATTTCTACTGTTAACTTTCCCTAATCAGGACCGAGATCCGGCTACTTTTCCCTACCTCGTACGCTTTCCCAAAAGTTCCCAAACAAGCTCCGGCGTGCTCACGATCACTCGCGTAGCTTTCCTTTCCGCGGTCCTCGGCACGATCTAACAAGATCACAGTTAATACAGTTTTTAAGTTCGCAGGCAAAAACTGAATTTAAAGAATTAGACGCCCAAATGCAACCCCGGTAATGTCGATCACTCCCAAACTTCCCAATTACTCGACATTGTCAATAATGGGCCCGGAATGGCCCGATTCGCCCGGCTCGGTGAATCTGCCCGGGATTGGAAAATGCCCTTCCAGGGCTCCGAAAATTCTCGTTTTCGGTTCTACAATCTTAGAATAATTCAAGGGTTCCAACGCAATCGACGGAATCAATTTCCAACTTCCGAGAAATTTAATTCGCGTTTAAAGTTTCTAAACCCGTCATTTCCAACTTTTACAATTTAATTCCAAAATTCGTTCCGAGTGTGGATTAACGACTTGGGGATTGTCCTAAACCACCCGAACATGAAAAACCGAGACCCGAGCACGTGGGCCCCACCCGGCCATTAAGACCTGTGGGTGGCTGGGCCGGTTTTGGGCCGGTTCACCACCATGGTGGCCGATCCTTGCTCCGACCAGCCACCACCCAACTCCGGCAGCCACCACCCACGGTGGCCGGAGCTCCCCCGAGCCTCCGGTCACCGGAAACCGATCCTTTTCGCTCCAAAACGTTCCCAACGAACCCAACACCTCGACTCATACATTTTTAACCCATTTAAACCTAAACCCTAACTTTTAAACGTACCAAAACAAAAATCGAATAGGTTCTCATCGTAGGGAATGATGACGGGAGCTTGATTCTTCGGCCGTTGAGACGAACCGTCGGTTGGATCGTCGGGAAAACCCTAAACCCTAACACTTTCTTCTCTTTTTCTCTCCTCCTTCTCTCCTCCTTCTCTCTCCTTTTCTCTCTCTTAATTTCTCTTTTTTTTCTAAGTGTGGCCGAACACTCCTCCTCTCTCCTTTAGTTGTTAAAAAATAACAACTACCACCACTTGTGTGACATGTGGCAAGTGGGTCCCACCCCTTTTGAAAAATATCTTCTAGATATTTTTCAGTCAGATTCGCGAAATTCGGCCGTCTTGGTCCCCGAACGGGCCCATTTTCCAAGAAATTACGAAACTTCACGGGCTACAAGGAAACGGCTCAACTAAGATCGTTGTAATGACGGCTAAGATTTTTGGATCCAAAACGAGCCTCGAACGGACCAAAACGTCGCTCGGTTGACTTTTCCACCAAAAAGTCAACCTTTCCCAAATTGGTCAGAAAGTTGCTTTGAGTTCCCCAGAACTCACTTTGGTCGATATTGGGGTCAACTCAAGTCCGATATGACCCTCGGGGTCAAATTTAGGTTTATTTAGGTGTCTGTCCAAAATTTTTAAATTTTCCTGTTTTTCGCCGATTTGACTGGCGTTGACCGGGAGTGGTTCTTACAGTTTTTTTTAAATGAATAAACGCACTATTGGTTAAGTAATTGTTCGTATTGTGTATTTTAACCTTTAATAGATATTGTGTATTTATACATTTAATTATACACCTTACTGAAACGAACACCCCAATATTGATTACCTAATTTGATAAAGGAAAAAGTTAAGGTAAAACAATAACATATTGTTTGGTTTATCTTTAAAATAACCACTCAATAGAAGTGAATTTTAATGTACTAAGAGTTAAGAAAGCATATGGTTATCAAAAACTACAATTCATTATGTTTTTTTAATATAAAATAAAATTTAAAATAAAAAAACAATACTACATATTTGGTTAATTTATCAAAATTGAATGCATTACTAAAAGAATTCTAAGCCATGGATCAACCCATAAAAAAAAGAACAACAGACCTTGTCAAAAATAACCAACTCAACCCACTTACAATCATACGAAAACCACAATCATTCAATATAATGATGTGGATATACTAAGAGTTAATAATAACTTAATATCCAAAATGGAAAATTTTCAATTTAATACCCTGGCAAACATTTATTTGCAATATAATACCCTAGCTTGTTTTTTTTTTCAATTTAATACCCTGGCAAACATTTATTTTCACTTTCATACCCAACCGTTAACTTTCCATCCAAAATGGATGGAAATTAGTCATGTGCTTTGCACATGACCTTGTTTTTTCAAAAAATACCCAAAACACCCTTCAATCTTTGATTTTTTTTAAATATATAAAAACCGATTTTTAAAAGAATATTTTTTGAAATAAAATATAATTTTTTTTGAAATATATAAAAATCTGTTTTTTTAATATATAAAAAACTGATTTTTTTTTAACATAAATCTGTTTTTTTGAATTACATAAAAATATGATTTTTGAAATATATAAAAAATTATTTTTTTTAAATATATAAAAAGTGATTTTTAAAAAATATTTTTTGACATAAAATCTAATTTTTTTAAAATATATAAAAATCTGATTCTTATAATATATAAAAAAAACTGATTTTAATTATTTTTTTTGAAATAAATCTTCTTTTTTAATTATATAAAAATATTATTATGAAATATATAAAAATTTATTTTTTAAATATATAAAAACTGTTTTTTAAAAAAAATATTTTTTTGAAATAAAAACTATTTTTAAAAACATATAAAAATCTTTTTTTAATATATAAATCTGTTTTTTTGAATTATATAAAAATATGATTTTTGAAATATATAAAAACTGATTTTTAAAATATTTTTTGAAATAAAATATAGTTTTTTGAAATATATAAAAAATCTGATTTTTTGTGGTAGGTTTTGAAAATATGATTGGTCTCAAGGGGTATTTTGGACTTTTCATCCATTTTGGATGGAAAGTTAACGGTTGGGTATGAAAGTGAAAATAAATGTTTGTCAGGGTATTAAATTGCAAAAAAAACAAGCTAGGGTATTATATTGCAAATAAATGTTTGGCAGGGTATTAAAATGAAATTTTCCCTTTATCAAAATTGAATACATTACTAAAAGAATTCTAAGTCATGGATCAACCCATAAAAAAAGGAACAACAGACCTTGTCAAAAATAACCAACTCAACCCACTTACAATCATACGAAAACCTATATATATATATAGGGGCGCTTTCATGCGTTATCATAGTCAGTTTTGTTACTTGTTACCTTATTATGAACCCTTAGATGTATTATATCCAAAAGCTCTAGATTTTCAGCTTCAATTATCTACAAATAAAATAGAAAAATAACAAAAGGGTAATTTAGTAAATCCATCTCCCTTATTTTTTTGCTGCAGATTTTTTGTCATGCCCCAAATTCAGTAAAACTGAACTCGGAACGCGAACGTTTAAAACAATAAAACTTTTTCAGACATTTTAAATGAAACGCTTTAAAACCACCAATTAGTTAATCAAAAGAATAAATTTACAACTCAAAAGTACGTCCCACAAGTGGACAAAATACAAGTGTACGTCGCTAGACTCAAAAGTAAACCCTGACCCCCGCTCCTAGCTCTTCAAGCTTCGAGAGCTCACCTAGTCCGTCCCGCGAACAGATCCTGTAGGAAAAGATGCTAGGGGTGAGCGTTCGCTCACCACCACGGATAACAGACTGACTACGACATACTTAGCAGACAATGCCGGTAACACCAACAATAAACCCAACACCGGGGATCACTATCCCCAACTCAAGTAGTCCGACTGACACACACACTCGGTTACCTTCCTCAACCGACTCAACACTCGAACACGTAAAGTAGACCCGACACAACGATTGACGACTTCCACCAAAGACACGAAAGACAACCACGCAACACCCAAGATCACAAAGGATCGCACTCCAGCTGCTCAGTAACCTCCCTCACGCCCTTTACCGATCCCTGTCAGGCCAGGCGGTCGACCTGTCGCGCAACTTCTCTCGATCTCTGTCGGGAGGCTAGCCCACAACCTCGCCACTTCCCCCGATCTCTGTCCGGAGGCTAGCCACACCCACGCAACTTCCCCGACACAAAGTCGGGTCACCAACCTCAGGCAATCACAATCACAAACAAAGTTCAACAACTAGCAACAACACAAGTTCAACACTCCACAGGCACTCATGGCCACCCAAGACACCAACTGTAAAACACAGGTTCAACAACCCTACGGGACCTCATGGCCACCCAAGACACCAACGGTAAAAGCACGGGTTCAACGACCCCACGGGCACTCATGGCCACCCAAGACACCAACGGTAAAACACGGGCTCTCATGGCCACCCAAGACACAAACGTTAAAGTACGGGCTCTCAAGGCCACCCAAGACGCAAACAGTAAAGTACGGGCTCTCATGGCCACCCAAGACACAACAGTAAAGTACGGGCTCTCATGGCCACCCAAGACACGACGGTAAAGTACGGGCTCTCATGGCCACCCAAGACACGGCTAAACAATCAACCTCCGGGCATGGTCATATGCCTCCAGTATTCTAATATCGATAAGTTCACTGCTCCTACGACACTACTAAGTGTCACATGCATTTCTAAAGTTCGATACGTTCCCGTATCATACGACACTACCCGGCGTCGCCTGCCTTTCTAATATTCGATAAACTTACTTAACTCACGACACCCCGGTGTCACATGCATTTCTACTGTTAACTTTCCCTAATCAGGGCCGAGATCTGGCTACTTTTCCCTACCTCGTATGCTTTCTCCAAAAGCGCACTAACAAGCTCCGGCGTGATCTCGATCACTCGCCTAGCTTTCCCTTTCCTCTGTCTGCGGCACGATCTAATAAGAACATAATTTAAATACTTTTAAGTTCACAGACATAAACTGGAATTTAATAAACTTGATGCCCAAAGGTAACCCCGACAATGTCGATCACTCCCAAACCTCCCAATTACTCGACATTGTCGATAATGGACCCGGAAAATCCCGATTCGCCCGACATGGAGAATCTGCCCGGGTTTTGGAAACGCCCTTCCGGGGCTCCGAAAATTCCCGTTTTCGTTTCTATGGTCTTAGAATAATTCAAGGGTTCCTATGCACTCGACGGAATCCAATTCCGACTTCCGAGTAATTTAATTAGCGTTTCAAGTTTCTAAACCCGTTAATTACAACTTTCACAATTTAATTCCAAATTTCGATCCGGATGTAGATTAATGACTCGGGAAATGTCTTAAACCACCCGAACACGAATCCCTAATACCCGAGCACGTGGGCCCCACCCGGCCAACCTTGGACATGGGTGGCTAGGGCTAAATTGGGCCTGGCTCACCATGGTGGTGGCCGGCCCTAGCTCCGGCCAGCCACCCCATGGCCAGCCAACCACCATATTCGGTGGCCGGAGCTCCCCCCGAGCTCCCGGTCACCAGAAAACGTTCAATCTTACTCCAAAACATCTCCAACGAACCCCAATCCTCAATACAATCCTAAACTACTAGTTTTACTCAAACCCTAACTTTCAAACTTAAGCAAAACGATGATCAGATAGTTGCTCACCGTAGAGAATGTCGATGTGAGCTTGAATCTTCTAACTTTGAGACGATCCAAGGGTTAGATGTTCGTGAATAGTGGCAAAACCCCCCAAGCTTCCTTCTTCTTCTCTCCCTTTCTTCTCTCTTCTTTCTCTTTCTAAAACTCAACCTTCTTCTCTTTCTAAACCCCTTGGCCAAACCCACCCCTTTGTGCTCATCTTGTTTTGCCCCAAAAACCTAACACAACCACTTGTTTGACAAGTGGCAAGGTGGGTCCCACACCTTTTTGGAAAATATCTTCTAGATATTTTCCAATCAGATTCGCGAAATTCGACGTTTCGGGCCCCGAACGGGCACTTTTTCCAAGAAATTACGAAACTTCACGGGCTACAAGGAAACTGCTCAACTAAGACCGCTGCGACGACGGCTAAGCTTTTTGGATCCAAAACGGTCCTCGAATGGACCAAAACGTCGCTCGGTTGACTTTTCCAGCGAAAAGTCAACATTTTCCAAATCGGTCAGAAAGTTGCCCTGAGTCCCCCGGAACTCACTTTGGTCGATATCGGGGTCAAATTAAGTCCGGTATGACCCTCGGGGTCAATTTTAGGTTCAATTAAGTGTCTGTCTTAAAATTTTTAAATTTTCCTGTTTTTCGCAGGTTTGACTGGCGTTGACCGGGAGTGGTTATTACATTTTTTTTACTTTTCAAACTGGTTTTTTTAGATTAATCTTCAAATTTCGATTGTTTATTCATATTTTATTATTAGAGTTACATAAAATCATGTCTATCATTACAAAATTTTATCTCGGATATTACAGAAAATTTGTAACAATGTTCATACACAAAAAATAATGTTACAATTTTACAGAATTACATATCATATGTTACAGAAATCTACACCTACAGTTATAGAAATCTACACAAAAATTATACAAATAATTGTATTTTAGATTCATACGTATATTACAAAAATCTACCCTAATTTACATGTTACAGTAATATATACTATACATTACAGAATTAAACGGTACATGTTACAGAAATTTACACTATCGATTACAAAATTCTACTCCAATGTTACAGAAGATCATAAAATGCTACCCTAATATTACAGAAATATACATTAAGCCTTACAGAAATATACACTAAGCGTTACATAATTCTACACTACCAATTACAACAAACCTTTATAAAACCAAATACAGATACAAAGAACTACACTAATGTTACAGAATACTATGCTAAAAATTATAAACAAAAAAAATCAGGCACATACACCTGCAAAACTCAACAAAATCCAACCAAATCCAAAATTTTCGATAAAAAAATAGAAACAGATACAGAACTATCCAGATCAGATATCAAAATAAAAAAATAAAAAAAATTAATGAGCCTGAACAGATCTGGTGTTTTTGGCCGATGAGCTCGCCGGAGAGTCGTGGCTAACCAAATATTACATAAATCTCCCTTAGTATTTACAGAAATGTTGTAACCAGCTGATAAACTACAAACTCATCTGATACTACCGGGATACATAACCTTAAAAAAAATCAGAAGCACACTAACCTAAAATTAAATAGAAAATCGTTACCTTGAATGTTAAAACGAGATTAAAACCGGACTTGATTCAAACCAAAATCAGATTTGATTCAAACCAAAGCAGCAAACAAAAAAAACATCAAACTAAAACAAAGAAAACATATAATATAAGCAGCAAAGCCAAACAATTTCTCAAACCCAGAAATGCTCGGTACTATGAGCGCGGAATAGCATGACGGTCGGAAACGTCTTCTCAGGCACGGGATTGTAGCGACGTTCCACGGCGAGCATATAGATGTGGAGGAGGAGCATGACGCGCCGTGGGATCTGGCTGAGGCGTGGTGGAGCACGACGGTCGGCACGGACGCTCGGACTCGTCGGACCTGCACCACCGGTTACTCAGGCCACCTCCGTGAAGTATGTCGTCGCCAGATTTAGGATCCAATCCAACGGAAACGATCTCCCGACGATCCAGCTCCGTCCTCTTTTGACAGCAACCTCGAAGCTCGGAGCACGCCGTAAGTGATATGGATCTATTGTTATTGGACCCAGTTTATGGGCCATATGAATTGTATTTACTTTCTGTTAGTGGGCCTTTATCTGGCTAAGCCCATGGCCATTACTGTTTATCTTCTTCGTTGCCTTTATATGCCTTTGAGCAAATGAGAAACGGTAGACTCCAGAACAGTCCAAAATTGGTACACTGTCCTTCCCTCACTCTCTCCCTCTCCTCACACCTCCCTCTCCTCTCTTCTCTTCTCTTCCATCCCTCTCATGAATTAGGGTTTCCTTGCCCTAAAATCGCCGCCCTTCACAAGGGCCATTATCACTGGTATCAGAGCCCTCCTTCCAAGCACCATGGCCGGGCCATCATCGACTCGTCAGCTACAAGATGATCTGGTAGCAACAACAGCTGAGGTCGCTGGGATGAAGGAGACAATGACCTCCATGGAATCCAAGCTCACGGAGCTCACGGCTCTGATCGGAGCGCTGGTCGTCAAAATCCCCGACTCTTCGATGAGGCCGTACTCCGCCGTACCCCCTTCTCCTCCCCCTAGCTCCTCGGTTTCGGGTCACAGGCTCAACCAAGCATTCTGGGCGCGCCCCTAGAACCTCCATCTGAACCTTCGCCAAAGAGAGAGCTCCGCGCACGTAAGCCACCACGTTTCCACGACACCGATTTTTCTGGCTGGGAACTCAAGTTCCAGCAGTATTGTATAGCTGAGAACGTTGATGAGGTTGAAATGATTCGCGAGGCCATGCTGGGATTCGAGGACGCTGCGCTCCGACACCACCTCCACTTCACCCAACAAATGAAGACCCGTGGTGTTCCCTCGGTACCCTGGTCGGAGTACCTCGCCGCCCTCCGTCGCCGCTTCACCGACGGCGAATACACTGACTATATGTCAGAGCTAGCCCACCTGCGCCAAGAAGGAACTGTCGATGCATATTTCCAGTCTTTCCAAGGTATCATCACTCAGTTGAACCTCTCGGAAAAGGATGCTCTGGCAATGTTTCTTAGCAACCTCCAGCCAGATATAGAGGACGGGGTAAGGATGCACTTCCCCAAGGATATCCACCAAGCCTTGCTTATGGCCAAACGACTGGAAAAACGAAAGCTTTCTCCCTCTGCTAAATCTCAGTTTCAATCCTTTGCCACCCACTCACCACAACCATCCAGATATATATCCCAACCACCTCCACGCCCACCACCACCACTCCATACACCCAAACCGTCATTCCACACCCCCAAACCACCACCACATCCCAACCCCAAGGCCCCTACCCAGGCACAACGCCAACTTCGAGACGAGCGCTACCGCAAGGGTCTGTGCGTGTGGTGCGGAGATAAATTTTCTCGCGACCATCGCTGCACTAAATCCCAGCTCTTTCAAATGTTGGTTGAAGACGACGAGGGCCATCAATCTTCTGGCGAAGAATTTGTAGATTGCTTGGCAACCTTGGATCATTTTACAAAGGACGAATCAATGGTAACTTCTGACAATCCGTTGATTTCGCTCCATGCACTTCTCGGTACTCATGGATATCAGACCATGAAGATCCAAGGCTCATTTGGCCATCACAAGGTCATCATTCTCTTCGATTCCGGCAGCACGCATAACTTCATACATGCGTCTGTCGTGAAGCGATTACACCACCGACTCTCCCCGACACAAGGCGTGCGAGTCTCGGTCGCAAATGGGGACTCCTTGACATCGAGTTTCCGCTGTTCCGCCCTCTCATGGTCGATGCAAGGCCACTCTTTTGCTGCAGACTTCTTAGTCCTGCCTATCCAAGGATGTGATATCGTGTTAGGCATTGAATGGCTGGTAACATTGGGTCCGATTCTCTGGGATTTCAGCGCTCTAACAATGGAGTTCACCTCCAATGGCTCTACTAAGTTTCTTTGTGGGCTAGGTCCAGGCAATGTGTCTTGGGCAACAGATAGACAAGCAGTCAAGCTATCTTCTATCACTGGTCCTTCGGCCATATACTCCATTTCAGCACTGGTACCTCTCTTATCTTCAGAGCCTCAACAACCTGAATCGTTACCACCTGCAATTGCATTGTTGTTGTCTGAGTTTGCAGGTCTATTTCGTGTTCCATCCGGTCTGCCGCCCAGCAGATCCCACGATCACACAATCACTCTGCTTCCCGGGGCTAGGGCTGAGAAAGTTCGCCCCTACAGGTATCCGGCGATACAGAAAACAGAGATAGAGAGGCTCGTTGGGGACATGTTGAAGTCCGGCATTATACGAGACAGTACTAGCCCTTTTGCTTTCCCAGTCATCTTGGTTCGCAAAAAAGACAACTCATGGCGACTTTGTGTTGATTACAGGCGCTTAAACGCCATCACATTAAGAGATAAGTTCCCAATTCCGTTAGTCGACGAGCTACTTGATGAATTGCACGGCGCCACCTACTTCTCCAAGCTCGATCTTTGCTCGGGTTTTCATCAAATCCGAATGAAAGATGAAGACATTCATAAGACAGCCTTTTGTACACATTCCGGGCACTACGAATTTATGGTAATGCCCTTCGGCTTGACAAACGCCCCATCTACTTTCCAATCGTTGATGAACGATGTATTCCGTCCACTGCTAAGGGTGTTCGTGCTCGTATTTTTCGATGACATTTTGGTTTACTCACGATCGTTGGAGGATCATGTTTCCCACCTTCGATTGGTATTCGAGTTGCTAGCCAAGGAGCAATTGTATTTGAAGAGATCAAAGTGCATATTTGCTTGCAGAGACATCGAGTACTTGGGCCATATAATTTCACATGAGGGTGTAGCCATGGATGCAAGGAAGGTTGATTGTGTACTTCAATGGGCTCAGCCTACCAATTTGAAGCAGTTACGAGGCTATTTGGGATTAACTGGGTACTACAGAAAATTCATCAAGAACTATGCTTGATGGCTCGCCCACTTACTCAGCTACTTAAGAAGGATGGGTTTGAATGGGACGCTGCTGCAACCACTGCCTTCCAGCAACTCAAGGTAGCCATTTCTTCCGCCCCTGTGCTCGCATTGCCAGACTTCTCTTTGCCATTTACTGTTGAAACAGACGCCTCAAGCTTTGGGGTCGGGGCAGTGCTATCTCAACAAGGTCGACCATTGGCATTTTTCAGCAAGGCCCTTGGTCCACGCCATCAAGTCCTATCTGTCTACGAAAAGGAGATGCTTGCCATCCTCCTCGCGGTCAAGAGATGGCACACTTACCTTGCTAGTCGCCACTTCATCATCAAGACGGATCACCAAAGCTTGAGATTTCTTCTTGACCAACGAACATCCACACCGGCCCAAATGAATTGGGTGATCAAGATGATGGGATATGATTATGAGGTGCAATTTCGAAAGGGCCACTCCAACGTTGTAGCAGACGCTTTGTCGAGACAATCTCAGGAAGGTTCAATTTTAGCAATCTCAGTCATCTCTTCTGGGTTGTTTGAGCGTATCATTGCCTCATGGGATCAGGACAAAAAACTCCAATCTCTTGTCACTGAATTAAAATCCCACCCAACTCATATCAAAGGGCACTATCAATGGCTGCATGATAGGCTGCTGCGCAAAGGGAAGTTAGTAGTGGGTGACATTTCCGATCTCCGCAAGGATTTATTGAGCTATTTTCACTCTTCTGCTACTGGTGGCCACTCAGGTATCCACGCCACTTACAAAAGGATGGCAGCCCAACTCTATTGGAAACGAATGAAACGTGAGGTACAGTCATTTATTTCCTCTTGCCAGACCTGTTTGACCTGTAAACCGGATCTCAGCGCATCGCCGGGCCTGCTTCAGCCTCTCCCGATTCCCAACAGAGCATGGACGTCGATCTCCATGGATTTCATAGATGGGTTGCCCAAGTCCCATGGGTTTGAGGTCATATTTGTGGTCGTCGATCGCCTCACCAAATCGGCCCACTTTATGGCACTCAAACACCCTTACTCAGCTCTCTATGTCGCGCAAGCCTTCCTGGACTCGGTATTTAAATTGCACGGTATGCCGACCTCCATCATCAGTGACTGGGATAAGGTCTTCGTAAGCAATTTTTGGAGGGAATTGTGTAGGCTGCAACACATTACCCATAATCTCTCCTCTGCCTACCATCCTCAGACGGATGGTCAAACGGAAGTGGTGAACCGTTGCTTGGAAACGTATCTCCGCTGTATGTGCAGTGATTCCCCTTCGGATTGGGCGAAGTGGCTTCCATTGGCTGAATGGTGGTATAATACATCCTTTCACACAGCGATCCAAACTTCACCATATGAGGCACTTTATGGCCAACCTCCTCCTACCCTCATTTCATACACCAATGGCAGTTCTTGTGTGGAATCAGTGGATCGCAGCCTGGGCGCGAGGGAGGAAGCACTAAGAATGTTGAAGTTTCATTTGACTCGGGCTCAGGACCGAATGAAGACACAGGCGGACAAGCATCGCTCGGACAGGTCATTCGAGGTGGGTGATTTGGTTTTTGTTAAGTTGCAACCTTATCGCCAGTCATCTCTCATCAACCGTCCCAATCAAAAGCTCGCCCATAAATTTTTCGGGCCCTTCCGCATCTTGGCTCGCATAGGTGCAGTGGCTTACCGACTGGAATTGCCTGGAGATTGCAGGATCCATCCCACATTTCATGTCTCACAGCTTCGCCGGCACGTCGGAACGGCCCTGTCCACTCCTACTCTGCCTCCCACGACCAGCGACGACTCACTAGCAAAGAAACCAATCCGCATCTTGGAGCGTCAACTGGTCAACCGTGGTGGACGAGCTGCAACAAAAGTTCTGGTTCAGTGGAGCAACTCCTTTCCAGAGGACACAACCTGGGAATTCATATATGATTTGCAGCGCAAGTACCCAGATTTCATTGATCGTCCGTGAGGACACGAACGAATTCGAAGAAGGGAGTATTGATATGGATCTATTGTTATTGGACCCAGTTTATGGGCCATATGAATTGTATATACTTTCTGTTAGTGGGCCTTTATCTGGCTAAGCCCATGGCCATTACTGTTTATCTTCTTCGTTGCCTTTATATGCCTTTGAGCAAATGAGAAACGGTAGACTCCAGAACAGTCCAAAATTGGTACACTGTCCTTCCCTCACTCTCTCCCTCTCCTCTCACCTCCCTCTCCTCTCTTCTCTTCTCTTCCATCCCTCTCATGAATTAGGGTTTCCTTGCCCTAAAATCGCCGCCCTTCACAAGGGCCATTATCAGTAAGCTTCAGGACACGGTAGGAGGAGCTTTCTCACGCGGTGGCGGCTGAGAAAGAACGGCGACATGTTCTCCTTGTTCGCGTGCCGTCGAGAGGATCGAAGGAGGGAATAGGGAGCGGTGGCGCTCACGGAAGAAGCTCGGTCGTGCGCCGTCGAGAGGATCGTGGGAGGGAATAGGGAGTGGCGGCGCTCACGGAAGAAGCTCGGGACAGAATTTGTGGTTGGATTGTATGGAAAATGAATATTAAATGTAGGATTAATTTAGGGTAAAAGAAAATACATGAAAGACGTATTTACCCTTGAATTTATTAAAATTACAAAACTGATTTATAAGTTTTAGTTATTTACGGCTGTGTGCCATTGATTTTATGGCCATTGGATTAACCTAATCCAATGGTCCAAATTGAGGTAACAAATAACAAAACACACTATAGGTAACGCGTGAATGTATACCTATATATATATTGTGCAAATTACGAACCAATCTGAGCCATAGGATCACCCCAAAGTGATGTCAGCAGAGCGCACCAGATGCTGACACGTTGGCAATAAATATATAAAACACCGCACCTTATTGTGCAAACTACGAACTGACCAGGTGCTGACACGTGGGTGCGCGCTGCTGGTGCGCGCGCACACAGTACTGATCGTTTGCGCAGCACGGTGCTAATCGTTTGCGCGCGCAGTGTTGATAGTTTGCCTTTGTACTAAACTATCAACATCATGCTTGTAAACGATCAGCACCCATGCGCGCGCGTGGTCAACATGCCCACACGCGCGGGCTGAGGCGCGTGCGAAGCGGCCACGTGTCAGCATCGCGCGCGCTCTACTGATGTCACTTTGACCGCATCCTGTGGCTTAGATTGGTTTGTAGTTTGCACAATAAGGGTGATTTTTACTGGATAGCTACCCTGCTGACGTCACTTTGACCGCGTCATGTGGCTTATATTGGTTCGTAGTTTGCACAATAAGGGTGGTTTTTACTGGATAGCTACCCTATATATATATATATATATATATATATAGGGTAGCTATCCAGTAAAAACCATCCTTATTGTGCAAACTACGAACCAATCTAAGCCACAGGATGCGGTCAAAGTGACGTCAGCAGAGCGCGCGCGATGCTGACACGTGGCAGATTCGCGCGCGCCTCTGCCTGCGCGCGTGAGCGTGTTGACCACGCGCGCGCACGGTGCTAATAGTTTGGCGCGCACAATGCTAATAGTTTAGCACAGTGCCAAACTATTAGCACTGTGCGCGCCACGTGTCAGCACTGTGCGCGCCACGTGTCAGCACTGTGCGCGCGCACCAGCAGCGCGCGCGCCCCCGTGTCAGCACCTGGTGAGTTCGTAGTTTGCACAATAAGGGGTGGTTTGTATTTGATACCAATCCTATATATATATATATATATATATACATCAATAAATTTAAACCTGGATAAAGATCCATAAATTTTGATATGCCTTCTTCACCAGCCAATTGTTTGGAACATTTATTCCACAATTTATCTAGTTCCTTCTCATTATATGGTTGTCCAATAACCTCCGCTAATGCATGCCTATACTGTCGTGCATATAAGTCCTCCGCAAATTCAAGCCAACACTAAATCAAATAACATAAGACTGTAGTCAATATTATCTACTATTAATTAACCTATTTGTAAATCACATAATAAAAATTCCAGAATTAATTTGTCATGTTCTTACAGGTTCTGCTTTACACGCTTTTGCATGCGCAATAGCACCATCAGGTAAATTTTCCATGAATTCAATATACCACTGCAAAATGAAACCTATTGTATAAGATATGGTTACCCCTCTAACTTGTAAATAAATTTCAATACGATCAGAATTGGTTAACTGATATTGACAACAAGCCAAAAAAAAGAAGAAGATACGAAACCAATGAGTATAGATTTACCGGTTTGTGTTGTTTAGCTTTTGATAATTCTTCGGAATCCAAAAATAATATATCTGGCTTGGTAGCATGTGGGTCATTTGGCTTGTACCTGAGGTCAAGTTTCTGAGGAGTGTTGTTTTGCCATCATCAACGACTTTGGAGCTCGATCCTCTTTTTGCACCTCCCCTCATCATTGCTACGGCCACCTGTCAGAGCTACACTAATGATATGCACTACAACTATTGTCTGCGTAACCCTAAATAACAGTATTTAATGTATGGGTTTAATTGGACCTTATAATTTTGGCCCTAATTGGCAACTGAAAGATTGATAGCCTAATGTTCTATGTATAATTTAAATGTATTAATGGGCCAATGATATAATAATCTTAATTCTTGTATATTTTGTTTGAGCTTTTGTGGATTTGGACAACGTTCTTAATTAAATTTTTAATGTTGGCATAGGTTACCCAAAGCCCACGGGCCTGTTAATCAGGTTTCGTATCTCATACGATCTTACATAAAGTAGGTTGGTTCGTGTGCCCTTCACTTTGGGTAATGTTCAGACGGTGAATCCGATAGAAAAGAAGATGACGCCTCGAATCCCTAACGGTAATGCTAGATTTAGGGCTCGCAGACCGAATCATCTGGGCAATCACAACCACATATCAACTCCTTCGAGAATTATTGTTCATACATCAACACATACCCGAATTCGCCAAATTGATTGGCTTATATATGATGTTGTAAGTGTGTGCTATGCTTTATAGTTCTGCATGTTTATTTTTTCATTACTAAGTATATGTGGTTTTGCAGCACAATTTGCATGCACAAATTGTGCATTTTATTGACAGAGAACTGGGTAAAATTATTGGCGAGGATTTAACAAGGCTGAGGTTTGAAATCCTTGCTAGATTGGACCACCACACTTCTGAAACCAATATGTTGCGTTATCTGCTGGAACCACTTGATACCGAAGCTGCTTTCTTTGTTTCTAACCTATATTCGGTGATTCTACGGAACATAACAAAGATCGAAACTGTTGCTACTGCCATGTATTCAAGAACCCATTCTCCACAATCATCTCCACCTATAAACAACGGGGTCGATGCATGCAACAACGATGATGGAAATACTGTCATTGACAACGCACATGTTCCATGATTCGTGGGCCAAGAGATCATATATAAGGTAATGGGTTGACTGAAGTTTTTGTGTTTTAAATGTTAATAATGGTTGGTGAGTAACCATGTCACGCCCCAATTTCTGTAAAACCGAACATTTTAAAACATAAAAACACTTGAAACCTGTTTTCATTAAACATTGTAAAAGTACCATTTGTTCAACAAAATACTAATTACAGTTTAAAACACGTCCCAACAAGTGGACAAAAGTACAAGGTATCCGTCACTAGACTCAAAAGACAAAACTCGGACTCTGCTCCTAGCTCCACAAGCTTCGAGAGCTCACCTAGTCCGTCCCACGAAAAGTACATGTAGGAAAAGCAGCTAGGGGTGAGCGTTCGCTCACCACCACGGATAACAGACTGACTACGGCATAATTAGCAGACAAAGCCAGTAACACCAATAATAAAGTCAACACCGGGGACACTGTCCCCAACCCAAGGACTCTGACTGAA
Organism: Erodium maritimum; assembly: GCA_963921825.1. Classification (NCBI taxonomy): domain Eukaryota; kingdom Viridiplantae; phylum Streptophyta; class Magnoliopsida; order Geraniales; family Geraniaceae; genus Erodium; species Erodium maritimum. The sequence continues at coordinate 93,543,723 of OY997588.1, read as the reverse complement.
CATACACCCACTGTTACCTTCCTTGACCAACTCAACACTTTGACACGCAAAGTAGACCCGACACAACGATCACGACCTCTCCCAAGGACTCGAAAGAAATAGCGCAAGATCACAAAGGATCGCTCACCAAACAAGATCACAAAGGATCGCAAACCAGCTGCTCAGTAACCTCCCTCACCAGACTCAGCCTCAAACTCGTAAAGTAAAACTGACACAACAAACAATGACGACCTTCCCCAAAGACACGAACACGGATCAGGCTAGCCGAAGAATGCTCAGAACCTGCCGAGCCTCGTACACGGATCAGGCCAGCCGAAGAATGCTCGTAACCTGCCAGGACCCGGTCAAGGATCAGGCTAGCCGAAGAATGCTCATAACCTTTCGGGATCCGGACACGGAACAGGCTAGCCGAAGAATGCTCAGAACCTGTCGAGGCTCGAGTTTGGTCAGGCCAGCCCGAGAATGCTCGTAACCTGCCAAAATCCACACCACTCCCCGACACACAGTTGGTTCAGGAAAACACACCCACAAACACAAGCAAAATCAACAACCAGGCACTCAAGGCCACTCAAGACACCTCAACAGTCAAGACTCGGGTTCAACAACCCCACGGCCATCATGGCCTCCCAAAACACAACTACTTAACTCACGGGCTCAACAACCCCAAGACACCAAAATAACACACGGGCTCTCATGGCCACCCAAACTCCACAGCAAACACAAGGGCTCTCATGGCCTCCCGAACTCCACAATAAATAACACGGGCTCTCAAGGCCACCCAAACTCAGCAATAAATAACACGGCTCTCAAGGCCACCCAAACTCGACGATAAATAACACGGGCTCTCAAGGCCACCCAAACTCAACAATAAATAACACGGCTCTCAAGGCCACCCAAACTCGACGATAAATAACACGGGCTCTCAAGGCCACCCAAACTCAACAACAAATAACGCACAACAACCTCCGGCATAAACGATGCCTCCAACAGTCCTAAGATCACTAGTTTCACAAACAACCTCCGGGCATGGTCATATGCCTCCAGCAGTCCTACTATCAACAGTTTCACAATCAACCTCCGGGCATGGTCATATGCCTCCCGTAAAACAATTATCGCTAAGTTCTCTGCTCCCACGACACTACTAAGTGTCACATGCATTTCCAATAATCGCTACGTTCCCGTATCATGCAATTCTAATATTCGCTAACCTACTCAACCCACGACACCCCAGTGTCACATGCATTTCTACTGTTAACTTTCCCTAGTCAGGGCCGAGATCCGGCTACTTTTCCCTACCTCCACTGAAGAGCAACCGCTATGTTTCCTAGCTACTGACGTTCTGGCTCGCTACCTCCGGGCTTCACTTCGATCGAAGCCAGACGCTAGAGATAACACGAAAGCCATAATTAGCGGCGGTTCTCAGGTTAATTTAAAGGTCACGATTAATCCAATTTAAAACCGACAGTTGTCCTTTAAACTCGAGCGGGATAAAAGCGGGGTCACGGAGAATCGGGTTTGAGTACCCGAGCACCGAAACCGGTGCATGCGAGGCACGGTCCCAATGCACGAGGTCCGATTCAGCGGTCCGCTTTTGTTCCTTTCTAAACCCAATTAGCAGTCCATTTTAACTAGAGTTCCAGATTCGTTCAACTGCTCAAATTCCGTTTTAAATCCGTTTAACGTCTAGTTTAAACGTTCAGGTTCCCAGTCTCAATCCAGTTTCGATCCAATAATCTTAACAAGAAAACCTTTTGCTCGACTCTGGTTTCGTTTTCCTTTTTTTGATTAAAACCGCTTTATTTCCAAAGTTGATTCTCGTTTTTAAACCCATTTTACTTTGAACTGATAGATTAAAAACCTTCGTTTTGGGTTGCTTCTAAACCAAATTCTTTTCAATTTAAAACCCTTGATTTTGATCCAACCAAAATCCGATCCTAAGATTTTCTGTTTCAAATCAGTCCAGATCGATAACCATTTTTTCGTCCGAAATACAAACATCGAATTTTTATTCCAAATATCGTTTTATCTTCTTCGCTGAAATTACAATACAATTTGTCGTTTCAAAACAAAAACACAGATCCAGCAGAAACCAAATAAAAGGGACGACGGTACGGCAAAATGAACCGGCCGCCGGCGAATACGTCGCCGGCGACTAAACCCCAGGCACAAACCTCACGTGGAGGGAAGGACGGCGGGGCACGGCGGAGCTCGGTGGCCTCTCGCCCGTCTCAGATCTGGGACGACGGGACTCGGGGGCGGCGGCGACTCAGATCCGAGTAAGGCCGGCGATGGAGGCTCGGGAGAGAGAGGCGAGAGGAGCTCGGGGACGGCGCCGGCGAGTCCGTCTCGGCTCTGGCCGTGCACGGCGACGACCAGTCCGTGGAGGCGCGACGGAGCTCAGGCGCCGGCGATGGTGGTCACGGCCGGTCCTCTCCATATCGGAGACGACGAGTGGCTCGGTGGTGGCGCCGTGGCTGGAGAAGACGGGGGGCGGTGGCCGTCGTGGTTGGACGGAGGAGAAGACGGCGTCGAAGGGGAAAGGGAGGTCGGGACGGCGTGGAGGCGAGGGTGAGAGGGAGCTGTGGCCGGACTCGGGAGCGGTGGCGCCGGCGACCGGAGTTGTGAGGAGGGAGGGAGGTCGACGAGGGAGATGAGAGAGAGATGGAGGATCGAGAGGTCGGGGGAGTGCGAAGCAGAAGAGGGAGAAGGTGAGGGTCGGCTGTGAGAGAAAGAGAGGTGTGAAGTGATTAGAAACCCTAGCATTTGGCCTTAAGTAGCTTGGGCTACTTGCCATTTGGGCCTCAGGCAGAAATGGGCTGGGTTGGTTTGGCTCGGTCCGTCCGGGCCTGGCCTGACTGGCCCATTCCGCTTCTACTCTTTTTTTTTTTGAAAATTGACCTTCTTTCTTTTTTTTAACGACTAAAGAATTAAAGAAATCGAATTTCAGTCTCGCCTTTACCAAAACCGAATTAGATTTCAACCACGACGTTCCGAACGATTAAAATTTAATTGAATTAATCTTTTACCGAAGCGGTCTTCACAAACCAAAACTATTCCCATGGTTTTTTTTGTGATGCACCGTTGTTAACTAACAGCTATAAACATATATGGTCCCCATAATTTGTTAAGTTTATGGATATCCAAATTACTATATAGTTTTATAACGTGATAGTGAGCCTTGAAGTTCGTTTTAAATTGCTATCATAATTTACATAACCTCTAATATACTATCTGAAATACTTATTTGAGTTGGTTTTGAATTGGTTACTTAATTTATTTAACACTTATTCTCCTTTTTAAAATATATGTTTTAAAATGCTTTTCATTCGTAGATAAAATCATGGAATTATTGGATTGTTTGAGAATTGAGTATGTACTTTAAAAAAACTATATTTTATCCCTTTCTTATTTTATTGTACTCCAATTTGCAGTATTTTTTGTACCGAACAATTACACGAAAATTTTGTTTTATTTAATTATTTATTTCCCCACTTAAAACATTGCTATACAGTGGATGTTTTATCATTCATGACTGAATTATTTATATGAAATGTTGATAGGTTTAGATTTGTAATTGAACGTACAAATATTTTCATAACCCAAATGATCATACACTAAACCATTAATATTTGTTTATTTGATATTATTATTTCACTACATAAAACATAGCTATACAGTGGATGATTGCTATACACTGGATGACTGTTAATCCCTATATATTTTTAACATAATATATAGAGAAATTATTATTTGAAAGTCCCAATCAAACGTATATAGATTATAGTAGACTTTAATAAACTTTATCCTTTGAACGCCAGTTTTTGGATATTTATCCACCAGTTTCACGGGTTGAACACTTGTTATTTTTTTGGTCTTCCAATACGTAAATCGTTGCCTGTAAGCCTTCTTTTTTTGGCAGGATTTTCCCCCAATCCAGGAATTAGTTTCTCTTTCCCTTTGTTGTTTTTTGGGCAATCCTACATGTAATAACCACTTCCGGTCAACGCCAGTCACACCTGCGAAAAATAGGAAAATTTAATTTTTTTTAAGAAAGACACTTAATTTAACCTAAATTGACCCCGAGGGTCATACCGGACTTAAGTTGACCCCGTTATCGACCAAAATGAGTTCCGGGGGACTCAAGGCAACTTTCTGATCAATTTGGGAAATGTTGACTTTTCGCTGGAAAAGTCAACCGAACGACGTTTTGATCCATTCGAGGACCGTTTTGGATCCAAAAAGCTTAGTCGTCGTCGCAGCGGTCTTAGATGAGCCGTTTCCTTGTAACCCACCAAGTTTCGTAATTTCTTGGAAAAAGTGCCCGTTCGGGGCCCAAAACGTTCGATATTCACGAATCTGATTAGAAAATATCTAGTAGATATTTTCTAAAAGGTGTGGGACCCACCTTGCCACTTGTCAAACAAGTGGTGGTGTAGTTTTGAGGGGGAAATAAGAAGAAAGATATAGGGGGGTTGTTCGGCCAACACAAATCAAAAGAGAAAAAAAAAAGGAAAAAGAAGAGAGAAGTTAGAAAGAGAAGGAGAAGGAGAAGAAGAGAGCTTGGAGTAGGGTTTGGTCACTATTCACGTCATCCATCCATCGGATCGTCTCAAGGCTAGGAGGAATTGACTTCCCCTCGTCTTCCTCTTTGGTAAGAACCAAACCGATCGTTGATTTGATAATTTTCACATGTTAGGGTTTGGTTAAAAGTGATGAGTTTAGGGTTGTTTTGAGGTTGGGGGTTTGTTAGAGACGTTTTGGAGGCGTTTGGAGGTGGAGGGGAACGTTTTCCGGCGACCGGGAGCTCGGGAGGAGCTCCGGCCACCATGAGAGGTGGCTTACCGGAGCTAGGGCCGGCCACCACCATGGTGGGCCGAGCCCATTTAAGCCCTAGGGCCCACGGAAAAGTTGGGCCGGGTGGGGCCCACGTACTCGGGAGCTCGGGTTTAGTGTTCGGGAGGTTTAAAACGTTCCCCGAACCATTTATCCCTAACCGAATCGAAATTTGGAATTAAATTGGAAAAGTTGTAATTAACGGGTTTTAGAAACTTTAAACGTCAATTAATTGACTCGGAAGTCGGAATTCGATTCCGTCAAGTGCCTAGGAACCCTTGAATTATTCTAAGACCGTAGAAACGAAAACGGGAATTTTTTGGAGCCCCGGAAGGGCATTTACAAAACACGGGCAGATTCGCCATGTCGGGCGAATCGGGCCTTTACGGGTCCTTTATCGACAATGTTGAGTAATTGGGAAGTTTGGGAGTGATCGACATTGTTGGGGTTGCGTTTGGGCGTTAAGTTTATTAATTTCCGGTTTATTTCCTGCGAGTTTAAAGTGCTTTAAAAATTGTGTTCTTTTAGATCGTGCTGCGGACCGAGGCAAAGGGAAGCTCGGTGAGTGACTGGGATCACGTCGAGGCTTAGTGGAGCACTTTTGGAGTTATATACGAGGTAGGGAAAAGTAGCCGGATCTTGGCCCTGATTAGGGAAAGTTAACAATAGAATTGCATGTGACACCGGGGTGTCGTGGGTTGAGTAGGTTTATTTAAATATTAGAGAAGCATGATACGGGAATGTAGCGATTATGAGAAAAGCATGTGACACTTAGTAGTGTCGTAGGAATAGAGAACTTAGCGATATTAGATTTATTGGAGGCATATGACCATGCCCGGAGGTTGACTGTTTAATTTATGTCTTGGGTGGCCATGAGAGCCCGTGTATTGTTGTTGGTGTCTTGGGTGGCCATGAGTGCCCGTGGGGTCGTTGAGCCCGTGAGTTACAGTTGGTGTGTTTTGGGAGGCCATGAGGGCCCGTGGGGTTGTTGAACCCGAGTCCTTACCGTTGGAGTCTTGAGTGGCCGTGAGTGCCTGTGGAGTGTTGAACTGGTCTTGTTACTATTTGTTGAGCTTTTCTTGTGATTGTGATTGTGTTTGCCCGGGGTTAGTAACCCGACTTCGTGTCGGGGAGTGGTGTGGATTTTGGCAGGTTACGAGCATTCTTTGGCTGACCTGACCAAATTCGAGTCTCGACAGGTTATGAGCTTTCTTTGGCTAGCCTGTTCCATGTCCAGATCTCGAAAGGTTATGAGCATTCTTTGGCTAGCCTGATCCGTGACCGAGTCTCGGTAGGTTACGAGCATTCTTTGGCTGGCCTGATCCATGTTCGAGTCTCGGCAGGTTGTGAGCATTCTTTGGCTAGCCTGATCCGTGTTCGTGTCTTTGTAGGAGGTCATATTTGGTTGTGTCGGGTTTACATTACGAGTTTGAGGTTGAGTCTGTTGTGGAAGGTAACGGGTTGTGGGTCAGTTGAGTGTTTGAGTTGGGGATTGTAGTGCCGGTGTTGAGTTTGGTTTTGGGCTTACTGGCTTTGTCTGCTAATTATGCCATAGTCAGTCCGTTATCTGTGGTGGTGAGCGAACGCTTACCCCTAGCTGCTTTTCCTACAGGTAGTGATCACTGGACGGACTAGGTGAGCTCTTGAAGCTTGGGGAGCTAGGAGCGGAGTCCGGTCTTTATATTTTGAGTCTAGTGACGGATGCTTGTACCTTGTCCATTTTGTTGGAACGTTTTTGTATTGTAAATATTATTTTTGATAACTAAATGGTAATTTCAAAGTATTTATTCAAAACAGGTTTCAAGTGTTTTATGATTTTAAATGTTCGCGTCCCGAGTTCGGTTTACTGAAATTGGGGCGTGACACTACACAACATATAAAAGTCAGATTCCCAATCAACAGATTGAACAAAACACAGTAGAAAATTTGAAAAATCGCAATAAAATGTTGATGTATCCGATGTTGTACCTTGCGTTTCTCAAATGGTAGAAAGATAGGTGATGGCACACTGTCCATACCGTAAATATCACACTGTTCAGATTATAGTCGCTTAACTTAATCTTAAAAATAAAGCGATGTCCTACAAGGTTTGAAATTTGAACGGGAAATTTAGTTGAATCATCCCCATGATTGTGCAGTTGTCACGCCCCAAATTCAGTAGAACCGAACCCGGAACGCGAACTTTTAAGACAATAAAAAAATTTCAAACCTTTTAAATAAATCACTTTAAAACCACCATTTAGTTAATCAAAATAATAATTTACAACTCAAAAGTACGTCCCAACAAGCGGACAAAATACAAGGCGTACGTCGCTAGACTCAAAAAGGAAACCCGGACTCCCGCTCCTAGCTCTTCAAGCTTCGAGAGCTCACCTAGTGCGTCCCGCGACCAGTACCTGTAGGAAAAGCAGCTAGGGGTGAGCGTTCGCTCACCATCACGGATAACAAACTGACTACACCATACTTAGCAGAACAATGCCGGTAACACCAACAACAAACCCAACACCGGGGACTTCTATCCCCAACTCAAGTAACCCGACTGACACAACTGTTACTTTCCTCAACCGACTCAACACTCGGACACGTAATGTAGACCCGACACAACGATTACGACTTCCTCCAAGGACACGAAAGATAACCACGCAACACCCAAGATCACAAAGGATCGCACACCAAACAAGATCGCAAAGGATCACACTCCAGCTGCTCAGGACCCCGGCCCTTTTCCCAACACGGCGGTTGGATCAGGCGGCCGACCTGTTGCACTTTTCCCAACACGACAGTTGGATTAGGCTGTCAACCTGTCGCACTTTTCCCAACACCCAATCAGATCAGGTTGTCGGCCTGTCGCACTTTTCCCAACACGACGGTGAGATCAGGCGGTCGACATGTCGCACTTTTCCCGACACAAAGTCGGATCAGGCTGTCGACCTGTTGTTGGGTCTCGAGGTAAGGTTGGAGATGAACCAACTCGCAGCGGAAAATCAATGAAAACCAAGAGACGATTAAAACCATGAAACAACTAACAAAGAATGGATTCACAAGAGAAAATTTCAGCACTAGTTCTTACCAAAACAAGAACACCGGGTAACGAATGATTGGCTTGAGTCTCCAAGACGCCTACGTATCCACATGGGAATCAAAGCCACGTAGTTCTTCTCTTTGAGGACTCAAGAACACAAAAATGGAGGAGGAAACTAGCCAAACCCGAAATGGCCATGGAAGAGGGAGAGAAAATGTGTTTCCTATTCTTGTCTAGTGGTTTTTATGTTGAAAAAAGATGACTTAAACATAACAAAACCCATACTTGTCCAACTAAAGGCATGAGACAAGTATGGTGTCAAGTAAGGTGTAAATAGGACAAAGTATGGCAAGACAAGATTGGGTTAGGTGGTGAATCACCAACACCTTAATCCTTGTCTTGCTTGCTTAGTACTAATTAATTAAGACTTGATTAATTAGTTCCATGGGCCTTGGTTGCATGGGCCTTTCATGGGCCTCTTAGAACATGGCCCGTGGCCATTTCCAATGAGGTCCCGTGATTCGCTCATCGCCTCCAAGTCTTCCATACCGGAAATGTCCAACATTATCCGACGCAATCAATCCCAAGACTCCAAGCCTTGTCTCGATCCGTAAAGTCCTATTCACTTACGGGCACATGACCCAAAACCCAGTTTTGGTCATGTCCCGAGACAACTCCCTTTTGGCCATTCTCCATAAATGTGTCAATGAGTTTCATCCTCCGGTGTGACCCTTAGGTTTATGCATGTCAATAGATCAACGTAAAATCCCATTTTACTTGATCCTATTTAAGTGGCAACTAACGAGACTTTAGTATTGCCTGACACTACATAACGAATCGACCCTGTCAATTCTAACCTTTCCGTCGTCCCTGTCCTTATCCTTTTATCTCCGATATCCTGATTGAGATAAGGCATAGAGCCGTCATCCTTATTATTCTCAATCACCGTTCCTTGATATGTGAGATGACTGAAGATATGATACCCAGTATCATGTGCATGGCCATGCTATTCTTCCAGTCACTCTCGATCAAGCGGCCGAGAACCGATATCTTTCCCATACCTTAGTATGAGGGATAAATCCCTTAGCCGTCTTTCGTGTCACTCATGTAGCCCGTCCCCAAGCCAATCCTGGCCGTTATGGAAGCCCTGTTACGGACAACGTTAGGCTCAGGTCAAACTCAGTTGTTCACTACATAGCGATCACAAAGACTCCTTGGTCTAAGGATACATGACAAGCTACAACACTGAATATGTTCATGACTTAATCTATGGTACATATTCAGGGCGGGTCGTCCAATATCATGTCCCACATGATATCTATGATCAGACTCCGGAATCCCATTCCAATGACTAACAGAACGTAAGCCATAAAGAGCCATCTTTCATACTAGTCGCTTCTAGTGAAGCTTTGTTGACTAGGGACCCATCGAGTGTGATCTATCTCGATCTATGGTTCTATTCGCATGGTGGGCATAGATCAGAGCACACGTCGATATATTACTCCAACACATAAGTAATATAAAGTCGCTTTAATTTTATTGCTAACGATGATATGCACATTTGGACATTTAGGATTGAACTACGGGCACTAAGACTAACAATCTCCCACTTGCCCTAGTTCCAATCTAAACTCCAATATGTCCCCATCGACTTTACATGTCTAACATGTTCAGGCAGTGACACTGCCTTAGTCAAAGGGTTGGCTATGTTATCATCTGTTGCAATATCGGTTATCTTCACTTCACCTTAGTTCAGTATTTATCTGATGAGGTGGATACGCCACAGTACATGTTTGGATTTGTTATACGATCTAGGCTTTTAGCTTGCGCAATGGCCCTTGTGTTGTCGCAAGATGGATTCACCGGGTTGGATGGGTTTTTAATTACACCCAGCCCTGCCATGAATTTCCAAATCCACATAGCCTCCTTAGCTGCCTCTGCAGCATCCATGTACTTGGCCTCTGTCGTAGATTCGACAATGGTATCTTGCTTTACGCTTTCCCAGCTAAAGCTCTGCCATTCAGCGTAAACACATATCCTGATTGACTTCTAAAGTCATCTGGATTTGTCTTGGAAAACTAGCGTCTACTCATCCTTCGACGACTAGTTCAACATCATCTTTCCCCCGGGTTAGAATGATGTCTACTGGTACAACATAAGGCTTACGAGACGTCTGGTCTCATACATGTCATGGCATATATGATCGATCCTGCCCCCAGGCGCATAGGATTCTCATCATCCATTTCAGCTCATCAGGTGTCTTAGGACACTGAGTCTTGTTGAGATGAATGCCATGACTAGTGGGTAAGAGTCCTTTCTTTGAATCGAGCATTAAGAACCTACTCAATGCCTTGTTCACATAGGTTCCCTGACTTAAATCCAAGACCCTCTTGGTGCGATCTCTACATATCTTAATCCTTAAGATATGAGAAGCATCGCCTAAGTCCTTTATTGAAAAACACTTCCTCAACCAAGCTTTAGTCTCGTGCAAGGTTGGGATGTCGTTTTCAATGAGAACCAGAAAGGTAATATTGCTCCCACTAGCCTTCTTATAAACACAAGATTCATCCTCGTTCTTGATTAAGCCAAATCCAATTACAGCTTCATCAAAACGAAGGATCCAACTCCGAGAAGTTCGTTTCAATCCATAAATGGATTTCAACAACTTATAAATCTTTCCTTTATTCTTCGGATCGTCAAAACCTTTGGGCCGAGACATACAAACGTACTCAGTCAAATTTCCATTTAGGAAAGCGGTTTTGACATCCACTTGCCATATCTCGTAATTTATGATACGCAGTTATGTCAAGAAGAATTTGGATCGATTTTGACCATAGCCACTAAGGAGAAGGTTTCCTCATAGTGAATCCATTGGATCTGCCTATAACCTTTCGCCACCAGTTGAGCTTTGTAGGTCAGAGGGTTGCCGTCCATGTCCATCTTCACCTTGAAGATCCATTTGCATCCTATGGTCCTCACACCATTGATGGGATCAACCGGTTCCCAGACTCGGTTGTCCGACATGGATTGCATTTCCTCCCTCATGGCTCCCAGCCATAACTCGGAGTTGGGCCCATCCACGACTTCCTGAAAGGTGGCTGGATCATCGTGATCCACCATGACTTCATTGTCACCTCCGGATACCATATCTTGGAGGTTGAAGATTGATCCTTTCAAATCGCCTTGGACCTTCCGGAATTGTAACAGGAATTGGTTCTTATTCTACGACAATCTCTGGCTCCTTTCTACTGGGTTGCCAATTGGTTTAGACAGATCTGTACCATCCTGAATTTCTTCGAGATGCACAGTCCTCCCAATGACGTCTTTGGAAACAAAACTTCTTTTCCATAAAGACCCCACCCCAAGCGACGAACACCATGTTCTCACTGGGATTGTAGAAATAGTATCCCCTTGTTGCTTTGGGATACCACACGAAGGTGCATATCTCAGATCTTGTTTTGAGCTTAGTCGAAACCAAATGTTTCACATAAGCCTCGCAACCACAAATCTTTAGGAAGGACAAAGCGGGCATCATCCCGTACCATTTTTAAAATGGTGTCCCTTCCACACCATTCGTCGAAGCCCGATTCACTATGAATGCGGTCGTCTCTAGAGCAAAACCCCTAAAAGAGATTGGGAGATCAGTCCAACTAATCATGGAACAGACCATTGTCTAACAATGTCCGATTTCTCCGTTTGGCTACACCTTTCAACTACAGTGACCTAGGAGGAGTCCATTCCAAAAGGATCCCATTCTCTTTTAGATGATCTAATAACTCTGTGGTCAAGTATTTTCCACCTCGATCCAATCGAAGTGCCTTAATACCTTTGTCGAGCTGGTTTTCTACTATAGTCTTAAACTCTTTGAATTTATCAAAAGCTTCAGACTTATGTCTCACCGAATAGACATAACCATATTTACTGTAATCATCAGTAAATGTGATAAAGTAGCTAAAACCCCTCCTGGCAAGTGAACTTATTGGTCTACACACATTCGAGTGTATCAGCCCCAATAATTCACCCGCCCTTTCATCGCGATCGATAAAGGGCACTTTAGTCATTTTGCCCATCAAACAAACCTTACACCTATCGATCGAATGGAATTCGAATGAACCTGAAAGCCCGCACTTCTGAAGTGCTGATAGGCGCTTCTTGTTTATGCGACCCAAATGACAGTACCATAACATAGTTAGGTTTAAATCGTTGGATTTAGACCTCTTGGTATTAACGGAATATATAGAACTTGAGGCATTGTTACCCATATCTAATATGTACAATCCTCCAACCATGTCAGTACTGGTATAAAACATATCATTGCATAGAACATTGAAAACTCCATTTCCAATATTAACATTATATCCTTCCTTGTCAAACATGGATACAGATATAATATTCCCACTAAAAGCAGGTATGCAATATACATTATACAATACTAAGACAAGGCCTCTTGGCAAAGCAAGACTCATGGATCCTACAGCAGTTGCCACAACTCTGAGGTCCATTTCGTGCTTTCCAAATCTCTCCTACTTTCAGCCACCATATATTAGTGCATGTGTGAGATTCAGTCATGGTATCTAATACCCATGAATCTTTGGAAGTAGAGAGATGTAGCTCTATAGAGTTAATACCGAATGAAGGCACGATCCCACCGCCCTTCCTTAGATCATCCAGGTTTCCTGATGAAGGCGCAGTCCTACTGCCCTTCTTCAGATCATCCAGGCTATTTGATGAAGGCGCAGTCCCACTGCCCTTCTTCAGATCAGCCGTGAACTTCCTGTAATCCCGGTTCCAATGACCAGGCTGTTGGCAGTAGAAGCAGACATTCTCAGGTGTCTCATCTTTCCTGCCAAGTGCGCATGGGCCCAGCCCTTGCCATTTCCAATTCCCTTGTTGACCATCAGAATATCCTTGGATCCCAGATCCCTGAGATATTCTTCTCAGCAGCTGATGACACTTCATGTAACTCTGATATGGTCTTAGAGACAGCCTTGTCAAGGACATATTCTTTGCGTTCAGACTTGAGGACTATCCTCAAAATTCTGTACCAGTCCAAATAGTTTGTCCCATTTACCTTGACCCTGTCAAGAATGGTTTTTAATGACAAACTATTAATGTTCGCTGAATTTGCCATTTGATCTACAACAGATAAAATTCAATCAGTAAACTGAATAAATTTTATGAAGATCAAGCTTAAATACCAACAATCAATTCTAAACCTTTAGAATCTGAAACCAAGATCCTTGATTCACTCGATTAAGCTGAACTAATGCTCACCACTTAATCGAGCTATGTAGGTAGGACTCCATCCAATCACATCCAATGTGACTCTTGGCTAGGGTATGTACTTATGTACACGACTTACCCTATCTGTTACCCTAGCTCAACCTCAGGCCGAGAATCGTAGTCGGGTCCACCAATTTTCAACTATGGCTCGTCACTATGTAGGTGCTCCGCTAATGCGCACGACACCCACATATGTCGTCCAAACCTACTACCCCGCTTCCCCATGGATGCTCCGCTAATGCGCACGACAACCATAGGACGGGGAGGTAGTAAGGTGTTGATGATTGGGAGGTATCGGACATGACCCGCTTTTACTTGTCCAGTTGTGTTCAAAACTTTGGCACATCCTAGATGCGATGAGCACATCAACTACATTCCAAATGCAATGATGCCTCAAATTACATCCAATGTAATTCTTCCTTTGAACCCGTCAACTACATCCAATGCAATGACGGTTCTAAGGGTTCACACACAAGGATTAAAATTCCAATTTTATCTTTGCATGTGAGGTGATATGCTCGGTAAATAAAGTTAAGCATGCAATTCTAAAACACATAGAATTATGTTAGTCTTAGTGCCCGTAGTTCAATCCTAAATGTCCAAATGTATATATCATCGTTAGCAATAAAATTAAAGCGGCTTTATATTACTTATGTGTTGGAGTAATATATCGATGTGTGCTCTGATCTATGCCCACCATGCGAATAGAACCATAGATCGAGATAGATCACACTCGATGGGTCCCTAGTCAACAAAGCTTCACTAGAAGCGACTAGTATGAAAGATGGCTCTTTATGGCTTACGTTCTGTTAGTCATTGGAATGGGATTCCGGAGTCTGATCATAGATATCATGTGGGACATGATATTGGACGACCCACCCTGAATATGTGCCATAGATTAAGTCATGAACATATTCAGTGTTGTAGCTTGTCATGTATCCTTAGACCAAGGAGTCTTTGTGATCGCTATGTAGTCAACAACTGAGTTTGACCTGAGCCTAACGTTGTCCGTAACAGGGCTTCCATAACGGCCAGGATTGGCTTGGGGACGGGCTACATGAGTGACACGAAAGACGGCTAAGGGATTTATCCCTCATACTAAGGTATGGGAAAGATATCGGTTCTCGGCCACTTGATCGAGAGTGACTGGAAGAATAGCATGGCCATGCACATGATACTGGGTATCATATCTTCAGTCATCTCACATATCAAGGAACGGTGATTGAGAATAATAAGGATGACGGCTCTATGCCTTATCTCAATCAGGATATCGGAGATAAAAGGATAATGACAGGGACGACGGAAAGGTTAGAATCGACAGGGTCGATTCGTTATGTAGTGTCAGGCAATACTAAAGTCTCGTTAGTTGCCACTTAAATAGGATCAAGTAAAATGGGATTTTACGTTGATCTATTGACATGCATAAACCTAAGGGTCACACCGGAGGATGAAACTCATTGACACATTTATGGAGAATGGCCAAAAGGGAGTTGTCTCGGGACATGACCAAAACTGGGTTTTGGGTCATGTGCCCGTAAGTGAATAGGACTTTACGGATCGAGACAAGGCTTGGAGTCTTGGGATTGATCGCGTCGGATAATGTTGGACATTTCCGGTATGGAAGGCATGGAGGCGATGAGCGAATCACGGGACCTCGTTGGAAATGGTCAAGGGCCATGTTCCAAGAGGCCCATGAAAGGCCCATGCAACCAAGGCCCATGGAACTAATTAATCAAGTCTTGATTAATTAGTACTAAGTAAGCAAGACAAGGATTAAGGTGTTGGTGATTCACCACCTAACCCAATCTTGTCTTGCCATACTTTGTCCTATTTACACCTTACTTGACACCATACTTGTCCCATGCCTTTAGTTGGACAAGTATGGGTTTTGTTATGTTTAAGTCATCTTTTTTCAACATAACAAACACAAGACAAGAATAGGAAACACATTTTCTCTCCCTCTTCCATGGCCATTTCGGGTTTGGCTAGTTTCCTCCTCCATTTTTTGTGTTCTTGAGTCCTCAAAGAGAAGAACTACGTGGCTTTGATTCCCATGTGGATACGTAGGCGTCTTGGAGACTCAAGCCAATCATTCGTTAACCGGTGTTCTTGTTTTGGTAAGAACTAGTGCTGAATTTTTCTCTTGTTAATCCATTCTTTGTTAGTTGTTTCATGGTTCTAATTGTCTCTTGGTTTTCATTGATTTTCCGCTGCGAGTTGGTTCATCTCCAACCCTACCTCGAGACCCAACAGTGGTATCAGAGCCGTGCTACCTTCGGGATTCACAAGACGGTGTTCAAAGTTTCGGTTTTGCTTGAAAGTTTCGTTTTTGGCATGTTGTTTTGCTAAATTGTTTGATAACATGTTTTAAATTCTTGTTCATGGATTTAATGCATGTAAAATGAATTTTTGAAAATTATTTCAAATCTGGAAATTTTGAAAAAAATTTGATTTTTCGGGTCTCGGGAGCGGGACTCTCAGGGAGCCGAAACCGGGACCGAACGGGGCTCCGTTGGACGGAGCTAGGCCAAGCATGACCATTGGATGGTTGATATGCCAAGGCTAAACCGTTTTGTTAGTTATGACGAGTTTGGAACCGTCATGACGAACTCGAAGATCAAATGTTCAAAAGTTTCATTTTTGAACGGTTTCGATAAACCGAGCATCAAAAAATTTCGAAACTTGGCTATTAATTAAAACCGGAAAATCACATGATGTTTGATAACATGCTTGTTTGATAACACGATGTGTGATGTGATGTTGGCATGGTGTACATAATAGCCCCGAGCTCAATTTAATTATTTATCGCTTTTCACGGCCTGCGAGCCGTTAGAGTTAGCGTGTAATTATTCTTTCAAGGTGTGGTCGTCGAACCACTTGTTTGTAATATTTATTTATTCCCGACCTGCGAGTCGTGTATTAAATTGTAATATTTTACTCAAGACGAAGAAAGGGCGAAAAGGTCATTTGGTGGCTTTTCGGGTGTTGGCATCGGCTTGGAGTCGGTGGAGCTCAAGGAGTTAGTTTAGGGGGCTATTATGTGCACATTTATCGCTTTATGCTTGGTTTAGTTTATGCATGATTAATTCTGTGTTTTAGAATTGCATGCTTAACTTTATTTACCGAGCATATCACCTCACATGCAAAGATAAAATTGGAATTTTAATCCTTGTGTGTGAGCCCTTAGAATCGTCATTACATTGGATGTAGTTGACGGGTTCGAAGGAAGAATTACATTGGAGGTAATTTGAGGCATCATTGCATTTGGAATGTAGTTGATGTGCTCATCGCATCTAGGATGTGTCAAAGTTTTAAACACAACCGGACAAGTAAAAACGGGTCATGTCCGATACCTCCCAATTATCAACACCTTACTACCTCCCCGTCCTATGGGTGTCGTGCGCATTAGCGGAGCATCCATGGGAAAGCGGGGTAGTAGGTTTGGACGACATATGTGGGTGTCGTGCGCATTAGCGGAGCACCTACATAGTGACGGGCCATAGTTGAAAATTGGTGGACCCGACTACGATTCTCAGCCTGAGGTTGAGCTAGGGTAACAGATAGGGTAAGCCGTGTACATAAGTGCATACCCTAGCCAAGAGTCACATTGGATGTGATTGGATGGAGTCCTACCTACATAGCTCGATTAAGTGGTGAGCATTAGTTCAGCTTAATCGAGTGAATCAAGGATCTTGGTTTCAGATTCTAAAGGTTTAGAATTGATTGTTGGTGTTTAAGCTTGATCTTCATAAAATTTATTCAGTTTACTGATTGAATTTTATCTGTTGTAGATCAAATGGCAAATTCAGCGAACATTAATAGTTTGTCATTAAAAACCATTCTTGACAGGGTCAAGCTAAATGGGACAAACTATTTGGACTGGTACAGAATTTTGAGGATAGTCCTCAAGTCTGAACGCAAAGAATATGTCCTTGACAAGGCTGTCTCTAAGACCATATCAGAGTTACATGAAGTGTCATTAACTGCTGAGAAGAATATCTCAGGGATCTGGGATCCAAGGATATTCTGATGGTCAACAAGGGAATTGGAAGTGGCAAGGGCTGGGCCCATGCGCACTTGGCAGGAAAGATGAGACACCTGAGAATGTCTGCTTCTACTGCCAACAGCCTGATCATTGGAACCGGGATTACAGGAAGTTCACGGCTGATCTGAAGAAGGGCAGTGGGACTGCGCCTTCATCAAATAGCCTGGATGATCTGAAGAAGGGCAGTAGGACTGCGCCTTCATCAGGAAACCTGGATGATCTAAGGAAGGGCGGTGGGATCGTGCCTTCATTCGGTATTAACTCTATAGAGCTACATCTCTCTACTTCCAAAGATTCATGGGTATTAGATACCATGACTAAATCTCACACATGCACTAATATATGGTGGCTGAAAGTAGGAGAGATTTGGAAAGCACGAAATGGACCTCAGAGTTGTGGCAACTGCTGTAGGATCCATGAGTCTTGCTTTGCCAAGAGGTCTTGTCTTAGTATTGTATAATGTATATTGCATACCTACTTTTAGTAGGAATATTATATCTGTATCCGTGTTTGACAAGGAAGGATATAATGTTAATATTGGAAATGGAGTTTTCAATGTTCTATGCAATGATATGTTTTATACCAGTACTGACATGGTTGGAGGATTGTACATATTAGATATGGGTAACAATGCCTCAAGTTCTATATATTCCGTTAATACCAAGAGGTCTAAATCCAACAATTTAAACCTAACTCTGTTATGGTACTGTCATTTGGGTCGCATAAACAAGAAGCGCCTATCAGCACTTCAGAAGTGCGGGCTTTCAGGTTCATTCGAATTCCATTCGATCGATAGGTGCAAGGTTTGTTTGATGGGCAAAATGACTAAAGTGCCCTTTATCGATCGCGATGAAAGGGCGGGTGAATTATTGGGGCTGATACACTCGAATGTGTGTAGACCAATAAGTTCACTTGCCAGGAGGGGTTTTAGCTACTTTATCACATTTACTGATGATTACAGTAAATATGGTTATGTCTATTCGGTGAGACATAAGTCTGAAGCTTTTGATAAATTCAAAGAGTTTAAAACTATAGTAGAAAACCAGCTCGACAAAGGTATTAAGGCACTTCGATTGGATCGAGGTGGAAAATACTTGACCACAGAGTTATTAGATCATCTAAAAGAGAATGGGATCCTTTTGGAATGGACTCCTCCTAGGTCACTGTAGTTGAAAGGTGTAGCCAAACGGAGAAATCGGACATTGTTAGACAATGGTCTGTTCCATGATTAGTTGGACTGATCTCCCAATCTCTTTTAGGGGTTTTGCTCTAGAGACGACCGCATTCATAGTGAATCGGGCTTCGACGAATGGTGTGGAAGGGACACCATTTTAAAAATGGTACGGGATGATGCCCGCTTTGTCCTTCCTAAAGATTTGTGGTTGCGAGGCTTATGTGAAACATTTGGTTTCGACTAAGCTCGAACCAAGATCTGAGATATGCACCTTCGTGTGGTATCCCAAAGCAACAAGGGGATACTATTTCTACAATCCCAGTGAGAACATGGTGTTCGTCGCTTGGGGTGGGGTCTTTATGGAAAAAAAGTTTTGTTTCCAAAGACGTCATTGGGAGGACTGTGCATCTCGAAGAAATTCAGGATGGTACAGATCTGTCTAAACCAATTAGCAACCCTGTAGAAAGGAGCCAGAGATTGTCGTAGAGTAAGAACCAATTCCTGTTACAATTCCGGAAGGTCCAAGGCGATTTGAAAGGATCAATCTTCCACCTCCAAGATATGGTATCCGGAGGTGACAATGAAGTCATGGTGGATCACGATGATCCAGCCACCTTTCAGGAAGTCGTGGATGGGCCCAACTCCGAGTTATGGCTGGGAGCCATGAGGGAGGAAATGCAATCCATGTCGGACAACCGAGTCTGGGAACCGGTTGATCCCATCAATGGTGTGAGGACCATAGGATGCAAATGGATCTTCAAGGTGAAGATGGACATGGACGGCAACCCTTTGACCTACAAAGCTCAACTGGTGGCGAAAGGTTATAGGCAGATCCAATGGATTGACTATGAGGAAACCTTCTCCTTAGTGGCTATGGTCAAAATCAATCCAAATTCTTCTTGACATAACTGCGTATCATAATTACGAGATATGGCAAGTGGATGTCAAAACCGCTTTCCTAAATGGAAATTTGACTGAGTACGTTTGTATGTCTCGGCCCAAAGGTTTTGACGATCCGAAGAATAAAGGAAAGATTTATAAGTTGTTGAAATCCATTTATGGATTGAAACGAACTTCTCGGAGTTGGATCCTTCGTTTTGATGAAGCTGTAATTGGATTTGGCTTAATCAAGAACGAGGATGAATCTTGCGTTTATAAGAAGGCTAGTGGGAGCAAGATTACCTTTCTGGTTCTCATTGAAAACGACATCCCAACCTTGCACGAGACTAAAGCTTGGTTGAGGAAGTGTTTTTCAATAAAGGACTTAGGCGATGCTTCTTATATCTTAAGGATTAAGATATGTAGAGATCGCACCAAGAGGGTCTTGGATTTAAGTCAGGGAACCTATGTGAACAAGGCATTGAGTAGGTTCTTAATGCTCGATTCAAAGAAAGGACTCTTACCCACTAGTCATGGCATTCATCTCAGCAAGACTCAGTGTCCTAAGACACCTGATGAGCTGAAAAGGATGATGAGAATCCTATGCGCCTGGGGGCAGGATCGATCATATATGCCATGACATGTATGAGACCAGACGTCTCGTAAGCCTTATGTTGTACCAGTAGACATCATTCTAACCCGGGGGAAAGATGATGTTGAACTAGTCGTCGAAGGATGAGTAGACGCTAGTTTTTCAAGACAAATCCAGATGACTTTAGAAGTCAATCAGGATATGTGTTTACGCTGAATGGTAGAGCTTTAGCTGGGAAAGCGTAAAGCAAGATACCATTGCCGAATCTACGACAGAGGCCAAGTACATGGATGCTGCAGAGGCAGCTAAGGAGGCTATGTGGATTTGGAAATTCATGGCAGGGCTGGGTGTAATTAAAAACCCATCCAGTCCGGTGAATCCATTTTGCGACAACACAAGGGCCATTGCGCAAGCTAAAAGCCTAGATCGCATAACAAATCCAAACATGTACTGCGGCGTATCCACCTCATCAGATAAATACTGAACTGAGGTGAAGTGAAGATAACCGATATTGCAACAGATGATAACATAGCCAACCCTTTGACTAAGACAGTGTCACTGCCTGAACATGTTAGACATGTAAAGTCGATGGGGACATATTGGAGTTTAGATTGGAACTAGGGCAAGTGGGAGATTGTTAGTCTTAGTGCCCGTAGTTCAATCCTAAATGTCCAAATGTATATATCATCGTTAGCAATAAAATTAAAGCGGCTTTATATTACTTATGTGTTGGAGTAATATATCGATGTGTGCTCTGATCTATGCCCACCATGCGAATAGAACCATAGATCGAGATAGATCACACTCGATGGGTCCCTAGTCAACAAAGCTTCACTAGAAGCGACTAGTATGAAAGATGGCTCTTTATGGCTTACGTTCTGTTAGTCATTGGAATGGGATTCCGGAGTCTGATCATAGATATCATGTGGGACATGATATTGGACGACCCACCCTGAATATGTGCCATAGATTAAGTCATGAACATATTCAGTGTTGTAGCTTGTCATGTATCCTTAGACCAAGGAGTCTTTGTGATCGCTATGTAGTCAACAACTGAGTTTGACCTGAGCCTAACGTTGTCCGTAACAGGGCTTCCATAACGGCCAGGATTGGCTTGGGGACGGGCTACATGAGTGACACGAAAGACGGCTAAGGGATTTATCCCTCATACTAAGGTATGGGAAAGATATCGGTTCTCGGCCACTTGATCGAGAGTGACTGGAAGAATAGCATGGCCATGCACATGATACTGGGTATCATATCTTCAGTCATCTCACATATCAAGGAACGGTGATTGAGAATAATAAGGATGACGGCTCTATGCCTTATCTCAATCAGGATATCGGAGATAAAAGGATAATGACAGGGACGACGGAAAGGTTAGAATCGACAGGGTCGATTCGTTATGTAGTGTCAGGCAATACTAAAGTCTCGTTAGTTGCCACTTAAATAGGATCAAGTAAAATGGGATTTTACGTTGATCTATTGACATGCATAAACCTAAGGGTCACACCGGAGGATGAAACTCATTGACACATTTATGGAGAATGGCCAAAAGGGAGTTGTCTCGGGACATGACCAAAACTGGGTTTTGGGTCATGTGCCCGTAAGTGAATAGGACTTTACGGATCGAGACAAGGCTTGGAGTCTTGGGATTGATCGCGTCGGATAATGTTGGACATTTCCGGTATGGAAGGCATGGAGGCGATGAGCGAATCACGGGACCTCGTTGGAAATGGTCAAGGGCCATGTTCCAAGAGGCCCATGAAAGGCCCATGCAACCAAGGCCCATGGAACTAATTAATCAAGTCTTGATTAATTAGTACTAAGTAAGCAAGACAAGGATTAAGGTGTTGGTGATTCACCACCTAACCCAATCTTGTCTTGCCATACTTTGTCCTATTTACACCTTACTTGACACCATACTTGTCCCATGCCTTTAGTTGGACAAGTATGGGTTTTGTTATGTTTAAGTCATCTTTTTTCAACATAACAAACACAAGACAAGAATAGGAAACACATTTTCTCTCCCTCTTCCATGGCCATTTCGGGTTTGGCTAGTTTCCTCCTCCATTTTTTGTGTTCTTGAGTCCTCAAAGAGAAGAACTACGTGGCTTTGATTCCCATGTGGATACGTAGGCGTCTTGGAGACTCAAGCCAATCATTCGTTAACCGGTGTTCTTGTTTTGGTAAGAACTAGTGCTGAATTTTTCTCTTGTTAATCCATTCTTTGTTAGTTGTTTCATGGTTCTAATTGTCTCTTGGTTTTCATTGATTTTCCGCTGCGAGTTGGTTCATCTCCAACCCTACCTCGAGACCCAACAAATTAATCATGCATAAACTAAACCAAGCATAAAGCGATAAATGTGCACATAATAGCCCCCTAAACTAACTCCCACTAGCTTCTTGAGCTCCACCGACTCCAAGCCGATGCCAACACCCGAAAAGCCACCAAATGACCTTTTCGCCCTTTCTTCGTCTTGAGTAAAATATTACAATTTAATACACGACTCGCAGGTCGGGAATAAATAAATATTACAAACAAGTGGTTCGACGACCACACCTTGAAAGAATAATTACACGTTAACTCTAACGGCTCGCAGGCCGTGAAAAGCGATAAATAATTAAATTGAGCTCGGGGCTATTATGTACACCATGCCAACATCACATCACACATCGTGTTATCAAACAAGCATGTTATCAAACATCATGTGATTTTCCGGTTTTAATTAATAGCCAAGTTTCGAAATTTTTTGATGCTCGGTTTATCGAAACCGTTCAAAAATGAAACTTTTGAACATTTGATCTTCGAGTTCGTCATGACGGTTCCAAACTCGTCATAACTAAAAAAACGGTTTAGCCTTGGCATATCAACCATCCAATGGTCATGCTTGGCCTAGCTCCGTCCAACGGAGCCCCGTTCGGTCCCGGTTTCGGCTCCCTGAGAGTCCCGCTCCCGAGACCCGAAAAATCAAATTTTTTTCAAAATTTCCAGATTTGAAATAATTTTCAAAAATTCATTTTACATGCATTAAATCCATAAACAATAATTTAAAACATGTTATCAAACAATTTAGCAAAACAACATGCCAAAAACGAAACTTTCAAGCAAAACCGAAACTTTGAACACCGTCTTGTGAATCCCGAAGGTAGCACGGCTCTGATACCACTGTTGGGTCTCGAGGTAAGGTTGGTGATGAACCAACTCGCAGCGGAAAATCAATGAAAACCAAGAGACGATTAAAACCATGAAACAACTAACAAAGAATGGATTCACAAGAGAAAATTTCAACACTAGTTCTTACCAAAACAAGAACACCGGGTAACGAATGATTGGCTTGAGTCTCCAAGACGCCTACGTATCCACATGGGAATCAAAGTCACGTAGTTCTTCTCTTTGAGGACTCAAGAACACAAAAATGGAGGAGGAAACTAGCCAAACCCGAAATGGCCATGGAAGAGGGAGAGAAAATGTGTTTCCTATTCTTGTCTAGTGTTTTTTATGTTGAAAAAAGATGACTTAAACATAACAAAACCCATACTTGTCCAACTAAAGGCATGGGACAAGTATGGTGTCAAGTAAGGTGTAAATAGGACAAAGTATGGCAAGACAAGATTGGGTTAGGTGGTGAATCACCAACACCTTAATCCTTGTCTTGCTTGCTTAGTACTAATTAATCAAGACGTGATTAATTAGTTCCATGGGCCTTGGTTGCATGGGCCTTTCATGGGCCTCTTGGAACATGGCCCGTGGCCATTTCCAACGAGGTCCCGTGATTCGCTCATCGCCTCCAAGCCTTCCATACCGGAAATGTCCAACATTATCCGACGCAATCAATCCCAAGACTCCAAGCCTTGTCTCGATCCGTAAAGTCCTATTCACTTACGGGCACATGACCCAAAACCCAGTTTTGGTCATGTCCCGAGACAACTCCCTTTTGGCCATTCTCCATAAATGTGTCAATGAGTTTCATCCTCCGGTGTGACCCTTAGGTTTATGCATGTCAATAGATCAACATAAAATCCCATTTTACTTGATCCTATTTAAGTGGCAACTAACGAGACTTTAGTATTGCCTGACACTACATAACGAATCGACCCTGTCAATTCTAACCTTTCCGTCGTCCCTGTCCTTATCCTTTTATCTCCGATATCCTGATTGAGATAAGGCATAGAGCCGTCATCCTTATTATTCTCAATCACCGTTCCTTGATATGTGAGATGACTGAAGATATGATACCCAGTATCATGTGCATGGCCATGCTATTCTTCCAGTCACTCTCGATCAAGCGGCCGAGAACCGATATCTTTCCCATACCTTAGTATGAGGGATAAATCCCTTAGCCGTCTTTCGTGTCACTCATGTAGCCCGTCCCCAAGCCAATCCTGGCCGTTATGGAAGCCCTGTTACGGACAACGTTAGGCTCAGGTCAAACTCAGTTGTTCACTACATAACGATCACAAAGACTCCTTGGTCTAAGGATACATGACAAGCTACAACACTGAATATGTTCATTACTTAATCTATGGCACATATTCAGGGCGGGTCGTCTAGTATCATGTCCCACATGATATCTATGATCAGACTCCGGAATCCCATTCCAATGACTAACAGAACGTAAGCCATAAAGAGCCATCTTTCATACTAGTCGCTTCTAGTGAAGCTTTGTTGACTAGGGACCCATCGAGTGTGATCTATCTCGATCTATGGTTCTATTCGCATGGTGGGCATAGATCAGAGCACACGTCGATATATTACTCCAACACATAAGTAATATAAAGTCGCTTTAATTTTATTGCTAACGATGATATGTACATTTGGACATTTAGGATTGAACTACGGGCACTAAGACTAACACCTGTCACTCCCCAACCCCAGGTAACCACAATCACAATCACAAGCAAAGTTCAACAACAGCAACAACACCAGTTTAACACTCCACATGCACTCATGGCCACCCAAGACACCAACGGTAAAACACGGGTTCAACAACCCCACGGGCACTCATGGCCACCCAAGACACCACGGTAAAACCACGGGTTTAACAACCACACGAGCACTCATGGCCACCCAAGACACAAACGGTAAAGACACGGGTTCAACAACCCCACGGGGACTCATGGCCACCCAAGACACACCAACAGTAAAAGTATGGGTTTAACAACCCCACGGGCACTCATGGCCACCAAGGACACACCAACAGTAAAAGTACGGGTTTAACAACCCCACGGGCACACATGGCCACCCAAGACACACCAACAGTAAAAGTACGGGTTTAACAACCCCGCGGGCACTCATGGCCACCAAGACACAACCTAAACAATCAACCTCCGGGCATAACCAAATGCCTCTAGTAATTCTAATATCGATAAGTTCACTGCTCCTACGACACTACTAAGTGTCACATGCATTTCTATTGTTTGATACGTTCCCGTATCATACGACACCACCCGGTGTCGCCTGCCTTTCTATTGTTCGATAAACTTACTTAACCCACGACACCCAAGTGTCACATGCATTTCTACTGTTAACTTTCCCTAGTCAGGGCCGAGATCCGGCTACTTTTCCCTACCTCGTATGCTTTCCCTAAAAGCTCACAATCAAGTTCCGGCGTGATCTCGATCACTCGCCTACCTTTCCCTTTCCTCTGTCGGTGGCACGATCTAATAAGAACACAATTTAAAACACTTTTAAGCTTGCAGGCATAAACTGAATTCTAATAAACTTGACGCCCAAATGTAACCCCGACAATGTCGATAACTCCCAAACTTCCCAAATACTCGACATTTTCGATAATGGACCCGGAAAGGCCCGTTTCGCCCGACCTGGCGAATCTGCCCGGGATTGGAAAACGTCCTTCCGGGGCTCCGAAATTCCCATTTTCGTTTCTACGGTCTTAGAATAATTCAAGGGTTCCTATGCACTCGACGAAATCAATTTCCGAGTTCCGAGTAATTTAATTCGCGTTTAAAGTTTCTAAACCCGTCAATTACAACCTTCACAATTTAATTCCAAATTTTGATCCGGGTGTGGATTAACGACTTGGGGATCGTCCTAAACCATCCGAACACGAAAACCCGATACCCGAGCATGTGGGCCCCACCCGGCCATCCTTGGCCGTGGGTGGCTATGGCCGGTTTGGGGCTGGTTCACCATTGTGGTGGCCGGTCCTAGCTCCGGCCAGCCACCCTAAGGTCCGGCCAGCCACCATACACGGTGTCCGAAGCTCCCCCGAGCCTCCGGTCACCAGAAAACGTCCAATCGGTTTGATCGTTGAGACGATCTATCGGTTTGATCGTCGGGAATAGTGGCAAAACCCCAACACCCCTTGTCACGCCCCGATTTCGGTAAACCGAACTCGGGACGCGAACATTTAAAACCATAAAACATTTGAACCCTGGTTTGAATAAACACTTTGAAATCTCCATTTAGTTATTCAAAATAATATTTACAACTCAAAAACGTCCCAACAAGTGGACAAAATACAAGGTATCTGTCACTAGACTCAAAAGTAAAACCCGGACTCCGCTCCTAGCTCCACAAGCTTCGAGAGCTCACCTAGTCCGTCCTGTGATCAGTACCTGTAGGAAAAGCAGCTAGTGGTGAGCGTTCGCTCACCACCATGGATAACAGACTGACTACGGCATAATTAGCAAACAATGCCGGTAACACCAATAACAAACTCACACCGGGGAACACTATCCCCAACCCAAGTACTCCGACTGACACACACCAACAGTTACTTTCCTCAACCGACTCAACACTCGAACACGTAAAGTAGACCCGACTCAATGATTGACGACCTCCTCCAAAGACTGATAACAACCACGCAACACCCAAGATCACAAAGGATCGCACTATTAGTCTTAGTGCCCGTAGTTCAATCCTAAATGTTCAAATGTATATATCATCGTTAGCAATAAAATTAAAGCGGCTTTATATTACTTATGTGTTGGAGTAATATATCGATGTGTGCTCTGATCTATGCCCACCATGCGAATAGAACCATAGATCGAGATAGATCACACTCGATGGGTCCCTAGTCAACAAAGCTTCACTAGAAGCGACTAGTATGAAAGATGGCTCTTTATGGCTTACGTTCTGTTAGTCATTGGAATGAGATTCCGGAGTCTGATCATAGATATCATGTGGGACATGATATTGGACGACCCGCCCTGAATATGTGCCATAGATTAAGTCATGAACATATTCAGTGTTGTAGCTTGTCATGTATCCTTAGACCAAGGAGTCTTTGTGATCGCTATGTAGTCAACAACTAAGTTTGACCTGAGCCTAACGTTGTCCGTAACAGGGCTTCCATAACGGCCAGGATTGGCTTGGGGACGGGCTACATGAGTGACACGAAAGACGGCTAAGGGATTTATCCCTCATACTAAGGTATGGGAAAGATATCGGTTCTCGGCCACTTGATCGAGAGTGACTGGAAGAATAGCATGGCCATGCACATGATACTGGGTATCATATCTTCAGTCATCTCACATATCAAGGAACGGTGATTGAGAATAATAAGGATGACGGCTCTATGCCTTATCTCAATCAGGATATCGGAGATAAAAGGATAATGACAGGGACGACGGAAAGGTTAGAATCGACAGGGTCGATTCGTTATGTAGTGTCAGGCAATACTAAAGTCTCGTTAGTTGCCACTTAAATAGGATCAAGTAAAATGGGATTTTACGTTGATCTATTGACATGCATAAACCTAAGGGTCACACCGGAGGATGAAACTCATTGACACATTTATGGAGAATGGCCAAAAGGGAGTTGTCTCGGGACATGACCAAAACTGGGTTTTGGGTCATGTGCCCGTAAGTGAATAGGACTTCACAGATCGAGACAAGGCTTGGAGTCTTGGGATTGATCGCGTCGGATAATGTTGGACATTTCCGGTATGGAAGGCTTGGAGGCGATGAGCGAATCACGGGACCTCGTTGGAAATGGCCACGGGCCATGTTCCAAGAGGCCCATGAAAGGCCCATGCAACCAAGGCCCATGGAACTAATTAATCAAGTCTTGATTAATTAGTACTAAGTAAGCAAGACAAGGATTAAGGTGTTGGTGATTCACCACCTAACCCAATCTTGTCTTGCCATACTTTGTCCTATTTACACCTTACTTGACACCATACTTGTCCCATGCCTTTAGTTGGACAAGTATGGGTTTTGTTATGTTTAAGTCATCTTTTTTCAACATAACAAACACAAGACAAGAATAGGAAACACATTTTCTCTCCCTCTTCCATGGCCATTTCGGGTTTGGCTAGTTTCCACCTCCATGTTTGTGTTCTTGAGTCCTCAAAGAGAAGAACTACGTGGCTTTGATTCCCATGTGGATACGTAGGCGTCTTGGAGACTCAAGCCAATCATTCGTTAACCGGTGTTCTTGTTTTGGTAAGAACTAGTGCTGAATTTTTCTCTTGTTAATCCATTCTTTGTTAGTTGTTTCATGGTTTTAATTGTCTCTTGGTTTTCATTGATTTTCCGCTGCGAGTTGGTTCATCTCCAACCCTACCTCGAGACCCAACACGCACACCAAACAAGATCACAAAGGATCGCACGCCAGCTGCTCAGTAACCTCCCTCACTCACGCGCTTTGCCGAACCACTCAGGCCAGGCGGTCGACCTGTCTCAGTAACCTCTCTTACTCACGTGCTTTGCCGAACCACTCAGGCCAGGCGGTCAACCTGTCTCAGTAACCTCTCTTACTCACGCGCTTCCCCGACACAAAGTCGGGCCAGGCGGTCGACCTGTCTCAGTAACCTCTCTCACTCAAGTAACCACAATCACAATCACAAGCAAGTTCAACAACAATAACAACACAGGTTCAACACTCCACAGGCACTCATGGCCACACAAGACACCAACAGTAAAACACGGATCCAAAAACCCCACGGGCACTCACGGCCTCCCAAGACACACCAACAGTAACTCACGGGCTCAACAACCCCACGGGCACTCACGACCTCCCA
The DNA here is from genome assembly GCA_963921825.1 of Erodium maritimum. NCBI lineage: Eukaryota > Viridiplantae > Streptophyta > Magnoliopsida > Geraniales > Geraniaceae > Erodium > Erodium maritimum. The sequence goes on along the minus strand of OY997588.1, from coordinate 93,514,905 downwards.
AGACACACCAACAGTAACTCACGGGCTCAACAACCCCACGGGCACTCACGGCCTCCCAAGACACACCAACAGTAACTCACGGTCTCAACAACCCCACAGGCACTCACGGGCTCCCAAGACACACCAACAGTAACTCACGGGCTCAACAACCCCACGGGCACTCACGGCCTCCCAAGACACACCAAACAGTAACTCACGGGCTCAACAACCCCACGGTCACTGATGGCCACCCAAGACACACCAACAGTAAAGAAACGGGTTCAACAACCCCACGGGCACTCATGGCCACCCAAGATACAACAGTTACACAATCAAACTTCGGGCATGGTCATATGCCTCCAGTACTCCTAATATCGTTAAGTTCTCTGCTCCTACGACACTACTAAGTGTCACATGCTTTTCTAATAATCGCTACGTTCCCGTATCATGCCTTTCTAATATTCGATAAACCTACTTAACCCACGACACCCCGGTGTCACATGCAATTCTACTGTTAACTTTCCCTAGTAAGGGCCGAGATCCGGCTACTTTTCCCTACCTCGTATATGTTCTCCAAAAGCTAACCAACAAGCTCCGGCGTGATCTTAGTCACTCGCCTAGCTTTCCTTTCCCTCGGTGTGCAACACGATCTAAAAGAGCACAATTTTAAACGCTTTTAAGCTTGCAGGCATAATGCTGAATTTTCATAAACCTAACGCCCAAAAGTAACCCCGACAATGTCGATCACTCCCAAACTCCCCAATTACTCGACATTGTCGATATTGGACCCGGAAAAGCCCGATTCGCCCGACATGGCGAATCTGCCTGGGTTTTGGAAACGCCCTTCCGGGGCTCCGAAAATTCCCGTTTTCATTTCTACGGTCTTAGAATAATTCAAGGGTTCCTAGGCACTCGACGGAATCGAATTCCGACTTCCGAGTCATTTAATTAGCGTTTAAAGTTTCTAAACCCGTCAATTACAACTTTCACAATTTAATTCCAAATTTCGATCCGGTTGTAGATTAATGATTCGGGGAATGTTCTAAACCACCCGAACACGAAACCTGAGCACCGGAGAACGTGGGCCCCACCCGGCCATACTTGGCCGAGGTTGCTAGGGTTAAATTGGGCCCGGCCCACCATGGTGGTGGCTGGTCCTAGCTCTGGCCAGCCACCCAACTCCGGCCAGCCACCCACATGGTGGCCAGCCACCCTACATGGTGGCCGGAGCTCCCCCCGAGCTCCCGGTCACTGGAAAACGTCTCTCTTCACTCCAAAACGTCCCCAAAACGTCTCCAACGATCCCCACACCTCATTTCCACCATAAACTACTCATTTTAACCAAACCCTAACTTTTGAACTTAACCAAAACGAAGATCGATTAGGTGCTTACCGTAGAGGAAGATTAGGTGTAAATATATCGCTTACCATGGCTCGATGCTCGTGAATAGTGACCAAACCTTCTCTTTTCTTCTCTCCTTTTCTCTCTTCTTCTAACTCACTTTCTCTCTCTAAAAAGACCCATTTTTCTCTTTTTTGATTGAAATGGCCGAAACTTCCAACTCCTTTCCCTTTTGTTTTGTTTTTAAAAAACAAACTAATACTTAATTACAAAGTAACACTAAAAGTAGTCTTCTCTTGTCTTGTCCCACACCTAACACCACCACTTGTTTAACAAGTGGCAAGATGGGTCCCACACCTTTTTGGAAAATATCTCCTAGATATTTTCCAATCAGATTCGCGAAATTCGGACGTTTCGGGCCCCGAACGGGCACTTTTCCCAAGAAATTACGAAACTTCACGGGCTACAAGGAAACGGCTCAACTAAGACTGCTGCGACGACGGCTAAGCTTTTTGGATACAAAACGGTCCTCGAATGGACCAAAACGTCGCTCGGTTGACTTTTCTAACGAAAAGTCAACATTTCCCAAATCGATCAGAAAGTTGCCCTGAGTCCCCCGGAACTCACTTTGGTCGCTATCGGGGTCAACTTAAGTCCGGTATGACCCTCAGGGTCAATTTTAGGTTTAATTAAGTGTCTGCTTAAAATTTTTAAATTTTCCTGTTTTTCGCAGATTTGACTGGCGTTGACCGGGAGTGGTTATTACACCCCTTCTCTTTTTCTCTCCTCCTTCTCTCTTCTTTCTCTTACTAAAACTCTAATTTTTTTCTCTTTTGAAACCCTTGGCCGAACACACCTCCCCTTGTAGTCTTCTTGTTTTGTCCCAAAAACCTAACACCACCACTTGTTTGACAAGTGGCAAGTGGGTCCCACACCTTTTGGAAAAATATCTTCTAGATATTTTTCGGTCAGATTCGCGAAATTCGGCTGTTTCGGGCCCCGAACGGGCACTTTTTCCAAGAAATTATGAAACTTCACGGGCTACAAGGAAACGGCTCAACCAAGACCGCTGCGATGACGACTAAGCTTTTTGGATTCAAAACGGACCTCGAACGGACTAAAACGTCTCTCGGTTGACTTTTCCAGCGAAAAGTCAACATTTCCTAAATTGGTCAGAAAGTTGCCCTGAGTCCCCCGGAACTCACTTTGGTCGATAACGGGGTCAACTTAAGTCCGGTATGACCATCGGGGTCAAATTTACGTTCATTTAAGTGTCTTTCCAAAAATTTCAAATTTTCCTGTTTTTCGCCGATTTGACTGGCGTTGACCGGGAGTGGTTAATACAATTTAAAACAGACTTACCTCGGGAGTCGAACAAGTCGGGGTACTTCGCGCGAACCTCGTCCTCGCGTTCCCAAGTCGACTCCGCCCCGTGATACTTCCACTGCACCCGTACCAGGCGGATAACCTTGCCACGCAGGACCTGGTCCCATGTGTCCATGATTCGAACCGGCTGCTCCTCATAGGAGACATCGTCAGCCACCTCGATATCTTCCCACTCAATGACGTGTGAGGGGTCCGCATTGTACTGCCGCAACTAGGACACGTGGAAGACGTTATGAACTCTCCCAAGTTGCGGTGGTAACACCAGACGATAGGCCACTGCTCCCACTCTGCTCAAGATCTCGAAAGGGCCAATGTACCGCGGGGCTAACTTGCCCCTGTTGGGTCTGAACCATACCAGTCCGTTCCTCGGGCTCACCTTCAGGAACACGTGATCACCGAGTGCGAACTCAAGAGGTCGACGTCGTCTGTCGGCATAGCTCTTCTGCCGACTCTATGCTGTCTTTAACCGCTCGCGTATCAACGCGACCTTCTCTATCGTCTCTCAGACAAGATCTGGCCCCAGCAGACTCTTGTCCCCCACCTCTGCCCAACACACTGCGATCTACACGGCCTCCATACAACGCTTCGAACGGTGCCATCCCAATACTGGCCTGGAAGCTATTGTTGTAGGCGAACTCGACCAACGGCAGGTGGGTCTCCCATGATCCCCTAAAGTCCAGCACACATGCTCGTAGCATGTCTTCCAAGATCTGAATAGTGCGCTCGGACTGACCGTCTGTCTGGGGATGGTGTGCTGTACTGAGTAGAACCTCGGTCCCCAACGCGGTCTGCAGACTCAGCCAAAATCTAGACGTGAAACGAGGATCCCTGTCAGACACTATCGACACAGGGACCCCATGTAGACGCATTATCTCTTGATTGTACAGGCTGCTCAACTTGTCGACCGGATCAGTCATCCTCATAGCCAGGAAATGGGCCGACTTGGTCAACCGATCGACTACTACCCGTACGGCATCGTGTCCCTTCGGCGATCTCAGCAACCCACTCACGAAGTCCATCATAATATGCTCCCACTTCCACTGGGCAATCGGCAGTGGCTGCAATAATCCGGCGGGACGCTGATGTTCGGCCTTTACTTGCAGATCGATCTTCGAGAAACATGTTGACCCTCTCGGACTCGCAACTGGTAATATCCGGATCGCAGATCGATCTTCGAGAAACATGTTGACCCTCTCAACTGGTCGAACAAGTCATCGATCCTCGGCATCGGGTATCGGTTCTTCACCGTAACCTGGTTCAGCTTCCGGTAATCTATACACATCCGAAGCTCTCCACTGTTCTTCTTCACGAAGAGTGATGGTGCTCCCCACGGCGATACGCTCGGACGGATAAATCCCTTCTCCTGAAGCTCCTCGAGCTGACGCTTCAGCTCGGCCAACTCTACCGGCGCAAACCTATAAGGCGCCATCGATATCGCTGCCGTTCCTGGCACCAGGTCAATCCCGAACTCCACCTCACGTTCTGGTGGCAACCCGCTCAACTCCTCAGGAAAGACCTCGGGGAACTCGCACACCACTCGCGGTAACTCTCGGCTCTGCACGATCGATACTTCCTCCACTACGGACAACGCCGACAGGAGAACCCCGCTCTTACTACCCAGAATATACGAACCTCTCGTGTTGCCTGTTGACACCGTCACTCGTCGCCAGTAACAGTCGATATTGGCTCAGTACTTCGTCGGCCAATCCTTTCTCAAGATCACGTCAAAGGCTGTCATTTCGTAAGTATCCTTCCCACGGATACACGCACAAGCTCAGTCGCTGCCGAACCTCACGGAACCTCGCGGTCTCTCTAAGACCTCACTCCTCTACTGTCGTCGTGCCTACCAACTCCGAACATACCCGAAACCTCGGGGTGAAGACTCGATCCAGCATCAGGGGTCTTGAGCCCTCTCTCGAACCTCCTGTATCGATTCGCTTCTCTAACTCCGCGGGCACTACAGACCCTAGTCAACACCACATCACCCCCAACCGGCGTATCCAAATGCAGGGGTGGACTCAACGGCTCTAAACTCAGCCCCAATCGACGAAGCAAACGAGTGTGACACCCCGATATCCAATAAAACTGACGCCCAAATCAGAGACCGAACAACCCCTCCATTAGTCACTCCGGTAAAGTCTAGCACAACCCTCACACGGTTCTTTATGCATTTACTTATAACCTTCCGCAACCGAACCAGTATTCGCTACTCGTCCCCAATCTAACCAGGACAAACCACCACCTCAAAACCTGATACCCAACACCACACTACTCAAGCTATTAATACCTCAATACTCTCTCACGTAAGGGAAACCTCAAAACGGGGATTATGTTCTCAATTCAGCAAATCACTATTGCTCACAACCTCAATACCCAAATTACCCGATCACGTAGGGAAACCTCAAACGGGGATCACATTCTCAATTCCGCAAGCCACTATTGCTCACAACCTCGACACCCTAGTTACTTGATCATGTAGGGAACCTCAAATAACCCACTCGCGTGAAGGAAACCTCAAACCACCCGTTCACGCGAGGGAAACCTCGAATAACCCACTCACGTGAAGGAAACCTCAAACCACCCGTTCACGCAAGGGAAACCTCGAACACCCGTTCACACAGGGGAAACCTAGTTCGTATGGCGCTGCAGCGCATCAACCCTAACCCCTCTCCGTATGGTGAGACTCTCACACCGAAGCGTTGTATCACTACCGTAGGTTATTGATGAGTTTCGAACCCAAGACCTCACCTTTTAACACCGAACTTACGACCTCCACAACCCACACGATTGTGAACACAGCCACGCAAAACCAACACTCAAACTGCACAATCAAGACGGTGGAACAAGACAGGAAACATGGATCCGAGACAGACCCCGTCACGGTTGGGGTCACGGAGCCGTGACGAAGGCCCAAAACTCGCCAAAATGCGCTGCTCCGTCACGGATCCGTGACAGGGTCCGTGACGCTCGCGCATGCCTGTTTCCCAAATTCGTTTCAGACTCGAACCTTTACCTCTTTTTAACCCCGAAATCAGCCTTAAGGACCACGCACGCTCGATCACCAATTTAACAAACACACGCACAACGACTCACAGACAAATTCAAATCACCCAACCTCAATCACAAGCCGATAAGGCCAACCAAAATAAAAAACACGCCCACCGGGCCAACAAATTTCGAAACACGCCCACCGGGCCAACCAATTTAAAACACGCCCACCGAGCCAACAAATTTCAAAACACGCCCACCGGGCCAACCAATTTAAAAACACGCCCACCGGGCTAACCAATTTTAAAACTTCTCCATTTCATTATAAAACCTCATTTCTTGACATCACGTAGTTACAACTCGGTCCAAGCGTCCCCGAACTACATTGTACCCACTTGATATCAGCACCGTCACGCTCGACTACAGGGGCGCCCCTGAGTCGAGTCGCGATAGCTTAAAAACGTTTCACGCAGCAACACACAAACAATATGCGAGTAATGACCGTACTGCACATACACACAACAACAACCAAGACTCAAGACACTACGGGTCTACACACGGTTTCCGACTTGCGTACCCAACGCACGACAAGACTTTTATTGACTCGACTCTCCCACCTAATTGACGTACAGTCCGAGGTGTGAAACCTCGAGCTCTGATACCAAGCTGTCACGCCCCAAATTCAATAGAACCGAACCCGGAACGCGAACGTTTAAGACAATAAAACATTTTCAAACCTTTTGAATAAATCACTTTAAAACCACCATTTAGTTAGTCAAAATAATAATTTACAACTCAAAAGTACGTCCCAACAAGCGGACAAAATACAAGGCGTACGTCGCTAGACTCAAAAAGGAAACCCGGACTCCCGCTCCTAGCTCTTCAAGCTTCGAGAGCTCGCCTAGTCCGTCCCGCGACCAGTACCTGTAGGAAAAGTAGCTAGGGGTGAGCGTTCGCTCACCATCACGGATAACAAACTGACTACACCATACTTAGCAGAACAATGCCGGTAACACCAACAAAAAACCCAACACCGGGGACTTCTATCCCCAACTCAAGTAACCCGACTGACACAACTGTTACTTTCCTCAACCGACTCAACACTCGGACACGTAATGTAGACCCGACACAACGATTACGACTTCCTCCAAGGACACGAAAGATAACCACGCAACACCCAAGATCACAAAGGATCGCACACCAAACAAGGTCGCAAAGGATCGCACTCCAGCTGCTCAGGACCCCTGCCCTTTTCCCAACACGACGGTTGGATCAAGCGGCCGACCTGTCGCACTTTTTCCAACACGACAGTTGGATCAGGCTGTCGACATGTCGCACTTTTCCCGACACCCAATCGGATCAGGCTGTCGACCTGTCCAATTTCCCAACACGACAGTTGGATCAGGCGGTCGACCTGTCGCACTTTTCCCGACACAAATTCGGATCAGGCTGTCGACCTGTCACTCCCCAACCCCAGGCAACCACAATCACAAGAAAAGTTCAACAACAACAACAACACCGGTTTAACACTCCACAGGCACTCATGGCCACCCAAGACACCAACGGTAAAACACGGGTTCAACAACCCCACGGGGACTCATGGCCACCCAAGACACCACGGTAAAACCACGGGTGCAACAACCCCACGGGCACTCATGGCCACCCAAGACACACCAACAGTAAAAGTACGGGTTTAACAACCCCACGGGCACTCATGGCCACCCAAGACACACCAACAGTAAAAGTACGGGTTTAACAACCCCACGGGCACTCATGGCCACCCAAAACACACCAACAGTAAAAGTACGGGTTTAACAACCCCACGAACACTCATGGCCACCCAAGACACAACCTAAACAATCAACCTCCGGGCATAACCAAATGCCTCCAGTAATTCTAATATCGATAAGTTCACTGCTCCTACGACACTACTAAGTGTCACATGCATTTCTACTGTTCGATACGTTCCCGTATCATACTTCACCACCCGGTGTCGCCTGCCTTTCTATTGTTCGATAAACTTACTTAACCCACGACACCCAAGTGTCACATGCATTTCTACTGTTAACTTTCCCTAGTCAGGGCCGAGATCCGGCTACTTTTCCCTACCTCGTATGCTTTCCCCAAAAAGCTCACAATCAAGCTCCGGTGTGATCTCGATCACTCGCCTAGCTTTCCCTTTCCTCTTTCGGTGGCACGATCTAATAAGAACACAATTTAAAACACTTTTTAGCTTGCAGGAATAAACTGAATTCTAATAAACTTGACGCCTAAATGTAACCCCGACAATGTCGATCACTCCCAAACTTCCCAATTACTCGACATTGTCGATAATGGACCCGGAAATTCCCGTTTTCGTTTCTACGGTCTTAGAATAATTCAAGGGTTCCTATGCACTCGACAGAATAAATTTACGACTTCCGAGTAATTTAATTCGCGTTTAAAGTTTCTAAACCCGTCAATTACAACCTTCACAATTTAATTCCAAATTTCGATCCGGGTGTGGATTAACGACTTGTGGATTGTCCTAAACCACCCGAACACAAAAACCCGATACCCGAGCATGTGGGCCCACCCGGCCATCCTTGGCCGTGGGTAGCTAGGGCCGGTTTGTTGCCGGTTCAACATGGTGGTGGCCGGTCCTAGCTCCGGCCAGCCACCCCAAGGTCCGGCCAGCCACCATACACGATGGCCGAAGCTCCCCCGAGCCTCCGGTCACCGGAAAACGTCCAATATTTGCTCCAAAACGTCTCCAACGAACCCCACACCTCAACTCAACCATAAACTACTAGTTTTAACCCAAACTCAAACTTAACAAAACGAAAATCGGTTAGATGCTCACCGTAGAGAATGTCGATGGGAACTCGTTTCCTTGATCGTTGAGACGATCTATCGGTTTGATCGTCGGGAATAGTGGCAAAACCCCAACACCCCTTCTCTTTTTCTCTCCTCCTTCTCTCTTCTTTCTCTTTCTAAAACTCTAATTTTTTTCTCTTTTGAAACCCTTGGCCGAACACACCTCCCCTTGTAGTCTTCTTGTTTTGTCCCAAAAACCTAATACCACCACTTGTTTGACAAGTGGCAAGTGAGTCCCACACGCCAGTCAATTCGCGAAATTCGGCTGTTTCGGGCCCCGAACGGGCACTTTTTCCAAGAAATTACGAAAATTCACGGGCTACAAGGAAACGGCTCAACTAAGACCGCTGCGACGACGGCTAAGCTTTTTGGATTCAAAACTGACCTCGAACGGACCAAACGTCTCTCGGTTGACTTTTCCTAAATTGGTCAGAAAGTTACCCTGAGTCCCCCGGAACTCACTTTGGTCGATAATGGGGTCAACTTAAGTCTGATATGACCCTCGGGGTCAAATTCAGGTTCATTTAAGTGTGTCCAAAAAATTTAAATTTTCCTGTTTTTCGCCGATTTGACTGGCGTTGACCGGGAGTGGTTATTACAGCAGTAACTTCATTGCTGATGAATCTATAAGTCGTTCTGCCAAACGATTTAACATTGTACATGACATTGTCCTAGTTTCATCAATAACATCAAATTGTATTTTGTACATGTTCAAAGAAGATACCAAATGTTATAAAATTAGTCAGTGCTAAATATTAATTTGTCGGATCATACTCACAGAAAAAGAGGATTTTTTGAGTTGATCCCGCAATTGCTACATGGATAGCTTCCTTCCACAAGTTTCAAACGACGCAAAGAACTTTTGCAACCAATGAAAAACCACCCATTTGTTTGTGAATATGCATTGATGGTTCCAACAAACGTTATCTTGTAATCCTAATTCATACAAAACTTTCAGACATAAGTGTTATAGAATATATGAGAGTTAGAATATTATATTTGTCTGTTCAGCCCATTTAGCACTGAGTATGTCACATATTGACATGCGATTTTCCAGAGCTTCCTCTTCAGCTGTTTTTTGAGAAGTACTGTCTTCTACAACTAGAGTGTTTTTGTCCATAACATCAGCAAAATTATGTCGCATGTCATGAACAGATGCGTAATCCAAATTGACATAAACTTTAGTAGCACCAGTTGGAGAGAAAGACAATACATCTGTAAAGCATTGAACGGATGTAAAAAGATTTGAGGTGTATTAATATGTAATGTTAAATAAGTACTTACCATTGTATTGCCTGATTTTGTGGAAGTTAAGATCAGAACCACATGATCATTGGTTGGAACAATATTATACTTTTCTGGGAAACACTTAGCTTCTTCCCCCCAGAGAGTTACTTTCACACATATGGAACTGCATTCAATGTATTTGATTAAAATTGTATATGGACTATATAATTATTAGAAGAACAACACGTACTTATCTGTTGTAAGCTCTAGATCCCGTTTAACAAACCCACCAGTAACCATCTCCAATTTGCAAACTCTTGCCAAACATCCAATAATGTCTGAAAAATAACATATGTCAACACTAATGTATTAATGTCTTACAAAATAAAGTTTAACTCACCAGATAAAATCGTATGATCATTAACCCGACCAACCAATTTGTCATGGGATACGAATTCAAAAACATGCATTGGAATGATTATAATTTCTTCAGTAATCCGTTTCACTGTTGTTAGTAAGGTGAAAGACATCTTCATGGAACAACTTATGATGCAGATGGAACCTGCACCTAGTAAATTCTTGTATCGCGGAACCATTCTTCGCCGTATTGAAAGCCACATGCTAGATCCCTGCATATAATACAAATAAATTCTTAAAGCAAGATACATTTTCTATAGATTTGATTAACACCAGAATACATACATATATTTAAAATTTAACACTCTGTGTTCAAAATTGGTGACAAATATGATATGAACAGAATCAACCTCTTCATCAGCAACAATCATATCCAAGCTGATTATGTCTTTGGTCTTTTTTTTTTGATCAGCAAAACAGTATTTAAAACTTGCGGAGCAGGGGGAAGAACAATGAAGAGCAATCCACTCTAATAGGATTCTCAAGGAACACCTCAACAGACTGAGGATTGATACAACCGAACCCAAACATGGGCACCAATGAAGATATAAATTAAAACAAGCAACCAGTAAGACAAACAAGGGGAAACCAGAGGGTCAGGTTAAGAAGCCCACAAACCCAAACAACAATGGCAAAAGCCCAACCCAACAACAAGAAAGGAAAGAAAAAAAACCCTAAACAGATTTAGTGCCCCAAAAACCAAGCCGCCTCCGCCGCCCCACTCAAGAACACCGCCTGTTACCCATCGGAACCCTAGAGCGGACGCCCCCACACCCAACCAAGCAGATCTTCAACCAAAGGAGAAGCCCCAACACGGCAGCCTCACAGCATGACCGAAGAATCCGACCGAAGACGACGGGAACAGAAGAACTACACGGTTAGGATGTAGGACACGCAACAAACCAGGGAGATGAGCAGCAACCGCACCGATCGTTGCCCTCACACCCAACTCCATGACACCCTGAGGCCAACACCACCAGGAGGAGTCAGATCCGTCAGATCCCCATCTCATCCCGGTAGAACTCGATAGAATCCGACGGCTCGAGAGAAGGGACAACAAATAGAAGCGGAAACCAAGCCCCTACGACCAACACTGAGTAGATCCGGCTAGTCCTCGCCACGCACTGCTCAGTTATCAACAGATAACTCGCCTAGGCCAACACCCAGGGCGAACCAGACGGTGAGTTTAGCTCTCCCTTTTCCGATTCTTCACCGACCAAAAAAAAGAGAAGAAGAGGGAGCCAAAGCACGACGAAGAACTAACCGGTTGTCAGCAACAAACGATGAGAACGAGCGCGGCGAAGGAAGGGGAGCGACAGAGAAGGACCCAGCCTCAAAGACCAGATCTGAGAGAAAAAGAAGGGGGAGAAGGGATCCACCGCCGGCTACCTCCGTGGTCATGAAGACCAGAAGGATCGCCGGCGGAGGGAAACGAGGGAGGGCGGCGGCGAACTTAGCATTGATTGCTTCCCACAAATGACACACCCGAACTTTCACAAGATTTGATACATCAGACACAGTCAGGGAATTAAGCATGCCGACCTCCATTGGAACAAATACACACAAGCACTTGCATACAACGACAAAAAAGCGTTGTATTTAAAGGAAAAATTAGAAAGGTTGCAACGATTCATAAAAACGTTTCGTTGATTTCCATAACTGACATATAAATTATCAGTTACTATGATTAAAGTATAGTGATATAATTATTTGATGTTGGATACGTCAGATACACTTAAATATGGTGTGATTTATTATGCTTAATTATTGAAAAGAAGCTTATACACCAAAAACCGTTCCAAAAAATCGAATGGAATTATCTTTGACAACCGCTTCGAGTGTAACTATTTAAAGATGCCTAAAGCTGTAGTTCACAATTATCCCAATGGAGAAAATGGACACGGGTACTTTGCAAAATAACCCAATCTCCTGTACTGCAAGTTCTAATACGACTTCTGTTGTTTTAAAAACTCCACCAATGTCTCCAACAACGGTCGCGGTATATGAAGGTTGGACATCTAACTCAGGATTTCTTAAATGGACTAACTCATAATAATTATTATTATTCTAATTCGATTTTTGTTTCAATGTTGATATGAATTTCTCAAAAGTCAGTTATCGAATTGGTGGTGAGAGATAGGGTAATGACCGGCTAACCATCCCACCCTTACTTAAATGGACTATTTTATTTGTAATTGTGGCCTGCTTCTGCTTGACAGTTATAAACCGTGATAGACTATTAACTCAATTGTTGTACGCGACATTCAAATAGATATACAATATGTATGCATCGTATTCGTATTCCATAGAGGATGGGTTGGCGAGTATGGAGCCGATTGCAGTGTTATGTATCCACTCTTCCCAATACCATTCATTACAAAGTATTTATTGTATCTACAAACTACTCATTATTAATGAATAAATTCTCCTATCCATCAACCATTATTTCCAACTTATACTACAAACTAGTCCATAATAATTCTTCTATACATATTACACATACGTAGACCCATTGCATGTACGTCCAAGGAGCATGCACACTCTTCTTTGTATATTTTTTTTGTTTTTTCGATAAGCAAAACAAATGTAAATTACCGGTTCTTTGAAGTAAACACCTCAGGTGGGACAAAACCAACAAACTAAGAGCATCTCTTCTTTGTATAGTTTTTGTTCCAATACTCTTACCACTATCCATAACTGTTTTAATAGAGTGGGTGTAGATTTATAAATGGTCAGCTCACCTCTTTGAGGTAAGAATTCGAATATCAATAGCTTACCTATTCGATGGGATTGGGGCTCGCGTTAGGATAAATTACACTACACCAGACCCACTAGGGTAAACCAAACATTTAACTCTTTCGTCGCCCTGGTGACAACTAAGGCGAAACAAACCACTATACCAGGAAATCATTTAGCCGGTTTGAAAACGATCGTTGGAATTGAGAGTTTCATAGCCCATGTTTGTTTAGGTCACCGGTAATGAAAGTGTCTTCATTTAAGTCCGAGGAAAATGTCGGTAATAAAAGTTTCACCACCGACGCATTTTCTGATAGTCAGTATGGAAAACTTTTATCGCTAAGTATTATCTGGAAGTCGGTATTGGAAGTTTTCAGTACCGACCACCAAAAAATGTGTTGGTGATGAAAGTTTCATTATCGAAAACCTTACAATACATTAGTGGTGAAGCTTTCATTAGCGACGAAATGGTTGACCATTGAAACTAGTGAGCAAAATAACTGGGCACTCATGGTGTTAATAACAACACAATATATTTGGGAAGAAACTAATATGATACTAATTCTACCATTCAATCCAGATCAGAAAATATTACAAGGTATGACACTACAGATGGTGATAAGAGCATGTACAACGAGGGGATCACATATGGGGATCATGATTTGAGGATCATGTGGTGACTAGACTGAATTGTGATGGGCGCCTCTTAAACTAAGCCGAGTTTCACAGTGAGGAGATCACATATGGGATCATGATTTGTAGAGATGCTGAGTGGATGCTGACTAAATAATTAATTATTCTTTTACTGAATTCATTAAATTCATATTTAAAACAATTATTACTAAATAAAATTGAAATAGAATTGATCAAATTAATTAATAAAAGAAATTATATTGACTAAATACCAAATATCACATTGACTAATTAATAATAAAACAAGTTAAGTAAATAAAAAGCAGTACAATTTTGTTTGAGATTGCCCATATGAGTCTGGATCTTTTCATATTGTGAGTACAACAAAGACAATATTTTTGCATGCACGACCAGCTGCTCATCGTTGAAGTCTAATGTGTCCTTGCTCTGCGATTCTTTGTATTCAGTGTAGTATTTGTCGAATTTTTCAACTACTGAAAGAATGATTTTGGCCTTCTCGGTCTTTGCTTGGTCTATTAGGGTGATGGAGTCTACTTGGCTTTGCACACCATTCCCCTTCTACCTAGTGGACGCTCTTCTACATTCCGAGGTGCTTCTACATTCTAATTGGCACTTGAGGTACTACCTCCCTCGATCAGATCAGAGGTTTCCCCATGAGGTTGGGACTCACTACCGAGAGCTGTAACATGTTCATCATTGATGGGAAGTGAAGTGGGTGGAGTTGAGCTGTAATTATTGGCTCATCCAATCGTCCACGTATAGCCCTGGACATGCATTCCTCCGCCCGGAACTTGTCTTCGTATTTCAACGGTTCGATCCAATGGTCGAGGTTGAAATTCTTTGCCTCTTGTTCCTTTGTTGTCTTTCGGTAAATATCTCTGAGCTCGTATTTTTACATTTCGTTGTCCCATCCGTTGCGTGGATCGTCTTTTAAGTTTCTGCAATGGTGATGAACCTCCGTAGTCGAGGCCCCTGTCTGTTCCAATGACTCTTGAAGGCTTGCTAGGTAAAATCTTTTAGGTTGAATTTTCCCTCCTTCTAGAATTTCTTGGCAATTGTGCCCTAGAATGAACTTCCATCTTGGGAGTTGCCCTCAATGGGATCTTTGATTGTGCAAAGACCGGATAGGGATCAGGAGCGAGTCCATTTCTTGGATCCATTTGGTCCAGATACGGATCAAGACCAAATATCACATTGACTAATTGATGATGATGATGATGATGATGATGATGATGATGATGATGGTGATGGTGATGGTGATGGTGATGGTGATGGTGATGGTGATGGTGATGGTGATGGTGATGGTGATGGTGATGGTGATGGTGATGGTGATGGTGATGGTGATGGTGATGGTGATGGTGATGGTGATGGTGATGGTGATAGTGATGGTGATGGTGATGGTGATGGTGATGGTGATGGTGATGGTGATGGTGATGGTGATGGTGATGGTGATGGTGGTGGTGGTGGTGGTGGTGATGGTGATGGTGATGATGATGATGGTGGTGGTGGTGGTGGAGATGGTGGTGATGATGATGATGGTGGTGGTGGTGATGGTGATGGTGATGGTGATGGTGATGATGATGTTGATGATGATGATGGTGATGATGGTGATGGTGGTGGTGGTGGTGATGGTGATGGCGGTGATGGTGATGGTGATGATGATGATGGTGATGGTGGTCGTGGTGGTCGTGGTGGTGATGGTGATGATGGAGACACAAATCCAGAGTAACCAAGGAGACACCAGAGCAAGAGCTATTTACTAGTTTAGGATGAGATCAGAAAAATGAAATTCCAAGATGTAAATCATGAAATGAGGGAACTTAGAGTATTTCTTACTTTTTGGCATAAGATCTTGGAGTTGAGATCCAATGTTGTATGGTAAAGTGGTAGACTTGATTGAAAGATGCCCATTCCAAGCCATAGGTCATGTTGATAATTCTATTGAAAGTGGTTTATGAGGATTCTTCAATTCCAGTAAAAAGGAGTGTATTCCTTACCAGCCATAACTGCCATATTGTGACTTGTAGGATAATACCCCAGCACCTTCTTAGATTAGTGGGGACTAGAGTATGCTAAGAACTAATAGATCTTTAACACTACCAAGACAAACCCAAGATAAACCCCACCGTCTACAGGTTAGAATCTAGGTTTCCCAAGCTTTTTTACAGTGAAGGAGGATATGTGCTCCATCTTCAAAGTCCCATGAACAAAGTGAACATAATAGTTGTTGGAAAGAGAAATCCATGCCTCTTCCTTCAAGAAAGCATTTGGAGGGTATTGCTTCTAGACAGGCATGCCATGAAAAGACAGAGATTTTTGGAGGGACTCTAGGAATCAAAACCTTTGTAGTCCAGATTGATTCTGAGTTGCCTTGTTGTGCAAGTAAAGAATAAATTTTGCTAACTGTGAAGCCCTTCTCATCAAGTTTCCAATAGAGTTTGTCATCATTATGGCCCAAATGTATAGAGTCTAAGATTTCAGAGAGTACCCCCACTCCTGAGATTGCCTCCCTATAGTGTTCCTCTTTTTTCAATGAGATTGCACAAGGTTGGGATAAAAAAATATATATATTTTAGTTCATTATTCGGACATTAATTACTATTATAAGAATGAGGCATGAAAAAATGATGAGAAGATAAGTATTAAATGTGCATGGTTAAATATGATAGATTTTGCTATAATGTAAGTCGTAAACAATTTTCATTTTCATTTTTTTATCAGCAAATTTTCTTCTTTTTTATATAAAAGATCCAATCTTTAGAGTACAAAGAGAGGATAAAGGGTCTGAATCTGACACCTTCACATTCCACAACCAAAACTTAACAAAAACCTCTATCCTAATCATAAATTAGAGGCCAAAACCTATATGCAAGATCTACCGTAACAAGAAACCAACTTCAGAAAACCCACCATACAACTCCTACAACAAAACCCCACTTGTAAAACCCAAGCAACCATCAACAAACATCTGCAACAAATTTCAGATCGTTATGAAGCAGCAAAAAACTATATGAGCCCCCAATCTTCTAACCCTACCAACATAAAGCCTGCACAGAGGATCCAGAAAAACTCAGGGACTGGCAATGTAGTAACCAGATCCATCACCATTACAGATCCAGTCTCAAATACCCTTCCTTTTGATTTTATCACATAACCTTGGGTTTTCAATCCAATCTTGAAGGAAGAAGGGGGAAATATCCTTAAATAAGACCCATTCTGGGTTATAAGCAATATTCTAATTTTTTTATTATAACCTCAAAAGACAAAATAATATTATTGAGCACTGCATATTCCTAGCAAGCCATAGGAAAGAAAACAATTTCTTATCCTTTATCTTAACAATCAAACTTCTCTAAGAAATAACTAGCTGAGGGATGAAGTGAGGGAATACAACATGCACTTTCCACCAATTTAAAATAGAAAACCAAACCTTAGAAGCTCTAGGACAATTTAGCAGAACATGGGATATGTGTTCTAAATCATTGGCATAGAATGGACACAAAATCTCCTCCAATGAAAAGCTTAACCCTCTGGACTCATGGAAGCATTTTGAGGGAAAAGCATCCCAACAAGCCAACCAAAGAAGAGCCGAGACTTTAGGAGGAATGTGGGGTGACCATAGCAATTTAAACAAGAGATTAACATCCCTGCCTTGGGGTTCAATGAACTAAAATGTTTTATTAACAGAGAATCCCTGAGAGTCATGTTTCCAAGAAACCTGATTTGAAACATCAGGTAATACCAAATGCTGAGAGATGTATTGTTGAAACTATCTATCTTAGCCCTTCTCCCATCCTCTAGGCCTCATTCTCAACTCCACAAACCATCCATTATAAACCTAGAATTCATTCACCCTCCCCCTTTTACACACTGCAAGATGATAAATCCTAGAGAACCTAACTTTTAAGGAAGAGTCCCAATCTATGGATCCTCTCAAAAGCTAACCAAAATAAATTGCAGAATTGAGGATCAGAAGCCAAGGATACAATATGACGAAATATGGATGTTTGACCTAATAACCTACACCTTGATAAATCCCATTCCAAAATATCCCAACCAAACATGTGACACACAACCTATTTCGATAGAGAATTATCTTCCAAGGAAAAACTCCACCACCATTTAGCTATTAAATCTTTATTCATGTTCTAAAGACTCCTCAAACCCAATCCCCCACATTACACAGGACTACACACCTTATTCCAAGCCACTTTCTACAATACCTTGCATTCCAAAGAACCCCTCCATAAAAATTTCCTCTGCCATCTTTCTAGTTGTCTAATTATACCAATAGGAGCCTTGAAAAGGGACATATAGAACAATGAAAGAGCAGAAAGGGAAGATTTAATAAGGGTAATTATGCCGCCCAAAGAATGACACCTTGCTTACCAAAGACCCAAGCTCCTCTTATAACTTGCAATGATAGAATCTCAGGCCTTTAACCTCACAGGATTATCTCCCTAATTGAAACCCAAATAAGGCATAGGCAAGAAAGTAGTTAGAGCACCTCAAGATCTGAGTAATCTCCTCGTCATGAACCATAACAAAACTTTTAATTTTCATTGAATATTGTTTTGTGTTAGAGTCAATTTTTTATATAAGGAAGGCATATTTAAATTAAACCTCTCTCATTGAGGAAGAGGAGTACAACCAAAAAGTCTAGCTACAGACTCCTGAACAAAAAAAAAATCACCAACGCCACAAGAAGATTACAACACTTGAAGTACCAATATGAAGACTCAAAGAGAACCAAGACCAGAAACTACACAGCTTCACGTAGAAAGCTTCCAAGAACAAAGGCATAAGAAACAACTAAAACCCAGTCTCATACCCAAATTTAACAACTATGAAGCGCTAATTATGAAAAAAAAAGGATTTGCAAACATCCAGATTTAACCAACATGAAGCACAGTGAGAATAGTCTTCCAGCAGCAAAGCCAACAAACCAATAAAAACTACACCTTACCTTTGACTTAGCAACTCCATGAACCCAATCAAGAACTCTCTTTTCCCCCAGTTACTTAAATGATTTTCTTTTGAGAAGGTAAAAGACCTTAACCCTCACCGACGGCCAACACCTTCAATCGTTGAGCTCGAACCATTGTAGGAGCGAGAAGAAGAAAAGACTAGTCGATAAGCGAGGGAGAAGTTGAGCACAGAGGGAAAAGAGATTACCAGTCACTGGAGCTCGAACTCAACCCTATGAAACACAATTGTGGCCAACACTGATATAATATCCAAACGGAAGGATCAGTATTTATACCGAGAGCAAGCATAGTCCTCCAAGCAAGCAGCAACAAGTCATCACTTTGAGGATTCAAGGTTGGAACTAGAGCCAAGCGTTCCGAAACCAAGACTGGTTACCCATCACCGACAAACACCTAGCGAGGAAACCTTAAAGGAAGACTTGTAGTAGTACCGAGCAAAAGCCAACTTAAACCCATACATATCTAACACCAAAACCAACAGAAAAGCGCCCAATTGTAGAACACGTCAACATGCAAAGAACCTCTCTCCGGACCTCCAAACAGACAACAACACCAAGATCACAATCCCGGGAACCGAGGTTGGAACTCAAGTTGTGCATTTCGATACCGTGACCGGTAACCCCTCGTCGGCCAACCACAAGCGAGGACCCGAAAGGTAAGACCTGTAATTATATCAAGCATGAGTCAACCCCCAACCCAAACAGATCTAACAATAGATCTGTACGATCCACCAATTCCCAAGATAGATTAACACCAAAGACCATGAAAGAAAAGCCACCACATAAGGGCAAGAGAGTAAGGCAATCCAAGCCACAAAATCGCCATGAACTCCGACTAAGCACCAACAACAGCAAATCCGAGAAAGCTCTATTAGAAACAGAGTAGAGCCGATGATATCATTGTGAGACGAGTCCAGCTCTGATGAAAGAGCATCTTCTACCAAGCTAATACCTGGGAGACCGGTCGAAGAGCTTGAATCGACGCGTACTCCGACACTTCAAACCACATCTGATTAGAGCAGATGCCACGGGAGCAACGGTGAAGAGGTAGAACTAAAGTCAACCTCCACCCACAAAAATCAACCTCCTCCAAAGACGTCATTTCAGACCCGAACCGAGACGCGCGACCTGAGGCATCACCGTCGCTAGTAGAGCCTTTACCTTCGACTTGGACCAACCGTCCAAAAGCTCACAGACTGAGCGGCCAAGGTCCTCAACGACAAGCCTAACCGGGAAACAGCGCCGACATGGAACAGAGCGAGGAGGAGAAAAGTTGATAGCGCCAGATATTCTAAACTTTTCTAGCAACGAGCACCAAGAATGAGGATTTGGGACGAAAGCTAACAGATCTGAAACCCCTTTACCAGATTTCAGTTGTAGAGGACCTCGACTAGTGGAGGAGGAAGTTCAAACGAAAAACGAGTCCAACCGTCCAAAAATGAGCACGACCGTCATTGGAATAGTGAAGGAAAGCGGGAGTTGAGAACGACTAAAATTACAGAAGGGTAGAGAGAAAAGGAGGGAAAGTTCCTTCATTTTTCATGCTTTAAACCCATAAACAAGAATTTAAAACATGTTATCAAACAATTTAGCAAAACAACATGCATAAACTGAAACTTTCAACACCATCTTGTGAATCCCGAAGGTAGCACGGCTCTGATACCACTGTTGGGTCTCGATGGAGGGTATGAACACATACTTGGAGCGGAAATAACTCGAGACCATGCCATAGAACACTACCAAATATTAGATAAACAAGAGAATAAACAATATGGATGTCTCCTTACCAATTCTTTCAAGAACACCAAAGAAACGATGATCGGGTTGTGTCTCCAAGACGCCTACATATCCAATTGGAATCAAAGCCACGTAGTTCTTCTTTAGATGACTCAAGAACACAACAAGATGGAGAAAAAAAGCTAAACCCGAAATTGTAGGGAGAGAGGGAGAGAAGTTGTGTTCCTATTCTTGTCTTGTGATTTGTTGTAGGAAAAAGATGACTTAAACCATCAACAACTATCAAGGACAAGTAAGGTGTGAAGCATGGTGTGAAGTAAGACAAGTATGGTGCTAAGTATGGAAAGACAAGATGGGTTAGGTAGTGAATCACCAACACCTTAATCCTTGTCTTGCTTACTTAGTACTAATTAATCAAGACTTGATTAATTAGTTCCATGGGCCTTTCATGGGCCTCTTGGAACATGGCCCATGACCATTCCCAACGAGGTCCTGTGACGTTCTCATCGCCTCCAAGCCTTCCATACCGGAAATGTTCAACATTATCCGACGTGATCAATCCAAGACTCCAAGCCTTGTCTCGATCTGTAAAGTCCTATTCACTTATAGGCACATGACCCAAAACCCAGTTTTGGTCATGTCTTGTGACAACTCTCTTTTGCCATTCTCCATAAATGTGTCAATGAGTTTCATCCTTCGGTGTGACCCTTAGGTTTATGCATGTCGATAGATCAACGTAAAATCACATTTTACTTGATCCTATATAAGTGGCAACTAACGAGACTTTAGTATTGCCTGACACTACATAGCGAATCAACCTAATCGATTCTAACCTTTCTGTCGTCCCAGTCATTATCCTTTTATCACTGATATCTTGATCGAGATAAGGCATAGAGCCGTCATCCTTATTATTCTCAATCACTATCCCTTGATATGTGACATGACTGAATATATGATACCCAATATCATGTGCATGGCCATACTATTCTTTCAGTCACTCTCGATCAAGCGGCCGAGAACCGATATCTTTCCCATACCGTAGTATGAGGGATAAATCCCTTAGCCGTCTTTCGTGTCACTTATGCAATCCGTCCCCAAGTCAATCCTTGCCGTTATGGAAGCCCTATTACGGGAAACGTTAGGCTCATGTCAAACTCAGTTGTTTACTGCATAGCGATCACAAAGACTCCTTGGTCTAAGGATACATGACAAGCTACGACAATGAATATGCTCATGACTTGATCTATGGTACATATTCATGCCGAGTCATCCAATATCATGTCCCACATGATATCTATGATCAGACTCCGGAATCCCATTCCAATGACTAACAGAACGTAAGCCATGAATAGCCATCTTTCAAACTAGTCGCTTCTAGTGAAGCTTTGTTGACTAGGGACCCATCGAGTGTGATCCATCTCGATCTATGGTTCTATTCGCATGGTGGTAATAGATCAGAACACACATCGATATATTACTCCAAAACATAAGTAATATAAAGCCGCTTTAATCTTATTGCTAATGATAATATATACATTTGGACATTTATGATTGGACTACGGGCACTAAGACTAACACGGGTGTGAAAAGTTTATAAGTAGAACCTATAGGGGAGGATGCTCCCACAATACTGCTTTCCACGTGAGCACGAGCCGAGCCACTCCAACGACTAGCCTGTTGATGACCGCGACCGACACCCTTGACAACCTTATTATGAACCGTCCACCACTCTGTATATCCCAATAATTCATAGCAACGATTTTTGTCATGTCCATACTTATGACAGTAGGACAAGTAATAACGTTCCAACAAGTTGAAACATCATGTCATGTCTTCTTGCAATGATTACATACAAGGCTTTCTGAATTTCCTTGTCCTCTCCTACCTCCTGTATGAACCGCAAAGCCTAGGGCTTCGACTGGCTGGTTCTTTGTAACTGTCTTGGCAAGTCGCACACGCTCATCTTGAATCACCAGTTGGTATGCTCGATCAAGCGAAGGTAAGAGATCTTGGGAGAGAATATTAGTTCGCAATTGAGTGTACAAATCGGTGTTGAGACCCATCAGGAAGTCATGTAATTTTCCCTGTTCACGCTGTGCTTGGTGCAACTGTGCAATGGTACACTACGTACAACAATCACAAGAAATTAGCGGTTCATGCTTAAACAATTCTTCCCACAATGCATTTAATTGGCCATAATAAGTTCAAACAGATATAGACTTGATTTCTCACCCTTCACAATTGAAGTCTTTAATTAGTGAATTCTTGGGCCATTAACCATAGAAAAATGTTGCTTAAGATGTTCCCACAAACGTTTTGCATATTGAGAAAGTTGCAAATGTGATGAAACGCTCTCTGCGTCCTTTGCGTTCTTGTGCTGGCCGGAACCAGACCTCTAGTATTGATGAGTTTGTCCACTTTTACTCCGATATGCTGTCCCTGTTTTCTGAGTTTCAGGACATTGTCAAGGGGGGCACGAGTGCTACAGAGAAGCGTCGGAACAGGAAATCTCGTCCGGTTGCAGCTTCAACGGCGAAGCAGGAGAGGCCTGATTCCGCAAAGAGGCCGGAGACCGATGGAAAGAGGCCGGACTTGGAGACCGTTCCGACTACTTTGAACGATGGAATCACCGGAGTTGACACGGGCAGAGCAGTGGCTCGCCGTCGATGTCGTCCGGTCCAGTATGAGGTGAGTGACACGGAGCTCTACATTCGCAACTTACCGTACCCTCTGCCGGAAGAATGGATTCGAGAAAAGCTGTCTGAATTCGGCGACGTTAGCTCTGTTTCATTGGTGAAGAAGGCGAACAGGGCAGGGCGTTTCTTCGATTTTGTTCGGTTTTCGACACCCTTGGCTGCATCTCGAGCACTTGCAACATTACATGGGTTTCAGCTGAAGGGACATATCTTGTTTGTGGCTTTCTCCCGGCGGCGTGCGGCTTCTTCGACGACTTTTTCAGTCGGGATCGAAAAACAAAGTATCGATTCTGTCATTTGTGAAGACCCGGTTCTTTCAGACGGTCTCGATCAGATTGCAGCCGATGGTTTGGTTAGCTCCAGAGGTGTCAATACAGTCTCTTCAGTGACAGCCCCGGGGAGTAAAGGTCAGGAGTCCAGCGAGCCGGTGACGAAAGTTCACAAATCCGACGAGATTCGGTGTTCCTCCCCTTTCCCCAAATCTGGAGTTGATCCCGTGTTTTCAGGGATCTCGTTAGCTGATCGCGGATTCGTGATATCGAATCGCGTTTGTATTGATCCTTCTGTGATCACGCCGCGAAATATGGACGAGGTATCGTCCATGATTGCGACTCAGATTGCCGTGGATGGGCTGATTAATGGGCCTTGTGAAGGAATGGGTCAAGGGTCTAGCTTGGGCGGGTTTAGCCCTAACCAGAAAGCTATACCTGATCTGGTTGGGTCAGGTCTGTCCAATGGGCTTCTGGAGCTTGCAGGTTCTTCAGGGAAGGCCCAATTGCCGGTCCGAGAGGATCCGAGCTTGGCTTCCATTTTTAAGCGAATGGAGACTAACTTGGATCCCTCTTTATCGGTTTCGGGTGATCAAGGTAATCAGTTGCGGGACGTTAAACCGATTTTGGAGTTTGGCTCTCAAGGAAGCCCGTGGAAGGAAGCCTTGCAAAAACCGGTTTTGGGGGCTGAGCCAAAGAAACGTGGTCGTCCTAAAAAGAGTCAGGCGAAGGTGATTGCGCAACCAGTGGCTGTGTATTAGACAAGGGCCAGCACTTCTGTGGACAACCGGATTAACTCGGGGCGTTTCTTGGTGGATGTAGCCAAAAAAGATAGTTCGGGTAAATGGAGTTTCAGCTCAAGAGTAGGTCGGAAAGCTGTTGATCTGTGTTCTCGAGCTCTCGACTCTGAGTGATCGAAGGACAGGGAGCCCATGGAACCGTCTTCTGATCAATCCCTAACCCCCGTTCCGGTGTCTAACCGGTTTATTTGTTTGAACTCGAATATGAAGTAGACAAGGTTTTAAGTCTTGTTTTTCCTGTTCTGTTCTTTTTTGCTCTTTGTAACTGTATTGGTTGGAGGAAAATGTCTTTTTGGATATTCTCTTGCTTTGTTCTATAACCCTATAGAACATTTGCTCAATAAAAATTTAGCTTATATAAAAAAGCGTTTTGCATCACAAAATTTAGAAAAAGTTCTTTTTTACCTCGGGGTCGATTGCGTTTGTGATGTAAGAGACCAACATTGCATTGACAGTGTTCCAATCAGATTGAGTATAAGGAGGTTGTGGCCCCGTGATAGTGCCTTCTAAAAACTCGAACTTGCGGCGTGCCTCCAATGTGTTTATTATTCTTGTTTGTTATCGTTTATATATCCATATTATTGTAAAGCAAGATGTTTGTTGTAATAACCACTCCCGGTCAACGCCAGTCAAATCTGCGAAAAACAGGAAAATTTAAATTTTTTTGAGCAGACACTGAATTGAACCGGAATTGGACCCCGAGGGTCATACCTGACTTAAGTTGACCCCGTTATCGACCAAAGTGAGTTCCGGGGGACTCAGGGCAACTTTCTGATCAATTTGGGAAACGTTGACTTTTCGCTGGAAAAGTCAACCGAGCGATGTTTTGGTCCATTCGAGGACCGTTTTGGATCCAAAAAGCTTATCCGTCGTTGCAGCGGTCTTAGTTGAGCCATTTCCTTGTAGCCCGTCAAGTTTCGTAATTTCTCAGGAAAAGTGCCCGTTCGGGGCCCGAAACGTCCGTTTTTCGCGAATCTGATTGGAAAATATTAAGTAGATATTTTTCAAAAGGTGTGGGACCCACCTTTCCACTTGTCCAACAAGTGGTGTTGTTAATTTTTGGGGGGAAAATGAGTGGTGAAGCCATATGTGGCCGGCCACACCTTAGAAAAAGAAAAAAAAGGAAATTAGAGTTAGTTGTTTAGAAAGAGAAAGAAGAGAGAAGAAAGGGAGAGAAGGAGAAGAAGGA
Organism: Erodium maritimum; assembly: GCA_963921825.1. Lineage (NCBI taxonomy): Eukaryota > Viridiplantae > Streptophyta > Magnoliopsida > Geraniales > Geraniaceae > Erodium > Erodium maritimum. The sequence continues at coordinate 93,489,642 of OY997588.1, read as the reverse complement.
AGAGAGAAAGCTAGGGTTTGGGCACTATTCACGCCGTATCCAACCCTTGGATCGTCTCGAGGCAAGGAGCAATCGACTTCCCCTCGTTCTCCTCTACGGTATACACCGAACCGATTCTCGTTTTGTTTAATTTTGGAAGTTAGGTTTTTGTAAAACTATTAGTTTGAGGTGGTTTTGATGTTGGGTTAATTGTTGGAGACGTATTAGAGGTGTTGGAGGTTTGATTGAACGTTTTCCGGCGACCGGGGGCTCGGGAGAAGCCCCGGCCACCATAGGAGGTGGCTGGCCGGAGCTAGGGCCGGCCACCACCATGGTGGCCGAGCCTCATTTAAGCCCTAGGGCCCACGGCTAGGTTGGGCCGGGTAGGGCCCACATGCTCGGGTGCTCGGGTTCAGTGTTCGGGAGGTTTAAAATGTTCCCCGAACCATTTATCCTTAACCGAATTGAAAATTGGAATTAAATTGGAAAAGTTATAATTAACGGGTTTTAGAAACTTGAAACGGTAATTAATTGACTCGGGAGTCGGAATTAAATTCGGTCAAGTACATTGGGACCCTTGAATTATTCTTAGACCGTGGAAACGAAAACAGGAATTTTTGGAGCCCCGGAAGGGCATTTACTAAACCCGGGCAGATTCGCCACGTCGGGCAAATCGGGCCTTTACGGGTCCTTTATCGACAATGTCGAGTAATTGGGAAGTTTGGGAGTGATCGACATTGTCGGGGTTAAGTTTGGGCATCGAGTTTAATGGTTTTCAGTTTATTCCTGCGAGTTGTTAAGTGCCTTTAAATTGTGTTCTTTTAGATCGTGCCACGGACCGAGGCAAGGGAAAGTTGGGTGAGTGACTGAGATCATCACCGGAGCTCGTGGTTGGCTTTTGGGAGAACACGCACGAGGTAGGGAAAAGTAGCCGAATCTCGGCCTTGACTGGGGAAGTTAACAGTAGAATTGCATGTGACACCGGGGTGTCGTGGGTTGAGTAGTTTTATTTAAATACTAGAAAAGCATGATACGGGATTGTAGCGATTATTGGAAATGCATGTGACACTTAGTAGTGTCGTAGGAGCAGAGAACTTAGCGTTACTGGAATTACTGGAGGCATATGACCATGCCCGGAGGTTGATTGTGAACTTATCGAGATTAGGAGTACTGGAGGCATATGACCATGCCCGGAGGTTGATTGTGAAACTGTTGATTTTAGAATTGTTGGAGGCATTGATTGTGCCAGAGGTTATTTGTGTAATTGTGTCTTGGGTGGCCATGAGAGCCCGTGTATTACCGTGGTGTTTTGGGTGGCCATGAGAGCCCGTGTATTATTGTTGTGTCTTGGGTGGCCATGAGAGCCCGTGTACTAAGGTTGGTGTCTTTGGCTGGCCTGACCGAGTAGAGTCTCGGGGGTTGCGAGCATTCTTTGGCTGTCTTACGAGTTAGAGTCTCGGTAAGTTGCGAGCATGTATTACTATTGAGTTTAGGTGGCCAAGAGTGCCCGTGGGGTTGTTGAACCCGTGTCTTTACCTTTGGTGTTTTGGGTGGCCATGAGTGCCCGTGGGGTTGTGAACCCGTGTCTTTACTATCGATGGTTTGAGTGGCCGTGAATGCCCGTAGGGTTGTTGAACCCGTGTCTTTACCTTTGGTGTTTTGGGTGGCCATGAGTGCCCGTGGGGTTGTGAACCCGTGTCTTTACTATTGATGGTTTGAGTGGCCGTGAGTGCCCGTAGGGTTGTTGAACCCGTGTCTTTACCTTTGGTGTTTTGGGTGGCCATGAGTGCCCGTGGGGTTGTGAACCCGTGTCTTTACTATTGATGGTTTGAGTGGCCGTGAGTGCCCGTAGGGTTGTTGAGCCCGTGAGTTACTGTTGGTGTACCTTGGGAGGCCGTGAGTGCCGGTGGGGCTGTTGAGTCTGTGTCTTACTATTTGTGTGTCTTGGGAGGCCGTGAGTGCCTGTGGGGCTGTTGAGTCCGTGTTTTACTGTTGGTGTACCTTGGGAGGCCGTGAGTGCCGGTGGGGATGTTGAGTCCGTGTCTTACTGTTTGTGTGTCTTGGGAGGCCGTGAGTGCCTGTGGGGCTATTGAGTCCGTGTTTTACTGTTTGTGTGTCTTGGGAGGCCGTGAGTGCCTGTGGGGCTGTTGAGTCCGAGTTTTACTGTTGGTGCCTTGGTGGCCATGAGTGCCTGTGAGTGCTGAACCTGTGTTGTTGCTGTTTGTTGAACTTGCTTGTGATTGTGATTGTGGTTACCTGAGTGAGAGAGGTTACTGAGACAGGTCGACCGCCTGGCCCGACTTTGTGTCGGGGAACCGCGTGAGTGAGGGAAGTTGTAAGACAGGTCGACCGCCTGGACCGACTGGGATCGGAAAGGGCGAGGGACAGAGAAGTTGTAAGACAGGTCGACCGCCTGGACCGACTGGGATCGGAAAGGGCGAGGGACAAAGAAGTTGTAAGACAGGTCGACCGCCTGGACCGACTAGGATCGGAAAGGGCGAGAGAAACAGAATTGGTTATTGAGCAGCTGGTATGCGATCCTTTGTGATCTTGTTTGGTGTGCGATCCTTTGAGATCTTGTTTGGTGTTGCGTAGCTGTCGTTCGAGTCCTTGGAAGAGGTCGTGATCGTTGTGTCGGGTCTACTTTACGTGTCAGGGTGTCGAGTTGGTCAAGTAAGGTCACCGAGGGTGTTTGTCAGTCGGAATACTTGAGTTGGGGACAGTGATCCCCGGAGTTGAGTTTGTTGTTGGTGTTACCGGCTTTGTCTGCTACTTATTCCGTAGTCAGTCTGTTATCCGTGGTGGTGAGCGAACGCTCACCCCTAGCTGCTTTTCCTACAGGTACCGGTCACAGGTTGGACTAGGTGAGCTCTCGAGGCTTGTGGAGCTAGGAGCGGAGTCCGGGTTTTGTCTCTTGAGTTTAGTGACGGATACCTTGTACTTTTGTCCACGTGTTGGGACGTATTTTTAAGTTGTAAATATTATTTTTGTGGAACAAATGGTGTTTTTAAAGTGTTTATTCAAAGCAGGTTTCAAACGGTTTTATTATTTTAAATGTTCGCGTCCCTGGTTCGGTTTTACTGAAATTGGGGCGTGACATTTGTCCACGTGTCTTAACATCTTGTAAGACATCTTGGTGTCTGTCGACAAGTAACATCTTGAACGACATCTTGCTACTGCACATAACCAGAATTTCAAGTTCGAATACTGCAGGCACTTAATTGTGACTTGTCATTGTAGTTGTCAAATTTGGTGTTACGTCATTACTTGGTGGTAGTCTTATTACCCATTCATTTAAACTTGAGGGATATCTACTCATCTTGGAGTTCTTTGTTCCTTGAGATGAGTATAATGTTTTGGAGCACACTCGACCCAATTTAGTTTGGGAGCTCTGGTTATCAAGAAACGTTATAATTCTCAATCAGACGTCATTCTCAATTACTAAGACAATGATCAAGATCAAATAATATTCTCTCGGTTTGGAAAGTACCTTATTACCTAAGTCTATATCCTTCTTCTTCATGGAATGGAAGTGTTGCATTTCTTCTTGTTGCAGGAGTTTGTAGTTCATGTTTGCAGTTTGTTCTATTGTTTAGGACCCGACTTAGGTGTCGGTATTGTTTATAATTGTTAGACCACCTGTAGTCGGAGGCGAAAAGGTGGCCGAAAGGTACTGACAGATTGTAAACGCAGGCAGGTACGTCAAAAACGTCGACGGAAAGGCGTTACTGGATACCTGTGTCGGTAAGGTTAGCAGCGGCTCTTTCAGCCGACGTCAACAACTCTATTGGATTTGACCAATAGTTGACTCTTGTTTTTATACATTTTAATTTTGAAAAAAAAATCAAAATTTATGGCTAACATGACCCAAAACTTATATAAATTCAGATGTGTAGCAACCATAAAATCACACCTTCCATTCTCAACTCTCTTAACCTCAAAATTTTGTATTATATATATATATATATATATTTACGAAATAAAGAGCAATTTCGATGCAATAAGAGCGCTTCTAGCCAACGGGTGGACGGTCGAGCGAATGCTCGAATGTGCAATCGAAGATAGCATCCACAATTTATCAAAAGAGGTTCAGATTTTGTTAGACGAAGCCATGATCCTACCACAACAACATAAGAAGGAAAACAACATAAAGAAAGACCAGGTTGCTGGCCACGAACGTTTAATGCGTGACTATTTAAACAATGTGTACATTGAAACACAATTTCATTGTTGCTTCCGACTACCAACGAATGTGTTCACGTGTATTGTCTGCGAGTTTGAGGAAAAAGATGCATACTTCAGGCAAGGCATGGACGGTTTGGGTCAAGTATTATTATCTCCGTATAAAAAATGTACTACGACCATGAGGTAATTGTGTTATGGAATTGCATCAGATGTCATGGACGAGTATATGAGACTTGTCACGCCTCAAATTCAGTAGAACCGAACCCGGAACGCGAACGTTTAAGACAATAAAACATTTTCAAACCTTTTAAATAAATCGCTTTAAAACCACCATTTAGTTAATCAAAATAATAATTTATTACTCAAAAGTACGTCCTAACAAGCGGACAAAATACAAGGTGTACGTCGCTAGACTCAAAAAGGAAACCCAGACTCTCGCTCCTAGCTCTTCAAGCTTCGAGAGCTCACCTAGTCCGTCCCGCGACCAGTACTTGTAGGAAAAGCAGCTAGGGGTGAGCGTTCGCTCACCACCACGGATAACAGACTGACTACGACATACTAGCAGACAATGCCGGTAACACCAACAACAACCGAACACCGGGGACTACTATCCCCAACTCAAGTAACCCGACTGACACACAACTGTTACTTTCCCCAACCGACTCAACACTTGGACACGTAATGTAGACCCGACACAACGATTACGACCTCCTCCAAGGACACGAAAGATAACCACGCAACACTCAAGATCACAAAGGATCGCACACCAAACAAGATCGCAAAGGATCGCACTCCAGCTGCTCAGTAACCCCTGCCCTTTTCCTAACATGACGGTTGGATCAGGCGGCCGACCTGTCACACTTTTCCCAACACGACGGTTGGATCAGGCTGTCGACCTGTCGCAATTTTCCCGACCCCAATCGGATAGGCTATCGACCTGTTGCACTTTTCCCAACACGACGGTTGGATCAGGCGGTCGACATGTCGCACTTTTCCCAACACAAAGTCGGATCAGGCTGTCGACATGTCACTCACCAACCCCAGGTAACCACAATCACAAGCAAAATTCAACAACAACAACAACACCGGTTTAACACTCCACTGGCACTCATGGCCACCCAAGACACCAACGGTAAAACACGGGTTCAACAACCCCACGGGCACTCATGGCCACCCAAGACACCAACGGTAAAACACGGATTCAACAACCCCACGGGCACTCATGGCCACCCAAGACACACCAACAGTAAAATACGGGTTTAACAACCCCACGGGAACTCATGGCCACCCAAGACACACCAACAGTAAAAAATGGGTTTAACAACCCCACGGGCACTCATGGCCACCCAAGACACACCAACAGTAAAATACGGGTTTAACAACCCCACGGGCACTCATGGCCACCCAAGACACACCAACAGTAAAATACGGGTTTAACAACCCCACAGGCACTCATGGCCACCCAAGACACACCAACAGTAAAATACGGGTTTAACAACCCCACGGGCACTCATGGCCACCCAAGACACACCAACAGTAAAATACGGGTTTAACAACACCACGGGCACTCATGGACACCCAAGACACACCAACAGTAAAATACGGGTTTAACAACCCCACGGGCACTCATGGCCACCCAAGACACACCAAAAGTAAAATACGGGTTTAACAACCCCACGGGCACTCATGGCCACTCAAGACAAACCAACAGCAAAATACGGGTTTAACAACCCCACGGGCACTCATGGCCACCTAAGACACAAACTAAACAATCAACCTCCGGGTATAACCAAATGCCTCCAGTAATTCTAATATCGATAAGTTCACTGCTTCTACGACACTACTAAGTGTCACATGCATTTCTAGTGTTCGATACGTTCCCGTATCATACGACACCACCCGGTGTCGCCTGCCTTTCTATTGTTCGATAAACTTACTTAACCCACGACACCCAAGTGTCACATGCATATCTACTGTTAACTTTCCCTAGTCAGGGCCGAGATCCGGCTACTTTTCCCTACCTCGTATGCTTTCTCCAAAAGCTCACAGTCAAGCTCCGGCGTGATCACGATCACTCTCCTAACTTTCCCTTTCCTCTGTCGGCGGCACGATCTAAAAAGAACACAATTTAAAATGTTTTTAAGCTTGCAGGCATAAACTGAATTTTAAAAAACTTGACGCCCAAATGTAACCTCAAAATGTCGATCACTCCCAAACTTCCCTATTACTCGACATTGTCGATAGTGGACCCGGAAAGGCCTGTTTCGCTCAACCAGGCGAATCTGCCCGGGATTGGAAAACGTCCTTCCGGGGCTCCGAAAAATTCCCGTTTTCGTTTCTATGATCTTAGAATAATTCAAGGGTTCCTATGCACTCGACGGAATCAATTTCCGACTTCCGAGTAATTTAATTTGCGTTTAAAGTTTCTAACCCGTCAATTACAACTTTTACAATTTAATTCCAAATTTCGATCTGGGTGTGGATTAACGACTTGGGGGTCGTCCTAAACCACCCGAACATGAAACCCGAATACCCGAGCATGTGGGCCCCACACGGCCATCCTTGGACGTGGGTGGCTAGGGCCATTTTGGGCCGGTCCACCATGGTGGTGGCCGGTCCTAGCTCTGGCCAGCCACCCTACACGGTGGCCGGAGCTCCCCCGAGCCTCCGGTCACCGGAAAACGTCCAATCTTCGCTCCCAAACATCTCCAACGAGCCCCACACCTCAACTCAACCATAAACTACTAGTTTTAACCCAAACCCTAACTTTTAAACTTAACAAAACGGAAATCGGTTAGATGCTCACCGTAGAGAATGACGGTGTGAACTCGATTCCTTGATCGTTGAGACGATCCACCGGTTTGAGCGTCGGGAAAAGCCACAAATCTCCAAACCCTCTTCTCTTTTTTTTCCCTTTCTTCTCTCTTCTTTTCCCTCTCTAAAACCCTTTTTTTCTCTTATTTTTTGAACAAGGCCGAACCCCCCTCACCCTTGTAGTCTTCTTGTTTTGTCCCAAAAACCTAACACCACCCCTTGTTTGACAAGTGGCAAGTGGGTCCCACACCTTTTTGGAAAATGAAGATATTTTCCAATCAGATTCGCGAAAATCAGCTGTTTCGGGCCCCGAACGGGCACTTTTTCCAAGAAATTACGAAACTTCACGGGCTACAAGGAAACGGCTCAACTAAAACCCGCTGCAACGACGGCTAAGTTTTTGCATCCAAAACGGGCCTCGAACGGACCAAATCGTCGCTCGGTTGACTTTTCCAGCGAAAAGTCAACATTTCCCAAATTGGTCAGAAAGTTGCCCTGAGTCCCCCGGAACTCACTTTGGTCGATATCGGGGTCAAATTGAGTCCGGTATGACCCTCGGGGTCAAATTTAGATTCATTTAAGTGTCTGTCTAAAATTTATAAATTTTCCTGTTTTTCACCGATTTGACTGGCGTTGACCGGGAGTGGTTCTTACAATCTACCCCCTTAAAGGAATTTCGTCCGCGAAATTTAAAGCAGACGTACCTTGGGAATCGAACAAATCGGGGTACCTCGCGCGAACCTCGTCCTCGCGCTCCCAAGTCGACTCAGCCCCATGATGCCTCCACTGCACCCGTACTGGGCGGATAATCTTGCCACGCATGACCTGGTCCTGTGTGTCCATGATTCGAACCGGCTGCTCCTCATAGGAGACATCATCAGCCACCTCGATATCTGCCCACTCAATGACGTGGGAGGGGTCCGCATTGTACTGGCGCAACTGGGACACGTGGAAGACGTTATGAACTATCCCAAGTTGGGGTGGTAACGCCAGACGATAGGCCACTGCTCCCACTCTGCTCAAGATCTCGAAAGGGCCAATGTACCGTGGGGCTAACTTGCCCCCGCTGCGTCTGAATCGTACCAGTCCCTTCCTCGGGCTCACCTTCAGGAACACGTGATCCCCGACTGCGAACTAAAGAGGTCGACGTCGTCTGTCGACATAGCTCTTCTATCGACTCTGTGCATTCTTCAACCGCTCGCGTATCAGCGCGACCTTCTCTGTCGTCTCTCTGACAAGATCTGGCCCCAACAGACCCTTGTCCCCCACCTCTGACCAACACACTGGCGATCGACACGGCCTCCCATACAACGCTTCGAACGGTGCCATCCCAATACTAGCCTGGAAGCTGTTGTTGTAGGCGAACTCCACCTACGGCAGGTGGGTCTCCCATGATCCCCTGAAGTCCAACACACATGCCCGCAGCATGTCTTCCAAGATCTGAATAATGCGCTCGGACTGACCGTCTGTCTGGGGATGGTGTGATGTACTGAGTAGGACCTCGGTTCCCAACACGGTCTACAGACTCGGCCAAAATCTGGACGTGAAACGAGGATCCCTGTCAGACACTATCTACACAGGGACCCCATGGAGACGCACTATCTCCTGAATGTACAGGCTGCTCAACTTGTCGACCGGATCAGTCATCCTCATAGCCAGGAAGTGGGCCGACTTGGTCAACCGATCGACCACTACCCATACGGCGTCGTGTCCCTTTGGCAATCTCGGCAGTCCACACACGAAGTCCATCGTGATATGCTCCCACTTCCACTAGGTAATCGGTAGTGGCTGCAAAAATCCGGCAGGACGCTGATGTTCGGCCATCACTTGCTGACAGACGAGGCACCTCGATACAAATTCTGCGACCGCTCTCCGCATCCCGCTCCACCAGAAGTGCCGCCTGATGTCACGGTACATATTGGTGCCACCCGGGTGCAATGTAAGACGCGAATGATGTGACTCTCGCAACACGTCGTCTCTACAGTTGCCCGGCACGAATAACCCTCCTCGATACCGTAACCCCCAATCAGCACTGATTTCCCAGCCTACCACCTCGTCACCGCTGACGACCCTCTCTCGAATCTCTAACATCTCGACGTCCTCCGAATGCGCCTCCAACACTTGGGCAAGTAGTGAGGGCTGAGCCACCAATGATCACATGGCCACGCCACTAGTAATCTCCTCTAGCTCAGGCCCGAACGTGCTCAGTTCCCCCATCATGTCCCACTCTCGGACTGATATGCTAGCAAGACTCGGAACCGACTTCCTACTCAAGGCGTCGGCGACTCCTCAAGTCGTTCCATCCATCGCTGCTGGCGCATGTTTAGGTCTCGTTGGGAAAAGATGTACTTGAGGCTCTTGTGATCCGAGAACACCTGAAATCTCTCGCCATACAGATAATACCGCCAGCCCTTTAGCCCGAACACGACTGCTGCTAGCTCCAGGTCATGGGTAGGATAGTTGCGCTCGTGTGTCTTCAACTGCTTGGATCCATAAGCGACAACTCTACCCAACTGCATCAGTACACAACCCAGTCCTTCCTCGGACGCATCACAATAGACCTCACACCCGATCCCTCGCTCTAGCACTACCAATACTGGAGCGGTAGTCAGACGAGTCTTCAACTCCGTGAACGCACGTTCACAATCCTCTGTCCACACAAACCCGACTCCCTTGCGCGTCAACAGAGTCATCGGCGCGGCTAGTCGCGCAAAGTCCTGGACAAACAGCCGATAATAGCCTGCCAACCCCAGAAAGCTGCGGATCTCGAAGACACTCGTGGGCCGCGCCCACTTCGAAACCGCGTCGATCTTCGCAGGATCGACCAGTATACCGTCACGGGATACAATGTGACTGAGGATCTTCACCTCAGCGAGCCAAAACTCGCACTTCTCCAGGTTGGCATATAGCTGATGCGTGCTTAGCAGAGTCAGAACAGTCTTCAGATGTCCCTCATGTGCCGCCTCGTTCTGTGAGTAGATCAAGATGTCTTCTACGAACACTACCACAAACTGATCTAAGAACGGCAGAAATATACTGTTCATCAGATCCATGAACGCTGCAGGTGAGTTCGTCAGTCCCAACAACATCACCAAGAACTTGTAATGCCCGTAGCGTGTCCGGAATGCAGTCTTTGCGACGTCCCCCTCTCGGACTCGCAACTGGTAATATCCGGATCGCAGATCGATCTTCGAGAAACATGTTGACCCTCTCAACTGGTCGAACAGGTCATCGATCCTCGGCATCGGGTATCAGTTCTTCACCGTAACTCGGTTCAGCTTCCGGTAATCTATACACATCCGAAGCTCTCCATTCTTCTTCTTCACGAAGAGTGGTGGTGCTCCCCACAGCGATATGCTCGGACGGATAAATCCCTTCTCCTGAAGCTCCTCGAGCTGACGCTTCAGCTCGGTCATCGATATCGCTGCCGTTCCCGGCACTAGGTCAATCCCGAACTCCACCTCACGTCCTGGTGGCAACCCGCTCAACTCCTCAGGAAAGACCTCGGGGAAATCGCACACCACTCGCGGTAACTCTCGGCTCTGCACGACCGATACTTCCTCCACTACGGACAACGCCGATAGGAGAACCCAGCTCTTACTACCCTGCACACACGACACCTTCGTGTTGCCTGCTGACACTGTCACTCGTCGTCTGTAGCAGTCGATATTGGCTCGGTACTTCGCCAGCCAATCCATTCCCAAGATCACGTCAAATGTTGTCATTCCCAGCACGAGAAGGTTACTAGGGCAAGGACAGTTTGCGACTCTAATTTCGCAGGCACGACAGACCCTAGTCAACAACACATCACCCCCAACTGGGGTGTCCAGGCACAGGGGTGGACTCAAAGGCTCTAAACTCAACCCCAACCTCTTAGCACAACTCAACGAAATAAACGAGTGCGACGCCACGGTATCAAATAAGAATAACGCCCACAAATGATGCAATAAACACATACCCTGAATGGTCTCGCGGTAGGTAGTGGATCCTGGGGCCCGGGAGTCGGTAACTGCGTACACTCTTCCCTGCGATGCCTGCTGCCTCTGACCCGGCGCACTGACTGCTGGATACCCAGATCTCTGTTGCTGTCTCGGAACTGGCGCGCTCGTGGACGGCTGTGAGAACCTCGACTGCTGACTCTGACGCGGGAGACCCCTGGGTGACTACACTATATGCGACTTTTGCAGTCGCTGCGCTGACGTTGCCCCAATCGGCTCACGACACCTGGTACTAGCGTGCCCAAACCGGCCGCACCGGAAACACCTGAGCTCGTCGGCCCTCGGCCCCGAGCCCTGGCCTGTCCGGCTGATCACTGGTAGCGCCGCGGGCCCTCCTCCCATCGGACACTCTCGCTGCATATGGCCTGGCTGCCCACAGGTGAAGCATATCGGTTCCATCTCTCGATGGACTGGCCCCACTGACGCCACCGACCCCATCTGTCTCGCCCCGCCCTGCTGAGCCTGTGGCCGGAAGAGCCCCGTGGTCCTCTGTCTCCTCGGATCTCGGAACTCCGACGGCCCCGCACCACTGGTCGGCCCCTGTCGAACCTCACGGGTCCTGGCTGCATCTCGGAGACCCTGCTCCACTGTCGCTGCCGTGTGTACGAGCTATGAGTACTCCCGCAACCACAGGGCGAGAACTCGATCCCGAATCACCGGCCTCAGCCCCCCCTCGAACCGCAGGCAACGGTTCAGCTCTGTCGCCACCATTTCTGGCGCGAATCGGGTCAGGGCCGTGAATCTTGCCTCATATTCTGCCACTGACATCCCATCCTGCTGCAGTTCCAGGAACTGCCGATGTCGGTCCAACCGAGCCGACTCGGGGAAATACTGCGCCAGAAAGACCGTTTGGAAGAGACCGTAGTCGTGCCCAACTCTGTCCCTCACACGCCCCCACCAGTGGTAGGCGTTGTCCCTCAGTTGATGAGCTGCAAAGGACACTCTGTTGCGACCATCCTCGATGCCTGAAGTGTCCAGGTCCCGCGTGACCTGCTCCAGCCATCTCTCGGCTAGGTCGGGGTTCGGCTCCCCGACAAAGGTGGGTATGCCCAGCTTCAGGAAGTCCAGCAGTGTCCGGGCCGTATGGCCTTCGGCCTGAACGGGCCTCGCTGGAATAGCTGCCGTCTCCGAAGCTGGCGATGCCGACTCTCTATTGGCGATGATCGCCACCAAACTCTGCACCGTCCTGCTCAGCTCGTCCAGGGCGGTCGTAGTGGGAGGGTCCGCGACTGGCGGGACGCTGGTCGTGCCCGTGGATGGTCTGGCGTTGCTCCTCCTATCCTCTCCGACAGGAGTACCCTGGGCTACCGCGTACTCAGCGGGCTTGACGGTGGGCATCCGTCCTGGTGCCCCTACTGACCGTCCCCTCCTGCCACGCATGGGTGCCCGCCCCCGTGCACGGCTGATCGTCCTCGCCTGCCACGAGCCATGTGGTCGGTATCCTCTGCACGGATACACGCAAACGTTTAGTTTGCGAACTTAAATAGTGACGACGTGCTCAAAATATTAGCATTCACATGGTCTACGTCTATCTCTAGCGTACTCGTTACTAAAACGTCACACCGCTCACGCTATTAATACTTCAATTATAATAATACGTAAAGGAAAACTCAAACGATCCGACACAAACGCTCGACCACCAATTTAACAAACACACACACAACGACTCACAGACCAAATCAAGTCACTCAACCTCAATCATAAGCTGACGAGGCCAACCAACTCAAAAAACACGCCCACCGGGCCAACTAATTTTAAAACTTTCTCCACTTCAATACAAAACCTCATTTCTTGACATCAGGTAGTTACAACCCGGTCCAGGCGTCCCCGAACTAAATTGTACCCACTTGATATCAGCACCGTCACGCTCGACTACAGGGGCGCCCCTTAGTCGAGTCGCGACAGCTTAAAAATGTTTCACGAAGCAACACGCAAACAGTATGCCAGTAATAACTGTACTGCACATACACACAAACACAAACAGGACTCAAAACACTACGGGTCTACACACGGTTTCTGACTTGCGTACCCAACGCACGACGGGACTTTACTGACTCGACTCTCCCCACCTAATTGACGTACAGTCTGAGGTGTGAAACCTCGATCTCTGATACCAAGTTGTCACGCCCCAAATTCAGTAGAACCGAACCTGGAACTCGAACGTTTAAGACAATAAAACATTTTCAAACCTTTTAAATAAATCGCTTTAAAACCACCATTTAGTTAATCAAAATAATAATTTACAACTCAATAGTATGTCCCAACAAGCGGACAAAATACAAGGTGTACGTCGCTAGACTCAAAAAGGAAACCCAGACTCTCGCTCCTAGCTCTTCAAGCTTCGAGAGCTCTCCTAGTCCGTCCCGGGACCAGTACCTGTAGGAAAAGAAACTAGGGGTGAGCGTTCGCTCACCACCACGAATAGCAGACTGACTACGGCATACTAGCAGACAATGCCGGTAACACCAAAAACAACCCAACACCGGGGACTACTATCCCCAACTCAAATAACCCGACTGACACACAACTGTTACTTTCCCTAACCGACTCAACACTCGGACACGTAATGTAGACCTGACACAACGATTACGACCTCCTCCAAGGACACAAAAGATAACCACGCAACACCCAAGATCACAAAGGATCGCACACCAAACAAGATCGCAAAGGATCGCACTCCAGCTGCTCAGTAACCCCTGCCCTTTTCCCAACACGACGGTTGGATCACACGGCCGACCTATCGCACTTTTCCCAACACGACGGTTGGATCAGGTTGTCGACCTGTCGTACTTTTCCCGAACCCAATCGGATAGGCTGTCGACCTGTTGCACTTTTACCAACACGACGGTTGGATCAGGCGGTCGACCTGTCGCATTTTTCCCGACACAAAGTCGGATCAAGATGTCGATCTATCACTCATCAACCCCAGGTAACCACAATCACAATCACAAGCAAAATTCAACAATAGCAACAACACCGGTTTAACACTCCACATGCACTCATGGCCACCCAAGACACCAACGGTAAAACACGGGTTCAACAACCCCACGGGCACTCATGGCCACCCAAGACACACCAACAGTAAAATACGGGTTTAACAACCCCACGGGCACTCATGGGCACTCATGGCCACTCAAGACACACTAACAAGAAAATACGGGTTTAACAACCCCACGGGCACTCATGGCCACCCAAGACAAAAATTAAACAATCAACCTCCGGGCATAACCAAATGCCTCCAGTAATTCTAATATCGATAAGTTCACTGCTCCTACGACACTACTAAGTGTCACATGCATTTCTATTGTTCGATACGTTCCCGTATCATACGACACCACCCGGTGTCGCCTGCCTTTCTATTGTTCGATAAACTTACTTAACCCACGACACCCAAGTGTCACATGCATATCTACTGTTAACTTTCCCTAGTCAGGGCCGAGATCAGGCTACTTTTCCCTACCTCGTATGCTTTCCCCAAAAGCTCACAGTCAAGCTCTGGCGTGATCACGATCACTCGCCTAGCTTTCCCTTTCCTTTGTCGGCGGCACGATCTAATAAGAACATAATTTAAAATGTTTTTAAGCTTGCAGGCATAAACTGAATTTTAATAAATTGTACGCCCAAATGTAACCCCGACAATGTCGATCACTCCCAAACTTCCCAATTACTCGACATTGTCGATAGTGGACCCGGAAAGGCCCGTTTCGCCCGACCCGGCGAATCTGCCCGGGATTGGAAAACGTCCTTCCGGGGCTCCGAAAATTCCCGTTTTCATTTCTACGGTTTTAGAATAATTCAAGGTTCCTATGCACTCGACGGAATCAATTTCCGACTTCCGAGTAATTTAATTTGCGTTTAAAGTTTCTAACCCGTCAATTACAACTTTTACAATTTAATTTCAAATTTCGATCCAGGTGTGGATTAACGACTTGGGGATCGTCCTAAACCACCCGAACACGAAACCCGAATACCCGAGCATGTGGGCCCCACCCGGCCATCCTTGGCCGTGGGTGGCTAGGGCCATTTTGGGCCGGTCCACCATGGTGGTGGCCGGTCCTAGCTCCGGCCAGCCACCCTACAAGTCCGGCCAGCCACCCTACACGGTGGCCGGAGCTCCCCCGAGCCTCCGGTCACCGGAAAATATCCAATCTTCGCTCCCAAACGTCTCCAACGAGCCCCACACCTCAACTCAACCATAAACTACTAGTTTTAACCCAAACCCTAACTTTTAAACTTAACAAAACGGAAATCGGTTAGATGCTCACCGTAGAGAATGACAGTGTGACCTCGATTCCTTGATCGTTGAGACTATCCACCGGTTTGATCGTCGGGAAAAGCCACAAATCTCCAAACCCTCTTCTCTTTTTCAACCTTTCTTCTCTTTTATTCTCTCTAAAACCCTTTTTTTCTCTTTTTTTTGAACAAGGCCGAACCCCCCTCACCCTTGTAGTCTTCTTGTTTTGTCCCAAAAACCTAACTCCACCACTTGTGTGACAAGTGGCAAGTGGGTCCCACACCTTTTTGGATTTCCACTCAGATTCGCGAAAATCAGCTGTTTCGGGCCCCGAACGGGCACTTTTTCCAAGAAATTACGAAACTTCACGGGCTACAAGGAAACGGCTCAACTAAGACCGATGCGACGACGGCTAAGCTTTTTGGATCCAAAGCGGGCCTCGAACGGACCAAATCGTCGCTCGGTTGACTTTTCCAACGAAAAGTCAACATTTCCCAAATTGGTCAGAAAGTTACCCTGAGTCCCCCGGAACTCACTTTGGTCGATATCAGGGTCAACTTAAGTCCAGTATGACCCTCGGGGTGAAATTTAGGTTCATTTAAGTGTCTGTCTAAAAAATTTAAATTTTCCTGTTTTTCGCCGATTTGACTGGCGTTGACCGGGAGTGGTTCTTACAAGACTTGGCGAAAGCACAGCTCTTGAGTGCTGAATTTTTTTGCAAGGCAATAATTACTATATTTGGCAAGACTCATCTACGTAAACCAACACAAGCTGATATGAATAACATATTAGCGGTGAATGAGGGTGTGAATTTCTCAGGATGTTGGGCAGTCTTGACTGAATGCATTGGGAGTGGAAGAATTGTCCAAAAGCATTGAAAGGATCTCATTCGAGGAAGGATCACAGTAACAGAATAAATGTGGTACTTGAGGCCATTTCCACACGAAACTTATGGATTTCGCACGTATTTTTTGGCATGACGGGTTCCACCAACGACTTAACTCTGCTTAACCATTCAGGGTTGCTCTCAGACGTTGTCAATGGTTGGGAACCACCGGTCCAATTCACGGTAAATGGACACTAGTACAACCTTCCTTATTATCTGAGTAATTGTATTTACCTTTCGTGACCATTTTTTGTGTGTGAAAGCGATCCAATTGGCTCACCTTCCAAAGCATAAGAAATTTGCTCAAGTTTAAGAACCCTGGAAGAAGGATGTGGAACAAGCATTTGGGGTCCTCAATCTCGGTTTCACATTATCACTCGGCTGAGTCCAATGTGGAAGTCCTCTTCACTCGGCCTAGTCATGAATGCATGTGTTATCAAGCACAATACGGTTGTCGAAGCAGAACGTCATACGTATGATGTCTACATTTATCAAATAGATGAAAATGGGTCAAACGAACCAACATTCACACAAGAAAGCTTCGTCCCGATCAATGTCATAATAACAAACAATCAAATAATACACGATCAACATGCTCATCATGCATTGAAAACATAAAATATAATACAATTTTAGTTCATTCCAAAAAAAACATCGTTTCGATGTATTTTGGATTTCCCTATAAATAATACGACGTGGTACAAACATTTTTTAAATAGGTGCATTAAATGGTCTGGCTTATATTGTTTCTGGAAATTCAGGTGATCGTTAATATCAATGTGTAAAAGGTTTGGTGCCAATACCTTCCCCCTTCGGCCGACTGGTGAGGAAGTAGTAATGTCAACACTGTTGTTTCTTTTTTTTTTTTTTGATCAACAAAAAATACGATTTTATTGAAAAGAACCACCAAAAGGGCTTAAGAAAATACAAGGGAAGAAGGGTCAAGGAAGAAAGCGAGCGGGTTATTAGACCAAGAAAAGAAACCCGAAGGCTTAAACGAAGGGTTTTCCGCCAATAGAAGCGAGAAGCTCAGGTGCTTAGACTTGGCGAAGATGGAGTCTACCGGTTCAATGATACGGGAAAAGACCGTTGTATTTCGAGAAAGCCAAAGATACCAAAGGCCAATGAAGAGGAGACGGGTCCAATGAAGCTTGAGGGGGGCGCTGCGAACCAGACCCGACCATTGTAGAATTAATTCTTTGGCCGATGGGGGAAAACAGGCTTTGATATTCCACCAATCGAGAATGAGGGACCATAATTCGGAAGCTCTAGGGCGGCTCCTTAGGATGTGAAAGCAGTCCTCAAAGACGTTGGGGAAAAAATGGCACATTGAGTCTGCCAAAGAGATGCTTACTCCTTTGTCCTCGAGGAAGGATTTGGAAGGGATAGCGTCCAAAGCGACCAGCCAACCAAAGAGGGCAATTTTGGGGGGAAGTTTGGCCTTCCAGATGATCGGAGCCCAATCTGATCTTGGAGAGAAGGATCCCCCACAAATAGCCTTGTAACAGTCTTTTACCCGGAAAGAGGAAGCGTTATAATTCCAAGCGATCACATCGGGCTTCGGGGAGGGCCGTAGCAGGGCAACATGAAGGAGGAGGTTTGAGAGAAGGCCACGGGCCCGCCCTCTAGGTTCGACTCTAAGAGGAGAGATCCAACCATTTTCGCTCCAAAGGTCAGCAACAAGAGCATCTTTATCTGAAGCTAGCTCAAAAAGTCTTGGAAACAAAGTGCAGAGAGGTTCTAAAGAGCACCAACAGTCTTTCCAAAATTTAATTCTTGTACCGAACCCAAAGTCCATTTGAGACCCAGAGGCCCGAAGAGGCTGGCGACTCGATCTTCCTTGAAAAGGCCGAGAATTGGACCCATAATGGAGGAGGGACGAGCCGCTTGAAGCTGGGTGAGATCCCAAGAGTCCGAGGGCCACCCATATAAGTCACAAACAACCGCTTTCCAAAGAGAATCAGATTCTGCAGCAAATCGCCAGATCCATTTGCAAAGAAGACTTAAATTGAATTCACCCAGCCTTTTGATCCCTAAGATTGAATCAGATTCTGCTACAAGGAACTTTGCAAAATGGTTTCTTACCTTGTTTAGCACCCCATAAGAAGGCCCTCATGATTCTTTCAAGTTCAGCTATTATGGATTTGAGGGCTCTGTAAAGGGACATATAGAACACCGGTAGAGCAGACAGGTGAGCTTGAATTAGAGTCAATCTTCCCCCTTGAGAGATCAGTTTAGAGTTCCATCTTGCTAAAGCTTTTTGGAATTTGTCTACCACTGGTTTCCATGATGCTCTCCTCCTGGGGTTAACTCTCAGATTAAAGCCAAGATAGGGGCATGGTAGGGAGCCTAAACCACAGCCTAAGATCGAGGCTAGATGATTTTATTCATCCCTTGTTCCATTAATGAGAAAGAGTTTCGACTTCGCAAAATTGATTTCCAAACCGGAGGCATGATGAAACGCCTGAAGAAGAATCTTGACATGGGCCACACAAGATGGGTGCCCACCCTTCCCTCTCCCCCACCCACCTTCACCCTAGCCGCCCCAACCTTGACCTCCGACCACCGCCTCCCTCACCCTCTCGCCACCTCCCTCTGTCCCTACTCCCCTTTCTTCTCACAAGCTTCAACTTTTTCAGATGGGTCGTTACTCGCCTGTAGAATTAAAAGCTCATGGAGCTAAGGCTGTTGTGAGGGGATGGTCCCCAAACGGCCAAACCCCTTTCATCAACGGGAAAAAGGATTGGGGTCCCATCCCGCCATCATCAGTAGCGAAACAACCCAAACCCCGAGCCGCCTAGCTCCGTCCTCTCAACAGGAAGTGCAGCCCAAGCCCCCCGCTCCATCTTATCTAGTCTTCCTCAGCAACCTCCCTCACTCCGCAACCCCAACAGATTTAAAAACCTTCTTTGACTCAACCTGCTCTCCGGCGAATTTCGATCTTCCGGGCCGTCTTTCGAAAACTGGTAAAAGGATAGCCTTTCTTCACTTCTCAACCCCAGATGAAGCCAACAATGCAATTTCAGTGCTGAATGGGTCTTTCTTTTGGAGACACAAGTTGTTTGCCTCAATCTCTAATAGGTCAAGTACCTCAATCCCTTCTCCACCTTCTTTGGCCACCAGATCTATCCACCTCCAACCTCAACCCTCTCGCCCTTTTGCTAAGCCGGCCCCCTCGGTCAAACCAAAACCTCCCTTGGCTAAAGCTCACTCTCCCATTTTGGCTTCCCCAAATCCAAAGGCGGAGGAATTTTTGAGAGCATGTCTTTTTGGAATCGCTCACTCGGATGAAGATCGGGAAGCGATCATCTCTGATCTTGCTGAGGAAGACATCCGAGACATTGATTTAGTCGACATGGGAAGTAGAGTTTTCTTAATCTCAGTGTAAAACTGTGAGGCGGCACACCAAAGGGATTCTGAATTGCTTACCACCCTTCAAAAATGGTTCTCAATCATCCCAAATGTCGCTGAACTCATAGAGAAAGGCGATTTCTTCAAGTGGGTGAAAATTATGGGAGTCCCTCTTGAAGCCTGGTCCATCGAGACTTTCGAAGCTATTGCGGCGCCTTTGGGTTCCCTGGTCCAAATTCATACCCAAACAGAGGAAGGAACTCACATGAAGGTCGGATTTGTTCTCCTTCACCAATCTTCCCCAGATTGGATCTCGTCTCGCTGCGTCCTTAGCTTCCAACAGAAGGAGCATGCGATTCTAATCTCAGAAATTGCAAGCGGGGCGATCCCGATCGTCAACCTCTGGGATCCAGTGGCCTCCGGTGAATCAGATCAATCCGACGAGTTCGCCCCGTCATTCTCAGATGACTCTTCGTCGTCCCTTGCCATTCCCGAGGAGGGAGACCCCAACGGGCCACATCGAGAATCCCAATCGCCCGAATCCAACTCAAGGACCATCTCGATGGAAATGGGCTCAGTGGGCTTTGTCGTCTCTAAGCCCAACTTCCCCCCCCCCCCACAAAAAAGCCTGTATCCGAGTTAATCCCTTCAACTCAAACTCATGGCCCCATTCAGTCCCAAGCCCAAACCCTTAAATCTTTGCTTAACTTCAGATAAGCGTTACTTAGACCGACTTCTCCTCTTCCTTTAACCTCAGATCCCCAATCTTCCAGACACCCTTCCCCTTTATTCAATGGAGCCGCTATCCCCTCATCTTCTCCCCAACTTCCAAAGTTCACCTCGGACTCCTTGCCGCCCCCCAACTTCCATCCTCAAACCTTGATGAAGTCCCCGATGCTATTAATGCTTGGAACATCTGCCGGAATTTGGGATTCACCTCTTCAGCTTCGGCAGAAGAAATTCTCAAAATCTTCGCCTCCTCCCACAACCCACCTCCACCCAAACCTGGTTTGGACCCTCCCACATCCTCTTAGCACTCATGATTATCCTGTGTTGGAATTTTCGGGGCTTCCATTCCGACCAGAAGAAACATGCCTTAGCCCTACTTGTTCGCGCCACCAAACCTGATCTCATCCTGCTACAAGAAACGAAGTTACCAGCCCTACCCCCTCTTTTCTTTAAATCCTGTGGCCTTTCGGGAAGCTGGGAAGGCCTTTGCTCACCAGCCCTTGGTGCTTCGGGCGGCTTGATCACGATGTGGAGATCGAGCTTTTTTCAGATGGCTGATAATAACATCCAATTCAGATTTTTAAGAGTCACGGGTTTGCTTCTGCCAGGTAGAGTTGAAGTATCTTGGATCAACACTTATGCTCCTTGCCTGCTCGCTGACAAGCTTCCTCTTTGGGCAGAGCTTCAGCTTGAATTGAGCCTTTTGCCCCATCCCCGTGTAATAGCCAGTGATTTCAACTCAGTTCTGAATCAATCAGAGCGTTCTCAGGGCTCCATTATCTCAAGCCCAGATGTGGAAGCTTTCTCAACTTTCATCACAGACTCAAATCTGATTGATCTACCTCTCCATGGGAACTCCTTCACTTGGTTTGGCCCTAATTCAACGGCAAGTCGTCTAGACAGGTTCCTGATCTCCGATAATTTTCTCCAAGCCTTCTCTCCTTTGACTCAATCCTGCGCTTCGCGATCCCTTTCTGATCATTGCCCAATTCTGTTAAAAAGCAATGTAAAATACTGGGGTCCGAAGCCGAGAAGATTCATCAATTTTGGCTTCAACATCCGGAGTTCAAGCCCTTTGTCCTCAAATCCTGGCACTCCTATTCACAACAGGGCAGTGCATCGTTCATCCTGAGCTCCAAACTAAGAGGTCTTCGTGCTGATCTTAAAACTTGGAATCTTCAAGTCTTTGGCAACCTAGACTCAAAAATAGCTTCTCTAAGAAGTGAGATCGAGGAGTTGGATGGCTTAATCTCCTCAAGATCCCTATCTCCATCAGAATTGTCGGCCAGGTCATTGCTTCAAGCCAACCTCATCTTACACCTCAAACTGTCAGCAAAACTTTGGAGGCAAAAATCAAGGCTTCTCTGGCTGTCGTGTGGGGACATGAACACCAGCTTCTTCCACCTCTATGCCAACATCCGAGCTTCCCTAAACCACATTGAAGAGCTTCAAACACCCTTCGGCACACTTACAGAGCCATAGGAAATTAAATCTTACGCTACTCTCTTTTTTGCAGATAGATTTCAAGACAAGTTAAAGACTCATCTGGATTTCCCGAGCCTTCCTTTTGCTCGACTCGCGGTGGCAGATTCGGAACTCCTTGAAGCCCCCTTTCTTGAAGAAGAAGTGCTCAAAGTTGTCTTCTCGCTGAATGGCAACAAGGCTCAGGGTCCTGATTGCTTCTCCCTCAAATTTGTTCAGAACTGTTGGCCGATTATCAGATTGGATTTCATGAGGTTCTTCGAAGACTTTCATCGCTCAGCTCTCATCGGGAAATCGATCAACTCTTCGTTCATAGCTCTGATCCCAAAAGACAGCGGTGTCTCCTCGCTCGATCAGTTTCGTCCAATAAGCCTTCTCACTAGTACATACAAAGTCCTATCGAAGTTATTAGCCTCAAGGATCAAACCTTTCCTCCCAGCTCTAATCAGCGATCATCAAACAGCTTTCGTCAAGGGCAGGCAACTTGTTGATTCGGTCCTAATTGCCAATAAGGTGATCCATCAAGCCAAGTTGAGAAATCACAAGCTCATGCTTCTGAAACTGGACTTTGCTAAAGCATTCGACAAGGTGAACTGGTTTTACTTGATCTCTATCCTCTCCAAAATGGGCTTTGGTCGGATTTGGTGTAACTGGGTTAAAGCTTGCATAAAAGCCAACGCTTCTGTATTGATCAACGGCTCTCCATCCCCTGAGTTTACCTCTTCATGTGGTGTTAAGCAAGGCTGTTCCCTATCGCCCTTTCTTTTTATTCTTGCGGCTGAAGGGTTGCACCAGTTGCTAGTAAAGGCTGAAAGGGACGGGTTGATCAAAGGCTTCGAACTTGGTAACTCTTCCACTTCTTTGTCGCATTTACAATTTGCTGACGACTCACTTCTCTTTCTTCAACACTGTTGTTGTTTACATCAATAGTTGACAAAAGTTCAACAAGTATCCCATGGTATGTTTCGTCTCTTCCTTGGTGTTAGTGACTCTAAACTAATCTAATTCAGTTACAAAATTGAGAGTCGTTTTAATTATTTTTAACGTTTGAAAAAGCTGTTGTAATTAAGATCTAGGTATTGAGTTAAGAAACTGATTTGAAAGTACGCATACAAGTGTAAGATAATTTTTAAAATATGGTCCAATAAAAAGCTGTGTATGTCTTGTTTTTAGAGCGTGATATAGGTTTCTTAAGCCGCAAGAAACTGTGGGTTTTTTTTAGTGAAAGAAACTTTTTTATTAATCAGGTATTTCAATATATTGGATGTGCGTCAGAGACTCTCTAACTATTAAGAATAGACCAAGAACACGTAAAAGTGTTTGCTATTCTTTTCATAAAATAACCATCGCAGACGGTATTGACTTGGTGCCCCAGGGGCGAGAACAGAATACAGAAAAAGAGGGTGGGGAATTGGAGAATACCGAGATTCTCAACAGTTGTGGTGGTGGTGGGAGGCAACGCATCCGTACCTCAAAGCCTCGGTGGAGGCCACGGGGGCGGATACAATGATCGGCTTCCTTGGCAGGTGTAGAGGCTGCGGGATCTGCGTTGGAGAAGTAGACGACAACCACCCGAATGCGCCGCCCGACAAGATACCCCGAGCAAGGTCATGGGAACCAAACGACAACCCCCAGAAGAGATCTCCGTAACCGGGAGAGTAGTGAAGGCCCCTAGGATGAGGAGGGATGGGGCCAACGTGTGAGGATGTGCGCCAGGACAGCGTAGAGGGACCGGACATCAGCCGGGAGAGGTAGTAGGAATAGAGACATGTAGCACGAGGGAGAGCTTTTCCTTCGCTTGTAGGGTGCACGACGACTACTACAACAACGGGTTACGGTGCAGTCGTCGATGCTCGAGATCCGGCTAGAGCTTCCAGGACAAGAGCAATGGATGCTCGAACTCTTGGTGGTGCCCTAGAGCATGGCGACGGCTTCGTGGCGGAAGACGACGACATCATTGAGGAGGCTAAGGTTGAGAGGTCTCAAACCCTAGCTGAGCATATCGTCAAGAAACTGTGATTAGTTCTTGATATACAAGTAAGTATTTGGGATTTTGTTTCTCAAAGGGTGTTTTGATTATTAAGGGGTTTGGTTGTTAGGAGCGGGGGGTTTCTAGGTTTGCAAGGTTGTATTGAGGTTTTTGGTCTTCATATACTTGGGTATCTTGGAGTGCAAGTTAGTGAGTGGGAGCTAGTTTTGCCCAATCATTGAGGGTGCGGTTGCCTACATTGTGTGTTCTTTTGAAATTTACCTCCTCTTTTACCTCGAAAGAGGTTTTTAATCTAAATTCTCTTTGTTGATAAAAAAAAAAGCATCCTTGTTCATTTTTTTCTTTGTTGCAGTATGAAGAGCTAAGACCATCCGCAACGCTGGGTGGGGAGCTGGCAGGGAGCTATTGGTGGTGAGCAATCGGCGGTGAGGAGCTGACGGTGAGCTGGTGAGGAGCTGGCGGGGAGAACGCTGGCCGTGAGGGTCGACGGTGAGCTCAACGCCCTTTGTCAACGCCGACGATGAGCAAAATTATGAAGAAAAAGATACTTACCACCATCTTTTACCACCTTGCATTGGAGTGTGCCAGTTGTTCCCGCTGACGGTAAAATTCAAAAACAATTTTTTAATCCTTACAATCAACAACTTCTCGCTATTACCGACGTTTGACGTTGTGGATGCTCTAATTGGATAGTAGATAGGGAGATAGATAGGGAGATCAGAATGTATGTGTGAACGATAGCCATGATCTGATGAAATTGATAGCAGTTAAGTTAATATACTTTATGGGCACATGGAAATTGATTAGTGAGAAAGATAGTGCACATGAAAGGTTTCATCCAGAGGTTATGGGCACTTGTGACGTGAATGACTCTATGGGAGTACGTGCAGATCCTATCCACCACAGTACAGGTACAAATCAATCATGTAGCTATTTATTATGCCTCAGCCTCATGGAGTTTTTGCCCATAACGAGGCAAGACACTGTGGACTGCTTCACGTAAAGGATAAGTCGGCCTATGCCAATATTTTTGAATTTGGGTCTACCAAATTGCTTCACGTCAATTTCTATTTCTTGATTTTTGACTTCATTACGCATTACAATCCCCGGGAGTTGTGTCTCCTACCTTCGTGGTAAGCGTCCTATGTTGTTCCTCCTTGTTTTGAGTTACTTATTAGAACTATTTAACGATGTCGACCATAGAAGATTTTATAAATATTTGGTCAGAAGAGGAAAAATCAAATAGAAATCACTCTTTAACGTAAAAACTATGTGAACCAATCCTAGCAATTGATTTTAAGAATGAATGGATGAGATGTAATTGATTTGTTGACTGCAAAAAACAGCACTTTTTGGTGAGGGGTAAGAGATTTTTAGTAAGAAGAGAGAAATCAAATACAAAACATGTCTTAACCTAAAAACTAGAGAACCAATCTAAGCCATCAATTTTAAGAATGGATGGATGAAATGCAATTGAGTAGTTGACTGCAAAAAAAACAGCACTTTTTAGTAAGTGGTAAGGGCTTTTTAGTAAAACTATCATATTTTTTTTTTTAATCAATTCACTAATTTAATTTTTCCCGCTTCGTTTGAACTCCGATTGGCTTCAAACTTACACCATTAGTTTTGTTTTTTTAAGTGCTTTAAATCAAGATCAGTCATGAATATATTTTGAAGCACGAAAAAAAAATTATTTCGGTGTTGACTTTAAAAAAAACCTGGGTAATTTTTATCAACACTTTGCTCTGGATTTATCAACACTTTTACACTGGTTTTATCAACACTTTACACTGGTTTTATCACCTCATTTTCCAAAACTGATCATGATTTTCTCACCTCATCGCGTGCTTTTTATGAACACTAGTTTCATCAACACTAAACACTAGGTTTACCATTCAATTACGTGTGTTTTATCACCTCCACCGCATGTTTTTTTTGAAGCACACATTTTTTTTCGGGGCTGGTTTTTAAAGAAATTATATCTAGCTAATTTTATCAACACTTTGCTATGGTTTTATCAACACTCTACACTGGTTTTATCACCCATTCTCCAAAATTGATCATGATTTTCATCATCTCATCACGTGCTTTTTATGAACACCAGTTTTATCAACACTAAAACTATGTTTATCATTAAATTACATGTGTTTTTATCACCCCATCACATGTTTTTTTATCAACACTAAACTCTAGTATATCACACTTATTATCATAATTGAACATGGTTTTTATCACCTCAGTACATGTTTTTATCAACATTTAGCACTAGTTTGATACCTCCGATATAAAATATTTATTAGTGAATATTTATCAACACTCAACATTATTTTTATCACTCCGATATACCTTTTTATTTTCGTGGTTCAAAATATATTCACGATTGATCTTGATTTAAAGCCCTTGAAAAAATAAAAATATTGGCGCAAGTTTGAAGCTAATAGGAGTTCAAACGAATAGGGAAATATTAAATTAGTGAATTGGTGAAGAAAAAAATGGACACTTGTCCACATGGCACCATGCTTTTACAATTATGCCCTTGCTTGTGTGAGAAAGGATGAAATTGCCGTGAGATTTGGTGTAATTGGGGTGATGATGTGGCATCATGGTGAATGTTGGATCTTAGGTGTGTGTGACTAGGATTGGTTCTCTAGTTTTTAGGTTAAGAGGGGTTTATAGCCGATTTCACTTATTTTAGTAAAACCATCATATTATTTTTTTTTTACCAATTCACTAATTTAATTTTCCCGCTTCGTTTGAACTCTGATTGGCTTCAAGCTTGCGCCATTAGTTTTGTTTTTTCAAGGGCTTTCTATCAAGATCAGTCATGAATATATTTGAAGCACGATTTTTTTTTATTTCAGGGCTGATTTAAAAAAAAAGTTAAGTCTGGGTAATTTTTATCAACACTATACATTGGGTTTATCAACACTATACAATGAGTTTATCAACATTGAACACTAGTTTTATCACCTCATTTTCCAAAATCAAACATGATTTTTATCACATCATCACATGTTTTTTTATGAACAATAAACACTAGTTTTATCAACACTAAACACTATGTTTATCATTAAATTACATGTGTTTTGATCATCTCATCACATGTTTTTTTATCAACACTAAACTCTAGGTTATCACTCTTATTTCGGGGTTGATTTAAAAAAAAGTTAAGTCTATGTAGTTTCTATCAATATTATACACTGGGTTTATCAACACTATACAATGGGTTTATCAACACTGAACACCAGTTTGATCACCTCCATTTCCAAAATCGAACATGATTTTTATCACATCATCACATGTTTTTTTATGAGCACTAAGCATTAGTTTTATCAACACTAAACACTATGTTTATCATTAAATTACATGTGTTTTTATCATCCCATCACATGTTTTTTTTTATCAACATTAAACTATAGGTTATCACCCCGTTATCGACCAAAGTGAGTTCCAGGGAACTCAGGGCAACTTTCTGACCAATTTGGGAAAGGTTGACTTTTTGCTGGAAAAGTCAACCGAGTGACGTTTTGGTCCATTCGAGGTCTGTTTTGGATCCAAAAAGCTTAGCCTTTGTCGCAGCGGTCTTAGTTGAGCCGTTTCCTTGTATCCCGTGAAGTTTCGTAATTTCTTGGAAAAAGTGCCCATTCGTGGCCCGAAACAGCCGAATTTCGCGAATCTGACTGAAAAATATCTAGAAGATATTTTCCAAAAGGTGTGGGACCCACTTTCCACATGTCAATTATGTGGTGGTGTTAGGTTTTTTTTGAACAAAACAAAAGATGAGACTTTAGTGTTAGTTTTGTAAATAAGGAAAGTTGGTGTTAGTTTTGAACAAACAAATGGGAAATGAGCAGAGAGGTTCGACCACTTTAAAAAAAATAGAAAAGGGTGAGTTTGAAGAGAGAGAAAGGGGATAGAAAGAGGAGAGAAGGTGGAGAGAAAAGGAGAAGAAAGTTTAGGGTTTTGAGGTTTACCGACGATCCAACCAACGGATCGTCTCAACGATAAAGGAATCGAGCTCCCACCATCATTCCCTATGGTGAGTACCCTTTCGATTTTCGTTTTGGTAAGTTTAAAGTTTAGGGTTTGGGTTAAAACGAGTAAACTATGGGTGTGTTGAGGTGTGGGGTTCGTTGGAGACGTTTTGGAGCGAAAGATGAACGTTTTCCGGTGACCGGAGGCTCGGGGGAGCTCCGACCACCGTGTATGGTGGCTGCCGGAGTTAGGGTGGTGGCTGGCCGGAGCTAGGACCGGCCACCACCATGGTGAACCGGCCCAAAACCGGCCCAACCACCCTCGGGTCTTAAGGGTCGGGTGGGGCCCACTTGCTCGGGTATCGGGTTTTCGTGTTCGGGTGGTTTAGGACGTTCCCCAAGTAGTTAATCCACACCCGGAATGAATTTTGGAATTAAATTGTGAAAGTTGTAATTGATGGGTTTAGAACTTTAAACGCGAATTAAATTACTGGGAAGTCAGAATTTGAATCCGTCGAGTGCATAGGAACCCTTGAATTATTCTAAGACCGTAGAAACGAAAACGGGAATTTTTGGAGCCCTGGAAGGACGTTTTCCATTCCCGGGCAGATTCGCCGGGTCGGGCGAAACGGGTCTTTCCGGGTCCATTATCGACAATGTCGAGTAATTGGGAAGTTTGGGAGTGATCGACATTGTCTGGGTTACTTTTGGGCGTCAAGTTTATTAAAATTCAGTTTATGCCTGCAATCTTAAAAGTGTTTTAAATTGTATTCTTATTAGATCGTGCCACCGACAGAGGAAAGGGAAAGCTAGGCGAGTGATTGTGATCACGCCGGAGCTTGATTGCGAGCTTTTGGGGAAAGCATACGATGTAGGGAAAAGTAGCCGGATCTCGGCCCTGACTAGGGAAAGTTAACAGTAGAAATGCATGTGACACTTGGGTGTCGTGGGTTAAGTAAGTGTATCGAATAATAGAAAGGAAGGCGACACCGGGTGGTGTCGTATGATACGGGAACGTGTCGAACAATAGAAATGCAGGTGACACTTAGTAGTGTCGTAGGAGTAGTGAACTTATCGATATTAGAATTACTAGAGGCATTTGATTATGCCCGGAGGTTGATTGGTTAGTTTGTGTCTTGGGTGGCCATGAGTGCCCGTGGGGTTGTTGAGCCCGTGTCTTTACTATTGGTGTGTCTTGGGTGGCCATGAGTGCCCGTGGGGTTCTTGAGCCCGTGTCTTTACTGTTGGTGTGTCTTGGGTGCCCATGAGTGCCCGTGGGGTTGTTGAGCCCGTGTCTTTACTGTTGGTGTCTTGGGTGGCCATGAGTTCCCGTGGGGTTGTTGAGCCCGTGTCTTTACTGTTGGTGTCTTGGGTGGCCATGAGTGCCCGTGGGGTTGTTGTGCCCGTGTCTTTACTGTTGGTGTGTCTTGGGTGGCCATGAGTTCCCGTGGGGTTGTTGAGCCCGTGTCTTTACTGTTGGTGTGTCTTGGGTGGCCATGAGTGCCCGTAGGGTTGTTGAGCCCGTGTCTTTACTGTTGGTGTGTCTTGGGTGGCCATGAGTGCCCGTGGGGTTGTTGAACCCGTATTTTACCGTTGGTGTCTTGGGTGGCCATGAGTGCCCGTGGGGTTGTTGAACCCGTGTTTTACCGTTGGTGTCTTGGGTGGCCATGAGTGCCTGTGGAGTGTTAAACTGGTGTTGTTGCTGTTGTTGAATTTTGCTTGTGATTGTGATTGTGGTTACCTGGGGTTGGGGAGTGACAGGTCGACAGCCTGATCCGACTTTGTGTCGGGAAAAGTGCGACAGGTCGACCGCCTGATCCAACCGTCGTGTTAGGAAAAGTGTGACAGGTCGACCGCCTGATCCAAACGTCGTGTTGGGAAAAGCGCGACGGTCGACAGCCTGATCCGATTGGGTGTCGGGAAAAGTGCGACAGGTCGACATGAACGACAACCCTCTAATCTACGAAGCTCAACTGGTGGCGAAAGGTTACAGGTCGACTATGAGGAAACCTTCTCCCTAGTGGCTATGGTCAAAATCGATCCAAATACTTCTTGACATAACTGCGTATCATAATTACGAGATATGGAAAGTGGATGTCAACACCGCTTTCCTAAATGGAAATTTGAATGAGTACGTTTGTATGTCTCGGCTCAAAGGTTTTGACGATCCGAAGAATAAGGGAAAGATTTATAAGTTTTTTAAATCCATCTATGGATTGAAATGAACTTCTCGGAGTTCGATCCTTCGTTTTAATGAAGCTGTAATTGGATTTGGCTTAATCAAGAACGAAGATGAATCTTGCGTTTATAAGAAGGCTAGTGGGAGCAAGATTACCTTTCTGGTTCTCATTGAAAACGACATCCCAACCTTGCACGAGACTAAAGCTTGGTTGAGGAAGTGTTTTTCAATAAATTACTTAGGCAATGCTTCTTATATCTTAACGATTAAGATATGCAGAGATCGCACCAAGAGGGTCTTGGATTTAAGTCAGGGAACCTATGTGAACAAGGCATTGAGTAGGTTCTTAATGCTCGATTCAAAGAAAGGACTCTTACCCACTAGTCATGACATTCATCTCAGCAGGACTCGGTGTCCTAAGACAACTGATGAGCTGAAAAGGATGATGAGAATCCTATGCGCCTGGGGGCAGGATCGATCATATATGCCATGACATGTATGAGACCGGACGTCTCGTAAGCCTTATGTTGTACCAATAGACATCAGTCTAACCCGGGGGAAAGATGATGCTGAACTAGTCGTCGAAGGATGAGTAGACGCTAGTTTTCCAAGACAAATCCAGATGACTTTAGAAATCAATCAGGATATGTGTTTACGCTGAATGACAGAGCTTTGGTTGGGAGAGCGTAAAGCAAGATACTATTGCCGAATCTACGACAGAGGCCAAGTACATGGATGCTGTAGAGGGAGATAAGGAGGCTATGTGGATTTGGAAATTCATGGCAGGGCTGGGTGTAATTTAAAACCCATCCAGCCCGGTGAATCAATTTTTCGACAACACAAGGGCCATTGCGCAAGCTAAAAGCCCAGATCGCATAACAAATCCAAACATGTACTGCGGCGTATCCACCTTATCAGAGAAATACTGAACTGAGGTGAAGTGAAGATAACCTATATTGCAACAGATGATAACATAGCCAAACCTTTGACTAAGACAGTGTCGCTTCCTGAACATGTTAGACATGTAAAGACGATGGGGACATATTGGAGTTTAGATTGGAACTAGGGCAAGTGGGAGATTGTTAGTCTTAGTGCCCGTAGTTCAATCCTAAATGTCCAAATGTATATATCATCGTTAGCAATAAAATTAAAGCGACTTTATATTACTTATGTGTTGGATTAATATATCGATGTGTGCTCTGATCTATGGCCACCATGCGAATAAAATCATAGATCGAGATAGATCACACTCGATGGGTCCCTAGTCAACAAAGCTTCACTAGAAGCGACTAGTATGAAAGGTGGCTCTTTATGTCTTACGTTCTGTTAGTCATTGGAATGGGATTCCGGAGTCTGATCATATATATCATGTGGGACATGATATTGGACAACCCTACATGAATATGTTACATAGAGTAAGTCATGAACATATTC
This sequence comes from Erodium maritimum, assembly GCA_963921825.1. Classification (NCBI taxonomy): domain Eukaryota; kingdom Viridiplantae; phylum Streptophyta; class Magnoliopsida; order Geraniales; family Geraniaceae; genus Erodium; species Erodium maritimum. The sequence goes on along the minus strand of OY997588.1, from coordinate 93,458,407 downwards.
ATTGTCGTAGCTTGTCATGTATCCTTAGACCAAGAAGTCTTTGTGATCGCTATGTAGTCAACAACTGAGTTTGACCTGAGCCTAACGTTGTCTGTAACAGGGCTTCCATAACGGCCAGAATTGGCTTAGGGACGGGCTACATGAGTGACACGAAAGACGGCTAAGGGATTTATCCCTCATACTGAGGTATGAGAAAGATATCGGTTCTCGGCCGCTTGATCGAGAGTGACTAAAAGAATAGCATGGCCATGCACATGATACTGGGTATCATATATTCAGTCATCTCACATATCAAGGAACAATGATTGAGAATAATAAGGATGACGGCTCTATGCCTTATCTCAATCAGGATATCGGAGATAAAAGGATAATGACAGGGACGACGGAAAGGTTAGAATCGACATGGTCGATTCGTTATGCAGTGTCAGGCAATACTAAAGTCTCCTTAGTTGCCACTTAAATATGATCAAGTAAAATGGGATTTTACGTTGATCTATTGACATGCATAAACCTAAGGGTCACACCGGAGGATGAAACTCATTGACACATTTATGGAGAATGGCCAAAAGGGAGTTGTCTCGGGACATGACCAAAACTGGGTTTTGGGTCATGTGCCTGTAAGTGAATAGGACTTTACAGATCGAGACAAGGCTTGGAGTCTTGGGATTGATCGCGTCAGATAATGTTGGACATTTCCGGTATGGAAGGCTTGGAGGCGATGAGTGAATCACGGGACCTCGTTGGAAATGGCCACGGGCCATGTTCCAAGAGGCCCATGAAAGGCCCATGCAACCAAGGCCCATGGAACTAATTAATCAAGTCTTGATTAATTAGTACTAATTAGCAAGACAAGGATTAAGGTGTTGGTGATTCACCACCTAACCCAATCTTGTCTTGCCATACTTTGTCCTATTTACACCTTACTTGTCACCATGCTTGTCTCATGCCTTTAGTTGGACAAGTATGAGATTTGTTATGTTTAAGTCATCTTTTTTCAACATAACAAACACAAGACAAGAATAGGAAACACAAATTCTCTCCCCCTTTCCTTGCAATTTCGGGTTTGGAAAGCTCCCACCTCCATTTTTGTGTTCTTGAGTCCTCAAAGAGAAGAACTACGTGGCTTTGATTCCCATGTGGATACGTAGGCATCTTGGAGACTCAAGCCAATCATTCGTTAACCGGTGTTCTTGTTTAGGTAAGAAATAATGCTGAATTTTTCTCTTGTGAATCCATTCTTTGTTAGTTGTTTCATGTTTTAATCGTCTCTTGGTTTTCATTGATTTTCCGCTGCAAGTTGGTTCATCTCCAACCCTACCTCGAGACCTAACACGGACATCAAGCAATATATAAACGGTTAAGTATCTATCGAACCCATAGAGAGTATAAGTGCCACTAGTATTTTGCTATAACATAAGGACATGTGTTGTCACTTCCACATCCTCGAAAGAGAAAATAGAGAGCAAAAATTGCGATGGTTGTTTAAGTTTAGAAAGAAATAAAATATGTACACGCTACCGTCTAAGACACATAGCAATTGATTCACACAAAGAGTCGGTCATGGGTACAAATAAACATAACTTTCAATTATCGCATGGTTTGGTTAACGAGTGTGAAACCAAATAATCCTTTCCTTATGGTCTTAGAATACTTAAGTTCCAATGTATGCGGTATCATGAAATCAACCACATACTAGTCACAGAGAGAGGACATGAGACCATCGTCCGGACTGATATGTGAACCACCAATCATCGGAAAGAAATAAAATAAAGTTTAGTTCTATGATCTTGAGCGAAACTCGATCAATCCTCGAACCAGAGATAACAACAACGAATATATGTCACTCTCGCTACCAACTACCACAAGTACAGATAGCTACACCACTCGGCGAATCGACTCAGCTTCGCCTAGTTCACTTCCTAATTCCCGAATGCCATCAATAACGATGAACACCGAATTCAAGTGGAACTAAATAGAGTATCGAATCACGATACTCTGGTAATACACAAGCATGAGAGGACTCTAAATAAAATGTCGAATCTACTTAGCTACACATAGTTCAATCAAATTGACGATTGAATAAATCGATCATCAAGGAGAACTAAATAGAGCAACGAATCACGAAATTCTGGTAATACAGAAGCGTAAATAAACTCTAAAACACTCGACAAATCTACTTAACTACGCGTAGTTCAATCAATTTAATTACTGAATGCCACAATAAATATGATCACTGATAATTAAGGAGAACTAAATAAAACATCGAATCACGATATTCTGGTAATACACAAGTGTAAGTATATTCTATAAAAATGAAATCTCGTCTCAGACTAGATCAAATCATGAATCGCTCCAAACATCAATCTACATAGCGTACAAAACAATTAAGGAGAATCCCCTAATCGTTCAGTCGGCTTGAAACACACAAGTGAATCGAGAAAACACATCCTAGCATATTTCTATCTCGTCAATACGAAATGAAGACATAAAAATGTGGGAAATGCTAGATAAGTTCACTAAATGGCTAAAGTTTGTATTCTTATGAACTCTAATCTAGAACTTAATACACACCCAATAGATGAAATAGCTAGCACATGAAATCGGGTTCTAAAACATGAAAATCTGAACACAAAGTAAGAGAATCGTGCTTTAGTATCGAGTAGCTTAAATATAGATGAATACTCATACAAGCAATTGGATGCTAATTAAGCCCAGAAACCTAAATCATGCTATAAAGATCACCAATATCAAATTAACCTTTTACTCATGCATCAATTTAAAGAAAAATCAACATTTACACAACATCCATAAACAGAGATTGAAATCGAAGGTCATGGATTTCAAATCCTACTCAAACATATCAAAAAACCCAACTTTACAACAAAATTAGAGAAAAGTAGAGATTAAAACCGAGATTAGATTGATAAACCCAATTAAAAACTCCTCTAGCTTGTAACCCAACTTCTCCAACTCTCCAAAGCTTCAACTTATGAAAAAGGAGAAGTTGGAGATGATGAGAGGTGGTAGCGAGAGTGACCTCCAGATCTTTAGATCGTCAAAACTATGACCTCAAGTGATAGATTTGCTCTCAAAAATGAAGAACATTCACGAACAAATGAAGAACACTAGAGAGAGAAGAAGGAGAAAAAAAATAAAGCTTGAATTTAATTTTTGAAGAATAAAAATATGATATAAACAAATATATCTACTATATATATATATATATGATATAAACAAATATATCTACTATATATATATACACGACACAAAAAAGAGTCATTTGCCACAATACACGCACAAAAAAGGCTTGGAATGGACTAGAGTTGCACGAGCTGGACTGGGTGATTAGGTGTGGTCCCGCGCAAGGGAGGCTACTACAACCTGTCTTAGAGGCTGTTGATCAGCGGTCATCGCTCAGGTCAGCGAATTGATGGAGGCATGAAGCGTAGGTACACGTTAGAGCATGAGCTGTTGCGCACTAGATAAGACCAACAGACATTATACCCACTTTTTAATTTATCGCTTCAAACGCTCTTTCCCACTTCACTAGAGCTCCAATTGACCTTGTTCTTGCCCCCACACCCCCCCCCCCCACCACCACCACCATGTACTATTATTATTATTATTATTATTATTATTATTATTATTATTATTATTATTATTATTATTATTATTTATAATGCTAAATGCATTCTAACTAACTTAGGTACATTCCAACCACAATCGAACCCGAGTACATTCAAACAACCGTCCAATCTTTGTGCATTATGACCACGACCTTTCAACCCCTCTATCAACTATTATGGCTACTCGGGGCCAACCAATACCATCAACATCACGTTTACGACAACAGCGGCACTCAAATGTCGTCTACGTCGTCCTCTCTCGGCCAGACAAAAAGAAAGAAGTTGACAACGGATAGAAGGACCAAATGGATCCAAGAAATGGACTCGCTCCTGATCCGTATCTGGTCTTTGCACAACCAAAGACCCCAATGAGGGAAAATCTCAAGATGGAAGTTCCTTCTAGGGCACATTTGCCAAGAAATTCTAGAAGGAGGGAAAATTCAACCTAAAAGATTTTACCTAGCAAGCCTTCAAGAGTCATTGGAACAGTTAGGCGCCTCGAGTACGGAGGTTATCACCATTGCGAAAACTTAAAAGACGATCCATGCAACGGATGGGACAACAAAATGTACAAACAGGAGCTTATAGATAATTACCGAAAGACGACGAATGAACAAGAGGCAAAGAATTTCAACCTCGACCATTGGATCGAACCGTTGAAATACGAAGACAAGTTCGGGGCTGAGGAAGGCACGTCCAGGGCTGTACGAGGACGATTGGATGAGGCCAATAATTACAGCTCAACTCCACCCACTTCACTTCCCATCAATGATAAACATGTTACAACTCTCGGTGGTGAGTCCCAACCTTATGGGGAATACTCTGATCTGATCGAGAGAGGTAGTACCCCAAGTGCCAATTAGAATGTACAAGCTCCTTGGAATGCAGAAGAGCGTCCACTAGGTAGAAGGGGAGGGGTGTGCAAAGCCAAGTAGACTCCATCACCCGAATGGACCAAGCAAAGACCAAGAAGGCCAAAATCATTCTTTCAGCAGTTGACAAATTCGAAAAATACTACACTAAATACAAAGAATCGCAGAGCAAGGACACGTTTGACTTCAACGATGAGCAGCTAGTCGTGCACGCAAAAATATTGTCTTTGGTGTACTCACAATGTGAAAAGATCCAGGCTCATATGGGTAATCTCAAACAAAATTGTACTTCTTTTTATTTACTTAATTTTTTTTATTATTAAGGGTTAATGTCATCCGACTACCTTAAAAAACAGGTTACACACAAAAACAAACACCCAACTACAAGTGAAGGATGAAAAACACAGCAACTAAAGCCTAAATTAGGAGATTACAGCCAAACAAACAGAGAGGCAAACAATCAAATAAAATGAGGGCTTCATTGCAGCAGCCGAAGCAAATGCTTCTAAACTGAGTGATTTTCATGGGATGTGAATTGCTTTTGTGTAGTCATGTTGCTCAGAATTCATTGCAGCAACAGAAGCAAATGCTTCAAAACTGTGTGATCTTCATGGTTTGAGTAATTTCTTATGTGTAGTCAGCTTGTTGTGAATTGTGAAGATTGAAAGCTGAATTGCAAAGGATGAACAAGTTGTTGAATTAAGATCTTCCAATGTTGTTGAATTAAGATATTCCTTCATTGTGTCTTCATTTGTTGTGAATGATGTTGAGCTTGAGGTTGTATGAGTAGCAAGCTACTTGACTTTGCTGAAGGATGTGTATTGAAACATTGTTGATTGTCTTCCAAAGAGGTGAGCATTGCAAAAAAAAATAGCTGAAAGTTGTTTGTTGTGAATCCATAGATGGAAAAAAAATGCCAAAGGTGCAGAAGTTTTCAAGGAAAAGAAGTTCAGTGAAGTGTAACTCCTTCGGAACTTGAGGTCCAAGAAAATGGATGAAGTACACCAAAACGGGGGAGGTAGGCAGACAAACCTGCAAAAACCACTCGAGACTAATAAAAGCTATCCACACACAGAAGATAGAGAGAGAGAGGGTACCCACACTCCAAGGAGAACCAGAACCCAGGGAAACTCCTAACGTCACCAAGAGCAAGCAAACTCAACCCCCAAGATCCCCCCTAAAAACCCAAACCCAGAGTAACCAAGGAGACACCAGAGCAAGAGCTATTTACTAGTTGAGGATGAGATCAGAAAAAATGAAATTCCAAGATATAAATCATGGAATGAGGGAACTCAGAGTATTTCTTACTTTTTGGCATAAGATTTTTGAGCTGAGATCCAATGGTGTATGGTAAAGTGGTAGTCTTGATTGAAAGATGCCTATTCCAAGCCATAGGTCTTGTTGATAATTCTATTGAAAATGGTTTATGAGGATTCTTCAATTCCAGTAAAAAGGAGTGTATTCCTTGCCAACCATAACTGCCATATTGTGACTTGTAGGATAATACCACAACACCTTCTCAGATTAGTGGGGACTAGAGTATGCCAAGAACTGAATAGATCGTTAACACTACCAGGACAAACCCAAGATAAACCCCACCATCTGCATATTAGAATCCAGGGTCCCAAGCTTTTTTATAGTGAAGGAGGATATGTGCTCCGTCTTCAAATTCCCATGAACAATGTGAACATAATAGTTGCTGGAAAGAGAAATCCATGCCTCTTACTTCAAGAAAGAATTTGGAGGGTATTGCTTCTAGATAGGCAAGCCATGAAAAGGCAGAGATTTTTGGAGGGACTCCAGGAATGCAAACCTTTGTAGTCCAGATTGATTCTGAGTTTCCTTATTGTGCAAGTAAAGCATAAATTTTGCTAACTGTGAAGCCCTTCTCATCAAGTTTCCAACAGAGTTTGTCATCATTATGGCCCAAATGTATAGAGTCTAAGATTTCAGAGAGTACTCCCCACTCCTGAGATTCCCTCCGTATAGTGTTCCTCTATTTTCAATGAGCTTGCACAACATTGGAAAAAATATATGATATTTTAGTTCATTATTCGGACATTAATTAATATTATAAGAATGAGGCATGAAAAAAGGGTGAGAAGATCAGTACTAAATATGTATGGTTATATATGATAGATTTTGCTATAATGTAAGTCGTAAACAATTTTCATTTTCATTTTTTTATCAGCAAATTTTCTTCTTTTTCTGTATAAAAGATCCAATCTTTAGATTACAAAGAGAGGATAAAGGGTCTATATCTAGCACCTTCACATACCACAACCAAAACCCAACAAAATCCTCTATCCTAATCATAAATTAGAGGCCAAAACCTATATGCAAGATCTACAGTAAGAAGAACCCAACTTCAGACAACCCACAATACAACTCCTACAACAAAACACCACTTGTAAAACACAAGAACCATCAACACACATCTCCAACAAATTACAGATCGTTACGAAGCATTAAAAAACCATATGAGCCCCCCAATATTCTAACCCTACCAACAAGAAGCCTTCATAGAGGATCCAAAAAAAACTAAGTGACTAGCAATGTAGCTACCATATCCATCACCATTACAGATACAACATCAAATACCCTTCCTTTTGATTCTATCACATAACCTTGGGTTGTCAATCCAATCTTGAAAGGAGAAGGGGACAATATCCTTAAATAAGACCCATTCTGGGTTATAAGCAGCATTTTGATTTTTTACTATAACCTCAAAAGACAAAATAATATTATTGAACACTGCGAATTCCTAGCAAGCCATAGGAAAGAAAACAATTTCTTATCCTTTATCTTAACAACCAAACTTCTCTAAGAAATAACTAGTTGAGGGATGAGGCATGAAAAAATTTAAAATAGCAAACCAAACTTTAGAAGCTCTAGGACAATGTACCAGAACATGTGATATGTCTTCTAAATCATTGGCATAGAATAGACACAAAATCTCCTCCAATGAAAAGCTTAACCCTCTAGACTCATGGAAGCATTTTGAGGGCAAATCATCCCAACAAGCCAACCAAAGAAAAGCTGAGACTTTAGGAGGAATGTGGGGTGACCATAGCAATTTAGCCAAGAGATTAACATCTCTTCCTTGGCGTTCAATGAACTATGTTTTATTAACAAAGAATCCCTGAGAGTCATGTTTCCAAGAAACCTGATTTGAAACATCAGGTAATACCAAATGCTGAGAGAGGTATTGTTAAAACTATCTAGCTTGGCCCTTCTCCCTACCTCTAGGCCTCATTCTCAACTCCACAAACCATCCATTATCAACCTAGAATTCATTCACCCTCCCCCTTTTACACACTGCAAGATGATAAATCCTAGAGAACCTAACTTTTAAGGAAGAGTCCCAATCTATGGATCCTCTAAAAAGCTAACCCAAATAAATTGCAGAATTGAGGATCAGAAGCCAAGGATACAATATGACGATATTTCGATGTTTGACCTAATAACCTACACCCTGATAAATCCCTTTCCAAAATATCCCTACCAAACTTGTGACACACAACCTATTTCCATAGAGAATTCTCTTCCAAGGAAAATCTCCACCACCATTTAGCTAATAAATATTTATTCATGCTCTAAAGACTCCTCAAACCCAGCCCCCCACATTGCACAGGACTGCACACCTTATTCCAAGCCACTTTTTCCAATACCTTGCATTCCAAAGAACTCCTCCATAAAAAATTCCTCTGCCATCTTTCTAGTTGTTTAATTATACCAACAGGAGCCTTGAAAAGGGTCATATAGAACAATGAAAGAACATAAAGGGAAGATTTAATAAGGGTAATTATGCCTCCCAAAAATGAAACCTTGCTTACCAAAGACCCAAGCTCCTCTTATAACTTGCAATGATAGAATCTCAGGCCTTTAACCTCACAGGATTATCTCCCAGATTGAAACCCAAATAAGGCATAGGCAAAAAAGTAGTTAGAGCACCCCAAGATCTGAGTAATCTCCTCGTCATGAACTATAACAAAAAATTTAATTTTCATTGAATATCATTGTGTTAGAACCAAAAAGTCTAGCTACAGACTCCTGAACAAAAAACAAATCACCAACACTACAAAAAGATTACAACACTTGAAGTACCAACATGAAGAATCAAAGAGACCCAAGACCAGGAACTACACAGCTTCACGTAGAAAGCTTCCAAGAAGAAAGGCATAAGAAACAACTAAAACCGGGTCTCATACCCAGATTTAACAACCATGAAGCGCTAATTATGAAAAAAAGGATTTGCAAACATCAAGATTTAACAAACATGAAGCACAGTGAGAATAGTCTTCCAGCAACAAAGCCAACAAACCAATAAAAACTACACCTTACCTTTGACTTAGCAACTTCATGAACCAAATCAAGAACTCTCTTTTCCCCCAGTTACTTAAATGATTTTCTTCTGAGAAGGTAAAAGACCTTAACCCTTGCCGACAGCCAACACCTTCTGTCACGCCCCAATTTCAGTAAACCGAACTCGGGACGCGAACATTTAAAATAATAAAATATTTAGTTGCCTTTTTCATAAATCACTGTTTGTTCAACAAAAATAATATTTACAACTTAAAAAATACGTCCCAACAAGTGGACAAAAGTATGGTATCCGTCGCTAGACTCAAAATAAACCCAGAAACCCGCTCCTAGCTCTTCAAGCTTCAGAAGCTCCCCTAGTCCAACCTGCGACCGGTACCTGTAGGAAAGGAAGCTAGGGGTGAGCGTTCGCTCACCACCTCGGATAACAGACTGACTACGGCATAATTAGCAGACAATGCCGGTAACACCAACAATAAACTCAACACCGGGGAAACTATCCCCAACCCAAGTACTCCGACTGACACACGCCCACTGTTATCCTTGACCAACTCAACACTCTGACACGTAGAGTAGACCCGACACAACGATCACGACCTCTTCCAAGGACTCAAGGAGCACCACGCAAAACCCAAGAGCACAAAGGATCGTACACCAAACAAGATCTAAAAGGATCGCACACCAAGCAAGATCACAAAGGATCGCATACCTGCTGCCCAGTAACCTCCCTCACCAGACTCAACCTCAAACTCGTAATGTAAACCCGACACCACCATTTATGACCTCCTCCAAAGACACGAACACGGATCAGGCTAGCCAAAGAATGCTCACAACCTGCCGAGACTCGACCACGGGTCAGGCCAGCCAAAGAATGCTCGTAACCTGCCGAGACCCGGTCATGGATCAGGCTAGCCAAAGAATGCTCATAACCTTTCGAGATCCGGACACGGAACAGGCTAGCCAAAGAATGCTCATAACCTGTCGAGACTCGAATTTGGTCAGGCCAGCCAAAGAATGCTCGTAACCTGCCAAAATCCACACCAGTCCCCGACAAAGACTCGAACACGGATCAGGCTAGCCAAAGAATGCTCACAACCTGCCGAGACTCGAACACGGATCAGGCCAGCCAAAGAATGCTTGTAACCGGCCGAGACCCGGTCACAGATCAGGCTAGCCGAAAAATGCTCAAAACCTTTCGAGATCCGGACACGGAACAGGCTAGCCAAAGAATGCTCATAACTTGTCGAGACTCGAATTTGGTCAGGCCAACCAAAGAATGCTCGTAACCTGCCAAAATCCACACCACTCCCCGACACGACGTCGGGTTACTAACCCCGGGCAAACACAACCACAACCACATGCAAAGTTCAACAAGCAGCAACAACGCATGTTCAACACTCCACATGCACTCATGGCCACCCAAGACACAAATAATAACACGGGCTCTCATGGCCACCCAAGACTCAACAATAATAGCACGGGCTCTCAAGGCCACCCAAGACACCAAATAAACATTCAACCTCCAGCATAACCAATGCCTCCAACAGTCCTAATATCAACAGTTTCTCAATCAACCTCCGGGCATGGTCATATGCCTCCAGTACTCCTAATATCGATAAGTTCACAATCAACCTCCGGGCATGGTCATATGCCTACAGTAATTCTACTAACGCTAAGTTCTCTGCTCCTACGACACTACTAAGTGTCACATGCATTTCCAATCTTCGATAACCTACTTAACCCACGACACCCCAGGTGTCACATGCATTTCTAATATTCGATAACCTACTTAACCCACGACACCCAAGTGTCACATGCAATTCTACTGTTAACTTTCCCTAGTCAGGGCTGAGATCCAGTTACTTTTCCGTACCTCGTGCGTGTTCTCCAAAAGCCGAAAAACGAGCTCCGGTGTGATCCCAGTCACTCACCCAGCTTTCCCTTGCCTCGGTCCGCGGCACGATCTAAAAGAACCCAATTTTAAAGCACTTTAAACTCGCAGGAAAGAATGCTCATAACCTTTCAAGATCCGGACACGGAACAGGCTAGCCAAAGAATGCTCATAACCTGTCGAGACTTGAATTTGGTCAGGCCAGCCAAAGAATGCTCGTAACCTGCCAAAATCCACACCACTCCCCGACACGACGTCGGGTTACTAACCCCGGGAAAACACAATCACAATCACACGCAAAGTTCAACAAGCAGCAACAACGCATGTTCAACACTCCACATGCACTCATGGCCACCCAAGACACCAACAGTAAAACACGGACTCAACGACCCACGGGCACTCACGGCCTCCCAAGACATACCAACCATAACTCACGGGCTCAACAACCCCACGACACTCACGGCCACCCAAGACACACCAACCATAACTCACGGGCTCAACAACCCCACGGAACTCACGGCCACCCAAGACACGCCAACGGTAACTCATGGGCTCAACGACCCCACGGGCACTCATGGCCACCCAAGACTCCAACAGTAAAGACACGGGTTCAACAACCCTACGGCACTCGTGGCCACCCAAAACACCAAAGGTAAAGACACGGTTTCGAAAACCCTACGACACTCATGGCCACCCAAAACACCAAAGGTAAAGACACGGGTTCGACAACCCTACGACACATATGGCCACCCAAAACACCAAAGGTAAAGACACGGGTTCAACAACCCTACGACACTCATGGCCACCCAAAACACCAAAGGTAAAGACACGGGTTCGACAACCCTACGGCACTCATGGCCACCCAAAACACCAACAGTAAAGTACGGGCTCTCATGGCCACCCAAAACACAAATAATAACACGGGCTCTCATGGCCACCCAAGACTCAACAATAATAGCACGGGCTCTCAAGGCCACCCAAGACACCAAATAAACAATCAACCTCCAACATAACCAATGCCTCCAACAGTCCTAATATTAACAGTTTCTCAATCAACCTCCGGGCATGGTCATATGCCTCCAGTACTCCTAATATCGATAAGTTCACAATCAACCTCCGGGCATGGTCATATGCCTACAGTAATTCTACTAACGCTAAGTTCTTTGCTCCTACGACACTACTAAGTGTCACATGCATTTCCAATCTTCGATAACCTACTTAACCCACGACACCCCAGGTGTCACATGCATTTCTAATATTCGATAACCTACTTAACCCACGACACCCAAGTGTCACATGCAATTCTACTGTTAACATTCCCTAGTCAGGGCCGAGATCCGGTTACTTTTCCCTACCTCGTGCGTGTTCTCCAAAAGCCGAAAAACGAGCTCCGGTGTGATCCCAGTCACTCACCCAGCTTTCCCTTGCCTCGGTCCGCGGCACGATCTAAAAGAACCCAATTTTAAAGCACTTTAAACTCGCAGGAAAGAATGCTCATAACCTTTCAAGATCCGGACACGGAACAGGCTAGCCAAAGAATGCTCATAACCTGTCGAGACTTGAATTTGGTCAGGCCAGCCAAAGAATGCTCGTAACCTGCCAAAATCCACACCACTCCCCGACACGACGTCGGGTTACTAACCCCGGGAAAACACAATCACAATCACACGCAAAGTTCAACAAGCAGCAACAACGCATGTTCAACACTCCACATGCACTCATGGCCACCCAAGACACCAACAGTAAAACACGGACTCAACGACCCACGGGCACTCACGGCCTCCCAAGACATACCAACCATAACTCACGGGCTCAACAACCCCACGACACTCACGGCCACCCAAGACACACCAACCATAACTCACGGGCTCAACAACCCCACGGAACTCACGGCCACCCAAGACACGCCAACGGTAACTCATGGGCTCAACGACCCCACGGGCACTCATGGCCACCCAAGACTCCAACAGTAAAGACACGGGTTCAACAACCCTACGACACTCGTGGCCACCCAAAACACCAAAGGTAAAGACACGGGTTCGACAACCCTACGGCACTCATGGCAACCCAAAACACCAAAGGTAAACACACGGGTTCGACAACCCTACGACACTCATGGCCACCCAAAACACCAAAGGTAAAGACACGGGTTCGACAACCCTATGGCACTCATGGCCACCCAAAACACCAAAGGTAAAGACACGGGTTCGACAACCCTACAACACTCATGGCCACCCAAAACAACAACAGTAAAGTACGGGTTCTCATGGCCACCCAAAACACAAATAATAACACGGGCTCTCATGGCCACCCAAGACTCAACAATAATAGCACGGGCTCTCAAGGCCACCCAAGACACCAAATAAACAATCAACCTCCGGCATAACCAATGCCTCCAACAGTCCTAATATCAACAGTTTCTCAATCAACCTCCGGGCATGGTCATATGCCTCCAGTACTCCTAATATCGATAAGTTCACAATCAACCTCTGGGCATGGTCATATGCCTCCAGTAATTCTACTAACGCTAAGTTCTCTGCTCCTACGACACTACTAAGTGTCACATGCATTTCCAATCTTCGATAACCTACTTAACCCACGACACCCCAGGTGTCACATGCATTTCTAATATTCGATAACCTACTTAACCCACGACACCCAAGTGTCACATGCAATTCTACTGTTAACTTTCCCTAGTCAGGGCCGAGATCCGGCTACTTTTCCCTACCTCGTGCGTGTTCTCCAAAAGCCGACAAATGAGCTCCGGTGTGATCCCAGTCACTCACCCAGTTTTCCCTTGCCTCGGTCCGCGGCACGATCTAAAAGAACCCAATTTTAAAGCAATTTAAACTCGCAGGAAATAAACTGGAATTTAATAAACTTAACGCCCAAACGTAACCCCAACAATTTCGATCACTCCCAAACTTCCCAATTACTCGACATTGTCGATAAAGGACCCGTAAAGGCCCGATTCGCCCGACATGGCGAATCTGCCCGGGTTTTGTAAATGCCCTTCCTGGGCTCCAAAAATTCCCGTTTTTGTATCTACGGTCTTAGAATAATTCAAGGACCCCAATGCACTTGACGGAATCGAATCCTGACTTCCGAGTCAATTAATTAACGTTTAAAGTTTCTAAAACCCGTTAATTATAAGTTTTCCAATTTAATTCCAAATTTCGATTCGGTTATGGATAAATGGTCCGGGGAAGGTTTTAAACCTCCCGAACACTAAACCCGAGCACCCGAGCACGTGGGCCCCACACGGCCATAATGGGAAAATTCCCTTTTTGCACCAAAACGTTCCTAACAAACCCCAAACCTCAACCATTCATCTTTAAACCAATCTTAAACAAAACCCAACCTTAATAAAACCGTTTAAACTCAAACCCTAAAATTCAAACGTGCCAAAATGAGAAAAGATTGGGTTCTCACCGTAGGGAATAACGAGGGGAGTTCGAATCTTCAATCGTTGAGTCGATCGGTCGGTCGGATCGTCGGGAAATCACCAAAAACCCAACCTTCTTCTTCCTTTCTCTCCTTCCCTTTCTCTCTCTTCTTTTATCTCTCTTCTCACTCCTAAATTCTGAAATTGCCGAACATCTCACTCTTTCCCCTTTTGTTTTGTTTTAAAAATCAAACCACACATCAAAATGACAAAAGTACCCTTTCTTCTTCTTGTTTTTGATTTTTAAGTCAAAGGGTAATTTGATACTTTCAACTCTCTTCCACAATATCTTGACATGTGTCAAGTGGGTCCCACACCTTTTAGAAAATATCTTCTAGATATTTTTAAATCAGATTCGCGAAATTCGGTTGTTTCGGGCCCCGAACGGGCACTTTTTCCCAAAAATTACGAAACTTCACGGGCTACAAGGAAACGGCTCAACTAAGACCGCTGCGACGAGAAAACGGTCCTCGAATGGACCAAAACGTCGCTCGGTTGACTTTTCCAGCGAAAAGTCAACTTTTCCCAAATTGATCAGAAAGTTGCCCTGAGTCCCCCGGAACTCACTTTGGTCGATAACGGGGTCAACTTAAGTCCGGTATGACATTCGGGGTCATTTTAGGTTCAATTCAGTGTTTGCTCAAAAATTTTAATTTTTTTTTGTTTTTCGCAGGTTTGACTGGCGTTGACCGGGAGTGGTTATTACACCTTCAATCGTCGAGCTCGAACCATTCCAGGAATGAGAAGAAGAAAAGACCAGTCGATAAGAGAGGGAGAAGCTGAGCAGAGAGGGAAAAGAGATTACCTATCACTGGAGCTCGAACTCAGCCTTATGAAACACAATTCTGGCCAACACCGATAAAAGCCCCAAATGGAAGGATCGGTATTTCTACCGAGAACAAGCATAGTCCTCCAAGCAGGCAACAACAAGTCATCACTTCCGAGGATTCAAGGTTGGAACTAGAGATGAGGGTTCCGAAACCGAGACTGGTTACCCATCACCGGCCAACACCTAGCGAGGAACCATAAGGGAAGACCTGTAGTAATACCGAGCACAAGCCAACTTAAACTCGGACATATCTAACACTAAAACCAACATAAAAGCGCCCAATTGTAGAACACGTCGGTAGGCAAAGAACCTGTCTCCGGACCTCGAAACAGACAACAACACCAAGATCACAATCTGGGAACCGAGGTTAGGACTCAAGTTGTGCATTTCGATACCGTGACCAAAAACCCCTCGTCGGCCAACCCCAAGCAAGGACCCAAGAGGAAAGACCTGTAATTATATCGAGCATAAGCCAACCCCCAACCCAAACAAATATAACAATAGATATGTACGATCCGCCGATTCCCAGGATATATCAACACCTAAGACCATGAAAGAAAAGCCACCACATAAAGGGCACGAGAGTAAGGCCATCCAAGCAACAAAATCGCCATGAACTCCGAAAAAGCACCAACAACAGCAAATCCGAGGATCCTCCAGTAGAAACAGAGTAGAGCCGGTGATACCATTGTGAGACGAGTTCAGCTCCGGTGAAAGAGCATCTTCTACCAAGCCAATACAGGGAAGACCGGTAGAAGAGCTTGAATCGACGCGTACTCTGTCACGCCCCAAATCCGGTTCTCGCCCGGACTTGAGGCATGACTAATAATAAATGATTTAAAAGACAATAATTCAACAATAAGTTCCTGAAAAACTCCAATATGAAACTTAAATCCACAAAATTCGGTTTAAAACATAAATAACCCTCCAGGGGTGTAATAATAATCCTCCACAAGGTTTGTTCCAAACAGGAATAAAATAAAAGCGAAGTCTCTATAGACACCCACACCAAGAAGCTCCCGAGCCTCTACTCCTCAATCAAGCATGTAAACACAACAATAAACTCATAGGGGTGAGCTTGCGCTCAGTAGGGAAAATACATAACAAGGTGGACTTTAAATTCAATAAATTCAGCAACAAGTCAGCAAGATAAGTCTTAACAGTCACGGGCAATAGCTAACCCAATCAATGTCGTGGCACATGAAGTCACCACCCTCCGATCCACATATGATGTGTCCTCTCGGATTTTCCCTCAAATCCAGAGGAGACGCATATCATTGAGGCGACCGGAAACAACCCTTCGGGGCGCTTATCATCGGGATTCTCAGAAACGTCTCCAAAGGATTTTATGTCCTCGGGAACCAAGGTAATGCTCTCGTAGGACGCATACCCTTGGGTGAATCAACAAGTAACCATTATATCATCCTACACCAGACTCCTCAACAGTGTAGGTACCATACCGTATCAACAATAATCACTATCTCATCCTACACCGGACTCCTCAACGGTGTAGGTACCATACCGTATCAATAATAATCAGATAACAATTTAGTAACACACTCAACCGAAACACGACGCAATCCAATCCCAACAACCACCAATTCACTATCACACATAGCTCACACATCACCGTTTCGCCACAACACACAGCACACGAATCACACAATCATAACTTACCGTTCACTTACCAGTCTCGACCCATCGGGGCATCGATCACCTGATTGCACCGCTCGGTACAACTAGTCATACTCGATGCTCCAAGCAATCATTTAAGGAAATCAAGCAATCATTCAAATACATTCAACAGTCCAATACGAGTTCAATCAACCAAACATAAAAACCTTCAATCGAGCATTCAAATATGCAATTCAACTAGTTCCATTAGACTCTTTAGCCTATCCACTAAGCAACCAAACAACCAAGCATGTGATCCTAACACGCAACTAATCCGAGGGCTTTGCCAAGGCCGCTCTACCAGTAAAACAATTCCCAAGTATTGAAAGCGAGTTACACTAGTGATTGGCATCCTAATCATTCACCACTAGACACTTCCGGTTATTAGTAATAGAAAGACAATTGTTCTAGTTATTCGCATCCTATAGGCATTTCTAGGACCTTTCCAATTTTATTAACCTAACATGCACACTAAGCATTTAAACGAGAGGTTAGGACTTTCCCTACCTCGAGGTCTTCCTCTCAACGCTCTGATGATAAGCCCGGTGGTCACCGCTCCCTTCTTCACACGGGTCCTGGCGTGATCTTCGTTCTTCTAGCTCGGGTCCAAGTTCTTCGCTCTTGGGCGAAGTCCCGTCTAGGTTTGAGAAAAAAAACGCTCAATCAAAACCAGTACTTTTCCAAAGGTCCACTGATTTAACCAAATCTTATCCTTTCAATTTCTCACCTTGAATTAATTAAATCTGATTTTAAAACCAATTTCGTTACAGTCGGGTTGACCCGGATCCGACCCGGATCAAAGCCCAAAATCGGATCCAGAACCCAGAACCCGGCTCTGACCCGGTCCGGATCTAGACCCAGATCCAAGTCCTGGTTTGGGCCCAGAGCCCATCTTCTCGTGAGTCCGGCCCGATGCCAAGTCTGGCCCAACGGTCTGAGACCCAGCCCAACGTTCTGCTATGGCACGAGCTCGTGCTCGGCCTGACTCTGGCGAGACCACGAAATGTCCGGCCATCGTCTCCGGCGTCGAGGGAAGCTCGGGAAAAGGGGAAAAACGAAGGTTGTGACGGCGTGGGGTCGCTGGAGGCGTGGTGGCTGCGCCGGGAGTACCAGAAGACGTGACCCAGAGCTTCCCCACCTCAGATCTGGCGGAGGTGGAGCTCGTCGTCGAGGGTTCCGGCCAGAATCGCTCGTAACGAGCTCGGGAGGCACGGATCTACACGAGGCGAGGCTGAGGAGGGTAGGATTTGACGAGGTTCAGCACGAACCCACTGATTCACCGTTGCCGGCGTCGTTCGAGCTCGGGAGGGGGATTCCAGAGCAAAATCTCCGGCACGGCGTTCGGTTTTAAGCACGGGTCTCGTCTGCAACGGACCTGGAGGTGCTGGAGACGGTGGGTGGTCGGAGAACGAGACGCCGTCGCCGGACCGGTTCCGATTCGCGAGAGAGAGGGAGGAGACGCGAGAGAGAACTCGGCTCCTCGGATTGCGTGCGTGCTTTCTGAGCAACGAAACGGCGCTGGGGAGGGTATACACGCGTTAGGGTTGGGGTGGATTTGGGTGCGGTTTGGGCCTGTGTTGGTCCGGCCCAAACTCGATCCTGACAGCCCAAAATCCCAACTCAGCCCAAGTTTTTTTTTTTTTTCTCTTTCAAATAAAGCTTGTTGCAAACACATACCCAAATGTTTCAATAATCGACTCGTTCCTCAACTCAACGACGTCTCTTACGATAAAATATCGAACTACAATTTCAGGTCTTTACATACTCCGACACCTTAACCACCACTGATTAGAGCAGATGACACGAGAGCAACGGTGAAGAGGTAGAACTAAAGTCAACCTCCACCCACCAAAATTAACCTCCCCCGAAGACGTCATTTCAGACCCAAACCGAGACGCATCACCGTCGCCAGTAGAGCCTTCACCTTCGACTTGGACCAACAGTCCAAAAGCTCACAAACTGAGCAACCAAGGTCCTCAACGACAAGCCTAGCCGGGAAATAGAGCCGACATGGAACAGAGCGCGGAGGAGAAGAGCTGATAGCGGCAGAGATTCTGAACTTTTCTAGCAGCGAGCACCAAGAATGAGGATTTGGGACGAAAGCCAGCAGATCTGAAACCCCTTGACCAGATTTCAGCTGTAGAGGACCTCGACTGGTGGAGGAGGAAGTTCAAACGACAACCAAGTCCAACCATCCGAAAATGAGTACAGATAAGAGCGTATCGACGGTAAGAACAAACCAAACGGAAGCGAGGTGGAAGTGAGAAGGTGCGAACATAGGAAGAAGAGGAGAGAAAAAAGGGAGGGGAAAAGGAAGGAAGGGGAGTAATGAAGAAGGCGCCGCCGCCGACAGTTATTCCAGAAGAGCACAACCGTCAGTGGAAGAGTGAAGAAAAGCGAGAGTACAGAACGACTAAAATTACAGAAGAGTAGAGAGAAATGGGGGAAGTTCCTAGGGCTAGAAGAGCAAATGGTTGAACCGTATTCATATCTTAGAGTCAATTGTTAGGTGTATATGAATGCTAGCGATGTGATGTTTCTCCTCGGGAAAGCCCAAGGACCAACCTATAAATAGTTCCTTCTTCCTTCCATATCCTACACTAGTTTCAACTCAAGAGCACATTCTCTAATGTTAAGCTGTTCAACCGCCATTGCCATTCCAAGAATATGTCCGGACAAATAGTTTCCAACCCTCTAAAGGTGCAACCACAGCATACTATACGAACCAATACCAATGATCACAAAAATATCAAGTTGTGTTACCATTTCCTCCTCTCCAATTCAATTTATATCGTCTTCCTCATCCTCTCCTTCCCTTTGGTCCCGCCCCACTTTACAACTATTACCAAAACGATAGACTTCACCGGACCTTGGACACGCGACCGTTTGCCTTTAATAAGTTGCTCGATTTCGCTGCTAGGTGTAATTTGTGCTTACTATTACACCAGCCGTCCAAGAAAAGTGTACTTGGTGGATTTCGCATGTTTCAAGCCGGACCCGAGCCTGATGTGCAGCAACGAGACGTTCATGGAGAAGACCGCTATGAATAAGGGGTTCACGGAGGAGACGTTGGCGTTTCACAAGAAGATCATGGAGAGGTCGGGGTATGGGGAGAGGACGTATATTTCCAAGTCCCTGATGCAGGGGCCGGAAAGCATGTGCATGGCCGCCGCCAGGCAGGAGGTAGAGATGGTTATGTTCGGCGCTATTGACCAGCTCCTCACCAAGACAGGCGTCAAGGTCAAGGACATCGGGATCCTTGTCGTCAATTGTAGCATATTCAACGCCGCGCCTTCTTTCTCTGCCGTCATTGTCAATAAGTACAAGCTCAGGGGCAACGTTTTGAGCTTCAATATCAGTGGTATGGGCTGTAGCGCCGGCCTCATATCAATTGACCTCGCAAAACGTCTTTTACAGGTAAACATAGGAAAACCTTATATAATTTCGTTGTACTATGGTCAATTCTTATATTATAAATGTAACAGGGGCACGCAAACTCCTATGCTATGGTGGTGAGCATGGAAGCACTGTCCCTGAATTGGTACTTTGGAAACGACCGCTCCATGCTGGTATCCAACTGCCTCTTCCGCATGGGCGGGGCGGCCGTCCTCCTCTCCAACCGGCGGTCGGACCGCGGGCGATCCAAGTACCAACTCGTGCACACCATCCGCACCCACACGGGGGCGGACGACCGGTGCTACAACTGCGTGATGCAGCAGGACGACGACGCTGAGAGGGTCGGTATCTCGCTCTCCAAGACCCTGATGACGGTGGCCGGAGAAGCGCTGAAGACAAACATAATCACCCTCGGACCACTCGTCCTCCCCATGTCGGAGCAATTCTGGTTCCTGGCCACTCTGGTAGCCAGGAAACTGTTGAAGATGAAAGTCAAGGCGTACGTTCCAGACTTCAAGCGGGCGTTCGAGCACTTCTGCGTGCACGCCGGAGGGAGGGCGGTGCTGGACGAGATGGACAAGAGCCTGGGGCTGGGGGAGTGGCACATGGAACCTTCTAGAATGACGCTGCACAGGTTCGGCAACACGTCTAGTAGCTCTCTGTGGTACGAACTGGCGTACACGGAGGCGAAGGGGAGGGTGAAAGAGGGTGACCGGACATGGCAGATCGCGTTCGGGTCGGGGTTCAAGTGTAACAGCGCCGTCTGGAGAGCACTCAGGACGATCAACCCTGTCGCGGAAAAGAATTACAACCCATGGATGGATGAGATTCACGAGTTCCCAGTGCCCCTTCCTAAATTGAATCTTTGACTAATTCGATTGGTTGAATTGCAAATAAGATTAATTATTCAAGTTTAAGAATATTTGCTACTTGGAAGATGTTGGTTTTACATATAAGGGTCGCTTGTACTGTATCATATTATTACTTGTTTCTGTTGTATACCACGATTGAACTTTTACCATTCACATGTCTGCTCTTGGTGGGAAAATTGATTAAATATGCTTCATAATATGTTATATATATTTTTTGTTAATATGTTTTCGTAGCTTAAAATTAATATACATGCTTTTGTGTAGAAATATAACAAAGTGTTATTGAACAAAGGATAATTAGACAAAGATACGAATGACAAAACAAGCCCTGCCGAACCATTCTCATTATACTCGTTTATATGGAACACCACTGCTACATCATTAAGGCAAGTTACAAGAAAAGGAAATAGGACAAACCTTTCCCGTATCAATTTCATAGAAATCAAGATATGATCTAACAATACTTGGAACACGGGATATTATATTAATTGCTCGGTTAACAAGACATTATATTTCCTATCTCAACACTCTCTCTCAAATTGGAGCATGAGAATTAAAAATGCCCAACTTGTTAAACAAAAAATCGAACTGTTTCTTTCCAAGAGCCTTGGTGAAAACATCTGTTAATTGAGTAGCGGTAGGAACATATTATGGATCAATCAAATCATCTACAATCGCGTCTTAAACAAAGAGATATTCAATCTCAATGTGTTTGGGTCGTTCATGCAACACCTAAATTTTACTGTATAAAGGGCTGACTAATTGTCACAAAAAAAAGTTTAATTTCATTTGATGGTGCACCCTTAAGCTTAGAAGCAATCCTTTCAAGCATTTAAGCTCGCACGTGATTGTAGTCATAGCTCGATATTTCGCCTCTATACATGAGCGGGAAACTATGTATTGTTTCTTTGTCTTCCAAAAAGTAGGAGATTGACCAAGAAACACAAGTCATCCAAACAAAGAGCGTCTAGTGACTAGACATGCTGCCCAATCAGAATCACACCAACCCGGTAGGGACAAATTTCTATTTGCACGTAACAAGATACCTTGACCAGGAGTACATTTCAAATAACGAACGACTCTCAAAGCCGCCTCCCAATGCTCAATTCTAGGCTCATGCATAAACTGAGATAAAATATGAACCGAGTAGGCCAAATCTGGACGGATCACTACTAGATAAATGAGTTGACCTACCTATCTGCAGTAAGAATCGGGGTTCGACAACAACTCCCCATTCGCAAGTCCCAACTTGTGGTTTTGCTCGATCGGTAAGCCACACGGCTTGGCTTCCAATATCCGGCCTCTGGCACGATATCAAGAGTATACTTTCGTTGGCACATGAACAAACCAGTTGAACACCTTACCACCTCGATTCCGAGAAAATACTTCAAAACACCAAGATATTTCATTTTAAAGCAATCGTTGAGATAGGCCTTAAAATTCGTAAGTCTAATGGAATCTTTCCAAGAGATAATAAGATCGTCAACATACACCAACACATTTATTTTAATGATGCCTTTGGTTTAAGTGAAAAGAGAATAATCAGAGTAAGATTGTAGGAAGCCATACCCTTTAAGAGATGGGACCAACTTTGCAAATCAACACCTCGGAGCTTGGTTCAACCCATACCGAGATTTGCGTAACCTACACACCAGATTTGGATTGAAAAGCTCAAATCCCGGGGGGGGGGGGGGGTTTCATATACTCTTACTCTTCAAGATCGTCATGCAGAAAGGCATTGTGCACATCCATTTGATGGAGTTCCCAATTTTTCGAAGTCGCTATAACCAAGAAAGCCCGCACCGTAGTCATTTTGACAACGGGAGAAAATGTCTCATTATAGCCTACACAGGCTTCTTGATGATTTCCCAAAACAACTAATTTGGATTTGAGTCTTTCGATATCAACGTTTGAGAAGTACTTGGTTCTATAAATCCATTGACTTCCCAAAGTCCGCTTACCCTTAGGAAGAGGTTCAAGTGTCCAAGTACCATTTTTCTTCAAAGCCTGAATCTCTTCCTGCATTGACTTTTGCCAATAGACATTTTTCATATCCTCTTTAAGCGACTTGGAATCATTTCTCGAAATAACAACTGCAAGGAACTTTCAGTAACTGGCAGAAAAATTGTCACAATCTATATAGTGTGCTATGGTATAAGGAATAAATGAGCGATGCTGTGGAGAGGGAGTGGCGGTAGATGGGCTTTCAGCAACTACTGAATGTGTAAAAAAGTCTCACAAACGAACTGAAGGAATTTTATTCCTCATTCCCTTTCCCAAAGGAGCAAGGGAAATGTCATCTGGCTCGCGCGTAATAGGCGCCGAACAATCCTCAGGTGGAGCTGAAGTAGTATCTGGTGAAGGTTCTATATCGGTAATGGCCGACACACCATCCCTCAAGCCCAGGTCATGATCAACTACAAAATGGGGGCTTGATCTTGACGAGTATGAGATGTAGGTAAATCATCATCACCAACGAAATTCGCAAAATCACTATCAACTCCAACCGGTATCGCAGGCACAACATCTCCCAACACTAAACGGAAAAACATCCTCAAAGAACTTGACATAACGAGACAAAAAGATTTCCTTCTTGTCCAAATCAAATAACTTCCACCCCTTCTTCCAGAACGGGTAACCCAAAAAAACACATTTCCGACTTTGACTTGTAAATTTATCGCCCTTGCATTTTTTTTATCATAAGCAAAACTAAGACAACCAAATGTAAGAATTGCCCCATATGAAGGAGGATTGCCAAACAAAACTTCGAATAGTGTTTTGTTATGTGATAGAGCAGATGTAGTGCGGTTTATTAAATGAGCGCGGCAACAAGAACACCACCCCCTCCCCCCCCCCCCCCCCCCCAAAAAAAAAAAAGCTTTTTCCGGTTTATTAGATAGCCAAAGTCTCTTGAAAGTGTGGTGCCCTCCTACGTCCATAATATGCATATAATATGCATGTTTTTCTCTCAACTCGCCCATTTTGTTGGGGAGTCCCGACACTTGAGGTTTAGAATAAAATGACGGTTGTGAAGAAGTAGTCAAGGAGACATTAAAATTTTGTACCGTTGTCGCTTTAAACAACTTTTACTGTTTGAGAAACTGTCTACCTACCATAGTAAGAAAGGACATAAACATTCAAGAAACTTTTGTTTTGTCAACCAACAAATATATCCAAATAGCTCTTGAGAAATCATCAACAATAGTTAAAAAAAATAACGAGTTCCACGGGATGAGACATGTTTATAAGATCCCCACAAATCACAATGAATTTTCTCGAAAATTGTAGTTGTCTTATTGTCAGGGGAAGGAAATTTAGCTATGGCATGCTTAGCAGGAAAACAGATTTCAGAAGCTGGATTTAAACTACCCGTAATATTGCTAACAGGAGGAAGTAACTTTACTATTTTCTCTGAAGGGTGCTGTCACGCCCCAAAATCAGTAGAACCGAACTCAGAACGTTTAAAAAAATAAAACATTTTCAATCCTTTTAAATAATTCACTTTAAAACCATCAAGTAGCTAATCAAAATAATTATTTACAACTCAAAAGTACGTCCCAACAAGCGGACAAAAAGCAAAGTGTACGTCGCTAGACTCAAAAGAAAACCCGGACTCCGCTCCTAGCTCTTCAAGCTTCGAGAG
This sequence comes from Erodium maritimum, assembly GCA_963921825.1. Taxonomy (NCBI): domain Eukaryota; kingdom Viridiplantae; phylum Streptophyta; class Magnoliopsida; order Geraniales; family Geraniaceae; genus Erodium; species Erodium maritimum. The sequence goes on along the minus strand of OY997588.1, from coordinate 93,433,836 downwards.
CTCACCTAGTTCATCCCCCGACCAGTACCTGTAGGAAAAGCAGCTAGGGGTGAGCGTTCGCTCACCACCACGGATAACAGACTGACTATGGCATACTTAGCAGACAATGCCGGTAACACCAACAACAACCCGACTGACACACACAAACTGTTACTTTCCTCAACCGACTCAACACTCGGACACGTAATGTAGACCCGACACAACGATTACGACTTCCTCCAAAGACACGAAAGACCACCACGCAACACCCCAGATCACAAAGGATCGCACAGCAAACAAGATCACAAAGGATCGCACTCCGGTTGCTCAGTAACCCCCTCGCCCTTTACCGATCCCTGTCAGGCCAGGCGGTCGACCTTTCGCACTTTTCCCGACACAAAGTCGGATCAGGCTGTCGACCTGTCACCCCAATCAACCACGCGCGACCAGGACCTCTTTCCTCACGGGCGGGCCCCATACCCCGTCTGAACATGCAGACGCGTGAAATCACAGGACCCCCGTTATTATGAAGCGGGCCCCCAACCTCAGGTAACCACAATCACAATCACAAACAAAGTTCAACAAACAGCAACAACACTGGTTTGACACTCCACAGGCACTCATGGCCACCCAAGACACTAATGGTAAAACACGGGTTCAACAACCCCACGGGCACTCAAGGCTACACAAAACACCAACGGTAGAACACGGGTTCAACAACCCCACGGGCACTCAAGGCCACCCAAAACACCAACGGTAGAACACGAGTTCAACAACCCCATGGGCACTCATGGCCACCCAAGACACCAAAAGTAAAGACACGGGTTCAACAACCCCACGGGCACTCATGGCAACCCAAGACACCAATAGTAAAGACACGGGCTGTCGTGGCCACCCAAGACACAACAGTAAAATACGGGCTCTCATGGCCACCCAAGACACAACAGTAAAATACGGGCTCTCATGGCCATCCAAGACACAAATTAAACAATCAACCTCCGGGCATAACCAAATGCCTCCAGTAATTCTAATATCGAAAGTTCACTGCTCCTACGACACTACTAAGTGTCACATGCATTTCTATTGTTCGATACGTTCCCGTATCATACGACACCACCCGGTGTCGCCTGCCTTTCTAATATTCGATAAACTTACTTAAACCACGACACCCAAGTGTCACATGCATTTCTACTGTTAACTTTCCCTAGTCAGGGCCGAGATCCGGCTACTTTTCCCTACCTCGTATGCTTTCTCCAAAAGCGCACAAACAAGATCCGGCGTGATCCCGATCACTCGCCTAGCTTTCCCTTTCCTCTGTCTGTGACACGATCTAATAAGAACACAATTTTAAATACTTTTAAGCTTGCATGCATAAACTGAATTTTAATAAACTTGACGCCCAAAAGTAACCTCGACAATGTCGATCACTCCCTAACTTCCCAATTACTCGACATTGTCGATAATGGACCCGGAAAGGCCCGATTCGCCCGACATGGCGAAGCTGCCCGGATTTTGAAAACGCCCTTCCGGGGCTCCGAAAATTCCCGTTTTCGTTTCTACGGTCTTAGAATAATTCAAGGGTTCCTATGCACTCGACAGAATCAATTTCCGACTTCCGAGTAATTTAATTCGCGTTTAAAGTTTCTAAACCCGTCAATTACAACTTTCACAATTTAATTCCAAAATTCGTTCCGGGTGTGGATTAACGACTTGGGGATCGTCCTAAACCACCCGAACACGAAAAACCCGAGGCCCAAAAACGTGGGCCCCACACGTCCACAAGGGAAAACATTTCTTTTCGCCCCAAAACGTTCCTAACGAACCCCAAACCTCAACCCAACCTTAATCAAGCCATTTAAACTCAAACCCTAAAATTCAAACGTTCCAAAATGAAAATCGGTTAGGTGCTCACCGTAGAGAATGACGATGTGAACTCGATTCCTTGATCATTGAGACGATCCACCGGTTTGATCGACGGAAAAAGTCACAAAACCACAACCCTTCTTATCTCTTCTTTCCTCTCTCCACTTTCTCTCTCCACTTCTTCCTTTTTTTTGAGAATGACCGAACACTTCTCCAACCATTCATCTTTATTTTGTTTAAAAAAATCAAAACTATCCTTTAATTACAAAACTACCATCCATGTCTCATCTTTTGTTTTGTTCAAGAAACCTAACACCACCACATAATTGACATGTGGCAAGTGGGTCCCACACCTTTTGGAAAATATCTCCTAGATATTTTTCAGTCAGATTCGCGAAATTCGGCCGTCTCGGGCCCCGAACGGGCACTTTTTCCAAGAAATTACGAAACTTCACGGGCTACAAGGAAACGGCTCAACTAAGACCGCTGTGACGACGGCTAAGCTTTTTGGATCCAAAACGGACCTCGAACGGACCAAAACATCGCTCGGTTGACTTTTACAACAAAAAGTCAACCTTTCCCAAATTGGTCAGAAAGTTGCCCTGAGTCCCCCGGAACTCACTTTGGTCGATATCGGGGTCAATTTAAGTCCGGTATGACCCTTGGGGTCAAATTTAGGTTCATTTAAGTGTCTGTTCAAAAATTTTAAATTTTCCTGTTTTTCGCCGATTTGACTGGCGTTGACCTGGAGTGGTTCTTACAGGTGCCCCATCCTCTCGTGCCAAAACTCCAAAGTTGATGATTCGTTGTGGACAGAAACATGATGTACTAAATCTCCCTCAGCCTTTTCGAAGTAGTAAAGTCCATCTCGCCTAACTCTCGTTCCAATCAGCTCCTTGGTGTGGTCCTGTATAGTGCTCATAGAAGAGTCAAATTGGACACTGCAATGCAATTCATCACTCAATTGCGAAACTGACAATAAATTGCATTGTAGTTTCGATGCATTGTAGTTATGACAGTAGGACAAGAGATAAGGGTCCAACAAGCTGAAACATCATGTCATGTCTTCTTGCGATTACTACATACAAGGATTTCTGAATTTCCTTGTCCTCTCCCAACTCCTGTATGAGCCGCAAAGCCTAGGGCTTCGACTGACTGGTTCTCTGTTATTGTCTTGGCAATCCGCAAACGCTCATCTTGAATCACCAATTGGTATGCTTGATTGAGCGAAGGTAAGAGAACTTGGGAGAGATTATTAGTTTGCAATTAGGCGTACAAATCGGTGTTGATACCCATCAGGAAGTCATGTAATTTTCCCTATTCACGTCGTACTTTGTGCAACTATGAAACAGTACACGACGTACACCAATCACGAGAAATTAATGGTTCATGCTTAAACAATTCTTCCCACAGTGCATTCAATTAGCCATAATAAGTTGAAACAAGCATAGAGTTTGATTGCTCACACTTCACAATTGAAGTCTTTAACTAGCGAATTCTTGGGATACTAACCATAGAAAAACATTGCTTAAGATGTTCCCACAAGAGTTTGCATCACAAAATTTAGATACAGTGCTTTTTACCTCGGGGTCGATTGTGTTTGTGATCTAAGAGACCAACATTGCAGTGACAGTGTTCCAATCAGATTGAGTATAAGGAGGTTGCGGTCCGTGATAGTGCCTTCTAAAAACTCTAACTTGCAGTGTGCCTCCAATGTCTTTATTGTTCTTGTGTATTATCGTTTATAACTCCATAATGTTCTAAATCATGATGTTAGTCCACATGTCTTAACATCTTGTAAGACATCTTGGTGTTTGTTGACAAGTAACATCTGGAACGACATCTTGCTACTGCACATAACCATAATTTCAAGTTCGAATACTACGGGCACATAATTGTGACTTGTCATTGTAGTTGTCAAATTTGGTGTTACGTCCTTACTTGGTGGTAGTCTTATCACTTGTTCCTTCAAACTTGAGGAATATCTACTCATCTTAGAGCTCTTTGTTCCTTAAGATGAGTATAATGTTTTGGAGCAGACTCGACCCAAATTGGGAGCTCTGGTTATCAAGAAACGTTATGATTTTCAATAAGACGTCATTCTCAATTAGTAAGAAAATGATCAAGATCAAATAATATTCTCTCGGTTTGTAAAGTACCTTATTCCCTAAGTCTCTATCCATCTTCTTCATGGAATGGAAGTGTTGCCTTTCTTCTTCTTGCAGGATTTTGTAGTTCATGTTAGGGATCATTTGCTTTGTTTTTGTTGTTTGCATTTTTGCAGCATGTTCTATTGTTTAGGACCCAAATTGGGTGTCGCTATTTTTTATAATGGTTAGAGCACCTACAGTCAGAGAAAAGATGGTGGGAAGGCACTGAGAGATTGTAAACCCTGGCAGGTTCGTCGAAAACGTCGACATATAGGAGTTAGTGGATACCTGCGACGATAAGTTTACCAACGGCTCTTTCAGCCGATGTCAACGACTCTATTGGATTTGACCAATAGTTGACTCTTGTTTTTATGTATTTTTATTTTGAAAAAAAATCAAATGTATGGCTAATATGACCCAAAACTTATATAAATTCAGATGTGTAGCAACCAAAAAATCACACATTACATTCTAAACTCTCTTAACCACAAAATTTTGTATTCTATATATAGTTTTACTAAATAGCGAGCAATTTCGATGCAATAAGAGCGTTTCTAGCCAACGAACGGAAGGTCGAGCGAATGCTCTAATGTGCAATCGAGTATAACATCAACAATCCATCAAAAGAGGTTCAGAGTTTGTTAGACGAAGTCATTATCCTATCACAACAACGTAAGAAGAAAAATAACATCAAGAAAGACCGGGTTGCTGGCCACAAACGTTTAATGTGTGGCTATTTAAAAAAAATGTGTACACTGAAACGCCATTTCATCGTCGTTTTCGAATGCCAAAGGATGTGTCCACACGTACTGTTTGCGAGTTGGAGGAAAAAGATGCATACTTCAGGAAAGCCGTGAATGGTTTGGGTCAGGTGTCATTATGTCGATATAAAAAATGTACTGCGGCCATTAGGTAATTCTGTTATGGAATTGCATCCAATGACATGGACGTGTATATGAGACTTGACGAAAGCACAACTCTTGAGTGCTGAATTATTTTTGCAGGGCAATAATTACTGTATTTGGCAAGACTTATCTATGTAAGCCCACACAGGCTGATATGAATCACATATTAGCAGTGAATGAGGGGAGTGAATTTCTCGGGATGCTGGGTAGTCTTGACTGCATGCATTGGGAGTGGAAGAATTGTCCAACATCATTGAAAGGATCTCATTTGAGGAAGGATCACGGTAACAGAATGACTGTGGTACTTGAGACCGTTGCCACATGGAACTTATGGATTTGACACTCATTTTTTGGCATGACGGGTTCCAACAACGACTTAACTGTGTTTAGCCATAAAAGTTTGTTCTCAGACGTTGTCAACGGTTGGAAACCACCAGTCAAATTCACGGTAAATAGACACTAGTACAACCTTCCTTATTATCTGACTGATGGTATTCACCCTTCGTGGCCAGTTTTTTTGTGAAAACAATCCCATTGGCTTAGCTTTCGAAGCATAAGAACTTTGCTCAAGTCCAAGAAGCCTGGAAGAATGATGTGGAACGAGCATTTCGGGTCCTCAAATCTCGGTTTCACATTATCACTCGGTCGATTCGAATGTGGAGGCCCTCTTCACTCGGCCTAGTCATGAATGCATGTGTTATCAAGCACAATACGATTATCGAAGCAGAACGCCATACGTATGATGTCTACATTAATCAAATAGATGAAAATGACTCAAACGAACCAAGATTCACTCAAGGAAGCTTCGTTCCGGCCAATGTCATAATAACAAATAATCAAATGATCCACGATCAACGTGCTCATCATGCATTGAAAGCATACCTCATCGAGCACATTTGGAATAAGTTTGACGATCAAGAATAGTTATCTTTCATTGTAGTTTAATTCCATTAATATCTTAGTATTTTAATTATCTTTAATAAAATGTCTTTTCCATATAATGTGTTTGTATTAAATTTTTTTTTGTTTTCTTTTTTTATACTATCAACCTCACATATCAGTCTTTTATAAAATCATAGACGACGGAGAAATTTTTTTTAATATTTATTTTATTTAAACAACCTCTCTCCTTTAGTCTTAACTAGGCTTTATGAATAGAGATGCTCTTACATGCCCACCAAGGATTGTGCTGTCCTCTTTCCCCAATTTCGAGAAATTGGAGTTTTAAAATTCAGTTATCCTATAAAAAAAACATAACATATTTCAGTTCATTCCAGAAAAACATCATTCCGATGTATTTTGGATTTCCCTATAAATTATACGACGTGGTACAAACACTTTTTAAATAGGTGCATTAAATGGTCAGGCCTATTATTGCTTTTGGGAATTCAGGTGATCGTTAATATCAATGTGTAAAAGGTTTGGTGCCAAACACTTCCCCCTTCGGCCGACTGGTGAGGAAGTATTAATGTCAACACCGGTGTTGTTTACATAAATAGTTGACAAAGGCTCAACGAGTATCCCATGATATGTTTCGTCTCTTCCTTAGTGGCTCTAAACTAATCTAATTAGGTTACAAACTGAGTGTCGTTTTAATTATTTTTAAACTTTGAATAAAATGTTGCAATTAAGATCTTCATTGGAGAGTGGATGATAAGGGTTTCAAGGTTAAAACAATGTACACATACCTGCCAGCTACAAACAACTCTTGCAATTGGAGTTCTTACCTTTGGCTACCCAACCTCCCACCAAAATTGGCTGCTTTTACTTGGCTGGCATGTTTAGGACCAGTTCCCACAAAAAGCTTCTTGGAGTCAAGAGGTATCAAAATCCCAATCTCTGATTCCTAGTGCAGATTCTGTGGTACACACTTTGAAGACTTAAACTACCTATTCATTTACTGCAAAAGATCATGGTCAGTTTGGTGTAAGGTGATGGAATGGTAGGGCATTTCTTGGTGTATCCCATCCACCTTTGTGAATTTTATATTCTCCTGGGATGAACTCTGCCACATAAACATGATTTGGAAATCTCTATTTTCTATTACTCTATGGGAGGAATGCTCTTGTCTTCAACAACAGAATCAAGCTTTCAACAAGAATCAAGCTTTCTCTTTTAGTACTTGGCAGTGCTCCCCTCAACTGTGCATCAGGATTAGAAGACTTTCATAAAAAATGAGCCAAGGGAGTATGTTACAGCCTTGAGTCTTTGTTTTTTTTTTTTTTGGGGGGGGGGGGGGGGGGCGGGGGGATGGGTCGGGGTTGGGCTGGGATGGGGAGTGTGTGAGGTTGGGGTTGGTAAGGACCTTTGTTTGGTTGTTTGCTTATACTTTAGTGTGGGGTTTATCTTTTTCTTCCTCTGGTTTCCTGGAGAGTGGTTAGTTATTGTATAGGATTGAGTGTACTTTGGTTGTATTTTCTTTTTTGGTTCTCTTGGTGGGCTTGCTAGTTACTGAAGGGAGCTCGACTGAGAAAGCTACATTCTGCAGAGAATTGGTTGGGAACATTGCTAAAGTTTAGAGGACTGTGTGTTGTTGGGGTCTGTAACGCCATAGGATCGAGGAACAAGTGACTGCAACTTATTTGGGTAAGGTTCTAGTATTGATTTGCTGCTAAGAGATTGCTTTGAAGTCTTAGAAGTGAAGTTAACTTGGGGTGCAAGGCTACTTTGGGGTTGGGTGGTAACTGTTGCATTGGTTTCGAAGGCTACTTATTTGTTTCTATTTCCTGGGTTTTGTTTGTTGGATGAGGGGTTGGGTATTACAATTTGTTGTATAAGGATTTTTAGTTTTTTGTAAATCTTTGGCCTCTGGATAAGGAAAAAGAGTAGATAAGGTTGCCTTGGATGTCAAGGTAGGGTTTGGTTTTGGGGCTTTTCATTGGAAAGTGCCCTTGTTTGTAAGAGGGGAATGATTCCTCTTTCTTTGGGTTTTACTCCTTAAAACCCATTGAATTTAAATATATTGCTAGCTTTCCAAAAAAAAAAATCTAGACATTGAGTTAAGAGCATCCACAACGCCAAACGTCGGTGTTGACAGTGAGTTGTTGGCTAGGAGAATTAAAAAAATTATTTTTGAGCCTTCATGTCGATGAGAACAGCCGGCACACTCCAATGTTAGGTGGTAAGGACTGGGGGTAAATGCCTTTTTCTTCATAATTTTGCTTACCGCCGGCGTTGAGAAGGGGCACTGAACTCACTGTCAGCCCTCACCGCCAACGTTCTCCCGCCATCTCAACGTCAGCTCCCCACCGCGGAATGCTCACTGCCAGCAGCTCCCTGCCAGCTCCCCGTCCAGCGTTGTGATGCTCTAAGACACTAATTTATCTTCCATGTACAATTTTCTGCAGCACAATCAGAATTTAACTTCAGCTATCTAGGATCGTCAAATTAGGAATGCTTTCCTCCCTCCTAAGGTTTTTGCATTCATCTGGCTCACTTGTAATCAGGCAATCCCAACTAAAGATTTTCTAGAAGCCAGGGGTTAGAATTGCTATTACAAACATGTTCTGCCTTTTGTGTCAGGAGTTGTTCGAAGATCAAGCACACTTACTTCTTTTTCGCTCTTTTGCTACAAAAGTCTGGTATTTGGTCCTTAATTGGCGGGGGGTTTCTTGGACAAGGCCTACCACAATTGATTCATTATTACTCTCTTGGAACTCCTTGCTTTATAAAGGCCCCTACAAACAATGGGCTAACATCTTCTTTATTAATATCTTGCTCATTTGGTTTTGCAGGAACAAATGCACCTTTTATAATCAGTTTTTGACTCCTTTAGATGTGTTACATAGTGTACAGAGCTTTTCATACAATTTGGAGTATGCACAGTTCAAGAAATGTCAATCATTCTCGTTCCTCAATTGGATTAAGGCTCCTTTATCTTACAGAAAAAGGAATAGAAGTCGGATCTTGCAATAGGTTAACTGTCTTTTGGGGTGTTTTGGTTTTTGGGGTTGGTCTAGAGGGTTTTTGGGCTTGGTTTCCTTTATTGTGGGATTACTTGGGTATCAAGGTACCACTTGTACCTTGGTTATTTGTGGGGAGATGTTGTTTTTTGGCATTGAGTACCGTCTGTACTTCGTGTGGCCTAGCTTGGGGTAACTGGTTTAGACCTGGTACCGCTTGTACTTGCGGTCCTTTAGGTTGGGGTAGATGTTTTGGCTGGCTTGGTTACGTTTGTTCCAGCTGGTTTTCTGGGTTCTATCGGGTTCTTGGGTTTCTTGGGGTGCAAGGTACCGTCTGTACCTTGTTCGTTCACTCTGTTTTACTGGTTTCTCAGGTTTCTTGCGGTGCAAGGTACCGACTGTACCTTGCTGGTTCTTTCTGTTTTTGTTTGGTGGCTGGGGTTACTTGAATTGTTTTTTGGGGGGTTTGTGGGTTTGTCTGATTGGTGTTTCGTTTGGATTTTGTTGTGTTTTCGGGGGTGTTTGGGTGTCACGCCCCAAATTCAGTTGAACCGAACCCGGAACGCGAACGGTAAAACAATAAAACCATTTTCAAACCTTTTAAATAAATCGCTCAAAATCACCATTCAGTTAATCAAAATAATAATTTACAACTCAAAAGTACGTCCCAACAAGCGGACAAAAGACAAGGCGTACGTCGCTAAACTCAAAAGGAAACCCGGACTCCCGTTCCCAGCTCTTTAAGCTTCGAGAGCTCACCTAGTCTGTCCCGCGACCAGTACCTGTAGGAAAAGCAGCTAGGGGTGAGCGTTCGCTCACCACCACGGATACCAGACTGACTATGGCATACTAGCAGACAATGCCGGAAACACAACCAAAAAACCCAACACCGGGGACTACTATCCCCAACTCAAGTAACCCGACTGACACACGACTGTTACTTTCCCCAACCGACTCAACACTCGGACACGTAATGTAGACCCGACACAACGGTTACAACCTCAACCCAAAGACACAAAAGATAACCACGCAACACCCAAGATCACAAAGGATCGCACACCAAAAAAGTTCACAAAGGATCGCACTCCAGTTGCTCAGTGCCGGTTGCTAACCGGCTGGGCTCGAGCCTGCCCACGCAACTTCCCCGATCCCTGTCGGGTCAGGCGGTCGACCTGTCAGCGATGTATAAAGCCATACTTTTCCGATAGCTGGTCGGAAGGGGAGCCGCCCTCATCGCCAAAGAAGACGCCTAACCTTACCGATCCCTGTCGGAAGGCTAGCCAACACCCACACACTTTTCCCGACACGCAGTCGGATCAGGCGGTCGACCTGTCGGGCCCCATCCTCAGGCAACCACAATCACAATCACAAGCAAAGTTCAACAAACAGCAACAACACCGGTTTAACACTCCACAGCCACTCATGGCCACACATGGCCACCCAAGACACCAACAGTAAAACACGGGTTCAAAAACCCCACGGGCACTCATGGCCACCCAAGATACCAACAGTAAAACACGGGTTCAACAACCCCACGGGGACTCACGGACACCCAAGACACACCAACAGTAAAAATACGGGTTTAACAACCCCACGGGCACTCATGGCCACCCAAGACACACCAACAGTAAAATACGGGTTTAACAACCCCACGGGCACTCATGGCCACCCAAGACACACCAACAATAAAATACGGGTTTAACAACCCCACGGGCACTCATGGCCACCCAAGACACAAACTAAACAATCAACCTCCGGGCATAACCAAATGCCTCCAGTAATTCTAATATCGATAAGTTCACTGCTCCTACGACACTACTAAGTGTGACATGCATTTCTATTGTTCGATACGTTCCCGTATCATACGACACCACCCGGTGTCGTCTGCCTTTCTATTGTTCGATAAACTTACTTCACCCACGACACCAAGTATCACATGCATTTCTACTGTTAACTTTCCCTAGTCAGGGCCGAGATCCGGCTACTTTTCCCTACCTCGTACGCTTTCCCAAAAAGCTCACGACCAAGCTCCGGCGTGCTCACGATCACTCGCCTAGCTTTCCCTTTCCTCTGTCGGTGGCACGATCTAATAAGAACACAATTTCAAACACTTTTTAAGCTTGCAGGCATAAACTGAATTTTAATACACTTGACACCTAACTGCAATCCCGACAATGTCGATCACTCCCAAACTTCCCAAATACTCGACATTGTCGATAATGGACCCGGAAAGGCCCGATTCGCCCAGTTCGGCGAATCTGCCCGGGTTTTGAAAACGCCCTTCCGGGGCTCCGAAAATTCTCGTTTCCGTTTCTATGATCTTAGAATAATTCAAGGGTTCCTATGCGATCGACGGAATCAATTTCCTACTTCCGAGTAATTTAGTTCGCGTTTAAAGTTTCTAAACCCGTCAATTATAACTTTCACAATTTACTTCCAAAATTCGTTCCGGGTGTGGATTAACGACTTGGGGATCGTCCTAAACCACCCGAACACGAAAACCCGATACCCGAGCATGTGGGCCCCACCCGGCCCTTAAGACCCGAGGGTGGTTGGGCCGGTTTTTGGCCGGTTCACCATGGTGGTGGCCGGTCCTAGCTCCGGCCAGCCACCACCCGGTCCGGCCACCCACCACCCACGGTGGCCGGAGCTCCCCCGAGCCTCCGGTCACCAGAAAAAGTTCATCTTTCACTCCAAAACGCCTCCAACGAACCCTACACCTCAACTCATCCATATTCTACTCGTTTTAACCCAAACCCTAAACTTTAAACGTACCAAAACGAAAGTCAGATAGATGCTCATCGTAGGGAATGACGATGGGAGCTCGGTTCTTCTATCGTTGAGACGATCCGTCGGTTGGATCGTCGGGAAATCACAAAACCTTAAACTTTCTCTCTCCTTTTTCCTTTTCTTTTATACTCCCTTCTCTCCTCTTTCTATTTCTATTTTCTTCTCTTTTTTTCCCTTTTTTTTGAATGTGGCCGAACACCACATATGTGGTCTTGCTTTTGTTTTGTTCAATAAACCTAACACCACCACTTGGGTGACATGTGGCAAGTGGGTCCCACCCCTTTGGAAAATATCTTCTAGTTATTTTTCAGTCAGATTCGCGAAATTTGGCCGTGTCGGGCCCCGAACGGGCACATTTTCCAAGAAATTACGAAACTTCACGGGCTACAAGGAAACGGCTCAACTAAGACCGCTGTGACGACGGCTAAGCTTTTTGGATCCAAAACGGGCCTCGAATGGACCAAAACGTCGCTTGGTTGACTTTTCTAGCAAAAAGTCAATTGTTCCCAAATTGGTCAGAAAGTTGCTCTGAGTCCCCCATAACTCACTTTGGTCGATATCGGGGTCAACTTAAGTCCGGTATGACTCTGGGGTCAAATTTAGGTTCATTTAAGTGTCCGTCCCAAAATTTTAAATTTTCCTGTTTTTCGCCTATTTAACTGACGTTGACCGGGAGTGATTCTTACATTGGGTCTGAAGGTTTGGGTCTTCAATTTTATGACTGGTTTAGTGCTTTTTTGGGTTAGTGATTTTTTATGGTACTATGAGAGCCTCGGCTTTTGCCCTTCTCTACTTCTTGTAGAGGAGAGACTACATCAATAAAATTTGCCGTTTCAAAAAAAAAGTATTTTAAAGTACGCATACAGGTGTAAGATAAATTTTAAAAGATGGTCCAATGAAAAGCTGTGTTTGTGTCTGGCGTTCTTCTTTTATAGCATCCATGTTTACTTTTTTCTTGGTTGCAGTGTGAAGAGGTAATTGCATAGTAGATATGGAGGTCAGAATGTATGTGTTAATGATAGCCATGATCTGATCAAATCGATAGCAGTTAAGTTAATATACTTTATGGGCACATGGAAATTGATTAGTGCACATGAAGGGTTCCATCCAGAGTGTTGTGGGCATTTGTGACGTGAAAGACTATGAGAGTATGCGCAGATCTTATCCACCACAAACACAATACAGGTACAAATCAATCATGTAGCTATTTATTAGCCCCAGCCTCCTGGAGTTTTTGCCCATAACGAGGCAAGACACTGTGGAGCCTCTTCCATTTCCTGGACTGCTTCACGTAAATGATAAGTCGGTCTATTGTCACGTCCCGACGCGTTTATCAAATTTTACTCATGTACCTATGCGTATCGGTATGACGGAAACATGTTATAATATGTTGTTTTTCACCTAACTCAAGATTTAATACCTTGATTACTATACCCATCCTATATGCTAAGGTGTATGCTCACGACTTACACATAGGAGCACAATTCAAACACATGAAGCATATGGACACCATATGCCAATGCAAGGAACACACGCATGGAACACATAGAAGCACGAGGAAAAGATCAACCAACCATATGAAGCCTTTTCTTCTACATGAAGTCTTGCTTTTTGGAAGATCATTCATTAAAAGCATGGACAAGTTGCAAAGACAAAGCAAAGTGAAGAATTAATTGCATGGGAAAAGACACGGCCAAGTTGAGATGAAGCATTAAATTGGGTGGCTTTTCTCATACAAGATTGTCTTACTTAGTCCTTAAATATTTGTATAGAAAGAGTAGCATAACTACGGGTTGGCATGTATGTCAAATTCATGTATTGTGTATCAGGTGTTGTAGTTATTCACACTTGAATACTACTTGTTATTTACCGTCATACCGTTTCTTTGCTCGTGTGTATTGTAACTCTTGTGTCGTGTTATTTATCAACCTTCCGTGTGTGCGAGGTTTAAGGTTGATCTTGGACGAGTCGAGGCAAGCTTGCCAAGTCCAAGTGCCGGGCGAACGTCGAGTAAGCGAGTGAAGCTTCCGGGTCGTCACAGTTGGTATCAGAGCTCAGGTTTTTGAGTTCCAGCCAAGGAGACCGAGATGTCAAGCGAAGGGAACGAGGGACGTGGACGTGAAGAAGCTGCTCTACCTCCAGCAGGGAGAGTAACGCATAACCAGTCGAGAGAATATCATGGAGCCGATGTCGAAACAACCAAACGTCCTACCTTTAGGTACGATGAATTGATTGAACGTATTGAGACGTTTGCTAAATCCTTGGCAGAGGCAAATACGGAGTTAATGGCAGCTCGGATGCGTATTACCGAGGTAGAGCGTTTCAAAAGCGCTATGGCTGAACAAGGAGACGTGTGGGAAGAACTCCGAACGTTGGATAGAGAGGATGCAGATCTGGAGAAAAATATTTATGATATTTGGAGAGAAATGAATATCCTAATAAGAGCCGTTGGTGGGCGTGATGGTGCTGCTAATGTGCGAGAAACCTTACCGCAGGCGTAGCTACCTAGGCCTAAGTTCTACCGTGGGAAAAGGGATGCTCAAGAAATTGATCACTTTCTATGGCCGTTAGATCGCTATTTGGAGGCGCTGAACCTCATTGATGAGCAGTTGAAGCTCCAGACTGCTACCTCTTATTTACAGGACATCGCTCTTTCATGGTAGAGAAGAAAGCACGACGAGATCCAAGTAGGTACATGTAACATTACTACTTTGGCTGCTTTCAAAGCCGCTTTAAAAGATCAGTTTTACCCAGGCGAGCGAGCAACATGATCCTGCAAGCGTGGGCAGCTTGCGGATGAACGCTTTGAGAAAACGGCCGACTTGGGGAGCCAGGAGGATGTGTAGGCTTACAGTGGCTGAGAAGACATGTAGGCCTGTTGTGGCCGAGAGAGTTGTGAGGCCTGATGTGGCCAAGGACAAGACGTTGATGTACGTCCAGGGTGTGGTCAATGGGAAGATGGCCCATATTATGATCGATACGGGTGTGTCGCATTGCTTTGTGACAAGAGATGAGACGGCACGCCTCAGATTGAAGGCAAAAGGATCGGGTGCATCCTTGAAGATAGTGAATTCGCCACCGGTTCCTGTGGAAGGAATTATCGAGAACGTGCCATTAAGTGTTGGTACATGGAAGGGCGGTGTGTCCCTGACAGTAGCACCGATGGATGACTATGTCATGGTCTTTGGGATGGATTTCCTAAGGGCGAACGAGGTGTATCCTGTGCCTCATAAAAATCTGCTCGTTGTTGGCTCGAACGTGCCAACCGTTGTACCCGCCAAAGTGATTGGCGTTGGCCAGCCCCAAATGGGAAGCATGATTTTGTCTGCTTTGCAGGTGACGAAGGGGCTCAAAAGAACGAGTCGACCTACCTGGCCACAATGAGGGAGGAGAAACCCTCGCATGCCAAGGAAGTACCATTGCCTCGCCCTCTCGAGCAGATCCTTGAAGAGTTCAAGGACGTCATGCCATCAGAGTTGCCGCAACGAATCCCACCAAGAAGGGAGGTGGATCATCAGATTGAGCTGAAGCCAGAAGCCTCCAGCACGAGCACTCTACCGAATGGCACCTCCAGAGTTGAAGGAACTGAAGAACCAATTGGGAGAACTTCTGAAGTTCAGCTTTATTCAACCTTTGAAGGCGCCGTTTGGTGCCGCAATTCTTTTTCAACGTAAGAAGAATGGTTCAATGCGTTAGTGCATCGACTACCAAGCATTAAACAAGGTAACCATTGGGAATACGTATCTCATTCCGTTGATTGTTGACTTGTGTGATCAATTGGGCAGAGCACGCTATTTTACTAAACTTTATTTGAGATCTGGCTATTATCAAGTGAGAATTGCTGAAGGTGACAAGGCAAAGACGGAGTGTGTGACTCGTTATGGGTCATATGAATTTCTGGTGATGTCGTTTGGGTTGACGAATGCGCCAACCACATTTTATGCCTTTATGAACAACATCTTGCAGCCATTCCTTGATAAGTTCATGGTGGTCTATCTTGACGATATTGTTATCTATAGCGAGACCTTGGAGGAGCATGTGGAGCATTTGCGAGCCATGATGCAGGTCTTGCAAGCCAACGATCTCTATGTGAAGAAGGAGAAATGCTCTTTTGCCAAGGAAGAGGTTCACTTTCTTGGCCATGTTATCCGAGCTGGTGAGCTGCAGATTGATCTGTATAAGGTCCATGCAATCAGTGATTGGGAGCATCCATACAACATTTCAGGTTTAAGGTTATTCTATGGACTTGCAAACTATTACCGGCGTTTCATCAAGGAATACTCGGTCGTGGCTGCACCTTTGACAAACTTGCTGAAGAAGAACAAGCCATGGGAGTGGAAGACTAAGGTTGACGGAGCGTTTAAGGCCTTGAAGAAGGCTATTGTGGAGGAGCCGGTGATGGCCCTGCCAGATTCTTCCAAGGTTTTTGACGTACAGACTGATGCCTCTAATTTTGCTATTGGTGGTCTGTTGATGCATGATAGTCATCCAATCGCCTATGAAAGCCGGAAGTTGAATGATGTTGAGTGTCGTTACAAGGTGTAAGAGAAGGAGATGACAGCCATTGTCCATTGTGTAAGAACCACTCCCGGTCAATGACAGTCAAACCTGCGAAAAACAGGAAAATTTAAAATTTTTAAGATAGACACTTAATAACCTAAATTGACCGCGAGGGTCATACCGGGCTTAAGTTGACCCCGTTATCGACCAAAATGAGTTCCGGGGGACTCAGGGCAACTTTCTGATCAATTGGGGAAATGTTGACTTTTCGTTGGAAAAGTCAACCGAGCAACGTTTTGGTCCATTCGAGGACCGTTTTGGATCCAAAAAGCTTAGCCGTCGTCGCAGCGGTCTTAGTTGAGCTGTTTCCTTGTAGCCCGCCAAGTTTCGTGATTTCTTGGGAAAAGTGCCCGTTCGGGGCCCGAAACGTCCGATTTTCGCGAATCTGATTGGAAAATATCTAGTAGATATTTTTACAAAAGGTGTGGGACCCACCTTGCCACTTGTCCAATTAGTGGTGGTGTTAGTTTTGGGGGGAAAATGAGTGGTGAGAGGTTCGGCCAACACTTAATAAAAAGAAAAAAAAAAGAGAAAAGGAAGAGAGTATTTTAGAGAGAGAAGGAGAAGGAGAAAAAGAGAGAAGGGAGAGGAAGTTAGGGTTTTGGAGCACTATTCACGTCATCCCACGTTTGGATCGTCTCAAGGCAAGGAGCAATCTACTTCCCCTCGTCTTCCTCTTTGGTAAGACTTAAACCAATCATCGTTTTGTTTAATTTTGGAAGTTAGGTTTATTGTAAAACTTTTAGTTTAAGGTGGTTTTGATGTTGGGGGATTGTTGGAGGCGTTTTGGAGGTGTTTGAAGGGGAAAGATGACGTTTTCCGGTGACTGGAAGCTCGGGAGGAGCTCCGGCCACCGTGGGTGGTGGCCGGCCGGCCATGGGTGGCTGGCCGAAGCTGGGACCAGCCACCACCATGGTGGGCGAGCCACACTTGAACCCTAGGGCCCACGGCCAAGTGGGTCGGGTGGGGCCCACGTGCTCGGTTGCTCGGGTTTAGTGTTCGGGTGGTTTAAAACGTTCCCCGGACCATTTATCCTTAACCGAACCGAAAATTGGAATTAAATTGGAAAAGGTGTAATTAACGGGTTTTAGAAACTTTAAACGTTAATTAATCGACTCGGAAGTCGGAATTCAATTCCGTCAAGTACATTGGGATCCTTGAACTATTCTAAGACCGTAGAAACGAAAACGGGAACTTTTGGAGCCCCGGAAGGGCATTTCCAAAACCCGGGAAGATTCGCCATGTCGGGCGAATCGGGCCTTTACGAGTCCTTTATAGACAATGTCGAGTAATCGGGAAGTTTGGGAGTGATCGACATTGTCGGGGTTACGTTTGGGCGTTAAGTTTATCAAATTCCAATTTATTCCTGCGAGTATAAAGTGCATTCAAAAATTGTGTTCTTTTAGATCGTGCCGCGGACCGAGGCAAGGGAAGGCTGGGTGAGTGACTGAGGTCACAACGGAGCTCGTTGGTTGGCTTTGGGAGGACTTACTCGAGGTAGGGAAAAGTAGCCGGATCTCGGCCCTGACTAGGGAAAGTTAACTGTAGAATTGCATGTGACACCGGGGTGTCGTGGGTTAATTAGGTTATCAAATATTAGAAAGGCATGATACGGGAACGTAGCAATTATTAGAAAAGCATGTGACACTTAGTAGTGTCGTAGGAGCAGTGAACTTAGCGATGTTAGAATTACTGGAGGCATATGACCATGCCCGGAGGTTGTTTGTTATTGTTGTTGAGTTGGGTGGCCATGAGAGCCCGTGTTATTTTTATTGAGTTTGTGTGGCCATGAGAGTCCGTGTTATTATTGCCCATGTTATTATTGTTGAGTCTTGGGTGGCCATGAGAGCCCGTGTTATTATTATTGGTATTTTGGGTGGCCGTGAGTACCCGTGGGGTTGTGAACCCGTACTTTACCGTTGGTGTCTTGGGTGGCCATGAGGGCCCGTAGGGTTGTTGAACTCGTGTTTTGTTGTTGGTGTCTTGGTGGCCTTGAGTGCCTGTGGAGTTTGGGACTGGTGTCGTTACTGTCTGTTGAACTTTGTTTGTGATTGTGATTGGTTACTTGATGACGGTGGAGGTTGTGTGGTGTAGCTAGCCTCCCGACTAGGATCGGGCGAAGCGGAGAGGTTGTGGGCTAGCTCCCCGACTGGGATCGGGGGAAGGACGCGCGGGTGTGGCTAACCACCCGACTGGGATCGGGTGAAGCGGAGAGGTTGTGGGTTAGCCTCCCGACTGGATCGGGAGAAGTTGCGCGATAGGTCGACCGCCTGACCTGACTGGGATCGGTAAAGGGCGAGAGACAGAGATGGTTACTGAGCAGCTGGTATGCGATCCTTTGTGATCTTGTTTGGTGTGCGATCCTTTGTGATCTTGGGTGTTGCTGTTAGTCTTAGTGCCCGTAGTTCAATCCTAATTGTCCAAATGTATATATCATCGTTAGCAATAAAATTAAAGCGGCTTTATATTACTTATGTGTTGGAGTAATATATCGATGTGTGCTCTGATCTATGCCCACTATGCGAATAGAACCATAGATCGAGATAGATCACACTCGATGGGTCCCTAGTCAACAAAGCTTCACTAGAAGCGACTAGTATGAAAGATGGCTCTTTATGGCTTACGTTCTGTTAGTCATTGGAATGGGATTCCGGAGTCTGATCATAGATATCATGTGGGACATGATATTGGACGACCCGCCCTGAATATGTGCCATAGATTAAGTCATGAACATATTCAGTGTTGTAGCTTGTCATGTATCCTTAGACCAAGGAGTCTTTGTGATCGCTATGTAGTCAACAACTGAGTTTGACCTGAGCCTAACGTTGTCCGTAACAGGGCTTCCATAACGGCCAGGATTGGCTTGGGGATGGGCTACATGAGTGACACGAAAGACGGCTAAGGGATTTATCCCTCATACTAAGGTATGGGAAAGATATCGGTTCTCGGCCGCTTGATCGAGAGTGACTGAAAGAATAGCATGGCCATGCACATGATACTGGGTATCATATCTTCAATCATCTCACATATCAAGGAACGGTGATTGAGAATAATAAGGATGACGGCTCTATGCCTTATCTCAATCAGGATATCGGAGATAAAAGGATAATGACAGGGACGACGGAAAGGTTAGAATCGATAGGGTCAATTCGTTATGTAGTGTCAGGCAATACTAAAGTCTCGTTAGTTGCCACTTAAATAGGATCAAGTAAAATGGGATTTTACGTTGATCTATTGACATGCATAAACCTAAGGGTCACACCGGAGGATGAATCTCATTGACACATTTATGGAGAATGGCCAAAACGGAGTTTTCTCGGGACATGACCAAAACTGGGTTTTGGGTCATGTGCCCGTAAGTGAATAGGACTTTACGGATCGAAACAAGGCTTGGAGTCTTGGGATTGATCGCGTCGGATAATGTTGGACATTTCCGGTATGGAAGGCATGGAGGCGATGAGCGAATCACGGGACCTCGTTGGAAATGGCCACGGGCCATGTTCCAAGAGGCCCATGAAAGGCCCATGCAACCAAGGCCCATGGAACTAATTAATCAAGTCTTGATTAATTAGTACTAAGTAAGCAAGACAAGGATTAAGGTGTTGGTGATTCACCACCTAACCCAATCTTGTCTTGCCATACTTTGTCCTATTTACACCTTACTTGACACCATACTTGTCCCATGCCTTTAGTTGGACAAGTATGGGTTTTGTTATGTTTAAGTCATCTTTTTTCAACATAACAAACACAAGACAAGAATAGGAAACACATTTTCTCTCCCTCTTCCATGGCCATTTCGGGTTTGGCTAGTTTCCACCTCCATGTTTGTGTTCTTGAGTCCTCAAAGAGAAGAACTACGTGGCTTTGATTCCCATGTGGATACGTAGGCGTCTTGGAGACTCAAGCCAATCATTCGTTAACCGGTGTTCTTGTTTTGGTAAGAACTAGTGCTGAATTTTTCTCTTGTTAATCCATTCTTTGTTAGTTGTTTCATGGTTTTAATTGTCTCTTGGTTTTCATTGATTTTCCGCTGCGAGTTGGTTCATCTCCAACCCTACCTCGAGACCCAACAGTTGCGTGGTTGTCTGTCGTGTCTTTGGAAGAGGTCGTCAATCGTTGTGTGGGGTCTACATCACGTGTCCGAGTGTTGAGTCGGTTGAGGAAAGTGTTTGGTCGTGTGTGTGTCATTTGAGTCGTTGTTGGTGTCACCGGCTTTGTTTGCTAAGTATGCCGTAGTCAGTCTGTTATCTGTGGTGGTGAGCGAACGCTCACCCTTAGCTGCTTTTCCTACAGGTACCGTTCGCAGGCTGGACTAGGTGAGCTTCTGAAGCTTGAAGAGCTAGAAGCGGGTTTCTGGGTTATTTTGAGTCTAGTGACGTGTACCGCGTTTTTTTGTCCACTTTTTGGGACTTGCTTTTGAGATGTAAATATTATTTTGTTGAACATTTGGTGATTTTAAAGTGAATTATAAAAAGGGTTTCAAATTGGTTTATTGTTTCTAAACGTTCGCGTCCCGAGTTCGGTTTACTGAAATTGGGGCGTGACACATTGCTTGAGGACTTGGTGCCATTATCTCCTGTGTAGCAAGTTCGTGGTGAAGACGGACAACATTGCTACGAGTTATTTTCAGAGTCAGAAGAAGTTGTCCCCAAAGCAAGCAAGGTGGCAAGATTTCCTTGTCGAGTTTGATTATGAGCTCGAGTACAAGTCTGGGAAGGCTAACCTAGTTGCGGACGCCTTGAGTCGGAAGGCAGAGATGGCTTCCATATCCAAGGTGCGGGGTCACCTCGTGGACGAGATCAAGGCCGGCTTTCCGAGTGATGTTGTGGCCCAACAAATCATCGAGTTAGTCAAGAAAGGGAAGACGCGACACTTTTGGTTGGAGAGCGACTTACTCTACACCAAAGGACGTCGGCTCTTCGTTCTGAAGTGGGGTAAACTGCGGAGGAAAATATTGAATGAGTGCCACGACAAGATGTTGGCGGGGCACCCGGGACAACGAAGGACGTGAGCCTTTGTGGAGATGTGCTTGATCTGCCAACAAGACAAGGTTGAGCAACGTGCACCTGGTGGCCTGCTCGAACCGCTTCTAGTTCCCACACAGCCATGTGAGAGTGTGAGCATGGACTTTATTGTTGGCTTACCTAGATCCGAGGGCAATGGGACCATCATGGTCGTTGTCGGTCGGTTTTCGAAGTATGCGACCTTCATTCCGGCTCCAAAGGAATGCAAGGCGGAGATGGCATCGAAGCTATTTTTCAAGTACGTGATGAAGTACTGGGGGCTGCCAAGGTCGATCATTAGTGATCGAGATGGGCGATTCACGGGGAAGTCTTGGACGGAGCTATTTCGTCTCATAGGAACCGAGTTGTGTTTCTCCACGAGTTTCCATCCCCAGACCGATGGCCAGACAGAGAGAGTAAACGGGTTGCTTGAACTTTATTTGATGAATTTTGTGAGTGCTAACCAATGTAATTGGGTAGGTTTGATAGATGTGGCACAGTTTTCTTACAACCTACAGCGGAGTGAATCAACAGTTAGGAGCCCGTTCGAATTGGCGATGAGGAAACAACCACTCATGCCTCATACCTTGGATATAGGGTACCAAGGAAGTAGCCCGGGCGCGGAGCAGACCGTCATTGCTCGCTCATATCTTGACAAAGCCGCGCGCAAGATGAAGAAATGAGCGGACAAGCCTCGTCATCCCTTGGAATTCAGGGTCGGAGACTTGGTGATGGTGAAGTTCCAAGGCAACCAAGTCAAGTCCGCAAGGAAGATGCATAAAGGGCTTATACGCCGCTCTGATGGGCCGTTCCCAATCCTGAAACGGATCGACAATGCAGTATACAAGGTGGAGCTGCCTTCTCAGCTTGGGATTCATCCGGTCTTTCATGTGAGCAAGCTAAAGAAGTACCATGGAGACGCGGAAGACCTAAGTCGCGACGAGTCAAGCCGTGCACCTCCAGTAACATTCTTTTCACACGAGAAGCAAGCCGAGGCGATCTTGGATGAGCGCCAAATCCAGAGGAGGGTTGTGCCAGCCTATACAGAGTTCCTGGTGAAGTGGAAAGATCTCACCGTAGCCGAAGCAACATGGGACCCAGCCAAGGATCTCTGGTAGTTTGAACCTCTCATTTTGAAGTACCGAGAGGAGATATCGATGAGGGCGTCGATGGCTTAGATGGGGGAGAATGTCACGCCCCGACACGTTCATCAAATTTTTCTCACGCACGAATGTGCATCGGTATGACGGAAGCTTGTTATAATATGCTGTTTTTTTACCTAACTCAAGGTTTGATACCTTGATTACTATACCCATCCTATATGGCAAGGTGTGGGCTCACAACTTAGACATGGAAGCACAATTCAAACACATGAAGATATGGACACCACATGCCAATGCAAGGAAAAAACGCATGGAGCACATGGAAGCACGAGGAAATGATCAACCAACCATACGAAGCACAAGGAGCACACGGTTACCCTTATCTTCTACCAGAAGTCTTGCTTTTTGGAAGATCATTAAAAGCATGGACAATGTTAGAATATAACTATAATTGGGCCTTTAACTATCAGCTTGAGCTTTTTAGTTGAGTTGGTCCTCTAATATGGTATCAGAGCTTGGCACCTCACGGACCCGGGTTCAAACCTCATTCTCTACAAATATTATATTTCTTCCATATTTATCAAATTTGCCCCAAATGGGCCAATCCTTATCATTGTTCTTAATGGGGTCATCTCTTCTTCAAAATAATTCACCTCCAAACCTGTAAACGGGTTTGTCCGTGAGAGCGCGTGTTAGAATATAACTATAATTGGGCCTTCAACTATCAGCTTGAGCTTTTAGTTGAGTTGGTCCTCTAATAGACAAGTTGCAAAGACAAAGCAAGGTGAAGAATTAATTACATGGGGAAAAAACACGACCAAGTTGAGATGAAGCATTAAATTGGGTGGCTCTTCTCATATAACTTATATTACTTAGTCCTTAAGTATTTGTATAGAAAGAGCAGTATAAATACGAGTTGGCATGTACATCAAATTCATGTATTGTGTATTACGTTTTGTAGTTATTCACCCTTGAATACTACTTGTTATTTACAGTCATACCGTTCCTTTGCTCGTGTGTGTTGTAACTCTCGTGTCGTGTTGTTTATTAACCTTCCGTGTGTGCAAGGTTAAATGCTGATCTTGGACGAGTCGAGGAAAGATTGCCAAGTACAAGTGTCGGGCGAACGCCGAGTAAGAGAGTGAAGTTTACGGGTCGTCACACTATACCAATATTATTGAATTTAGGGCTATTAAATTGCTTCACGTCACTTTCTATTTGTTGATTTTTCACTTCATTACACATTACCATCCCCAGGAGGTGTGTCTCCTGCCTCCGTGGTAAGCGTCTTATGTTGTTCGTAGGATTCCTTGTTTGAGTTATAACTATTTTAGGATGTCGACCATGAAAGATTTTATAAATATTTTGTCAGAAATCAAAACGTAACAGTACATATCTTATAATCTTGTTGATGAAAATTAAATATGACATATATCGTTAGGATTTTTTTTCTTTCTAAAAGTGCAAATTTTATTAGTGGTAAATCATAACAGAGGAGTGCATCAAGGAACAGGCTCCTTAACCACTTAAAAAGAACATACATAGAACAAAAAGTTTATAGTTCTTTTTATCAATTGAACCGTCACATACGGTTTTGAAAACATAAACAAAACATGTTAAAACAGATTTTGGGATGCCATAAAGGCTTGAAAGAGTGGTGGGGGGCGGGGGTGAGGTGTAAGAAAGTGGTACTGGAAGTCCCAGTCCAAACCATGGGTCAGGACTTCATCAGTAGAAGGAGGTACGACCTATAACAGGGACCCTTCCAAGGCCGGTCCCTGAGGCCATGTGTGTCTAACATTTCTCCTAACGAGGCTACTTACCAGCCCTCGCCTGATCATCCTTGGGTGCATCTGCAGTAGTCCGCCTGACTCTGCCAGTAGAAGACGCTCCAATATCTTCAAGCCCAACAGTAACGGGGGGAGGTACTTCCATGCCCCTAGAACTTCAGGGACCCGGCTACCAGAGAGCTTGCCGGGTACCAATTTTTTCCACCCCAGATCAAGTACCTAGATGCCCTGAGTTCCTGCAACATTAGATACAATGCTCGGGGAAACCCCTAAGACCCTACAGGGTGCCTTTAGATACAGTGCTTGGGGAAAGTTGGTCAAAACCAAGAGGTACTGCCAGCTTCGGCTCCTCCTAGTCTGTGGCATATGACTTTCCCTGCTTTACCTTCTAATACTCCAACAAAAAGGGCCCAAACCTCAACTCGGCCCCAACCTCCAACTTGTAATCTCGCACCACGTGACCCATCCGCCCGTAGTTGTAGCAGATGCTCGACAACTTGGAATGGTGGAGTTCCACCATGACAAGATCTGGAAAGTCTATGAACCGCAACACCAGTCTTCGTAGAAGGGGTCGATCGATGAGGTGCCAATATCGTACCCTGACCGTACCTCCCCAGCACATTCCTCATTGATCACTCGGTACAGTCACATACACACCCAAAGTATCTCCAATTGTCAGCCCCGTCGCCTGAGTGCAGACCAAGGGCGGCAGACCACGAACATGGACCCAAAAACTGAATGCGATCCAACACGGGGGGGGGGGGGGGGTGTCCCGAGCACAGGGACTGAGGTCGCCCAATACACGGGGACGACCATAAAAACACTAGAGTTCATTGGCCAGAACCCAAGCCCTAGCCTCTGCCGCCCGAAAAAAGAACCCGAATAGAACCGGGCCCAGATTCTTGACGACCAAGCCATTCGTCACTTTGCCCTAGGCAGTGGTGATGAATCGTAGAAACGTCTGCTTCCTCGGTACCCTGTTCAACCAGAGACGCTCGGTTATACCCCACTATTGGCGGGAGATAATCACATAGTTGACCAGAGAATAGGGAACTACCACCTTGACGTCCTCGTCATCCTCAATGGAACAAGAGGAGACCTCTTCCTTAAGAGCCTTCAGCGAGGCCTGGAGATCCAAATCATCTACAACAGGTGGAGGCGGAGGTTCTTCTGTCGGCAGTGGCGGCCGACCCTTAACCATGCCTTTCGTAACAGTCAAGCAGGCCGAGATCAGAGGAACCTTGTCCCATTTAGACAGACACCGCCCTAGACTAAAACCTTAGCCCTTGATTGAGGGAGGTCCGGTAGAAGCATCACTCGAGACTCGATCCCGCCTTCATCCACCAACAGATGATAGAGACTCGGGGGTGATGAGGTGAGGAGCCGCACCCGGTATGATCGAAGAAACCCTAGGCGGGGAAGCGGCGCATGGTAGCAGAGACACCAACCTAAGGTTTCAGAGTCCCTTCCCTAGGCTTTACCGGTCGTCCTGAACACGGCTTTGATGGAAACATCGACGGAGAACTCCCAGCGGAGAACGAGACAACTTCCAAAGATAGAGGTGGCAGAGGGGCACTAGTGCTCGGCAAGGAGGGAGGTTCGATCACCACCGATGATGCGAGAGTAGTGAGAGCACAGGGCATCACCGACGATGGAAGGATACGTTTGGGTTTCCTCTTACGGAGGGGATTGGAAGCGAAGGAATTCCCTGTAGCCACGCATGTTAGAGACAAAGGCTGCATGGGAGGAGACAGACACAAGCCGACTGGGGCAGCAGTAGCAGGAGTCGTGTCGATGGTCACAGGATAATCAGAAGCCATAAGCGCAGAGAGGTACGCTAGGGTTTAGTCTAAAATTACGAGAGAGAGTTTTTTCACGTTTCCATTTATCATCAGGATTAATGGCGTGTTTTAATGTTTCATACGGAAAAAACTGTTTGCAGTAACAAACATTTGAGATAATCTCGTACAAATATATTACTTTAACATTTTTTTCTCACTTTATTATACCTATCTTAAAATATTTTCACTAATTGTATTTCTAAACTCTCTCACTCTACTCTATTTCAATAATAAATATCAAAAATACATTTATTTTCAAATATTTATGAAAAAAACACAACTTGATGTTTACAACTTCATGATTAAACAACATTCCATCTAATGTTATCAGTTCATTTCTTTTAGTAAAGTAGTCCCCTCAATCAACAATGATTCTTATATGAACTACATATCTAATACTCAAATCAAATTACAAAAGCTAAATAATCCAACCTTCTTGGAAAAATTGTGCAAATTACTTTGATCCTTAATTTTATTTATACCATAGCTTCTTCTTTTTATTCTCTTTCCCGTTTCAACTAAAAAGCACCCAAAAGTCATGACATATCTGATTTACCCCTCATTTAAACTCTCTCTCTCACCTTACACGACTCTCGAGTACCCAACAAACCACAACATACTCTCTCTCAACTCTTCAAATGCTTTACCCTCACTATCCTTCTTTCCTTCTATGATTGTCGTCGTCCAATTTACCTCTCACTCAACCGTTTCTCGAGCTCGCCTTTCCCCACCATTGTTACCATTTTGTCGAGCTCTCCATCGTCTTAGTCTCTGAGATATGTTTTTCTCCTTTATTTCACTCGATGAAGGTTAGATTAAGATTCAAAGGCTTCGCGTAAGTCATTACATTATTTTGAGGGTTAGGATGAAGTTCGATCATCATGGAGAATTGCTGGCTGAGCCGACCGACCAGATTTTCACCAAATCTTGTTGTTAAAAACCCCGGGTTGGCCGGCCAAGAAACATTGATCGGTCCACCAATTATAGGGGTCCATGAAAACTTTGGTTGTTCGGGGACCCCTTTTGGGCAACTAGGTAATAAGTCTCGGCCAACCAAAAATTATACAATAACCAATTTCTCTATACCGAGACAACTTTGGTCGTCCGCTACTTTTGGATGATTAAGACCCATTCAGTCGTACAATACCCCTTTTCTCAACCGAATAATAATGTTATTCTCTGCCAAACAACTTCATTCAACCAGAACCACAACCACAACATTCTCTACCAGGGAACTTAATGTTGGTTTTATGCCCTAGGACAAGCCAGACCTTGTACATTATCATTTGAGTTAATAACAGTTGGTAAACGTTTTATTCTCACTAAGTTGTAATGTTAGTGAAAACGTGAATGAAATACTTCTTATAAGGTATTAGAAAAGATGACGGTTCTATGCCTTTGTTCAGTCATGACATCGTTAAACGACAAGAAGATAAGACTATTTAAGGTAATACGACTTGACAAAAGAGATAGTCATGAGTTCCATGACTTGGATTATCATGGTCTTTACTAGAGAGTTACCCATGACATGTGAATGGAACAATTATTTCATTTCACTACCAAACGTCATATGAATCCCAAAAGGGTCACACAAAGAGAAAGACCACGATGAAGTGAACGAAATATGTTATCGATTAAATGAACTGATGAAACATATATGTTGATATAATACATCTTTGTTTAATCCTAAACTCACATAATAAAGACCTATATTTGTTTTTTTTATAAGCTCGAAAATTTTATTAATAATAAAACAATTCCAATTTGGAAAAGACCAATGAGAACAACGATAACAAAGGAATTCATAAGAGATCTAGGGGTCCAAGACCCGAAATAAAACCAGAAGCAAAACAGGAAACTACAAAAGAGTTCAAAACCAAACAGGTGTCTCACCGAGACCAACGAACAATGCCTTAGGGTGAACAGGTGGATCCTCTAGTCTCAGAGAGACTAAGTAATCCGCGCCCCTCCACTCCTAGAGTAGATCGGCCCTTAGCGTTCCCCTAGGTGAGCACTCGCCGAACCAAAGTGAGAAACAGGCAAAACCTGAAAGGAAAAGAACTCTCCCGCAGACCATGTCAACAAAACAAAGCAGAACTAACTCAGACTCGGCCCCGACTCCTCCTCGGCCGGATGCACCAACTAGGTCTCCTGCACCAGTCCTCATAAGAAAAACCAACTCTCAAGGACCGAGACTGCCACAAAATAACAAAGGAATGATTCACAATCTTCCCAAAAAGCACATCACCAGACTCCATCACCTGGTTAAACACAACTCCATTCCTGAATAACCACAAATGTCAAACAGTAATGTAACAGACACGGACCCAAACCTTCCAAAAATGATGCGAGCCCACACTCCTCCACATCAAAATCATATCTCCCACGGTCCTTGGCATGACCCACATCAAGCCCCACCACTCAAACACTTTACTCCAAATCCACCAGGATAAATAACAAAGTAAGAAAATATGGCATGTGGTGTCACGCCCCAATTTCAGTAAACCGAACTCGGGACGCAAACGTTTAAAATAAGAAAACACTTTGAAACCCTTTCCATTAAAACACTTTACAATACTAGTTTAGTTCAACAAAAATGATAATTACAACTCAAAATAAAACGTCCCACAAGAGGACAAAAAGCGAGGTATCCGTCGCTAGACTAAAAAGTAACCCGGACTCCCGCCCCTAGCTCTTCAAGCTTCGGAAGCTCATCTAGTCCGACCTGCGACAAGTACCTGTAGGAAAAGCAGCTAGGGGTGAGCGTTCGCTCACCACCACGGATAACAGACTGACTACGACATAATTAGCAGACAATGCCGGTAACACCAACAATAAACTCAACACCGGGGAACACTATCCCCAACTCAAGTACTCCGACTGACACACACCCACTTTTACCTTCCCTGACCAACTCAACACTCTGACACGTAAATTAGACCCGACACGACGATCACGACCTCTTCGACCACCACGCAACACCCAATATCACAAAGGATCACATACCAGCTGCTCAGTAACCTCCCTCAATCACGCGCTTTGCCGAACCACCCAGGCCAGGCGGTCGACCTGTATCAGTAACCTCTCTCTCTCTCTCTCTCTCTCTCACGCGCTTCCCCGACACAAAGTCGGGCCAAGCGGTCGACCTGTCACACTCACAACCACCGAACCACACACGCGCGGCCAGGACCCCTTTACTGACGGGCGGCCCCCCTACCCCGTCTGAACGTGCAGACGCGTGTGATCGAGGACCCCCGTTTCATGAAGCGGGCCCACAACCTCAGGTAACCGCAATCACAATCACAAACACAGTTCAACAAACAGCAATAACACAAGTTCAGCACTCCACATGCACTCATGGCCACCCAAGACACCAACCGTAAAACACGGACTCAACAACCCACGGGCACTCATGGCCTCCCAAGACACACCAACCATAACTCACGGGCTCAACAACCCCACGGGTACTCACGGCCTTCCGAGACACACCAACCCTAACTCACGGGCTCAACAACCCCACGGGCACTCACGGCCACCCAAGACACACCAACCCTAACTCACGGGCTCAACAACCCCACGGGCACTCATGGCCACCCAAGACACACCAGTAACACGGGCTCTCATGGCTACCCCAGACACAACAGTAACACGGGCTCTCATGGCCACCCAAGACACAATAATAAAGTACGGGCTCTCATGGCCACCCAAGACACCATAATAAAGTACGGGCTCTCATGGCCACCCAAGACACAATAATAAAGTACGGGCTCTCATGGCCACTCAAGACACAATAATGAAGTACTCGATCTCATGGCCACCCAAGACACAATAATAAAGTACTGGCTCTCATGACCACTCAAGACATAATAATGAATTACGGGATCTCATGGCCACCCAAGACACACAATAACACGGGCTCTCATGGCCACCCAAGACACGAATTACACAACAACCTCCGGCATAACCAATGCCTCCAACAGTCCTAATATCGATAAGTTCACAATCAACCTCCGGGCATGGTCATATGCCTCCAGTAATTCTACTAACGCTAAGTTCTCTGCTCCTACGACACTACTAAGTGTCACATGCATTTCCAATGTTCGCTACGTTCCCGTATCATGCAATTCTAATATTCGATAACCTACTCAACCCACGACACCCCAGTGTCACATGCATTTCTACTGTTAACTTTCCCTAGTCAGGGCCGAGATCCGGCTACTTTTCCCTACCTCAACTGAAGAACAACCGCTATGTCTCCTAGCTGCTGACGTCCTGTATCGCTACCTCCGGTCTTCTCTTCGATCGAAGCCGGACTCTAAATTTAACACGAAGCCACAAATTAATAACGGTTCCACCGCTAAATTAAAGGTTACGATTAGTCCAGTCTAGATCCGACAATTGTCCTTTAAACTCGAGCGGGCTACAAGCGGGATTACGACGAATCGGGTTCGAGCACCCGCGCACCGAAACCGGTGCATGTTCCCGAGGGAAAATATCGAGGCACGGGTTTCGTGGCACGATTCCCGAGGTAACCGATTTACCGTTCCACTTTTATCTCGTTCTAAGTCCGTTTAACGTCTAGTTTAAACGTTCAGGTTCCCAAACTAAATCCAATTTCGATCCAATAATCTCAACAAGAAAACCTTTTGCTCGACTCTGGTTTCGGTTTCCTTTTTGATTAAAACCATTTTATTTCCAAAGTTGAATCTCGTTTTTAAACCCATTTTCTTTTAAACTCTGATAGATTAAATTCTTTTGTTTTGGTTTGCTTCTACTTCGATCTAACACCAACAGACAGAACTCAAAAAAAAACCTAACTGCTTCCAAACAACTTTCTTTTCTTTTTCCCCTTTTACATCTCGAAGATTTGAGTCCAGAACAAGATCCAAAACAAACGGTTTTAACAACCCAGATCCACAACAAGTTTGGGACAGAAGAAAACAAAGGGAAGGAGAAGCACGGGTTTCGAGTCCGGCCGGCCAAAACCTCACAGCGGTGGGGGCTCACCATACAGTGGTGGGCGGCGGCTGCGGGAGTGGCGGAGCACGGCGGTTCAGCCTAAGATCCGGATGAGACCGACGATCCCGTCCCTAGATCTGTCGCGCTCGCTAGCGAGTTCGTCCGGACGGCACGACGACGGGGCTCAGGCGTGGAGGTGAAGGTCGGCTGGGCGGTGCACGGCGGCGGTGACTTCGGACGGCGAGGAGGTGGCCGCGACCGTGGGTTCCGCCTCAGATCTGAACGGTAACGGACGGTTTCGTCCCGGATTTGAGTGTGCGCCGGCGAGTCTGTCACGCCTCTGGCCGTGCACGGCGACGGCGGGCTCGGCGACGCTCGAGCGTGGAGAGGAGCGACGGTGGCGCAAGGAGAGAGGGACGGAGATGTTGGTCTCGGACGGCACTGGATCGGGAGAGGGAGAGGGTGGTCGGGGACCCGAGCTGGTCGGAGGTGGTGGTTCGGGGCGGCGGCTGGTGTGCGGAGAGAAAGGTCGGGGTTTGAGGGGGAGCGGTGCAGAGAGAGACGAGGGAGGACGGGTGGTGGCCGGATCCGGTGAGGGAGAAGAAGAAGGCGTGGAGGAGGAGGAAGACGCGAGGGCGAGGGCGAGGGCGAGGGCGAGGGCGAGGTCGGGTTCGAGAGAGGGGGGCGGCAGAAGTGAAGGGGAGTTAGGGTTTCGACCCTTGACTCACCCTTTTATAGTCCGGCCGGGAGGTGGGCCACGGACGGGCCTGAACGACTTGGGCCGCTAACGGTGCACGGCCCAAACGCGAAGAGTCCTGGTCAGTCTGCTCGGTCAGGTCTGGCCTGGCCGGGTTGCTGGTCAGGTCCGGTCCGACCCAAATTTTTATTTTATTTATTTATTTATTTATTTTTTATTTTTTTTCCGAAGCGGTCTTCACATGTGGTCTCCATAAAAGACTTACATAAAGGGCAAAACATCTGATTAATCGTTAAAAACATACCCCTCGCCTCCAGAAAAACTGTTGTTGGTAAAGCGTTCTAAGCACCTCACCATAATAACACGTTATGTTTGGGTGGTATACCAGCCACCCACAAAACAGAGACCCACAACTCAACCTCCACCGAGTCCTCATCCATCAATATAGAATAAGCATCAGAGACTGTAAAACCAGAAGAGGACTTCCTCCATAGAAGAACATCATCCAAATCGGAAGACTTCCTCCAAACAATTATAAAGAGCACCCACCTCTTCCCTTTCTCTATTACCACGACTTTTCCTGAAACAGAGACCAACTAACCTTGCTCGTGCCAAAAATAAGTCGCGACCCCTTCCTTATTAACTACTCTTGAAAAAACCAATGGAAACCGGACCCTCAATGACGCCTCGCCAATCCACACATCATCCCAAAAAGAGATGGAATCTCCTTGTCCTAGGTTCCAAGAGAGTCCTTGGTTACCAAACATACTGGAAAACAAGGGGTCACTAGCAAGCTCCAAAATATGACTGAAAAGATATCAACTACCATTATCATCTAAGTGCGATAAATCCCAATCATCAAGAGACCACCACATCCTCAGGAAAATAAGCACCTTCCATAACGAGCGCTTAGAGGTGGAGAAGCGCCACCACCATTTGGCCAACAACGCTATATTCATCACTTCCAATCTACGAAGGCCGACACCCCCAGATGTTTTGGTTTACATACCTTACTCTACTTAACCTTATTAAAAACCCGGCCATCTCCCCCATTTCGCCACAAAAATCTCCTCTGGGTAGCCTCAAGAATTTTAATGGTACTTTTCGGAGCCTTAAACAACGACATGAAGAATAAGGGCAAAACAGATAATGTGGATTGAATCAAAGTAATCCTACCAGCCACAGATAAATATTGAGGTCCATTCCTGACACAAAATCCTAGAAAGCTCGTATATCAGCTTGCGAGGAAACACAATTATGTCGCTTATCCGCCGAAAGTACAGAGTTAAAATCCCCTGCACATATAAAAATATTAGCCACTGACCGCCTCTTTGACCTCAACTCCTCCCACAAAGATCTCCTGCCTCGAGAATTATTCGTAGCATACACATTAATGAATGACAATCTCACATCAGCAAACACACAATAACCAGTCCAAATGGAGGCATTTTGTACCGCTACAACCGACTCTATTCTGAAACTGGAATCCTGCCAAAGATTAAGCACACCACCAGCAGAACCAATAGGTGGAATATAATAAAAACTCCAACCACCGTGAAGCCCCAAACTGCGAATAAAAACATAATCCACAAGTTGCACATTAACTTCTTGAAGCATAATAAACAGGGGCCTATATTTTAACACCAAATCTCTCAGACAGCGATGCTTCTGAGAGGAGTTAAGTCCTCGCACATTCCATGAGAGGACCCTCATAATTCAGAAAGACCCTGAAACACCCTGGCTAGAAGCAGAGGGCTCAACAAATAATTTTTTAACAGGAACAATAGAGTCACCAGAGTCAGAATTTAAAGTAACATGTTCAACATTTGAATCAACTAACTTCACACTTTTCTTTAATTTATGAAATTGCAATGCCTGAATAACATAACAAGCATCCCTCTTAGCATTAGGATTAGGAACATGAAACTAGTAATTACTAACCCCTTTGGCCCTTTCCCTTTCAAGAGATCGAGTTCTGGAACGAGTTTGAATTGAATAAGTCGAGCTATCTGTTGAAAAAAACGAAGTGGATGGCGATGTACCACTGGTAGCCGGCTGCCTTGAACTGCACGTATCGTGCCTAAGTTTATTCTTTGGAGTAAGCTCACGATTAATTGACAGTGGGGGGTATTGTTCCGAGTTCACAACACATTCAGCAACCGATTGAATTTGCGTTTGGTCTTGTATGGGCTTAGCTAGAATAACTGCCTCTATGGGCTCTATAACATTCGCGCCAACCTTAACTACAAGTCCAGATGTACCACACCTTCTAACGCCTTATCTACTATCACAGCTGGAGTCACAGTTTCAGAATTCAAAAAAGCTTATGCGTCCTGAAAAATCGGCTTCTCTGATTCAGGCTTTGGGTCTCTCGTTGGTGAAACAAACTCGGTCCCCCTGCAATTGCATGTCAGGTGCTGCCTCCACCTTCCGTACTGATAATTTGAAACAACCACTCCTTAATTTAAGCTCATAACTCTGAGGGGGAGGTTGATCAATGGATCTTCTTAACAACGTAAAAACAGAACCCACTAATTCATCATCATTAATAACAAGGATAACAGTAATCACTTTCCCACGCCATCCATAACTTTGTTCATCACAGAAATAAGGCATGCCAGCAACTTCGAGCCAACTCTAGTGTTCACCAAGAAAAGCTATGGAGCCATCCAAACTCAGTACATTAAACCACGTCGTAAACCACCGCCATTCCGTTTAACGCAACATGGATGCGAAAAGAAAATCAGAACATAGCAAAATATAGAAATTTCCACAAATTCTTCTCACCTCCATCCCTTTCTCTTCACATACCTCCATCTCCTCACGAACCTCTTCCAATCCAAGACCAGACCTGAGTGAGACAATGGCACCTTTGGCTATCCGATCCACTTCCTCTTGCCTGACCAGATCAGTCTGATTATTGTGGAGAACAAGATCTGGGAGCTTAGGTCTCCAAACTTATCGGCGTCTTGTGCCACTCTTTCCCCCACCCTCCATCCAATCTAAAGCCACGAAAAGGATAAACCCTTTGACCTTAACGCCATTCTGGCTATCGATCAACTTTGCAGCATCTTCTCTTGATCGAACATATATAAAACCGAAGACTTTCCCTGTGTGATTTGGCCTGGCAACCACTGTAGCTTTCATGATTTGAACAACACTACCAAAATACTATTCAAACCAATTCCGTGTGGTACCAAATGGAAGATTGCTTATGAAAACCTTGACAAATCTACTGGGATTCGCCACACTGATCGCAGGCGCACCTCGTCCACGTTTAACACCGATCGCCGGAAAAGTAACAGGACCGCGATCGGAAAAGTAACAGGAGCCGCTGCAGTCGATGAGCTCTCTCCCCTCATCGCCTTGGTTATAATTGTTAGTTAAGGAATAGGATATGGTTGGAGATGATATAAAGACCTATATTTCTATTTAATTATTAAATAGTATAGTAATTAAATAGACAAATAAAATGACCAAATAAATATATGTATTTACGGCTTGGCAAAAAATACCATTGGGCTTTAAGGGAATTTCTGACAACCTTATTATTTATGTATTTATTTTCTAATAGGAATTAAAGGAAATCCCTAAATTCTAGAAGGTCTAGAATAAGTAATAATAGTTGGACTAGGTCAAAAGGAAGTAAAACATCTTCTTAAACAAGATTTCCTAATTCTACTTGGATTTGTTTAAGGAAAACCAACACTATAAATACAAAATCATTGGACCGAAAATTATAAGAATTCAAGTTGAAATTTTTGGCCACCAAAGTAATTGATTTGTGATTTTTGTTCAAAGTCTTCTTTAGTACGTCGAGTTGTGGAGTAAGCTTTCCCGGGCGGATAACGTTAAAGGGCAAGCATTTGAGCGCCTACGACTACACTTCCTGACACCCCCGTCTCAAACCTATTGATCCAAAGTTTCCTATAATGAGGTAAAATCTGTTTATATTATGCATAGATTAGCTTTAGTTAATGCATGTTGATTTAGGCTGACTATGATTATCCAGAAAAGATTTTTAGAAACTTTTGTTTTCCTTCGTGTTAACGCTACACATAAGTCTACACTTCATTGAAATGGAACATAATCACAACCACTCACTCTTGTTCTAAGGCTTGAATCCGATGAGCAGAGAGATCAAAGAATGTGGAACTGAAACCACAACAACACACTCTTGCTTTGAGACATGAATCTGATGAGCACATATAAGAGAACGTGGAATCTCAAAGCTCAGAATAAGCAGCCTCAGTTCCAAATGCTTCTATCCCACAACCTTTAATTAATTTCTCTCTACTGACTTCTTCTTTATGGGAAGAGGAAATATTCGACCACGGGACTATTAGAGAAATTTTGCAGGGTGATGAGACACATCTGAAGAGAACTAGAGTAAGTCCATTTGGTTATTTTCTACATGGTGGTCTCATATTGGACCATTTAAACTAGGTAATGTTGGGATTTATTGTTCGAGGCTGCTAGTTGAAAAGAACATCAAAAGCATGGTTCGTCGTAAATAGGGTTCCAATTAGACTCTCCATGAAGGAATATGCTATAATAACTAGATTTAGTTGCATGCCACCCCTTGACGTGTGAGGGTAGCTGCATCCAAAAGCCCAATTTTCTCACAACGGTTTTTGCGATGAACATTATCCAGACAGAAAGGACATCTTAAAGAAAAAGAGGCGGAAGAAAATTTTTAAAAAAATTGGTTGTTGTGTTCATTACGAAGAAGAACAAGAAGACCGAACTGAACTTGAACATCGTTAGAATAGCGCATCTATGATTCCTCATTGCCGCGTTAATGCCAAATTACAAAAGAACCCTTTACATAAAAGATAAATGAATAGGGTTGGTTGAGAATCTGGAGATGTTTGATTCTTACCAATGTGGTTATGTATCTTTCAAACATCTAATTCAGTATATATATATATGTATAAAAGGCTTGAAAGACAAATCATTAAGGATTCGTGAGGGTGACTTGAACTGCAGCACATACTCATTTTTAGGTTACTTTCCAACGGTAATGGTAAGCAAATAGAGTTTATTTTAGCTTTTAAATATTTATTGATTTGGTTGTATGTAATATCTCACAATTCCTCTTATTTTCATATAGGTATTTTTAAGATTGCATGTTATGTAAATACTGGTGAAAACAAAAAAATTATCTTGTCGGTAATTCTAGAAAAGCTTAGATCCACATGTATCAATTTAAGCTAATTTATGCATATATTAGAAAGTGTTTACCTCGATATAGGAAACTTTGGAGCATCCTGGTTCGAGACGAGGACCTTTGAAAAGTTAAGCCAAGGCATCCAAGTGTTCGCCCTCTGTCGGTATCCACACGAGAAAGATGACTCCACAAGTTGACTTTCTAGTAGACTTGAACAAAACTCACTTTGCTCTCTATAGGGGTGGCCAGAATTTCCAGCTATAACAACTTTTTATTTTTGGGCCCCCCTTAGTGTTTTATTTATAGGACTTGATTTACCCTCTGCCAATCCAAGTTGAATTAGGAAACCTAAGGAAAGGAGGTGTCTTGTTTCCCTTTGACCTAGTCAAACTAGAATCTCTTTTAAATCTAGAACTTCTAGAATAATTACGATTTTACTTAATTCCAATTTGATAAATAAAACACAATAATATATATATATATATAGGATAGGATAGCTTTCAGGTACACATTTCCTTAAAATACAAACGGTGCGAACCATGTAAATATGCGGAAATAAAATGTAATTACAAATTATTTCTGTAGATTTACATTTCCGATTTACATTTACGTTAGGCTATCCTATTTTTGATTTACATAAACAAAATATAATATCTCTAAATTAAAATGTAATTACATTTTTTTTCCGCAGATTTACATGGTGTTCGCATATTTGTATTCTAAGAGTGGTGTGTACCTGAAAGCTTCCCTATATATAAACTAATTAATTTGCCAAATACCCCTATTTCCTAATAAGGGTGTTCGGCAAAGCTCTTCATTTTATATATTGTAGGCACTTTTATTTGTTTCATTAAATTATTATGCAAGACAGCGAATCGGGTCTGTTCTGGGCCCGTCATCCGTTGTGGGCTCGGGTTTTCAAGGTAGTCCTCAACTGCAGTCAGTTCCAGTAGTGGACTCGTCACCTGCGAGGATTATAGATTCTTTTGTGGATCACCCGTGGAAAGATATTCTGTTGAGTCCAAAAAGTATCCCCGTTGAGGTTCCAAGGAAACATGGCCGTCCAAAAAAAGGACAGCCAAAAAACACTGCTCCTCCAGTCGTCTTTTGTCAGACAAGGGCCAAAACATCGTCTGATAAGGGGGGTCAAGCGGGAAGCCTCACAATCGACATTGCTAAACAAAGTAAAGATGGTGAGTGGAGCTTTAGTAAGAGAACTGTGAAAAGGGTTGTTGCCAATTACCCAGTCTCTGAATCCACACAGCGTGTTGAGGTTGAGGAAGGCGTCGAGTTTAGCGGGGACGAGGTTAACCCGGAATGGAGTTCAGGTCACTCAACTCCTATTTCGGTTTCTAACCGATTCCTTTGCTTGAATTCGGACAGGAAGTAGGCAAGGAGGGCGGTGCTCTGTTTAGTGTACTTTCATGTTTCAGTTTGGTTTTTAGTATTGTTTTTGGCTCTTGTATCGGTTGGGGGAAAAAGTCCTTTTAAGGATTGTTTTTCTTGCATCGGTTTACTTTTTGTAGAACGTTTGCCTAATAAAAAATTTCGCTTATCAAAAAAAAATTATGCAAGACAATAATTAAATACAAATAATGGCTATTAT
This sequence comes from Erodium maritimum, assembly GCA_963921825.1. Classification (NCBI taxonomy): domain Eukaryota; kingdom Viridiplantae; phylum Streptophyta; class Magnoliopsida; order Geraniales; family Geraniaceae; genus Erodium; species Erodium maritimum. The sequence continues at coordinate 93,395,518 of OY997588.1, read as the reverse complement.
TCCATGATAAATTTATTAAATAAATGAGTTATGTTATATGAAATATAACTTTACTGATTTATTTAATCGAACATTTATTGTTCACTTCGTTATGTTCTTTACGCTATTGTGTGTAACCCTTTAGGATTCATATGACGTAGGTAGTGAGACAGAAATTAAATTTTCCTCTACAAGTTATGGGTAACTCTTAGCAAGGCCCATAACTACCCAAGTCATACGAACTACTGACTTTTTCTTTGTGAAATCATGTTACCATAAGTGATCTTATCCTCTACCGTTTTGGCGACGTCATTTACCAAACAAAGGGCATATAAGCACCATCCCTTTTTCTATTCAGTCCATTGTGCTCTTGAGTAGATTGTAGGTGACAAATCACACACATGACAATGCTTCTTTTATAATCCTTCACTTATCAAGAAGAGCCCATGTGACATCGAACTTGTATGAATACAAGTGACAAGTCCCAATGACTATTACCCATATATCTCATATGGGTGTATCCACATTTGAGTATAACCTTAATAGCTACATGAGTAGTGTTTAGTTATGTCAAGACATGAATCAACATCATATAGATAGTATGGCAATATCATGGTCATAGGCCTAAGATCTACTTGGGGAGTTGAGAGATTCTCATGTCCCGTATTCTATCGAGCATTCTCAAAGTGAGTCATCCAATGCCAAACTCTTTGACATCTACGACGTTAACTCATATCTCTATATGCATGATCAATATAACATGATCCTCCAATCAACAATTACTGTAGCTTTAACTATCCGATCAGGCTAAGGACGAATGAATAGACTCTCCCATTTGTTTTTAAGAGTTCCACGATTGGGAAACGGTGCCCCAATACCTTAGAAAGAGTGGTACATTCAATATTTCATTAACAATACAACTTAATGATAATAAAACATTTGTCAACTTATTATTAATTCACAAATGACATTGTACAAAATGTGGCTTGTCCTAAGACACAAAACTCAACAGTATTGGCATTAGAATATTTCCTGAACAGGTGAATCAGTTTGGGGAGCTACCTAATGACCCCGTACATGCACCCCAGGTTACATTATGGAAGAAGAAATGGTCCCAACCACCCAGTTACATGATCGTGAAAGAAATAATGTCTTTATGTTAGGTTAGCAATTTATGTATGTTTAAGATTATATTTTTATTAATATAATCGTATATATTAATTATTTAAACATATGTGCTCAGGATATAAGAAGTGTCCTTCAAATTGTTGAGCCAAAAGAAGATATTGAGTTCATTGAGGGTGTCACCAGCCTCGTCGAAAAAACATACTTGTCCCACCTTGGATAACTACGGAGGGTGAGGATGTGGTTATGGAAGACCAAGATGGAGATCCGGATGTAAAGGAAAAGGATGATGAAGAAGAAAGATTTGATCAACATGTCTATGCCGATCATCAAGTCCATCCAACAACTGATGGGGGTGTTATATGCAGAAAGATGTTTGATATTTGTGTGCGGAGCTCGGTTTCATTCAAGCTATAATGGGAGAGATGCAAGGTCAACTAACCTAAATACTAGTCTTATTGAGCACCCGTAGTAAGCCTCTTAAAGGATTGAGTTCTACTAACCATAGTAAGGGTGGTGTAGCCTTATAGGGAGATGGAGGTGAAGATGCTGAAGACAACTTCCATAATCCCATAGAGTATTCGCAACAACTGCAAAGTAAAAAACATGGAGATAGTATGCTAGAGTTTTGTTAGAATTCATCCTCATTGCTTGAAAGGAAGCGAACTATCCCTAAACAAAAAAAAACATGGAATCCTCTGCCACAAATAGAGGAACGAATTTCGCAGTATTGTAAAAAGCAAATTGAGAGGAAGGTGCCTCTAAGGACGAACAATGGTTAACGAGCGATGTAACATACAATTCCTTTCCTTATAATAATTGCATTATTTGGATTTTGTCTTAAGTAATTATATTTATGCAGCGCATGGAGGATGGTATGTTTGGCATGAAGAGGCAGCAACGATACTACAAGCAAATCTTCGACAAAACACTGTGGTGTTAGATTTTCGAGGCTGAGTACCTTATACTACATAATGCCAAGGATGTTGATGGCATAACTGTGTTGCCGCACATCATGAATTAGTTTCCGGTACTCTTATGGGAGACTTTGCTTGTGTGTGTGTGATCTTTTGTCTTCTTTTCACTTTTCTGGAGTGTGGGTAGTTATTTAGTTTGAGAGTTTCGTTTGTTTGTTACTGTTGTTCTCACTTGTGTTTCTGTTTGATTGATCTCAACTGGTTTTGTTCAGTCAATTGCTGATTTTCTGCAGCTAACTACTTGAGGATAGACAGACCGGTTTGGTTGGTATCACTTGGAGGCATTTGGGAGGGTTGCTGATATGAGTATTGGTTCAGAACATCATTGGTTCTGTACAAATTCCGAACTGATTATGCAGAAGAGGTGTTATGGGTTAGATTTCCCTGAGATTGGGTTATCTCAGTTGTTTACAGGGTATTTTAGGGGGGGGGGGCTGGTTTTTTGAATGGCTTTTCGTGCCTTGCAAGGCAAGATTAGTGTTTTTAAGTGCCTTACAAGGCAAGTTTCGATTCTAATAGTTTTGGGGAGGGTTTAAATTTACTTTCTCTATTTATGCATCAATGGTGATTGTAATATGTAGATTGTATCCTGAGGGGTTTCCCCTTGACCTTGTCTTTCACTTCGAAAGCTCGGTTTCAATATAAAAAATTGTTGATCAAAAAAAAAGGCCGGGTTATAATCCAAAGTCATGGTGTGAATACAGTAGAGTGTACTTTTCAGCCAATTTTAAGAACTCACATTGAATATTGGCTATCGTGGATATTATGGAAAGATGTATCAAAGTATTTGACTGCAACCTAGGTGTAATAACTAATGAACATAATGTGGAAATGATGAAGCCGTCACAAAATATCATTCCAGAAATGATACTTCAGAAAAATTTGGTTGACTAAAAGCATCGCGATTTGTACGAGAAAGATTTTAGTTTTTGAGAAGTTTTCTGACGCACCTAGAACTACTTTAAGGTCCATTTCATTCCCTATCTGGTTTTTGTGTTACAATGGAGATTGTGGGGTGTACATATAATCAAATATATTGAGCTGGAAATAGTTGGCTCCCCCATAAAGCAGAGGTGGATCTAGAAATTTTTTTCAGGGTATGCCGCCAAAAAATATTAAATTATAAGTAAAAATTTCACAATATAAAAATGTATATTTATCAACTTAAATGTAAGTATCCTCCTTTACATTGATGTGTATCGGTTTAAAACAATTTTAACAATTCAGTCATTTCTCAACGAAATTATTTATTAACTTTTGTTGAAAGTCAGAAACCTAAGCATACTCATTACTAACGGTATTAATTTTCTGTTACGAAAGTTCAAAACCTGTTATATTAGGGCATCGAAAATTACAAAAATATCCGAATAATACCTCTTTTTTATAAGCGAAAATTTATTAATTCGTTGCTTTCCAAAGGCAGGAAAACAAGGAAAGAAGCCCTTAGCGGGGAGCTTCTCAAAACCGAAACAAGCTCAAAAGAGCTACAAACAACGAAAAACAAAAACCAGAAAACAAGCGGGAGAGCATACAACGCCTCCTAACTTATTTTAAACACGGGTCCAAACAAAGAAACCGGTTTGAAACCGGAACAGGACTTAGATCTTCTCCTGTCATTTCAGGGTTGTCCTCGTCCTTACTACCCTCGATGTCCTTCAACATAGAATGCGGATTGATCTGATCGAGCACCCAAGAACCGAGATTACCAGCCTTCTTGACGATTTTCGAGCTGTAACTCCAATCACCCGAACTATTTTTTTTCTTCTATATCAACCGTAAAGCTTCCGGGATTGCCTCCTTTATCAGTACTGGTCCTGGCTCTTGTCTGATAAAAAACGAATGGAGGAACAATTTTCTTCGGCTGACCTTTTTTTGGCCGTCCACGTTTCTTTTGTTCACCCACTGAGATCAGGAGTTTGGTCAAGGCTTCCTTCCAAGGACTACCTTGTGTCCTGACCACCGAGTTCGCACCATCAAAAGAGAACGCCTGTTGTGTGGGTTGACCAGCTAATAAAACGGGCCCCTCAACAGCTTCACCTAAGCTCACTTTCGGGTCCAAATTAGCATTAATGCGGTTAAAAACATCAAATAGACTTGGATTCTCGCTGGCCAACCCATCTCCTCCTGCTACTGGGCCGGATTGAGAAGGCCCAACACGCACTTCATCTTCAACAACTGAAATAGGTAACGCGTTTGAAACCAAATCCCTACGATCACGCTCGTTCGAAATCAGATTGAGTGATTTCGCAATCCCGTGATCCATGGACGCCACAATCTTCCCCGGGTTCAGCGCTAGAGATTCGAAAAACCGACGGGAAAGGTCGCCGGAATCCAGCAAGGACGCGATGTCCAACGGGACCTGAAAACCATCTCATTCAATCCGAATCGCAGAGCACTCCTCATGGTGAACTAATACTGCCCGAGAAGTCACCCTTTGTGCTGCTAATGTGCGATTAATCAGCTCTGACCCCGTCGTTTGTTTTTCATCCAAAACAGAGCACATGCTCCGTTTTGCTTCCACGGACGGAAGACTCACCGGAGCGACGATATTAAGGGCCTTACGTTGGGAAAAGGCTACAAACAACACATAGCCATTCACCTTGAAGCCATTATACGTCTCAATTGCATGAGAAGTTGTTGTCGACGATGAAAAACGAACGAAACCGAAAGCTTGACCAGAACGATTTGTCTTCTTGGGCACGGATATAGACGCGATTTCACCAAAAGAGGAGAACATACCTCTAACCCATTCCTCCGACGAAGCATAAGGTAGATTTCGGATGTAAATCTCAGATTCGTTATGAACAAACTGTGTTGAAAGTGTACCAGGAGGACGCCGACGACGGTTAACCTTCACCGGAGCACCCACAGCTGCGGCCACTGCATCAGAAGTCGAGGACGTGGTCCTTGAAGCCTCCACCAACACAGGCTTGTGTGTTGTCTTCCTTTTACCACGCTTGAGCCTGCCTGCACCAATCGGACTGCCGACAGTTCTTCTCCTTACTCCATGGAAGTCGGAGATCAGCAGCTTCAAGACATTGACAATCGAACCTAAAGCCTCAGCGACCTCACCCAACAATTCCTTAGAGCCCACAGTCTAGCGATGTCGAGGTACAGAGCTTCGGCGAGGCATCTCCTTTTGATTCTAACATACTATTGTGAATAATACTTGAGTATGGGTTTGAGTTCCAAATTGAGAAATCCAATACGAAATGAAAGTGAGAGATTAAGCATAAATTTTAAATTGAAAAGTTTTTAAAGAGATGAAATTGTGAGACTCAACAAACAAATTTGAAAACAATTCAGCAACTAAAATGTACTGTTTAAGAGGTACGTTTAGTTTAAGAGGTACATAAAATCTCCTGAAACCTCAAGGAGCTCCCGAGCCTTGGGACCATCTCTAGGTCTACTCATCAAGGAAACCTGTACAAACAATAAACAAGAAGGGGGTGAGCTTACGCTCAGTAGGAAAAAGTAGTAAGTAAAGTGAACCCCCTCTTTTAAAACAAAAGTTACCGATTAGTACGATTATCCAAAAGACACCATAATCAGAGATCAACAAGAATTGTAATGCTTAATAAAACAGTAACTCAAAGGATATTAACGGGGACAAAAAGATATATTCACCAATAGAACCAACTAAGGAGACACCCGGGTACTGAAATACAGATAATTTAAACAACTAGACCTCGATTCACACGCAACCAACACATCGTACCGGAATGCCCCTCGGTCACGATGGGACACATATCATCGGGGCACCCAGAAATATTCCCACAAGGAACACATATCGTCGGGGCTCCCGGAAATGTCTCCAAAGGAACACAGATCATCGGGGTGAAATGAGATATCCTCCCGGAAACATCCCCGAAGGAACACTTATCATCGGGGTGAAACAAGTCTCTCCGGAACACGTAGCATCGGAGTGAGACAAATAATACAAGTACCGGAATGCTCATCGGTCTTCCCGGAACACACATCGGGGTAAACACTAAACCGGAATGCTCATCGGCCTTCCCGGAATTCACGTAGGGGAAAACATATACCGGAATGCTCATCGGTCTTCCCGGAATTCACATCGGGGTACAAATACGACACCTCGTGCCAAAACACAACCCGTCGGCCTAGGTACTACCCTACACCGGCACTCCCCTCGGTGTAGGTACCATAACGGAACACAACTCCTCTTGGAACACACATCAAGGGAAAAACACGCAACATAATATCATAGTTCAACCACGGCTTACCAAGCCCAACAATCTTACCACAACACGCCACTTAGAACTCATATTATCAACTAAGCTTATCGACATGACTTACCAAACATGTTCCATCGGTCTATCACTCACCCGATCATACCACAAGGCACAATCACATAATTACATTCAAACATTCACTCAATCAATCATAACACGGATCAACTATTCATATTACAATCATCACAATTCATCTAGTTTAGTATGACTCTTGTATTATCCAAAGAATGAAACATTCATCGGCATTTGAAACAATTGAACACAATCACAATCAATCCTCAGGCTCGTCATGGCCATTCTACCGGCACGACAATTTCCCAAGAATTGAAAGCGATTAAACTAGTGAATCACATCTTATATGCAAACTAAGACTCTTCCGGTTATTAATATAATTGAAATCGATTAATCTAGTGAATTACATCCTATATGAAAACTAGGACCTTTCCGGTTATTATTATCCTATAGGCATCCTATTGACATTACTTAATTTAAAGGTGGAGTTTACCACTCTTCCCTACCTTGAATTCTCCAACGCTTAATTACTCCTAGCTGCTGACGTCCTGGCTAGCTTCCTCCTCTTCCGTGGACGGAGCCGAACTCTAAATTAACAAGGAACACGATAAATTAATAACGAGTCCAACGTTGATTTAAAGTGACGAAAACCGAAATTGAACCAACAATTCGCCTTTTTGCAAATTATACGGTGTTAAGCCTGAAATTCACGAACAACCGGGCTTAGAACACCTGAACCCCGAGTGCACGGTTCTCGGTGCACGGCCCCCGAGGAACGGGTCCCCATGCACATGTCCCGAGACACGGTTCCCGAGGTGCCAAACCGTGTTCCCCAAACATGCCCGAGGAACTTCACCTCAGCGAGCCAGAACTCGCACTTCTCCAGGTTGTCGTACAACTGGTGAGTGCGCAACAACGTCAAAACAGTCCTCAGGTGCTCCTCATCCGCCTTCTCACTCGGCGAATAAATCAGAATGTCGTCTACAAACACCACGACGAACTGGTCCAGGTACGGTCGGAAAATACCGTTCATCAAGTCCATGAACGTTGCAGGCGCGTTCGTCAATCCGAACGGCATCACTAGGACCTCGAAGTGTCCGTACCGAGTCTGGAATGCGGTCTTCGCCACATCCTCCTCTCGAAATCTCAACTGATAGTACCCTGATCGAAGATCAATCTTCGAGAAGCACTTCGCTCCTCTCAACTGATCGAACAGGTCATCGATCCTCGGCATCGGATAACGGTTCTTCACCGTAACCCGGTTCAACTTTCGGTAATCGATGCACATCCTCAATGCTCCACCCTTCTTCTTCACGAAGAGAGCAGATGCTCCCCACGGTGAAGCGCTCGGACGGATGAATCCCTTCTCCTGAAGCTCCTCGAGTTGTCGCTTCAGCTCGACTAACTCGGCTGGTGCAAAATGATACGGGGCCATAGATATCGGCGCCGTACCCGGGATCAAGTCGATCCTAAACCCCACCTCGCGCCCAGGCGGTAAACCTGACAGCTCCCCTAGAAAGACCTCCGGAAACTCACATACCACTCTCGGCAGCTCTCTACTCTACACGGTCTATATATGCAAACTAAGACTCTTCCGGTTATTAATATAATTGAAAGCGATTATTCTAGTGAATCAAATCCTATATGCAAACTAGGACCTTTCCGGTTATTATTATCCTATAGACATACTATTGACATTACTTAATTTAAAGGTGGAGTTTACTACTCTTCCCTACCTTGAATTCTCCAACGCTTAATTACTCCTAGCTGCTGACGTCCTGGCTAGCTTCCTCCTCTTTCGTGGACGAAGCCGGACTCTAAATTAACAAGGAACACGATAAATTAATAACGAGTCCAACGTTGATTTAAAGTGATGAAAACCGAAATGAAACCAACAATTCGCCTTTTGCAAATTAAACAGTGTTAAGCACGAAATTCACGAACAACCGGGCTTAGAACACCCGAACCCCGAGTGCACGGTTCCTGGTGCACGGCCCCCGAGGCACGGGTCCCCATGCACATGTCCCAAGACACGGCTCCCGAGGTGCAAACCGTGTTCCCCAAATTGCGGCACCCGTCGACGGACCTCCGGCGGCCGGCCGGCGCGCTAGCGAGCCTCCGGTCGCCGGAAAATTTTCTTTTTTCTCCAAATTCGTCCAAATTTTTTTAGGTCCTTAATCCAATAAGTTTCATCAAAAGCCCCTTAATATTAGTCCCAATTTTACATTTTCCCCAAATCTCCAAGTTAGGGTTTCAACTCCAATCTTCAATTCCAACGTTTTCGTTACATCTCCTTACAAATTCAACCTTGTTTTCTTGTTTCCAACCACACCCACTCCAAAATAAGTTGATTCATCCAAGACCCACGGATTTTAGTTGCTCAAATACGAAAATAAAATATTCCTACCGTAGGGAATTAAGAGAGGAGAAGGAATATGGAAGAAAAATGGAGTTTCGATGGAGAAATTGAGCTTTGAGTAGCTTTCTTCTTCTTCTTCTTCTTCCTTGAGAAACAATGGAGGTCAAGACCCTTTTCTCTCTCTATGGTGTTCGGCTATCAAGGTGAGAATGAGCTGAAAATTGTGTCTCATGTGCTCTTTAACCTAAAGTGGAAAAACCAAAAAGCCCATTTTGTCTTGTTTCACCTTTTTGGGAAAAAGCAAGGGCATAAGGGTCTTTATGCACCTCTTTTCTCCCTTTTAATTAAATAATGCCAAGTGTCCACATGATGTCATTTCCAATTAAAATAATCTCAGCCCACTTATTTTATTCGATAAAATAATCTGATTCGAGCCCCTATTTGACCAAATTTGACTTTTTCCGCGAAGACCCTTTTTCCGAATGAAAACGACCCAACTAAGCTAACTGTAACAACGGCTAAGCTTTTTGGGTCCCAGAAAGGTCCCGAATAACTCCTGGAGTCATCGATTGACTTTTCCGGTTTTGGGTCATGTGCTTGTAAGTGAATAGGACTTTACGGATCGAGACAAGGCTTGGAGTCTTGGGATTGATCGCGTTGGATAATGTTGGACATTTCCTGTATGAAAGGCTTGGAGGCGATGAGCGAATCACGGGACCTCGTTGGAAATGGCCACCGGCCATGTTCCAAGAGGCCCATGAAAGGCCCATGCAACCAAGGCCCATGGAACTAATTAATCAAGTCTTGATTAATTAGTACTAAGTAAGCAAGACAAGGATTAAGGTGTTGGTGATTCACCACCTAACCCAATCTTGTCATGTCATACTTTGTCCTATTTACACCTTACTTGTCACCATGCTTGTCCCATGCTTTTAGTTGGACAAGTATGGGTTTTGTTATGTTTAAGTCATCTTTTTTCAACATAAAAAATACAAGACAAGAATAGGAAACACAACTTCTCTCCCCCTTCCCTTGCAATTTCGTGTTTGGCAAGCTCCCACCTCCATTTTTGTGTTCTTGAGTCCTCAAAGAGAAGAACTACGTGGCTTTGATTCCCATGTGGATACGTAGGCGTCTTGGAGACTCAAGCCAATCATTCGTTACCCGGTGTTCTTGTTTTGGTAAGATATAGTGCTGAATTTTTCTCTTGTGAATCCATTCTTTGTTAGTTGTTTCATGGTTTAATCGTCTCTTGGTTTTCATTGATTTTCCGCTGCGAGTTGGTTCATCTCCAACCCTACCTCGAGACCCAACAGTGGTATCAGAGCCATGCTACCTTCGGGATTCACAAGACGGTGTTCAAAGTTTCGGTTTTGCTTGAAAGTTTCGTTTTTGGCATGTTGTTTTGCTAAATTGTTTGATAACATGTTTTAAATACTTGTTTATGGATTTAATGCATGTAAAATGAATTTTTGAAAATTATTTCAAATCTGGAAATTTTGATTTTTTTTTATTTTTCGGGTCTCGGGAGCGGGACTCTCGGGGAGCCGAAACCGGGACCGAACGGGGCTCCGTTGGACGGAGCTAGGCCAAGCATGACCATTGGATGGTTGATATGCCAAGGCTAAACCGTTTTGTTATTTATGACGAGTTTGGAACCGTCATGACGAACTCGAAGATCAAATGTTCAAAAGTTTCATTTTTGAACGGTTTCGATAAACCGAGCATCAAAAAATTTCGAAACTTGGCTATTGATTAAAACCGGAAAATCACATGATGTTTGATAACATGCTTGTTTGATAACACGATGTGTGATGTGATGTTGGCATGGTGTACATAATAGCCCCGAGCTCAATTTAATTATCTATAGCTTTTCACAGCCTGCGAGCCGTTAGTGTTAGCGTGTAATTATTCTTTCAAGGTGTGGTCGTCGAACCACTTGTTGTAATATTTATGTATTCCCGACCTGCGAGTCGTGCATTAAATCGTAATATTTTACTCACGATGAAGAAAGGGCGAAAAGGTCATTTGGTGGCTTTTCGGGTGTTGGCATCGGCTTGGAGTCGGTGGAGCTCAAGAAGCTAGTGGGAGTTAGTTTAGGGGGCTATTATGTGCACATTTATCGCTTTATGCTTGGTTTAGTTTATGCATGATTAATTCTATGTGTTTTAGAATTGCATGCTTAACTTTATTTACCGAGCATATCACCTCACATGCAAAGATAAAATTGGAATTTTAATCCTTGTGTGTGAGCCCTTAGAATCGTCATTACATTGGATGTAGTTGACGGGTTCGAAGGAAGAATTACATTGGATGTAATTTGAGGCATCATTGCATTTGGAATATAGTTGATGTGCTCATCGCATCTAGGATGTGTCAAAGTTTTAAACACAACCGGACAAGTAAACACGGGTCATGTCCGATACCTCCCAATTATCAACACCTTACTACCTCCCCATCCTATGGGTGTCGTGCGCATTAGCGGAGCATCCATGGGAAAGCGGGGTAGTAGGCTTGGACGACATATGTGGGTGTCGTGCGCATTAGCGGAGCAACTACATAGTGACGGGCCATAGTTGAAAATTGGTGGACCCGACTACGATGCTCAGCCTGAGGTTGAGCTAGGGTAACAGATAGGGTAAGCCATGTACATAAGTGCATACCCTAGCCAAGAGTCACATTGGATGTGATTGGATGGAGTCCTACCTACATAGCTCGATTAAGTGGTGAGCATTAGTTCAGCTTAATCGAGTGAATCAAGGATCTTGGTTTCAGATTCTAAAGGTTTAGAATTGATTGTTGGTGTTTAAGCTTGATCTTCATAAAATTTATTCAGTTTACTAATTGAATTTTATCTGTTGTAGATCAAATGGAAAATTCAGCGAACATTAATAGTTTGTCATTAAAAACCATTCTTGACAGCGTCAAGCTAAATGGGACAAACTATTTGGACTGGTACAGAATTTTGAGGATAGTCCTCAAGTCTGAACGCAAAGAATATGTCCTTGACAAGGCTGTCTCTAAGACCATATCAGAGTTACATGAAGTGTCATTAACTGCTGAGAAGAATATCTCAGGGATCTGGGATCCAAGGATATTCTGATGGTCAACAAGGGAATTGGAAGTGGCAAGGGCTGGGCCCATGCGCACTTGGCAGGAAAGATGAGACACCTGAGAATGTCTGCTTCTACTGCCAACAGCCTGGTCATTGGAACCGGGATTACAGGAAGTTCACGGCTGATCTGAAGAAGGGCAGTGGGACTGCGCCTTCATCAAATAGCCTGGATGATCTGAAGAAGGGCAGTAGGACTGCGCCTTCATCAGGAAACCTGGATGATCTAAGGAAGGGCGGTGGGACCGTGCCTTCATTCGTTATTAACTCTATAGAGCTACATCTCTCTACTTCCAAAGATTCATGGGTATTAGATACCATGACTGAATCTCACACATGCACTAATATATGGTGGCTGAAAGTAGGAGAGATTTGGAAAACACGAAATGGACCTCAGAGTTGTGGCAACTACTGTAGGATCCATGAGTCTTGCTTTGCCAAGAGGCCTTGTCTTAATATTGTATAATTTATATTGCATACCTACTTTTAGTAGGAATATTATATCTGTATCCGTGTTTGACAAGGAAGGATATAATGTTAATATTGGAAATGGAGTTTTCAATGTTCTATGCAATGATATGTTTTATACCAGTACTGACATGGTTGGAGGATTGTACATATTAGATATGGGTAACAATGCCTCAAGTTCTATATATTCCGTTAATACCAAGAGGTCTAAATCCAACGATTTAAACCTAACTCTGTTATGGTACTGTCATTTGGGTCGCATAAACAAGAAGCGCCTATCAGCACTTCAGAAGTGCGGGCTTTCAGGTTCATTCGAATTCCATTCGATAGATAGGTGCAAGGTTTGTTTGATGGGCAAAATGACTAAAGTGCCCTTTATCGATCGCGATGAAAGGGCGGGTGAATTATTGGGGCTGATACACTCGAATGTGTGTAGACCAATAAGTTCACTTGCCATGAGGGGTTTTAGCTACTTTATCACATTTACTGATGATTACAGTAAATATGGTTATGTCTATTCGGTGAGACATAAGTCTGAAGCTTTTGATTAATTCAAAGAGTTTAAGACTATAGTAGAAAACCAGCTCGACAAAGGTATTAAGGCACTTCGATTGGATCGAGGTGGAAAATACTTGACCACAGAGTTATTAGATCATCTAAAAGAGAATGGGATCCTTTTAGAATGGACTCCTCCTAGGTCACTGTAGTTGAAAGGTGTAGCCAAACGGAGAAATCGGACATTGTTAGACAATGGTCTGTTCCATGATTAGTTGGACTGATCTCCCAATCTCTTTTAGGGGTTTTGCTCTAGAGACGACCGCATTCATAGTGAATCGGGCTTCGACGAAGGGTGTGGAAGGGACACCATTTTAAAAATGGTACGAGATGATGCCCGCTTTGTCCTTCCTAAAGATTTGTGGTTGCGAGGCTTATGTGAAACATTTGGTTTCGACTAAGCTCGAACCAAGATCTGAGATATGCACCTTCGTGTGGTATCCCAAAGCAACAAGGGGATACTACTTCTACAATCCTGGTGAGAACATGGTGTTCGTCGCTTGGGGTGGGGTCTTTATGGAAAAAGAGTTTTGTTTCCAAAGACGTCATTGGGAGGACTGTGCATCTCGAAGAAATTCAGGATGGTACAGATCTGTCTAAACCAATTGACAACCCAGTAGAAAGGAGCCAGAGATTGTCGTAGAGTAAGAACCAATTCCTGTTACAATTCCGGAAGGTCCAAGGCAATTTGAAAGGATCAATCTTCCACCTCCAAGATATGGTATCCGGAGGTGACAATGAAGTCATGGTGGATCACGATGATCCAGCCACCTTTCAGGAAGTCGTGGATGGGCCCAACTCCGAGTTATGGCTGGGAGCCATGAGGGAGGAAATATAATCCATGTCGGACAACCAAGTCTGGGAACCGGTTGATCCCATCAATGGTGTGAGGACCATAGGATGCAAATGGATCTTCAAGGTGAAGATGGACATGGATGGCAACCCTCTGACCTACAAAGCTCAACTGGTGGCGAAAGGTTATAGGCATGGATTGACTATGAGGAAACCTTCTCCTTAGTGGCTATGGTCAAAATCGATCCAAATTCTTCTTGACATAACTGCGTATCATAATTACGAGATATGGCAAGTGGATGTCAAAACCGCTTTCCTAAATGGAAATTTGACTGAGTACGTTTATATGTCTCGGCCCAAAGGTTTTGACGATCCGAAGAATAAAGGAAAGATTTATAAGTTGTTGAAATCCATTTATGGATTGAAACGAACTTCTCGGAGTTGGATCCTTCGTTTTGATGAAGCTGTAATTGGATTTGGCTTAATCAAGAACGAGGATGAATCTTGCGTTTATAAGAAGGCTAGTGGGAGCAATATTACCTTTCTGGTTCTCATTGAAAACGACATCCCAACCTTGCACGAGACTAAAGCTTGGTTGAGGAAGTGTTTTTCAATAAAGGACTTAGGTGATGCTTCTCATATCTTAAGGATTAAGATATGTAGAGATCGCACCAAGAGGGTCTTGGATTTAAGTCAGGGAACCTATGTGAACAAGGCATTGAGTAGGTTCTTAATGCTCGATTCAAAGAAAGGACTCTTACCCACTAGTCATGGCATTCATCTCAGCAAGACTCAGTGTCCTAAGACACCTGATGAGCTGAAAAGGATGATGAGAATCCTATGCGCCTGGGGGCAGGATCGATCATATATGCCATGACATGTATGAGACCAGACGTCTCGTAAGCCTTATGTTGTACCAGTAGACATCATTCTAACCCGGGGGAAAGATGATGCTGAACTAGTCGTCGAAGGATGAGTAGACGCTAGTTTTCCAAGACAAATCCAGATGACTTTAGAAGTCAATCAGGATATGTGTTTACGCTGAATGGCAGAGCTTTAGCTGGGAAAGCGTAAAGCAAGATACCATTGCCGAATCTACAACATAGGCCAAGTACATGGATGCTGCAGAGGCAGCTACGGAGGCTATGTGGATTTGGAAATTCATGGCAGGGCTGGGTGTAATTAAAAACCCATCCAGCCCGGTGAATCCATCTTGCGACAACACAAGGGCCATTGCGCAAGCTAAAAGCCCAGATCGCATAACAAATCCAAACATGTACTACGGCGTATCCATCTAATCAGAGAAATACTGTATTGAGGTGAAGTGAGGATAACCTATATTGCAACAGATGATAACATAACCAACCCTTTGACTAAGGCTGTGTCGCTGCCTAAACATGTTAGACATGTAAAGTCGATGGGGACATATTGGAGTTTAGATTGGAACTAGGGCAAGTGGGAGATTGTTAGTCTTAGTGCCCATAGTTCAATCCTAAATGTCCAAATGTATATATCATCGTTAGCAATAAAATCAAAGCGTCTTTATATTACTTATGTGTTGGAGTAATATATCGATGTGTGCTCTGATCTATGCCCACCATGCGAATAGAACCATAGATTTAGATAGATCACACTCGATGGGTCCCTAGTCAACAAAGCTTCATTAGAAGCGACTAGTATGAAAGATGGCTCTTTATGGCTTACGTTCTGTTAGTCATTGGAATGGGATTCCGGAGTCTGATGATAGATATCATATGGGACATGATATTGGACGACCCGCCCTGAATATGTGCCATAGATTAAGTCATGAACATATTTAGTGTCGTAGCTTGTCATGTATCCTTAGACCAAGGAGTCTTTGTGATCGCTATGTATGTTGGGTCTCGAGGTAGGGTTGGAGATGAACCAACTCGCAGCGGAAAATCAATGAAAACCAAGAGACGATTAAAACCATGAAACAACTAACAAAGAATGGATTCACAAGAGAAAAATTCAGCAGTAGTTCTTACCAAAACAAGAACACCGGTTAACGAATGATTGGCTTGAGTCTCCAAGACGCCTACGTATCCACATGGGAATCAAAGCCACGTGGTTCTTCTCTTTGAGGACTCAAGAACACAAACATGGAGGTGGAAACTAGCCAAACCCGAAATGGCCATGGAAGAGGGAGAGAAAATGTGTTTCCTATTCTTGTCTTGTGTTTGTTATGTTGAAAAAAGATGACTTAAACATAACAAAACCCATACTTGTCCAACTAAAGGCATGGGACAAGTATGGTGTCAAGTAAGGTGTAAATAGGACAAAGTATGGCAAGACAAGATTGGGTTAGGTGGTGAATCACCAACACCTTAATCCTTGTCTTGCTTACTTAGTACTAATTAA
Source organism: Erodium maritimum (assembly GCA_963921825.1). Lineage (NCBI taxonomy): Eukaryota > Viridiplantae > Streptophyta > Magnoliopsida > Geraniales > Geraniaceae > Erodium > Erodium maritimum. Next base: position 93,379,501 of record OY997588.1, on the reverse strand, counting down.
TCAAGACTTGATTAATTAGTTCCATGGGCCTTGGTTGCATGGGCCTTTCATGGGCCTCTTGGAACATGGCCCGTGGCCATTTCCAACGAGGTCCCGTGATTCGCTCATCGCCTCCATGCCTTCCATACCGGAAATGTCCAACATTATCCGACGCGATCAATCCCAAGACTCCAAGCCTTGTCTCGATCTGTGAAGTCCTATTCACTTACGGGCACATGACCCAAAACCCAGTTTTGGTCATGTCCCGAGACAACTCCCTTTTGGCCATTCTCCATAAATGTGTCAATGAGTTTCATCCTCCGGTGTGACCCTTAGGTTTATGCATGTCAATAGATCAACGTAAAATCCCATTTTACTTGATCCTATTTAAGTGGCAACTAACGAGACTTTAGTATTGCCTGACACTACATAACGAATCGACCCTGTCGATTCTAACCTTTCCGTCGTCCCTGTCATTATCCTTTTATCTTCGATATCCTGATTGAGATAAGGCATAGAGCCGTCATCCTTATTATTCTCAATCACCGTTCCTTGATATGTGAGATGACTGAAGATATGATACCCAGTATCATGTGCATGGCCATGCTATTCTTCCAGTCACTCTCGATCAAGTGGCCGAGAACCGATATCTCTCCCATACCTTAGTATGAGGGATAAATCCCTTAGCCGTCTTTCGTGTCACTCATGTAGCCCGTCCCCAAGCCAATCCTGGCCGTTATGGAAGCCCTGTTACGGACAACGTTAGGCTCAGGTCAAACTCAGTTGTTGACTACATAGCGATCACAAAGACTCCTTGGTCTAAGGATACATGACAAGCTACAACACTGAATATGTTCATGACTTAATCTATGGCACATATTCAGGGTGGGTCGTCCAATATCATATCCCACATGATATCTATGATCAGACTCCGGAATCTCATTCCAATGACTAACAGAACGTAAGCCATAAAGAGCCATCTTTCATACTAGTCGCTTCTAGTGAATCTTTGTTGACTAGGGACCCATCGAGTGTGATCTATCTCGATCTATGGTTCTATTCGCATGGTGGGCATAGATCAGAGCACACATCGATATATTACTCCAACACATAAGTAATATAAAGCCGCTTTAATTTTATTGCTAACGATGATATATACATTTGGACATTTAGGATTGAACTACGGGCACTAAGACTAACAATGTAGTCAACAACTGAGTTTGACTTGAGCCTAACGTTGTCCGTAACAGGGCTTCAATAACGGCCATGATTGGCTTGGGGAAGGGCTACATGAGTGACACGAAAGAAGGCTAAGGGATTCATCCCTCATACTGAGGTATGGGAAAGATATCGGTTCTCGGCCGCTTGATCGAGAGTGACTGAAAGAATAGCATGGCCATGCACATGATACTGGGTATCATATCTTCAGTCATCTCACATATCAAGGAACGGTGATTGAGAATAATAAGGATGACGGCTCTATGCCTTATCTCAATCAGGATATCGGAGATAAAAGGATAACGACAGGGATGACGGAAAGGTTAGAATCAACAGGGTCGATTCGTTATGCAGTGTCAGGCAATACTAAAGTCTCGTTAGTTGCCACTTAAATAGGATCAAGTAAAATGGGATTTTACGTTGATCTATTGACATGCATAAACCTAAGGGTCACACCGGAGGATGAAACTCATTGACACATTTATGGAGAATGGCCAAAAGGGAGTTGTCTCGGGACATGACCAAAACTGGGTTTTGGGTCATGTGCCCGTAAGTGAATAGGACTTCACAGATCGAGACAAGGCTTGGAGTCTTGGGATTGATCGCTTCGGATAATGTTGGACATTTCCGGTATGGAAGGCATGGAGGCGATGAGCGAATCACGGGACCTCGTTGGAAATGGCCACGGGCCATGTTCCAAGAGGCCCATGAAAGGCCCATGCAACCAAGGCCCATGGAACTAATTAATCAAGTCTTGATTAATTAGTACTAAGTAAGCAAGACAAGGATTAAGGTGTTGGTGATTCACCACCTAACCCAATCTTGTCTTGCCATACTTTGTCCTATTTACACCTTACTTGTCACCATGCTTGTCCCATTCCCTTAGTTGGACAAGTATGGGTTTTGTTATGTTTAAGTCATCTTTTTTCAACATAAAAAATACAAGACAAGAATAGGAAACACAACTTCTCTCCCCCTTCCCTTGCAATTTCGGGTTTGGCAAGCTCCCACCTCCATTTTTGTGTTCTTGAGTCCTCAAAGAGAAGAACTACGTGGCTTTGATTCCCATGTGGATACGTAGGCGTCTTGGAGACTCAAGCCAATCATTCGTTACCCGGTGTTCTTGTTTTGGTAAGATATAGTGCTGAATTTTTCTCTTGTGATTCCATTCTTTGTTAGTTGTTTCATGGTTTAATCGTCTCTTGGTTTTCATTGATTTTCCGCTGCGAGTTGGTTCATCTCCAACCCTACCTCGAGACCCAACAAAAGTATCCCCGCAATGTTAAGAATTACCGATCACAAATTGACTGGACAAAATTATCCGAGTTGGTCAAAGAGTATTCGTATTTACTTACGAAGAATTTCTAAAGATGATCACCTTTCTGATGACCCCCTACTGATAAGGAAGCTAAGAAAGAATGGGTGTGTGATGATGCACGCTTGTTCTTTGAAATCGTGACTCTATTGGTCCAGAAGTGGTTAGTTTGGTTAACCACTGTGAGTATGTTAAAGAGTTAATGGAGTATTTAGACTTTGTTAATTCTAGGAAAGGGAATGTTTCTCATATTTATGATGTTTGTAATGGCTTTTATCGTGCTGAGCAAGGAGAGAAATCCCTACAAACCTATTTCATGAACTTCAAGAAGACTTATGAGGAACTTAATGCAGTAATACCTTTCAACACAGATGTTAAGATTCAACAGACACAGTGGGAACAAATGGCAGTCATGAGCTTTCTTGTAGGACTTGGCTCTCAGTTTGAGTCTGGCAAATCTCAAATCCCTTCAGCACAAAGCTAACCTCGCTGTTTGAGGTGTTTAGCAGAGTTCTTTGTATAGATACCCAGAAACGAGAAGTGTCATCTACCCCCGAGGTTCACAATGTTCTTATTGGTAATTCACGCGGTGCTCTCAATTCTCGCCCTTATGGGAGAGACGCTCACAGGGGAAGTTGACGAGCAAGTAATCCTGGTCGTTGGAGTAGTCGAAATCAGGAGACAGTGGGAGTTATCTGCTTCTATTGTAATGAACCAGGACATACCAAGATATCGTGTCCAAAGTTGATCCCACGATCATCTACCAATGTTGCGGGTACTCCTTTTGATTGGACCATCACTATATCTGCAGCCGAGTATGACCGTCTCTACTAGTACTAGGACACATCCACACACTCATCTCACTCTGTCACCTTTTCCGCTGAGTTAGGTAATCTACCTAAGTGCCTCGTTTCGTCCCAATCCCCCTCTCAATGGGTTCTTGATTCTGGTGCCATAGATCACATGACAGGTAATCCTAAAATACTTGACACTTTTGAGCCTCGTTCTTCATGTTCTTCTATATGCTTAGCTGATGGTTCTCAGTGCCATGTTCTCGGGTCTGGAACGTTCCACCTCACACCATCCATTTCCTTACCTTCGGTCTTAAGTTTACCTGGATTTTCTTTTAATTTGATGTCCATCAATAAAGTTACATGTGCCCTAAATTGTTGTGTCTCATTTTATCCTGATCATTGTCTGTTTCAGGATCTTTTGACGAAGCGAATTATTGGTTAAGGACATGAGTCAAGGGGGCTTTACATCATGAATACCGAGAAACCGGTATCACCAGTCGCTTGTTCAGCCTTCTTAACCTTACCTGAAGCCCATTGTCATTCTGGCCATCCATCTCTTCCAACTTTGAATAAGCTTTATCCCCAATTTGAGAAGGTACAATCTTTCGATTGTGAAGCATGTCGGTTTTCTAAACATTATCGTCTCCCCTCTACTCCTCGAGTCAATAAAAGAGTCAGCTCTCTTTTTGAATTAGTTCATTCTCATGTTTGGTGTCTGTCCCCTGTAGTGTCTAAAACTGGTGTTCGGTATTTTGTCTCTTTTGTGGATGATTTTTCTCGAACTACATGGCTTTATTTCATGGAAAATCGTTCTGAGTTATTTTCTCATTTTACTGCTTTTTGTGCTGAAATACAAACTCAGTTTGGTACTAATGTTCGTATTTTGAGAAGTGATAATGCCAAAGAATACTTTTCAGAGCCATTCACTACTTACATGGCCCAGAATGGTATCCTTCATGAATCATCTTGTGTAGATACCTCATCTCAAAATGGGGTTGCTGAAAGAAAGAATAGACATCTTCTAGAAACTACAAGAGCCCTTGTATTTCAGACTCATGTACCAAAATGTTTTTGGGATGACGTTGTCTCAATTGCATGTTTTCTCATTAATCGTATGCTTTCATCCATCCTTCAAGGTGACATCTTGTATCAAGTCTTATTTCCCACCAAACCTCTTTTTCCTATTACTCCTCGTATCTTTGGGAGTACATGTTTTGTTCGTGATGTTCGTCTTAATCGTACGAAACTGGATCCTAAGTCTGTTAAATATGTTTTCTTGGGGTATTCTCGGTTACAAAAAGGATATCGTTGTTATTTTCCTGATCTTCAACGATACCTTGTCTGCATTTATGTCACCTTTATAGAACATTGTCCTTTCTTTTATTCGGCAATTCCTCACACTCCAAGATAGGGGGAGACTGATGACTTGTCAATCTACAACATGTCTCGCTACATGTCCAGAGCGAAGTTCCTCTTCGCCACTAGATCTTGATGACCTCCCCATCGCCCTCCGCAAAGGTAAACGACAATGTACATACCCTATCTCTTCCTTTGTGTCGTATGATCAATTGTCTCCTTCATCATGTTCCTTCATAGCCTCTATTGATACAGTCTCGATTCCTAAAATTGTTCATGAGGCACTATCCCATCCTGACTGGCGTTCAACGATGAAAGAAGAAATGAGTGCACTGGATGCGAATGGTACTTTGTAGTTGATTCCGTTGCCTCCCGGGAAAAAGGCTATGTGTTGTAAGTGGGTGTTTGATATTAAATTCAACTCTGATGGCTCTTTAGCTCGCCTTAAGGCTCGACTTGTGGACAAAGGCTTTGCCCAAACTTATGGAGTTGATTACTCTTATACTTTCTCCCTTGTTGCTAAGCGGACTGTTATGCGATTGTTTATCTCTTTTGAAGCCACTTATGATTGACCTTTATACCAACTGGATATCAAAAATTCTTTCTTGCACGGGGACTTGCATGAAGAAGTCTATATGGAGCAAGCTCATAGTTTTGTTGCTCAGGGGGAGTGCGAACTGGTATGCCACCTTCGGAAATCATTATATGGTCTCAAACAGAGTCCTCGAGCTTGGTTTGGAAAGTTTAGCCAAATAGTTGAAAAGTTTGGAATGAACAAGAGCAAGTCCGATCATTATGTGTTTTACAGGAAATCTGCAGCATGTGTTATTATTCTAGTTGTATATGTCGATGACATTGTTATCACGGGCATCAATAATTTGGGCATCTCTTCTCTGAAGTCTTATCTCCACAGCCATTTTAATACCAAAGACCTAGGAGTCTTGAAATACTTTCTGGGAGTAGAAGTATCAAGAAGCAAGAAGGGAATATTCTTGTCTCAGAGAAAATATGTTCTGGATTTGTTATCAGAAACTAGGAAGCTAGGAGTCAAACCATGTTCTGCCCCATTACCTCAAAATATGCAACTCGTGAAAGAAGGTGAACTATTTGAGAATCCAGATAGGTACAGAAGAATTGTGGGGAAACTAAACTACCTTACTGTAACTCGGCCGGATATTGCATACTCAATGAGCATTGTAAGTTAGTTTATGTCCCCCCTACTATTGAACATTGGATTTCTCTTGAACATATTCTGGCATATCTAAAAGGAGCACCAGGACGTGGTATACTCTACCAGAACCACAACTATACTCATATAGAATGTTTCATAGATGCTGATTGGGCAGGATCCAAGATTGATCAATGATCCACGTCAAGACATTGTGTATTTGTGGGAGGAAACTTAGTCTTGTGGAAAAGTAAGAAACAAAACGTTGTCTCACGTTCTAGTGCAGAATCGGAATATAGAGCCATGGCGCAATCTGTTGTTGAGATAATGTGGATCTATCAACTACTTTCTGAACTCGGTCTCAAAGTCTTCATGCCAGCAAAATTATGGTGTGATAATCAAGTTGCTATTCATATTTCCTCAAATCCCGTATTTCATGAACGAACCAAGCATATTGTGATTGACTGTCATTTCGTCCGTGAAAAACTTCAGTAGAATCTGATTAGTACCGCGTATGTAAAGACCGGAAAACAATTAGGAGATATGTTCACCAAAGCACTTCCGGGTATCCGGGTTGATTATCTTTGTAACAAGCTGGGCATGCTTAATATATATGCATTAGTTTGAGGGGGAGTGTAATAAATGTGGTAGACTAAGAGTCACCCATTAATGATCCTATCATTAATGGGGTTGTTGAGAAGTCATGTAAATGTGTATATATACCTATTTCTTATGTATATTCAAAGGCAAGTGGAATAAGAACAATTTCTTAATTCTTCATGGTTGAAAGACCAGGTTCTATGCCCAGCCGACTAAATTTCCAGCCCGCCGACCTACTCGTGCACTTTAAGAATGAGAAAATTCATGGCCGGCTCTTAATTTACGGTCACCAGACCAATTGATTTGATTTAAACCATTTTTGATCACGTCCGACCAAATGTTCTTGTTGAACAAAAGGTTTCATGGCCAGCCGGCCAGATTTTCCGCTCGGCCGACCTATTCGTGTACTTTGTGAATGAGGACAGTCTTGGACGACTCCTAAGGTAATGTCGCTCAACCAACACTTGCACTTTAAGAAAGAGAAAATTTCTAGCCAGCTACAAAGGTATGACCACCCGACCAACTTGCACAGTTTTAGAATGAACAAAGTCAACATCGGCTCTTAAGAAATGGTCGCACGACCAACTCGTGTAGTTTTAGAATGAGCAATATCCCAAACAACTTCTAAGGTACGGTCTTCCACCTAGTTGATCTAATTTCAACTATCTTTTGACCGCGACCGACCAATTTTTTTTCTTGAACGACCAGGATTCCTTGCCAGTCGGCCATATTACCGCTCGATCGACCTACTCAAACATTTTTACACTGTGCGGTCTTATCATTGGGTCGAAAATTGTTGCCTTATCACCTCGATTGAATGAAGAATCTTCCTATTCAATTTTCCGATTATGCCTATTTATACCTAAGAAATCCATCTTTGTATCTACTTAAACACTTTCTTTCTTCATCAGACACTTGATTTTTCATTTTCCCCAACCGTCGTATATCCACCATGGATTCAATATGGATTAAACAAGAGGAGGGTCGAATCTACATTGCGTGGACGTTACACCCCGACATTAAATGTGACTACTGGATACTCGTCTAGGATTCTTGGATGAAGATAGAAACATATCTAGTACCTATCAATGAGTTTCATTTGAAGAAACACTAGAAGAGATGGAACCAGTCGATCGTCGCGTTAAAGAATTTATTTTTGGAATCTTCGGAAAAACTTGGTCCAGCTGCCACCAAAGCAAAGGTCCACATTGTTGCCAATGAAGAATATACGAGTAATTTCCAACGACTATTCCCAAAGCGTTAGTAGTGGACAATGTTCTTGGAATGTCCAAAATATCGTTGGTATAACGAGCTCAATTAACTTTATGTTTTAATGGAAGTATGTTAAGGTTTTTTTTAATAAGCTCAAGAATTTATTAGAAAAAAGACTCATTTCAAGCGGAAATGAGACTAAGGGTCAAAAGACCGAAAAACACTTACAAAAGGAACTCCGCTAAGGGGGAGCTATAAGGCCTAACCTTATCCAAGGAAACGAAAAAACATACAGAACACCGTAACACTGAAACACAAAAAAATGAGAGCCATAACTAGGCTACTGATTTCTTATGACACGAATTCCACAAAGTCGAAACAAGAGGCGCAGATTTTATGACACGCTCCCGACTCAACGAATGAGTTTTCGATCTGGTAACTACAGTGTAAGTGGACGATCTACTCTAACGAGATGGAGGTTAAAGGAGAGCGTCCTTCCAAGGACTGGTCTCCTTCTTATCCGTAACCTCCGGTTGAGTAAACTCTCGTACTCCCGAATCAGACAACTCAACCAAATCCTCAACCACTTGTAAGAGGACTTGGAGAATTAACTTGCGTAACAAGCAATTGGGATGGGCCCTTCAAGGTATGAGCTTGAAAGCCCGACTTTCCACCTTCATCACCAAGGCCCACTACCACATCATCCAAACAGACCTCATTCGGTGTTGCGTGTGGGTCAATTAACCGCAAAAATCTTGGATAATCATTGAAAATCTTTCCCTGATTCAACACCTCCAAAACACATGCACCAAAATCAGGATTCGAAAAAAAGGAATTACGAAACGATCGAAAATACTCTAGGATTTCCACCCAAGACAACTATGTAGAGGACACCTGTAAAACGCTCTGATTGTCGTTAAGAGGGATCTCTATCTTCTTCCTCGATTGGTCATGCCCCTGCAAAAGCACAAGCTAAACTTTTGCAGCCAAATCTCTGCTACGGTTTGACTGAACCACACACCCAATAGTGCTCTGTTTTGGCACAACACAACTTTTTACGGGAAAAGGTTCCGGCTCAGGCCTGGGAAATACCACAAATAACTTGAACCCGTTGAATTTAAACCCGTCGTAGACATCATTGGCCAATTGAGCTGACACTGGAGATTTAAAGTCAACAAATCCAAAAAAAAAACCTTCCTTGTTTGTTTGGCCATTTTAGGGCAATGGCTGAGACGATGTCGCCAAACTAGACAAAAGTTGACCATATCCATTCATCAAAGTGGAATACGACAAGTTATAAACAAAAATCTTAGTACCTCGAATTCCCGTGGATGTAGATGCCTCCGAAGCCATCGCGTGAACACCTATAGAAACAGAGGAATCTGCATCCGAAGCCTTCGCAGATTGAATCATGGCACCTGTAGAAACAAAAGCTTATGCAGCAACTGTAACGGTCTCCAACTTCGTATCTACAACAACAACAGGCTCCAAACACTGATCTCCCTAACTCAGCGTCACTCCCTCCAACCTAATATTACGATGACCAGTGTCACTCCCTCCACAATGTTGGAATTCTAGGGAGCAAAGCACAGCGGAAACTAAATTTTTTCCCTAGAATAGCCTCAGGATCCATGTAATTTCGAGTAAACCGACAAACAAAATTAAAGGAGAGACTACCTCTTTACCTTTTCAGCTTGGTTCGAGACAGGGACCAACTTGCAGCTCCTATATATCAGCAACAAACCGTTGGAATGAAAATCCCTCCGGTCAGATTGAAGAGCAATGTGTGTAGAACGTTCAATCCGAAAATCAGAAAGATCGGACCTCGGATGAACTTCCGATCGAGCACTTTCCAGTGGCCGGTCGGACAGAAACTAGGCAGAAAAATCTGGACAGATTTTTCTCTTCTTCTTGCAAACCAAGAAAACCCAAAAGAAATTGATTTTGGTCGATTGAGTGTGAGTTGGGACGTTTCCAAAAGGATCCGTCCTCTACCGGTATCCACACCAACAAGATATCCCAAATCGCTTGTGTGTTAGCACAAAGGAAGAACACTTCTTCCTCTCTTTCTCTCAAACTCGTTTTTCTCTCTACACCTTGAGAACCATTCTCAACACCATGAAAAATCTGTTTTTACTTCATCTCTTGCATGCACTCCTAACCCCAACATGACTCCACTAAGTCACTTCAATCAAGCCCAACACCTGGACTTTCTTTTGTGACAAGTGTTTCATTTTAGGAATATTGGTCATGCAAAAATACCCTCTTTGAATTTCACAAATTCAAGAGTCATTTTTTTCATTTTAATTTCCCAACATAATCTTTATTATGTTGTTAATTCGAAAAACGAGTTTATTGAATAAATAAATATTATATCGAATATAATATATTATATCGAATAAGGCATAGGGTCATCATCCTTATTTTATTCGATCGCTGTTTCTTGATCTTAAGTAGATTGTCAGTGATAACTCTTTATCAATTCGCATGGCCATGCTTTTTCCTGCAGTCCCACTTATCAAGGACCCAAACGATATCTCTCATATTTGTATGAGTGACAGATCCCTTATCAGTCAACCATATCTCTCACATAGACACTTATGCACCCAATCACAGCCTTTATAACTGTCCGGTTAAAGACAACGTTTAACTGTGTCAAAGCACACAACCACCTATGCAGAAATCATGATGACTATAAGGTCAGAGGACTTAAGTCATATTACGGTACTGAGAAATACTTATGACAGTTCCTATGTAGGATTCTCATAGTGGGTCATCCAATGCCATTTCCATAAATGACATCTATGATTTGACTTCATATCCAATATGTATGATTAGTAAAACGTGATCATCAGCCAACATCATACTAGTCTTAGTTTATCAGTAAGACCAGGGATCAAGTGAATAATACTCTATTACTTCTAAGAGTTTTACTATCAGGTCCTCAACCTGATGATCTTAAGAAAGAGTATTATTCACACTATTAACATTTCACAAATGATAATAGTAGTGCCATTTATGATAATGTTATACAATATCAAGATTGGCCTAAGGCACAAAAACCAACACACAGACATCACAGAACTGAGTAGGTTTTTTTTTATCACATCACCCATTATTAAATTCCTGCAAAGTATGTTAAGGTTTTATTGTTGAATGTTTTTATGTTATCTTGGTGTTTTATTGTATCCGTTTATCGGATGCCTTTAATATATATTTTTCCGTTCAGTTTCTCTTTGTAAATTATGGTTGAACGAATTGGTTCATGGTCGTCCAACTGTATATTGTGCAGGGCAAACCACCAGTGGCACGTTTTAATTTTAGCAATTTTCGTCCGACCTTAAATTGTGGAGGACCGCCTAGGTGTCATGTTCGTCAGACCATATATTATGGTCGGCTGACCTTAAATTTTGGAGGGCCGACTGATAGTTGAAATACTGATATTGAATTATATTAACGAAATTCGAACATTGATAGGCTTAAAGAAACAAGAAAACATATATTGTATGCAATACAAAACACGGAAATCACGCCAACTGACTATTATGTTCAGTCTCGGTCATGAACTTTGGATAAGGAAGGAAATACATTATCATTTATTTCTTGTCAGGTCTCGTCTGACCAGGCTTTATGTCATATGTTGTCCAAGTATAGGCACAACAAATAGAGGAATATAATCTTGGGAAGGAGTAACACTTATATATATATATATATATATATATATATATATATATATATATATATATATATATATATATATATATATATATATATATATATATATATATATATATATATATATATATTTATATATATAGAGAGAGAGAGAGGAGAAATCTAACAGAAACTCCTTTTATCCTAAAAACTGTGTGAACCAATCCTAGTCATACACCCTTAAGATCCAACATTCACCATAATGCCACATCATTACCGCAATCCCACCACACATTCACGCCACTTTCTTCATTTCTCACACAAGCAAGGACATAATTGTAATAACATGGTGTCATGTGGACAAGTGTCCATTTTTTTTCAACGATTCACTAATTTAATCATTCCCGCTTCGTTTCAACTCCGATTAGCTTCAAAGTTGCACCAATATTTTTCTTTTTCCAAGGCCTTTAAATCAAGACCAGTCATGAATATATTTTGAAGCACGAAAATAAAATGGTATATCGGGATGATAAAAATAATGTTCAATGTTGATAAATTTTCACTAATAAATATTTTATATCGGGGTATCCAACTAGTGCTAAATGTTGATAAAAAACATGTACTGAGGTGATAAAAACAATTAATGATGTGATAAAAAATGTGTACAAATTTGATAATAAGTGTGATAAACTATAGTTTAGTGTTGATAAAAAAAACATGTAATGGGGTGATAAAACACATGTAATTTAGTGATAAACATGGTGTTTAGTGTTGATAAAACTAGTTCTTAGTGTTCATAAAAAAATGTGATGAGGTGATGAAAATCAAGTTCGGTTCTGGAAAATGATGTGATAAAACTAGTGTTCAAAGTTGATAAAACCAGAGTATAGTATTGATAAAACCAGTGTAAAGTGTTGATAAAAATTACCCAAATATAATTTCTTTTTAAATCATCCCCGAAATAATTTATTTATTTTTTGCTTTAAAACATATCCAGCACTGATATTGATAGAAAGCCCTTGAAAAAACAAAGATATTGAAGCAAGTTTGAGGCCAATCGGAGTTCAAACGAAGCGGGAAAAATTAAATCATGTATAGTTTTGAAAAATAAGGTGATAAACCTAGTGTCCAGTGTTGATAAAACCAGTGTAAAGTGTTGATAAAACCTGTGTAAAACGTTGATAAAAATTACCCAGGTATAAAAAAATTTTAAATCAGCCCCAAAGTAATTTTTTTTTCGTGCTTAAAAATATATTCATGACTGATCTTGATAGAAATCCCTTGAAAAAAAAAATTGGCGCAAGCTTGAAGCCAATCGGATTTCAAACGAATCGGGAAAAATTAAATTTGTGAATTGGGAAAAAAAACTAATATGATAGTTTTACCATAAAGCCCCTACAACTTATTAAAAAATGTTGTTTTTTCAGTCCACAAGTCAACAACTCAATTGCATCTCATCCATTTAATTGGATGGCTTGGATTGGTTCACACGGTTTTTACGTTAAGAGGTGGTTTCTATTTGATTTCTTCTCATATTTTATAAGCAATTAATGTATTTATCTTTGAAATGAAGAACATTTACAAAGATAGAGTCGATCAACCAAAGGATCTGGCTCGGAACGAAAATACTCATACAATACCTCCACCTCACCACACTTTTAAAATACTACACAGTAAAAACTCAGTGACCCAAATACTTATCGGCCACGTAACCTTCCAACCAACGTGAAGTCGTGCTACCAGTAGCTCCCCTAACCTCGTCTGTAAACCCTCAACTACAACTGAACCAACTTCGCCTCACTTCAAGGAACATTTGCAACACTAGCACATCCTGATGTCAAACATCAGCCTGGAGAAGCGAGCCACTGATCCGACGTAGCCCCATTAAGACAAGAAGTCTTCCTGATGCCTTCAACACCCCAAAACAATATCTTTGCACACCCAACACCACATTTGTTATTGTATCTATCTGTTAGTCTTAGTGCCCGTAGTTCAATCCTAAATGTCCAAATGTATATATCATCGTTAGCAATAAAATTAAAGCGGCTTTATATTACTTATGTGTTGGAGTAATATATCGATGTGTGCTCTGATCTATGCCCACCATGCGAATAGAACCATAGATCGAGATAGATCACACTCGATGGGTCCCTAGTCAACAAAGCTTCACTAGAAGCGACTAGTATGAAAGATGGCTCTTTATGGCTTACGTTCTGTTAGTCATTGGAATGGGATTCCGGAGTCTGATCATAGATATCATGTGGGACATGATATTGGACGACCCGCCCTGAATATGTGCCATAGATTAAGTCATGAACATATTCAGTGTTGTAGCTTGTCATGTATCCTTAGACCAAGGAGTCTTTGTGATCGCTATGTAGTCAACAACTGAGTTTGACCTGAGCCTAACGTTGTCCGTAACAGGGCTTCCATAACGGCCAGGATTGGCTTGGGGACGGGCTACATGAGTGACACGAAAGACGGCTAAGGGATTTATCCCTCATACTAAGGTATGGGAAAGATATCGGTTCTCGGCCACTTGATCGAGAGTGACTGGAAGAATAGCATGGCCATGCACATGATATTGGGTATCATATCTTCAGTCATCTCACATATCAAGGAACGGTGATTGAGAATAATAAGGATGACGGCTCTATGCCTTATCTCAATCAGGATATCGGAGATAAAAGGATAATGACAGGGACGACGGAAAGGTTAGAATCGACAGGGTCGATTCGTTATGTAGTGTCAGGCAATACTAAAGTCTCGTTAGTTGCCACTTAAATAGGATCAAGTAAAATGGGATTTTACGTTGATCTATTGACATGCATAAACCTAAGGGTCACACCGGAGGATGAAACTCATTGACACATATATGGAGAATGGCCAAAAGGGAGTTGTCTCGGGATATGACCAAAACTGGGTTTTGGGTCATGTGCCCGTAAGTGAATAGGACTTTACGGATCGAGACAAGGCTTGGAGTCTTGGGATTGATCGCGTCGGATAATGTTGGACATTTCCGGTATGGAAGGCTTGGAGGCGATGAGCGAATCACGGGACCTCGTTGGAAATGGCCATGGGCCATGTTCCAAGAGGCCCATGAAAGGCCCATGCAACCAAGGCCCATGGAACTAATTAATCAAGTCTTGATTAATTAGTACTAAGTAAGCAAGACAAGGATTAAGGTGTTGGTGATTCACCACCTAACCCAATCTTGTCTTGCCATACTTTGTCCTATTTACACCTTACTTGACACCATACTTGTCCCATGCCTTTAGTTGGACAAGTATGGGTTTTGTTATGTTTAAGTCATCTTTTTTCAACATAACAAAGACAAGACAAGAATAGGAAACACATTTTCTCTCCCTCTTCCATGGCCATTTCGGGTTTGGCTAGTTTCCTCCTCCATTTTTGTGTTCTTGAGTCATCAAAGAGAAGAACTACGTGGCTTTGATTCCCATGTGGATACGTAGGCGTCTTGGAGACTCAAGCCAATCATTCGTTAACCGGTGTTCTTGTTTTGGTAAGAACTAGTGCTGAATTTTTCTCTTGTTAATCCATTCTTTGTTAGTTGTTTCATGGTTCTAATTGTCTCTTGGTTTTCATTGATTTTCCGCTGCGAGTTGGTTCATCTCCAACCCTACCTCGAGACCCAACAGTGGTATCAGAGCCGTGCTACCTTCGGGATTCACAAGACGGTGTTCAAAGTTTCGGTTTTGCTTGAAAGTTTCGTTTTTGGCATGTTGTTTTGCTAAATTGTTTGATAACATGTTTTAAATTCTAGTTTATGGATTTAATGCATGTAAAATGAATTTTTGAAAATTATTTCAAATCTGGAAATTTTGAAATTTTTTTTGATTTTTCGGGTCTCGGGAGCGGGACTCTCGGGGAGCCGAAACCGGGACCGAACGGGGCTCCGTTGGACGGAGCTAGGCCAAGCATGACCATTGGATGGTTGATATGCCAAGGCTAAACCGTTTTGTTAGTTATGACGAGTTTGGAACCGTCATGACGAACTCGAAGATCAAATGTTCAAAAGTTTCATTTTTGAACGGTTTCGATAAACCGAGCATCAAAAAATTTCGAAACTTGGCTATTAATTAAAACCGGAAAATCACATGATGTTTGATAACATGCTTGTTTGATAACACGATGTGTGATGTGATGTTGGCATGGTGCACATAATAGCCCCGAGCTCAATTTAATTATTTATCGCTTTTCACGGCCTACGAGCCGTTAGAGTTAGCGTGTAATTATTCTTTCAAGGTGTGGTCGTCGAACCACTTGTTTGTAATATTTATTTATTCCCGACCTGCGAGTCGTGTATTAAATTGTAATATTTTACTCAAGATGAAGAAAGGGCGAAAAGGTCATTTGGTGGCTTTTCGGGTGTTGGCATCGGCTTGGAGTCGGTGGAGCTCAAGAAGCTAGTGGGAGTTAGTTTAGGGGGCTATTATGTGCACATTTATCGCTTTATGCTTGGTTTAGTTTATGCATGATTAATTCTATGTGCTTTAGAATTGCATGCCTAACTTTATTTACCGAGCATATCACCTCACATGCAAAGATAAAATTGGAATTTTAATCCTTGTGTGTGAACCCTTAGAACCGTCATTGCATTGGATGTAGTTGACGGGTTCAAAGGAAGAATTACATTGGATGTAATTTGAGGCATCATTGCATTTGGAATGTAGTTGATGTGCTCATCGCATCTAGGATGTGCCAAAGTTTTGAACACAACTGGACAAGTAAAAGCGGGTCATGTCCGATACCTCCCAATCATCAACACCTTACTACCTCCCCGTCCTATGGGTGTCGTGCGCATTAGCGGAGCATCCATGGGAAAGCGGGGTAGTAGGTTTGGACGACATATGTGGGTGTCGTGCGCATTAGCGGAGCACCTACATAGTGACGGGCCATAGTTGAAAATTGGTGGACCCGACTACGATTCTCAGCCTGAGGTTGAGCTAGGGTAACAGATAGGGTAAGTCGTGTACATAAGTACATACCCTAGCCAAGAGTCACATTGGATGTGATTGGATGGAGTCCTACCTACATAGCTCGATTAAGTGGTGAGCATTAGTTCAGCTTAATCGAGTGAATCAAGGATCTTGGTTTCAGATTCTAAAGGTTTAGAATCGATTGTTGGTGTTTAAGCTTGATCTTCATAAAATTTATTCAGTTTACTGATTGAATTTTATCTGTTGTAGATCAAATGGCAAATTCAGCGAACATTAATAGTTTGTCATTAAAAACCATTCTTGACAGGGTCAAGCTAAATGGGACAAACTATTTGGACTGGTACAGAATTTTGAGGATAGTCCTCAAGTCTGAACGCAAAGAATATGTCCTTGACAAGGCTGTCTCTAAGACCATATCAGAGTTACATGAAGTGTCATTAACTGCTGAGAAGAATATCTCAGGGATCTGGGATCCAAGGATATTCTGATGGTCAACAAGGGAATTGGAAGTGGCAAGGGCTGGGCCCATGCGCACTTGGCAGGAAAGATGAGACACCTGAGAATGTCTGCTTCTACTGCCAACAGCCTGGTCATTGGAACCGGGATTACAGGAAGTTCACGGCTGATCTGAAGAAGGGCAGTGGGACTGCGCCTTCATTAAATAGCCTGGATGATCTGAAGAAGGGCAGTAGGACTGCGCCTTCATCAGAAAACCTGGATGATCTAAGGAAGGGCGGTGGGACCGTGCCTTCATTCGGTATTAATTCTATAGAGCTACATCTCTCTACTTCCAAAGATTTATGGGTATTAGATACCATGACTGAATCTCACACATGCACTAATATATGGTGGCTGAAAGTAGGAGAGATTTGGAAAGCACGAAATGGACCTCAGAGTTGTGGCAACTGCTGTAGGATCCATGAGTCTTGCTTTGCCAAGAGGCTTTGTCTTAGTATTGTATAATGTATATTGCATACCTACTTTTAGTAGGAATATTATATTTGTATCCGTGTTTGACAAGGAAGGATATAATGTTAATATTGGAAATGGAGTTTTCAATGTTCTATGCAATGATATGTTTTATACCAGTACTGACATGGTTGGAGGATTGTACATATTAGATATGGGTAACAATGCCTCAAGTTCTATATATTCCGTTAATACCAAGAGGTCTAAATCCAACGATTTAAACCTAACTCTATTATGGTACTGTCATTTGGGTCGCATAAACAAGAAGCGCCTATCAGCACTTCAGAAGTGCGGGCTTTCAGGTTCATTCGAATTCCATTCGATCGATAGGTGCAAGGTTTGTTTGATGGGCAAAATGACTAAAGTGCCCTTTATCGATCGCGATGAAAGGGCGGGTGAATTATTGGGGCTGATACACTCGAATGTGTGTAGACCAATAAGTTCACTTGCCAGGAGGGGTTTTAGCTACTTTATCACATATACTGATGATTACAGTAAATATGGTTATGTCTATTCGGTGAGACATAAGTCTGAAGCTTTTGATAAATTCAAAGAGTTTAAGACTATAGTAGAAAACCAGCTCGACAAAGGTATTAAGGCACTTCGATTGGATCGAGGTGGAAAATACTTGACCACAGAGTTATTAGATCATCTAAAAGAGAATGGGATCCTTTTGGAATGGACTCCTCCTAGGTCACTGTAGTTGAAAGGTGTAGCCAAACGGAGAAATCGGACATTGTTAGACAATGGTTTGTTCCATGATTAGTTGGACTGATCTCCCAATCTCTTTTAGGGGTTTTGCTCTAGACACGACCGCATTCATAGTGAATCGGGCTTCGACGAATGGTGTGGAAGGGACACCATTTTAAAAATGGTACGGGATGATTCCCGCTTTGTCCTTCCTAAAGATTTGTGGTTGCGAGGCTTATGTGAAACATTTGGTTTCGACTAAGCTCGAACCAAGATCTGAGATATGCACATTCGTGTGGTATCCCAAAGCAACAAGGGGATACTATTTCTACAATCCCAGTGAGAACATGGTGTTCGTCGCTTGGGGTGGGGTCTTTATGGAAAAGAAGTTTTGTTTCCAAAGACGTCATTGGGAGGACTGTGCATCTCGAAGAAATTCAGGATGGTACAGATCTGTCTAAACCAATTGGCAACCCAGTAGAAAGGAGCCAGAGATTGTCGTAGAGTAAGAACCAATTCCTGTTACAATTCCGGAAGGTCCAAGGCGATTTGAAAGGATCAATCTTCCACCTCCAAGATATGGTATCCGGAGGTGACAATGAAGTCATGGTGGATCACGATGATCCAGCCACCTTTCAGGAAGTCGTGGATGGGCCCAACTCTGAGTTATGGCTGGGAGCCATGAGGGAGGAAATGCAATCCATGTCGGACAACCGAGTCTGGGAACCGGTTGATCCCATCAATGGTGTGAGGACCATAGGATGCAAATGGATCTTCAAGGTGAAGATGGACATGGACGGCAACCCTCTGACCTACAAAGCTCAACTGGTGGCGAAAGGTTATAGGCAGATCCAATGGATTGACTATGAGGAAACCTTCTCCTTAGTGGCTATGGTCAAAATCGATCCAAATTCTTCTTGACATAACTGCGTATCATAATTACGAGATATGGCAAGTGGATGTCAAAACCGCTTTCCTAAATGGAAATTTGACTGAGTACGTTTGTATGTCTCGGCCCAAAGGTTTTGACGATCCGAAGAATAAAGGAAAGATTTATAAGTTGTTGAAATCCATTTATGGATTGAAACGAACTTCTCGGAGTTGGATCCTTCGTTTTGATGAAGCTGTAATTGGATTTGGCTTAATCAAGAACGAGGATGAATCTTGCGTTTATAAGAAGGATAGTGGGAGCAATATTACCTTTCTGGTTCTCATTGAAAACGACATCCCAACCTTGCACGAGACTAAAGCTTGGTTGAGGAAGTGTTCTTCAATAAAGGACTTAGGCGATGCTTCTCATATCTTAAGGATTAAGATATGTAGAGATCGCACCAAGAGGGTCTTGGATTTAAGTTAGGGAACCTATGTGAACAAGGCATTGAGTAGGTTCTTAATGCTCGATTCAAAGAAAGGACTCTTACCCACTAGTCATGGCATTCATCTCAGCAAGACTCAGTGTCCTAAGACACCTGATGAGCTGAAAAGGATGATGAGAATCCTATGCGCCTGGGGGCAGGATCGATCATATATGCCATGACATGTATGAGACCAGACGTCTCGTAAGCCTTATGTTGTACCAGTAGACATCATTCTAACCCGGGGGAAAGATGATGCTGAACTAGTCGTCGAAGGATGAGTAGACGCTAGTTTTCCAAGACAAATCCAGATGACTTTAGAAGTCAATCAGGATATGTGTTTACGCTGAATGGCAGAGCTTTAGCTGGGAAAGCGTAAAGCAAGATACCATTGCCGAATCTACGACAGAGGCCAAGTACATGGATGCTGCAGAGGCAGCTAAGGAGGCTATGTGGATTTGGAAATTCATGGCAGGGCTGGGTGTAATTAAAAACCCATCCAGTCCAGTGAATCCATTTTGCGACAACACAAGGGCCATTGCGCAAGCTAAAAGCCTAGATCGCATAACAAATCCAAACATGTACTGCGGCGTATCCACCTCATCAGATAAATACTGAACTGAGGTGAAGTGAAGATAACCGATATTGCAACAGATGATAACATAGCCAACTCGTTGACTAAGGCAGTGTCACTGCCTGAACATGTTAGACATGTAAAGTCGATGGGGACATATAGGAGTTTAGATTGGAACTAGGGCAAGTGGGAGATTGTTAGTCTTAGTGCCCGTAGTTCAATCCTAAATGTCCAAATGTATATATCATCGTTAGCAATAAAATTAAAGCGGCTTTATATTACTTATGTGTTGGAGTAATATATCGATGTGTGCTCTGATCTATGCCCACCATGCGAATAGAACCATAGATCGAGATAGATCACACTCGATGGGTCCCTAGTCAACAAAGCTTCACTAGAAGCGACTAGTATGAAAGATGGCTCTTTATGGCTTACGTTCTGTTAGTCATTGGAATGGGATTCCGGAGTCTGATCATAGATATCATGTGGGACATGATATTGGACGACCCGCCCTGAATATGTGCCATAGATTAAGTCATGAACATATTCAGTGTTGTAGCTTGTCATGTATCCTTA
The DNA here is from genome assembly GCA_963921825.1 of Erodium maritimum. Lineage (NCBI taxonomy): Eukaryota > Viridiplantae > Streptophyta > Magnoliopsida > Geraniales > Geraniaceae > Erodium > Erodium maritimum. The sequence goes on along the minus strand of OY997588.1, from coordinate 93,359,080 downwards.
GACCAAGGAGTCTTTGTGATCGCTATGTAGTCAACAACTGAGTTTGACCTGAGCCTAACGTTGTCCGTAACAGGGCTTCCATAACGGCCAGGATTGGCTTGGGGACGGGCTACATGAGTGACACGAAAGACGGCTAAGGGATTTATCCCTCATACTAAGGTATGGGAAAGATATCGGTTCTCGGCCACTTGATCGAGAGTGACTGGAAGAATAGCATGGCCATGCACATGATATTGGGTATCATATCTTCAGTCATCTCACATATCAAGGAACGGTGATTGAGAATAATAAGGATGACGGCTCTATGCCTTATCTCAATCAGGATATCGGAGATAAAAGGATAATGACAGGGACGACGGAAAGGTTAGAATCGACAGGGTCGATTCGTTATGTAGTGTCAGGCAATACTAAAGTCTCGTTAGTTGCCACTTAAATAGGATCAAGTAAAATGGGATTTTACGTTGATCTATTGACATGCATAAACCTAAGGGTCACACCGGAGGATGAAACTCATTGACACATATATGGAGAATGGCCAAAAGGGAGTTGTCTCGGGATATGACCAAAACTGGGTTTTGGGTCATGTGCCCGTAAGTGAATAGGACTTTACGGATCGAGACAAGGCTTGGAGTCTTGGGATTGATCGCGTCGGATAATGTTGGACATTTCCGGTATGGAAGGCTTGGAGGCGATGAGCGAATCACGGGACCTCGTTGGAAATGGCCATGGGCCATGTTCCAAGAGGCCCATGAAAGGCCCATGCAACCAAGGCCCATGGAACTAATTAATCAAGTCTTGATTAATTAGTACTAAGTAAGCAAGACAAGGATTAAGGTGTTGGTGATTCACCACCTAACCCAATCTTGTCTTGCCATACTTTGTCCTATTTACACCTTACTTGACACCATACTTGTCCCATGCCTTTAGTTGGACAAGTATGGGTTTTGTTATGTTTAAGTCATCTTTTTTCAACATAACAAAGACAAGACAAGAATAGGAAACACATTTTCTCTCCCTCTTCCATGGCCATTTCGGGTTTGGCTAGTTTCCTCCTCCATTTTTGTGTTCTTGAGTCATCAAAGAGAAGAACTACGTGGCTTTGATTCCCATGTGGATACGTAGGCGTCTTGGAGACTCAAGCCAATCATTCGTTAACCGGTGTTCTTGTTTTGGTAAGAACTAGTGCTGAATTTTTCTCTTGTTAATCCATTCTTTGTTAGTTGTTTCATGGTTCTAATTGTCTCTTGGTTTTCATTGATTTTCCGCTGCGAGTTGGTTCATCTCCAACCCTACCTCGAGACCCAACACTATCCTCACCTTATAGTCCGCCTTATTCATGCATACCCAAATACTCCACAATGTTGCATATCCTACTAGAACCCAACCCTTCCGAGACTAGTGTGTCAACAACCTTTCCAATCCCAAAACACAGTCGATAATCTCCTCATGCATTACACAACACAATCCCCACCAATAATATATTTTCCCCCATATCACCCACACATAATCACAATGTAAAAAAGATGATACTGATCATCAAAGCTTGCCTTATAGAAATAGCTTCTCATGGCCCGCAAGGAGATTCTACAACACCGAGATTCCAAAAAGGATAAAGTCGGAACCGCCAAATGAACCAAAATTCTTACAAAAGAACATAGTTTGGGAGGTACTCCCTTCACCCACATCACTCTAGACCAATTAGGAACCTCCGCCGGTTTCCCCATCAATAATGTATACGTGATAGCAGAAAAAGGCTTCTTTGGGAACTTCGACCACACCAACTTGTCTCGTTGCATGTTAACTACCCGAACCTGGCAAAGTAGCACTAATAGATCCTTCGCCTTGGCATCGTCCCAATACCACAATTCATGTCTGTAATCTACCTTTCATCCTTCGTTCACCCAAAAAATAGCGACCCTTTTTTTGCTTTAACGTAGCCATAGTGTAGAACTGTGGGTACACAAAACAAAGAGCCATATCCCCTAACCATGAGTCCTCCCAAAACCGTATCCTCCCACTATCATCGAGCTTCCAATGCAGACTCTGCCTACCAAATAGAGAGGAAAAGCACGAGTCTGACGTGAGTCTAACCAGATGATCAACCACAAATGAGTTTCCTTTCTTATCCAATTTTGATAAATCTCAATCCTTCATATCCCACCCATACAAGGCATAAACCACCCTTTTCCATAAATTATCCTTCTCCTCTGCGAACCTCCACCACCATTTTGTCAAAAGGCTTTGACTCACCTCTTCCAACCGTTGAATTTCTAACCCTCCTTCTGTTCGCGGTTTACACACCTTCTCCCAATTAACTTTACTCATAACCCGCCTTGACACGGCTTTTTTTTCCAAATTTTTTTTTCTTTGCCACGCCTCCAACATCCGTATCACTTGCTTCGGGGCCTTGAAGAGAGACATGTAAAATATAGGTAGTGCTGATAAAGTTGATTTAATCAACATTACTCTCCCCGCCAATTTGATGTTTCGATTACCACATATTCAGAGCCGCTTTAAACTTATTAACAATCGGATCCACAAAGGAAACCCTCCTCGAACTCGATCACAAACTGAATCCCAAATACTTCATCGGAAGAGAGCCTACAAGACACCATAAAGCCATTTCCACTTCACTTGCCGATAAGACTTTAGCATTCAGTGTAATAACCACTTCTGGTCAACGTCAGTCAAACCTGCGAAAAACAGGAAAATTTAAAAATTTTAAGACAGACACTTAACTTAACTTAAATTGACCCCGAGGGTCATGCCGGACTTAAGTTGACCCCGTTATCGACTAAAATGAGTTACGGGGGACTCAGGGCAACTTCCTGGTCATTTTGGGAAAGATTGATTTTTCGCTGGAAAAGTCACCCGAGCGACGTTTTGGTCCATTCGAGGACCGTTTTGGACCCGAAAAGCTTAGCCGTCGTCGTAGCGGTCTTAGTTGGGCCGTTTCCTTGAAGCCCGTCCAGTTTAAAATATTTTTTTGGGAAAGGTGCCCGTTCGGGGCCCGAAACGTCCGTTTTTCGCGAATCTGATTGGAAAATATCAACTAGATATTTTCCAAAAGGTTGGGACCCACCTTGACACTTGTCAATTATATGGTGGTGTATTTTTGGAGGGAAAAGGTGTGGTTGGGAAGTGTTGGCCGACCATATTGGTTAAAGGGGGAGAAAGTTAGTTTTGTTGTTAGTTTAATTAAATTAGAAATTAGAAGAGAGGTTTTAGAGAGAGAAGGAGAAGGAGAAGAAGAGAGAAGAAGGGAGGTTGAGCTAGGGTTTGTGATCGAGCCCTTGGATCGAGTCAAAGCAAAGAGCAATCCCGTTCCCCTCGTTCTCCTCTACGGTAATACCCGAACCGATTCTCGTTTCGATTATTTTCAAGAGCTAGGGTTTGGTTATAAAATTTGGTTTAGGGTTGTGTAGAGATTAAAGAGGTGTTGGAGACGTTTTAGAGGTGTTTGGGAGAGAAATTTCACGTTTTCCGGTGACCGGAGGCTCGGGAGGAGCTCCGGCCACCGTGGGTGGTGGCCGGCCGGCCATGTGGTGGCTGGCCGGAGGTGGCAGCAGCCACCACTTGGTGGCCGAGCCCCTCCCTCAAACCCTAGGGTCTCGGCCAAGCCTCTTGGGTGGGGCCCACGTGCTCGGTTGCTCGGGTTTTAATGTTCGGGTGGTTTAAAACGTCCCCTGGACCACTTTATCCTTAATCGAATCGAAATTTGGAATTAAATTGGAGAAGTTGTAATTAACGGGTTTTGGGAAACTTTAAACGTTAATTAATTGACTTAGAAGTCGGAATTCAATTCCGTCAAGTGCGTTGGGTTCCTTGAAATATTCTAAGACCGTAGAAACGAAAACGGGGACTTTTGGAGCCCCGGAAGGCAATTAACCAAAACCGGGCAGATTCGCCATGACGGGCGAATCTGGCACTTACGGGTCCTTTATCGGCAATATCGAGTAATTGGGAAGTTTGGGAGTGATCGGCATTGTCGGGGTTACGTTTGGGCGTTAAGTTTATTAATTTTCGGTTTACTCGTACTAGTTTAAAAGTACTTTAAATTTGTGTTCTGTTAGATCGTGCTACGGACCGAGGCAAGGGGAAGCTCGGCGAGTGACTGAGTGTGCTTCGGGTGTTGTTGGAGCGCTTTTGGGATTGTATACGAGGTAGGGAAAAGTAGCCGGATCTCGGCCCTGATTAGGGAAAGTTAATAGTAGAATTGCATGTGACACCGGGGTGTCGTGGGTTGAGTAGATTTATTTAATTATTAGAAAAGCATGATACGGGATTGTAGCGTTTAAGAGAAAGGCATGTGACACTTAGTAGTGTCGTAGGAACAGAGAACTTAGCGATAATTGAATTACTGGAGGCATATGACCATGCCCGGAGGTTGTTTGTGAAACTAACGATTTTAGGACTGTTGGAGGCATCGAGTATGCCGGAGGTTGTCGTGCGCTTTATTTAATTGTTGAGTTTGGGTGGCCTTGAGAGCCCGTATTTAATTGTTGAGTTTGGGTGGCCTTGAGAGCCCGTATTTAATTGTTGAGTCGGGGTGGCCATGAGAGCCGTGTATTTAATTTGGTGTCTTGAGTGGCAGCGAGTGCCCGTGGGGTTGTTGAACCCGAGTCTTGACTGTTGAGGTGTCTTGAGTGGCCTTGAGTGCCTGTGTGATTGAACTTGCCTGTGATTGTGATTGTGGTTACCTGGGGTGGCGAGTTCTAAAGGTCGACAGCCTGATCCGACTTAGTGTCGATGAATTGCGAGTTCTAAAGGTCGACAGCCTGATCCGACTTAGTGTCGATGAATTGCGAGTTTTAAAGGTCGACAGCCTGATCCGACTTAGTGTCGAGGAATTGCGAGTTTTAAAGGTCGACAGCCTGATCCGACTTAGTGTCGAGGAATTGCGAGTTTGAAAGGTCGACAGCCTGATCCGACTTCGTGTCGAGGAATTGCGATAGGTCGAACCCTGACCTGATTGAGATTGGTTACTGAGCAGCTGGTGTGCGATCCTTTGTGATCTTGTTTGGTGTTGTGTCGTTTCGTTCGAGTCCTTGAGGAGGTCGTCGATAGTTGTATTGGGTCTACACTGTTTTTATCGAGTGTCGAGTCTGTTGAGGAAGGTGACGGGTTGTGGGTCAGTTGAGTACTTGAGTTGGGGACTGTAGTCCCGGTGTTGGGTTTGGTTTTAGTGTTACTGGCTTTTTCTGCTAATTATGCCATAGTCAGTCTGTTATCCGTGGAGGTGAGCGAACGCTCACCCCTAGCTGCTTTTCCTACAGGTACTGATCACCGGACGGACTAGGTTAGCTCTTGAAGTTCATGGAGCTTGGAGCGGAGTCTGGTCTTTACTTTTGTTGAGTCTAGTGACGGATGTTGTACCCTGTCCACTTGTTGGGACGTTTTTGTATTGTAAATGCTATTATTTTGAGAAGTAAATGGAAATGTCAAAGCTTTTATTGAAAACAGGTTTCAAGTGTTCATGTTTTTAAAAGTTCGCGTCCCGAGTTCGGTTCGCTGAAATCGGGGCGTGACAGCTTGGTATCAGAGCTCGAGGTTTCAAACCTCGGACTGTCCGTCACTTAGGGGGGGGAGTCGAGTCAGTGTAGACCCGTCATGTCTTGAGTCTTCTTTTTGTTTGTGCGTATGTTACAGTATTTTGTTGCTGGCATACTGATTGTGTGTGATTGCGTGAACTGTTTTTTAACTGTCGCGGATCGACTCAGGAGCGCTCCTGTAGTTGAACGTGATGGTGTTGATGTCAAGTCGGTACAACGTGGTTCGGGGACGCCTGAACCGGGTTGTAACTACGTGATGTCAAGGAACGAAGTTTTAAAATGAAAGGGTGAAGGTTTTAAAATTATTGGCCCTGTTGGCATGTCTTGAACTTGATTGGCCCTATGGGCATATGTTTGATTTTTGATTGGCCCGGTGAACGGGGGTCGTCGTGTTGTGTGGGTTGGTTTGCCGTCGCTTGTTTGGTGCACGTCGGTGCGGTCTCGTTGTGGTCTCGTTTACTAATGCTAGTATATAAAGTACGTTTAGCTTGAGCGGTGTAGCGCTTTAGTGATAAGCACGTTAGTGTAAGCTTAAGAGGGTGGACGTTAGTGCGTTTGTACTGTCGTTTTTATTTAAGTTCGCAAACTGAACGTTTGCGTGTATCCGTGCAGAGGATACTGTTTATGGCTCGCGGTAAGCGGGGACGACCATCAGGAACGCGGGGCCAGGCACCCACGCGAGGCCGGCGGGGACGGTCAGCAGGGGCACCAGGGAGGGTGCCGACCGTCGAGCCCGCCGACTATGCGGAGGCACAGGGTACTCCTGTCGGAGAAGACAGGAGGAGTGATGCGGGGCCGTCTGCAGGCACCCCCAGTGTTCCGCCAGTCGCGGACCCTCCAGTGATGACTGCCCTGGATGAGCTTACCAGGACCGTTCAGAGTTTGGTGGCGATCATCGCCAGCCGAGAGTCGGCTTCGCCAGCACCAGAGGCAGCCGCAGTCCCGGTGAGGGCCGCTCAGACAGAGGATCTTACCTCCCGAGCGCTACTAGATTTCCTGAAGCTCGGGATACCTGTTTTTGTCGGGGAGCCGAATCCCGACCTGGCTGAGCGATGGATAGAGCAGGTCACACGAGACTTGGACACATCGGGTGTCGAGGATGGCCGTCGGAGAGTGTCCTTCGCGGCCCATCAGCTGAGAGACAGCGCCTACCACTGGTGGGGGCGGGTGAAGGACACGGTCGGATACGACTACAGCGTATTCCAGGAGGTATTCATGGCACAGTACTTCCCCGAGTCGGCTCGACTGGAGCGACATCGGCAGTTCTTAGACCTGGAGCAAGGGGGGATGACGGTAGGAGAGTACGAAGCCAGGTTCACAGCCTTGGCCAGATTCGCGCCTGAGATGGTGACGAGCGAGGCGAACCGTTGCCTGCGGTTCCAGGACGGACTGAGGCTGGGCATCCGGAACCAGGTTCTCGCCTTGAGGATACGGAAGTATACCGACCTCGTGGACACCGCAGCTACAGTAGAGCAGGGCGCCAGGGATGCAGTCAGGAGCCGTGAGGTCCGACCTCGGCCGATCAGTTGGGCAGGGCCGTCAGACTCACGAGACTCGCGGAGGCAGAGGACCGCGGGATCCTTCCGACCACCGCCTCATCAGAGTGGATCGAGACAGCAGGGGTCAGTGGCATCAGTGGGGCCAGTCGCCTCAGAGAGGAGGCCGTCATGCTATCACTGCGGGCAACCAGACCACTTACAGCGAGACTGTCCGACGAGGGGAGGAACCGCGGCAGTACCAGCTACTAGCCGGACAGGCCAGGGCTCGGGGTCGAGGGCTGACGAGATCAGCTGTTACCGATGCGGCCGGGCCGGTCACACTATGGCATGGTGCCGAGAGCAGTTGGGGGAGACATCAGTGCAGCGACCGCAGCAGTCGCGGACAGTACAGTCGCCCAGAGGTCGCCCTCGACAGGGTCAGCAGCCGAGATCATCACGGCCGTCTACGAGCGCACCAATTCCGAGACAGCAGCAGAGTCACGGGTATCCAGCAGCCAGTGCGCAGGGTCAGAGGCAGCAGGCCTCGCAGGGGAGAGTATATGCAGTCACCGACTCCAGAGCCCCAGGACCTAGCACGTACCGTGAGACCATCCAGGGTACGTGTTTGTTGTATCATTTATGGGCTTTGTTCTTGTTTGATACCGGGGCATCGCACTCTTTTATTTCGTCGGGTTGTGCTGAGAGGTTGGGGTTGAGCTTAGAGCCGTTGAGTCCACCCCTATGCCTGGACACCCCAGTTGGGGGTGGTGTATCGTTGACTAGAGTATGTCGTGCCTGCGAGATTAGAGTCGCAGACTGTCCTTGCCCTGGTGACCTTCTCGTGTTGGGGATGACTACCTTTGATGTGATTTTGGGTATGGATTGGTTGTCGAGGTACCGAGCCAACATCGATTGCTACAGACGACGAGTGACAGTGACAGTGGGCGGTACGAAGGTGACGTGCGTGCTGGGGAGTAAGAGTGGGGTCCTCCTGTCGGCGTTGTCTGCAGAGGAGGAAGTACCGGCTGTGCAGAGCCGAGAGTTACCGAGAGTGGTATGCGAGTTCCCCGAGGTCTTTCCTGAGGAGTTGAGCGGGCTGCCACCGATTCGTGAGGTGGAGTTCGGGATTGACCTAGTGCCGGGAACGGCGGCGATATCGATGGCGCCTTACAGGTTTGCGCCGGAAGAGTTGACTGAGCTGAAGCGTCAACTGGAGGAGCTTCAGCAGAAGGGGTTTATCCGTCCGAGTGCATCGCCGTGGGGAGCACCAGCACTCTTCGTGAAGAAGAAGAGTGGAGAGCTACGGATGTGTATAGATTACCGGAAGCTGAACCGGGTTACGGTGAAGAACCGGTACCCGATGCCGAGGATCGATGACTTGTTTGACCAGTTGAGAGGGGCGACTCACTTCTCGAAGATCGATCTGCGATCCGGTTATTATCAGTTGCGAGTCCGTGAGGGGGACGTCGCAAAGACTGCATTCCGGACACGCTATGGGCATTACGAGTTCCTGGTGATGCCATTCGGACTGACGAACGCGCCAGCAGCGTTCATGGACCTGATGAACAGCATCTTCCGGCCGTACCTGGATCAGTTTGTGGTGGTGTTCGTGGACGATATCCTAATATATTCGCAGAACGAGGCGGCGCATGAGGCACATCTGAGGGTTGTTCTGACCCTACTGCGCGAGCACCAGCTATATGCCAACTGGGAGAAGTGCGAGTTCTGGCTCTCTGAGGTGAGATTCCTCGGCCACATCGTATCCCGTGACGGTATCCTGGTCGATCCGTCGAAGATCGACGCGGTCTCGAAGTGGGCACGGCCCACGAGTGTTTTCGAGATCCGCAGCTTTCTGGGATTGGCAGGCTACTATAGGCGATTTGTCCAGGATTTTGCACGACTAGCCGCACCGATGACTCTGTTAACGCGCAAGGGTGTTGGGTTCGTGTGGACAGATGACTGTGAGCGTGCGTTCGCGGAATTGAAGACTCGACTGACTACAGCTCCAGTGTTAGTGGTGCCCGAGCGAGGGATTGGCTATGATGTTTACTGCGATGCATCCGGAGAGGGACTGGGTTGCGTGCTGATGCAGTCGGGCAGAGTTGTGGCTTATGGCTCCAGGCAGTTGAAGATACACGAGCGCAACTATCCTACCCACGACTTGGAGCTAGCAGCAGTCGTGTTTGCGCTAAAGAGCTGGCGATATTACCTGTACGGCGAGGGGTTTCAGGTGTTCTCGGATCACAAGAGCCTCAAGTACATATTTTCCCAGCGAGACCTGAACATGCGTCAGCGACGGTGGATGGAACTACTCGAGGAGTACGACTTCGAGCTACACTACCACCCAGGCAAGGCGAACGTTGTCGCCGACGCCTTGAGTAGGAAGTCGGCTCCGAGCTGTTGGGTCTCGAGGTAGGGTTGGAGATGAACCAACTCGCAGCGGAAAATCAATGAAAACCAAGAGACAATTAAAACCATGAAACAACTAACAAAGAATGGATTAACAAGAGAAAAATTCAGCACTAGTTCTTACCAAAACAAGAACACCGGTTAACGAATGATTGGCTTGAGTCTCCAAGACGCCTACGTATCCACTTGGGAATCAAAGCCACGTAGTTCTTCTCTTTGAGGACTCAAGAACACAAACATGGAGGTGGAAACTAGCCAAACCCGAAATGGCCATGGAAGAGGGAGAGAAAATGTGTTTCCTATTCTTGTCTAGTATTTGTTATGTTGAAAAAAGATGACTTAAACATAACAAAACCCATACTTGTCCAACTAAAGGCATGGGACAAGCATGGTGACAAGTAAGGTGTAAATAGGACAAAGTATGGCAAGACAAGATTGGGTTAGGTGGTGAATCACCAACACCTTAATCCTTGTCTTGCTTACTTAGTACTAATTAATCAAGACTTGATTAATTAGTTCCATGGGCCTTGGTTGCATGGGCCTTTCATGGGCTTCTTGGAACATGGCCCGTGGCCATTTCCAACGAGGTCCCGTGATTCGCTCATCGCCTCCATGCCTTCCATACCGGAAATGTCCAACATTATCCGACGCGATCAATCCCAAGACTCCAAGCCTTGTCTCGATCCGTAAAGTCCTATTCACTTACGGGCACATGACCCAAAACCCAGTTTTGGTCATGTCCCGAGACAACTCCCTTTTGGCCATTCTCCATAAATGTGTCAATGAGTTTCATCCTCCGGTGTGACCCTTAGGTTTATGCATGTCAATAGATCAACGTAAAATCCCATTTTACTTGATCCTATTTAAGTGGCAACTAACGAGACTTTAGTATTGCCTGACACTACATAACGAATCGACCCTGTCGATTCTAACCTTTCCGTCGTCCCTGTCATTATCCTTTTATCTCCGATATCCTGATTGAGATAAGGCATAGAGCCGTCATCCTTATTATTCTCAATCACCGTTCCTTGATATGTGAGATGACTGAAGATATGATACCCAGTATCATGTGCATGGCCATGCTATTCTTCCAGTCACTCTCGATCAAGTGGCCGAGAACCGATATCTTTCCCATACCTTAGTATGAGGGATAAATCCCTTAGCCGTCTTTCGTGTCACTCATGTAGCCCGTCCCCAAGCCAATCCTGGCCGTTATGGAAGCCCTGTTACGGACAACGTTAGGCTCAGGTCAAACTCAGTTGTTGACTACATAGCGATCACAAAGACTCCTTGGTCTAAGGATACATGACAAGCTACAACACTGAATATGTTCATGACTTAATCTATGGCACATATTCAGGGTGGGTCGTCCAATATCATGTCCCACATGATATCTATGATCAGACTCCGGAATCCCATTCCAATGACTAACAGAACGTAAGCCATAAAGAGCCATCTTTCATACTAGTCGCTTCTAGTGAAGCTTTGTTGACTAGGGACCCATCGAGTGTGATCTATCTCGATCTATGGTTCTATTCGCATGGTGGGCATAGATCAGAGCACACATCGATATATTACTCCAACACATAAGTAATATAAAGCCGCTTTAATTTTATTGCTAACGATGATATATACATTTGGACATTTAGGATTGAACTACGGGCACTAAGACTAACAATCTCCCACTTGCCCTAGTTCCAATCTAAACTCCAATATGTCCCCATCGACTTTACATGTCTAACATGTTCAGGCAGTGACACTGTCTTAGTCAAAGGGTTGGCTATGTTATCATCTGTTGCAATATCGGTTATCTTCACTTCACCTCAGTTCAGTATTTATCTGATGAGGTGGATACGCCGCAGTACATGTTTGGATTTGTTATGCGATCTAGGCTTTTAGCTTGCGCAATGGCCCTTGTGTTGTCGCAAAATGGATTCACCGGACTGGATGGGTTTTTAATTACACCCAGCCCTGCCATGAATTTCCAAATCCACATAGCCTCCTTAGCTGCCTCTGCAGCATCCATGTACTTGGCCTCTGTCGTAGATTCGGCAATGGTATCTTGCTTTACGCTTTCCCAGCTAAAGCTCTACCATTCAGCGTAAACACATATCCTGATTGACTTCTAAAGTCATCTGGATTTGTCTTGGAAAACTAGCGTCTACTCATCCTTCGACGACTAGTTCAACATCATCTTTCCCCCGGGTTAGAAAGATGTCTACTGGTACAACATAAGGCTTACGAGACGTCTGGTCTCATACATGTCATGGCATATATGATCGATCCTGCCCCCAGGCGCATAGGATTCTCATCATCCTTTTCAGCTCATCAGGTGTCTTAGGACACTGAGTCTTGCTGAGATGAATGCCATGACTAGTGGGTAACAGTCCTTTCTTTGAATCGAGCATTAAGAACCTACTCAATGCCTTGTTCACATAGGTTCCCTGACTTAAATCCAAGACCCTCTTGGTGCGATCTCTACATATCTTAATCCTTAAGATATAAGAAGCATCGCCTAAGTCCTTTATTGAAAAACACTTCCTCAACCAAGCTTTAGTCTCGTGCAAGGTTGGGATGTCGTTTTCAATGAGAACCAGAAAGGTAATCTTGCTCCCACTAGCCTTCTTATAAACGCAAGATTCATCCTCGTTCTTGATTAAGCCAAATCCAATTACAGCTTCATCAAAACGAAGGATCCAACTCCGAGAAGTTCGTTTCAATCCATAAATGGATTTCAACAACTTATAAATCTTTCCTTTATTCTTCGGATCGTCAAAACCTTTGGGCCGAGACATACAAACGTACTCAGTCAAATTTCCATTTAGGAAAGCGGTTTTGACATCCACTTGCCATATCTCGTAATTATGATACGCAGTTATGTCAAGAAGAATTTGGATTGATTTTGACCATAGCCACTAAGGAGAAGGTTTCCTCATAGTCAATCCATTGGATCTGCCTATAACCTTTCGCCACCAGTTGAGCTTTGTAGGTCAAAGGGTTGCCGTCCATGTCCATCTTCACCTTGAAGATCCATTTGCATCCTATGGTCCTCACACCATTGATGGGATCAACCGGTTCCCAGACTCGGTTGTCCGACATGGATTGCATTTCCTCCCTCATGGCTCCCAGCCATAACTCGGAGTTGGGCCCATCCACGACTTCCTGAAAGGTGGCTGGATCATCGTGATCCACCATGACTTCATTGTCACCTCCGGATACCATATCTTGGAGGTGGAAGATTGATCCTTTCAAATCGCCTTGGACCTTCCGGAATTGTAACAGGAATTGGTTCTTACTCTACGACAATCTCTGGCTCCTTTCTACAGGGTTGCTAATTGGTTTAGACAGATCTGTACCATCCTGAATTTCTTCGAGATGCACAGTCCTCCCAATGACGTCTTTGGAAACAAAACTTTTTTTTCCATAAAGACCCCACCCCAAGCGACGAACACCATGTTCTCACTGGGATTGTAGAAATAGTATCCCCTTGTTGCTTTGGGATACCACACGAAGGTGCATATCTCAGATCTTGGTTCGAGCTTAGTCGAAACCAAATGTTTCACATAAGCCTCGCAACCACAAATCTTTAGGAAGGACAAAGCGGGCATCATCCCGTACCATTTTTAAAATGGTGTCCCTTCCACACCATTCGTCGAAGCCCGATTCACTATGAATGCGGTCGTCTCTAGAGCAAAACCCCTAAAAGAGATTGGGAGATCAGTCCAACTAATCATGGAACAGACCATTGTCTAACAATGTCCGATTTCTCCGTTTGGCTACACCTTTCAACTACAGTGACCTAGGAGGAGTCCATTCCAAAAGGATCCCATTCTCTTTTAGATGATCTAATAACTCTGTGGTCAAGTATTTTCCACCTCGATCCAATCGAAGTGCCTTAATACCTTTGTCGAGCTGGTTTTCTACTATAGTCTTAAACTCTTTGAATTTATCAAAAGCTTCAGACTTATGTCTCACCGAATAGACATAACCATATTTACTGTAATCATCAGTAAATGTGATAAAGTAGCTAAAACCCCTCCTGGCAAGTGAACTTATTGGTCTACACACATTCGAGTGTATCAGCCCCAATAATTCACCCGCCCTTTCATCGCGATCGATAAAGGGCACTTTAGTCATTTTGCCCATCAAACAAACCTTGCACCTATCGATCGAATGGAATTCGAATGAACCTGAAAGCCCGCACTTCTGAAGTGCTGATAGGCGCTTCTTGTTTATGCGACCCAAATGACAGTACCATAACAGAGTTAGGTTTAAATTGTTGGATTTAGACCTCTTGGTATTAACGGAATATATAGAACTTGAGGCATTGTTACCCATATCTAATATGTACAATCCTCCAACCATGTCAGTACTGGTATAAAACATATCATTGCATAGAACATTGAAAACTCCATTTCCAATATTAACATTATATCCTTCCTTGTCAAACACGGATACAGATATAATATTCCTACTAAAAGTAGGTATGCAATATACATTATACAATACTAAGACAAGACCTCTTGGCAAAGCAAGACTCATGGATCCTACAGCAGTTGCCACAACTCTGAGGTCCATTTCGTGCTTTCCAAATCTCTCCTACTTTCAGCCACCATATATTAGTGCATGTGTGAGATTCAGTCATGGTATCTAATACCCATGAATCTTTGGAAGTAGAGAGATGTAGCTCTATAGAGTTAATACCGAATGAAGGCACGATCCCACCGCCCTTCCTTAGATCATCCAGGTTTCCTGATGAAGGCGCAGTCCTACTGCCCTTCTTCAGATCATCCAGGCTATTTAATGAAGGCGCAGTCCCACTGCCCTTCTTCAGATCAGCCGTGAACTTCCTGTAATCCCGGTTCCAATGATCAGGCTGTTGGCAGTAGAAGCAGACATTCTCAGGTGTCTCATCTTTCCTGCCAAGTGCGCATGGGCCCAGCCCTTGCCACTTCCAATTCCCTTGTTGACCATCAGAATATCCTTGGATCCCAGATCCCTGAGATATTCTTCTCAGCAGTTAATGACACTTCATGTAACTCTGATATGGTCTTAGAGACAGCCTTGTCAAGGACATATTCTTTGCGTTCAGACTTGAGGACTATCCTCAAAATTCTGTACCAGTCCAAATAGTTTGTCCCATTTAGCTTGACCCTGTCAAGAATGGTTTTTAATGACAAACTATTAATGTTCGCTGAATTTGCCATTTGATCTACAACAGATAAAATTCAATCAGTAAACTGAATAAATTTTATGAAGATCAAGCTTAAACACCAACAATCAATTCTAAACCTTTAGAATCTGAAACCAAGATCCTTGATTCACTCGATTAAGCTGAACTAATGCTCACCACTTAATCGAGCTATGTAGGTAGGACTCCATCCAATCACATCCAATGTGACTCTTGGCTAGGGTATGCACTTATGTACACGGCTTACCCTATCTGTTACCCTAGCTCAACCTCAGGCTGAGAATCGTAGTCGGGTCCACCAATTTTCAACTATGGCCCGTCACTATGTAGGTGCTCCGCTAATGCGCACGACACCCACATATGTCGTCCAAACCTACTACCCTGCTTTCCCATGGATGCTCCGCTAATGCGCACGACACCCATAGGACGGGGAGGTAGTAAGGTGTTGATAATTGGGAGGTATCGGACATGACCCGTTTTTACTTGTCCGGTTGTGTTTAAAACTTTGACACATCCTAGATGCGATGAGCACATCAACTACATTCCAAATGCAATGATGCCTCAAATTACCTCCAATGTAATTCTTCCTTCGAACCCGTCAACTACATCCAATGTAATGACGATTCTAAGGGCTCACACACAAGGATTAAAATTCCAATTTTATCTTTGCATGTGAGGTGATATGCTCGGTAAATAAAGTTAAGCATGCAATTCTAAAACACAGAATTAATCATGCATAAACTAAACCAAGCATAAAGCGATAAATATGCACATAATAGCCCCCTAAACTAACTCCCACTAGCTTCTTGAGCTCCACCGACTCCAAGCCGATGCCAACACCCGAAAAGCCACCAAATGACCTTTTCGCCCTTTCTTCATCTTGAGTAAAATATTACAATTTAATACACGACTCGCAGGTCGGGAATAAATAAATATTACAAACAAGTGGTTCGACGACCACACCTTGAAAGAATAATTACACGTTAACTCTAACGGCTCGCAGGCCGTGAAAAGCGATAAATAATTAAATTGAGCTCGGGGCTATTATGTACACCATGCCAACATCACATCACACATCGTGTTATCAAACAAGCATGTTATCAAACATCATGTGATTTTCCGGTTTTAATTAATAGCCAAGTTTCGAAATTTTTTGATGCTCGGTTTATCGAAACCGTTCAAAAATGAAACTTTTGAACATTTGATCTTCGAGTTCGTCATGACGGTTCCAAACTCGTCATAACTAACAAAACGGTTTAGCCTTAGCATATCAACCATCCAATGGTCATGCTTGGCCTAGCTCCGTCCAACGGAGCCCCGTTCGGTCTCGGTTTCGGCTCCCCGAGAGTCCCGCTCCCGAGACCCGAAAAATCAAACTTTTTTCAAAATTTCCAGATTTGAAATAATTTTCAAAAATTCATTTTACATGCATTAAATCCATAAACAAGAATTTAAAACATGTTATCAAACAATTTAGCAAAACAACATGCCAAAAACGAAACTTTCAAGCAAAACCGAAACTATGAACACCGTCTTGTGAATCCCGAAGGTAGCACGGCTCTGATACCACTGTTGGGTCTCGAGGTAGGGTTGGAGATGAACCAACTCGCAGCGGAAAATCAATGAAAACCAAGAGACAATTAAAACCATGAAACAACTAACAAAGAATGGATTAACAAGAGAAAAATTCAGCACTAGTTCTTACCAAAACAAGAACACCGGTTAACGAATGATTGGCTTGAGTCTCCAAGACGCCTACGTATCCACTTGGGAATCAAAGCCACGTAGTTCTTCTCTTTGAGGACTCAAGAACACAAACATGGAGGTGGAAACTAGCCAAACCCGAAATGGCCATGGAAGAGGGAGAGAAAATGTGTTTCCTATTCTTGTCTAGTATTTGTTATGTTGAAAAAAGATGACTTAAACATAACAAAACCCATACTTGTCCAACTAAAGGCATGGGACAAGCATGGTGACAAGTAAGGTGTAAATAGGACAAAGTATGGCAAGACAAGATTGGGTTAGGTGGTGAATCACCAACACCTTAATCCTTGTCTTGCTTACTTAGTACTAATTAATCAAGACTTGATTAATTAGTTCCATGGGCCTTGGTTGCATGGGCCTTTCATGGGCTTCTTGGAACATGGCCCGTGGCCATTTCCAACGAGGTCCCGTGATTCGCTCATCGCCTCCATGCCTTCCATACCGGAAATGTCCAACATTATCCGACGCGATCAATCCCAAGACTCCAAGCCTTGTCTCGATCCGTAAAGTCCTATTCACTTACGGGCACATGACCCAAAACCCAGTTTTGGTCATGTCCCGAGACAACTCCCTTTTGGCCATTCTCCATAAATGTGTCAATGAGTTTCATCCTCCGGTGTGACCCTTAGGTTTATGCATGTCAATAGATCAACGTAAAATCCCATTTTACTTGATCCTATTTAAGTGGCAACTAACGAGACTTTAGTATTGCCTGACACTACATAACGAATCGACCCTGTCGATTCTAACCTTTCCGTCGTCCCTGTCATTATCCTTTTATCTCCGATATCCTGATTGAGATAAGGCATAGAGCCGTCATCCTTATTATTCTCAATCACCGTTCCTTGATATGTGAGATGACTGAAGATATGATACCCAGTATCATGTGCATGGCCATGCTATTCTTCCAGTCACTCTCGATCAAGTGGCCGAGAACCGATATCTTTCCCATACCTTAGTATGAGGGATAAATCCCTTAGCCGTCTTTCGTGTCACTCATGTAGCCCGTCCCCAAGCCAATCCTGGCCGTTATGGAAGCCCTGTTACGGACAACGTTAGGCTCAGGTCAAACTCAGTTGTTGACTACATAGCGATCACAAAGACTCCTTGGTCTAAGGATACATGACAAGCTACAACACTGAATATGTTCATGACTTAATCTATGGCACATATTCAGGGTGGGTCGTCCAATATCATGTCCCACATGATATCTATGATCAGACTCCGGAATCCCATTCCAATGACTAACAGAACGTAAGCCATAAAGAGCCATCTTTCATACTAGTCGCTTCTAGTGAAGCTTTGTTGACTAGGGACCCATCGAGTGTGATCTATCTCGATCTATGGTTCTATTCGCATGGTGGGCATAGATCAGAGCACACATCGATATATTACTCCAACACATAAGTAATATAAAGCCGCTTTAATTTTATTGCTAACGATGATATATACATTTGGACATTTAGGATTGAACTACGGGCACTAAGACTAACACGAGCCTCGCCAGCATATCTGTCCGAGAGTGGGACATGATGGGGGAGCTGAGCACATTCGGGCTTGAGCTAGAGGAGGTTACTGGCGGTGTTGCCATGTGCTCCCTAGTGGCTCAGCCCTCACTGCTTGCCCAAGTGTTGGAGGCGCAGAGGGAGGACGTCGAAGCATCAGAGATCCGCGAGAGAGTCGTCAGGGGTGACGAGGTGGTGGGCTGGCAGGACAGTACTGATTGGGGACTACGGTACCGCGGGGGGGCTGTTCGTACCAGTTAACTATAGAGATGCCGTGTTACGAGAGGCACACCATTCGCGTCTCGCAGTGCATCCGGGGGGCACCAAGATGTACCGTGACCTCAGGAGGCACTACTGGTGGCGCGGCATGAGGAGAGCAGTCGCAGAGTTTGTGTCGAGATGCCTTGTCTGTCAGCAGGTGAAGGCAGAGCATCAGCGTCCCGCGGGATTGTTACAGCCACTACCGATTGCTCAGTGGAAGTGGGAGCACATTACGATGGATTTCGTGTGTGGACTACCGAGATCGCCCAAGGGAAACAACGCCGTGTGGGTGGTAGTCGACCGGTTGACCAAGTCGGCCCATTTTCTGGCTATGAGGATGACAGACCCGGTCGACAAGTTGAGCAGTCTGTATATCCAGGAGATAGTGCGCCTCCACGGGGTCCCGGTGTCGATAGTGTCTGACAGGGATCCCCGCTTCACGTCCAGGTTCTGGCCGAGTCTGCAGAAGGCACTGGGGACAGAGGTCCTACTCAGCACAGCACATCATCCTCAGACAGACGGTCAGTCTGAGCGTACCATTCAGATCTTGGAGGACATGCTGCGAGCATGTGTGCTGGATTTCAGGGGATCTTGGGAGACCCACCTGCCATTGGCCGAGTTCGCCTACAACAACAGCTTCCAGGCCAGTATCGGGATGGCACCGTTCGAAGCGTTGTATGGTAGGCCGTGTCGGTCACCAGTATGCTGGGCAGAGGTGGGGGACAAGAGTCTGCTGGGGCCAGATCTTGTCAGAGAGACGACGGAGAAGGTCACATTGATCCGCGATCGGTTGAGGACCGCGCAGAGCCGGCAGAAGAGTTATGCAGACAGGCGACGTCGACCTCTTGAGTTTGCAGTCGGGGATCACGTGTTCCTGAAGGTGAGCCCGAGGAAGGGGCTGGTGTGGTTCAGGCACAGCGGGGGAAAGTTGGCTCCGAGGTACATAGGCCCGTTCCAGATCTTAGACAGAGTGGGAGTCGTGGCTTATCGTCTGGCGTTGCCACCGCAGCTTGGGAGAGTACATAACGTCTTCCACGTATCCCAGTTGCGGCAGTACAACGCAGACCCCTCCCACGTCATCGAGTGGACTGATATCGAGGTGGCTGATGATGTCTCCTATGAGGAGCAGCCGGTTCGGATCATGGACACACGGCAGCAGATTCTGCGGGGAGGCAAGATTATCCGCTTGGTCCGAGTGCAGTGGAAACATCACGGAGCTGAGTCGACGTGGGAACGCGAGGACGAGGTTCGCGCGAAGTATCCCGGCCTGTTCGACTCCCGAGGTACGTCTGTTTTAAATTTCGCGGACGAAATTTCTTTAAGGGGGGTAGACTGTAATAACCACTTCTGGTCAACGTCAGTCAAACCTGCGAAAAACAGGAAAATTTAAAAATTTTAAGACAGACACTTAACTTAACTTAAATTGACCCCGAGGGTCATGCCGGACTTAAGTTGACCCCGTTATCGACTAAAATGAGTTACGGGGGACTCAGGGCAACTTCCTGGTCATTTTGGGAAAGATTGATTTTTCGCTGGAAAAGTCACCCGAGCGACGTTTTGGTCCATTCGAGGACCGTTTTGGACCCGAAAAGCTTAGCCGTCGTCGTAGCGGTCTTAGTTGGGCCGTTTCCTTGAAGCCCGTCCAGTTTAAAATATTTTTTTGGGAAAAGTGCCCGTTCGGGGCCCGAAACGTCCGTTTTTCGCGAATCTGATTGGAAAATATCAACTAGATATTTTCCAAAAGGTTGGGACCCACCTTGACACTTGTCAATTATATGGTGGTGTATTTTTGGAGGGAAAAGGTGTGGTTGGGAAGTGTTGGCCGACCATATTGGTTAAAGGGGGAGAAAGTTAGTTTTGTTGTTAGTTTAATTAAATTAGAAATTAGAAGAGAGGTTTTAGAGAGAGAAGGAGAAGGAGAAGAAGAGAGAAGAAGGGAGGTTGAGCTAGGGTTTGTGATCGAGCCCTTGGATCGAGTCAAAGCAAAGAGCAATCCCGTTCCCCTCGTTCTCCTCTACGGTAATACCCGAACCGATTCTCGTTTCGATTATTTTCAAGAGCTAGGGTTTGGTTATAAAATTTGGTTTAGGGTTGTGTAGAGATTAAAGAGGTGTTGGAGACGTTTTAGAGGTGTTTGGGAGAGAAATTTCACGTTTTCCGGTGACCGGAGGCTCGGGAGGAGCTCCGGCCACCGTGGGTGGTGGCCGGCCGGCCATGTGGTGGCTGGCCGGAGGTGGCAGCAGCCACCACTTGGTGGCCGAGCCCCTCCCTCAAACCCTAGGGTCTCGGCCAAGCCTCTTGGGTGGGGCCCACGTGCTCGGTTGCTCGGGTTTTAATGTTCGGGTGGTTTAAAACGTCCCCCGGACCACTTTATCCTTAATCGAATCGAAATTTGGAATTAAATTGGAGAAGTTGTAATTAACGGGTTTTGGGAAACTTTAAACGTTAATTAATTGACTTAGAAGTCGGAATTCAATTCCGTCAAGTGCGTTGGGTTCCTTGAAATATTCTAAGACCGTAGAAACGAAAACGGGGACTTTTGGAGCCCCGGAAGGCAATTAACAAAAACCGGGCAGATTCGCCATGACGGGCGAATCTGGCACTTACGGGTCCTTTATCGGCAATATCGAGTAATTGGGAAGTTTGGGAGTGATCGGCATTGTCGGGGTTACGTTTGGGCGTTAAGTTTATTAATTTTCGGTTTACTCGTACTAGTTTAAAAGTACTTTAAATTTGTGTTCTGTTAGATCGTGCTACGGACCGAGGCAAGGGGAAGCTCGGCGAGTGACTGAGTGTGCTTCGGGTGTTGTTGGAGCGCTTTTGGGATTGTATACGAGGTAGGGAAAAGTAGCCGGATCTCGGCCCTGATTAGGGAAAGTTAATAGTAGAATTGCATGTGACACCGGGGTGTCGTGGGTTGAGTAGATTTATTTAATTATTAGAAAAGCATGATACGGGATTGTAGCGTTTAAGAGAAAGGCATGTGACACTTAGTAGTGTCGTAGGAACAGAGAACTTAGCGATAATTGAATTACTGGAGGCATATGACCATGCCCGGAGGTTGTTTGTGAAACTAGCGATTTTAGGACTGTTGGAGGCATCGAGTATGCCGGAGGTTGTCGTGCGCTTTATTTAATTGTTGAGTTTGGGTGGCCTTGAGAGCCCGTATTTAATTGTTGAGTTTGGGTGGCCTTGAGAGCCCGTATTTAATTGTTGAGTCGGGGTGGCCATGAGAGCCGTGTATTTAATTTGGTGTCTTGAGTGGCAGCGAGTGCCCGTGGGGTTGTTGAACCCGAGTCTTGACTGTTGAGGTGTCTTGAGTGGCCTTGAGTGCCTGTGTGATTGAACTTGCCTGTGATTGTGATTGTGGTTACCTGGGGTGGCGAGTTCTAAAGGTCGACAGCCTGATCCGACTTAGTGTCGATGAATTGCGAGTTCTAAAGGTCGACAGCCTGATCCGACTTAGTGTCGATGAATTGCGAGTTTTAAAGGTCGACAGCCTGATCCGACTTAGTGTCGAGGAATTGCGAGTTTTAAAGGTCGACAGCCTGATCCGACTTAGTGCCGAGGAATTGCGAGTTTGAAAGGTCGACAGCCTGATCCGACTTCGTGTCGAGGAATTGCGATAGGTCGAACCCTGACCTGATTGAGATTGGTTACTGAGCAGCTGGTGTGCGATCCTTTGTGATCTTGTTTGGTGTTGTGTCGTTTCGTTCGAGTCCTTGAGGAGGTCGTCGATAGTTGTATTGGGTCTACACTGTTTTTATCGAGTGTCGAGTCTGTTGAGGAAGGTGACGGGTTGTGGGTCAGTTGAGTACTTGAGTTGGGGACTGTAGTCCCGGTGTTGGGTTTGGTTTTAGTGTTACTGGCTTTTTCTGCTAATTATGCCATAGTCAGTCTGTTATCCGTGGAGGTGAGCGAACGCTCACCCCTAGCTGCTTTTCCTACAGGTACTGATCACCGGACGGACTAGGTTAGCTCTTGAAGTTCATGGAGCTTGGAGCGGAGTCTGGTCTTTACTTTTGTTGAGTCTAGTGACGGATGTTGTACCCTGTCCACTTGTTGGGACGTTTTTGTATTGTAAATGCTATTATTTTGAGAAGTAAATGGAAATGTCATAGCTTTTATTGAAAACAGGTTTCAAGTGTTCATGTTTTTAAAAGTTCGCGTCCCGAGTTCGGTTCGCTGAAATCGGGGCGTGACATTCAGAATAACAACCACCGATTTATAAAAGTTCATCTTCAGACCTGAAATCACTTTGAAAGTCGATATAATATTTTGCAGTTTTACCAAATTATATGTTCCACTCGTTACAAACAATAGTATATCGTCAGCAAATTGCAAGTGGTAAATCGTTAACCCGAACATCTCCATTTCCACCCCACTGTAGTCTCATGGTACCAACCTTTCCTCCAACACCTGATGTAAGCCTTCAACCACCATTAAAAAGATGAAACATGACAACGGAAACCCTTGGCGACGACCATTTGCAATCACATTTTCTCTATACATTCACCAAAATTGACCCAAACACCTGAAAACACTCATTCAACCATTTTCTCCACACTCTTGCAAACCACATTGCCTGTGTCATGCCCCGAATTCGGCAGGACCGAACTCGGAAAGCGAACGGTGAAACAATAAAATAATTTTTAAACATTTTAATAAACCGCTTAAAATCACCACTTTGAGTTAATCAAAATAATATTTTACAACTTAAAATACGTCCAAAACAAGCGGACAAAAACCAAAGCGTATGTCGCTAAACTCCCAAAAACCCGGACTCCCGCACCCAGCTCTTCAAGCTTCGAGAGTTCCCCTAGTCCGCCTCGCGACCAGTACCTGTAGGAAAAGCAGCTAGGGGTGAGCGTTCGCTCACCACCACGGATACCAGACTGACTACGGCATACTAGCAGAAAATGTCGGAAACACCAACCACAGACAAAGCACCGGGGACTACCATCCCCAAACTCAGATAACCCGATTGTCACACGAAAACAGTTACTTTCCCCAACCAAACTAAACACTCGTACACGTAATGTAGACCCGACACCGTAATGACGACCTCAAAGAACAAAACACAGAAGTGATCAAAATCACGCAAACCACAACCACAAGCCTCAGCACTTTACCGATCACGCGCCGGAAGGTTCTACACACCTGATGGGGACACAACCCTCTGCTCTTTACCGACCGCACACCGGAGGGTACGACACACCCCTCGGGCATAATTCCAGCCTCAGCACTTTACCAATCACGCGCCGGAAGGTGCTACTCACCTACGGGGACCACAACCCTCTGCTCTTTACCGACCACGCATTGGAGGGTACGACACACCCCTCGGGCACAGCTTTAACCTCACACTTTACCGATCACGCGCCGGAAGGTGCTACACACCTGATGGGGACCACAACCCTCTGCTCTTTACCGACCGCGCACCAGAGGGTACGACACACCCACGGGCATAGCTCAACAGTCATCACCAGAACAATCACAGTCACAACAAGATAACACGCAATACCCCGCAAATAGAAAGAAAATACGACAACACGACTAACTACCCCTCGGCAAGTCAGTCAACCATTACGGGTTCAACTCCCCAAAGGCACTCATGGCCACCCACAACCACAAACAATTCAATCAACCTACGGGCACAACCAAATACCACAAGTATTTCTAATGTTCGATACGTTCACTTATCCTATGACACTACTAAGTGTCACATGCATTTCTACTGTTAACTTTCCTTAGTCGAGGCCGAGATCCGGCTACTTTTCCCTACCTAGTAACTCTTTCCCAAAAGTCCACGCCCAAGCTCCGGCGTGCTCGCGATCACTCGCCTAGCCTCCCCTTTCCGCGGTCGGCGGCACGATCTAACAAGAACACAATTAAAACACTTTTTAAGTTCGCAGGCAAAGCTGAATTTTAAAGAATTAGACACCGAAACGCAACCCCGACAATGTCGATCACTCCCAAACTTCCCAATTAATCGACATTGTCAATAATGGGCCCGGAAAGGCCCGATTCGCCCGGCTCGGCGAATCTGCCCGGGATTTGAAAACGCCCCTCCGGAGCTCCGAAAATTCCTGTTTTTGTTTCTACGATCCTAAAACAATTCAAGGGTTCCAATGCAATCGACGGAATCAATTTCCGACTTCCGAGCGATTTAATTCGCGTTTAAAGTTTCTAAACCCGATAATTCCAATTTTCACAATTTAATTCCATAATTCGTTCCGGGTGTGAATTATCGATTCAGGGATCGTCCAAAACCACACGAACACGAAAAACCCGAGGCCCGGCCAGGTGGGCCCCACACGGCCATAATGGGAAAATTTCCTTTTCGCCCCAAAACGTTCCTAACGAACCCCAAACCTCAACCATTCATCTTTAAACCAATCTTAAACAAAACCCAACCTTAATCAAACCGTTTAAACTCAAACCCTAAAATTCAAACGTACCAAAACGAGAAAAGAACGGTTTCTCACCGTAGGGAATGACGAGGGGAGTTCGAATACGCAGTCGTTGAGTCGATCGGTCGGATCGTCGGGAAATCACCAAAAACCCAACTTCTCTCTTCTTTCTGTCCTCCCCTTTCTCTCTCTTCTTTCTCTTTTTTTTTTCTTGAATGGCCGAACACCCTCTCTGGCAATTCCTTTTAATTTGTTCAAAAGCAACCAACCACCACCTTATTTACAAAACTACTATTCACCTTTCTTTTTCTTTATTTTAAAAACCAACCACCAAATGTGTGACAAGTGTCAAGTGGGTCCCACTGTTTAGAAAAATATCTTTCTAGATATTTTTCAGTCAGATTCGCGAAATTCGGTCGTCTCGGGCCCCGAACGGGCCCATTTTCCAAGAAATTACGAAACTTCACGGGCAACAAGGAAACGGCCCAACTAAGACCGCTGTAACGACGGCTAAGCTTTTTGGATCCAAAACGGAACTCGAACGGACCAAAACGTGCTCGGTTGACTTTTTCGGCAAAAAGTCAACATTTCCCAAATTGGTCAAAAAGTTGTCCTGAGTCCCCCAGAACTCACTTTGGTCGATATCGGGGTCAAGTTAAGTCCGGTATGACCCTCGGGGTCAAATTTAGGTTCATTTAGGTGTTTGTCCCAAAATTTTAAATTTTCCTGTTTTTTGCCGATTTGACTGACGTTGACCGGGAGTGGTTCTTACAGCCTGCATCACCTCATCCACATACACCCAGAACACCTTATCATATGCCTTTTCAAAGTCGGGCTTTAACAAGATGGCCTCTATTTTTGACTTCTTCACCATTTGGACCACTTCATATGCTATTAGAATTCCGTCCACCAACTGTCTGCCTACTAAAAACCAGTCTGGTTGTCACTGATAATGTCCTGTAACACTTGCTTAAGTCTATTGACAAGTACTTTAACCAAAATTTTGTATGGGGTTGTTATTAGACTTATAGTTCAAAAGTCATTCACAGAGCTCGGACATCAAACCTTTTGGATTATAGATATGAAGGAGCAATTTAAGCCATTCCCAACACAACCCGAGCTCTGGAATTCGAAAAGAAATTGCACCACCTCCGGTCCCACGATATCCCAACACACCATGAAAAAAGCCATTGTATATCCGTTCGGACTTGCAGCCCACTAGCCCTAAATCCTCTAGATCCGTTCCATATATAAACTCGTTGAAGAGTCGGAAATCTTTCTTAGAAGTGACACAGTTCCTTCGTTCTTCTTCTACTCGAACAACATTAAAATTTCCCGCCATTACCACTGCTTCGCCCAGGTTGTCCATCTTCTCTAAGAGGTCATCCCAAAAGGTTCCTCTCACCCTTGGTTGATTTGGAGCATAAACATTAACTAGGTCTGTGTCCTTCTCCTGTTTGATCAATATGCCCCTCCACATTAATGATTTATCAACCTGATTGTGATTGAACATAGTGAGAACATCTCGTTTCCAAAAAATACCTGTCCCCACTTAAGCTCTGTCCGCTGGGATATTGATAAAGCTCCACTCATTCGACATTCCACAATTCCTTAAAAGCTTATTCGAAATTTCTTCCATCTTCGTTTCCTGCAAAAAAACACAACCCGGTCTCTCCTTTACCAAAATAGTACGGACACATATCCTCTCACGTTCCATGAGAGGAGTTTCATTTGAGGATTAATGTTCGTTTTCTTCGGGACCACTCCCTGTACCAACTACACTTGCTCTCCATTCACCATCTTCCTCACTGCCTTTATACAGTCAGTCAGTGCTAGCCCTATTGACATCCACATCCAAATTATAAATTGATCAACCACGAACTCCCCTGAAGCGATTGCTTTTGGTAAGAAACTGCACGTGTGGTTTTGATTTCTTTTTACCTCTGTTTATCAGGTTGCCTTGTGTATCAGACGACAAGTTATTGATAGACTTGCCCAAAACATCCGGGCCCCGCGTTTCAAGTCTATTTGCACTGTTTGGTGTGTCATCCTCCTCAAAAGGAAACATGTCCAATGTGTATCTCTCCTTGTCGATCTCTCTGCTCCATTATCCTTGCTCTCACACTATTAATCTCTTACCACTGAGAACTGTTCCGTTTGGGCCTCGGATCATCGCCTCCATTTCCTCCTCAGATCTTGTGTTGATAAATCTGAATCGTTCCCCTCTCCTATTTTTCATGCTGCTAAGAAAGGCCCTCTCGACCCTCCCAATGTTCTTCAAAGTCCTGGAAAACCACCAGCCCCTAGCCGCTTTTGGGATGTTGCACAAGAACAATTGGAATTTGTTCGTATTATGAACTGCAAATCCATCCTCCTCCAAAACCCTAACACCCGTTTTCGACCTTCCTTTCGCCGTCGTGACTCTAACAACTTGTGATGTCGGTCTTCTTGTTACCCTTCCATCCAACACGGCGTACCGGTATAGCGGTGACGAAACTGATCCCTCTACCAACTCTGAAATCCCTTCTCATGCCGTTGGCCTTAACCCCTCTTTCGAAGCTCTCGCACTCACCATAGTTATAGACCGAAATCAAAACCTAAATTTCGTGTCTATTTCGTATAATATCACTTATATATCATCTATCATCCAACCAACATTTATGTTATATGGGCACACCAAATAGGGGAATATATTCTTGGGAGCTGTAACATAATCTTAAGTATAAATGACTAGCGAACTTTCCCAAAAAACCCTCCGTTTTTCTTTTTCCTACCACGCAAGGCGGTGGCGATGAACCCATGAAAGCGCCGCTCTCTTTGAACCCTTTAGGGTTTCTCATCGAACCCCTCAAGGGTTGAATTCTCGCTGTCGCCGATCATCCCTATTGGGTCTCGAGGTAGGGTTGGAGATGAACCAACTCGCAGCGGAAAATCAATGAAAACAAAGAGACGATTAAAACCATGAAACAACTAACAAAGAATGGATTCACAAGAGAAAAATTCAGCACTATTTCTTACAAAAACAAGAACACCGGGTAACGAATGATTGGCCCCAGTCTCCAAGACGCCTACGTATCCACATGTGAATCAAAGCCACATAGTTCTTCTCTTTGAGGACTGAAGAACACAAAAATGGATGTGGGAGCTTGCCTTGGCCGAAATTGCAAGGGAGAGGAGGGAGAAGTTGTGTTTCCTATTCTTGTCTTGTGTTTGTTATGTTGAAAAAAAATGACTTAAACTTAACAAACTCCATCAACTTGTCAAACTAAAAGCATGGGAAAAGTATAGTGACAAGTAAGGTGTAAATAGGACAAAGTATGGCTAGACAAGATGGGGTTAGGTGGTGAATCACCAACACTTTAATCCTTGTCTCACTTACTTAGTACTAATTAATCAAGACTTGATTAATTAAATACATGAGCCTTGGTTGCATGGGCCTTTCATGGGCCTCTTGGAACATGGCCCGTGGCCATTTCAAACGAGATCCCGTGATTCGCTCATCGCCTCCAAGCCTTCCATACCGGAAATGTCCAACATTATCCGACGCGATCAATCCCAATACAGCAAGCCTTGTCTTGATTCGGAAAGTCCTATTCACTCATGGGCACATGACCCGAAACCTAGTTTTGGTCATGTCCCGAGGCAACTCCCTTTTGGCCATTCTCCATAAATGTGTCAATGAGTTTCACCCTCCGGTGTTACCCTTAGGTTTATGCATATCAATAGATCAACGTAAAATCTCATTTTACTCGATCCTATTCAAGTGGAAACTAACGAGACTTTAGTATTGTCTGACACTGCATAACGAATCGACCCTGTCGATTTCAACCTTTCCGCCGTCCCTATCATTATCCTTTTATCTCCGATATCCTGATTGAGATAAGGCATAGAGCCCTCATCCTTATTATTATCAATCACTGTTCCTTGATATGTGAGATGACGGTATATATGATACCCAGTATCATGTGCATGGCCATGTTATTCTTTTAGTCACTCTCGATCAAGCGGCCGAGAACCGATATCTTTCCCATACCATAGTTTGAGGGATAAATCCCTTAGCCATCTTTTGTGCCACTCATACAGTCCGTTCCCAAGCCAATCTTGGCCGTTATGGAAGCATTATTGCGGACAACATTAGGCTCAGGTCAAACTCAGTTGTTTACTGCACATCGATCACAAAGACTCCTTGGTCTAAGGATACATGACAAGCTACGACAATGAATATGTTCATGACTTGATCTATGGCACATATTCATGTCGGGTCGTCCAATATCATGTCTCACATGATATCTATGATAAGACTACCGAACCCTATTCCAATGAATAACACAACGTAAGCCATAAAGAGACATCTTTCATACTTGTCGCTTCTAGTGAAGCTTTGTTGACTTGGTACCCATCGAGTGTGATCTATCTTGATATATGGTTCTATTCGTATTGTGAGCATAGATCAGAGCACACATCGATATATTAATCCAACACATAAATAAATATCCGCTTTAATTTTATTGCTAACGATGATATATACATTTGGACATTTAATTGAACTACGGCACTAAGGCTAACAATCTCCTACTTTCCCTAGTTCCAATCTAAACTCCAATATGTCCCATCGGCTTTACATGCCTAACATGTTTAGGCAGCAACAGTGCCTTAGTCAAAGGGTTGGCTATGTTATCATCCATTGCAATATAAGTTATCTTCACTTCACCTCGGTTCAGTATTTCTCTGATGAGGTGGGTATGATGTAGTACATGTTTGGATTTGTTATGCAATCTGGGCTTTTAGCTTGCGTTATGGCCCTTGTGTTGTCGCAAAATGGATTCACCGGGCTGGATGGGTTTTTAATTACACCCAACCCTTCCGTGAATTTCCAAATCCACATAGCCTCCTTAGCTGCCTCTGCAGCATCCATGTACTTGGCCTCTGTCGTAGATTCGGCGACGGTATCTTGCTTTACGCTTACCCAGCTAAAGCTTCATCATTCAACGTAAGCACATATCCTGACTGACTTCTAAAGTCATCTGGATTTGTCTTGGAAAACTAGCGTCTACTCATCCTTCGATGAATAGTTCAACATCATCTTTCCCCCAGGTTAGACTGATGTCTACTGGTACAACATAAGGCTTATGAGACGTCGGTCTCGTACATGTCATGACATATATGATCGATCCTGCCCCTAGGCGCATGAGATTCGAATCATCATTTTCAGCTCATCAGGTGTCTTAGGAAACAAAGTCTTGCTGAGATGAATGTCATGACTATTGGGTAAGAGTCCTTTCTTTGAATCGAGCATTGAGAACCTACTCAATGCCTTGTTCACATAGGTTCCCTAACTTAAATCCAAGGCCCTCTTGGTGCGATCTCTACATATCTTAATCCCAAAGATATAAGCAGCATCGCCTAAGTCCTTTATTGAGAAACACTTCCTCAACCAAGCTTTAGTCTCGTGCAAGGTTGGGATGTCGTTTTCAATGAGCACCAGAAAGGTAATCTTGCTCCCACTAGCCTTCTTATAAACGCAAGATTCATCCTCGTTCTTGATTAAGCCAAATCTAATTACAACTTCATCAAAACGAAGGTTCAATTCCGTGAAGCTTGTTTCCATCAATAAATGTATTTCAAAAACTTACAATTCTTTCCCTTGTTCTTCGGATCGGCAAAACCTTCTAGCTGAGACATTAAACGTCCTCAGTCAAACTTCCATTTAGGAAAGCGGTTTTGACATCCACTTGCCATATCTCATAATTATGATACACAATTATGTCAAGAAGAATTTGGATCGATTTTGACCATAGCCACTAGTGAGAAGGTTTCCTCATAGTCAATCAAATGGATATGCCTATAACCTTTCGCCACCAGTCGAGCTTTGTAGGTCAGAGGGTTGCCGTCCATGTCCATCTTCACCTTAAAGATCCATTTGCATCCGATGGTCGTCACACCATTGATGGGATCAACCAGTTCCCAGACTTGGTTGTCCGACATGGATTGCATTTCCTCCCTCATAGCTCTCAGCCATAACTCGGAGTCAGGCTCATCCACTACTTCCTGAAAAGGTGGCTAGATCATTGTGATCCACCATGACTTCATTCTCACCTCCGGATACCATATCTCGGACGTTGACGATTGATCATTTCAGTTCGCCATACTCTATGACCATCTCTGGCTCCCTTTCTACTGGGTTGTCAATTGTTTTAGACAGATATGTACCATCCTGGATTTCTTTGAGATGCACAGTCCTCGCATTAACGTCTTTGAAAACAAAACTCATTTTCCATAAAGACCTCACCCCAAGCGACGAACACCATGTTCTCACTGGGTTTGTAGAATTAGTATCTGTTAGTCTTAGTGCCCGTAGTTCAATCCTAAATGTCCAAATGTATATACCATCATTAGCAATAAAATTAAAGCGGCTTTATATTACTTATGTCTTGGAGTAATATATCGATGTGTGCTCTGATCTATGCCCACCATGCGAATAGAACCATAGATCGAGATAGATCACACTCGATGGGTCCCTAGTCAACAAAGCTTCACTAGAAGCGACTAGTATGAAAGATGGCTCTTTATGGCTTACGTTCTGTTAGTAATTGGAATGGGATTCCGGAGTCTGATCATAGATATCATGTGGGACATGATATTGGACGACCCGCCCTGAATATGTGCCATAGATTAAGTCATGAACATATTCAGTGTCGTAGCTTGTCATGTATCCTTAGACCAAGGAGTCTTTGTGATCGCTATGTAGTCAACAATTGAGTTTGACCTGAGCCTAACGTTGTCCGTAACAGGGCTTCCATAACGGCCAGGATTGGCTTGGGGACGGGCTACATGAGTGACACGAAAGGAGGCTAAGGGATTTATACCTCATACTGAGGTATGGGAAAGATATCGGTTCTCGGCCGCTTGATCGAGAGTGACTGAAAGAATAGCATGGCCATGCACATGATACTGGGTATCATATCTTCAGTCATCTCACATATCAAGGAACGGTGATTGAGAATAATAAGGATGACGGCTCTATGCCTTATCTCAATCAGGATATCGGAGATAAAAGGATAACGACAGGGATGACGGAAAGGTTAGAATCGACAGGGTCGATTCGTTATGCAGTGTCAGGCAATACTAAAGTCTCGTTAGTTGCCACTTAAATAGGATCAAGTAAAATGGGATTTTACGTTGATCTATTGACATGCATAAACCTAAGGGTCACACCGGAGGATGAAACTCATTGACACATTTATGGAGAATGGCCAAAAGGGAGTTGTCTCGGGACATGACCAAAACTGGGTTTTGGGTCATGTGCCCGTAAGTGAATAGGACTTTACGGATCGATACAAGGCTTGGAGTCTTGGGATTGATCGCGTCGGATAATGTTGGACATTTCCGGTATGGAAGGCATGGAGGCGATGAGCGAATCACGGGACCTCGTTGGAAATGGCCACGGGCCATGTTCCAAGAGGCCCATGAAAGGCCCATGCAACCAAGGCCCATGGAACTAATTAATCAAGTCTTGATTAATTAGTACTAAGTAAGCAAGACAAGGATTAAGGTGTTGGTGATTCACCACCTAACCCAATCTTGTCTTGCCATACTTTGTCCTATTTACACCTTACTTGACACCATACTTGTCCCATGCCTTTAGTTGGACAAGTATGGGTTTTGTTATGTTTAAGTCATCTTTTTTCAACATAACAAACACAAGATAAGAATAGGAAACACATTTTCTCTCCCTCTTCCATGGCCATTTCGGGTTTGGCTAGTTTCCACCTCCATGTTTGTGTTCTTGAGTCCTCAAAGAGAAGAACTACGTGGCTTTGATTCCCATGTGGATACGTAGGCGTCTTGGAGACTCAAGCCAATCATTCGTTAACCGGTGTTCTTGTTTTGGTAAGAACTAGTGCTGAATTTTTCTGTTGTGAATCCATTCTTTGTTAGTTGTTTCATGGTTTTAATCGTCTCTTGGTTTTCATTGATTTTCCGCTGCGAGTTGGTTCATCTCCAACCCTACCTCGAGACCCAACAGTGGTATCAGAGCCGTGCTACCTTCGGGATTCACAAGACGGTGTTCAAAGTTTCGGTTTTGCTTGAAAGTTTCGTTTTTGGCATGTTGTTTTGCTAAATTGATTGATAACATGTTTTAAATTATTGTTTATGGATTTAATGCATGTAAAATGAATTTTTGAAAATTATTTCAAATCTGGAAATTTTGAAAAAAGTTTGATTTTTCGAGTTTCGGGAGCGGGACTCTCGGGGAGCCGAAACCGGGACCGAACGGGGCTCCGTTGGACGGAGCTAGGCCAAGCATGACCATTGGATGGTTGAGATGTCAAGGCTAAACTGTTTTGTTAGTTATGACGAGTTTGGAACCGTCATGACGAACTCGAAGATCAAATGCTCAAAAGTTTCATTTTTGAACGGTTTCGATAAACCGAGCATCAAAAATTTTCAAAACTTGGCTATTAATTAAAACCGGAAATTCACATGATGTTTGATAACATGCTTGTTTGATAACACGATGTGTGATGTGATGTTGGCATGGTGTACATAATAGCCCCGAGCTCGATTTAATTATTTATCGCTTTTCACGGCCTGCGAGCCATTAGAGTTAACGTGTAATTATTCTTTCAATGTGTGGTCGTCGAACCACTTGTTTGTAATATTTATTTATTCCCGACCTGCGAGTCGTGTATTAAATTGTAATTTTTTACTCAAGACGAAGAAAGGGCGAAAAGGTCATTTGGTGGCTTTTCGGGTGTTGGCATCGGCTTGGAGTCGGTGGAGCTCAAGAAGCTAGTGGGAGTTAGTTTAGGGGGCTATTATGTGCACATTTATCGCTTTATGCTTGGTTTAGTTTATGCATGACTAATTCTATGTGTTTTAGAATTGCATGCTTAACTTTATTTACCGAGCATATCACCTCACATGCAAAGATAAAATTGGAATTTTAATCCTTGTGTGTGAACCCTTAGAACCGTCATTGAATTGGATGTAGTTGACGGGTTCAAAGGAAGAATTACATTGGATGTAATTTGAGGCATCATTGCATTTGGAATGTAGTTGATGTGCTCATCGCATCTAGGATGTGCCAAAGTTTTAAACACAACCGGACAAGTAAAAACGGGTCATGTCCGATACCTCCCAATTCTCAACACCTTACTACCTCCCCGTCCTATGGGTGTCGTGCGCCTTAGCGGAGCATCCATGGGAAAGCGGGGTAGTAGGTTTGGACGACATATGTGGGTGTCGTGCGCCTTAGCGGAGCACCTACATAGTGGCGGGTCATAGTTGAAAATTGGTGGACCCGACTACGATTCTCAGCTAGGGTATCAGATAGGGTAAGCCGTGTACTTAAGTACATACCCTAGCCAAGAGTCACATTGGATGTGATTGGACGGGGTCCTACCTACATAGCTCGATTGAGTGGTGAGCCTTCGTTCAGCTTGATCGAGTGAATCAAGGATCTTGGTTTCAGATTCTAAAGGTTTAGAATCGATTGTTGGTGTTTAAGCTTGATCTTCATAAAATTTATTCAGTTTACTGATTGAATTTTATCTGTTGTAGATCAAATGGCAAATTCAGCGAACATTAATAGTTTGTCATTAAAAACCATTCTTGACAGGGTCAAGCTAAATGGGACAAACTATTTGGACTGGTACAGAATTTTGAGGATAGTCCTCAAGTCTGAACGCAAAGAATATGTCCTTGACAAGGCTGTCTCTAAGACCATATCAGAGTTACATGAAGTGTCATTAACTGCTGAGAAGAATATCTCAGGGATCTGGGATCCAAGGATATTCTGATGGTCAACAAGGGAATTGGAAGTGGCAAGGGCTGGGCCCATGCGCACTTGGCAGGAAAGATGAGACACCTGAGAATGTCTGCTTCTACTGCCAACAGCCTGGTCATTGGAACCGGGATTACAGGAAGTTCACGGCTGATCTGAAGAAGGGTAGTGGGACTGCGCCTTCATCAAATAGCGTGGATGATCTGAAGAAGGGCAGTAGGACTGCGCCTTCATCAGGAAACCTGGATGATCTAAGGAAGGGCGGTGGGACCGTGCCTTCATCCGGTATTAACTCTATAGAGCTACATCTCTCTACTTCCAAAGATTCATGGGTATTAGATACCAGGACTGAATCTCACACATGCACTTATATATGGTGGCTGAAAGTAGGAGAGGTCTGGAAAGCACGAAGTGGACCTCAGAGTTGTGGCAACTGTTGTAGGATCCATGAGTCTTTCTTTGCCAAGAGGCCTTGTCTTAGTATTGTATAATGTATATTGCATACCTACTTTTAGTAGGAATATTATATCTGTATCCGTGTTTGACAAGGAAGGATATAATGTTAATATTGGAAATGGAGTTTTCAATGTTCTATGCAATGATATGTTTTATACCAGTACTGACTTGGTTGGAGGATTGTACATATTAGATATGGGTAACAATGCCTCAAGTTCTATATATTCCGTTAATACCAAGAGGTCTAAATCCAACAATTTAAACCTAACTCTGTTATGGCACTGTCATTTAGGTCGCATAAACAAGAAGCACCTATCAGCACTTCAGAAGTGCGAACTTTTAGGTTCATTCGAGTTCCATTCGATCGATAGGTGCAAGGTTTGTTTGATGGGAAAAATGACTAAAGTTCCCTTTTATCGATCGCGATGAAAGGGTGGGTGAATTATTGGGGCTGATACACTCGAATGTGTGTAGACCAATAAGTTCACTTGCCAGGAGGGGTTTTAGCTACTTTACCACATTTACTGATGATTACAGTAAATATGGTTATGTCTATTCGGTGAGACATAAGTCTGAAGCTTTTGATAAATTCAAAGAGTTTAAGACTAAAGTAGAAAACCAGCTCGACAAAGGTATTAAGGCACTTCGATTGGATCGAGGTGGAAAATACTTGACCACAGAGTTATTAGATCATCTAAAAGAGAATGGGATCCTTTTGGAATGGACTCCTCCTGGGACAGTGTAGTTGAAAGGTGTAGCCAAACAGAGAAATCGGACATTGTTAGCCAAATGTGAAACATTTGGTTTCGACTAAGCTCGAACCAAGATCTGAGATATGCACCTTCGTGTGGTATCCCAAAGAAACAAGGGGGTACTACTTCTACAATCCCAGTGAGAACATGGTGTTCGTTGCATGGGGTGTGGTCTTTATGGAAAAGGAGTTTTGTTTCCAAAGAAGTCATTGGGAGGACTGTGCATCTCGAAGAAATTCAGGATGGTACAGATCTGTCTAAACCAATTGGCAACCCAGTAGAAAGGAGCCAGAGATTGTCGTAGAGTAAGAACCAATTCGTGTTACAATTCCGGAAGGTCCAAGGCGATTTGAAAGGATCAATCTTCCACCTCCAAGATATGGTATCCGGAGGTGACAATGAAGTCATGGTGGATCACGATGATCCAACCACCTTTCAGGAAGTCGTGGATGGGCTCAACTCCGAGTTATGGCTGGGAGTCATGAGGGAGGAAATGCAATCCATGTCCGATAACCGAGTCTGGGAACCGGTTGATCCCATCAATGGTGTGAGGACCATAGGATGCAAATGGATCTTCAAGGTGAAGATGGACATGGACGGCAACCCTCTGACCTACAAAGCTCAACTGGTGGCGAAAGGTTATAGGCAGATCCAATGAATTGACTATGAGGAAACCTTCTCCTTAGTGGCTATGGTCAAAATCGATCCAAATTCTTCTTGACATAACTGCGTATCATAAATGTTAGTCTTAGTGCCCGTAGTTCAATCCTAAATGTCCAAATGTATATATCATCGTTAGCAATAAAATTAAAGCGGCTTTATATTACTTATGTCTTGGAGTAATATATCGATGTGTGCTCTGATCTATGCCCACCATGCGAATAGAACCATAGATCGAGATAGATCACACTCGATGGGTCCCTAGTCAACAAAGCTTCACTAGAAGCGACTAGTATGAAAGATGGCTCTTTATGGCTTACGTTCTGTTAGTCATTGGAATGGGATTCCGGAGTCTGATCATAGATATCATGTGGGACATGATATTGGACGACCCGCCCTGAATATGTGCCATAGATTAAGTCATGAACATATTCAGTGTCGTAGCTTGTCATGTATCCTTAGACCAAGGAGTCTTTGTGATCGCTATGTAGTCAACAATTGAGTTTGACGTGAGCCTAACGTTGTCCGTAACAGGGCTTCCATAACGGCCAGGATTGGCTTGGGGACGGGCTACATGAGTGACACGAAAGGAAGCTAAGGGATTTATCCCTCATACTGAGGTATGGGAAAGATATCGGTTCTCGGCCGCTTGATCGAGAGTGACTGAAAGAATAGCATGGCCATGCACATGATACTGGGTATCATATCTTCAGTCATCTCACATATCAAGGAACGGTGATTGAGAATAATAAGGATGACGGCTCTATGCCTTATCTCAATCAGGTTATCGGAGATAAAAGGATAACGACAGGGATGACGGAAAGGTTAGAATCGACAGGGTCGATTCGTTATGCAGTGTCAGGCAATACTAAAGTCTCGTTAGTTGCCACTTAAATAGGATCAAGTAAAATGGGATTTTACGTTGATCTATTGACATGCATAAACTAAGGGTCACACCGGAGGATGAAACTCATTGACACATTTATGGAGAATGGCCAAAAGGGAGTTGTCTCGGGACATGACCAAAACTGGGTTTTGGGTCATGTGCCCGTAAGTGAATAGGACTTTACGGATCGATACAAGGCTTGGAGTCTTGGGATTGATCGCGTCGGATAATGTTGGACATTTCCGGTATGGAAGGCATGGAGGCGATGAGCGAATCACGGGACCTCGTTGGAAATGGCCACGGGCCATGTTCCAAGAGGCCCATGAAAGGCCCATGCAACCAAGGCACATGGAACTAATTAATCAAGTCTTGATTAATTAGTACTAAGTAAGCAAGACAAGGATTAAGGTGTTGGTGATTCACCACCTAACCCAATCTTGTCTTGCCATACTTTGTCCTATTTACACCTTACTTGACACCATACTTGTCCCATGCCTTTAGTTGGACAAGTATGGGTTTTGTTATGTTTAAGTCATCTTTTTTCAACATAACAAACACAAGACAAGAATAGGAAACACATTTTCTCTCCCTCTTCCATGGCCATTTCGGGTTTGGCTAGTTTCCACCTCCATGTTTGTGTTCTTGAGTCCTCAAAGAGAAGAACTACGTGGCTTTGATTCCCATGTGGATACGTAGGCGTCTTGGAGACTCAAGCCAATCATTCGTTAATCGGTGTTCTTGTTTTGGTAAGAACTAGTGCTGAATTTTTCTCTTGTGAATCCATTCTTTGTTAGTTGTTTCATGGTTTTAATCGTCTCTTGGTTTTCATTGATTTTCCGCTGCGAGTTGGTTCATCTCCAACCCTACCTCGAGACCCAACAGTATCCCCTTGTTGCTTTGGGATGCCCCACGAAGGTGCATATCTCAGATCTTGGTTCGAGATTAGTCGAAATCAAATGTTTCACATAAGCCTCGCAACCACAAATCTTTAGGAAGGATAAAGCGGGCATCTTCCCATGCCATTTCTAGAATGGTGTCCCTTCCACAGCCTTCGTCGGAAACCGATTCACTATGAATGTGGTCGTCTCTAGAGAATTACCCCAGAAAGAGATTGGGAGATTAGTCCAATTGATCGTGGATCCGACCATATCCAATAAAGTCTGATTTCTCCACTCGGACACAGCATTCAACTGCGTTGTTCCGAGAGGAGTCCATTCTGAAAAGATCCTGCTCTCCACCAGATGATCTAAAAACTCTGTGGTTAATTATTTTCCACATCATTAGGCTCAGGTCAAACTCGGTTGTTTACTGCATAGCGATCACAAAGACTCCTTGGTCTAAGGATACATGACAAGCTACGACAATGAATATGTTCATGACTTGATCTATGGCACATATTCAAGTCGTCTCGTCCAATATCATGTCCCACATGATATCTATGATCAGACTCCGGAATCCCATTCCAATGACTAACATAACGTAAGCCATAAAGAGCTATCTTTCAAACTAGTCGCTTCTAGTGAAGCTTTGTTGACTAGGGACCCATCGAGTGTGATCTATCTTGATTTATGGTTCTATTCGCATTGTAGGGATATATTAGAGCACACATCGATATATTACTCCAACACATAAGTAATATAAAGTCGCTTTAATTTTATTGCTAACAATGATATATACATTTGGGCATTTAGGATTGAACTACAGGCACTAAGGCTAACAATCCCTCCGGTCGACGTGTGCCACCGTGCTCCTTCTCAGGTTGCTCATCAGTCCCGACCGCCATCTACCCTCCCCTCGCGCCACGCCCTCCCTGGTACGAACAGATTCCATGCCGCCGCTATCGGTCTCCTCGCTCTTCAAGTCGTCGCCATCGGCAACGGGGTGCAACCACCGATCGGGTCGACTAGGTACCGGCCTCACGTAGCTCTAAGACAGGATCAATCACACCCTAACATCAACATAGCCGTGACCAGAGAGGTCACGACAAGAACGCAAGAGGGATCACATTCTACTACAGTAGATTGAACACCACCGTGAGCTATAACGTTGGGAGGTTCAACACGAGAAAAGAGTGTTGAAGTTTGAGAAAATCAAGTGCAGATTGAACTTGGTCCACGTAAGTGTGATACAACTAATGGACGAGATTACAGAAGTGTACCTGACAGACTGGACACTGGGTCTAATTGTTGCTAAAGAACGCCTCAAGGAGGGACTTGATGAACTTGAGGAATTCATGACGAGATTTGGAATGTCCCAACAACTTGATTAGTTTAGAGTATTTTCTATTTTCAATATTTCCGTTGGGCACCACATAACTCATAATTTTCCATGATATGCGGGTAAAAATTATGTATAATGTCTAATATGAAGTTTTAAGTTTGGTTCAATTATTCTCTTTGGCCGACCAACCTACTTATTTGGACGTCCAACCAATATAATGGCTGCCTGAGCTAATAGTATGTATCGACCAACCTAACCCCCTACGGTCAATGGTCTCAGACTTTCGCGAACATCCATTTTAGTTAGTCGCCCCACCATGACTTAGTTGTCGTCCCTCTACATGTGTTGGTTGTCCCATCCACTTTAAAGGTCAGAGATGCTAATTATGTGTCTCTACCAACTTAACGCTGCGTTCAATGGTCTCTGGCTTTCACAGAAAACCATTTTAGTTGGTCGTCCCACAAATCGTTGATCGTCCCTTCATATGTGATGGTCGTCTCACCATTATATTTGGTTTTCTGATTTGACTTTATTTCATATAATGGACACCTATGATGGCACACTGAATGAAGGAATATATATTGGATTACGTGTTACGTTAACACAGCGGAAAACAAAATCTTCTAAAACGTTTGTCGATATAATCATATTTTTAGCCTAGATCAACATGCATCAACTAAAGCTAATCTATGCATAGTATAAACGGAGTTTACCATGATATATGCGACTTTGGATCAACTTGTTCAAGACGGGGAACTTTGGAATTGTAGTCGCAGGCGCTCACTTGTTTGCCCTCCAAGGGTAT
This sequence comes from Erodium maritimum, assembly GCA_963921825.1. Classification (NCBI taxonomy): domain Eukaryota; kingdom Viridiplantae; phylum Streptophyta; class Magnoliopsida; order Geraniales; family Geraniaceae; genus Erodium; species Erodium maritimum. The sequence continues at coordinate 93,318,944 of OY997588.1, read as the reverse complement.
CCACAACTAGACGTGCTAGTAGTCCTTGAACGAAAAACTCACAATCTCACTGTATAGGGTGGCCGAAATTTCAGCTATCAAGCTTGTTATTTTCGGCCAACCCTAGCCCTTCATTTATAGGTATTGGTCTTATTTTAAGTCCAAGCCAAATAGCATGAAGCATCATTGACCTAATCCAACTAGTATTCCTTGTTCTAGACTTTCTAGTATTTAGGGTTTCTCCTTTAATTCTATTTAAATAAATAACTGCTGAAAATATGTTAAATATATTGGGTTGGCCGAAACCCCCTATTGGGCTATTAGGGTGCTCGGCCAAGCCCCATTATATTTATATATCTGGTCCTTTTATTTATATTTAATTACTAGTTATAATAATTAACAACAAATAATAGTATTGCTTCGTGAGTATTTGAATTAAATAAAGTGATGCATTATATCAAATATAACTCCACGCCATTTTATTTAATCAAAACCACTTCGTTGTGGTTTTTCTCTATGGTGTGACCTTTTAGGATTCGTATGACGTTGGTAGTGAAATGAAACAAAATGTTTCATCCACAAGTCATCGGTAACTCCTTACCAAAGCCCATGACCACCCTAGTTATAGAACTAATGACTAATATTTCGTTAAGTCCTATTACCTTAAAGGCATAGAACCATCATCATTTCCAATCCAGTCTTTCAAGTTCTCCTAATCTTGAGCTGGGAATGTATGTGACAAATTACACGCATGGGAATGCTTTTATTACAAACCTCTTACTCATCAAGAATAGCCTTTTAATGACATCTGACTTGTATATATACAAGTCACAAGTCCTTATGACCATCACCCATAAATACCCATTATCTCACTGGGTTATCATTGTGGACTCAAATAGTGTCTTTAACCAACAGAAATCTCGAGGAGGACGTCCATATCCGGTGGCACTGATCGAGGTCTTCTAGATCGTGGTAGATGAGTTAAATCTCAAGGATGTGCCGCTAATAGGACACCCTTTTACCTGGTTCCCCAACCAGAATCATCTACATAGGATTGAATCGAGACTTGACTGGGTTGTAATCTTGGGATTTTTTCTATTTATTTACAGATACATAGTTGAGGAACACGGGGATCACGACCTCAGACCATTGGCCGATCATTCTTACATTGGCCCCTCAATGGATCATGTTGGGACCTTATAAATTTTGGATTGAATCCGGATGGATCCAAGATCTGGAGTATGGAAGTTTGGTTCAAGTGAAATGGGATAAGGATCTGATAACATCTATCGGGGAGGCCATCCGCAAAATCAGCATCACTCTTAATCTCAGTGCAACTAGGGCTTTGCAAGGAGTTCTGCCCAGTCCCTTACGTAGCCAGATATATGGAAAATCTTTGTCCAACCCCGACTTCACATTTTCATGTGGAGAGCTTTCACGAGATTGCTCCAAGTTGTAGATAACCTTCGTCGAATATACGTCCGTACACCACATGTTTGCCTGATCTGCAACATGCATCTAGAATCCACTACTCACCTTTTCTTCCATTGCGGTGTTGCAAGATGGTGTTGGTCGTTGTATGGTCAAGCACCCACGATACCGTCAAATATAAGTTTCATAGATGGATGGAATTTACTCATAGCTGGGGCGCCTGCAGAGCTTAAGGCTTGACTCCTCTTCTACTTGTAGGAAATATGAAAGACGTAGAATGCGTAAGTCCAATCAACTACCACAACTCACATTGTGTCTTGGGAGCAGGTACAAGCAAGTAATGGCAATCGTGTCAAGCCGGAAGGAAGATTCAGCCTACCTAAAGTGGAATGGATTGTCATCAATGTGGATGGCGCGTCGTTTACAAATACTGGTAAATCGAGATGGGGCTTTATAGCTCGATCGACCTCGGTAGTGGTACTGACTATAGGGAACAAAATTGTTTAAGGAGTCTCTAACGCCTCCATAATCAAGGCACGGGCCGTTGATATGACTCTAGAATGAGTCAAAGTTCCATGTCCTCCTATGGTCAGGTAGTTCCTTACCCGATGCACTTATTTGTATTCTTTTCTCATATATTCACTAACTAAAGTCTCTTTGTTTTCATGAAGTTTTTAGGAAGGGGATAAAACTTGTTGTAATTTTTAACAATTAACCCTAATAATAATAATTCATGCAAAGTTTATTGCCTTTAAAAAATGAGGCAAAGTTTAGATGTGAAGACAAGCCACTAATCTAAAGGTGGAGTTGAACAACACCAGACCTTAAAGTTGTGATAAAATAGAAAACAATCAATTTCAGTGGAGTAGAAAAATACCAGACCTTAACGCAATGATGAATTGGAAAACAATCAATTTCAGTTCCAAATAAATAACTCAGTGAAAATCTCCCCACATACAATGAAGTTGCAATATGGCTACGAGTGAGAAATACAATTCCCGGGACATGCAATCAACTCAACAAATAAGCAACATGACATTTTCACCAACAAAATATTATGATACACACACAAACGTTAAACCTTGTCACTAGCAAACCCCACAAATCTACGTCTTTTAAGCTTACCATATGAGAGGGGTTTCAACTACATGCCCCAAATACCCCGAGCGGCTGCAACTTTGTTGTTTGGTCTGGATGTTAATTCGTACAATATCCTTGCAAATGTATCGGAGTGCCTGCCTTCTGAGAAAAGTATCTCTGCAAAGGCATTTTCATAAGCCAGCAGCATCGCTCTGTTTTGTGGCTCTGAGACAAGACTCTCCAATATCATTGCCGCTTTCCTGCAAACTTCTGGTACTGGATGTGGTGCCTTGATCACTTTAAGCAGTCGGTCAATTGCCCTGAAGTAACAATATACATAGAAAACCCCACGTCATACACCAACTGAACTTTCATGAATAAAATTCTAATAGTTCTTCCCATCATTCATGTTTATAAACAAAGGGGAAAGAAACAACAGTAATCACCATCTCTCACTAGCAAGCTTCAATCTGCAATCCATATTAACTTCTGAAAGATTATACAGAGCTCCCACAGCAGCCGCTTGGGCATCCAATGCATTGTAACTCATAAGATCAACTAAACGCTTGTGTATCTGCAGTTGTACATTCCTCCAGCATTATCATCTCATCATGCACATTAAGAATTATTTACGTTACAAATATATACCATGTATATAGGCATATAATCCATTGTAAACATATCCTTAAAATATAAAGTGTAAACCATTATTGGACCATTAGATCAAGTACAATACATGGTCCAGATTTAAAAAAATATCATTACACCCCTATATATATACAGTAGGTAGTATATGTATAGTGGTGTTATCCACTGTAAATGGATCCTTATGTTGTAAAATGTAAAAAGGAACATCAAGAACAAAAAGATGTAACATAAGGATAAAAAAAATGTAACACCGAATTTTGGGTTTAAATGTTGGGTTCATATTTGTAACAAAATTTTATAATGGATATTACAAAATACTTAAACCCAAAATTAGTTGTTACATTTTTTTGATCCTTATGTTACCGTTTTTACTTCTTGTTGTTACATTGTTTTACAATTTACAACATAAAGATCATTATATATATAGGGATAACTGTCAAAACATGCACTAAAGTTTCGTCCACAAATGAAATAGTGCACAACGTTTCGTCCACGTTGTGTGGCTACCCTAAAGTTTCGTCCACAAAATGAAATAGTGCAAACATTTCGTCCACGCTGTGTGGCTACCCTAAAGTTTCGTCCACAAATGAAATAGTGCACAACGTTTCGTCCACGTTGTGTGGCTACCCTAAAGTAATATGCTGATTTAGGTTTCATAAGTAATTTTACTAAAATGTTCGTGGACGAAACTTTAGGGTAGCCACACAACGTGGACGAAACATTGTGCACTATTTCATTTGTGGACGAAACTTTAGTGCATGTTTTGACAATTATCCCATATATATATATATATATATGTGTGTGTGTGTGTGTGTGTGTGTGTGTGTGTGTGCATGCATACAATCAACTTTAAACCCAACCTTAAAATGTAAATGGTAAACCCATATGAGCCATTAGATAAAGTAAAATTGATGGTCTAGAATTTAAAAAAAAATCATTAGTGCCATGAATTACTAATATGCAGAATTTTGAATTTACTTTTATCATTCAAACCCCCCTAAAAAGCATGGGCCGTTAGATCCAACTGATCAAATGGCCCAAGTGAGTTTATAATTTACATTTTAAGAATGATTTAGAATAAATAGTGCCACTATATGTGTGTGTGTTTGTGTGTGAAGAACAATGTCAACCTGCGGAACAAAGGGAAGAAGGAAAGGTTCATTATCAGGATTTATTATCAAGCGCCCAAGTAATTCAGCTGCTGCACAATGCCAGGCTTTAAAAGGAGATCCAAGCATCCCCATGATGGCTTGAACAGCACCTTTTTCTCTGTTTGGTTAGACCAATAAAGAACTCAGTATCAGAAATACAAAAAAAGAAAGTGCAAGGAAAGATAATAGATTAAAATTCTCACGTCATTTTGATGTAGGAAGGTTTGGATGAGCTAAAGATTCGAAGATCAAGCAATGGAGCCAAATTTACAATAGTCTCGAGAGAGTTCGTTACTAGTTCCTCGTCCTCTGTCAAAAACGGGAGGTATTACAGTCATTCCAGATTAAGCAATAACCAAAAGAAGAAAGTAATTCTCATTTAACATCATCTTGAAATATATACAGGGGGGCTACCGACTAAAAACCACTTATATAATACAAAATCGCCATTAGATGAAGCTACAGTAGACTACATCATGCACTGTCCTGGAAGATTTTGGAACCTCATATAGAATAGTATATGGAATATTACCTACAACTTTATCAGAATGTTCCGCAACATTTAACACCAGTAACAACTTGAAGTGATATAAATCTTATCGTAGATACAGGAAGTAATCAAATGAAATATAAGAACAGTGTACGCGAATAATTACACTTGGGGTTAATTGTCAAAAACTGCACTGAAGTTTTGTCCACAAACGGAAGCATGCATAAACTTTTGTCCACGCTTTGTGGGTGCACTGAAGTTTGGTCCACACTTTGTGGGTGCACTTTTTGACAACTAACCCTTAAACTTGTGAACAACACTACTACTCACCAGTGACATGATTATCTATGCACTGGAACGCGGTTTCCAAGCAATGCCGATGTTGGGCCATAATTACTTCATTATCTGGCATGAAAGAGAAGTTACGGATAACATTTGAAGCGGCAACAGCACATTGCTGTTTCTCAGCTCGGCCTTCATCATCAACGTTAAAAAGACCATCCTCGTCCAACCACCACTCAGAAGCACAGAACTTTGTTTTACTCTTTTGTGCTGATGCTTGAAGTCCAAAGCTGTAGTAATAACAGTTTTGCAAGTTTGCACGATTAAGCATGTGGAGAAATACATGAAATGAAACAAAAATAAATAAATGCAAGGCTTACCCGGGAGGACCAGGAGTCTCAATCAAACCCAAAAATTCATACTCTTTCCCAAATCCTGTCAAAAGGGAATTGGCACCTAGTGTTCTAGTCCTTGGCTTCTTCACAAGCTCCTTTGGAAGCGCTATATCACGCCATTCATCTATCTGTTGAATTTCAAAACCCTTTAAGAAATGAATTCTGAAAGATCAACGACATGCAATGAAAAGCACTCATACTGCTAAAAGCTTGGTAGATTGAAAAAAAAATCACTTCAAAGTTTCAGTTAGTACTATGAAGAAGAAAATTTAAACAAAAGAAGACATTTGTGCAATAGTCTAACAGATATCGATACTTCTCCATCCAATAAACAAGTGCCCCACTTTCCTAAAACCAATTTCCCAATTTAAGTGATTCGTTTCCATATTTATTAGTGATTAGCCATTGATTAACAATGTTGCCGCCATAAGTTAGTTATCTACTAGAGTAGTGAGATCACGGAAGGACATGAGTTAACGGGCGGAAAGTCGAGAACTAAAAATTGAATTTTGAATCTTTGCGAATAGTAAAATGAGACATTTATTTTGGGACGGAGTAAGCATTAGTCATCTACACAAACAAGACAAATGATTTTATCGCCCTAGCTCTATCATTTTAGACATTATTCATCTTAGAAAGTAAATACACCTAAACATGACTTAGTTTCCCTTATGATCAAAGTTTTCATAGACAAGACATACCAAACATTTAAAATCGGGATAATTGTCCAAAACTAACCTAAAGTTTCGTCCACAAACGAGTTGATGCACAAAGTTTTGTCCACGCTTTGTGGGTGCACTGAAGTTTTGTCCAAGCTTTGTGGGTGCATTGAAGTTTTGCCCACGCTTTGTGGGTGCATTTGAAGTTTTGTCCACGCTTCCATTCAATCCAGGAAGCACTGTCCAGACTATCATTCTGAACATCCTATTACGTCAAAACTAAAAAAGTCGTGCACAAAACTTTAGGGTAGCCACACAGCGTGGACAAAACTTTGTGCATCAACTCGTTTGTGGACGAAATTTTAAGGTAGTTTTGGACAATTATCCCTTTAAAATTAACTGAAGAAAAAAACGGAAAAACTTACAACTTGAAGAAGAGCATCAAGCAGGCCAGGAATTTTGGCCAAAGGAGTTGCGTCTCTGCGAAATTCATCTTTCTCTTTGAAGGAGAGTAGCGTGAGAGTGTTTAATGCCCAATTCAGCTCACTCTTCAACCCACTTTGCAGAGCCAAAACAATTCTCTTGTTATTCTGATCTGAAGTATAACAAAACGAAGCGAAGGAACTATAATTCATAAATATGCATTAATTTCGCAAAAACTGCTAAATAGACGAAATGAGAAATTAGGGTTTTTGAAGGACTGACCAGCGAAGGAGCTGTGGACCTGGAGAGTTGGGCCGAAGAGGGCTGAGGGAGCAGCCGAGTCGGCCGCAGCAGATGCGGCGGCGCTGATGCTGTTGCTACCGAACGGTCGGCCTCTCTTTGGCGCCGGAGCGGCGGCACCACCGATGGTGCTAGCGGACTTGGCCAGGTCCCTCTTCTGCATTCCGAGTTCTGACGGCGGGTGTGTGTCAGGATTGAGTTGAGCCGAGGAAAGAAACGGTGACGTTTGGCGGCCTATTTGTCCAAATGGCCTTATTCTAAGAGTCTTATGATGGCGGATCTCTCGTAATTTAGCTGAACTTGTTTTTTTTATCAGTAAAATGCATAAGATCACTCTTGTACTTTTTTGCACTTCAACAAAACTGTCTTGTCACTTTCAAATAATGATAGTCAGCTTCAAATTAAAACAATTTCTGTTAGCTGTTTTTCCCTCCTTCACTTCTCTTTTCTTCTTCTTCGACTCAAACCAAACCCCCAAAACCCCGAAACCCCCGACCCAACTGATCTTCAGTAAGGAATCGTCTCCGTTCTTCTCCAGCAAGCTCGAAGGATCGAGTTCCAGTTTCAATTCTCCACGGGCTACACGTATCAGTACTATCGGAGCTGAGATGGTAAGTAAGCCTGTCACGCCCCAATTTCAGAGAACCGAACTCGGGACGCGAACATTTAAAAACATAAAAACAGTTGAACCTGTTTTGAATAAAAGCTTTGATATTTCCATTTAGTTCTCAAAAATATAATAATATTTACAATACAAAAACGTCCCAACAAGTGGACAAGGTACAATATCCGTCACTAGACTCAACAAAATAAAGACCAGGCTCCGCTCCTAGCTCCACAAGCGTCAAGAGCTAACCTAGTCCGTCCGGTGATCAGTACCTGTAGGAAAAGCAGCTAGGGGTGAGCGTTCGCTCACCTCCACGGATAACAGACTGACTATGGCATAATTAGTAGATAAAGCCAGAAACACCAAAACCAAACCCAACACCGGGACTACAGTCCCCAACTCAAGTACCCAACTGACCCACAACCCGTTACTTTCCTCAACAGGCTCAACACCCGATAAAGTAATGTAGACCCGACACAACTATCGACGACCTCCTCCAAGGACACGACAGAAAGACTACACAACGCCAAACAAGATCACAAAGGATCGCACACCAGCTGCTCAGTAACCAATCTCAATCAGGTCAGGGATCGACCTATCGCAATTCCTCGACACGAAGTTGGATCTCGACACGAAGTCGGATCAGGCTGTCGACCTTTCGAACTCGCAATTCATCGACACTAAGTCGGATCAGGCTGTCGACCTTTCGAACTCGCAATTCATCGACACTAAGTCGGATCAGGCTGTCGACCTTTCGAACTCGCAATTCATCGACACTAAGTCGGATCAGGCTGTCGACCTTTCGAACTCACAACTTCAGGTAACCACAATCACAATCACAGGCAAGTTCAAACACACAGGCACTCAAGGCCACTCAAGACACCTCAACAGTCAAGACTCGGGTTTAACAACCCCACGAGCACTCACGGCCACCCAAGACACACCAACGGTCAAAACTCGGGTTCAACAACCCCACGGCACTCACGGCCACTCAAGACACACCAACGGTCAAGACTCGGGTTCAACAACCCCACGGCACTCGCGGCCACCCCAAAACACCAACAGTAAAACACGGGCACTCACGGCCACCCAAGACACCAGTTTAAATAACACGGGCTCTCATGGCCACCCAAGACACCAACAATCAATTACGGGCTCTCATGGCCACCCAAGACACCAACAATCAAATACGGGCTCTCATGGCCACCCAAGACACCAACAATCAATTACGAGCTCTCATGGCCACCCAAGACACCAATTTAAATAACACGGGCTCTCATGGCCACCCACGACACCAACTATCAAATACGGGCTCTCATGGCCACCCAAGACGCCAACAATCAAATACGGGCTCTCATGGCCACCCAAGACAGAAATTAAACAGTCAACCTCCGGGCATGGTCCTATGCCTCCAGTAGTTCTAATATCGCTAAGTTCTCTGTTCCTACGACACTACTAAGTGTCACATGCTTTTCTCATAAACGCTACAATCCCGTATCATGCTTTTGTAATATTTAAAAAGATAAACCTACTCAACCCACGACACCCCGGGGTCACATGCAATTCTACTGTTAACTTTCCCTAATCAGGGCCGAGATCCGGCTACTTTTCCCTACCTCATGCGTGTTCTCCAAAAGCTAACCAACAAGCGCCGGCGTGATCTTGGTCACTCGCCTAGCTTTCCTTTTCCTCGGTCTGCAGCACGATCCTTGAATTTTGTTCACCTTGACCGTGCATTTGACCCTCAATAACACAAGGTACAATCTTCTTTTACTTGAGAGCACAATCACACCATGACACCATCAACTTCTGGTCCTTCTTGATCCCGTAGCAAACAAACCCCACAAAGTGAATTTTTACTCCCTTGATCTTGTCTTGACCCCACCAATGATTGTTGCTCCAAGAAAAGGGATGGAATGAATACTAATACCACACGGCACCTACTTCTCATACTCACCTCCATCTCCAAAAATTTGTACTCACCACATGATGTTGAAGATTGATCTCCCATTTCAATCTTGCTGCCGCCCCCTTCAATAAACCTAAGACATAGGTTTCTCTCTTTGTACCAGAATATGGTTGCGGCAGAACCTACTTAAACCTAGTGTACCCTTAAGTGAACAAATGAGTAGAAAGAAAATGGGCTTAAGTTGGGCCCAAGGACATGGGCCAAAATATTAGGCCCTTTCTTCTTCTTTTTTTATTTTCTTTACTTTTCGTACTCGATCCAAATTTCCACCTCGTTTTCCAAGAAATTAGGAAATTTCATGTGCTACAAGGAAACGGCTCAACTAAGACCGCTGTAACGACGACTAAGCTTTTTGGATCCAAAACGATCCTCGAACGGACCAAAACGTCGCTCGGTTGACTTTTCAGGCAAAAACTCAACCTTTCCCGAATTGGTCAAAAAGTTGCCCTGAGTCCCCCAGAACTCACTTTGGTCGATATCGGGGTCAACTTAAGTCCGATATGACCCTCGGGGTCAAACTTAGGTTCATTTAGGTGTCTGTCCCAAAATTTTAAATTTTCCTGTTTTTCGCCGATTTGACTGGCGTTGACCGGGAGTGGTTCTTACAAAGCCCTAACTCATCTGGTTTCCATTCCTTTCTTATGCTTAGATAGGCTGAAATTTGGGTGAAATTGTGTTTAATTGTTCTGTAGATACGTTCAATTTTTGTCTGAATCTATACATATTTGGGGTTTTATTCGTTATGATTAGATACGGTATAGGAGATTTCTAGGTCGTAAAATCACTGGTTGTTCTGGCTCGCAATCGGGGAATGATATCCTAGATAGGAGTATTAGGTCATAAAATTTATGCCGGTTTTTGTTCGCAGTCTGGGAATTAAATCCCTGATGTATGTGTGTTATTAGAGTATTGCAGTTCAATTTGAAATGAATTGTTTCCTGTTTTTGTAATTACTTGTTTGCACCCTATTAGGCAAGTTTATCATCCCTAGAAAGTAGGCCAAACTCATATGATGAAGAAAATGAAAGTTCTAGGTCAACCCCCTCTGACGGAGAAATTCCAAATTTTGAAGAGGGAGAAAGTTCAAGTGCAAGCCTAGAAAACGCACAATTAGTACAAATTGAGCTGCCGGAGTTTAAACCTATTTTGGCCGAGAATGAACATTTTGATTGCAAGATATCAGTGAAAAATCATGTAGAGGCAACTTCTAAGTTCATCAAAGGAGAACTTGAGAGGTTAACTGATGATGAAATCCACATGCTTACCCTTAAAAAATCTCCATTTGGTCATTTGTTGGACATCCAATCGAGTGGTGACAATTCTTGTCAAATTCCTTGGGCGTTGTTAGTTCGAGAAATTGAATTGAAGCGGTCGTCCGAAATCTGGTTATTGGTCCAAGGAAGACTGGTCAGATTTTCTTTGAAGGAATACTGTTTAATTTCGGGGCTGAAATATGGAGATTTTCCCGAGGAAAAACTTATAAAAAAACAATTGAAGTCCAAAGTTTTTTCCCCAAAACACGTCCCGAATCTAGAAGCTAGTATGTTGACCTTAGAGAAGAAATTGACCCAGTTGGTTGGCCAACAAATGGAGCTTAGGCCTGCTACGAAGCCTAATTGGGATATCATTAGGGTTTGCTTGTTGTTGATCATCGGGGGAGTATTGATGTCATTGGACAAACGCTTCCATAAGCTGGATCGAAACTATTTGGCATTAGTAGATAACGTGAAGATGTTCTACAAATACCCTTGGGGTAATCTGTCCTTTAGCTATCTGCTGAAACAGATAAAACCAAAGAAGTTGAGAAATAAAACAAAGGTGGCTCAGAAGAACCCAAGAAATGAGAGTAGTATGACATATACCGGCTTTTTTCTTCCTCTCACAGTAAGTAACTATTCTTTCACACAAATATTTTAATATCGTAGTGTACATGATTTGAATGCTTATCATCATTAGCAAGGAAGTTCGCAAGAATTCGTGATGACTTCGGCGTAAACTTGCCTAGGATTTTAAAATGGAAGACAACGTGGAGTAGAAATCCGTCTTACAGTGCTGTTAGGGAAGCACTCTTACAAAGCTCACCGGAGGTTAATTTTCATATAATATATGAGTTTTCATATAAATTTTCACATATAAATTTTATTCGTTTTGTTGTGCTCAGGAAATAGTAAGTCTGTTGGTCCCCCACTGAGGAAGAAAAGAAGCAGCCTTGGATGGAAGAATTCATGAACCAAGAAGAAAAACATCGGAATCCGTTGTCGGACAACATGGTTGAAAAGATGGAGCAAGGCTATGTTGTTTCATTTCCACAGGATGAGACCTTCCATGGGGCACCGCCAACGCCACCAGCAACACCAGAGGAGGTTCATACGTCACACCCACAGTCCGATTATGGACTTTACAAGGCTATCAGGGAGCAAATTGAGCTGCTAAAGAACCAAACTGAGCTGGTAAAGACACAGGTCCTGTCAGTGCAGGCTGATCTAAAAAGTGTGATGGAAGTGCAGAAGACACAATTTGAGACGATCATGGAAACTCTGTCAGCCCAGCGTGATGCAGACAATCCATCAAACCACTTCCGACCAGGTACTGAAGCAGCATTTCCTGGGCAGGATAACTAGAAGAACCAAAATGACATGGACATGTTCGATGATGTGACGAATGTTGATGCGAGGGTGTTGAACCAAGAAGATGTGCCCACTGGAGGTGAATTCAACCAAGAAGAAGAAGTGTCCGACGAAATGGATGTGAATGTCAATGTGAACCAACAAGAAGTGGGATTGCCCACTGGTGGAGAGGATGGAGAGGATGTTGATGTTGTAAAAATTGGAGTAGTCGTTGCAGAGGAAGTGAACCAACAACAACAAGAAGAAGGAGAAGAAGAAGGAGTGACAGCTGGACAAGAAGTGCCCGTTGTAGTTGAAGTGAACAAACAAGGAAATGTGAATGAAGATGTCAATGAAGTGAACAAACAAGTAAGCGTTGGTGAGGATGTCAATGATCATGTCCATGAAAAGGAACAGTCCGTTGAGAAGGAAATGTCGGATGTGAACCAAGAGATGTATGAGCCGGCCATTGAAAAGGCCAAGGAAATTCCACTAGAAGGACTAGAAGTAAGCGTTTAGCAAATAAGGTGAAGTCTACCACAAAGATGTAGAAATTTGACTTCAAAGGCCCATATTCACAGGCCCAAATTTATGGCCCATCCCATCATCCTTGAGCCCATTCCTTTGTGTTGTACATAAGTGAATAGTAGGGTTTGAATAGTGGATCTTGGTTCAGATATTTGAGGGGCGGCTGGTCTCGGGAGAGAGAGATTGAGATTTTCCATTCTTCTTGGGTGCGGCTTCATTGTAGATCAAGAGGGGAGAAAAGAACCAGAGTTGGGTGTGTTGCGGGAACAACAACATCACTAAACAGATGTGCTCCTTTCTTGGTTGCTGTGGTGGACATTAAATGCTTCAATTTAATTTCTATTTGGCTTTCTTTGGGACAGCAGCAGTGCAATACTTGACAGAGCACAAACCATTGTGGAGGCTTTAACTCTTTTCTTGGTTGAGAGCATTTATTGCTCCATATTATTCCCTTTGATGAAGCAACACCATGAAATGGTGGATGGAGTAAGTGGCGGCTCAAGTTAAAAGAAAAAGGTGATTTTTTTTTTATTTTGGTAACAAGAGAATACAAATTGTTTTCTTTTGTGGATTATCATTTACTTTGTATTGAGAAATAGGGAATTAGGGCTTGTAATTCTCGGATAATACAAGGAGCTCGTCGTTGTCCCGTGGATGTAGGCACATTGCCGAACCACGTAAAATATTGGTGTTCTCTGTTTATTTCCTGCAACTTTATTATTTGTTCCGGTAATTTTCTCTTATCAGACATTTAGCATTTTATCGACTGAGTCTTGGGATCAGGGGTTTGGAAAATCAAGGTTGTCGGTGTCCGTGTGGATTGAATCGCGTCGGTTCTTTTCCACGGATCCGATTGATTTTCTGGGTGAGTCTCGTATTTCGGTTTCGGGGGTATAAGATTTACTACAAAAGAAGCATGCCACAAGGCCCACAAAGAAGGATGCCACTAGGAAGCCTGACACAAGCAAGCGGAAGAGAGAAGAATCAAGCTCGACGAAAGTGTCAGCTCCTGTTATACACGAGGGGGACAGTGAATCAACAAAGGATAAGAAGAGGAGACTTATTAGGAACTTTGAGAAGTTGAACCCTCTTCTTCTGCCTGATCAATCCACAACCCAGGTTTATAGGGATGTGAGTGCAAAACTAAAGAGGAAGAAGAACATGCCCTTAGAGGAAATCCTAAAAACATCTTACGGGGATGTCACCCCGTCTTACTACCAAAGTGTCAGCCGGTCACACGACAAGTTGAATGCAAGGGTAAGGTGAAACCTTAATTATTTGCATTATTTTCAATTTAATTTAAATTTCATATAATTCACTTTCATGTATGCATCAAATGAATGATTGCCTGTTTGGAATTAGAAAGCGGCAGGGGCGTTTCCCTGAGCAATATGCACAAAATGCTGTGGTGTTGGATGCAGAATTTGCAGATGCCGTCAAGGAAGAGCACGTGACATGGAGTAAAAGTGAGAACCCCTAAGTACCAAATCGCTTAATGGAATATGTTATGGGCAATCTTCTAATCTTTTCTGGTAAGGCATGGGTAGGGTGTGAAAAAATCTTTTTTCCTTTGTCGTTGGACGAAATATAGCATCATTTGGTTATGGTGGAGGCGGACGTATCTCGCTGCAAGCTCATAATGTATGACTGCGATAAAAGAGTTGTACCGAATATTTCTGATGGAGTGATGAAACCTTTTTTGGTGATGTTCCCACAAATTCTCATTGCTTCCAAGAATTTTCACGGGAAATTACTCCATCCGGGCACAATGTGGACGTGTGAAAGGCGGACGGATTTGCCTCAACCGAAGGAGACGTATGGAATCTTCTAAAAACTTTGCATCTTATAACTATTTTTTTGTTCTATGACTCATACTTAGTTGTCACTAATTTGCTTTTATTGTGCAGAGGAGACTAAGGTGTTTATGCACTGAAGAACTGCGAGCTGGAGCTACAATCATTTCCGATCCCAATTTATGTGAAACCACATGATGTCTCTGTGTACTGCTTGAAGATGTGTGTGGAGCTACAATCATTTCCGATCCGAATTTATATGAAACTTATTTTGGTGTCGATGCGAATTTTAATATTTGAGGTGGATTATAATTTTAATTCTACACTTTGATGTGAATTTTATTATTTTGGTGAAAAAGATTGGTGTTAATTCTAAACTTCTATGTATTATTATAATGTTAGCCTTATGTTGAATGGATTGTACTGTTAATTGTTATATGTTAAATGGATTATACTATTTTTAATGTTAGGTTTAATTGTAAACTGAACATATGAGGACATATTTATGGTCGGAGACTCATTCTGATCAATTCTGGGATCTCATTCTGAATACATACCTTCAAGTCTAGAAAATATATTTCAAATCTGGGATGTATTCTGGTAATGAATACATGTGTCAATCAGTTTTAATTGTATTGTGAACAATTGTGTCTTGTCAACTTAATTATAGTTATAGGGCCATGCCTATACACGAATCGACGAGTCTTTTCGTCTTACATGTATTTATCACTTGTAATAACTTCTTAAACCCTACTTGTCATTTCAAAATTAATATTTGTAATCATGTAACTGCTTTTCCAAGTCTATATAAGAAACCAATCTGGAACACATGTAAACCACACTGAAAATTCATTCTGCTTTTTGAAGTCTCATTTCGTTTTTCTTCTTCTTCTTCCTCTTTCGGCTTTGCTGTAACCCACCACCATACCATACCAATCCATGGAGCCACCACCACCCCCACCGAACTCCCCCAACTCTCCATGGTTTTTCGACGAGTCCAAACCTAGCCTCTACCCCAACTCTCTCCACCGTCAAAATCCACCAATGTCTTCAGCAGTGAATACGACGATGGGTATGAAGTTGGGTCTAAAAGGAAGCGCTCAGACTCTGACGACGATGCGGCCCCAAACGAGGAGTTCTCCGAGGAGGAGGGTATGGGAGATCCGGACGACGACCCAGAGGTCGCCGAGAAGGAAGAAGAGGACGAGTAGGAGGAGTCGGAGGAGGAGTCGGAGGAGGAGGACGAGGAGGAGGAGGAAGAGGCCCCGAAAGTGCCCGTGCCAGCCCCAACCGCCCCGGAAGAAGAAGAAGAAGACCCAGACGACGCCCTTTTTGTTGTTGCAGACCCGAACGACGCGCCGACCATGGGGAAAGTGTCAGCTCCAACTGGCCATCCTGAGACTAACTAACTTCTTCTCTAAGAAGTTAGTTAGTTTAAGTTTATATATATATATATATATTGGTATCAGGTGCAAACCACCCCTTATTGCGAAAACTACGAACCAATCTGAGCCATAGGATCCCCCCAAAGTGATGTTAGCAGAGCGCACCAGATGCTGACACGTGGGCAGTTCAATATATAAAACACCGCACCTTATTTTGCAAACTACGAACTCACCAGATGCTGACACGTGCGCGCGCGCGAAGGGCTAATAGTTTGCATAGCACGGTGCCTTGATAGTTTAGTACAAAAGTGCTAATAGGTTACATTTGTACTAAACTATCAGCACTATGCTATGTAAATTATCAGCACCATGCGCACGTGCAACAGCACTGTGTGCGCGCGCTGCTGGTGCACGCGCGCACCAACAGCGCGCTCGCCACGTGTCAGCATCTAGGGCGTTCTGCTGACGTCACTTTGACCGCATCCTGTGGCTTAGATTGGTTCGTAGTTTGCACGATAAGGGTGGTTTTTACTGTATAGCTACCATATATATATATATATATATATATATGCTCACACTCAGGTGCGAACCATCATATTTGGTGTGAACCTGCGAACTGAACCAGATTGCACCATGTATCGCGCTCAGAAAATGCCCCCTTTTTTTATAATCAAGTTTATTGATTCCACTTTTCCGGTTTCGTTTCAACTCCGATTTCATTTTTTCTTGAGCCAATATTCTTATTTTTTCAAGAGCTTTCTAACAAGTAATGGATTGCATATGTTTTGATGTGTTTTTTGATACGTGTGTGGATATGTGGATATAAGTGCGAAAAGTGTGATGTAGTTTGCAAATATAGGGTTTGTGGTTTGAGAATACGGTATATGTGGTTTGCGAATATGACATATATGGTTTGAGAATATGGTATATGTGGTTTGCGAATATGACATATATGATTTGCGAAAAGTGTGATGTGGTTTGAGAATTTGATATATGTGGTTTGCGAATATGACATATATGGTTTGCAAATAACAGTGACATGGCTTGAGAATATGGTATATATTGTTTGCGAATATATATGTGCAAGACACATATGACATACATGGTTTGCAATAACTGTGACATGGTTTGAGAATATGGTATATGTGGTTTGCAAGTATGACATATATGGTTTGCAAATAATAGTTACATGGTTTGAGAATATAGTATATATTGTTTGCGAATATATATGTGCAACACAGATGACATATATGGTTTGCAATAACTGTGACATTTTTTTTGAGAATATGGTATATGTGGTTTGTGAATTGTGTTTATCATAATTTTTTCTGAGCGCGAAGCATTTTCTGAGCCCGAAGTTTTTTTTTCTGAGCTCGAAGTCTTTTCTGAGCGCGACACGTGTTCTGTTGTGGTTGAGTTCGCATGTTCACATTTTAAGAGGGGTTCGCACCTGATTGTGTCCCTAAATATATATATATATATATATATATATATATATATATATATATATATATATATATATATATCAATTCTATGTTTCCAGTGATTTGGCCTTTTATCGGGAAGCAACATATGTGTGTTTGCTTTTGTTATGTTTCAGTGGAAGTGAAGTGAAGTGGAAGTCAAACTTTAATGGTTTTAAGTCAACCATTTTAAATGTTTGTTTTTGTTTTTACTAGGATTGGGTTAATTCTCTACTTTTGTATGTCCATATCTATATATGGATACCAATTCTATTTATTGTTATGTATGATTTACAATTGTTATTAATTCAAGTTTGGAAAATGTATTCCAATTTGAATTGTTAGTCTGGTTCATTTCAATTTGAGAATTTAACTCAGTCTGGAAAATGTTTTCCAATTTTAACTGCCAATCTATTTCATTTCTTCCACTAACCTCAACACTTACAAACAACATACAAGCAAGTTCCATTCCATTGCATTCCTTTCTTTTCTTACTACAAACATTCATACTAACCTACTTATCCAAAAATTCAAAACAAATCCTACAACAACTAACAGAATCACTGTTTTGGCTTTGTCTCTTTGACCATCCACATCTAATTGTAGCTTCAGAATCCTTTCCTCATCATGTTTTTGTTGTTCAAACATAATAGAAATCTCAGCTTCCATCCTTGCAATTGTATCTTCAAAAACTTTCATTTTCTCAAGCAAGTTAAATTCCCCATCTTCTATCCTTGCAACTCTATCTTCTAATATTTTGTTGAATTGCTCTGAGTTCCCAGCTGACTTTGTCCCATATTCGCATTTGGGTCCATCAATCCAACGAAAAAAATCGCACTTAGGTCCTTCATTCTAGCAAAATCACAAACCCTAATTTCAGTAGAAATTCCCAAATAAAAAAACCATAATTTCAATGGAAATTCCCAAATCAAAAAACCCTAATTTCAGCAGGAATTCCAAATAAAAAAACCCTAATTTCAGCAGGAATTCCCAAATCAAAAAACCCTAATTAAATTCTTCACTTACCATGAAATTCCCACACCCAACGAACCTTATTCCTGGATTCACCTTCGTGGTTAAGGTTCGTACAAGAGTTTCAACTCCACAGTGGCATAACCACTTCTTCTTCGCGTTCCACCTCTTCATCAACAACACACTTTCGATTTCCTTCGCGTTCTTCTGGAGGGAAGAAGAGGGAGGTCTCGAGCCTTCACGCCTTAATGTTCAAATAAAATCTGTTTGCATGTCCTGTGTGTTGTGTTTTTTAGGAAATATTGTTAACACGTGATTCAGACAAACTAACGGATATTGTTTACTCATGTACCCAATTGGTTTTTTGCTTTATTTTTGTTCAAGTTGAAGGGATGGAAGTTGAATTTTGGGTAAACTTCATCTCACTACCCTAAAAATACTTGGGTTTCATCTCACTACCCTAACCAAACTTTGTTACACCTCACTACCCTAACTTTCATTTTAGTTTCAATTTAATACCTGCCGTTAGTTTTCTGTCTATTTTTGGATGGAAATGATCATGTGTCTGGCACGTGATCCTAATCTTTTTTAAATACCCAAAATACCCTTTATACCTAATTTTCAGTCCCCCTCTCCTACCCCTCTCTCTCCCTCTACGAGCTGCTCTATCTCCGATCATTTCTGCTCCAACCACTTCATTGCGGCGGCGAGAGGGGAGATGGCAAGCCGGCAAGGTCCGGCCGTGGGTCCTCATCGCGAGGCATCACCGGGACCCTCGTTGCTCTAGCCCTCATCTCGATTTAAAGAACTGCAATCGGAGAACCCAGATCGACCTCGTTTTCATCTTCCTCCTGCCCTGACGAGTTTCACAGATCTGGTTTTGTTGAGGTTTGGTCTGATTTTGGGGTTAAGATTTTGGTTTGATTTTGTTGTTAAGACATTCATCAAGTTGTCAATGTTTCTGGGCGGTTTAATTTAGGGAACGACATGGATGTTCGTCTGGGAAAAGACTTCCTGAAAAGAATCAAACAATTTGGCTTCATCGATGTTAGAAATAAGAAGGGTAAATTTTCAAACTTAATGAATATAATTTTGTCCTCTATTCTTGTGTTGTTAACTCCACATGCTCTATGCATAATTTTATATTTTCCTAGTGCAACATGATTATGCAATTGAAAGGAGTAAGGGTAAGGTTGGTCTCAGATGATGGTTTTGGAACGTTGAATCTGTGCATAAGGAATAGAGAATAAGAATAAAAAAAAATATGGATTTCATCTGGATTAGACCAAAAACTAATAAAAACAATCAAAAGTAATAATAAATAAATAAATATGTTTTTTTATAAATAAAATATATATTTTTAAAATAAAATCTGATTTTTTTTAAATAAAAACTGATTTTTTTGAAAATACAATTTGATTTTTTAAAATAAAACCTAATTTTCATAAATAAAAAAACTGATTTTTATAAAATAAATAAAGAGAAATAATTTTTGAAAATAAATGGCATGAATTTGAAAATTTGACTGTTAGTAAGGGGTATTTTGGACTTTTTAAGTGTTTGGATGGAAAAATGGATGGAAAATACACCTAAACTAACGGTAGGTACTAAATTGACACTAAAAGATTCGTTAGGGTAGTGAGGTGCAACAAATTTTCGTTAGGGTAGTGAGATGAAACTCAAGTATTTTTAGGGTAGTGAGGTGAAGTTTACCCTTGAATTTTAAATTTTAATGGGCCTAAGTCAACAATTGTAATACTATTTTTTTTAGAAACCATTTTAATTCATTTGTTTTGTTGCTTTTAAATATTTTGGAAGGATATCCAAACTTTATTAGGATTGGTAAAAAAAAAATTGTATGTGAAATATGAATGAACACTATTTCTAGTGTTCTGTACCTTATACTCGTGTTTCTGGGAAGCAACAATTTTGTTCTCATTTTGTCTAAAATCTGCTACTTTGGAAAATATTTACTAGGTCTAGAAGAACTTTTATAGATCTTCACTTTATTTTACAGTTTGTATGTGTATTCTAGGAGTTAATGTCCAGGTTACATTTCAAGTCTGAAAATGTTATTAGAGTTCTATATTCTAGTCTGGAAGTCGGGTTAATGTCTGAAGGATCGGGAAGAACAAACAGCAAATTCATTTGTCCTCAGAAAACAACTATTCAATAAATCTCAGCAACAAATGGACATAGAATAAAAAAAAACATAACATGCAAAAATAACAATCACAAAGTGTTCCTGAACTTAATTGGTTGTTTGCTTTAGTTTTTGTTGAAGTTGAAGTGATGGAAGTCGAATTTTAGATTTTAATTGTGTTTTTTAGAGGCCATTTTAATTCGTTTTTTTGTTCTTTTAAATATTTTGGAATGATATCCAAACTTTAATAGGATTGGTAAAAAAAAAATGTGTGTGAAATATGAATGAACACTATTTCTAATGTCTGTACCTTATACTCGTGTTTCTGGGAAGCAACAATTATGTTCTCATTTTGTCTAAAATCTGCTACTCTGAAAAATATTTACTAGGTCTAGAAGAACTTTTATAGATCTTTAGTTTATTTTACAATTTGTATGTGTATTCTAGGAGTTAATGTCCAGGTTAAATCTCAAGTCTGAAAATTTTATTAGCGTTCTATATTCCAGCCTGGAAAACATAATCCAATTTTAACTGACAGTCTGGTTAATGTCTTAAGTATCTGGAAGAACAGACATCATATTCTGCATTAACTCGTTCAATGGTATTTTTGGAGGGAGAACCTTTATAAATGGTTCGGAGCTAAGAGAACATCAATCTCGTTCCGCTGGTACGGGATAAAGGGTTTCAAAATAAGCCATTCTCCACATGTTCAATAAGTAATATTCGGAGCATAACTGATAACAATCAATGTTCTTCAACTTGGCAGCTGTTATTGCATGTACACAAGGCAATTTATCCAAGTCGAACAGACGACATTCACACTTCTTCTCAGATAAATTAACTATGGACACATGTCTCTTACCAACAACCTGAAACTCTGATGCGTTGAGTTGTATCGCTTTCATTTGGGCAGCAACTCGTGTCCTTAGCCGAAGGAATTTCTCTGTATGTTGAGTTAACATTGTACCTAGAGGTATAAATGCTATGTGAAGGCGACGCCTGTTGAACCACTCTGAAACTTTCTCCTCCATAGCATCAAGCAATGCAATAATAGGCCACTCTCTTGGCCTTTCAATGTTGCGTTTATCGACTCTACTCCATTTATTGTCATGATATTGTACCGAACACCTTTGAAGTGTTGTCACGCCCCGATTTCAGCGAACCGAACTCGGGACGCGAACTTTTAAAAACATGAACACTTGAAACCTGTTTTCAATAAAAGCTTTGACATTTCCATTTACTTCTCAAAATAATAGCATTTACAATACAAAAACGTCCCAACAAGTGGACAAGGTACAACATCCGTCACTAGACTCAACAAAAGTAAAGACCAGACTCCGCTCCAAGCTCCATGAACTTCAAGAGCTAACCTAGTCCGTCCGGTGATCAGTACCTGTAGGAAAAGCAGCTAGGGGTGAGCGTTCGCTCACCTCCACGGATAACAGACTGACTATGGCATAATTAGCAGAAAAAGCCAGTAACACTAAAACCAAACCCAACACCGGGACTACAGTCCCCAACTCAAGTACCCAACTGACCCACAACCCGTCACCTTCCTCAACAGACTCGACACTCGATAAAAACAGTGTAGACCCAATACAACTATCGACGACCTCCTCAAGGACTCGAACGAAACGACACAACACCAAACAAGATCACAAAGGATCGCACACCAGCTGCTCAGTAACCAATCTCAATCAGGTCAGGGTTCGACCTATCGCAATTCCTCGACACGAAGTCGGATCAGGCTGTCGACCTTTCAAACTCGCAATTCCTCGACACTAAGTCGGATCAGGCTGTCGACCTTTAAAACTCGCAATTCATCGACACTAAGTCGGATCAGGCTGTCGACCTTTAGAACTCGCAATTCATCGACACTAAGTCGGATCAGGCTGTCGACCTTTAAAACTCGCAATTCATCGACACTAAGTCGGATCAGGCTGTCGACCTTTAGAACTCGCAATTCATCGACACTAAGTCGGATCAGGCTGTCGACCTTTAGAACTCGCAATTCATCGACACTAAGTCGGATCAGGCTGTCGACCTTTAGAACTCGCAATTCATCGACACTAAGTCGGATCAGGCTGTCGACCTTTAGAACTCACCACCCCAGGTAACCACAATCACAATCACAGGCAAGTTCAATCACACAGGCACTCAAGGCCACTCAAGACACCTCAACAGTCAAGACTCGGGTTCAACAACCCCACGGGCACTCACTGCCACTCAAGACACCAAATTAAATACACGGCTCTCATGGCCACCCCGACTCAACAATTAAATACGGGCTCTCAAGGCCACCCAAACTCAACAATTAAATACGGGCTCTCAAGGCCACCCAAACTCAACAATTAAATACAGGCTCTCAAGGCCACCCAAACTCAACAATTAAATAAAACGCACGACAACCTCCGGCATACTCGATGCCTCCAACGGTCCTAAAATCACTAGTTTCACAAACAACCTCCGGGCATGGTCATATGCCTCCAGTAATTCAATTATCGCTAAGTTCTCTGTTCCTACGACACTACTAAGTGTCACATGCTTTTCTCTTGAACGCTACAATCCCGTATCATGCTTTTCTAATAATTAAATAAATCTACTCAACCCACGACACCCCGGTGTCACATGCAATTCTACTATTAACTTTCCCTAATCAGGGCCGAGATCCGGCTACTTTTCCCTACCTCGTATACAATCCCAAAAGCGCTCCAACAACACCCGAAGCACACTCAGTCACTCGCCGAGCTTCCCCTTGCCTCGGTCCGTAGCACGATCTAAAAGAACACAAATTTAAAGTACTTTTAAACTAGTACGAATAAACCAAAAAATTTACATACTTAACGCCCAAACGTAACCCCGACAATGTCGGTCACTCCCAAACTTCCCAATTATTCGATAATGCCGAAAAAGGACCCGTAAGGGCCAGATTCGCCCGACATGGCGAATCTGCCCGGTTTTGGTTAATTGCCTTCCGGGGCTCCAAAAGCCCCCATTTTCGTTTCTACGGTCTTAGAATATTTCAAGGAACCCAACGCACTTGACGGAATTGAATTCCGACTTCTAAGTCAATTAATTAACGTTTAAAGTTTCCCAAAACCCGTTAATTACAACTTCTCCAAATTAATTCCAAATTTCGATTCGATTAGGAAAAAGTGGTCCGGGGGACGTTTTAAACCACCCGAACATTAAAACCCGAGCAACCGAGCACGTGGGCCCCACCCAAGAGGCTTGGCCGAGACCCTAGGGTTTGAGGGAGGGGCTCGGCCACCAAGTGGTGGCTGCTGCCACCTCCGGCCAGCCACCACATGGCCGGCCGGCCACCACCCACGGTGGCCGGAGCTCCTCCCGAGCCTCCGGTCACCGGAAAACGTGAAATTAAACCCCCAAACACCTCTAAAACGTCTCCAACACCTCCCCACACTCTACACAACCCTAAGCCTTAGTTTATAACCAAACCCTAGCTCTTGAAAATAATCAAAACGAGAATCGGTTCGGGTATTACCGTAGAGGAGAACGAGGGGAACGGGATTACTCTTTGCTTTGACTCGATCCAAGGGCTCGATCACAAACCCTAGCTCAACCTCCCTTCTTCTCTCTTCTTCTCCTTCTCCTTCTCTCTCTAAAACCTCTCTTCTAATTTCTAATTTAATTAAACTAACAACAAAACTAACTTTCTCTCCCTTAATACCCCATACTCGGCCAACCCTCTCCAACCACACCTTTTCCCTCCAAAAAATACACCACCATATACTTGACAAGTGTCAAGGTGGGTCCCATACCTTTTGGAAAATATCTAGTTGATATTTTCCAATCAGATTCGCGAAAAACGGACGTTTCGGGCCCCGAACGGGCACTTTTCCCAAAAAAAATTTAAACTGGACGGGCTTCAAGGAAACGGCCCAACTAAGACCGCTACGACGACGGCTAAGCTTTTCGGGTCCAAAACGGTCCTCGAATGGACCAAAACGTCGCTCGGGTGACTTTTCCAGCGAAAAATCAATCTTTCCCAAAATGACCAGGAAGTTGCCCTGAGTCCCCCGTAACTCATTTTAGTCGATAACGGGGTCAACTTAAGTCCGGCATGACCCTCGGGGTCAATTTAAGTTAAGTTAAGTGTCTGTCTTAAAATTTTTAAATTTTCCTGTTTTTCGCAGGTTTGACTGACATTGACCAGAAGTGGTTATTACAGTCTACCCCCCTTAAAGGAATTTCGTCCGCGAAATTTAAAACAGACGTACCTCGGGAGTCGAACAGGCCGGGATACTTCGCGCGAACCTCGTCCTCGCGTTCCCACGTCGACTCAGCTCCGTGATGTTTCCACTGCACTCGGACCAAGCGAATAATCTTGCCTCCCCGCAGAATCTGCTGCCGTGTGTCCATGATCCGAATCGGCTGCTCCTCATAGGAGACATCATCAGCCACCTCGATATCAGTCCACTCGATGACGTGGGATGGGTCTGCGTTGTACTGCCGCAACTGGGATACGTGGAAGACGTTATGTACTCTCCCAAGCTGCGGTGGCAACGCCAGACGATAAGCCACGGCTCCCACTCTGTCTAAGATCTGGAACGGGCCTATGTACCTCGGAGCCAACTTTCCCCCGCTGCGCCTGAACTGCACCAGCCCCTTCCTCGGGCTCACCTTCAGGAACACGTGATCCCCGACTGCAAACTCAAGAGGTCGACGTCGCCTGTCTGCATAACTCTTCTGCCGGCTCTGCGCGGTCCTCAACCGATCGCGGATCAATGTGACCTTCTCCGTCGTCTCTCTAACAAGATCTGGCCCCAGCAGACTCTTGTCCCCCACCTCTGCCCAGCATACTGGTGACCGACACGGCCTACCATACAACGCTTCGAATGGTGCCATCCCGATACTGGCCTGAAAGCTGTTGTTGTAGGCGAACTCGGCCAATGGCAGGTGGGTCTCCCAAGATCCCCTGAAATCCAGCACACATGCTCGCAACATGTCCTCCAAGATCTGAATGGTACGCTCAGACTGACCGTCTGTCTGAGGATGATGTGCTGTGCTGAGTAGGACCTCTGTCCCCAGTGCCTTCTGCAGACTCGGCCAGAACCTGGACGTGAAACGGGGATCCCTGTCAGACACTATCGACACCGGGACCCCGTGGAGGCGCACTATCTCCTGGATATACAGACTGCTCAACTTGTCGACCGGGTCTGTCATCCTCATAGCCAAAAAGTGGGCCGACTTGGTCAACCGATCGACTACCACCCAAACGGCGTCGTTTCCCTTGGGCGATCTCGGTAGTCCACACACGAAATCCATCGTAATGTGCTCCCACTTCCACTAAGCAATCGGTAGTGGCTGTAACAATCCCGCGGGACGCTGATGCTCTGCCTTCACCTGCTGACAGACAAGGCATCTCGACACAAACTCTGCGACTGCTCTCCTCATGCCGCGCCACCAGTAGTGCCTCCTGAGGTCACGGTACATCCCGGATGCACTGCGAGACGCGAATGGTGTGCCTCTCGTAACACGGCATCTCTACAGTTAACTGGTACGAACAGCCCCCCGCAATACCGTAGTCCCCAATCAGTACTGTCCTGCCAGCCCACCACCTCGTCACCCCTGACGACTCTCTCGCGGATCTCTGATGCTTCGACGTCCTCCCTCTGCGCCTCCAACACTTGGGCAAGCAGTGAGGGCTGAGCCACTAGGGAGCACATGGCATCACCGCTAGTAACCTCCTCTAGCTCAAGCCCGAATGTGCTCAGCTCCCCCATCATGTCCCAC
Source organism: Erodium maritimum (assembly GCA_963921825.1). Classification (NCBI taxonomy): domain Eukaryota; kingdom Viridiplantae; phylum Streptophyta; class Magnoliopsida; order Geraniales; family Geraniaceae; genus Erodium; species Erodium maritimum. The sequence goes on along the minus strand of OY997588.1, from coordinate 93,292,883 downwards.
TCTCGGACAGATATGCTGGCGAGGCTCGGAGCCGACTTCCTACTCAAGGCGTCGGCGACAACGTTCGCCTTGCCTGGGTGGTAGTGCAGCTCGAAGTCGTACTCCTCGAGTAGTTCCATCCACCGTCGCTGACGCATGTTCAGGTCTCGCTGGGAAAATATGTACTTGAGGCTCTTGTGATCCGAGAACACCTGAAACCCCTCGCCGTACAGATAATATCGCCAGCTCTTTAGCGCAAACACGACTGCTGCTAGCTCCAAGTCGTGGGTAGGATAGTTGCGCTCGTGTATCTTCAACTGCCTGGAGCCATAAGCCATAACTCTGCCCGACTGCATCAACACGCAACCCAGTCCCTCTCCGGATGCATCGCAGTAAACATCATAGCCAAACCCTCGTTCGGGCACCACTAACACTGGAGCTGTAGTCAGTCGAGTCTTCAACTCCGCGAACGCATGCTCACAGTCATCTGTCCACACGAACCCAACACCCTTGCGCGTTAACAGAGTCATCGGTGCGGCTAGTCGTGCAAAATCCTGGACAAATCGCCTATAGTAGCCTGCCAATCTCAGAAAGCTGCGGATCTCGAAAACACTCGTGGGCCGTGCCCACTTCGAGACCGCGTCGATCTTCGACGGATCGACCAGGATACCGTCACGGGATACGATGTGGCCGAGGAATCTCACCTCAGAGAGCCAAAACTCGCACTTCTCCCGGTTGGCATATAGCTGGTGCTCGCGCAGTAGGGTCAGAACAGCCCTCAGATGTGCCTCATGCGCCGCCTCGTTCTGCGAATATATTAGGATGTCGTCCACGAACACCACCACAAACTGATCCAGGTACGGCCGGAAGATGCTGTTCATCAGGTCCATGAACGCTGCTGGCGCGTTCGTCAGTCCGAATGGCATCACCAGGAACTCGTAATGCCCATAGCGTGTCCGGAATGCAGTCTTTGCGACGTCCCCCTCACGGACTCGCAACTGATAATAACCGGATCGCAGATCGATCTTCGAGAAGTGAGTCGCCCCTCTCAACTGGTCAAACAAGTCATCGATCCTCGGCATCGGGTACCGGTTCTTCACCGTAACCCGGTTCAGCTTCCGGTAATCTATACACATCCGTAGCTCTCCACTCTTCTTCTTCACGAAGAGTGCTGGTGCTCCCCACGGCGATGCACTCGGACGGATAAACCCCTTCTGCTGAAGCTCCTCCAGTTGACGCTTCAGCTCAGTCAACTCTGCCGGCGCAAACCTGTAAGGCGCCATCGATATCGCCGCCGTTCCCGGCACTAGGTCAATCCCGAACTCCACCTCACGAATCGGTGGCAGCCCGCTCAACTCCTCAGGAAAGACCTCGGGGAACTCGCATACCACTCTCGGTAACTCTCGGCTCTGCACAGCCGGTACTTCCTCCTCTGCGGACAACGCCGACAGGAGGACCCCACTCTTACTCCCCAGCACGCACGTCACCTTCGTACCGCCCACTGTCACTGTCACTCGTCGTCTGTAGCAATCGATGTTGGCTCGGTACCTCGACAACCAATCCATACCCAAAATCACATCAAAGGTAGTCATCCCCAACACGAGAAGATCACCAGGGCAAGGACAGTCTGCGACTCTAATCTCGCAGGTACGACATACTCTAGTCAACGATGCACCACCCCCAACTGGGGTGTCCAGGCATAGGGGTGGACTCAACGGCTCTAAGCTCAACCCCAACCTCTCAGCACAACCCGACGAAATAAAAGAGTGCGATGCCCCGGTATCAAACAAGAACAAAGCCCATAAATGATACAACAAACACGTACCCTGGATGGTCTCATGGTACGTGCTAGGTCCTGGGGCTCTGGAGTCGGTGACTGCATATACTCTCCCTTGCGAGGCCTGCTGCCTCTGACCCTGCGCACTGGCTGCTGGATACCCGTGACTCTACTGCTGTCTCGGAATTGGTGCGCTCGTAGACGGCCGTGATGATCTCGGCTGCTGACCCTGTCGAGGGCGACCTCTGGGCGACTGTACTGTCCGCGACTGCTGCGGTCGCTGCACTGATGTCTCCCCCAACTGCTCTCGGCACCATGCCATAGTGTGACCGGCCTGACCGCATCGGTAACAGCTGATCTCGTCAGCCCTTGACCCCGAGCCCTGGCCTGTCCGGCTAGTAGCTGGTACTGCCGCGGTTCCTCCCCTCGTCGGACAGTCTCGCTGTAAGTGGTCTGGCTGCCCGCAGTGATAGCTTGACGGCCTCCTCTCTGAGGCGACTGGCCCCACTGATGCCACTGACCCCTGCTGTCTCGATCCACTCTGATGAGGCGGTGGTCGGAAGGATCCCGCGGTCCTCTGCCTCCGCGAGTCTCGTGAGTCTGACGGCCCTGCCCAACTGATCGGCCGAGGTCGGACCTCACGGCTCCTGACTGCATCCCTGGCGCCCTGCTCTACTGTAGCTGCGGTGTCCACGAGGTCGGTATACTTCCGTATCCTCAAGGCGAGAACCTGGTTCCGGATGCCCAGCCTCAGTCCGTCCTGGAACCGCAGGCAACGGTTCGTCTCGCTTGTCACCATCTCAGGCGCGAATCTGGCCAAGACTGTGAACCTGGCCTCGTACTCTCCTACCGTCATCCCCCCTTGCTCCAGGTCTAAGAACTGCCGATGTCGCTCCAGCCGAGCCGACTCGGGGAAGTACTGTGCCATGAATACCTCCTGGAATACGCTGTAGTCGTATCCGACCGTGTCCTTCACCCGCCCCCACCAGTGGTAGGCGCTGTCTCTCAGCTGATGGCCGCGAAGGACACTCTCCGACGGCCATCCTCGACACCCGATGTGTCCAAGTCTCGTGTGACCTGCTCTATCCATCGCTCGGCCAGGTCGGGATTCGGCTCCCCGACAAAAACAGGTATCCCGAGCTTCAGGAAATCTAGTAGCGCTCGGGAGGTAAGATCCTCTGTCTGCGCGGCCCTCACCGGGACTGCGGCTGCCTCTGGTGCTGGCGAAGCCGACTCTCGGCTGGCGATGATCGCCACCAAACTCTGAACGGTCCTGGTAAGCTCATCCAGGGCAGTCATCACTGGAGGGTCCGCGACTGGCGGAACACTGGGGGTGCCTGCAGATGGCCCCGCATCACTCCTCCTGTCTTCTCCGACAGGAGTACCCTGTGCCTCCGCATAGTCGGCGGGCTCGACGGTCGGCACCCTCCCTGGTGCCCCTGCTGACCGTCCCCGCCGGCCTCGCGTGGGTGCCTGGCCCCGTGTTCCTGATGGTCGTCCCCGCTTACCGCGAGCCATAAACAATATCCTCTGCACGGATACACGCAAACGTTCAGTTTGCGAACTTAAATAAAAACGACAGTACAAAAGCACTAACGTCCACCCGCTTAAGCTTACACTAACGTGCTTATCACTAAAGCGCTACACCGCTCAAGCTAAACGTACTTTATATACTAGCATTAGTAAACGAGACCGCACCGACGTGCACCAAACAAGCGGCGGCAAACCAACCCGCACAACACGACGACCCCCGTTCACCGGGCCAATCAAAATCGAACCTTGCCCACCGGGCCAACCAAAATCAAACTTACGCCCATAGGGCCAATCAAGTTCAAGACATGCCAACAGGGCCAACAATTTTAAAACCTTCACCCTTTCATTTTAAAACTTCGTTCCTTGACATCACGTAGTTACAACCCGGTTCAGGCGTCCCCGAACCACGTTGTACCGACTTGACATCAACATCGTCACGTTCGACTACAGGAGCGCTCTTGAGTCGACCCGCGACAGTTAAAAACAGTTCACGCAATCACACACAATCAGTATGCCAGCAACAAAATACTGTAACATACGCACAAACACAAACAAGGCTCAAGACATGACGGGTCTACACCGACTCGACTCTCCCCCCCTAAGTGACGGACAGTCCGAGGTTTGAAACCTCGAGCTCTGATACCAAGCTGTCACGCCCCAATTTCAGCGAACCGAACTCGGGACGCGAACTTTTAAAAACATGAACACTTGAAACCTGTTTTCAATAAAAGCTTTGACATTTCCATTTACTTCTCAAAATAATAGCATTTACAATACAAAAACGTCCCAACAAGTGGACAAGGTACAACATCCGTCACTAGACTCAACAAAAGTAAAGACCAGACTCCGCTCCAAGCTCCATGAACTTCAAGAGCTAACCTAGTCCGTCCGGTGATCAGTACCTGTAGGAAAAGCAGCTAGGGGTGAGCGTTCGCTCACCTCCACGGATAACAGACTGACTATGGCATAATTAGCAGAAAAAGCCAGTAACACTAAAACCAAACCCAACACCGGGACTACAGTCCCCAACTCAAGTACCCAACTGACCCACAACCCGTCACCTTCCTCAACAGACTCGACACTCGATAAAAACAGTGTAGACCCAATACAACTATCGACGACCTCCTCAAGGACTCGAACGAAACGACACAACACCAAACAAGATCACAAAGGATCGCACACCAGCTGCTCAGTAACCAATCTCAATCAGGTCAGGGTTCGACCTATCGCAATTCCTCGACACGAAGTCGGATCAGGCTGTCGACCTTTCAAACTCGCAATTCCTCGACACTAAGTCGGATCAGGCTGTCGACCTTTAAAACTCGCAATTCATCGACACTAAGTCGGATCAGGCTGTCGACCTTTAGAACTCGCAATTCATCGACACTAAGTCGGATCAGGCTGTCGACCTTTAAAACTCGCAATTCATCGACACTAAGTCGGATCAGGCTGTCGACCTTTAGAACTCGCAATTCATCGACACTAAGTCGGATCAGGCTGTCGACCTTTAGAACTCGCAATTCATCGACACTAAGTCGGATCAGGCTGTCGACCTTTAGAACTCGCAATTCATCGACACTAAGTCGGATCAGGCTGTCGACCTTTAGAACTCACCACCCCAGGTAACCACAATCACAATCACAGGCAAGTTCAATCACACAGGCACTCAAGGCCACTCAAGACACCTCAACAGTCAAGACTCGGGTTCAACAACCCCACGGGCACTCACTGCCACTCAAGACACCAAATTAAATACACGGCTCTCATGGCCACCCCGACTCAACAATTAAATACGGGCTCTCAAGGCCACCCAAACTCAACAATTAAATACGGGCTCTCAAGGCCACCCAAACTCAACAATTAAATACAGGCTCTCAAGGCCACCCAAACTCAACAATTAAATAAAACGCACGACAACCTCCGGCATACTCGATGCCTCCAACGGTCCTAAAATCACTAGTTTCACAAACAACCTCCGGGCATGGTCATATGCCTCCAGTAATTCAATTATCGCTAAGTTCTCTGTTCCTACGACACTACTAAGTGTCACATGCTTTTCTCTTGAACGCTACAATCTCGTATCATGCTTTTCTAATAATTAAATAAATCTACTCAACCCACGACACCCCGGTGTCACATGCAATTCTACTATTAACTTTCCCTAATCAGGGCCGAGATCCGGCTACTTTTCCCTACCTCGTATACAATCCCAAAAGCGCTCCAACAACACCCGAAGCACACTCAGTCACTCGCCGAGCTTCCCCTTGCCTCGGTCCGTAGCACGATCTAAAAGAACACAAATTTAAAGTACTTTTAAACTAGTACGAATAAACCAAAAAATTTACATACTTAACGCCCAAACGTAACCCCGACAATGTCGGTCACTCCCAAACTTCCCAATTATTCGATAATGCCGAAAAAGGACCCGTAAGGGCCAGATTCGCCCGACATGGCGAATCTGCCCGGTTTTGGTTAATTGCCTTCCGGGGCTCCAAAAGCCCCCATTTTCGTTTCTACGGTCTTAGAATATTTCAAGGAACCCAACGCACTTGACGGAATTGAATTCCGACTTCTAAGTCAATTAATTAACGTTTAAAGTTTCCCAAAACCCGTTAATTACAACTTCTCCAAATTAATTCCAAATTTCGATTCGATTAGGAAAAAGTGGTCCGGGGGACGTTTTAAACCACCCGAACATTAAAACCCGAGCAACCGAGCACGTGGGCCCCACCCAAGAGGCTTGGCCGAGACCCTAGGGTTTGAGGGAGGGGCTCGGCCACCAAGTGGTGGCTGCTGCCACCTCCGGCCAGCCACCACATGGCCGGCCGGCCACCACCCACGGTGGCCGGAGCTCCTCCCGAGCCTCCGGTCACCGGAAAACGTGAAATTAAACCCCCAAACACCTCTAAAACGTCTCCAACACCTCCCCACACTCTACACAACCCTAAGCCTTAGTTTATAACCAAACCCTAGCTCTTGAAAATAATCAAAACGAGAATCGGTTCGGGTATTACCGTAGAGGAGAACGAGGGGAACGGGATTACTCTTTGCTTTGACTCGATCCAAGGGCTCGATCACAAACCCTAGCTCAACCTCCCTTCTTCTCTCTTCTTCTCCTTCTCCTTCTCTCTCTAAAACCTCTCTTCTAATTTCTAATTTAATTAAACTAACAACAAAACTAACTTTCTCTCCCTTAATACCCCATACTCGGCCAACCCTCTCCAACCACACCTTTTCCCTCCAAAAAATACACCACCATATACTTGACAAGTGTCAAGGTGGGTCCCATACCTTTTGGAAAATATCTAGTTGATATTTTCCAATCAGATTCGCGAAAAACGGACGTTTCGGGCCCCGAACGGGCACTTTTCCCAAAAAAAATTTAAACTGGACGGGCTTCAAGGAAACGGCCCAACTAAGACCGCTACGACGACGGCTAAGCTTTTCGGGTCCAAAACGGTCCTCGAATGGACCAAAACGTCGCTCGGGTGACTTTTCCAGCGAAAAATCAATCTTTCCCAAAATGACCAGGAAGTTGCCCTGAGTCCCCCGTAACTCATTTTAGTCGATAACGGGGTCAACTTAAGTCCGGCATGACCCTCGGGGTCAATTTAAGTTAAGTTAAGTGTCTGTCTTAAAATTTTTAAATTTTCCTGTTTTTCGCAGGTTTGACTGACGTTGACCAGAAGTGGTTATTACAAGTGTGCTCTAGCCCACTGATGTACCGCTATATTTGTTTCTTCAAGATACTGGATGGCTGATGGGTAGGCTTCACTCATAATTTTGTACAATCTGTTGAACTCAGATAACCAGTACGCTTCAACACATTTTTTGAAAGCATTTAGAAGCACTTCTCCATTCGTACCTTTTTTTGAATGAAGTCGTACATTTCGTTCGAGATGCCACCTACAGTGTCCATGATCTGCTTTGGGGTAGATCTTCAACCTCCCATTGATGATACTCTGATTCCTATCAGAAAGAATTACCAAATCATCTTCATTTGGTACAAATTCCTATAACTTCTCAAAAAACCATGTCCATGAAGCATCATTCTCTGTGTCTACAATTCCCCAAGCAATAGGATATTGCTGATGATGACCATCTTGTGCGGTTGCAATAAGCATTACTCCTTTGAACCGTGTCTTCAAGAAGGTGCCATCAACCGCAACAACTTTTCTCACAGTCGACCATCCTCGAATACATGTTGCATATGCTATAAATATATATATTTGAATCTGCTTTCTCTATTCACCTTTAGATGAGTGATTGTTCCTGGATTCTTCTCTACAACCATCTCCAAATAAGCCGGAAGGAGTGCATAACTTTTCTCGGGATCCCCTCTAAGAAAAAAGTTGGCAAGTCGTCTGGCCTTCCAAGCTTGCCAGTATGGTATCTGGGTGCGCGACTCATTGTCATTTTGCATAAATATTTGAATTAGTCTTTGACACGGTGTATGCTTTTGACCCGCACATTTTTGCCTCACATATTCAGCAACAAATTTAGAAGTTGCTTATCGGCGGTGGACCTTCGTCGAATTCACAGAGCAAAAGTGAGTATTGAAATATGTTCAGACGGAGAATTGCCTTGTAGTTCCAATTTTGGCTGCACGCACTCTTCATCCACAATTCTCGTCAACACATTTTGCCGCAAACACCGAATTGTTAGATTTGGCAGCACGATAATCAAACCCGGCCTTTTCAGCAATATATGACATAAACGTCGGAAACTCTTCTTTCGTCTCAAACGTATCACCAATTACTAAATCTGACCCATCTTGGAAACCGATCGAGTTTGCTTCGACATCAAGCACTTCCGTCGGATAAAAGTGGTCTACAGGATCAAAACTGGATTGTTCTGGATACGATTGTTCGTTTTCCATATCTGCCACATCATCTTCCACATCTTCCATATCTTCCATATCATCATCAGAACTAAACTGTTCTAGATTCTCTTCTACGCCTTCCGTATCCTCAATATAATCATCATCAAAACTTAACTGTGCTGGAGTAGGATTTGACCCCGCTACTGCTACTACATCAGTACTACCCGTACTAGCAGCTCGACGTGGGAGATACACGCGTTGCCCACCTTTAGCAGTCATAAAATCAACGGCATTCTCCGTATTTATTGGATTACACATGTCCCGGCCAAAGTACTCATCATGTACAACGGGGGCAGTAGGAGGATTCATTTCCCTACCACAGGTATCTTTGTTAATGACCTCCACACGCAATATGTTGTTTCGGGTCCCAAGTCCATATTCCACAAGAAAACCCAGAACAATTTCATCGTCTTCTAAAATAACTGGATCCATTCCTCCAACATCGTCAGGCAAGTCCGGTACTAAGTAGCTCACTTTCAATTCCATTTCATTTTCGGCCACTCCGGTCTTCTCATACAATTTATCCCATAACCTCTCCTTCAATGATGTATCTTCATCATCAAGAAGGATATTCATAAACTTTGAATTACGTGGTATCCAACTATACTTCTCGTTCTCGTTCAAATATTCCCCACCATAAGAAGCATGTATTAGCACTCGAACCATTCCTAAAACAACTGGGAACATATAAATATAAAGCTACAATTTACCATAATATACATCTACAAATATTTAAAAAAACGATTTTAAAACAATTTCAAACAAAAAGACCTTTGTAAATAAAGGACTTGTAAAACTATTTTCAAACAAAACCCAAAAGGGGTATTTGACACTACATTCCGTTACGTTAAATACCGGATGGACACCCGTTATAGTTTACATAAAACCAGTTCGCCAAACCGACCTGCTAACAGCTCATACCAGAACGTGTCGATCTGAGAACTATTATCATCGGCATGGTACGAACTTGAACCATAGAATCACGAAATGGAGGTCCGAAGGAAGCAATACTAGCTCGAAAAATGTTTCAAAACCATTCCATGATAACATTAACTACGTTTAAACATACATATTTCTCAAAGTCTACAAATTAAGTCTTTCCAATTACTTACCTCGAGCTAGGGTTTTTCCGGGCAGTCTTCAATGACAGTGGAACAATCAATTGAGCAGCTCGCACGAGAAATTGAAGAAAACAAAACGGGTAGGAGGACAAACAATGCACGAGACAACACCAATTGAAGAAGAAAAACGAGGATGACGGAGAAGCGAACAAGAATGGGGCAAACAAACGAAAATCGATTTCCCCCAATTCAGCTGGATTTGACGCCAATAGGGCTAACGAATGCTGACGTGGATTTGGCGCCAAGAGGGTAAACGAAAGCTGAGGTGGATGCTGACATGGGACAAAAATGAGTGTAGAGTTGGGTGCTGACATGGATCATCCATAAGGGTAATGTTTGTAGTATGGAAGTGTCATTAATGAGGAGGCTAGTTAGGTGGGAGCATTGAATGGTGAGGCCATTTTAGTTAGACTTTCCTAGAATAAGGCCCTTTGGGTAATTTGGCCGACGTTTGGCAGAATTATGGGTCATTTTATGAGTTTTGTGAATTAGGGGTCCTGTATATCACTTCATCACTACTTGTTTTTTGTTTTTGTTTTTTTTGAGCGGAAGTTTATTTCATTGATCAAATGTTTCAAATACAATAGCGTGCGTCAGAGACTCTCTGACCACCAAGAACATACATAGAGCATGTAAAATACTCGCAGTTCTTTTCATAAAATAATCATCCCTGGTGATATTGGATTGGTGCCCCATGGGCTAGGACAGAAGACGGAGGAAGGCAGAACGGAGACCAGAGGAACTGATGGACCTCGACGGTGATAGTGATGATGGGAGGCAACACCACAGACAAGGACCCCTCCCAGGGCTAGTCATTGAGGCTTCGGGCACCTACCATCCCTCCCGGCTCGGATGTTGAGTCCTTGCCGAGTTTTGTCGTGAAACTTCCTCCTGGAGTTGCCTCTTGGAAGGTACTTCATGTAGTGTTGGGATCCTTTGGTCGGATCAGTTTCCATGTCGGCGTCCGGATTAGGGGGCGACGACGTGGGTGTTATGAGCAAACTATCCATGGCCCAGCGGGCTCGGGATGTAAGGACCAGGGGCCGACCACGGCAGCCCTAGATCCGCTCCCCATGATAGGTTTCGCCTGAATCCAGGGTTGTGGTTCGTTGTTCTGCGCATACTGAGCCAGAGCAAGGTCATGACTGTTTGGGGTAGACCTCTAGGCGGTATCCGGGTGGGCTAGGGCATCCCAGTCCTCCCTCGAGTTCTGAGTGACATGCACCCCGCCTCGATCCGTAGTCAGGGAGCGTGGAGACACCTTCCTAGGGTCTATCGACGGTGGATCTGGAGGCGTAGGAGGGTGCGGCGGCCTAGGGTTCAACGATTAGGGAGCCTGATCCGCTTCATAAGGCGTTGTGGGGGGGGGGGGGGGGAAGGGAACTGGGAAGCGCCGAGACGGATCCCTAGAGGGAGGTACAGTGGGAGGTGTCGCGGCCAAGCGTGGAGGGATCCGGATTGAAATCAAGAAACCCCCTTGGGACGATTCTAACGGCAACAATAGAAGAAGAAAAGGGGAAGCAGCACCAGGAGTCACAAGGACGTCGACCGGTGTGGGAGTGGCGGCTGGGGATCCAGCGGCGAGGGAAAAAGGGGGCTGCTCCATAGTGCGACTAGGGCAGAGAGGGGCTCTTAGAAACGAGAGAGGGAAAACTAGAAACAATAGTTGTTTTTTATATATAATTTGTCCACTTGAGAAGGATATTGTTGAGTATATGCTTACTCTTGAAAATGTTTTGGAACTGAGGGATATGGATTATGTTGCAGCTCCAATTGATTATTGTCTGCTATTTGAAGAGTTGGGTTTCATCTATCAATTATGAGCTAATGTCAATCTATGCTCTCAAAAACATGCCCAGGTGCACCTTTGATAGAAGGCCCAAAGTCGGTTTTAGTTTACATGAAACCTAATGATTTCAATGAATCCCCCAAAACTCTGCATCTTTTTTGTTTTAACTGAAGTATGAAACTTGTGATTTTTAGGGTTTTAAGTGAAAGATTGATAATTCTTATTGAGGTTTGCATTATGATACGTAGAATATATAGCAGTAGAGTATATAAATAACTAGAATACTATTGTGATACTAATGTCCCTATGCATTAAATCTAGTGAAGAAGCTTACATATACATGAATACTAGTTATAGTCTAACACTCCCCCGTAGTCATAACAGTAAGAGACTGAATGTTCGGACTAAAGAAAATGTGGTTGTAGAAAGTAGTGATACATGTTGATAAAAACGACTAAGAGAAGAGACTGATGGTACTTGTTGGGCCGTGGGAGACAGATGGGCCGTTGATGAGAGCTGGGCCAGGGGAAGGAGGCCCATAAGCTGCAAAATTGACCCGTGAAGAGGGGTCTGCGTTGAAACTAGTGCGCAATAGTGTTGTGGAAGTGCTTTGAGTTGTTGCTGAAGCTAAAAGAGGAGCTGCTGTGAATGCTGGATTGAGGTTGTTAACTCGATTGCTGGAGGAGGGAGACATCGGTGGCCAATTGTTGCTGGATGGAACCATTGGACGGCGTAAATGCGGAGGCGGGGGTGTTGTTGGATGTCAGAAATTGCTGCTAAAGTTGCTGAAGAAGCGTGAGCATCTGAAGAGGATCGGCCTGGTACCAGCCCGGTAGAGAAAAAGGCGAACCCACCATTAGAGAGCAAAGATCAACTGATGGAACAAAGGAAAATGTGTTTTTACGGACAGAAGTAGAGTAAAATAGATGAAAGAAAGAAAGGTTTTATTTCTTCTCTGTTATGGCGTGATGTCAAAAATAAGTGACATTTGGGAAACAGAAACAAAACGGTCCGAAAATCCTTACCAGAGATTTATGCAAAAGAACAAAAGACTGTGAGATGGATATATATGAGACAAGTAAGAAAATAATTGAAAAAAAAAGGTGTAGATTGGAGTAAAACTTAACAAATAGATGAAGTGATTTGGGTGTGATGGCAGAGAAGCAAAAAATAAATAAGAACATAATGACTTGATGTTTATATTAGAGGAGAGGGATTCCTATTCTTGATGGTGAGTATGACTGCGAATAGCTTCAGTCATAAATAGAAAAGAGATATGAGGGGAGGGTCAATGATATAGGGGGAAAAGGGTTTGATAAAGACGAAAAGAAAAGGGCATAAACATAACATAAGTTGAATCAATAACAACCAGGAGGAAAAGAAACAGAAGATAACAGTCAATGTATATGAAGATGTAAGTGGAGTATGAACTCAGTTTACAACTTGAAAAGAAAAAAAAACATATATCTTGATTGCCTTGCCCACCCATTACAACCATAAACTAATGAGTGGACAAAACTATGGATTCATAAAATCTTGACCAAATATCGCAACCAATAGCTCTGATACCATGAAAGATTAATAATTCTTATCGAGACTTGCATTATGATACATAGAATATATAGTAGTAGAGTATATAAACAACTAGAGTACTATCGTGATACTCATGTCCTTATACATTGAATCTAATGAAGAAGCTTACATATACATGAATACTAGTTATAGTCTAACATTAAATAATAACCTCTCATATATAGTGATATTACTAGGGCTTGCTATGGAAGAATTGGCATCATTGGAGCTTGTGTGGTTAAAGGTAGAACAATTTCCTTTTTTTTATCAGCAATATTTTTTGTTTTTATCAAAACTAAGCTTTCGAATTGAAAGACAAGGTCAATGGACGAACCCTCAAGTGTGATTGCAACCTAAACAGACAAAATCTTGTCAACAACCGGTGCCTTGCACCTTAAGTACCCCAACCACTTTTTAAAATCAAACTAACTACCTCCCCCCCAAAAGCCTACATTTAAAACCCTTAAACCAAAGCACCAATCCAAACCAAGACAATCAACACCCAAAACATCTCCCTAAAATCAACACAGAAGCCATCAGATTACATAAATACCAAGTGAAAAAACTGTAAAACCTGGTCTTGACAACTTCAGTAGCCTACAAGCTCCCCCAAAAAACTTCTACAGTAAATCAAACCAAAGAGACTCCTCACAGCCCTAATTCTGCAGCAAAACAAGTCATCTAGCAAGAAGTTCAGCAAATCTTACCAGATGTGATCAACAACCCTGCAAAGTTGTATACCAAAACCAACCCAACAACCAGCAACCTTTCAACCTAGTGATCTACCAACTCTGACCACAGTACAAAGCAAAAAATAAAGCCCCTTCAACAACACAAGTATCCCAGACAACACTCCTAACCTCACCAACCTAATTCTCACCACTCAACCCCCCCAAAAACCACCCCATTCCCACCCAAATACCAACTAGTCTCCAAAAAGATCACATAACAAGCATAGCTTCACTACAACTCCTACACACCAAATATCACTCACCTCCTGATACAAGCATGAGGATTAGAGATCCATGTTAGAAAAGAAAAGGACTGGCCACTCTTGAATCTAGCCCGCATTATCTGAAATGTTTCATTTTGAACTTGTTGGAAAATCCAATTAGAATTGACAGCCCTTCCATTGATTTTTTTTGAATTCCTAGCCAGCCACAGTCTCCAAGTGCTGAAAGAAAAAACAATAGTCCAATAATTTCTGACTTTTGTAGATGCCAACTGATTCCAAGAGATGAACCAATGTAAAATGCTATCATGTCTTGCTGTCCTAATCCCCCACCAAAATAAAACACTATCCCACAAAGTGCTGGCCATAGACCAAGTTTGAAAAAGATGATCATTCTCTTCAGGTTCCTCCTAACATAGAGGACACCAAATGTTATCAGCATATAAACCCCTAGACAGTAAAAAACATCTTGTAGGAACAGCTTGCATACACAGGATCCAAGTGAAAGCAGCAATCTTAAGAGGGAGTAAAGGGGCCCAAAGAAGAGTAGGCCAATCAAGATTATGTTCCTCTCTAACATCCAGTGCCTCATACATTTTATGAACTGAGAACCCTTTGTTATCAATCTGCCAACTGACTTTGTCTTGTTCATAATTCTGTAATTGAATAATATTAAGATGATCACATAGCTCTTCAAAAATATCCTTTTCCCAACCTCTGAGCCCTCTCCTGAAGATCAGTACCCAATCCCCATCCAACCAGAATTGAGACATAAGAAATTGCTTCTGAGTGCTGCGGTGATACAACCTTTGAAAGATAAATCTTAAAAGAGTCTCCAATAAAAAAGTATCCTCTCAAAATAGCACTGTATTCCTAGTAACCACAGACCAATTTGAGCCCACTGCGCCAAAAGCATAAGCAAATTTTGGACAGTCAAGAAGTGATTGAATATGTCTCAAGAAGGAACTATTCTCTTGGATCATAAGTTTTGATAAATCCCATGAGTTAGGACTCCAATCATATTTAGCACACAACAACTGTTTGCATAGAGAATCTTTCTCTAAGGCAAACATCCACCACCATCTAGCTAATAATGTAAGAACCACTCCCTGTCAACTCCAGTCAAATCGGCGAAAAACAGGAAAATTTAAAATTTTTGGACAGACACCTAAATGAACCTAAATTTGACCCCGAGGGTCATATCGGACTTGAGTTCACCCCGATATCGACCAAAGTGAGTTCTGGGGGACTCAGGGCAACTTTCTGACCAATTTGGGAGAGGTTGACTTTTTGTTGGAAAAGTCATCCGAGCGACGTTTTGGTCCGTTCGAGGCTCGTTTTGGATCCAAAAAGCTTAGCCGTTGTTACAGCAGTCTTAGTTGAGCCGTTTCCTTGTAGCCCGTGAAGTTTCGTAATTTCTTGGTAAATGGGCCTGTTCGGGGCCCGAGACGGCCGAATTTCGCGAATCTGACTGACAAATATCTAGAAGATATATTCCAAAAGGGGTGGGACCCACTTGCCACATGTCATACAAGTGGTGGTGTTAGGTATTTTTGAACAACACAAAGGCAAGACACCTTGGGTAGGTTCAGCCATATTCCCGACGATCCAACCGACGGATCGTCTCAACGGTCGAAGAATCAAGCTCCTGACGTCATTCCCTACGATGAGAACCTAATCGATTCTCGTTCTAGTACGTATAAAAGTTAGGGTTTGGGTTTAAATGGGTTAAATATGGATGAGTCGAGGTGTTGGGTTCGTTGGGAACGTTTTGGAGCGAAAAGGATCGGTTTCCGGTGACCGGAGGCTCGGGGGAGCTCCGGCCACTGTGGGTGGTGGCTGGCCGGAGCTAGGACCGGCCACCATGGTGTTGAACCGGTCCAAAACCGGTCCAGCCACCCACGGCTAAGGGTAGCCGGGTGGGCCCACGCGTTCGGGTCTCGGGTTTTCGTGTTCGGGTGGTTTAAGACGATCCCCAAGTGGTTAGTCCACAGACGGAACGAATTTTGGAATTAAATTGTAAAAGTTGGAAATGACGGGTTTAGAAACTTTAAACGCGAATTAAATCGCTCGGAAGTCGGAAATTGATTCCGTCGATTACGTTGGAACCCTTGAATTATTCTAAGATCGTAGAAACAAAAACGGGAATTTTCGGAGCCCCGGAAGGGCGTTTTCCAATCCCGGGAAAATTCGCCAGGCCGGGCGACTCGGGCCTTTCCGGGCCCATTGTTGACAATGTCGAGTAATTAGGAAGTTAGGGAGTGATCGACATTGTCGGGGTTGCATTTGGGCGTCAACTGTATTAAAATTCAGTTTTTGCCTGCGAACTTAAAAAGTTTTTTAAATTGTGTTCTTATTAGATCGTGCCACCGACCGAGGAAAGGGGAAGCTAGGCGAGTGATCGCGAGCACGCCGTAGCTTGGGCGTGGAATTTTGTGGAAGCGTTACGAGGTAGGGAAAAGTAGCCGGATCTCGGCCTTGACTAGGGAAAGTTAACAGTAGAAATGCATGTGATACTTAGTAGTGTCGTAGGATAAGTAAGTTTATCTCACACTAGAAATGCAGGCGACACTTAGTGGTGTCGTATGATACGTGAACGTATCGAACAATAGAAATGCATGTGACACTTAGGAGTGTCGTAGGATAAGTGAATATATCGAACAATAGGTATACGGGTGGCTTTTAGTTGTGCCCTAAGGTCGATTGAATTGTTGTGTCTTGGGTGGCCATGAGTGCCTGTGGGGAGTTGAACCCGTATTTTACTGTTTGTGTGTCTTGGGTGGCCATGAGTGCCCGTGGGGAGTTGAACCCGTATTTTACTGTTTGTGTGTCGTGGGTGGTCAGGTGTGCCTTTGTGTAACACCTTCTTGGAAATGGTCCCATTCCATAAAAATCTCCTCTGCCAACTCTCCATTTCTCTGATGACCCCTTTAGGTGCTTTATAAAGTGACATATAGTGTAGAGGAAGGGAACTCAGAGAGGATTTGATCAATGTTATTCTGCCCCCAAAGGACTTAGCTATAGCTTGCCATAAACTTAGCTTTTTCTTGAATTTATTTATGATTGGATCCCAAGTTTTCTTTCTCCTTGGATTAGCCCCCAATAAAAATCCCAAATAATTAAATGGTAATTCCACCTCAGAACATCCCAAAATGTTAGTAACTTCTTCTATTGTGATTGTGGAGGGATTTAAAAGCAATACCTTTGACTTAAGGAAATTAATCTTCAGTCCTGTTGCTTTTTGGAGACAAATGAGAGTATGCTTTAAATTAGTCACATGTTGGAGACCAGCTTCAATAAAGATGAGGGTGTCATCTGCAAACTGTAAATGTGAGATCCTAGGGCCCAAATTATTGCATTTAATCTCGGAAAACATCCAAGTAGAGATCCCTTTCTCCATAAGTTTATGCAAAGATTTAGCAATAAGTGCAAAGAGGAGAGGAGACAGTGAACACCCTTGCCTTAAACCCCTCAATAGTGGAAATTCCTCAGATGGAGAGCCATTGATAAGCACATAAGACCAAGCTTTTAGACATTCAGTGATCCAATCAATCCAAAGTGGACCAAAACCCATAATCTGTAGAATGTTGGTGAGAGCTTCCCATTGTACGTGATCATAAGCTTTCTCAAAATCAACTTTAAATACAACCACTTCTTTTCTTGCTTGCTTGATAAAGTGAATTGATTCCGAGGCTATTAAAATGCCATCCATGACTTGTCTTCCAGCTATGAAACCTGATTGAACATCATGTACTAAGTAATCCATAACCTTCTTCAATCTTGCAGCCAACACTTTAGAGATGATCTTGTAAGAGCTAGAGATGAGACTGATTGGCTTGTAGTCTTCAAATGAAAGAGGTGTATCACTCTTAGGTATTAATGTGATGAAAGAAGAGTTGACTCCTTTTCCCAGAGTACCCATTTTGTAAAAATGGTCCATGAAATTCATGACCTCTCCTTTAATAAAAGCCAACATACTTGATAAAAAGTCATGGAGAACACATCTGAACCAGGAGATTTCTCCCCATTGCAAGCTCTAATTGCAGTCCAAACTTCCTCTTCACTGAAGTGCTGCTCCAACTAAAGTGCTTGTGAGGCATTAAGAGTATTAAAAGGTAAAGTGAATAGGTTAATGAAAAACTCCCGAGTTTTGTTGAATCTTTTCTGAAAATGCAACTTGGCCACACCCTTGATCTCCACAGGTTTGACATAAGAAAGGCCTCCTTTTTGGATAAAATGAATTCTCTTTCTAGAATTCTTGAAATTTGCCAGCAAGTGGAAAAACTTTGTGCACCTGTCTCCCTCCTTGGACCATCTATGTCTAACCTTTTGGCACCATATTTTAGCTTGGAGTTTTAGTTTCCAAATCAGTTTAGCATTGAGTAGTGATCTGAGGGCCAACTCTGCAGGTAAGAGTGTCCTAACTTCTAGAAGACCATCCAGGGTTCGGATCTCTCCTCTAAGATTCACAATATCCAACTCCAGCCACCAAAAAGTTTGTAAATTCCACCCTCTATAAATAGTTTTCATAGCCTTCAACTTGGACCAAAGCACATAAGCTGGTGAGCCACTTAACTGAATGGATTCCCAATAAGCCTTGGAATCAGAGAAGAAATTCCAATGATCCACCCATGCATTGATGAATTTGAAGGGTCTTGGACCCCAATCCACTCTAGGATTGCTTAGTATGATTGGTTTATGATCTAACAAACACCTGGCTAGACAAGTCTGAGTAAGAGAATTAAACACTAAGAGAATGGAAGGAGAGACTAAAAACCTGTCAATCCTTGAAGCCCTAGACCCAGAACCAAACAAAGTGTAATTACCACCTCCTAATTGCAAATCAATTAATCCCAAGCCATCAACAAGGCTTCTGAAATCTCTAATACTGGTGGTTGAGTATCTGGGACCAGTTTTCTCACAAGGATCCATAATAGCATTGAAATCACCAGCTATCAATAACTCATTCTCAAAATTTGTGATCTTCACCTTAATATCATCCCATAATTGAGCTCTTGGTCATAACAAGCATGGAGCATATATATTTGCAATGGTAATAGAGAGATCATCGGCTAGGAAAATTCCAGAAAATAAATGACATGATCATCCACCAAAGAGTCTTGTAACTGAAAGGCTTCCTTATCCCCCAATGTAATAATCCCACCAGCATTTCCCACAGCTGGTAAACAAAGGGCTTCCAAACTTTGTTGGAATCCACAAGCTGAAATGAAAAAATCAGGAAGGACGTTTATTTTGGTTTCTTGTACCAATACCATAGAAAGATTTTGTTTAGCACAAACACTTCTGAGAACTCTTCTCTTTTTCCTAGAAGAGGCCCCCCTCATGTTCCATGAGAGAATTCTCATGGAGAGGCAAGTCTTTGAGTGGGAATAGAAACAGTAGGAGGGATCTGTCCCTCCTCTAGATCCTCAAGATAACAATACTCATCTTCTGAATTTGCTTATAACTCCAAGGCTTGATTCCCTTCATTCTCCAGATTATCCAACTGTTCAATTACTAATTCATCTGAAATAAAGCCTCAAGTCCCAAGGCTTTGCAGTACTCCTAAGTACCTGCCCCACCAGCTTTGAAAACCCTTGTGTTTTTAGCCCCAACTTTGTCTGCAGAAGAGTTTTTGTTGCAAGAGAGATGAATTTTAGTTTTTTATATTTTGTTATAAGCCACACTCAATGCCTTTTCTTTCTTCTTTTTGTTTAAAATTGGAGGAGAGGGTTGTGCCAACCGAGGACTAACTTCACTCTGATTTGAATTAATTGTTCCCTCAAAAAATAAGGGATTAAGAGCTTCTTCTGTCATAGAATTGGGCACCAAAATAGTGAGAGGAAGGGTTGGAGTGATCTCTTCATTAATGCTACCAGCTTCCAAAGAAGTTTGCAATCCTTGTAGGACTGTGATAGTCCCCTCTTCACCAGCTAAATTGTTACCTAGTTCTTTACCCACAGCTGTATGAACAATAGCAATTGCTACAGGGTTGTCTTCACCAGAGGTATCAGGGGCAACTAAAAATTCCATGAAAGAAGAAGGAAATTTCTCAGCAACCACAACCAAAGAGCCAGAATTTTCCACCCTTTTTGACAAGGGTTCCAAGGCTGGAAAATCATCTGATGCAAGGGCCAAATTCAGAACCTGGTTATCAATGGATGGTAGTTTGCCATTCTTATTTGAGTATCCAACTCCACCCACCTCATTAATCACAGCAGGTTCATTAATCCACAATTCTGTTGTCCCACCACCCACCCTAGTAGGGTCCTCTTCTGAACTGAGACCAACATTCTCTTCTGTTCCTTTGGAAAGAGTGATATTAAATTCACTAGAAAGAGAATTCTCATATTTCGAATGTTCAGTAGAGGACGAAATCGACAAAGAATGATGGTCCACATGTATAACAGGCACTACTGAGACATTCACAGTACAAATCATGACATTGCTCTTTTGATCTTCTATAGTAAGATCAGTCTCCTTATACACTCTCAGATACTGTTGTGAACGTAGTAACACATAAGCAACATCCGCAAAAATCCCAGCAAGTGAGGAAGGATGAATACATACCAATGATCCTAAGCTTTGAATACAAGCATCAAAAGTTTGAGCACACCAACCTAAAATAGGTACTCCATGGATGGCCACCCAAGAAAACTCACCCCCCCCCCCCACAAATAGCAAAGCTGAGTTTTATCTTTTTAAGATAGTCATCCAATGAAGTAGCCAGGCTTCACCATTTTGTAAGGCCAATCTTTCCACTTCCTCATCAGGAAAATAAATGATAACCACTATGTTCCCCAAAGATTTGATCAGCAAATCACCCTCCCTTTCAGCTCTAAAGTCCTCCATGATCGCCTCAATTGAAGGGTTTTATGAAGTATGGCCAGATGACCCTTTTCGAACCAACATCTATTCGATTCCACCACTGAACCTCTGGGATACACAGGTGCCTCCACTGATTTTTCTTTTTCTTGCCAACTCCAACCCAAATTGTGTGACTTGTCTCTTCTGTTCTTGGACCAGGCCTTGGTAACAAAGAGTTTGTATCTTTTCAGAACAAAACCATTAAAACCTCTATCCCTTTCTTCACAGCTTCTGGTGATTTAAAAGTGACAAAGCCAAACCAAATCCCTCTTGGGTTAGGATTTCTCGGATCCTTAGCCTTAGAAATCTCTCCACACTCCAAAAAGAGATTTTGTAACCAAATGTTTGAGGTACTAGGTGGAAGATTGTGTATGAACACCTTGCAATCTTCCCACTCAGAGCCTCGAGGTTTTCTGGCCAATCCATCATCAGAATTCAATTGAGTGCCCACCACCACAGATCTCAACCGAGCATGTTGCTCCTTGATTTTTTATCAGCAATTTTGATTTTATTTCCAAGCCTTTGAAATAAAGGCAAGGATGAGGAGCTTCCTCAAAGGTTTTGTATATTTGTTACAAAAACTAACCAGCAACCCTTTTCTACAACACTTTCAACATCTGATCCCACAGTAAAATTAATTTCCACCTATTGTACTAACCAACCAGCCCTTGAGTGGACTTGTATCCCAAGTCACCCAAGACCATCCTATAAACAAAAAACCCCAGCCCCCAACAACTACTTTCCACTGACTGAAACTATAACCCACTTTGATGACAAGAACCGTGTGTTAGTAACACCACCAAGTGGTTGAAATATCCCAGTCTCAGCGTTTATAGTCAAAAAACCCCTTGTTGCACTCCACTGTTGTACACCCAAAATTATGCAACAACCAACCAAAGTAGCCGAGTCTATGGAAGAACACAGGTTCTGCATGTTACACCTTCAAAGTCGATCAACAACACCAGCACCTATAGATAGAAACACCCTTAATTTGGCCAAGGATGAGCCCAATTAATTAATCTTGAGCATAAATCAGTTGTAACTCAAGTGGAAATAAACCCTCAAGCCTAATGACAATTACCCCCACACCTCCGATGCAACCTATCAATTCTAAGGTTTATTACCCACATACAAAGGATACATAGCAAGAGAAACAACTAATGTACCTTACCACAACTCACAACAGTACCAATCTCAGCCCATACCCACCCCAAAACCCCCCCAAAACGTGGTACATCCATCCAAGAGTGACTTGTGGCCCAAGCAATCACAAAGTCAATAAACCAGAATTTTTCTTCTTCAATATGCAGGTGGAAGGAGAGGTGATCCAACTTAGAAAAGAGAAGGAATTGTCTTTACTGAATTTAGCCCAAAGTAGTTGAAAGGAATAGCTCTGTATATGTTGAAAAGTAGTCTCGGCCAATTCTATTTCATCATTGAAAATCCTTTTGTTCCTTGCCAACCATATCTGCCATAAAACAATAGATGCCAGAAAAGACCAATGCCTAAAAGTGGAGTGCAGACAATTCCAAGATATGAACCAAAGTTGAATTTGATCTGGTGAGCCAGTTGAAATTGAACACCATTGTAATACTTTGTATCAGACTTCCCAACATTAATTTTGAGTCCAGTTGCCTGTTGTAGACAATTCAGAGTGTGTTTGAGATGTATGACATGTTGTAACCCTTCTTTGATCAAGATGAATGTGTCATCAGCAAACTGGAGATGTGGTATGAAAGGGCCTTGTTGATTACATTGGATCCCAGAGAACATATTGGATTCAGTAGCCTTTGTTATAAGCTGGTGTAGACATTCAACAATCAGTGCAAACAAAAGAGGTGATAAAGAACACCTTTGCCTAAGACCTCTGAGAAGTGGGAAATCACCTGAGGGAGCTCCATTGATCAGTATGGAGGAGTGTGCCTTAATACATTCAGCAATGCATGTTAACCATCTCTGACCAAAGCCCATTTTATGTAACAAAATAAGAAGAGCCCCCCAATTCACATGATCATATGCCTTTTCAAAATCTACTTTGAACACAATCACCTCTTGTTTCTCAGCTTTGATGGAATGGATGAGTTCTGAAGCAATAAGAATACCATCTAGAATTTGTCTACCTGCTATAAAGCCAGACTGAGTATCATGTACCAAATCATTCATCACCCCTTTGAGTCTAGCAGCTAACACTTTAGAGATAATCTTGTAGGAGCTAGTGATGAGGCTAATTGGTCTAAACTCATCAAAAGTAGTTGGCGAAGCCACCTTAGGAATCAAAGTGATAAAAGAAGAATTGATCCCCTTGCCCAACTGCCCACCATCATAAAAATGAGCCATGAATTCCATAATATCAGTTTTAATGATGCCCCAGCAAGACTGATAAAACTTCATTGAGAACCCATTAGGGCCAGGAGATTTATCTCCATTGCAGGCCTGAATGGCTAAATGAACTTCTTCTTCAGTGAAAACAACTTCTAACTTTTGAGCGTGAATTGATGATAAACAATTAAAAAGGGAGTGAAGTGAGGTCAACACTGACAATAGAATCACCTCTAAATCTGTTGGCAAAGTGTAGTCTGGACACATCTTTAATCTCAGCTGGAGTTGTCCAAGTCAAACCTTCCTCAGTGATTTGTGTAATTTGCTTCTTTGAGTGATTGTAATTTGCCACAATGTGAAAGAATTTTGTGCACCTATCTCCCTCTTTATTCCACTGCAACCTAGCCTTTTGGCACCATAATTTAGCCTGAAGCTTTAGTTTCTGAATCAATTTAGCACTAAGTAGTGCCCTCAAAGCCACCTCAGAAGGAGTCAGAACTCTACTGTCAATCAAAGCATCCAGTATGCTGATTTCCAGCTTCAATTTCTCAATCTCTGAATCTAGCCACCCAAACTTGGAAATATTCCAATTCTTGAGAAAACCTTTTTGTGCCTTTAGCTTGTACCAAAGCTTAAATGCTGGAGAGCCACTGACAGGGATAGATAACCAGAAATCCTTAACATCAATGATAAATCAGAATGTGAGATCCAAGTATTGATGAATTTAAAGGGTCTAGGCCCCCAATCAATCAAAGGATCAAATAATAAGACTGGTTTATGATCTGATAAGCACCTCTTTAAGCAAGATTGTGAAAGGTTATTGAGCAAAGTGAGGATAGTTGGGGTAATAAGAAATTTATCCAACCTGGAGGCAATGGATCCTGTGCCAAACCAAGTAAAGCAACCTCCAAACATTTGTAGGTCAATGACCCCCAAATTGATCAGGAAATTATTGAAATCCCTAGTGCTGGTGACAAGGCAGTAGGAACCAGTCTTCTCACTCTGATCAAGTATGGCATTAAAATCTCCAGCCAGAATAAAATCATCCAGACAATTCCTAATTTTGTAGCCAATATCAATCCACAAGGCAACTCTCTCAACAATATCACAGAGAGCATAAATGTTGATAATAGAAAGTTCCAGTTGAGAAGGTAAATAAATGCCAGACCAAAAGATAGCATGTTCATCAACAAAGGAGTCAAGTACCTTAAACACTAATCTATTCCAGATTGTAATAATCCCACCAGAGTTGCCAATAGATGGAAGGAAGATGACTTCCTAATTCTGAGGAAAGCCACAAGTAGAGAGAAAATGTATAGGTAAAGAGACCAACTTAGATTCTTCAATCAAAACCATATCAAGGTGTTGCTTGTTGCACACGTTACGCATGGCTCTCTTCTTCTGTTTGGAAGAAACCCCTCTCATGTTCCATGAGAGAATCCTCATGATGAGGAAAGTCTTTGAGTAGGAATGGAGAATAGCCTGTCCTCCGAATCCTCTAGGTCACAAAAATCATCTTCCGAGTTTGTCTCCAGCTCAACAGTAGGGTTGATCTAATTCTCAAAGTTTTCAAATTGTTCAACTATCTTCTGCTCCGACAAATACCCTTTGAGCCCCAATGCCTTACAGAAATTCCAAGCACCTTTCCCATCTTGACTGAAGCATTGAGAATTTTTTGAACCTTTTCCAGAAATAGTTGCAGATCTAACAATGGGGGTTAAAATTTTCGTTTTGGACCTAGTGTTATAGGCCACCACTGAATCACTTCCCTTCTGTCTATTTGTTTTATCCCCCAAACGTTTGACTAATGGAGTAATAATGTTAGAGTTACCAGTTAATTTCGAAATAACAGTTCCCTCAAATTCCAAAATTTGAAAATTTGGTGTTAGGTTTTGTGGCCCCAAATCTGTACCAGTTGAAGGAATGTCCCTCTCCACATTAATGCAACCCTTTTCCAATGCAACCATATGTCTAATGTGCCCCAAACCCATCCCATCTTCCTTTGTAGCTTCTGAGGTAGGTTGAACTATAGTGGCCGGAACAGTGTTAAGTGAAACAGAGTTATCTTCCCTAAAAGTGTCTGGTGCCAGTAGAGCCTCTTTGAAGGTTAAAGAGGTCGGAGAAGTGATCAGAGAGATAATTCTGGTGCCATGAGTAACATCATCCAAAGGAGTTAATGCCTTATCATTAGCATTAATGTTTAACAAAGGTTGTTGGCATAAATGAGTAATGGATGCCCCTACAACAACAGTCTTCTGAATTCCCACACTCAAAATTTGAAAATTTGGTGTCAGGTTTTGTGGCCCCAAATCTGTACCAGTTGAAGGAATGTCCCTCTCAACATTAATGCAACCCTTTTCCAATGCAACCATATGTCTAATGTGCCCCAAACCCATCCCATCTTCCTTTGTAGCTTCTGAGGTAGGTTGAACTATAGTGGCCGGAACAGTGTTAAGTGAAACAGAGTTATCTTCCCTAAAAGTGTCTGGTGCCAGCAGAGCCTCTTTGAATGTTAAAGAGGTCGGAGAAGTGATCAGAGAGATAATTCTGGTGCCATGAGTAATATCATCCAAAGGAGTTAATGCCTTATCATTAGCATTAATGTTTAACAAAGGTTGTTGGCATAAATGAGTAATGGATGCCCCTACAACAACAGTCTTCTGAATTCCCACACTTAAAGGAGGAAAATATTTGTCCGAAACAACATTGTGATGATTCCCAAGATCTCTGTCTGAATCTTCCATGACTGTGATATTAAATTCGCTTCATAACTCATCTTTAGAAGAGGACGATGAAGTCTCCAATTCTGTCACCTTCCTAACCCCAATAGAACTCCTTTGTGGCACAACAAAGATGTCAACTGAGCAAGTCATAACATTGTACTCAGCACCTTCCACCTCCAACTCCGATTCCTTATAAACTTTCAGATACTCTTGGGCATGCATGAGAATGTAAGCTGCATCCAGATTGACACCCAACATAGTGATAGGGTGAGTACAGACGAAAGTGCCCAAATCTAAAGTGATGGCCTGGAAAGTTTCTTCACACCATGCCAGTATAGGGATTCCATACACAGCCACCCAGCTAAATTTTCCACCTGCGCTACATAAATGGTCCTTGTCCTTGATCATAGTCATCCAAGGACTCAACCACTCTGCCTCCCCCTTCAAAGCTTGAGTTTCAAGTTCTAAATCGTCAAAATAAACCAAGACAACTCGATTACCAAGGGATTTAATGCAGAGTTTGCCACCTATCTTAGATTCAAAATGATTCTTAATGACCGAAATAGCATAATCTTTGTGAAGAAGAGCTAAGTGTCCCTTATTGATCCAATCTCTGTGAGCCTCCACCATTGTTCCCCTCACCACCCTCTTGTTCAAATTAAGTTTCTCCGGACACCCTTCATCCAAAGGTTCCAAGTTCTTCCTTCTCTAGTGGGTGTGGTTAGTAGCTCTAGAAATCCCAGTGTTTCTTCTTCAAGACTCAGCAACATATAATTTGTAACCCTTCAAGTAATACTCATTGAAGATCTGAATGCTCTTCAGTAGACTCAACTTTGTTTTGAATGTGATGAAACCAAACCATGTGCCTCTTGGATTAGGATTCTAGGTGCCTCAGCCTTAGTGATCTACTTACATTCCAAGAAAAGATTTTGTAACCAGAGAGCCGAGGTTCATGGGGGTAGGTTATGAATGAAAACTCGGAACTCCTCATTCACCTGTGCCTCCGAATCCGGGTTGAATCTTACCTGGTGAGATTCAATCCCAAACGTCGTTGAGTTGCATTGTGGTTGTGCTGGATCATGTGTTCCCGCCCTGTATTGATGTTCGAAGCCCGGTGGAGGGCCCAATGTAGATGAAGAACTCATGGATGACCCAAGAAGATTGGTGTTGTGCACTTGTAAAGTCTAAAGACCAGATGGATGCTAAAGCCTCAGTGTCGGAAATAGAGAAAAGTGGGAGCTGAAGAACACGAAGAACTAAAGAACACGAAGAACAAAGATGAAGACGCTACAGTGTTATGACTGTAGCAGTAGAGAGCTTTCGAGTGATACAAATTTAGTTCATCACTTTATGAACATGAATGCATGTTGCTCCATACTCACATGTTGTTTAGAAGAAGCTCCTTCAAAACCAGGGGGTGGACCATATGAAGTAGATGAAGACATTAGAAAGAGGAAAACGTATCTCAGAGCTATACCCTCTCGAAACTCCTTGATTGTCTGATGGCTTAGTAAGCCAACATGAACACTACACCCAACTCAGATTACCACAACCAGTTGTCGAGGAAGAACTCCGATGAAGATGATGAGTAAAACACTGTAGCCAGAGAGAGTTTGCCTTGATATGGAAGAATTGGCATCATGGGAGAAAGAAAGCAATACAATTATGTTATGAAAGCAAAGAAAAGCTTCTTATGATTAGGATGCAACATCTGCATGCAGCAAGCTCAGTTTAGCATACTGCTTGACTAAGCTTTATTTAATTTTGTTTTTTGGTTTGAGGTAATGGCATTTATTGTCAGGTTGATGCCCTAGTTTTTTTTCCGGATAACCTTACAAGTGGATATCTATTGGTTCAGACTTAAAGTTTGATGCAAGAAGAGACTTAGATGATGTGGGTGCAACATGAATTGAAGATAAGAATAAGACTCCGGACTTGAATTCAACATGATGATAGGGTATCATACTTGTCTCTGAAGAGCCGGACGTCATGCCATGAAAAAGTGCTTAAAGAAAACAAATTTTCCTATGGTATTCTTGTGTGGAAATTCAGTTGTTATTGTGAAAGTAATAATATCATTCATTTTTGGTTTCACTCCATGCTTTGAATAAGCTACCTTATTCTAAGCTTGATTCAAAATCGGTGGGGATTAAGGATGTTGTTTTTCTAATAGTCACCTTATCGTCATTGTCTTCGTCATCGTCCTCGTCTTCGATATCGTCCTCGACGACGACGTCGTCATCGTCGTTGCGGCCGTCGCCACCGCCGCCTCGTCGTCGTCATCATCGTCATCATCGTCATCATCGTCATCATCATCATCATCATCATCATCATCATCATCATCATCATCATCATCATCATCATCATCATCATCATCATCATCATCGTCGTCGTCGTCATCGTCATCCTCTTCATCCTCCTTCTCATCTTCATCCTTGTCGTCATCCTTCTGCTCCTCTTTCACCTCGAGGATTACATAGTTGTTTAGAATGAAGGAATTGACAACACAACTAAACTGGTTCGATGCTGAAAGATGATGAAACTAATTACTTGATTATATGTATTTGAAGAAGCCAACAAATTTTAAAAGACCAAAATGAGCATTGAATAATTGCACATTCCATGTGGTGCGAGGGAGATATAGCAACGATAACCAGAAGATACTGATCAGAACTGGCGGTTGCATATAATGATATCAACGTTTAATGTTATTTGATAACTCACTGGCCTGACAAGTGTACCTACTTACTTGTATACTATTTTCGACTGAAGGTTCTTGTCACGCCCCGAATTCAGTAGAACCGAACCCGGAACGCGAACGTTTAAAACAATAAAACATTTTTAATCCTTTTAAATAAATCACTTTAAAACCATCAAGTAGTTAATCAAAATAAATATTTACAACTCAAAAGCACGTCCCAACAAACGGACAAAAAACAAGGCATACGTTGCTAGACTCAAAAGTAAACCCAGACTCCCGCTCCTAGCTCTTCAAGCTTCGGAAGCCCACCTAGTTCGTCCCGCGACCAGTACCTGTAGGAAAAGCAGCTAGGGGTGAGCGTTCGCTCACCACCACGGATGACAGACTGACTACGGCATACTTAGCAGACAATGCCGGTAACACCAACAACAAACTCAACACCGGGGATCACTATCCCCAACTCAAGTACCCCAACTGACACACACACACTGTTACTTTCCTCAACCGACTCAGCACTCGGACACGTAAAGTAGACCCGACACAACGATTGACGACCTCCTCCATAGACACGACAGACAACCAGGCAACATCCAAGATCACAAAGGATCGCACTCCAGCTGCTCAATAACCCCCCTCACGCCCTTTACCGATCCCTGTCAGGCCAGGCGGTCGACCTGTCGCGCAACTTCTCCCGATCTCTGTCGGGAGGCTAGCCCACAACCTCGCCACTTCCCCCGATCTCTGTCGGGAGGCTAGCCACACCCGCGCACCTTCTCCCAATCTCTGTAGGGAGGCTAGCCCACAACCTTGCCACTTCCCCCGATCTCTGTCGGGAGGCTAGCCACACCCACGCAACGTCCCCGACACAAAGTCGGGTCACCAACCTCAGATAACCACAATCACAATCACAAGCAAAGTTCAACAAACAACAACGATACCGGTTTAACACTTCACAGGCTCTCATGGCCACCCAAGACACACCAACAGTAACTCACGGACTGAACAGCCCCACGGGCACTCATGGCCACCCAAGACACACCGACAATAACTCACGGGCTCAACAACCCCACGACACTCACGGTCTCCCAAGACACACCGAAAATAACTCACGGGCTCGACAACCCCACGGGCACTCACGGCCTCCCAAGACACACCAACAGTAACTCACGGGCTCAACAACCCCACGGGCACTCATGGCCACCCAAGACATCAACAGTAAAACACGGGCTCTCATGGCCACCCAAGACACCAACAGTAAAACACGGGCTCTCCTGGCCACCCAAGACACAATAGTAAAGCACGGGCTCTCATGGCCACCCAAGACACCAACAGTAAAACACGGGCTCTCATGGCCACCCAAGACACAAATAGTAAAGTACGGGCTCTCATGGCCACCCAAGACACAAACAGTAAAGTACGGGCTCTCATGGCCACCCAAGACACAACTACACAATCAACCTCCGGGTATAACCAATGCCTCCAGCAGTTTTAATATCAACAGGCTCACAATCGACCTCCGAGCATAACCAATGCCTCCAGCAGTTCTAATATCAACAGGCTCACAATCAACCTCCGGGCATAACCAAATGCCTCCAGTAGTTCTAATATCGAAAGTTCACTGCTCCTACGCACTACTAAGTGTCACATGCATTTCTATTGTTCGATACGTTCCCGTATCATACGACACCACCCGGTGTCGCATGCCTTTCTAATATTCGATAAACTTACTTAACCCACGACACCCCAGTGTCACATGCATTTCTACTGTTAACTTTCCCTAGTCAGGGCCGAGATCCGGCTACTTTTCCCTACCTCGTATGCTTCCTCCAAAAGCGCACTAACAAGCTCCGGCGTGATCTCGATCACTCGTCTAGCTTTCCCTTTCCTCTGTCTGCGGCACGATCTAATAAGAACACAATTTAAATACTTTTAAGTTCGCAGACATAAACTGGAATTTAATAAACTTGACGCCCAAAAGTAACCCCGACAATGTCGATCACTCCCAGACTTCCCAATTACTCGACATTGTCGATAATGGACTCGGAAAAGCCCGATTCGCCCGACATGGCGAATCTGCCCGGGTTTTGAAAACGCCCTTCCGGGGCTCCGAAAATTCCCGTTTTCGTTTCTACGGTCTTAGAATAATTCAAGGGTTCCTATGCACTCGACGGAATCCAATTCCGACTTTCGAGTAATTTAGTTTGCGTTTAAAGTTTATAAACCCATCAATTACAACTTTCACAATTTAATTCCAAATTTCGATCCGGGTGTGAATTAATTACTTGGGGAACGTTCTAAACCACCCGAACACCCGAGCATGTGGGCCCAACCCGACCCCCTTTGGCCGTGGGTGGCTAGGGCCGGTTTGGGGCCGGTCCACCAAGGTGGTGGCTGGTCCTAACTCCGGCCAGCCACCCTATAAAACCGGCCAGCCACCATACACGGTGGCTGGAGCTCCCCCGAGCCTCCGGTCACCGGAAAACGTTCATCTCTTCGCTCCAAAACACCTCCAACGAACCCTACACCTCAACTCATCCATATTCAACCAATTTCAAACCAAACCCTAACTTTTAAACTTAGTAAAACGAGAATCGGTTAGGTGCTCACCGTAGAGAATGTCGATGTGAGCTTGAATCTTCTATCGTTGAGACGATCCAATGGTTTGATGCTCGTGAATAGTCACAAATCCCCAACTCTCCTTCTCTTTTTTCCCCCTTCTCTCTTCTTCTAACTCACTTTCTCTCTCCAAAAACTCTCTCCTTTTTGCAATATGGCCGAACCATCCAAGTCTTCCCCTTTTTGTTTTGTTTTAAAAATCAAATCTAATACTTAATTACCAAACTAACACCATGTAGTCTTCTCTTGTCTTGTCCAATAAACCTAACACCACCACATTGGTCACATGTGGCAAGTGGGTCCCACACCTTTTTGGAAAATATCTTCTAGATATTTCCCAATCAGATTCGCAAAATTCGACCGTTTCGGGCCTCGAACGGGCACTTTTTTCAAGAAATTACGAAACTTCACGGGCTATAAGTAAACGGCTCAACTAAGACCGTTGTGACGACGGTTAAGCCTTTTGGATCCAAAACGGACCTCGAACGGACCTGGAACGGACCAAAACGTCGCTCGGTTGACTTTTCCAACGAAAAGTCAACCTTTCCCAAATTGGTCAGAAAGTTTCCCTGAGTCCTCCGGAACTCACTTTGGTCTATATCGGGGTCAACTTAACTCCGGTATGACCCTCGGGGTCAAATTTAGGTTCATTTAAGTCTCTGTCCAAAAATTTTAAATTTTCCTGTTTTTCGCCGATTTGACTAGCGTTGACCGGGAGTGGTTCTTACAGTTCTGGTTTGAGAATACAAGTTATATGATTTGAGAATATGACTGATAAGATTGGTATGATCATGGCGGCGTGAGATCTGAGCTTATTTGGATGTATTTGAGCCCCATTTGAATGACACATGTTTTTACATTTAATGTGATTAGATAACTCATTGGCATGACACGTGACTCTAGATGATTGTAAATTGGTATAAGTGATGATTATGGTTCTAGGATATTAGTATCCTTGTTTAAGAATATAATGCATAAGGCTAGGTATCAAATGTGTTACAAAATGCATCGTATTATGATCTTGCACCTAACTACCCACTAATAACATAAAGTCGTTTAAAATACCAATAATGCATATACAATAGGCCTATTATACCCCTAACTGATTAACCCTTGAACTCATCTTCACTTTTCATCTCTCCAAATAATCTTCACAACACCAAATCAAAAATATGGCCTCCAGCAACCATAATGAAATTGATAGTTGGATTCGCATGGAGCTCGAGGAACAAGCAAGATGTATAGAATCGATAAACCAACTATGGTAGGTGAAGTTTACAACAATCTAGTATCAAAGTTTTTTTTATAAGCGTATTATTATTAGTAATCGATCTTCAGAGAAAGAGATCGATGCAAGAGAGGTATCCCAAAAATGGAGTCCCTCTCAGTTGAACAAAACAACTCATTACGAGCTACCACAAAACACAAAAAAACAAAGACCGAAACCCACGGTCCACAGTCCAAAACAAGAAACAAAATAACAATAAAGAAACATAAAGCAAACGAGATCAAACTAACGCATAACCTGAACCACGCCTCCGCTTACTCACCAAGCACCACCCGAGGTCTCTTTCCCAATCCTAAAAAATAACTCCAATACGAAAAGACCCCGAATCCCAACACACGCCGAAAGAATGATGCTTAATCTTCGCTAACACCCCATCCACAGTTGAACATCACCTGATTAAAGACAATTTCATTCCTTACCAACAAAATATGTCACATCACCAAATAGCCTACACGAACCAAACCTCCCCACAAAGACCGAGAGCCTAACCCCTCCACCAAAACATAACACCCGCTACATCACCAGGAATTGGACCAAAGATCTTCCACCATTGAAAGACTCTTCCCCAAACCACCCAAGAATACTCACAGTGCAAAAGGAGATGATCCACAGTCTCAAAAAAAGATAAACAAAAAGAACAACGCATCTTGTTCAAAGAGATCGAAACACCTCTACCTTCCAAAAAGTCCATCGCCACGATTGCCTTGTGAGCTGCTCACCACAAAAAGACACAAAACTTAGTAGGAAGCCCCTTAACCCGAACAAACGGGCCTACTCCAAAACATCACCATCAGAAACCAACCCCTCTAGCGCACCATACACCTTCGAGAACGAAAAGCCTCTCGGTTCCTTCATCCAAACTAAATAATCCTCCTGCTCCTCCACAACCACAATATCCACCAAAACACCCATCAGCTCCATGGCCTCCTTCTCCTCCCAAAACTCCAAACCTCGATCGTACTCTACCTTCGAACACCCATCCTCCCTAAAC
The DNA here is from genome assembly GCA_963921825.1 of Erodium maritimum. Taxonomy (NCBI): domain Eukaryota; kingdom Viridiplantae; phylum Streptophyta; class Magnoliopsida; order Geraniales; family Geraniaceae; genus Erodium; species Erodium maritimum. Next base: position 93,259,773 of record OY997588.1, on the reverse strand, counting down.
AACTGTACTTTAGCAAATATGGCTATAACTCTCAAATAAATCAAGGGAAATCGATACTTGAGAGGTATAGGACCAGCCCAAATGTCATCTGAGAAAACAATACGATCACCTTTACCCGATTTCCAATGAATCCCTTGATTACCAAATAAGCCTTTAAAAGTAGGATTGGAAGCCAAAGCCACAATATGATCAAATATAAAAGTATAACCAGGTTTATCCAATTTAGATAAATCCCAATCTTCGACCTTCCAACCAAAAGGAGCACAAATTACCTTCTTCCACAACGATTCCTCCTCACTCGCAAATCTCCACCACCACTTCGCAAGGAGACTCAAATTCATAGCCTCCAACCTAAGAATGCCAAGACCCTCTCCTCCTTCGGCCAACACACCATACTCCATAAAATCTTGCAAAACATGTTGGCAGTAAAAGGATTCGTCCACAGAAAACGGCGTTGCCAAGCCTCCAAAACAGCAATAACCTTCTTTGGAGCCTTAAGTCAGGACATATAAAACAAAGGGAGTGCAGTAAGTGTAGACTTCACGAACACTATTCCGCCATCCATATTAAAATTATTCAACTTCCATAAACCCAAACTCTTTTTAAACTTCTCCACGATTGGGTCCCAAGAAACAATCCTTCTCGGATTAGCACCCAACCAATATCCTAGATATTTTATGGGAAGGGTACCAACCTCACACCCAACACCTGTTCCACCACCTCTTTAATACATAAGTCTTCATTTAAAATCACCACTGTGGATTTATGAAAATTAATCTTTAACCCAAAGAATTGCTGAAAGTTTAACAATAAACTTTCCACAAAAAAAGAAATCCTTGTACCTCCCCTTTAAGAAATAGCATCGTATCATCAACAAATTGTAAATGAGACAAATAAGCTAAATACCCCTACATCCACTCCATGGAATTCGTCCCACCTCCTTCCGTCCTCTAAAAGATGATGAAGGCCTTCAACTTCAACCAAGAACAAAAAGGGGGAAAGAGGACAACTCCGACAAATGCCATTAAACACCTGAAAATCCTCAGTTCCTCACTCGGGGACCTATTAACCAAAACAGACAGATGAGCTTTGAAGCACCCCTGCATCCACTCCCTCAACTTAATACTGAACCCCATAACAAGGAGAACATTATTGATATAACCCCAATGAACTTTATCATAAGACTTCTCAAAGTATAACTTTAAAAGAACCACCTCCTCCTTAGTTCTTTTCAACTTATGAATAAGTTCCGAAGCAATAAGAACACCATCATTTAATTGCTTACCCGCCACAACACTGCTTTGAGTATCACTAATTAAACCTGAAAAAAACCTTCTTCAACCTGTTCGCCAAAAACTTTGTCAGAATCTTATAAGGGACTGATATAAGACTAGTGGGGCGAATATCATCAAAACAATCTGTCGAACTAGACTTGGGATTTAAAGTAAAAAAAAAAAACATAATTCAACCCCTTTCCAATACTCCCCAACTCATGAAAACCAAAAAGGAATGAACAAACATCTAGACCCACAATGTCCCAAAATACTTGAAAAAACTTCAAAGAGAAGCCGTATGAGACAGATAAGCTGAATACCCCTAAATCCACTCCATGGAACTCGTTCCACCTCCTTCTGTCCTCTAAAAGATGATGAAGGCCTTCAACTTCAACTAAGAACAAAAAAGGGGGAAAAGGACAACCCCGACAAATGCCATTAAACACCTGAAAATCCTCACTCGGGGACCCATTAACTAAAACAGACAAATGAGCTTTGAAGCATCCCCTGCATCCACTCCCTCAACTTAATACTGAACCCCATAACAAGGAGAACATTATTATATAACCCCAATGAACTTTATCATAAGACTTCTCAAAGTATAACTTTAAAAGAACCACCTCCTCCTTAATTCTTTTCAACTTATGAATAAGTTCCGAATCAATAAGAACACCATCATTTAATTGCCTGCCCGCTACGAAACCGCTTTGAGTATCACTAATTAAACCTGAAAAAACCCTTCTTCAACCTGTTCGCCAAAACCTTTGTCAGAATCTTATAAGGGACTATATAGGACTAATGGGGGCGAATATCATCAAAACAATTTTTCGAACTAGACTTGGGATTTAAAGTAACAAAAAAAAAACAGAATTCAACCCCTTTCCAATACTCCCCAACTTATGAAAACCAAAAAGAAACGAACAAACATCTAGACCCACAATGTCCCAACATACTTGAAAAAACTTCAAAGAGAAGCCATCAGTACCCATGGCTTCACCCCATCCCCCCCTGCACATACCTACTGCCCTGCTTTTCTCCTCGAAAGAAAAGGCCAACTCCAAAAATTATGCCTACACCACCGAGAGTTTTTGAAAAGGAATAATTGGCACCACCCCTAACCTCCGAAGCCACTCGAAAACGTGCCGCAAAATGAAGAGAAGCTTCATTCTTTAGCTCCACGGGGCTAGAGATAACACGATTACCAACTTAGATCCTCACAATTTTATTATGAGACCCCTTGAAATTGGAAATTCTATGAAAATAACGAGTACATCTCCCCCCCCCCCCCCCCACCTTTAAACCACTTAAACCTTGCCTTTTGGCTCCAAATCTTCACTAACCACCGACTTTTTTGAATTAAATGATCCCGACACCAAGCCCTTCACTCACGTTCCTCACCAGTTAAAACCCTCTCGTCCAATAGGGCATCCAAACTATATATCTCCGCAGATAACCCCTCAACCTCATATTCAACTTTCCTAAAAATATCCTTATTTCAAACATGTAGATCAGTACGTAACAACTTTAACTTACCACAACACATACCTAGGATCGCCAGTCACCTCATAAGAATCCCATAACATCTTAACTATGGGTAAAAAAGTTTTATGCTCCAACCACGCATTAATGAAACGTAAAGGTTTAGGACCTCATTTTTGAGTTTCCACCCCTGTCACGCCCCGAATTCGGTATAAACGGACCCGTAACGCGAACGAAGAAACAGTAAAACAATTTTTAAACATTATAGTAAACCACTTAAGTTAATCAAAATAATATTTTACAACTTAAAAGTACGTCCAAAACAAGCGGACCAAACAACCAAAGCGTACGTCGCTAAACTCCCCAAAAAAACCCGGACTCCCGCTCCAAGCTCTTCAAGCTTCGAGAGCTCCCCTAGTCCGTCTCGCGACCAGTACTTGTAGGAAAAGCAGCTAGGGGTGAGCGTTCGCTCACCACCACGGATACCAGACCGACTACGACATACTAGCAGAAAATGCCAGAAACACCAACAACAAACAAAACACCGGGGACTACTATCCCCAAACTCAAGTGACCCGACTGTCACCCGACAACTGTTACTTTCCCCAATCAAGTCAAACCCGGACGCATAATGTAGACCTGACACAGCGGTTACGACCTCAACCCAAAACACAAATAACGACCACACAACACCCATGATCAAAAAGGATCGCAAACAACAATCAAGATCACAAAGGATCGCACTCCAGCTACTCAGTACCGGTTGCTAACCGGCTGGGCTTGAGCCTGCCCCACGCAACTTCCCCCGAACGCAGTCGGGCCAGTCGATCGACCTGTTAGCGATATATAACGCAATACTTCTCCGATAGCTAGTCGGAAGGGGAGCCACCCTCCATCGCCGAAGAATGCACAACTTTACCGATAGTTAGTCGGAAGGCTAGCCAACCCCCACGTGCGCGACCACTGAACCCCTTTATTGTCAGGCGGGCCCCCAACCTCGTCGCAGAAGAATGCACAACTTTACCGATGGTTAGTCGGAAGGCTAGCTCCCCCCCACGCGCGCGACCACATGACCCCTTTATTGTCAGGCAGGCCCCCAACCTCAGGCAATCACAGTCAACACCCGAGGTTCAACAAACAACGAAAATACTATACGACTCACTACCCCTCGGCAGGACAGTCCACAACCATACAGGTTTAACACCCCACAGGCACTCATGGCCACCCACGATGCACCAACATGCAATACACGGGTTCAACACCCCAAAGGCACTCATGGCTACACACGACACACCAACAGTAATACACGGGTTCAACACCCCAACGACACTCATGACCACCCACGACCCACCAATAGTAATACACGGGTTCAACACCCCAACGGCACTCATGGCCACCCACGACACACCAACAGTAATACACGGGTTCAACACCCCAACGACACTCATGGCCACCCACGACACACCAACAGTAATACACGGGTTCAACACCCCAACGACACTCATGACCACTCACGACACACCAACAGTAATACACGGGTTAAACACCCCAACGGCACTCATGGCCACCCACATAAGCACAACAAATTACTTAACCTACGAGCATAACCAAAAGCCACAAGTATTTCCAATGTCGATACGTTCACTGATCCTACGACACTATTAAGTGTCACATGCATTTCTATTGTTCGATACGTTCACGTATCATACGACACCACCAGGTGTCGCCTGCCTTTCTATTGTTCGATAAACTTACCTAACCCACGACACCCAAGTGTCACATGCATTTCTACTATTAACTTTCCCTAGTCAGGGCCGAGATCCGGCTACTTTTCCCTACCTCGTAATGCTTTCCCAAAAGTCCACGCCCAAGCTCCGGCGTGCTCGCGATCACTCTCCTAGCTTTCCCTTGCCGCGATCCTCGTCACGATCTAACAAGATCACAATTAAAATACTTTTTAAGTTTGTAGACAAAGCTGAATTTCAATGAATTTGACGCCCAAAATCAACCCCGACAATGTCGATCACTCCCAAACTTCCCAATTACTCAACATTGTCAATAATGGGCCCGGAAAGGCCCGTTTCGCCCGGCTCGGCGAATCTGCCCGGGATTGGAAAACGCCCTTCCGGGTCTCCGAAAATTTCCGTTTTTGTTTCTAGGATCTTAGAATAATTTAAGAGTTCCAATGCAATCGACGGAATCAATTTCCGACTTCCGAGCGATTTAATTTGCATTTAAAGTTTCTAAACCCGAAATTCCCAACTTTCACAATTTAATTCCAAAATTCGTTCCGGGTGTGAATTAACGACTTGGGGTTCGTCCAAAACCACCCGAACACGAAAACCCGAGGCCCGAGCACGTGGGCCCCACCCGGACACCCTTAGCCGTGGGTGGCTGGACCGGTTCACCACCATGGTGGCCGGTCCTAGCTCCGGCCAGCCACCACCCACGGTGGCCGGAGCTCCCCCGAGCCTCCGCTCACCGGAAACCGATCATTTTTCGCTCCAAAATGTTCCCAACGAACCCTACACCTCGACTCATCCATATTTAACCCGTTTCAACACAAACCCTAACTTTTAAACGTACCAAAACGAAAATCGAATAGGTTCTCGCCGTAGGGAATGACGATGTGAGCTCGATTCTTCAATCGTTGAGACGATCCGTCGGTTGGATCGTCGGGAAAACCCAAAACCCCAACACTTTCTCCTTTCTTTTTCCTTTTCCTTCTCTCCTTCTTCTCTCTTCTCTCTCTCTCTATTTTTCTCCTTTTTTATCAATATGGTCGAACACTCCAACTAGTCTCCCTTTTGTTTTGTTCAAAAATAACAACTCCACCTCTTAATTACCAAACTACCACTCATTCTCCCTTTTCTTTAATTTAAAAACCAACCACCACCACATTTCTGACAAGTGTCTTGTGGGTCCCAACCTTTAGAAAAATATCTTTGTAGATATTTTTCTATCAGATTCGCAAAATTCGGCCGTCTCCGACCCCGAACGGGCCCATTTTCCAAGAAATTACGAAACTTCGTGGGCTACAAGGAAACGGCTCACTAAGACCGCTGTAACGACGGCTAAGCTTTTTGGATCCAAAACGGACCTCGAACGGCCCAAAACGTCGCTCGGTTGACTTTTCCGGTAAAAAGTCAACCTTTCCCAAATTGGTCAGAAAGTTGCCCTGAGTCCCCCAGAACTCACTTTGATCGATATCGGGGTCAACTTACGTCTGTAATGACCCTCGGGGTCAAATTTAGGTTCATTTAAGTGTGTGTCCCAAAATTTTAAATTTTCCTATTTTTCGCCGATTTGACTGGCGTTGACCGGGAGTGGTTCTTACAACCCCTAACACCAAAGGACGGTGATCCGATATTCCCCTCGAAATACCACATTGTACCAAATGCCCATAAGTAGTGAAAACTTTCGACAAGACTAAGAACTTTTCCAAACGAAAGGCCTTCGAGCCTATGTCATACCAAGTAAATTTGGAACCCACCATATAAATATCAATAAGCCCCAAGGAGTCAATGAAATCCGAAAAAGCTTCTCCATCCGAACGATGGAAAGAACTCCCTCTCCTCTCCTGCGTTGAAATCACTGAATTAAAGTCCCCTCCAATAAACAACACATCATGTAGAGAACAACATAACACTTTGATCTTGGACCACAAAACACACCGATTACACAAATTATTCAGGACATACACATTGACAAAACTAACCTGCAACTGAGAAGAAATATTGACTCCACTCCAACAAATAAGATTAGTATCAAAAAATGCCCTGGACTTAACATAAGCCGAGGTCCTCTAAGCTAGCAGTAACCCCCCGGCCAAACTTACCGCAGCCACCTACTCATGTTCCCAACCAACACCCAGGACACAACTCCTCAAAATAACATAATGAACTACTGCAAGCTTAGTTTCTTCCAAAAAGATCATATACGCACCACTCTTTAAAAGAAATTTTTTAATGCAATTCCTCTTAACATCGGAATGCATACCCCTCACATTCCACGTGAGACACTTCAACATCACATGTTACTTAATGAAATCTAACAACATGCACGCACGGGGCACCCGGAGTCAAAATTCCATCTCCACCATCACTAACATCATCCACTTCATCCGAGGAAAAAAGAAACTTTTTTGGAAACTTCTAAATCCAGGTTATCAAATCGATCAAAAACGAGAGGGCCTAAATCAAGGGCCTTCTCACCCAATTTCTTACAATAAGGCCACTCTCTAGAAGTACCTTTAATTTTATTTTCTATCTCAACAATAAAAGAACCAACATTACCTGATTTACGGTTGTAAGTTGTTCGGGCTCTCGTTTTATACACCACCTCTGGAGTAACAATTTTCTTTGGTCCCCAACCTCCCTTCTTTTTCGGTTTAGACCGGAAGGTTTCTTCACCCACAAGTTTGCCAGCCTCAACACCTATAGCACCAATTACAAGAGCCGAGAACGTTGCACCAGAACCAAAGCCTCCTAGAGAATTTGTTGTTGAACAAGACACTGCCAAAGGCACGACAGTGTTAGTATACATCCCAAACTTACTAGCAATACAATCCTTGTCAAACACGGTACAGTCTCCTTTTTTTTTAACAACCACCCAACTAAGAAAAAAGGGTAATTTTAGAACCCCCAAGACCGAAAAAGGAAAGGAGACCTAATCGGGGTAGCCGAGTCCAAACCTTCATCTTCATTCCACACCACCTCTAGTGATAAATCTTCACCACCTGACTCTGTCTGAAACATAGTCGAAGCAACACCCTTCTCCTCATCTCTCGAACCCAATAGAGAACCAGAAGGTGAAGAAACAACTTCCTTAATACCAGAAGAGCTCTCTGATCCCGAATTCGACAAAGAAGACAAACTCTGGAAACGGTACGGAACATCCTTAGAACTTACTGGTTTTAGAAGAATTGGAAACATTACCTCTCCCAATTACAAGTTAACAATCCTCACTCCCGACTGCAGCTCCGAACAATGAACCAAAGCAAAGGCCCTTCCGAAAGCTTGACCAGCATCAGACCTCTCCACCACACTAACCACTTTTACTCGAGACCCTGCCACCATATTGATGTTGTCCATGGACCAACCATGGAAGGGGATCCCTACCAACTCCAACCGGATGAAATTTCCAAATGACAACAACACATCAACATAATTACACACATCAACAAACCACCTAATAAGCCAACCAACTCCTTTCTACCTCAAATCCCCTGAAAAAGTCAGGTCCAAGCAATAGATCAAGAACACTTTATTACCCAAACCACAAACCTCCACATCCAGCACTCCATCTCTACATATTGCATCTTGAATGTCCATGACTGTGCAATCATTCCTCGTTATCCCCATGAAGACCCCATCCACCATGTTCCAGTGCTTGTCCACAACAACTCCCGAAACCAGAGGCCTTTGCTGAACCCTCTCAGTCACCTTCGGAAAAGAGGTCGACTATAGAACCTGACGAGGAGCAACTCTTCCCCCCCCCCTACGAAACAAGCTTCACCGGACGAGCAGCTCTACCTTTCCCCTTCAAATCAAACTCAACCGGCAAACGATAACCACGCACCACATAACCATTGCAATTTTACATAACAAACACAGCATCATCTTTGGTTTTAGGGTAGACCAAAAAAAATGGCTGACGAGCTACATTGGCTCTCAAAACCGACCCAGCCATCCCACAAAAAATCATGATGCCACTGATCATCCACATCAAAGGGCAAGTTGAAAACGAAAAGCTTAAAAACCTTAGCTTTCTTCTGATCGACCAAATCTTGAGTAGCCTCAATCGGCTCTACTGTAACCCTTTTCCCCCGATCGACCCTTACCTCACCATCGCTAGAAACCCCAACTCTACCGCTACCAATCACACATCCATGATTTCCTGAAATTTGGAATTTTTCCTAGACAAACGATTTGGCCAAATCAGTTGCGCAAGGGAAAGGCATGCGACATCCACCCACTAGAACTTCATTGTAGCTTGACGTCCTCACTCTTTCTCTCATGATCGTCGTTGCCGGTGACGAACCTTCACCCTCACAAGTCACATATCTCCTATCTCTCCTCATTTTTTTACGGATTATAGTATCAAACGTTAATGATGGATGCAAAAGTTATCAAACTTTTGGCTGGAATGGAAACAGACGACATAACGAGCGGAACACAAGATGAAATAGCTTCCAAGGAATGCATGCTGCTGACACTAAAGGATTACCAACACTTCATGGGAAATAATTAGATACATCCCTAAGCCATATTCAGGTCCATGATGGATGATATTGTATTTCTTTTTTTTAATGGTTTTCGACTTTTGACAGCTTTGTTTGGTGTTCTGAACCTATGAATATTTATTTTTACCGAGTCTACATTAATATTGCTATTATTCTCTTAATAATATTATACGCATCCAAAATTACTCAATATTATCAAATATGTCAATGTGTTCAACTAGAAGCGATAATATTCTCAAACTTGATCTTATATATCCTCCACCTACAAAAATTGGTTCAGGGTTTCACCCTATCTGTAGACACTTTGAACTCAAACTTGCTAGTACTCTCAAACTGGATGTAGTATATTCTCAAAGTTGAAATCCAAGAATCAACAACATATTGGAACAGGAAACGTTTATATTCTCAAACTGGATCATATATATTCCAACCTACAAGTTCTTAGTTCAGCGTCATGACCTTGTCGGTAGACACTGTGAACTTAAAATGCTAATATTTTGAAACAGGAGGTATTATATTCTTAACCTGGAAATTCATAATCAAATGATTTCTTATATTAGAAACAACAAAAGGACTTTTCTATACACTGCATGTTAACAACCTTGCATACAAACATTTCACAGTTCAAAATATTCATTCCACTAAACATTATGCCGCTTTGGTGGCAATAACGCCTTGTACTTATGAGTGAATATGAATTTCATCTTCTTCATATTGTAGTGATTCTTCACTTTCTTTTCTATCGTTGGCCACTTGCTATTCCACTCGAACGCCAACAACTTAAACATGAATTTTTGCCTTTGAGTAAACATTTGTTGATCCTACAAAACAAAAATGTATAAATCAAAGTTATACCATTTGATGCACTTGTTAAAATATGGGGACTATATTTTACTACTATATTAAAAATAGAACGTTTCTGAGTTACACCTACATCATCCACGGTCAACTCCACCACATATTTACCGTGGTCAACATACGATTCCATGTGCCACATATCATACACAACACAATCACTATCACTTACTTATGATTCCCATGAGACATGGACATGATTCACCGGATCTCTAAAAAATCTCCATGATATCTCTTCATATTCTTTACATATTCCATTTCAAATTTGTCCCACTGTGTGTAACAAAAATAATGCCAGTAGAATAAGTAACACCGCAATAATTAGAAACACAATAACGTATCATAATCACTGGTGCGAACAATACATACCATTTTTTCATGAATCCATTCATAAAGAAGTTCATCCAATACCTCTGATTTCTTATCGTCAATAACTTAAATAAATCCCTTCTTTATGTCAATACATATCACATTGTAGTGATTTCTCTCCATGAAAACCATGAATACCTGTAAACAACGATAACCATAATCACATTAAATAATGTATAGAGTTGCTGATCTTAAACCAAGACCCCTTATATCTGCAACCCACACATGACATATTCTCAAATAAAAAATACCCCTATGTCTTATACTTACAAACTCCATCTTCTTCCATGAAAAAGAGAACCCCTCCATTTCAAATGACAAATAATCATCAAATTGTTCATCCCTTTTAAATTTCCAATGCGTAGCCTACACAATCAACCAAAACAATTAACAACATCATGATAAAATTCTTCCCACTAGACCGACCAAAAATGAAAAGATTATGCTTACACTAGCAGCACATGAAAAGAAAAACCGGTTTGGTGATGAGGCACTCTTGATCCCTTCCAAATGATTGAGATAGTTGCACCATCCATCCACGACTTCAGCTTTCAACCACTTAATTTCCTTGAAAGATTTCATTTCACCCTACTAACTGTGCGATTATCGCATTGGTACATATAGTCCCTACATAAAAGAGGAAGGCTAACTAACTCACAAAACTGTCTTTGCAAAATACATATGAATGTGGTATGTGGAGAAACCTATGTTGCTTACGTTTCACTGCCTTTACTTGTCTTCAGCATCCAATCAGTGACGAACTCCTCAGCCTCATCTAGTTCAGACCAATACTCTATTTGACATTCAACATATGAAGAGCATACAAAGGGAGATGCTGCAATGAGTCGAGCGGCAGGTTGTTTGGCTGGGGTTTGCATAGAAGGAGATGATTTGTCACCGCTAGGGGCCAAATAACCTTTGTTAACGACAACACCTTGCTTAATAGTGGGAGGATGTTTCTTAAAAACAACAAGACCTTTTTTGCTTCTAGCAGTAGTTGGTAATTTCTTCACGGGGGCAACAAAAAGGCCTTTCTTATTGGGTGCATGAGCAGCATATTTCTTCGGTGGATGAGGAACGGAACCATACTCCATATGAGGGTCATCAACAGTTTTCTTCGTAGGAGGAAGCACATGGACTTTCTTCATAAGAACGGTATTGGGACACAACGGTTTATTCAAGTAATCTTGCCATAGAAAGGTTGGGCTGCTCATCAACCGTCTCACAAACTTCCTTCACAAAAACATTTTTGATATTTTGTTCAAAAAATTCAATCCTAAGTGGCTGGGGTTAGACGTCAACAGTCTCATAAACTTCCTTGACAAAAGCAACGGGGTTGACATTTTGTTCAACAATTGTACACTGAGTGGCTCGGGTTGCACGTTAACCATCTCACAAAATTCCTTCACAACAGCAGTGGGGTTGACATTTTGTTCACCACATTGTATCCTAAGTGGCTCGGATTGCACGAAAACCTTCAAACAAATATCCTTTACAATAATATCAGAAGCTTGATGTTCGACGATTGAATCCTGAACAATCATGTCACAAGCTTCCTTCTCAATGCTAGAATAAACAATAAAATGATCGAATTCATTGTCAAATACACTTTCCTTTTGTGGTTTAGGTTGTTCGGTTGCCATATCATCAACGATGGTTGTATCATCACCTGAGAACAGTGACCTAATTACTCCATCGCATTTCGGACTCGACAATTAAGCAGATCCAGAAGGGCGCATTGAATGAATTTGAGCAAATGATTTCTCGGATGGTGAAAGAATCCTGTAGGATGACAAAGTACATGTAGCAACAAAACGCTTCTCTCTTTCCTTGTAACCTACTGCAACACATCATGTTGTTTGCATTAGTCTTTCAATTGTTTCCATCACCCCGGGGAGTTTGAACCATGGGCCCTTTGAAAGCAACATGGTCAATGGATTTGGAACATCTGATTTATCTTGTTTTCCCCCATTCAAACCATCATAAATTATTGAACTTTCCTTGAACCATTTAACACTGGATCAACAATGTGTCCTTCAACCAACAACTGATGTCATTCCATAAACCCTTTTGAAACAATATTTCCCGCTAAATGGAATTTCCCTGTAATCCTTTGCATACAGTGAAAAAGAACATGTTACCGTGTGTTTTTGCAAAAAAACGCAATGTGTCACGCCCCAATTTCAGTAAACCGAACTCAGGACGTGAACCTTTAAAATAATAAAACACTTTGAACCCTTTTTCATTAAAACACTTTAAAAATCACCATTTGTTCAACAAAATAATATTTACAACTTAAAACACGTCCCAACAAATGGACAAAAGTATGGTATCCGTCACTAGACTCAAAATAAAACCAGAATCCCGCTCCCAGCTCTTCAAGCTTCGGAAGCTCACCTAGTCCAACCTGCGACCGGTACCTGTAGGAAAAGCAGCTAGGGGTGAGCGTTCGCTCACCACCACGGCTAACAGACTGACTACGGCATAAATAGCAGACAATGCCGGTAACACCAACAACCAACTCAACACCGGGAACACCATCCCCAAACTCAAGTAACCCGACCGACACCCACACACTGATACTTTCCTCAGCCGACTCAACACTCGGACACATAAGGTAGACCCAACACCAAGATCACGACCTCTTCCAAGGACTCAAAAGACCACCACGCAACACCCAAGTTCACAAAGGATCGCACACCAAACAAGATCACAAAGGATCGCATACCAGCTGCTCAGTAACCTCCCTCACCAGACTCAACCTCAAACTCGTAAAGTAAACCCGACACAACCATTTATGACCTCCTCCAAAGACACGAACATGGATCAGGCTAGCCAAAGAATGCTCACAACCTGCCGAGACTCGAACACGGATCAGGCCAGCCAAAGAATGCTCGTAACCTACCGAGACCCGGTCACAGATCAGGCTAGCCAAAGAATGCTCATAACCTTTCGAGATCCGGACACGGAACAGGCTAGCCAAAGAATGCTCGTAACCTGTCGAGACTCGAATTTGGTCAGGCCAGCGAAAGAATGCTCGTAACCTGCCAAAATCCACACCACTCCCCGACAAAGACTCGAACACGGATCAGGCTAACCAAAGAATGCTCACAACCTGCCGAGACTAGAACACGGATCAGGTCAGCCAAAGAATGCTCGTAACCTGCCGAGACCCGGTCACGGATCAGGCTAGACAAATAATGCTCATAACCTTTCGAGATCCGGACACGGAACAGGCTAGCCAAAGAATGCTCATAACCTGTCGAGACTCGAATTTGGTCAGGCCAGCCAAAGAATGCTCGTAACCTGCCAAAATCCACACCACTCCTCGACACGACGTCGGGTCACTAACCCCGGGCAAACACAATCACAACCTCCGGGTACGGTCATATGCCTCCAGTAATTCTAGTATCACTAAGTTCACTGCTCCTACGACACTACTAAGTGTCACATGCTTTGCTAATAATTGCTACGTTCCCGTATCATGCCTTTCTAATATTCGATAACCTAATTAACCCACGACACCCTGGTGTCACATGCAATTCTACTATTAACTTTCCCTAGTCAGGGCCGAGATCCGGCTACTTTTCCCTACCTCGTGCGTGTTCTCCAAAAGCTAACCAACAAGCTCCGGCGTGATCTCAGTCACTCGCCTAGCCTTCCTTTCCCTCGGTCTGCAGCACGATCTAAAAGAACACAATTTTAAGGCACTTAACAACTCGCAGGAATAAACTGAAATTCATTTAATTTGACGCCCAAACTTAACCCCGACAATTTCGATCACTCCCGAACTTCCCAATTACTCGACATTGTCGATAAAGGAACCGGAAAAGCCCGATTTGCCCGACATGGCGAATCTGCCCGGGTTTTGGAAACGCCCTTCCGGGGCTCCGAAATTCACGTTTTCGTTTCGACGGTCTTAGAATAATTCAAGGGTTCCTAGGCACTCAACGGAATCGAATTCCGACTTCCGAGTCATTTAATTAACGTTTAAAGTTTCTAAACGCGTCAATTACAACTTTTACAATTTAATTCCAAAATTCGTTCCGGGTGTGAATTAACGACTTGGGGATCGTCCTAAACCACCCGAACACGAAAACCCGAGACCCTAACACGTGGGCCCCACACGGTCATAATGGGAAAATTTCCTTTTCGCCCCAAAACGTTCCTAACGAACCCCAAACCTCAACCATTCAATCTTTAAACCAATTCTAACCAAAACCCAACCATAATCACACCGTTTAAACTTAAACCCTAAATTTCAAACGTACCGAAACGAAAATCGGTTAGGTGCTCACCGTAGAGAATGACGACGGGATGACGAATCTTCAACCGTTGAGTCGATCGGTCGGTCGGATCGTCGGGAAATCACCAAAATCTCCCATTTTCTTTCCTTTTCTCTCCTTCCCTTTCTCTCTCTTCTTTCTCTCTCCAATTCTCTATTTTTTTGCTGAATTTCCGTGTAACACACCACCATTCCCTTTTTAATTTGATTCAAACACTAACACATAGCAAAAAGACCAAACTACCCCTCCTTTCTATTTTGTCTTTTCTTTAAAGTCAAGGGTAAAGTTGTCCTCCGTTTTTCCTTCCACCACATTTATGACAAGTGGAAAAATGGGTCCCACCCCCTTTTAGGAAAATATCTTCTAGATATTTTTCAGTCAGATTCGCGAAACTCGGCTGTCTCGGGCCCCGATAGGGCACTTTTTCCAAGAAATTACGAAACTTCACGGGCTACAAGAAAACGGCTCAACTAAGACCGCTGTGACGACGGATGAGCTTTTTGGATCCGAAACGGACCTCGAACGGACCAAAACGTCGCTCGGATGACTTTTCTAGCGAAAAGTCAACTTTTCCCAAATTGGTCAGAAAGTTGCCCTGAGTCTCCCGGAACTCACTTTGGTCGATAACGGGGTCAACTTAAGTCCGGTATGACCCTCGGGGTCAAATTTAGGTTCATTTAAGTACCTGTCCAAAAAATTTAAATTTTCCTGTTTTTCCCAGATTTGACTAGCGTTGACCGGGAGTGGTTATTACAATCTACCCCCCTTAAAGGAATTTCGTCCGCGAAATTTAAAACAAACGTACCTCCGGAGTCGAACAGATCGGGGTACTTCGCACGAACCTTGTTCTCGCGTTCCCGAGTCGACTCATTCTCGTGGTGCCACCACTGCACCCGGTCTAAGCGGATGAACTTTCCGCGCAAGACCTGCTCACGTGGATCCATTTCCCAAATTGGTTTCTCCTTATACGGGACATCACCCGTTACCTCGACCTCTGTCCACTCAATGACGTACTCAAGACCTCAAAAGACCCGATACACCGCGGGGCTAACCCGCCTCCGCCGCGGTTGAAACGCACCAGTCCACCCTTCGGACTCACCTCTAGGTATACATGGTCACCGACTGCAGACTCGAGAGGTCGGCGCCGTCAGTCAGCATAGCTCCTGCTGACTCTACGCGGTCTTCAACCGCTCACGCTTTGGCACGACCGACTCAGCTGTCTCTCGGTCCAGTTCTAGACCCAGTAACCTCTTATTTCTCACTTCTGCCCAGCACACGGGCGATCGACACGGCCTACCACACAACGCTCCGAACGGTGCCATCTTGATACTAGCCTGAAAGCTGTTGTTGTAGGCGAACTCAGCTAACCGCTCACGAAACCCATCGTGACGTGCCCCCATTTCCACTGTGCAACCCGCAGTGGCTGCAATAATCCAGCGGGACGCTGTTGTTCAGCTCTCACTTGCCGACGAGTGAGGCATCGCGATACTAACTCCGCGACCGCTCTCTGCATCCCGTTCCACTAGACATGCCATCTGATGTCGCGCTCCTCTTAGTGCTACCCACGTGCATTGTCAGACGCGAATAATGCGACTCTCGCAGCTCGTCGCCAGTAACAGTCGGTATTGGCTCGGCACTTCGCCAGCCAATACGTTCCCAAGATTACGTTTAAAGGTTGTCATTTCGCAAGTATCCTTCCCACGGATACACGCACAAGCTCAGTCGCTACCGATCCTCACGGATCCTCGCAGTCTCTCTAAGACCTCGCTCCACTACTGTCGTCGTGCTTACCAACTCCGAACATACCCGATCCTCGGGGTGAGGACTCGATCCAGCATCAGGGCTCTTGAGCCCTTCTCGAACCTCCTGTATCGGTTCGCTTCTCCAACTCCGCAGGCACGACAGACCCTGGTCAACACCACCCCACCACCAACCGGCGTGTCCAGACGCAGGGGTGGACTCAACGGCTCTAAACTCAGCCCCAACCTCTCAGCACAACTCGACGAACAAACGAGTGTGACCTCCCGGTAACCAATAAAACTGACGCCCAAATCGGGGACCGAACACCCACTCCATTAGTCACTCCGGTAAGGTCTAGTGCACCCTCACACGGTCCTCTAGGCATTTACTTATAACTTTCCGCAACCAAACCAGTGTTCGCTACTCGTCCCTTGCGGGAAAATTAGTAAAGGGGATGAGCGTTATGTTCACCTCCACGGACACCCGTTCGATTATGGCATACTAGTAACGCAGTAAAGACTTACCGATCTAACCAGGGCCAACCACTACCTCAAAGCCTGATGCCAAACGTCACATTGCTCACGCTATCAACACCTCAAGTACCCGCTCAAGTAAGATAAATCTCGACACGGGAAACATGTTCTCGACTAAGCAAGCCACCATTTCTCACCACCTCGATACCCTAGTTACTCGATCATGTAGGGAACCTCAAATAACCCACTCACGTGAAGGAAACCTCAAACCACCCGTTCACGCGAGAGAAAACCTCGAATAATCCGTTCACATAGGGGAACCTAGTTCGTATGGCGCCGCAGCGCCCCAACCCTAACCTCTACCCGTGGTGAGACTCTCACATCGAGGGGCTGCATCACTACTGCAGGGTATTGATGAGTCTCGAACCCAAGACCTCATCCCTTAACACCGAACTTATGACCTCTACAACCAACACAACCGTGAACACCGCCACGCAAAGCCAACACTCAACTGCACAATCAAGGCGGTGGAACAGACAGGGGTCACGGACCCGTGACAGACCCCGTCCCAGTTGGGATCACGGTGCCGTGACAAAAACCTAAAATTCGCCAAATCGCTCTGGTCCGTCACAGATCCGTGACGCTCGCGCAGACCTGTTTTCCAAACTCGGTTCCAACTCGAATCTTAACCCGTTTTAACCCTAAAATTAGCCTTAAACGACACACACGCTTGACTACCAATTCAGCAAACACACGCCCCACGACTCACAGACCAATCAAGTCATTCAACCTCAACCAAAACACAAGCCGACACGACCAAACAAAACTGAAAACCCGCCCACCGGGCCAACCAAAATCAAAGCGCTCCCACCGGACCAACCAAAATCAAAACGTACCCACCGGACCAACCAACCCCCACACACACGCCCACAGGGCCAACCAAAGTCGTAACACGCCCACCGGGCCAACCAACTTAAACAAGCACGCCCACAGGCCAACCAAAACTTCACAGCACGCCCACCGGGCCAATCAATTTAAAAACTTTCTCTTTTTCATTACAAAACCCCATTTCTTAACATCAGGTAGTTACAACCCGGTCCAGGCGTCCCCAAACTACATTGTACCCACTTGACGTCTGTTGGGTCTCGAGGTAAGGTTGGAGATGAACCAACTCGCAGCGGAAAATCAATGAAAACCAAGAGACAATTAGAACCATGAAACAACTAACAAAGAATGGATTAACAAGAGAAAAATTCAGCACTAGTTCTTACCAAAACAAGAACACCGGTTAACGAATGATTGGCTTGAGTCTCCAAGACGCCTACGTATCCACATGGGAATCAAAGCCACGTAGTTCTTCTCTTTGAGGACTCAAGAACACAAAAATGGAGGAGGAAACTAGCCAAACCCGAAATGGCCATGGAAGAGGGAGAGAAAATGTGTTTCCTATTCTTGTCTTGTCTTTGTTATGTTGAAAAAAGATGACTTAAACATAACAAAACCCATACTTGTCCAACTAAAGGCATGGGACAAGTATGGTGTCAAGTAAGGTGTAAATAGGACAAAGTATGGCAAGACAAGATTGTGTTAGGTGGTGAATCACCAACACCTTAATCCTTGTCTTGCTTACTTAGTACTAATTAATCAAGACTTGATTAATTAGTTCCATGGGCCTTGGTTGCATGGGCCTTTCATGGGCCTCTTGGAACATGGCCCGTGACCATTTCCAACGAGGTCCCGTGATTCGCTCATCGCCTCCATGCCTTCCATACCGGAAATGTCCAACATTATCCGACGCGATCAATCCCAAGACTCCAAGCCTTATCTCGATCCGTAAAGTCCTATTCACTTACGGGCACATGACCCAAAACCCAGTTTTGGTCATGTCCCGAGACAACTCCCTTTTGGCCATTCTCCATAAATGTGTCAATGAGTTTCATCCTCCGGTGTGACCCTTAGGTTTATGCATGTCAATAGATCAACGTAAAATCCCATTTTACTTGATCCTATTTAAGTGGCAACTAACGAGACTTTAGTATTGCCTGACACTACATAACGAATCGACCCTGTCGATTCTAACCTTTCCGTCGTCCCTGTCATTATCCTTTTATCTCCGATATCCTGATTGAGATAAGGCATAGAGCCGTCATCCTTATTATTCTCAATCACCGTTCCTTGATATGTGAGATGACTGAAGATATGATACCCAGTATCATGTGCATGGCCATGCTATTCTTCCAGTCACTCTCGATCAAGCGGCCGAGAACCGATATCTTTCCCATACCTTAGTATGAGGGATAAATCCCTTAGCCGTCTTTCGTGTCACTCATGTAGCCCGTCCCCAAGCCAATCCTGGCCGTTATGGAAGCCCTGTTACGGACAACGTTAGGCTCAGGTCAAACAAGGTTGTTGACTACATAGCGATCACAAAGACTCCTTGGTCTAAGGATACATGACAAGCTACAACACTGAATATGTTCATGACTTAATCTATGGCACATATTCAGGGCGGGTCGTCCAATATCATGTCCCACATGATATCTATGATCAGACTCCGGAATCTCATTCCAATGACTAACAGAACGTAAGCCATAAAGAGCCATCTTTCATACTAGTCGCTTCTAGTGAAGCTTTGTTGACTAGGGACCCATCGAGTGTGATCTATCTCGATCTATGGTTCTATTCGCATGGTGGGCATAGATCAGAGCACACATCGATATATTACTCCAACACATAAGTAATATAAAGCCGCTTTAATTTTATTGCTAACGATGATATATACATTTGGACATTTAGGATTGAACTACGGGCACTAAGACTAACAATCTCCCACTTGCCCTAGTTCCAATCTAAACTCCTATATGTCCCCATCGACTTTACATGTCTAACATGTTCAGGCAGTGACACTGCCTTAGTCAACGAGTTGGCTATGTTATCATCTGTTGCAATATCGGTTATCTTCACTTCACCTCAGTTCAGTATTTATCTGATGAGGTGGATACGCCGCAGTACATGTTTGGATTTGTTATGCGATCTAGGCTTTTAGCTTGCGCAATGGCCCTTGTGTTGTCGCAAAATGGATTCACCGGACTGGATGGGTTTTTAATTACACCCAGCCCTGCCATGAATTTCCAAATCCACATAGCCTCCTTAGCTGCCTCTGCAGCATCCATGTACTTGGCCTCTGTCGTAGATTCGGCAATGGTATCTTGCTTTACGCTTTCCCAGCTAAAGCTCTGCCATTCAGCGTAAACACATATCCTGATTGACTTCTAAAGTCATCTGGATTTGTCTTGGAAAACTAGCGTCTACTCATCCTTCGACGACTAGTTCAGCATCATCTTTCCCCCGGGTTAGAATGATGTCTACTGGTACAACATAAGGCTTACGAGACGTCTGGTCTCATACATGTCATGGCATATATGATCGATCCTGCCCCCAGGCGCATAGGATTCTCATCATCCTTTTCAGCTCATCAGGTGTCTTAGGACACTGAGTCTTGCTGAGATGAATGCCATGACTAGTGGGTAAGAGTCCTTTCTTTGAATCGAGCATTAAGAACCTACTCAATGCCTTGTTCACATAGGTTCCCTGACTTAAATCCAAGACCCTCTTGGTGCGATCTCTACATATCTTAATCCTTAAGATATGAGAAGCATCGCCTAAGTCCTTTATTGAAGAACACTTCCTCAACCAAGCTTTAGTCTCGTGCAAGGTTGGGATGTCGTTTTCAATGAGAACCAGAAAGGTAATATTGCTCCCACTAGCCTTCTTATAAATGCAAGATTCATCCTCGTTCTTGATTAAGCCAAATCCAATTACAGCTTCATCAAAACGAAGGATCCAACTCCGAGAAGTTCGTTTCAATCCATAAATGGATTTCAACAACTTATAAATCTTTCCTTTATTCTTCGGATCGTCAAAACCTTTGGGCCGAGACATACAAACGTACTCAGTCAAATTTCCATTTAGGAAAGCGGTTTTGACATCCACTTGCCATATCTCGTAATTATGATACGCAGTTATGTCAAGAAGAATTTGGATCGATTTTGACCATAGCCACTAAGGAGAAGGTTTCCTCATAGTCAATCCATTGGATCTGCCTATAACCTTTCGCCACCAGTTGAGCTTTGTAGGTCAGAGGGTTGCCGTCCATGTCAAACTTCACCTTGAAGATCCATTTGCATCCTATGGTCCTCACACCATTGATGGGATCAACCGGTTCCCAGACTCGGTTGTCCGACATGGATTGCATTTCCTCCCTCATGGCTCCCAGCCATAACTCGGAGTTGGGCCCATCCACGACTTCCTGAAAGGTGGCTGGATCATCGTGATCCACCATGACTTCATTGTCACCTCCGGATACCATATCTTGGAGGTGGAAGATTGATCCTTTCAAATCGCCTTGGACCTTCCGGAATTGTAACAGGAATTGGTTCTTACTCTACGACAATCTCTGGCTCCTTTCTACTGGGTTGCCAATTGGTTTAGACAGATCTGTACCATCCTGAATTTCTTCGAGATGCACAGTCCTCCCAATGACGTCTTTGGAAACAAAACTTCTTTTCCATAAAGACCCCACCCCAAGCGACGAACACCATGTTCTCACTGGGATTGTAGAAATAGTATCCCCTTGTTGCTTTGGGATACCACACGAAGGTGCATATCTCAGATCTTGGTTCGAGCTTAGTCGAAACCAAATGTTTCACATAAGCCTCGCAACCACAAATCTTTAGGAAGGACAAAGCGGGCATCATCCCGTACCATTTTTAAAATGGTGTCCATTCCACACCATTCGTCGAAGCCCGATTCACTATGAATGCGGTCGTCTCTAGAGCAAAACCCCTAAAAGAGATTGGGAGATCAGTCCAACTAATCATGGAACAGACCATTGTCTAACAATGTCCGATTTCTCCGTTTGGCTACACCTTTCAACTACAGTGACCTAGGAGGAGTCCATTTCAAAAGGATCCCATTCTCTTTTAGATGATCTAATAACTCTGTGGTCAAGTATTTTCCACCTCGATCCAATCGAAGTGCCTTAATACCTTTGTCGAGCTGGTTTTCTACTATAGTCTTAAACTCTTTGAATTTATCAAAAGCTTAAGACTTATGTCTCACCGAATAGACATAACCATATTTACTGTAATCATCAGTAAATGTGATAAAGTAGCTAAAACCCCTCCTGGCAAGTGAACTTATTGGTCTACACACATTCGAGTGTATCAACCCCAATAATTCACCCGCCCTTTCATCGCGATCGATAAAGGGCACTTTAGTCATTTTTCCCATCAAACAAACCTTGCACCTATCGATCGAATGGAATTCGAATGAACCTGAAAGCCCGCACTTCTGAAGTGCTGATAGGCGCTTCTTGTTTATGCGACCCAAATGACAGTACCATAACAGAGTTAGGTTTAAATCGTTGGATTTAGACCTCTTGCTATTAACGGAATATATAGAACTTGAGGCATTGTTACCCATATCTAATATGTACAATCCTCCAACCATGTCAGTACTGGTATAAAACATATCATTGCATAGAACATTGAAAACTCTATTTCCAATATTAACATTATATCCTTCCTTGTCAAACACGGATACAGATATAATATTCCTACTAAGAGTAGGTATGCAATATACATTATACAATACTAAGACAAGGCCTCTTGGCAAAGCAAGACTCATGGATCCTACAGCAGTTGCCACAACTCTGAGGTCCATTTCGTGCTTTCCAAATCTCTCCTACTTTCAGCCACCATATATTAGTGCATGTGTGAGATTCAGTCATGGTATCTAATACCCATGAATCTTTGGAAGTAGAGAGATGTAGCTCTATAGAGTTAATACCGAATGAAGGCACGGTCCCACCGCCCTTCCTTAGATCATCCAGGTTTCCTGATGAAGGCGCAGTCCTACTGCCCTTCTTCAGATCATCCAGGCTATTTGATGAAGGCGCAGTCCCACTGCCCTTCTTCAGATCAGCCGTGAACTTCCTGTAATCCCGGTTCCAATGACCAGGCTGTTGGCAGTAGAAGCAGACATTCTCAGGTGTCTCATCTTTCCTGCCAAGTGCGCATGGGCCCAGCCCTTGCCACTTCCAATTCCCTTGTTGACCATCAGAATATCCTTGGATCCCAGATCCCTGAGATATTCTTCTCAGCAGCTGATGACACTTCATGTAACTCTGATATGGTCTTAGAGACAGCCTTGTCAAGGACATATTCTTTGCGTTCAGACTTGAGGACTATCCTCAAAAATTCTGTACCAGTCCAAATAGTTTGTCCCATTTAGCTTGACCCTGTCAAGAATGGTTTTTAATGACAAACTATTAATGTTCGCTGAATTTGCCATTTGATCTACAACAGATAAAATTCAATCAGTAAACTGAATAAATTTTATGAAGATCAAGCTTAAACACCAACAATCAATTCTAAACCTTTAGAATCTGAAACCAAGATCCTTGATTCACTCGATTAAGCTGAACTAATGCTCACCACTTAATCGAGCTATGTAGGTAGGAATCCATCCAATCACATCCAATGTGACTCCTGGCTAGGGTATGTACTTATGTACACGACTTACCCTATCTGTTACCCTAGCTCAACCTCAGGCTAAGAATCGTAGTCGGGTCCACCAATTTTCAACTATGGCTCGTCACTATGTAGGTGCTCCGCTAATGCGCACGACACCCACATATGTCGTCCAAACCTACTACCCCGCTTTCCCATGGATGCTCCGCTAATGCGCACGACACCCATAGGACGGGGAGGTAGTAAGGTGTTGATGATTGGGAGGTATCGGACATGACCCGCTTTTACTTGTCCAGTTGTGTTCAAAACTTTGGCACATCCTAGATGCGATGAGCACATCAACTACATTCCAAATGCAATGATGCCTCAAATTACATCCAATGTAATTCTTCCTTTGAACCCGTCAACTACATCCAATGCAATGACGGTTCTAAGGGTTCACACACAAGGATTAAAATTCCAATTTTATCTTTGCATGTGAGGTGATATGCTCGGTAAATAAAGTTAGGCATGCAATTCTAAAGCACATAGAATTAATCATGCATAAACTAAACCAAGCATAAAGCGATAAATGTGCACATAATAGCCCCCTAAACTAACTCCCACTAGCTTCTTGAGCTCCACCGACTCCAAGCCGATGCCAACACCCGAAAAGCCACCAAATGACCTTTTCGCCCTTTCTTCATCTTGAGTAAAATATTACAATTTAATACACGACTCGCAGGTCGGGAATAAATAAATATTACAAACAAGTGGTTCGACGACCACACCTTGAAAGAATAATTACACGTTACCTCTAACGGCTCGCAGGCCGTGAAAAGCGATAAATAATTAAATTGAGCTCGGGGCTATTATGTGCACCATGCCAACATCACATCACACATCGTGTTATCAAACAAGAATGTTATCAAACATCATGTGATTTTCCGGTTTTAATTAATAGCCAAGTTTCGAAAATTTTTGATGCTCGGTTTATCGAAACCGTTCAAAAATGAAACTTTTGAACATTTGATCTTCGAGTTCGTCATGACGGTTCCAAACTCGTCATAACTAACAAAACGGTTTAGCCTTGGCATATCAACCATCCAATGGTCATGCTTGGCCTAGCTCCGTCCAACGGAGCCCCGTTCGGTCCCGGTTTCGGCTCCCCGAGAGTCCCGCTCCCGAGACCCGAAAAATCAAATTTTTTTCAAAATTTCCAGATTTGAAATAATTTTCAAAAATTCATTTTACATGCATTAAATCCATAAACAAGAATTTAAAACATGTTATCAAACAATTTAGCAAAACAACATGCCAAAAACGAAACTTTCAAGCAAAACCGAAACTTTGAACACCGTCTTGTGAATCCCGAAGGTAGCACGGCTCTGATACCACTGTTGGGTCTCGAGGTAAGGTTGGAGATGAACCAACTCGCAGCGGAAAATCAATGAAAACCAAGAGACAATTAGAACCATGAAACAACTAACAAAGAATGGATTAACAAGAGAAAAATTCAGCACTAGTTCTTACCAAAACAAGAACACCGGTTAACGAATGATTGGCTTGAGTCTCCAAGACGCCTACGTATCCACATGGGAATCAAAGCCACGTAGTTCTTCTCTTTGAGGACTCAAGAACACAAAAATGGAGGAGGAAACTAGCCAAACCCGAAATGGCCATGGAAGAGGGAGAGAAAATGTGTTTCCTATTCTTGTCTTGTCTTTGTTATGTTGAAAAAAGATGACTTAAACATAACAAAACCCATACTTGTCCAACTAAAGGCATGGGACAAGTATGGTGTCAAGTAAGGTGTAAATAGGACAAAGTATGGCAAGACAAGATTGTGTTAGGTGGTGAATCACCAACACCTTAATCCTTGTCTTGCTTACTTAGTACTAATTAATCAAGACTTGATTAATTAGTTCCATGGGCCTTGGTTGCATGGGCCTTTCATGGGCCTCTTGGAACATGGCCCGTGACCATTTCCAACGAGGTCCCGTGATTCGCTCATCGCCTCCATGCCTTCCATACCGGAAATGTCCAACATTATCCGACGCGATCAATCCCAAGACTCCAAGCCTTATCTCGATCCGTAAAGTCCTATTCACTTACGGGCACATGACCCAAAACCCAGTTTTGGTCATGTCCCGAGACAACTCCCTTTTGGCCATTCTCCATAAATGTGTCAATGAGTTTCATCCTCCGGTGTGACCCTTAGGTTTATGCATGTCAATAGATCAACGTAAAATCCCATTTTACTTGATCCTATTTAAGTGGCAACTAACGAGACTTTAGTATTGCCTGACACTACATAACGAATCGACCCTGTCGATTCTAACCTTTCCGTCGTCCCTGTCATTATCCTTTTATCTCCGATATCCTGATTGAGATAAGGCATAGAGCCGTCATCCTTATTATTCTCAATCACCGTTCCTTGATATGTGAGATGACTGAAGATATGATACCCAGTATCATGTGCATGGCCATGCTATTCTTCCAGTCACTCTCGATCAAGCGGCCGAGAACCGATATCTTTCCCATACCTTAGTATGAGGGATAAATCCCTTAGCCGTCTTTCGTGTCACTCATGTAGCCCGTCCCCAAGCCAATCCTGGCCGTTATGGAAGCCCTGTTACGGACAACGTTAGGCTCAGGTCAAACAAGGTTGTTGACTACATAGCGATCACAAAGACTCCTTGGTCTAAGGATACATGACAAGCTACAACACTGAATATGTTCATGACTTAATCTATGGCACATATTCAGGGCGGGTCGTCCAATATCATGTCCCACATGATATCTATGATCAGACTCCGGAATCTCATTCCAATGACTAACAGAACGTAAGCCATAAAGAGCCATCTTTCATACTAGTCGCTTCTAGTGAAGCTTTGTTGACTAGGGACCCATCGAGTGTGATCTATCTCGATCTATGGTTCTATTCGCATGGTGGGCATAGATCAGAGCACACATCGATATATTACTCCAACACATAAGTAATATAAAGCCGCTTTAATTTTATTGCTAACGATGATATATACATTTGGACATTTAGGATTGAACTACGGGCACTAAGACTAACAACGTCAACACCGTCACGCTCGACCATAGGGGCGCCCCTGAGTCGAGTCGCGACAGCTTAAAAACCTTTCACGCAGCAACACACAAACAGTATGCCAGTAACCCCGTACTGCACATACACACAAGCACAAGTAGGACTCACAACACAACGGGTCTACACACGGTTCCCGACCTGCGTACCTAACGCACGACGGGACTTTACCGACTCGACTCTCCCCACCTAATTGACGGACAGTCCGAGGTATGAAACCTCGAGCTCTGATACATGGCTGTCACGCCCCAATTTCAGTAAACCGAACTCAGGACGTGAACCTTTAAAATAATAAAACACTTTGAACCCTTTTTCATTAAAACACTTTAAAAATCACCATTTGTTCAACAAAATAATATTTACAACTTAAAACATGTCCCAACAAATGGACAAGAGTATGGTATCCGTCGCTAGACTCAAAATAAACCCAGAATCCCGCTCCCAGCTCTTCAAGCTTCGGAAGCTCACCTAATCCAACCTGCGACCGGTACCTGTAGGAAAAGCAGCTAGGGGTGAGCGTTCGCTCACCACCACGGATAACAGACTGACCACGACATAAATAGCAGACAATGCCGTTAACACCAACAACCAACTCAACACCGGGAACACCATCCCCAAAATCAAGTAACCCGACCGAAACCCACACACTGATGCTTTCCTCAGCCGACTCAACACTCGGACACGTAAGGTAAACCTTACACCACGATCACGACCTCTTCCAAGGACTCAAAAGACCACTACGCAACACCCAAGATCACAAAGGATCGCACACCAAACAATATCACAAAGGATCGCAGACCAGCTGCTCAGTAACCTCCCTCACCAGACTCAACCTCAAACTCGTAAAGTAAACCTGACACAACCATTTATGACCTCCTCCAAAGACACGAACATGGATCAGGCTAGCCAAAGAATGCTCACAACCTGCCGAGACTCGAACACGGATCAGGCCAGCCAAAGAATGCTCGTAACCTGCCGAGACCCGGTCACGGATCAGGCTAGCCAAAGAATGCTCATAACCTTTCGAGATCCGGACACGGAACAGGCTAGCCAAAGAATGCTCATAACCTGTCGAGACTCGAATTTGGTCAGGCCAGCCAAAGAATGCTCGTAACCTGCCAAAATCCACACCACTCCCCGACAAAGACTCGAACACGGATCAGGGTAGCCAAAGAATGCTCACAACCTGCCGAGACTCGAACACGGATCAGGTCAGCCAAAGAATGCTCGTAACCTGACGAGACCCGGTCACGGATCAGGTTAGCCAAATAATGCTCATAACCTTTCGAGATCCGGACACGGAACAGGCTAGCCAAAGAATGCTCATAACCTGTCGAGACTCGAATTTGGTCAGGCCAGCCAACGAATGCTCGTAACCTGCCAAAATCCACACCACTCCTCGACACGACGTCGGGTCACTAACCCAGGGCAAACACAATCAATATCACACGCAAAGTTCAACAAGCAGCAACAACGCAGGTTCAACACTCCACAGGCACTCATGGCCACCCAAGACACCAACAGTAAAACACGGACTCAACAACCCACGGGCACTCACTGCCTCCCAAGACACACCAACCATAACTCACGGGCTCAACAACCCCACGGCACTCACGGCCACCCAAGACACACCAACCATAACTCACGGGCTCAACTTTACATTTTATTAACGTTTAAAGTTTCTAAACCCGTCAATTACAACTTTTACAATTTAATTCCAAAATTCGTTCCGGGTGTGAATTAACGACTTGGGGATCGTCCTAAACCACCCGAACACGAAAAACCGAGACCCTAACACGTGGGCCCCACACGGTCATAATGGGAAAATTTCCTTTTCGCCCCAAAACGTTCCTAATGAACCCCAAACCTCAACCATTCAATCTTTAAACCAATTCTAACCAAAACCCAACCATAATCAAACCGTTTAAACTTAAACCCTAAATTTCAAACGTACCAAAACGAAAATCGGTTAGCTGCTCACCGTAGAGAATGACGATGGGATGACGAATCTTCAATCGTTGAGTCGATCGGTCGGTCAGATCGTCGGGAAATCACCAAAATCTCCCCTTTTCTATCCTTTTCTCTCCTTCCCTTTCTCTCTCTTCTTTCTCTCTCCAATTCTCTATTTTTTTGCAGAATTTCCGTGTAACACACCACCATTCCCTTTTTAATTTGATTCAAACACTAACACATAGCAAAAAGACCAAACTACCCCTCCTTTCTATTTTGTCTTTTCTTTAAAGTCAAGGGTAAATTTGTCCTCCCTTTTTCCTTCCACCACATTCATTAAAAGTGGCAAAATGGGTCCCACCCCCTTCTAGGAAAATATCTTCTAAATATTTTTCAGTCAGATTCGCGAAACTCGGCCGTCTCGGGCCCCGAACGAGCACTTTTTCCAAGAAAAAATTACGAAACTTCACGGGCTTCAAGAAAACGGCTCAACTAAGACCGCTGTGACGACGGATAAGCTTTTTGGATCCGAAACAGACCTCGAACGGACCAAAACGTCGCTTGGTTGACTTTTCCCAAATTGGTCAGATTGTTGCCCTGAGTCCCCCGGAACTCACTTTGGTCGATAACGGGGTCAACTCAAGTCCGGTATGACCCTCGGGGTCAAATTTAGGTTCATTTAAGTACCTGTCCAAAAAATTTAAATTTTCCTGTTTTTCGCAGATTTGACTGGCGTTGACCGGGAGTGGTTATTACACAGTGTTTGCAAACCACTGCAACAAATCAACAAACCAAAATGTGTATATTTGCAAATACCACAAAACATCTGTTTCTTACCACATGAAGGATATTAGCAAACCAAGTCATGTGTATTTGCAAACATCATTTCAAAAGGCATGAGGTAAAATGACCTTTGTTTTACCACTTTCACGGGTATTCGGAACTGGCAGATGTCCTGCATTTTCTTCATGACCTCGATTGTCTGAGTCGATATTCGTGGATAGAGCTAGTGCTACATTATCGTCCTCCTTAACATGAGGAGGACCCTCCAGCCGTATGTGACCCAATTTAAACCCATCACTGTGCAGTTCCTCATTCACCCTTTTATTGATCATTATGGTGGTCCATCCAATCAGAGAGGGCTAGGCCTTGGAATCTCAGAGGTACCAACTTCAAAACGGTCCAAATAAACCATCTATAAAATTTAAAAAAAAAATGATGTGTGAGATGACTACTCCATAACAGTTTATTAAATATGCACTATAAAACAAATAAATAAATAAAAAAACACACTAGTAAGAAAATGACCAGTCCTGCAAAGTGCCTTGTAAATTCAATTCCTTGGTCCTCTTTCCCGCTCACCGATCAAAAATAACTTCTCTTTTGCACAAAGGGATGCCTAGAGTGTCGTAGATTTCCTGCTTTGTGATACGCAATTTGGCACCAAGCAACGACAATGAAAATCTTATATGGTTATAGTTATCCACCAAATAGTATGCAAGCCTGCTTGGAAAGTTTTTCGCACCAAGTCACAGGATGTGCTCAAACCAATTTCGTGCAATGCTGTTTTTTGAGCTTCATTCAAACTCTCTAAAAGCTCAATCGCTCATTTTGGTGATGACCAAATCCTCAAACTTTTGAACTCTTTGAACTTATCAGATATCCGATCAAATTTATCGGATTTACGACCTTGACTTGCTACGCCTTCTTCCCAATACCAAATATTTATACGCCTCTTGGCCAAACCCATCAATCGGTGCATAACCATTTTTGGGGTTGGTGGTTTATAAATACCCCCATAAGTTCATTACCCATTGATCACCTCATAGAGTCACAAATCATACTATATCTCAACTAAGAATCATTACCCACACAACTTCTCATGTTCGTCCTCAATAGAAATCATGGGTTTCGTTGTAGTTGAGCTTTGCGCAAAGTGAGAAATATATGGAATAATAATTGTTGATGAGGTTGTAGTTGCTCTATGGACAATTTAGAAATCATTATAGTAGAGCTGATGTTTTCTCTATGTCAGTTATTTGTGCCAGTTAGTTTGCTGGTTGTATGGGTGGTACTCCAGCCCATCAAAACAGATGACTAAAATATTGAGAAATAGATATTTATTGCTTATATACAGTCACATTGTGTTGTAGAATTAGAGTGCATCTCGATAAAGGGGAGAAAGTGTCTTTCAGAGTAAAAAAAATGCATCTTTGATGTCGTATTGAATCAGATGTGTATGATCAAGTATTTTAGTTTAGGTATTGTTGTTCTAGAGGAGAAATCAAATACAAACCATGTCTGAACCTAAAAACTAGAGAACCAATCTAAGTCATCTATTTTAAGAATGAAGGGATGAGATGCAATTGAGTGGTTGACTGCAAAAAAAACAGCACTTTTTAATAAGTGGGAAGGACTTTTTAGTAAAACTATCATATTACTTTTTTTTACCAACTCACTAATTTAATTTTTCCCACTTCGTTTGAACTCCCATTGGCTTCAAACTTGCGCCATTAGTTTTGTTTTTTCAAGGGATTTCTATCAAGATCACTCATGAATATATTTTGAAGCCCGAAAAAAAATTTATTTTGGGGTTGATTTAAAAAAAATTATACATGGGTAATTTTTATCAACACTTTGCTCTGGTTTTATCAACACTGTTACACTGGTTTTATCAACACTTTGCACTGGGTTTATCACCTCATTTCCAAAACTGATCATGATTTTATCAGATCATCACGTGTTTTTTATGAACACTAGTTTTATCAACACCAAGCACTAGGTTTTATCATTAAATTACGCGTGTTTTATCACCCCCATCACATGTTTTTTTTGAAGCACAAAAAAAGAATTATTTCGAGGCTTCTTTAAAAAAAATTATATATGGGTAATTTTTATCAACACTTTACATTGGTTTTATCAACACGTTACACTGGTTTTATCAACACTGGACACTAGTTTATCACCTTAATTTCCAGAACCGAACATGATTTTTATCACCTCATCACGTGTTTTTATGAACACTAGTTTTATCAACACTAAACATTATCTTTACCATTAAATTACATATGTTTTTATCACCCCATCACATGTTTTTTTATCAACGCTAAACTCTAGTTTATCACACTTATTATCAAAATTGAACATGGTTTTTATCACCCCAGTACATGTTTTTATCAACATTTAGCACTAGTTTGATACCTCTGATATAAAACATATATTAGTGAAGATTTATCAACACTCAACATTATTTTTATCACCCAATATACCTTTTTTATTTTCGCGCTTCAAAATATATTCATGATTGATCTTGATTTAAAGCCCTTGAAAAAATAAAAATATTGGCGCAAGTTTGAAGCTAATCGGAGTTCAAACGAATCGGGAAATATTAAATTAGTGAATTGGTGAAGAAAAAAATGGACACTTGTCCACATTGCACCATGCTTTTACAATTATGCCCTTGCTTGTGTGAGAAAGGATGAAAGTGACGTAAGTTTGGGTGAAATTGGGGTGATGATGTGGCATCATGGTGAATGTTGGATCTTTGGTGTGTGTGGCTAGAATTGGTTCTCTAGTTTTTAGGTTAAGAGTGGTTTGTAGCCGATTTCACTTCTGTTGTTCTATTCTCGGAACCCACGCCAAATTGTTATTCATTCTTTTTTCTTCTTTTCAATATAAAATTTCAGTCAATCTAACAATATAACATTTTAGTTAATCTATGTTAAACAAAAAAACATATTTGTGAATCTATCAACTGCGTATATGTCGAATTACTGCATATGGTAAAGCTAATGCCTAAGTAAAATATTTATTTATTAAATTATATATGATTAAGGTTCTATATTTATGTATATAAATACCCAAACCCTATTGCTTAAATCTCTTATTAATTCACCCCACCCAACCCACTCTCTCTCCTAACCTCTTCATTCTCCTCCATTAAAGAGTCTAGAAAAATACTTGTTGTAGAATCATGGTTGAGGGAAATGTACATCGTAACACGCCTTTTACTCTAGATCAAGAAAAAGAAAACTTTTCAATACGAACGCCACATAAAGATGAGAGACCTACACGATGATACGATAACACTAACATCATTGTTGGGTTCGAGGTAGGGTAGGAGATGAACCAACTCTCAGCGGAATGACAAATAAAACTAAGAGACCATTAAAACCATGAATTAACTACCAAAGACTGTTAGCCTCAGTACCTGTAGTCCAATCGTAAATGTCCAATTGTAAATACCATCGTTGGCAATATAATAAAGCAGCTTTTAATATCACTTAAGTGTTGGAGTAATATGTCGTGTGTGTTTCCGATCTACACCCACCATACGAATAGAACCATATATCAGGATGGATCACACTCGATGAAGTCCCTAGTCAATAGTCTTCGCTAAATGCCACTAGTATGAAACATGACTCTTGATGGCTTACGTTCTATTGGTCATTGGAAAGGTTTTCAGAGTTTGATCATAGAAATCATGTGGGACATGATGTTGGACGAACCGACCTGAACATATTCCATAGATTAAGTCATGAACATATGCAGAGTCGTTGCTTGTCAGGTATCCTTAGACCGAGGAGTCTATATGATTGTTATGCAGTAAACAACCAAGTTTGAGATGAAAGCCCAACGTTGCACCGTGACTGGGCTTCCATAACGGCCAGGATTGGCTTGGGGAATGACTGCATGAGTGACATGATAGACGGCTAAGGGATTGATCTCTCATACTAAGGTATGGGAAACATATCTGGTTCACGGCCGCTTGATCGAGAGTGACTGACAGGAAAGCATGGCCATTTACATGATACATGGTATGAAAAGGTCAATCATCTCATATATCAAGAAACATTGATTGAGAATAAAAAGGATGACGACTCTATGCCTTATCGCAATCAGGATATCGGAGATAAGGGATAATGACAAGGACGGCGAAAAGGTCGGAATCGATAGGGGACGATTCGTATGCAGTGTACGACAATACTGAGTCTCGTCAGTCGCCATATAACTAAGATCAAGTAAAATTGGATTTTACGCTTATCTTACCAACATGCATAGACCTAAGGGTCACACCATAAGTTTGTAACTCGATAATAACGCAACATAGCTTGGCTTGGAGGGAGTCATTTCGTGAATTACCATAGTGGATGGGCTACCATGATGGGCTCGTTATGGGATCTCTTGTAGAGGCCCATGGACGGCTCACATGGGCTAGGCCCAACAAGAACCAAAGGTCAAAGGTTGACTAAGTAGTCTTGTTAAACTAAGTCGGTTGGACCCACTTTCCACTAGTTAATAAACTAGCTTAGTTTATTAAGTGTACCATGCAAATTAGCATGGACACTTGGCAACTTGATGGAGATTAAGTGAGATGACCACTTCCACTTAAGTCTACATGCAAGGGGTGTTGCTAAGACAGAACATGCAAATAAGAGGAGAAAATTTCAGCACAAATTTCAGCACAAAACTCCTCTAAGAAGCTTCAAGCTCCATTGTTGCATGTTCTTGAGTCTACAAACTCAAGAACTACGTTGGCTTTGATTCTGTTAAGGATATGTAGGCGTCCAAAGGGCTCAAGAAATTTAAAGTTTGGTGTTCTTGAACCAATTTGGGACAAGTAGAAGGTGCTGAATTTCTGCACAGTTTTGTCCGACCAGTCACTTTCAAGAGCACTATCGGGGGTTCATCCAGTGTTCGATGAAGCTGATTCTTGCAGTGAACGTTTTCCACATATGGTTCTTCAATGTGACCGAAGCGATTTGAGTTTCAACGGTTCGTTTTCGAGATACACGTGCTGTAAGATGAGGCACTTGCAAAGGTGATGTACACAAACCTTTGCTGAATTTTCAGTCTTGTTCTTCATATTTGGTAGTGTTAATTTACTTGATTCGTGGTTAATTTCCGCTGCAATTCTTGTTTCTCTTGTCCACGACATCGAGGTCCAACAGTGGTATTAGAGCATGGCTACCAACGGGAAAAACAAGAGCTGATATTTTCAGTTTTGGTGCTGGAAATTTTGAAGTGCTTGCTATTTTTTTTATTTTGTTAAATATCGAAACTTACTCTTAAAATTTGGCCACGAACACTACACTACCCACGTTTTCAAAATTAACACTACACTACCTCAAGTATTGGTCAGACGGTTTTGTTAGTAAAAAAGGACGGAATTTTCCATTCTGTTTGTCATATGACCTCAAGTGTCATATAATGGATGGTAAAATGACGTTTCCCCTTAATTATATGACCTCTACACATTTTATAAGGAACATTACCATTGTACCCTCATTATTGTTCCTTATAAAATGTATAGAGGTCAAATACTTAAGAGCAAAAAACACCATTTTACCATCCATTGTATGACACTTGAGGTCATATGACTAACGGAATGGAAAATTCCGTCCATTTTTACTAACAAAATTGTGTGACCAATACTTAAGGCAGTGTAGTGTTCATTTTGAAAACGTGGATAGTGTAGTGTTCGTGACCAATACATAAGAGTAAGTTTCGATATTTAACCCTTTTTTATTTAAAAATGCATGTTAGCTTCATAATTTCACGTTTTGGCATATTTTGATGTACGCTTGATTGATAACATGATTTAATTTCTTGCATGTGGGTTTTATGCATGAAATTGGTGATTTTCGAAATAAAATCAGATCTGATTTTTTTGGACAAGGTTTAATTTTCGGGGTCACGAGACCGGGACTCTTGGGGAGCCGATCCCATGATCGGATGGGGCTCCGTTGGACGGAGCTAGGCCGAGTCGTGACTATTGGATAGTCGGAACGTCATGGCTAATCCCTTTGGGGAATTGCGACGAGTTTGGAGCCCTCATGATGGACCACAAAATTAAACGTTCGGAAAATTCATTTTTGAAACCGATTTCGATAAACCGTTTAATAATTTTCAAAACTTGGAAGCTAATTAAAATTAGTCATATCTCGCTGTTTGATAACGCGCTGGTTGATAACACGATGTATGATGTGATGATTATGCATGGTGCACATTATTAAGCCCCGGGTACTTTTATTGCTTTTCTCGGACTGCGTGCTGATAGTGTTAGCGTGTAACTATTCTTATAAAGGTGTGGTCGGCGTACCACTTGTTTGTAATAATTATTATTTCCCGACCTGCGAGTCGTATATTTTATTGTAACCGTTATCGCCGGCTTGGAAACGAAGAAGCTCAAGAGGCGAGTGGGAGACCACAGGAAACGGCTTGGAGTAGAAGGACATCAAGAGGCGAGTCGGAGGCCCACGTCATCGACTTGAAGTCAAGATTGCTCAAGATAGGGTTGGGAATAGTTTAAGGGGCTGTGACATGCATGTCTTTATGCTTGATGATTGGTTTAAATTATGCATGACTCTATGGTTAGGATGCATGCTTAGATTTAAAATTTCGAGCAAATCACCTCACATGTTAAGATAAAATTGGTTTTGATCGTTTGTTTGTGAGCCCTTGAACCGTCTTTACATTGGATGTAATTGGAGACGTCATTACATTTGGAATGTAGTTGGCGTTCTCAATGCATCAATGATGTGCCAAAAGTTTAAACACGACAAGACAAGTAAAAAAGGGTCTTGTCCGATACCTCCTAATTTATCAACAACTTCCTACTTCCCCGTCCTATGGGTGTCGTGTGCCTTAACGGAGCATCCATGGCAAGGCGTTGTAGCAAGTTTGGTCGGCATATGTGGGTGTCGTGCGCCTTAATGAAGCACCTACATAGTGACAGGCCATAGTTGAAAATTGGTGGACCCGACTACGATTCTCAACTAGGGTTGAGCTAGGGTATCAGATAGGGTAAGTCGTGTACTTAAGTACATACATTAGAATCTTGGTTTAATATTCTATAGGTTTAGAATCGATTGTTGGTGTTTGAACTCGATCTTCATAATTTATTCAGTTTACTGATGAAATTCACTTTGTCGTGTGGATCGAAATGGCTAACACATCAGCAAACAATGGTAGTTTGTCATTGAAAACCATACTTGATGGGGTCAAGCTTAATGGGACAAACTATTTGGACTGGTGCAGAGTTTTGAGGATAGTCCTCAAAATTCTAAATGCAAAGGACATATTCTTGATAAGGCTATCCCTTATGTCCAGAAAATGAAGGAGCATCTCCAACATCTTAATTGACTGGGTTTTAAGATAGTGTCAGAGATGGCAGCAGACGTGGGTCTGCACTCCTTTCCTCGTGTATATGATGAGTTCACCGTGACGAATCATATGAACGATATGGACAAGACCAAATCAGAGTTACATGGCACATTTGTAACTGCTGAGAAAAATATCGGGGGTCTAGGATCCAACGATATTTTGATGGTCAGAAAGGGATCTAGTTTCGGGAGAGAAACTGGTAGTAGCAAAGGCAAGGCCCCTGTGCACTTGGCAAGAAAGATGAGACACACGATGGCTCCTAACCCTCCAAGGACCAGGGGTCCTCAAGGAAGGCTAAGGAGGATGAGATTGCCTGCTTCTACTGCTAGAAGCCTGATCATTGGATTCGGAATTGCGGGAAAAAGCAGGATGATCTGAAGAAGGGCAGTGGGACTGCGCCATCATTAGGTAATAACTTAATAGAGCTACGTCTCCCTACTTCCAAAGATTCATGGGTATTGGATAACAAGGATGAATCTCACATACGCACTAACGTGCAGTGATTGGAAAGTAGGAGATGCTTGGAAAAGAACAGATTGGACCTTAGAGTGGACAACAAATAAAGGTTGTAGCGACTGCTGTAGGATCCATGGGTCTTCATCATCCAAATAGCCTTGTTGTTTTCTAAACAATATATATTGCATACCTATTAGGATCATTATATTTGTATCTATGTTAGACACCGAAGAATATAATGTGGATATTGGAAATTGGATTTTCAATATTTTATGCAATGATATGTTATATGTTTAAACAAACATGGTCAGAGGATTGTGCATATTGGATATGGATAACAATGCCTCAAGCTCTATATATAATGTTGACACCAAAAGGTCTAAATCCGATAACTTAGACCAGACTCTATTAAAGCATTGTCATTTAGGCCACTTAATAAAGAAACGCATATCAAGCACTTCACAAGTGCGTACGTTGAGGTTCATTCGAATAATAAATGCAAGGCTTTATTTGTTGAGCAAATGACTAAACGCCCTTCATCAATCGCGGTGAAAGGGTGTGTGAATTATTGCGATGATACACTCGGATGTGTGTAGACCAATAAGTTCGCTTGCCAAGAGGGGTTTTAGCTACTTTATCGCATTTACTGATAATTGCAGTAAATATGATTATGTCTATTCGATATAACACAAGTCTAAAACTTTTCATAAATTCAAATTGTTTAAGACTAAACTAGTAAACCAGCTTGGGAAAGGTATTAAGGCACTTCGATTGGATCGAGGTGGAGAATACTTGACCGCAGATTTTTATATCATCTAAAAGAGAATAGGATCCTTTGAAATGGACTCCTCCCGGGACACCGTAGTTGAGAGGTGTAGCCGAACGGAGAAATTGGACATTGTTGGACAATGGTCAGTTAGACTGATCTACCTGATTCTTTCTGGGGTTATGCTCTGGAGATGGCCGCATTCATTTTGAATCGGGCTCCTACGAAGGTTGTGGAAGGGACACCATTTGAGAAATGGCATGGGAGGAAGCCCGTTTTATCCTTCCTAAAGATTTGGGATTGCGAGGCTTATGTGAAGCTGTTAGTTCATAGTAAGCTCGAACCAAGATCTGAGAAATGCACCTTCGTGGGGTATCCTAAGGAAAGAAGGGTATACTACTTCTACAAACCCAGTGAGAACATGGTGTTCGCCACTCGGATGGGGTCTTTGTGCAAAGGGAATTTGTTTTTGTCACGCCCCGAATTCGGTATGACCGAACCCGGAACACGAACGGTGAAGCAAGTAAAACAAAGTCTCAAATAGTTTAATAAACCGCTTCAAAATAATACTTTTACAAACTGAGTTTTAATTTAAAAGCGAAAGAACACTAAAACATGAGTGCACGGACTCTTGCTCCCAACTCTTCAAGTCTCGAGAGATCCTCCTAATCCGCCTCGCGAACGGTACATGTAGGAAAAGCAGCAAGGGGTGAGCGTTTCGCTCACAACCACGGACACCAGACTGACTACGGCATACCAGCATAAATGCCGGCAACACCGGCAACAATCAATAACACAGGGGACTACTACCCCAAATCACATGTTAAACCCGACTGTCACACAAATAACTGTCAATTTCCCCCAACCATCTAAGACCCGTGAACGTAATGGAGACCCCAAATTAGAGACCAAACAACCATTCCATTAGTCACACCGACAAGGTAAAGCACAACCCTCACACGATCCCATATGCGTTTACTTGTAACTTTCCGCAACCAAACCAGTATTCGCTACTCGTCCATACCTGCGGGAAAAGTAGTAAAGGGGATGAGCGTTCTGCTCACCTCCACGGATACCCGTTCGATTATGGCATACTAGTAAAGCATCAACAACTTACCAATCTAAATAGGGCAAACAACTACCTCAAAACCTAATACCAAACCGTCACAACTCCTCACAATATTAATACCTCAAATACTCGCTCACGTAAGGGAAACCTCGAATGGGGATCATATTCTCAACTAAGAAAAACACTATTGCTCACCATATCAATACCCCAATTACCCGATCACTTAGGGGAAACCTCAAAACGGGGATCATGTTCTCAACTTAGCAAATCACTGTTGCTCACAATATCAATACCCCAATTACCCGATCACGTAGGGGAAGCCTCAAAATGGGGATCATGTTCTCAACTAAGTAACTCACTATTTCTCACAATATGAACACCCCAATTATCCGATAACGTAGGGGAAACCTCAAACAACCCACTCACTTGAGGGAAACCTCAAACGACTCGTTCACGTGAGGGAAACCTCAAACAACCCGTTCACGTGAGGGAAACCTCAAACCACCTGTTCACGTTAGGGAAACCTCAAACAACCCGCTCACGTGAGGGAAACCTCAAACCACCCGTTCACGTGAGGAAAACCTCGAACAACCCGTTCACGTAGGGGAACCCTAGTTCGTGCAGCGCCGCAACTCATCAACCCTAACCCCTCTCCGTGGTGAGACCCTCACGCAGAGGCGCTGTATCAACACCGTAGGTTATTGATGAGTCTCGAACCCAAGACCTCACCCTTTAACACAGAAATTACGACCTCTACAAACAAACACAATCGTGAACAAAGTCACGCAATATCACACCCACAACACGATTTTACGTTAGCAGGACGTTGGGCCCGGCGTAGCCCCACATTTTACCCGACCACCTATCGGGAAGGTAACGTACCTCATCGCGGCACATAGTAACAATTTTCCGAGTGCTAGTCGGACGGAGGGCCTCTCATTCATCGCGGAACAGTAGCACCCTTTGTCGAGGGCGAGTCGATAGGCGGGCCATACCTCCACCCACACACAAAGATCGCAAGCAATGTCACACAATATCAACAAACCTCACACTGCACGGTTTCCGGTAGCAAACCGGCTAGGCCCGACGTAACCTCACATTGTACCCGATCGCCCCTCGGGTAGGCAGCGTACCTCATCGCGGCACATAGCAACACTTTTCCGATTGCTAGTCGGAAGGAGGGCCTCTCATTCATCGCGGAACAGTGGCACCCTTTGTCCAGGGCGAGTCGATAGGCGGGCCATACCTCCACCCACACACAAAGATCGCAAGCAATGTCACACAATATCAACAAACCACACACTGCACGGTTTTCGGTAGCAAACCGGCAAGGCCTGACGTAACCTCGCATTGTACCCGATCGCCCCTCGGGTAGGCAGCGTACCTCATCGCGGCACATAGCAACACTTTTCCGATTGCTAGTCGGAAGGAGGGCCTCTCCTTCATCGCCGAACAACGCAACACTTAACTGATAGCTAGTCGGAATGTGGGCCAACCTCAAACACGGTACCGTGGCACCCTTTGTCGATGGAGAGTCGACGGGCGGCCAAACCGCCACACCAATATCATAAAACACACAAAGCTCAGCAAATAGGGAAAATAACATAACGACCAACTACCACTCAGCAAGTCAATCAGCAACATACGGGTTCAACACCCCACAGTCACACATGGCCACACACAAACACAATCAGTTCACTCAACCTACGGGCACAACCAGGTGCCCACATGTGATTCTATCGTACGATAAGTTTCCTTAACCTACGGCACCCCCAAGTGTCACATGCATTTCTATTGTTTGATAAGTTCACTTAACCTACGACACCACCAAGTGTCACATGCATTTCTATTGTTCGATAAGTTCACTTAACCTACGACACCACCAAGTGTCACATGCATTTCTATTGTTTGATAAGTTCACTTAACCTACGACACCACCAAGTGTCACATGCATTTCTATTGTTCGATAAGTTCACTTATCCTACGACACCACCAAGTGTCACATGCATTTCTACTAATAACTTTCCATATTCAAGGCCGATATCCGGCTACTTTTCCCTACCTCGTAACGCATTCCAAATGTCCACGCTCAAGCTCTGGCGCGCTCGTGATCACCCGCTTAGCCTCCTCTTTCTACAGTCGGTGGCACGGTCTAAGGTGATACAAAAATAATACACTTTTTAAATATGCAGGCAAAACCCGAATTTAAAGTAATTAACGTCCAAATGAAATCCTGAAAATGTCGATCACTGCCAAACTTCCCAATTTCTCGACATTGTCAACAATAGGCCCGGAAAGGCCCGATTCGCCCGGTTCGGCGAATCTGCCCGGGATCGGAAAAACGCCCTCTGGGGCTCCGAAAATTCCCATTTTAGTTTTGTACAACCCTAATATAATTGACGTGTTCCAACGCAATCGACGGAATCAATTTCTAATTCCGCGTTTAAAGTTTCTAACCCAAATTTCCGAATTCTGACAAATTAATTCCATAATTCGTTCCGAGTGTGAATTATCGACTCGGGGATCATCCAAGACCACCCGAACACGAAAAACCCGAGGCCCGACCAAGTGGGCCCCACACGGCCACACCGGAAAACACTCCATTTCGCCCCAAAACGTTCCTAACGAACCCCAAACCTCAATCATTCATATTTAAACTAATTCTAACCAAAACCCTAGAATTCAAACACGTCGAAATGAGAAGTTTTCGGGTTCTTACCGTACGGAACGATGAGAGGATGACGAATACGCGAGAAAAGAGATGATCCGTCGGTCGGATCGTCGAGAAATCCCAAAACTCCAACACTTTCTTCTTCTTCTTCTCTTCCTTCCCTCTACTTTCTCTCTCCTTCTCTCCTTGTTTCTGAAATTGCCGAGACTCTCCTCATCCTTTCCTTTTTATTTGTTTTAAAACACACCACACACCAAAATGACCAAAGTGCCCCTTATCCCTTTTGTCTTTATTTTTAAGTTCAAGGACAAAGTTGTCCTTTCATCTTCCTTCCACCACATTCATGACATGTGTTAAGTGGATCCCACTAGTTAGAAAAATATCTTTGCAGATATTTTTCAATCAGATTCGCAAAAATCGGCGGTCTTGGGCCTCGTTTTTTATAAGCGAGAGACTTATTAGGCATTCGTTCTATAAGTAATAGAAAAAAAGAAAAGATAGCGACCTGTAAAAAGGCCTTTCAACCTCAACACCAACGGCTACAAGAGCAAAAATAACCCCACAAATAGGGAACATCCCCAAACCAAACCCACACCAAGAGAACAAACAAATAACAGGAAAACACTAAACAATACATAAACCTCCAACAGAGAACCAGCCTCAAGCTGCCAGCGCCGTACACGACCTTCCCTTTCTCCTACTGACGGCCAAACACCAACCAGGATCTCTCGACCACTCCTCAAAAGTAATTCCTTGTCGAAAAGAGCCCGAGTTCCAACATAAACCAAAAGACTGATGCTTCACTTTACTGACCACCTCATCCACATAGATCATCACAAAGCTAAAAACTGCCCCATTTCGCACCATCCATATCTTCCACAGGGTGATATAACCCACCCCGACCACCACCGGCCGGTCCCCAAGCCCTTCAACCACAGTAAATTCTCCGCTACACTATTTGGCATGGGGCAAAACACCTTCCACCACCCCAACACATTACACCACACCTCCCACAAGAAAAAGCAGTGAAACAACAAGTGATCAACATTCTCAAAATTAAGCTAGCAAAAACCACATAACATTTGATTAAGAGAAATGTTTACCCCCCTGCTTTCCAAGAAATCCATGGTCAGTAATGCTCCCTGAACCGCCAACCATACAAAAACACTGAATTAGGAGGAATACCTTTCACCCACAGGATATGCGCCCATTCCAGGTCACGCTTATTAGCCTCAGAACCGGTCAGTAAAGCGTAAGCCTTCACCACTGAAAAATCTTATCGTTCTTTCACCCAAACAAGGGAATCAGCCTTTCCAGACGGAACCTGCACCTCTTCCAACACCCCCATAAGCGCCTCTACTGATTCTTGCTCCCAATTCTCCAGGTCTCGGCTGAAACCGATTCTCCAACAACTCGAGGCCCAAAAAAATTCTACCTTTGCATGTTTGGCCGGAGATAGTAAATAAAGATCAGGGAAACGGAAACGTAAGGGGAAATCGCCTACCCACAAGTCATCCCAGAAGGATATTCTATGTCCCTTCCCCAACAACCAATGAACCCCTTGATGACCAAAGAGCTCCTTGAAATTCGGATCGGAAGCTAGATAAACAATATGAGAAAATAAGTAAGTAGGATCAGGCTTATCAACCGAAGTGAGATCCCAATCTGCAGGGTCCCAACCAAACAAGGCACAAATAACCTGTTTCCACAAAGAGTCAACTTCAGAAGCAAACCTCCACCACCACTTAGCGAACAAGCTAACATTCATGGCTTCCAACCACCTAATACCAAGACCTCCTTCTTCCTTACTTCTAAAAACCTTACTCCAACGGACCTTACAGAACATTTTTCCAGTGTAGGGGTTGGTCCATAGAAAACGTCTCTGCTAGGCCTCAAGAACCGCCACCACCTTCTTAGGAGCTTTAAGAGGCGACATATAAAATAAAGGTAACGCAGATAGAATCGAATTTACCAATACAATGCGGCCAACCATGTTTAGATTCCTGAGCTTCCATAACCCCAAGTACTTCTTGAACTTATCAACAATAGGATCCCACGAAGCAACTTTTATTGGATTTGCTCCCAACCAAAACCCGAGATACTTCATAGGAAGGCGCCCCACTTGACACCCAAGTACCCGAGCCACCTCATCCTCAGAATAAACTGCCTCATCCAGGATCACCGCCGTAGACTTGTGAAAATTAATCTAGAGCCCATATCCTTTCTGAAAACGCTCCAACAAGTCCTTTACAAAGGCCAAACCACCCAAGTCACCCTTGACAAACAAAAGGGTATCGTCTGCAAACTGGAGATGGGACACAGTCAAACCGGCCGACCCTATGTCCACCCCACTGAAAAAACCACACCGTGACCCCTCCTCCAACAACTGATGCAACCCCTCTGCTGCTACCAAAAACAAGAAAGGTGATAACGGGCACCCTTGCCGGATACTATTTGAAACCGGAAAATCACAAGTAGGAGACCCGTTAATGAAAACAGAAATATGAGCTCTAAAGCACCCCTGCATCCAACCTCTCCATTTCCACCCAAAACCCATTGACTCCAAAACCCGATCAATGTAGCCCCAATGCACCTTATCATAGGCCTTCTCGAAATCCAGCTTCAACATGATTACTTCCTCCTTCGACTTTTTTATCTTGTGAATTAATTCCGAAGCTATCAGTACACCGTCCGCCAATTGTCTACCTACCACAAAAATACTATGGGTGTCGCTTATCAACCCTGGGAGAACCTTTTTCAACC
Organism: Erodium maritimum; assembly: GCA_963921825.1. Classification (NCBI taxonomy): domain Eukaryota; kingdom Viridiplantae; phylum Streptophyta; class Magnoliopsida; order Geraniales; family Geraniaceae; genus Erodium; species Erodium maritimum. Next base: position 93,215,585 of record OY997588.1, on the reverse strand, counting down.
GGTTAGCCAACAATTTAGCCAAAATCTTATAAGGCCTAGAAATAAGACTTATTGACCGGAAGTCATCAAAGTTCACTATTGCCCCTGTCTTAAGAATTAAGGTCAGGAAAGAAGAATTCAGTCCTTTACCTAACTTTCCCGAATTCTGAAAGGCCACCAAGAAATTAAACACATCATCACCAATCACACCCCAGCAGACCTGATAGAACCTTAAAGAGAACCCATCCGGCCCCAGCGCCTTTTCACCACCGCATCCCTTCACCGCTCGTACTACCTCATCCCTCTCAAAGTCTGACTGTAGCCAATCGGCTTGGACCGCCGAGAGAGAACGGAAGGGGAGATCTGGCAAGTTCACTGACACATTCGGGTCTACAGTGAACCTAGCCGAGAAGTGATCCACTGCAGCCCGCGTCACCTCCACGGGATTAGAAACCGTTACTTGACCTACACGCACCCAAGATATCCGGTTTCTCGGCGCCTTGAAATTTGCAATTCGATGAAAAAACCGAGTACACATGTCTCCCCCTTTAAACCAACGGACTCTGGCTTTCTGACTCCACACCTTCGCCAACCACCTCTGCTTTTGAATCAGTAAAGCCCTGCACAACGCCCTCTTCTCCCTTTCCTCCCCTGAAAGCGACCTACTATCTAGAATCCCGTCCCACCCGTCCAATTCGGACGAAAACCTTGCTACCTCCTACTCCAATTTTCCGAAAACCTCCTTATTCCACACCTGGAGGTATCGCCTCAAACTCCTCAACTTGGACCACAACACAAAATTAGGCCCGCCCACAACATCTTGACCGTTGGTAGAAAGGACTTATGTTCTAACCACGCATTAAGGAAGCGGACCTGTTTGGGTCCCCAATCCACGGCCTCAATGCCCAAAACAACCAGTCTATGATCTGAGACCCCTCGGGGTAGTCCCCTTTGCTCCAAAATATCGAAGGCAGACAGGGCTTCTGGTGAGACCAGAAAACGGTCCAATATAGAAGCTTTTGATCCCGAATCGTACCAAGTATACTTGGCACCAATTAAGTTTAGATGAACCAAATTCATAGAACTAAAAAAATCAGCAAAACCCAGTCCATCTGCTCTACTAAACCTGCTACCACGCCTTTCACCAGCCGAGAAAACCAAATTAAAATCACCACCTACAAACAATGTATCATGCAGGAGAGGCCGATATCCACACAAGGAGGACCAAAAAGAGGCTCGCTCCCTCACACTACACGGAGCGTAGACATTCACAAAACTGACAGGGAGATTAGTACTCACATGAATTCCGTTCCAGCAGATCAAATTATGCTCAAGGATCGTGTTCGTCTTGGAAAAGGACGAGAGGTTCCAAGCAAGTAAAGCCCCACCAACCGAACCCACAGACGGGACCCAATCACACCCTCAACCGGTTCCTAACCCACAACTTCGAAGGATACTCTGTTCAAAGCTTACCAGCTTTGTTTCTTGAACCAAAACCACATCAAAACAATTCGACATCACCAACTTTTTTATGCAATTTCTCTTAAAGTCGGAATGCAAACCTCTCACGTTCCACGTGAGGAAACGCATAATAGAAAATCACGCAGGGGATCCCTCAACGGGATCAACATGTGTACCTGAATGTGAAGACTCTTCTGCACTCTCACTGCAATCTTCGTCAATCAGGGCACGCTGAGGAATCTCTAAATCCAGGGAATCGAACTGCTCAGCCACCGAAGGTCCAAGCGCAATGGCTTTTTTGCGATCTTCCTACAATAGGACCAATCACCGGAGCCGTCCTTAGGTTTCTTCGCAATGTCGATCTCCAACAGGCCGGAGCAGCCCTGTTTTCCATCTGAATGTGACTTTGCTCTAGTTTGATAAAAAACTGTCGGAGACGAAACCGACCTCAATGTCCCTTTCTTCGGTCTCCCCCTTCCTCTTTTTTGTCACACAACTTCTGCCGGAACAGGACCTGCGGCAAGAAAACTCTCCTTTGCTGCTTCTATCGGTAATGTGAATGGAACAGGAACACTCGAAACGAGACGTGGCTCAGTATTCTGTCCCAGGGCTTCACTATCGCAGAACAATCGCGAAAAAGGGGTAATACCCGGCCCAGAGCTTGCAAGCCAAAATGGGCTTGGCGTATTCTCTGTGTCGTTGCTGTGATCCTACGCAGGTGAATTCGTCGTACCGTCCTGCCCCCCTCTGTACGACCTCGATGAGTCCTCCATCTCACAGGACGCAGAGCCTCCATCAGACGACGACTCCGACCTTGAAAACGAAGCGAAACGGAAAGGAACTTCCCTTTAGGCCACTGGCCTTAAAACAATGGGGGAACGGGACTTTGCCTAACTCAAAACTCGTTTCCCCAACTGGGGGTGAGACCAATGGAGAATGCACCAAAACATACGCCCTTCCAAAGGAATCTGCTACGTCCGCAGTGTCGATAACTACAGCCACTGTTCCTGCAGCACCAGCCACACTACTAATATTGGTAGAGGACTAACCATGAAAGGGAATACCAAGTACCTCAAACCAGCAGAATCGACCTGGTTTCAATAACAGAGTGACCGGAACATCCACCAAATCGAACCAAGTCTTTAGCCAATCTGTCACACCCCAAATCCGGTTATCGCCCGGACCCGAGGCATGACGGGTAAGAGAAGACAGTAAAGCAAAGAAACAATATTAAATCTCGAAAATCTCCAGTGAGTACTCCAATCCATAACCTCAGGTACAGTATAAGTAACCCTCAGGGGGTGTGGTAATAAGTTTTTACCAGACTGTTTTTAAATAAAGGAAATAAACATGAAGTCTCTATGAACCCACACCGAGAAGCGCCCAAGCTTCTACTCTTCAATCAAGCCTGTAGACACAACATCAAAACAAAGGGGTGAGCTCACGCTGAGTAGGGAAAACGCATGACAAGGTAGACCTTAACTCGAACAAGATCAACAATAAAGTGGACAGAAAATAACTTAACAAGACAAGGGTAATAAGTAAACAAATCAATGCCGTGGCACATGAAGTCACCACCCTCCGATCCACATGATGTGTCCTCTCGGATTCTCCCTCAAATCCAGAGGAGACGCATAACATTGAGGCGACCGGAAACAACCCTTCGGGGCGCTTATCATCGGGATTCTCAGAAACGTCTCCAAAAGATTTTATGTCATTGGGAACCCAGGGCCATACTCCCGTAGGAGCGCACACGTGGGCAATTTAATAAATAACCAATATATCATCCCACACCGGACTCCCCAACGGTGTAGGTACCATACCATAACAACAATCAACTCTATCTCACCCTACGCCGGACTCCTCAACGGTGTAGGTACCATATCGTATCAACCATAATTCCATAACATCTTAGCAACACGCTTACCGAAACTTAACACCAACCAATCCAACCACAGTTAAACCACTAACACACATAGTTCACCCATCACCAATTCCCATAGCACACAGTACACAAATCACTAGATCAATTCACACCAATCACACAATTCCAACTTACCGTTCACTTACCAGTTTTGAACCACCGGGGCATCGATCACCTGATTGCGCCGCGCGGTACAACCAGTCATACTCGATACCCCCAACAACCAATCAAGTAAATCAAGTAATCATTCGAATACAAACAACGAGCAGGTACGAGTCTGATCAACCAATTAATCATAAAGCCTTCGAAAGAGCATTCAAACATGCAATTTCACTAGTTTCATTAGACTCTTTAGCCTATCCACTAAGCAACCAACAACCAAGCATGTGATCCTAACACGCAACTAATCCGAGGGCTTTTCCAAGGCTCCTCTACTAGACAAACATATCCCAAGTATTGAAAGCAAATTATACTAGTGATTGGCGTCCTAATTGGTCACCACTAGACACTCCGGTTATTAGCAATTGAAAGATGATTAAGCTAGTTATTCGCATCCTATATGCATATCTAGGACTTTTTCCAATTTTATTAACCTAGCATGCATACTAGGCATCGTAAACGAGAGGTTAAGGCTTTCCCTACCTCAAGGTCCTCCTCGTCAACGCTTTGGTGAAGTCCGGTGATCACCACCTCGCTCTCCCCTCGGGCCCCGGTGTGATCCTTGCTCCTTTAGCTCGATCCCCAAGGTCTTGGACACAAAGAAGCACTAATTAGGTTCCACTTAAACAGTAAGAAAGACCCCCAAAACCCTTCCAAAGTTCATCTCAAAACCAAGGTGTAAACACTTCGAAAAATCCCCAAGAAACCCTCACTCTGGTGGGTCGCGGATCTGGTCACGAATCCGTGATGGCAACCCTCACGGTCACCGTCACGGAGCCGAGACGAGTGCCGTCACGAACTCCCTCACGGAGCCGTGACGTCGCCCGTCACGGGATCCGTCACGGATCCGTGACGCACCAGGGCAGTTTCGCCCTTCTTCAACCTCCAGCTCCAAAACTCCGAAAATCTACCTTCAAACCCAGAAATTTCCCCAAGCCAACCCCCAAAACAGTCCAAATCCATCATTACTCCTCTACCCATGGTAGGAATCAATACACAAACAAGTTTTCCAATGATTCATCAAATCAAACCCACTTCAAAAACTCCAAACCACCATTGATTTCTCCACAAAAACTTCACCAAGCTCTTCATCAACACCAACTCCCATCATTTCTACTTAACCCAACATCATCTAGCCATTTTTCACCCAAAACCCAAGGAAAATAGATGAAGAGAAAAGATGAGTAGAGAGTTCCATTACCTCTAGAATGTGAGGATGAAGAGGATGCTAGTGTTTTTGAGGGTGGAAGGCTAGAGGATGACTCCAAATGGTTCCTTCTTCTTAGATTCTCCTTCAAGCTTCCATGGGAGCTCTTCTCCCTTTCTTCCTCTCCAATTTTCGGCTACAACAATGCAAATAGGAAATGATTTTGCTTCTCCAACACATATAATACCTAAATGTTGCAATGACTTAAAGGCCCTTGAGCTAGAAACCCATGTAGGAGCTTTTGGGAGGGTAAAAGGGACAATAACTATCCCTTTTTCTCTCATTCAACCAAAATAGGACAAGTGTCCCTCTAGCTCATTTAATTTCCCCACTTAAATTCCAGCACTTTTAAAAATTGAAGCTTTAGTCGATATGAAGTCTCGTTTTGACCAAAATTGACTTTATGCAATATTATATTCAAATGAAAGGGTTTTCTTCCCTGAAGCCAACCGTGATAATGGCTACTTCGTTTGAGTTCCGGAGAGGTCCCGAGTGACTTCCGGAGTTACCAGTTCGACCGGAAGCGGGTCTTACACAATCTGCACCAGTTTCCAACAGAGCTGTACAAACTCTCTGTCAGTGCAGCTGAGGAGAAAGATTATGTTTCATAAGCCTGGCAATTCCACGTCGAAAATACCCTCCCTGCCCATCGCCTCATGAATATCTCGCACCGAACATTCGTTGCGTGCTACTCCCAATATCTCATTCTCCACCAATGCTTTATTTTTCTCCACGATCGAGCCCTTTACGACCCCTTTCGCAACATCAGCATTGTTTGTTGTCTGAGGTGACAATTTCTTCAACTGAGAGTGCCTCACATTGTCCCTGTTTTTCAGATCAAACTCAACCAACAAGGAATACCCTCTAGCCACAGAGTCGTGACACTTTAGGATAATCTGATCAGCATCGGTTTTCGATTTAGCATACACAAACCCGAAGAATTTTCCCTTCACATTGGGTTTACGAACCACATTTGCTCTCAGAACCTCCCCGACAAAGTTGCAGTAATCCCGTAGCCAGGCATCATCGACTCCATACGGAATATTGAAAACAAACAATTTAAATCTGACCCGGGGCTGGGGCAAAACCATGGCTGGCTGATTGACCGAGGCTTGATTGACTTGAGCGTCCGGATCAACGATCCCTTTGCCCAAATCAACCCTAGCTCCTATCGAAACCGGAAAAGAGTCTGTAGCGATCGGCTGCTTCTCCGCATCCTTCCCAGTAATATCACCAGCAACCGGACTCCGATCAGAAGATACGGTCCGCCCCATAGCCCCCTTCCCCACGCCTCCAAACGCTCCGATCCCCAATCGCACGTCCTGAACCTCCGCCACACGATCGCCAGGAACCCCCTCGTGACGACGAGTTTGACCATTGTGAGCAGCCAAATCAGTCGTACGCGAAGCAGGACCCTTACGCCCAACGATCAACACATCAACAAAGGACGGCGTTACAGCCGATCCACCCGTGACTGTGGTGGCCGGCGACCACTCCCCCTCCTACCTACACGTCATGGTGTTCATCTCAGCAAGACTAAGTGTCCTAAGACACCTGATGAGCTGAAAAGAATGAGTCGGATCCCTTACGTGTCGGCGGCGATAGGATCGATCATGTATGCCATGATATGCACGAGACCGGATGTATCGTTTGCCTTAAGTTGTACCAGCAGACATCAATCTAATCCTGGCGAGGAGCACTGGGTAGCGGTCAAAGCAATTCTCAAATATTCGAGAAGGACTAAGGACGCCTTCCTAGTGTACATGGGAAAAAAGGAGTCTGAACTAGTCGTTAATGGGTATGTCGACGCTAGTTTCCAAACATATCCAGATGACTTTCGAAGTCAGTCAGGATATTTTCTTACGCTGAATGGTGGTGCTTTCAGTTGGAAGAGCTTGAAGCAAGATACCGTCGCTGACTCCACGACAGAGGCCGAGTACATAGCGGCTGCAGGGGCAACCAAGGAGGCTATATGGATTAGGAAGTTCACGGAAGGTTGGGTATAATTAAAAACCCATCCAGCACGGTAAACCTATTTTGCGACAACACCGGGGCCATTGCTCAAGCTAAAGAGCCCAGATCGCATAACAAATCCAAACATGTACTGCGGCGATATCACCTAATCAGAGAGATTCTGAACATAAGTGATATGAAGATCACGTATATTGCACAAATGATAACATAGCCGACCCGTTGACCAAAGCGCTCTCGTTACCCAAGCACGAGAGACATGTAAGGGAAATGGGATACGATTGAAGTTTATATTGGAGCTAGGGAAAGTGAGAGATTGTTAGCCTCAATGCCCGTAGTCCAATCGTAAATGTCCAAATGTAAATATCATTGTTGGCAATATAATAAAGCGGCTTTTGTATTACTTAAGTGTTGGAGTAATATGTCGTGTGTGTAACTCGATAAGAACGCAACGTAGCTTGGCTTGGAGGGAGTCGTGCCGGGAATTGCCATAGTGGACGGGCTACCATGATGGGCTCTCTTGGAGAGGCCCATGGACGGCTCACATGGGCTAGTCCCAACATGAACCAAAGGTCAAAGGTTGACTAAGTAGTCTTGTTAAACTAAGTGGGTTGGACCCACTTTCCATTAGTTAATAAACTAGCTTAGTTAATTAAGTCTACCATGAAAATTAGCATGGACACTTGGCAACTTGATGGAGATTAAGTGAGATGACCACTTCCACTTAAGTCTACATGCAATGGGTGTTAGCAAGACACAACATGCAAATAAGAGGATTCCCAATAACTAAGCTCACAAGGATCAAAGCAGCTACAGTAACTGCTTGATGCTTCAACAGTAGGATCTTCGCGTTCTTCTTGTCCGAAGGCGACATTCCTTCTCCGGCGTTAGGCCCGGTGTAGTGTCCAAGATGGATCAACTCTAGGCCATCGGATCACCGTGGATCTTCTCATCTTCTTTTACCTCAAAGCCTCTTGACTTCTGCTCACGCAATATGTCTTGCTCCTTTCCCTTGTTTCTCTTGTTGCTTTACTTCTTCATATATGGAGGTCAACAGAGTTAGATCCAAGAAAGGTATTAAGAGAAGAGGAAGGGCTAGACTTTCCTCTCCTTCTTCCTCTGATCGCACCCAAGAGTACTCTCCTGGTGGACGCACTAAGCTTCTTGATGGACAGAAGATGTTCTACGATAAATACTTCCAGCCAGTTGCTTCTGAATCAGATTCGACTCCCAGATATCTTTCATACAATGGAAGGAAAAAGAAGGTCTTCTCTCAATGAAATACCAACGTTCAAAATCTAATTTTAAAGCTTGCATACTCAGTGAAGCTAAAGGCATTGGAAGGACTGGCTTCTTCTTCTTCGATTGGGCCACCTCCAGGATTTGAAAAAGTACAACTCAACAAAGAACGGCAAAGCTTGGATAAGGGGGGAAAGTTTTCTGGAAAGTTGTATCCAGCCTTTGTTCTTAATATTCCTAGGCATTGTAATGCTTCTTGGCTGAGAAATATCTTTGGGGGTTATAGTTCTTTTGATAAAGCCTTGGTTTCTTCAAGACCGAATTCAAAGGGTCGTTGGTATGGCTTTGCTTATTTAAAGAGTCCTTTTGATCGATCATCTGCAATCCGAAACTTCAATGGAGCCTACATTCAAAAGTGCAAGCTCTTTGTTACTAAATCTTGGGATAGAGAAAAATCTAGAGTGGACTATAGTTCAAAGAATCATATTGACTCTCTACAACCACATAAGTTAACAAAGACCTTTGAGGATTACCTTCATTGTGGCTCTGTGGTTACCAAACAGGAAGAGATGGATCAGCAGGCCGTTCTAGCGGTCTCACATTTAAATCTTAGCACATATGTGATTATGAAAGAAATTGCTTAGCACGGAGTATGTGAAGTGCTCCTCAAAGACCTGGGAAATAAAGTAATGCCCTGACAAGATTTTTCTTGGTGAATTTACAAAGGATGAGGGTAAATGGCTCAATCAATGGATGACTCTCATTCCTGGGAATCCAAAGTTATGTGCAAAGGGAGGCAGATTTGTTTGGTATGCCATTCATGGCATTCCCTACTAAGGTTGGTGTGAGGAACCATTCTAGGCTTGTGTAGAAAGCAGAGGAACCTTGGTGTATACTCATCCTTGTTCAATGGAGGGTTTGAAGATTGATGTTGATTTTGTTTTGGTACACACCACTACTCTGGGTCCGTTTGTTTTGGTGCAGATCTCTCTAAAGAATAAGAAGTTCAAAGTTTGGATTACCTCAATAGATTGCAGTTTGGTGCCAGAATTTAATTTGGGTTCAGGTTGTTCAAAGTACTCTGAATCCTCAACCACCTCTTCTTCCAAAGGATTGTCTTCTGATTTGGGAGATAAGGTTTTATCTCTTTTAATGGAAGATGGGGTTGACGAATCCATGGAGAGGGCTTTCATTCAGGTGGGAGAATTGGCCAGACAAGAAGCTCAGGTGCCATTAACTCCCGTGGCTGATCCCCTCTCTCTTCTTCTCATCATTCCGTTGAAGGTCTTACATTAATAGTGGTGGAAGACGATAGAAACATTGCACTTGACGAATGTCCAAACAAAGCAGTTGCTGCCGGACTTTCTGAGATCCAAACAGTACCAGTTCAAGGACATCAACTAGATGTTACTCTGGTTATGGATAATCAGCTTCTTAAGGAGACAACTGGTTCTTTTCCTCTCTTAACTACAAATTTAGTTGCTAATGGTCTGGTCTCAGTAACTAATTCCCCAATTAACACATATGAAGTGGGGGCTCAATAGTTGGAATCCAATTCTTTAATACTATAAAGTACACCTTTTGGAGGGTCTTTATTACAAGGTCAGGTTCCTCTGTTCTCCAGGTCTTATTCTTCTTCCCCATGGATTTGGGAAGTGCTCTTGCATTAATTGAATCTGAAATTCCTCTTCAAGTCACATCTTCTATTGCTTCTGAGCTGGTTTTGGTTAAAACATAGCAAGGATTGGACTTGTTGAACAGTGGAGATATTTTTTTGGACTCAGATCCTTCTTCGGTTTCCCCCATTTTCTGAAAACCAAATTAATGAGGTGGCTGATTATCTTGGGTTGATTAAAAAATCTCCCATTCAGTGTACAAGTTTAAAGGGAAAAAAGAAGAAGGATGGGCTCAAAGATACAAAATATGGTTATGCCACAAGGTCAAGAACTACAGTTCCTAAAAACCTGGAAGTATCCTCTGATGTAGTTAGAGCTTGGAAGTTTGGGAAAACTATAGACTTAAAGGCCTATTTTTTCTGATGAAGCAGTCATCCATCAATTACAAGAGATAGAGGATGAAAGTCTACTAAATTTGCCACTGGGTGCTGATATTGTTGAGGATCTTCGGGAATTAATTAGTTCTGCTGTGGAGGAGCTTGGGCCTAGCTCTCCCATAAATCTTGCTTCTTTCTAAACCAGATGAAGATCTTCTCGTGGAATTTAAGAAGACTTTCCTCAGTTCAAAAACTGAAAACCCTTGCTGACGTGCTTCGCAAGCAATCACCCCATTTCATCTGTATACAGGAATCCAAAATGGAAGACATTCCCTCTAACTTTCTCATATCTTCTTATTTATCTTGTAGTTGGAAATTCATTTTCTCCCCCTCTATTGGAACCTCGGGAGGTCTAATCACAATATGGAACACCAAATTCTTTGACATGAAAGACTGGAAAGTGATAGGTGGATCCCTTCTTTGGCTTGGGACTAGTACTTTTTGTTCTAAGCATATCAATATTACAAATATCAATGCTCCAGGGTCTACTCCAGAAAGAAGAACTCCTTGGTCTGATCTTCAGGAATTGATTCCTTCTTTTAGCTCAAATGCTCTATTGGTTTTGGCTGGGGACTTCAGTGCAATACTCAGGCCAGAAGAAAGATCTAATGCTAGGAGGTCATGTAGAGATATGATTTTGCTACAAAACTTTGTCCAAAGCCTTGCCCTCTTAGATTTACCTCTATCTGAGGTATTTGGCAGATTAGAAACTCAGATGAATGATCTCAGACTCTCAATACATTACCTGGACTCTCTGGTGGAATTTAGGAGCCTCTCTTCCTCTGAATGTTCTGAGAGAAGGGCTCAAAAGGCTCAGTTGATAGTCAAGAGTGAATGAAAACCCTCTTTTCGATCCATCCCTCATTATAGAAGCAGCAGCCTCACATTTCAGTTCCAGGTTCACTGCACCTCATCCTGATCAAGTTGACTTGTCTAATCTTCCTTTTGCCTTCTTATCCCAAGCTCAAACAGGTTGGTTGGAATCATCTTTGACTGGGATGAAGTCCTTAAGGCTATCATGTCCTGTGCGGGTGATAAAGCCTATGGGCCAGATGGATACACCTTGTTATTTTTCCAATTAACTTGTCCTATTCTCAAAGGAGACATCATGGCGTTCTTGAATCAATTTCATGGTAATGGTCAAGTACGCAAGGTGATAAATTCCTCTTTTATTACTCTTATACCCAAAAGCAGCTCCCCCTTGACCTTTGATGATTACAGGCCCATCAGTTGGATGGGAGGCCCTTACAAAATACTTTCCAAGCTTCTCTCTCTCAGATTAAAATCAGTAATTGGGGTCCTGGTGAGTGATTAGCAGACAACTTTTACCTCAGGGAGGCAGATCATGGATGGGATTATGTTAGCCTCAACGCTAGTTGCTTCAGTCAAGGCTAACAAAACCAAAGCTCTAATTTTTAAGCCAGTTTTTGAAAAGGCATTTGATAATGTCAGCTAGACTTATGTTATGAAACTACTGACCTCTATGGGTTTTGGTATTAAATGGAGGCTTTGGATGATTTCTTGCTTTAGAACACATATTTCTATCCTTATAAATAGCACCCCTACTCTTGATTTTCAGTTGCAAAGTGGACTGAGGCAAGGTTGTGCCCTATCCCCATTGATTTTTCTTTTAGTGGCAGAAGGTCTCAATCAAGTCATGAAGGCCTCCATTCTCAACAATCAGCTGCAAGGTTTAACAATTGGTGGATCAAATTTATCTATCTCCCATCTCCAATTTGTTGATGATTCAATTTTCTTTTTTAAGGCTGAAGAGTGTTTAGTAACAAGTCTCAAGAATGCTTTGTCTTTGTTCACCTATCCTCTGGTCTAAAGGTTAATTACTCCAAATCTATTATGGTGCCTCTAAATTAAGTAGAAGATGAAAGCCAAGTCTACTCTCAAATTTTTGTTGTCCATTGGCATCTCTACCACTGCCATACTTAGTCTTTGCCCTTGGAGCCAATCCTAAAAGGTTGTCAACATGGAAACCTATAATTGACAGATTTAAAAAGTCTTTAGGCTTATGGCAGGTAAAATTGCTCTCCTTTGGTGGAAGAATTACTCTGCTTAAATCCACGCTGAGTGCCCTCCCTCTCTACTACTTCTCTATTTTGAAAGCTTCCAAGGGAGTGATTAAGGAGATGGTTTCTTGGCAAAGAATATTTCTCTAGCATGGCTCCCTCTCCTCCAGATCTTTCTGTAAATTAAAATGGAATTTGGTGTGTAGAACCAAGGATGCAGGAGGCCTAAGAATCAAGAATTTGTCATTGATGAACACTGTTTTATTGGGAAAATGGTGGTGGAGGTTTTCCTTGGAGAAAAACAGTCTTTGGAAGCTGGTTATTTGTGCAAAATTTGGTTGGAATCACAAGGAATGGGACTTGGCCAAATTTCCTGAAATAGCCAGCAATAGTCTTACAAAACATATCCTTTCATTGAAAAATGACCCTCAGTTTTCAGATCACTTTGGTTTTAAGGGGTTGCAATGGAAAATTGTAAGAGGGGATGTGGTCTTCTTTTGGGAAGACATTTGGTGGGGGGATCAACCCTTCAAATTTTTATTCCCTAGGCTTTTTCAGCCCTCTCAAGTAAAGGCAATTCTGGTTTGTGATGCCTGTGATGGCTCATCTTGGGATCTGGAATTCAGCATAAATCCTAGACGAAGGGCTGAGCAGGATTGGGCTTCTCTCTCTCAGATTTTAGAAGGGATAACATTATATGGTTTGTATGATGCCTTTATTTGGTCTCTAGAGAATAAAGGCTTCTTTGTCAGCAAATTATACACATTACTTGCATCACAAGGAAACTCTTCTCTTTTGTCGACCAAATTTGTTTGGAGTGCTGATTTGCCTCCTAAAATCATTGCTTTCTGCTGGTTATCCTGTGTGGAGGCCATTCCTTCCAGATGCTTCCTAGAAGGGAGAGGAATGCAATTTTATCTCGAAGAGATTCTTTGTCCTTTTTGTCAAGGGGACTTTGAGGATGGATCACATATCCTTCTACATTGTGCTAGGTCTTGGAAAGTGTGGTGTTTGTTGGTAATTAGTGGGGATTTGATTGTGTTATATCCTCTAATATCAAAGATTTACTTTGTGCTTGGGATTTTTTGGTCCCTTCTAAAGTCAAACTCTCTTGGAGTAAAATCATTAAATATGGCTGTTGGAACATTTGGCTTGCAAGAAATGTTGTAATATTCAAAGGGGAATTTGCTTAAACAGAGGAGATTTTCATGAAGATTATATCTCAAGTTTACTCTTGGGAATGGATGAGCTTTAAATCCTCATGTGCTTATTTTTCTTATCATATCTGAGAGCTTTCCCCTATTGACTTGGTTGCTTGGCTGACAAGTCTTCCACTCTTTTCGAATTAGGTGGGTTATGGGTGGGGTTGGGGTGGTTCCTGGGTATTGTGGTGAGGTTTGTGAGGCTCAGTTTGGGTGTTCTTTCTCCCCCCCTCTTCTCTTCTCTTGTGTGACGGCGGTTCTTTGTCTTTTGGTTCTTGTATTGGAGGAGATTGGGTAGTCTCTTTTTAGGTTGAGTGTTTGTTTGTGCCTCTTGTCTCTCGGTTGTCCTGTGCTTGTTTTGCAGGTTCAGTTGGAGGCCTCTTCTATTCGAACTCCCCTGGGTCGTGTTGCTTAAGCTTCTTGCTACCTCGTCAGCACTTATGTGTCCTTGTCCTGCAATCGTTCTCTCTAGTTATATTAAGTTTCAAGGTTGTCTTCCTGTCTCAGTGCTTCTTTGATGAGATAGCTGGGCAAAGCTTCTTGGTTGATCTCTTGTTTGAGTTACTTTTCTCTTGGAGTGCATGTGCTGCTGTTGTGGTTTGGGTTGGTTGAGTTCTGGTTGCAGGCGGGTGGTAATTGGGCTGTGACTGTTCTTGTAAGGTGGTTTTTGCAATCTCTGTTCTTTGTTAATAGGGAGTTTTTTCTTTCGGGTGTACATTCGGTTGTTTTGGTTGTTTGGCTCATTTTTTTTTTGCTTTCGGGGTCCTTAGCGTGGCCCTTGTGCGTAATCTCTTTCCCCTTAAAAGATTTTTTATAATATGTTTACGCTGATAAAAAAAACATGCAAATAAGAGAAGAGAATTTCAGCACAAATTCCATTCTTCTCTCCCACCTTGAAAACACCTCCAAGAAACTCCAACCTCCATTGTTGCATGTTTTTGAGTCTACAAACTCAAGCACTACGTTGGCTTTGATTCCGCTAAGGATACGTAGGCGTCCAAGGGGCTCAAGCCATTCAAAGTTTGGTGTTCTTATGGTTTCCGTTGACAGCTAAAAAGAGAAAAAAGCTTTCTAGCAAATCCCCTCGCCCCTTGACCTTCTGAACCGTTCAGTCGCAGCCGGTGACCTTCATGGTGGCTTCCATGGAGGTCGCCGGACCCTCCCCTTCTCCTTTCCTTCTCGTGGCAGCCGCCCTCTACCTCGACCCTTCGATTCCTTATTCCTCTTCGCCTCTTCGTGCTCCTCGTCGTCCCTTGCTCTCTCCTTTTGGTCTGAGACGCTCGTTTCGACTTCCTCTTCCTTGGCTGCCTGGTTGCAGTTGAGCTCCCTCCTCCTCAGATTTGACCTAGTTGGTCTTTTCAGATCTGTTCCTCCACCTGCGACTTGCCGCTTCTTATGCCGCCCTTTGTTGTCGGCAATCTTCATTCCTTGTCCTGCCTGAACCAGTCCAATGTTCCTCTCCTTGGTTGGCTAGCGTTCCTACCGCCGTTCGTCGCGGTATCCTCGGTCGTTTTTCTTCTCGCCCTCGTCCGACCCTTTTCCCCCTCGAATCTGAACTGTAGCGAGTCCAGCCACCACCTCTTCTCCGTACTTGTTCCACTCTCTGGTGGATGTGTCCTAGTGTGGGTTAGGTTGGATGTGGGTTTTCGGTTGCTCGCCTTTTCTGGTCAGTTGCTGCTGGCTCGCTCCGCCGCTCGTGGTGGCGAATCTGTTGGCCCACGATGTTTGCTCCCCCTCGGCGTTGTCTCTGACTTTGTCCGGCCGCCGCCTTTCTTCACCTTGTTGGTTGCTGTTAGGGTCCTCCTCTCTTCGGCTTTGTCGTCGTCTCATCTGTCGACCCTCGGCTTCTCTTGGACCTCATGGCGACTGGCTTTCTTGCTCCAGCATCGTTGACTGCATAAGGTGGTGTGACGTGCTGCTGGGTGCGCGTGTGTTTCCTTGGTTGAAGTTGTTTGGATTTCCCATGCCATTTGGGTTCCCAACACTTTTACCTTTCTCTTTCTCTTATCTCTTAATTACAGTTGTTTAACTTGTAATTTTCTTTTTCGTTTCTCTCTCTTCATCCCCTTGTAATTCACTTCAGTTTGTAATGGCTTGGGTTTGAATAAAACTTGTTTTTTTTGCTGATCAAAAAAAAAAATTCGGTGTTCTTGTAGAAGGTACTGAATTTCTGCATAGTTTTGTCCGACCAGCCACTTTCAAGAGCATTATCGGGATTCACCAGAGGTCCGATGAAGCTGATTCCTGGAGTGAATGTTCTCCACACATGGGTCTTCAATGTGACCGAAGGTATTTGAGTTTCAACGGTTCGTTATCGATATACACGAGCTACTAGATGAGGCACTTGCAAAGGTGATGTACACAAACCTTTGCTGAATTTTCAGCCTTGTTCTTCATATTTGGAAGTGTTAATTTACTTCATTCGTGGTTAATTTCCGCTGCAATTCTTGTTTCTCTTGGCACGACATCGAGTTCCAACAGTGGTATCATGTGCATGGCCATGTTGTTCTTTCAGTCACTCCCGATCAAGCGGCCGAGAACCGATATCTTTCCCATACCATAGTATGAGGGAGAAATCCCTTAGTCGTGTTTTGCATCACTCATGGAGTTTGTCCCTAAGCCAATCCTGACCGTTATGGAAGCCCTGTTACGGACAACGTTAGGCTCAGGTCAAACTCATTTGTTGACTGCATAGCGATCAAAAAGACTCCTTGGTCTAAGGATACATGACAAGCTACGGCACTGAATATGTTTATGAATTAACCTATGACATATATTCATGGACGGTCGTCCAATATCATGTCCAACATGATGTCTATTATCAGACTCCGGAATCCCATTCCAATGACTAACAGAATGTAAGCCATAAAGAGCCATCTTTCATACTAGTCGCTTCTACTGAAGCTTTGTTGACTAGGGACCCATCGAGTGTGGTCTATCTCAATCTATGGTTCTATTCGCATTGCTAACGATGACATTTACATTTGGACATTTACAATTGGACTACAGGCACTAAGTGTAACAATAGGTTGGTATTAAAAAAAAATAGAGTGTCATAAAAATTACAAGATTATCTTAGTAATCCAAATGAAAGAAGCTTTGGATGTTATTTCCTCTTTGTAGATTATGATTTATCTTGTTGGAACCATACATCACATAGAATACCGTCTTAAGACCACTTATAATTTTGGGGACCAAGGATGAAGGCCGTGGAGGTGTTGATGGGCATGATTAAATTTGTGGTTTTACGAATGGACGGGTTGTGGAGGAGTTGATGAACAGATGAAGGTGGAGGCGGAGGTGGATACGCCTGGAAGGGTGGTGGTATTGATAGAATAGGTGAAGGTGGTGGTCGATACGCCGGGTGATGGGGTAATGATAGAGTTGAGGAACGGTGGAGCTAGAGGAGTTAATGGAGAAGACGAAGGTGGTGACGGTATCAAGGGTGAGGTTTGTGGTGGAAGAGTTTTAGGAAAAACATGAGACGGACAATTAGGTTGATCACAAGTCCACAATAACGAGTTGGGGATAGACATGAAAGATAAGCCTGTTTCTTTTTTAAAAAAGACTAGAAAATATTACCATATTTCAAAAAATAATTAGAATGGCTCTTGACTTTTCAAATTTTATTGTCTTGGGCTAGGCTCTACAAGATCTGAGTAGAGAAAGGTGTGGATTAAATTATATCATTTTAGTACTCTAAAGTAGGGGTGCGCATGGGCTAGTATCCGGCCCGACCCACACACATTTAGAACCATCCGCAAATTATTGGATTGGATCATTAGTACTGGAAAATATCCCATTCATCCAATATTTTGGGTCAGATCCACCCATTCGGATTTCGGTTGGATAGTATACAAACTGTGTAAATCTGAATCCCCAAATCTAACCCCAAAAACTCCCAAATATAAGACGAAAGAGTTTCAACCATAACCTAATCTGACCCTAGTCGTCAGAATCGTGCACCATCGTCATCCATATCTAGTAGTCATTCACGGTAGTGCAGTTCGATGTTGTTCATAGACAGTATGAGACTGTAGTAGTGTTGATAATCAATACCCACAAGCAATGTGGAGATAAATTATGGTAAGATAGAAGAGAAGAATCGAGAAGCGGCGACACGCAACATCATTCCTTAGAGATATGAGACTTAGATGCAAGGAGGAGGCATGATGTCGTTGTTCTCTAGAAGTGGTAGAGGCACGACGTAGATTATGATTAGATTATATAGAGTTTGTGAATCACAAAGGTACAATGTTTGAGTTATCTTGTTTTGGTGATAAGATGTGAACCGAATGCCAACATGACATGGTGGATTCAACCATAATCTATTGTTAGCATATGTTGGACTCTTTATGAATTTGATTTGGTGTTGGGTTGTGGAATGTATGGGTGGTCTTGGGTTGTAGAATAAAAAGGGATTTGTATTTGACATCCGGATAGATCGGGTATCCGCTCCTTGTCTTAACCCTTATCCGATATTCAGTGGTTGAAGGACAGTGTTTGTCTTAGTGCACGTAGTTCAATATAAACATCTAAATGTATATATCGTCGTTAGCAATAAAAGTAAACCGACTTTATGTGTTACTAATGTGTTGGAGTAATATATCGATGTGTGTTCTTATCTATGCCCACCATAGGACTAGAACCTTAGATCAAGATAGATCACACTCGATGGGTCCCTAGTAGACAAAGTTTCGCTAGAAGAAACTAGTATAAAAGATGACTCTTTATGGCTTACGTTCTGTTAGTCATTAGAATGAGATTCTGGAGTCTAATCATATATCATGTGGGATATGATATTGGATGACCCGGCATGAATATGTGTCATATATCAAGTCATGAACATACCCATTATCGTAGCTCGTCATATTATCCTTAAACCAATGAGTCTTTGTGATTACTATATAATAAAAAATTGTGTAGTAACCAAGGAATCTTTTTCAAAGTAATAAACACAGGACACAAAATAGCAAGATGAAGCTTCTTCTCTCCCAAGAAAGTTTTGGCCATTGTGTTCTTCCTCTCCAATTTTATTGTTCTTGAGTCCTCTTCATAATAACTACGTGGCTTTGATTCCTAGGACGTTACGTAGGAATCTTAGAGATTCAAGCCCGATCAATCCTTATCCGGTGTTTGTCTATTGGGAGAAACAAGAAGAAAAACTGTGTAGTATTTTTTGTAAAATTTTGTTCGACCAGCCATCTTGAAGAGCCCGATCGGACGTTCATCAAAGGTAAGATGAAGCTGATTTTTGGAGTGAATGTTCTCCACATATGGGTCTTGAAAGTGAATGGTGCAATTTGGATTTCAACGGTTTGTTGTTCATTTACACGAGCTGCAAGTTGAGCCATTTCATCAATTGGTAAGAAATGGTGATTTCGGTTTTATTTTGTGGATCTAATCGTGGTAGTGTTTCTTGCATGGTATTGAGTTATTTTCCGATGCGATTGTATATTCATACTCTCTATAGAGACTCAACAGTGGTATCAGAGCCATGCTACCTCCAGGATTTAGAAAAGTTTCGGTTTTTTGCTTATAGTTTTGGTTTTGGCATACTATTTTGTAAAATTGTTTCATAACATGTTCTAGTTTATTGCTTGTGGATTTATTTAATGAAAAGTATAAGTTTGTAAATTAATTCAAAATCTGAAAATTTTGGACAAAGTTTGATTTTTCGGGTCTCTGGAGCAGGACTCTCAGGGAGCCTAACCTAAGACCAAACTGGGTTGCGTTGGACGTAGTTATGACGAGCATGACCATTGGATACTCGAAATGTCACGCCGAACCGTTTAGTTAGTCATTACGAGTTTGGAACCGTCATGAAAAATTCAAAGTAGAATAATCAAAAGTTTCAATTTGAAGGATTTCGATAATCCGAGCGATTATTTAAAATTGGAATTTTTCATGTTGTGTGATAACATTCTTAAATGATAACATCTTTTGTGATTTGATGTTGGCATGCTGCACGTAATAGCCCCAAGCTTGACTTAATTATTTATCCTTTTTCACGGTCTACGAGCTATTAGACTTAGAATGTAATTATTTATTCGAGGTGTGGTCGTCATACCAATTATTTGTTATATTTATTATTTCCGACCTACGAGTTATGTATTCAATTGTAATCTTTTTCTCAAGACGAAGAAAGGGCGATAAAGATCAATTGGTGGGTTATTTTTTGTCTTCGCATCGGCTTGGAGTCGGTGGGGATCAAGAAGTGAATGTGATTTAGTTTAAGGAGCTATTATGTGAACATTTATTGCTTAATGTCTGGGTTAGTTTTTGACTGAGTAATTATAAGTGTTTTATTAGAATTGCATGCTTAACTTTATTTAATGAGCATATCGCCTCACATGCAAAGATAAAAATGGACTTTTAGTCCTTGTTTGTGAGCCCTTAGAACCGTCTTTGCATTGGATGTAGTTGCCGGGTTTCAATGAAAAATTAAATTGGATGTAATTGGAGGCATCATTACATTTGGAATGTAGTTGATGTGCTCATCACATCTAGGATGTGCCTAAAGTTTTAAACACAACCGGACACGTAAAAACGGGTCATGTCAAAAACCTCCTAATTATCAATGCATTACTACCTCCCCGTCCTATGGGTGTCGTGCGCTTTAGCGGAGTATCCATGGGAAAGCGTTGTATTAGGTTTGGACGACATATGTGGATGTCTTGCGCCTTAGCGGAACACCTACATAGTGACGGTCCTGTTGGAACTCGGTGTCGTGTACAAGATAAACAAGAATAGCAGCGGAAGATTAACCACGAATCAATCGAGATGAATCTACCAAACCTGAAAAACAAGTCCGAAAATTCAGCAAAGGTATGTGTACATCGCCTTTGCAAGTGCCTCATCTTTCAGCTGGTGTTTCTCAAAAACGAACCGTTGAAACTCAAATCCATTCAGTCACATTAAAGACCCATATGTGTAGAACGTTCACTCCAAAAATCAGCTTCATCGGACATCGGATGAACCTCCGATCGAGCTCTTGAAAGTGACTGGTCGGACAAAACTGTGCTGAAAATCAGCACCTTCTACTTGTCCGAAATTGTTTCAATAACACCAAACTTTGAATGGCTTGAGCCCCTTGGACGCCTACGTACCCTTAATGGAATCAAAGCCAACGTAGTTCTTGAGTTTGTAAACTCAAGAACATGCAACAATGGAACTTGGAGCTTCTTGGAGGAGTTTGCAAAGATGAGAGAGATCAACAATTTGTGCTGAAATTTTCTTCTCTTATTTGCATGTTGTATCTTGCCAACACCCCTTGCATGCATAATTAAGTGGAAGTGGTCATCTCACTTAATCTACATCAAGTTGCCAAGTGTCCATGCTACTTTGCATGGTCGACTTAATAAACTAAGCTAGTTTATTAACTAGTGGAAAGTGGGTCCAACCCACTTAGTTTAACAAGACCACTTAGTCAACCTTTGACCTTTGGTTCTTGTTGGGCCTAGCCCATGTGGGCCGGTCATGGGCCTCTCCAAGAGAGCCCATACCGAGCCCACCATGCTAGCCCGTCCACTATGGCAATTCCCGACACGACTCCCACCAAGCCAATCCACTTGCGTTCTTATCGAGTTACAAACTTATGGTGTGACCCTTAAGTCTATGCATGTCGGTAAGATCAACGTAAAATCCCATTTTACTTGATCTTACTAATGTGGCGACTGACGAGACTCAGTATCGCCTGACCCTGCATAACGAATCGCCCCCTGTCGATTCTGACCTTTCAGTCGTCCTTGTCATTATCCCTTATCTCTGATATCCTAATTGAGATAAGGCATAGAGCCGTCATCCTTCTTATCCTCAATCACTGTTCCTTGATATGTGAGATGACTGACCCTTATGATATCCCATATCATGCGCATGGCCATGCTTTTCCCGTCAGTCACTCTCGATCAAGCAGCTGTGAATAGATATCTTTCCCATACCGTAGTATGAGGGATAAATCCATTAGCCGCCTATCATGTCACTCATGCAGTCACTCCCCAAGCCAATCCTGGCCGTTATGGAAGCCCAGCCACGGTGCAACGTTGGGCTTTCAGGTCAAACTTGGTTGTTTACTGCATAACAATCATATAGACTCCTCGGTCTAAGGATACCTGACAAGCAACGACTCTGAACATGTCCATGACTCAATCTATGGAACATATTCAGGTCGAGTCGTCCAACATCATGTCCCACACATGATGTCTATGATCAGACTCCAGAAACCTTTCCAATGACCAATAGAACGTAAGCCATCAAGAGTCATCTTTCATACTAGTCGCTTCTAGCGAAGACTATTGACTAGGGACCCCGTCGAGTGTGATCCATCCTGATCTATGGTTCTATTCGCATCGTGGGCATAGATCGGAAACACACACGACATATTACTCCAACACTTAAGTAATATAAAAGCCGCTTTGTTATATTGCCAACGATGATATTTACATTTGGACATTTACGATTGGGCTACGGGCACAAATGCTAACAATCTCCCACTTGCCCTAGCTCCAATCTAAATTCCAATATAATCCCATTGCCTTACGTGTCTCTCGTGCTTGGGTAACGAGAGCGCTTTGGCCAACGGGTCGGCTATGATATCATCCGTTGCAATATACGTGATCTTCAAATCACCTCTGTGTCAGAATCTCTCTGATTAGGTGATATCCCCGCAGTACATGTTTGGATTTGGTATGCGATCTGGGCTCTTTATCTTGAGTAATAGCCCCAGTTTTGTCGCAAAATAGGTTCACTGGGCTTAGGCGGGTTTTAAATTACGCCTAACCCTGCCGTGAATTTCCAAATCCATATAGCCTCATTGGCTGCCCCTGCAACCGCTATGTACTCGGCCTCTGTCGTGGAGTCAGCGACGTTATCTTGCTTCATGCTCTTGCAGTTGAAGGCACCGTCAATCAGCATAAACAGATGTCCTGACTGACTTCTAAAGTCATCTTAATCTGTTTGGAAACTAGCGTCAACATACCCATTAACGACTAGTTCAGACTCATCTTTCCCCAAGGGTTAGACTGATGTCTGCTGGTACAACACAAGGCATACAAGACATCCAGTCTCGTATATGTCATGCATATATGATCGAGCCTGCCTCTCCCAGGCGCATGAGATTCGCATCATCCTTTTCAGCTCATCAGGTGTTTTAGGACACTGAGTCATGCTGAGATTAATGCCATGACGAGCAGGTAAGAATCCTTTCTTTGAATCGAGCATTGAGAACCTACTCAATGCATTGTTCACTTAGGTGCTATGACTTAATCCCAAGACCCTCTTGGTGCGATCTCTTTATATCTTAATCCCTAAGATATAAGCAGACTCGCCTAAGTCCATCGCGAAACATGTCCCCTCCAAGCTTTTGGTCTCGTTTAAAACAGGGACGTCGATTCCGATAAATAGTATGTCATCGACATAAAGACCCAGAAAGGCAATCTTGCTCCCACTAGCCTTCTGATAAACGCAAGGGTCATCTTCGTTCTTGACAAAGCCGAATCCAATCACAGCTTCATCAAAACTAAGATTCCAACTCCGAGAAGCTTGTTTCAATCCACAAATGGATTTTAACAACTTATAAATCTATCCCTTATTCTTCGGATCGTCAAAACCTTCGGGCTGAGACATAAAACGTCCTCAGTCAAATTCCCGTTTAAAAGCGGTGTTGACATCCACTTGCCATATCTCGTAATCCAGTTACGAGACTATGTCAAGAAGAATCTAGATAGATTTGACCATGGCCCACTGGTGAGAAGGGTTCCTTATAGTCAATCCCTTGGATCTGCCTATAACCTTTTGCAACCAGTCGGACTTTGTAGGTCAGAGGGTTGCACTCCATGTCCATCTTCACCTTGAAGATCCATTTGCATCCGATGGTCCTCACACAATCGATGGGATCAACCAGTTCCCAAACTTGGTTATCCGACATGGATTGCATTTCCTCCCTCATGGCTTCTAGCCATAACTCGGAGTCGGACCCATCCACGGCTTCCTGGAAATGTGGCTGGATCCTTATGATCCACCATTAGCTCACTGTCACCTCAAGATACAAAACAACCATACCTTGAAGGTGGGTGACTAATCCTTCCAGATTGCCTCGGACCTTCAGGAATTGTCACATGAGTTGGTTCTTGCTCTACAACCCTCTCAGACTCCTCTACTGGGTAGTCATGTGGTTTAGAGGCATCTGTACCATCTTGAACTTCTTCTAGATGTACAACCCTCCCACTTACGTCTTTGAAAACAAATTCCCTTTCCACAAAGACCCCATCCGAGTGACGAACACCATGTTCTCACTTGGTATGTAGAAGTAGTATCCCCTTGTTTCCTCGGGATACCCTACGAAGCTGCATTTCTTAGATCTTGGTTCGAGCTAACTGTAAACTAACCGCTTCACATAAGCCTCGCAACCCCAAATCTTTAGGAAGGACAAAACGGGCTTCCTCTCGTGCCATTTCTCAAATGGTGTCCCTTCCACAGCCTTCGTAGGAGCCCGATTCAAACTGAATACGGCCGTCTCCAGAGCATAACCCCAGAAAGAGATAGGGAGATCAGTTCGACTGACCATGGTTCAGACCATTGTCCAACAATGTCCGATTTCTCCATTCGGCTACACCTCTCAATTACGGTGTCCCGGGAGGAGTCCATTCCAGGATCCCATTCTCTTTTAGATGATCTAAAAACTCTGTAGTTAAGTATTCTCCCCTTCGATCCAATCGAAGAGCCTTAATACTTTTCCCGAGTTGGTTTTCTACTTCAGATCGAATAGTCATATTTACTACAACCGTCAGTAGATGTGATAAAGTAGCAAAAACCCCTCCTGGCAAGCGAACTTATTGTTCTACACATCTCCGATTGTATCATCCCAATAATTCACCCGCCCTTTCACCGCGATCGATGAAGGGCGCTTTAGTCATTTTGCTTCAACAAACAAGCCTTGCATTTATTATTCGAATGAAATTCAAATGGACCTCAACGTCCGCACTAGTGAATTGCTGATATGCATTTCTTGTTTATGTGGCATGAATGACAGTGCCTTAACAGAGTCTGGTCTAAGTTAACGGATTTAGACCTTTTGGTATCAACCTTATAAATAGAGCTTGAGGCATTGTCACCATATCCAATATGTACAACCCTCCGACCATGTTTGTTTAAACATATCATTGCATAGAATACTGAAAATCCAATTTCCAATATCCATATTATATCCTTCGGTGTTTAACACGGATACATATATAATGATCCTAATAGGTATGCAATATTTTGTTTAGAACACAACAAGGATATTTGGATGATGAAGACCCATGGATCCTACAACAGTCGCTACAACCCTTACTTGTTGTCCACTCTGAGGTCCAATTTGTGCTTCTCCAATCATCTCCTACCTTCCAACCACTACACGTTAGTGCGTATGTGAGATTCACCCTTGGTATCCAATACCCATAAATCTTTAGAAGTAGCTAGATGTAGCTCTATTAGGTTAATACCTAAAGATGGCGCAGTCCCGCTGCCCTTCTTTAGATCATTCTGGTTTTGCCGCAATTCTGAATCCAATGATCAGGCTTCTGGCAGTAGAAGCAGACAATCTCATCCTCCTTATCCTTCCTTCAGGACCCCCGGTCCTTGGAGGGTTAGGAGCGATCGTGTGTCTCATCTTTCTTGCCAAATGCAAAGGGGCCTTGCCCTTGCCACTACCAGTTTCCCTCCCGAAACCGGATCCCTTTCTGACCATCAGAATATCCTTGGATCCTAGATCCCTGATATTCTTCTTAGCAGTTACAAAAGTGCCATGTAACTCTGATTTGGTCTTGTCTATATCGTGCATATGATAGCTCAGGATGAACTCATCATATACATGATGAAGCGAGCGCAGACCCATGCCTGTTGCTATCACCGACACTATCTTCAGACCCAGTCAATTAAGATGTTCGAGATGCCCCTTCATTTTATGGACATAAGGGATAGCCTTATCAAGGATATGTTCTTTGCGTTTAGAATTTGAGGACTATCCTCAAAACTCTGTACTAGTCCAGATAGTTTGTCCCATTAAGCTTGACCCCGTCAAGTATGGTTTTCATTGACAAACTACCATTCTTCGCTGATGTGTTAGCTATTTTGATCCATACGACAAAGTTAATTTAATCAGTAAACTGAGTAAATTATGAAGATCGAGTTCAAACACCGACAGACAATTCTAAACCTATAGAATCTAGAACCAAGAACCTTGATACACTCGATTGAGCTGAACTAAGGCTCACCACTCAACCGAGCTATGTAGGCCGGACTCCATCAGATCATATCCAATGTGACTCTTGGCTAGGGTATGTACTTCAAGTACACGGCTTACCCTATCTGATTGTTAGTCTTAGCGCCCGTAGTTCAATCCTAAATGTCCAAATGTATATATCATCGTTAGCAATAAAATTAAAGCGGCTTTATATTACTTATGTGTTGGAGTAATATATCGATGTGTGCTCTAATCTATGCCCACCATGCGAATAGAACCATAGATCGAGATAGATCACATTCGATGGGTCCCTAGTCAATAAAGCTTCACTAGAAGCGACTAGTATGAAAGATGGCTCTTTATGGCTTACGTTCTGTTAGTCATTGGAATGGGATTCCGGAGTCTGATCATTAATATCATGTGGGACATGATATTGGACGACCCGCCCTTAATATGTGCCATAGATTAAGTCATGAACATATTCAGTGTCGTAGTTTGTCATGTATCCTTAGACCAAGGAGTCTTTGTGATCGTTACGTAGTCAACAACTGAGTTTGACCTGAGCCTAACGTTGTCCGTAACAGGGCTCCCATAACGGCCAGGATTGGCTTGGGGACAGGCTACATGAGTGACACGAAAGACGGCTAAGGGATTTATCCCTCATACTGAGGTATGGGAAAGATATCGGTTCTCGGCCGCTTGATCGAGAGTGACTGAAAGAATAGCAAGGCCATGCACATGATACTGGGTATCATATCTTCAGTCATCTCACATATCAAGGAACAGTGATTGAGAATAATAAGGATGACGGCTCTATGCCTTATCTCAATCAGGATATCGGAGATAAAAGGATAATGACAGGGACGACGGAAAGGTTAGAATCGACAGGGTCGATTCGCTATGCAGTGTCAGGCAATACTAAAGTCTCGTTAGTTGCCACTTAAATAGGATCAAGTAAAATGGGATTTTACGTTGATCTATTGACATGCATAAACCTAAGGGTCACACCGGAGGATGAAACTCATTGACACATTTATGGAGAATGGCCAAAAGGGAGTTGTCTCGGGACATGACCAAAACTGGGTTTTGGGTCATGTGCCCGTAAGTGAATAGGACTTTACGGATTGAGACAAGGCTTGGAGTCTTGGGATTGATCGCGTCGGATAATGTTGGACATTTCTGGTATGGAAGGCTTGGAGGCGATGAGCGAGTCACGGGAACTCGTTGGAAATGGCCACGGGCCATGTTCCAAGAGGCCCATGAAAGGCCCATGCAACCAAGGCCCATGGAACTAATTAATCAAGTCTTGATTAATTAGTACTAAGTAAGCAAGACAAGGATTAAGGTGTTGGTGATTCACCACCTAACCCAATCTTGTCTTGCCATACTTTGTCTTATTTACACCTTACTTGTCACCATGCTTGTCACCATGCCTTTAGTTGGACAAGTATGGGGTTTGTTATGTTTAAGTCATCTTTTTTCAACATAACAAACACAAGACAAGAATAGGAAACACATTTTCTCTCCCTCTTCCATGGCCATTTCGGGTTTGGCTAGTTTCCACCTCCATGTTTGTGTTCTTGAGTCCTCAAAGAGAAGAACTACGTGGCTTTGATTCCCATGTGGATACGTAGGCGTCTTGGAGACTCAAGCCAATCATTCGTTAACCGGTGTGGCAGCTCGAACATCTTAATGGACTTGGTCTTAAGATAGAATCAGATATGGCAGCCGATGAGGTTTGCGCTCCTATCCTCGTGCGTATGCTGAGTTCACCATGAACTATCGCATGCACGATATAGACATGACCATATCAGAGTTGCATGTCATGTTTGTAACTGTAGGGAAGAATATCATGGATCTGCGATCCAAAGATATTTTGATGGTCAGAAAGGGATCCATTTTCAAGAAAGGAAACTGGTAATGGCATGGGAAAGGCCCCTACGCACTTGGCAAGAAAGATGAGAAACCAGATCGCTCCTAACTCTCCTAGGAACGGGGATCCTCAAGGAGGGATAAGAATGTCTTTATCTATTGCAAGTAACCTTGTCATTGGAAACGATATTGCAAGAAATCCATAGATGATCTAAAAAAAGGGTAGTGGGACTACGCCTTCATCAGGTTTAAATTTATAGAGCTACATCTCTGTACTTCCAAAGATTCATGGGTATTGGATACCGGGGTTGAATCTCACATATGCACTAATGTGCAGTGAATGGAATGTAGGAGAAGCTTGGAGAATAACAGGATGGACTTCAGAGTGGGCAACAATATAAAGATTGTGGGGACTACTGTAGGATTCATAAATCTTCATTTGCAAAGCGTCCTTCTTTTGAAATAAACAACGTATATTGCATACCTAATTTTAGTAGGAACATTATATCTATATCCATGTTATACACCTAAGGTATAATTTTGATGTTGAAAATTGGATTTTCCATATCTATGCAATGGGAAGACTGTACACTTAGAAGAAATTCAAGATGGTACAGATCCATCTAAACCACTTGACACCCAGTAGAAAGGGAGGAGCAAGAAGTGGCCGTAGAGCAGGAACCAATTCCTACAGCAATTCCGAAAGTTCCAAGGCAATCTAGAAGTGTCAGTCGTCCACCTCCGAGATATGGTTACTTTGTGTCTAGATGTGACAGTGAGATTATGGTGGATTATTAAGTGTTGGGTCTCGAGGTAGGGTTGGAGATGAACCAACTCGCAGCGGAAAATCAATGAAAACCAAGAGACAATTAAAACCATGAAACAACTAACAAAGAATGGATTCACAAGAGAAAAATTCAGCACTAGTTCTTACCAAAACAAGAACACCGGTTAACGAATGATTGGCTTGAGTCTCCAAGACGCCTACGTATCCACATGGGAATCAAAGCCACGTAGTTCTTCTCTTTGAGGACTCAAGAACACAAACATGGAGGTGGAAACTAGCCAAACCCGAAATGGCCATGGAAGAGGGAGAGAAAATGTGTTTCCTATTCTTGTCTTGTGTTTGTTATGTTGAAAAAAGATGACTTAAACATAACAAACCCCATACTTGTCCAACTAAAGGCATGGGACAAGTATGGTGTCAAGTAAGGTGTAAATAGGACAAAGTATGGCAAGACAAGATTGGGTTAGGTGGTGAATCACCAACACCTTAATCCTTGTCTTGCTTATTTAGTACTAATTAATCAAGACTTGATTAATTAGTTCCATGGGCCTTGGTTGCATGGGCCTTTCATGGGCCTCTTGGAACATGGCCCGTGGCCATTTCCAACGAGGTCCCGTGATTCGCTCATCGCCTCCATGCCTTCCATACCGGAAATGTCCAACATTATCCGACGCGATCAATCCCAAGACTCCAAGCCTTGTCTCGATCCGTAAAGTCCTATTCACTTACGGGCACATGACCCAAAACCCAGTTTTGGTCCTGTCCCGAGACAACTCCCTTTTGGCCATTCTCCATAAATGTGTCAATGAGTTTCATCCTCCGGTGTGACCCTTAGGTTTATGCATGTCAATAGATCAACGTAAAATCCCATTTTACTTGATCCTATTTAAGTGGCAACTAACGAGACTTTAGTATTGCCTGACACTAGATAACGAATCGACCCTGTCGATTCTAACCTTTCCGTCGTCCCTGTCATTATCCTTTTATCTCCGATATCCTGATTGAGATAAGGCATAGAGCCGTCATCCTTATTATTCTCAATCACCGTTCCTTGATATGTGAGATGACTGAAGATAGGATACCCAGTATCATGTGCATGGCCATGCTATTCTTCCAGTCACTCTCGATCAAGTGGCCGAGAACCGATATCTTTCCCATACCTTAGTATGAGGGATAAATCCCTTAGTCGTCTTTCGTGTCACTCATGTAGCCCGTCCCCAAGCCAATCCTGGCCGTTATGGAAGCCCTGTTACGGACAACGTTAGGCTCAGGTCAAACTCAGTTGTTGACTACATAGCGATCACAAAGACTCCTTGGTCTAAGGATACATGACAAGCTACAACACTGAATATGTTCATGACTTAATCTATGGCACATATTCAGGGCGGGTCGTCCAATATCATGCCCCACATGATATCTATGATCAGACTCCGGAATCCCATTCCAATGACTAACAGAACGTAAGCCATAAAGAGCCATCTTTCATACTAGTCGCTTCTAGTGAAGCTTTGTTGACTAGGGACCCATCGAGTGTGATCTATCTCGATCTATGGTTCTATTCACATGGTTGGCATAGATCAGAGCACACATCGATATATTACTCCAACACATAAGTAATATAAAGCCGCTTTAATTTTATTGCTAACGATGATATATACATTTAGACATTTAGGATTGAACTACGGGCACTAAGACTAACATTAAGATCCAGGTACCTTTCAGGAATTCGTGGATGGACCCGACTCCGAATTATGGTTGGGAGTCATGTGAACGAAATGCAGTCCATGTCGGACAACCATTCTGGAAACTGGTTAATCTCATCGATAATGTGATGACCATCAGATGCAAATGGATGTTCAAGGTGAATATGGACATGGACGTCAAACCTTATACCTAGAAAGCCTGACTGGTGGAGAAAGGTTATAGGCGGATCCAAGGGATTGACTATGAGGAAACCATCTCCCAATGGCTATGGTCAAATCAATCCGGATTCTTGTTGTCATAACTGCGTATCATGATTACAAGATATGGAAAATGGATATCAAACCACCTTCTTAAACAGAAGTTTACCGAAGGACGTTTATATGTCTCAACCAGAAGGTTTCGTCGATCCGAAGAATGAGGGAAAGCTTTGTAAGTTGTTTAAATCCATTTATGGATTAAAACAAGCTGCTCGTATTGGAAGCCTTCGTTTTGATGAATCTATAATTGGATTTGGCTTTATCAAGAACGAGGATGTACCTTGCGTTTGTAAGAAGTCTAGTGAGAGCAAGATTACCTTTCTGGTGCTCATTGAAAACAACATCCCAACCTAGCACGAGACTAAAAGCTTGGTTGAGGAAGTGTTTCTCAAATAAAGGACTTAAGAAATGGTATGTATATCTTAGGGATTAAGATATATGGAGATCGCACCAAGAGGGTCTTGGGTTTAAGTTAGAGCACATATGTTAACCAGGCATTGAATAGGCTCTCAATGCTCGATTCAAAGAAAGGACTCTTACCTTATCGCCATGGCATTGAACTCAGTAAGACTTAGTGTCCTACAACACCAGATGAGCTGAAGAGAAAGATGAAAATCCTATAAGTATGGGGGTAAAATCGATCATGTATGTCATGATATGTGCGAGACCAGACGTCTCGTATGCATGATATGTACCGACAGACATCAGTTTAACCCTAAGGGAGAGATGATGTTGAACTAGTCGTCAATGGATATGTGGACGCTAGTTTCTGATGACTTTAGAAGTCAGTTAGGATAATGTGTTTACGCTGAATGATAGAGATTTTTGCTGGGAAAGCGTAAAACAAGATATCGTCGCCGTATCTATGATAGAGGCCGAGTACATGGTTGTTGCAAAGGTAGATAAGAGGCTATGTGGATTTAGAAATTCACGGTAGAGTTAGGTGTAATTAAATACCCATAAAGCCCGATGAATCTATTTTGCAACGATACAAGAGTCCATTGCGCAAGCTAAAGAGCCTAGATGGCATAACAAATCCAAATATGTACTATGGCATTACCACCTCACCAGAGACATTCTGAACAAAGGTGAAGTGAATATATATCATATTGCAACGGATGATAACATAGTGGATCCTTTGACTAAGGCACTGTCCTTGCCTAAACATGATAGATATCTAAGGTCAATGAGAATATATTAGAGTTTAGATTAGAACTAGGGAAAGTGGGAGATTGTTAGTCTTAGTGCCCGTAGTTCAATCATAAACATCCAAATGTATATATCATCATTAACAATAAAACTAAAGCGGCTTAATGTATTAGTCATGTGTTGGAGTAATATATGGATGTGGGTTATGATCTATGCCCACCATACGAATAAAACCATAGATCAAGAAGATGGCTCTTTATGACTTACGTTCTGTTAGTCATTAGAATGAGATTCAGGAGTCTGATCATAGATATCATGTGGGACATGATATTGGACAACCCGACATGAATATGTGTCATAGATCAAGTCATGAACATATTAATTCTCGTAGCTTGTCATGTATCCTTAGACCAATGAGTCTTTGTGATTACTATGCAGTAAAAACGGAGTTTGATCTGAGCCCAACGTTACCTGTGACAGGGTTTCTATAACGTCCAGGATTGTCTTGGTGACGGAGTGCATGAGTGACATGAAAGACGGTTAAGCGATTTATCCTGCATACTAAGGTATGGGAAAGACATCGGTTTTCGGCCACATGATTAAGAGTGTCAAAAAGAATAGCATGGACATGCACATAATACTAGGTATCATATATTCAGTCATTTCACATATCAAGGAATAGTGATTGAGAATAATAAGGACGATTGCTCTATGCCTTATCTCAATTAGGATACCAGTGATTAAATGATAGTAACATAGACGACATAAAGGTTAGAATCGACAGGTCGATTCGTTATGCAATTTCAAGCAATACTAAAGTCTTGTTAGTTGCCACTTATATAGGATCAAGTAAAATGAGATTTTATGTTGATCTATCGACACGCATAAACATAAGGGTCATACCGGAGGATGACCAAAAGGGAAGTTGTCTAGGGACATGACCAAAACTGGGTTTTGGGTCATGTGCTAGTAAGTCTTGGGATTGATTACATCGGATAATGTTGGACATATTCGGTATGAGAGGCGTGGAGGCATGCGTCACGGGACCTTGTTGGGAATGACCACAGGACATCACTCGCGAGGCCCATGGGCGGCCCATGCCACCAAAGGCCCATGGAACTAATTAATTAAATCTTGATTAATTAGTACTAAGTAACAAAGATTAGATTAAGGTGTTGGTGATTCAGCACCAACTTCCATCTAACATACACCATACTTGTCTTATGTACACCATACTTATCATATACTTGTAGTTTATCATGTTGATGGAATTTACTTGATTCTAAGTCATCTTTTTCAACCGAATCAACACAAGACACAAAATAGCAAGATGAAGCTTCTTCTCTCCCATGCTTTGGCCATGGTGTTCTTCTTCTCCAATTTTAGTCTTCTTGAGTCCTCTTCATAAGAATTACGTGGCTTTGATTCCTAGGAGGATTCATAGGGGTCTTGGAGACTCAAGCCCGATCATTCCTTATCTGGTGTTCGTCTATTGGGAGAAACAAGAAGAAAAACTGCGCAGAATTTTCTGAACAACTTTTTCGACCAGCCACTTTCAATTCAAGAGCCCGATCGGAGGCTCATCCAAGGTCCGATAAAGCTGATTTTTGGAGTGAATGTTCTCCACATATGGGTCTTCAAAGTGAACGGTGAAATTTGGATTTGAACGGTTTGTTGTTCAGATACACGAGCTGAAAGTTGATCAATTTCATCAATTGATAAGAAATGGTGATTTCGGTTTTGTTTTGTAAATCTAATCGTGCTAGTGTTTCTTGCATGGTCTCGAATTATTTTCCGCTGTGATTGTATATTCATACTCTATATCAAGACCCAACATACGGATCTAATCAAAACAGATTGATATTGGACCCAAATTTATCGAGACCCAACATACGGATCTAATCAAAACAGATTGATATTGGACCCAAATTTATCGAGTGAGCTAGTTTCGGGTTGCGAGCGATATTCCAAATGGACCACAACCCACGGAGTATTTATCGTGCACGATACAGGAACTGCGTTCACTTTTGGGGGCAGGAAGGCAGAAGAAATTAAGGATAGTTGAAATCTCAACTCTATATAGGGGCTAAAAGCTTAACTATACACCTTTAATACTAATTTCTTTTTCCTTCCGGTTCTTATCCTTATCCTTTTATTAAGGGCATGTTAAAGATCGGATTGAATGTAATATGCACGCCCCTTTTTTGGTTTCCTATCATTATTGCATATCTCTTGTCAAGTTGGACCTTTTTTGAATGTAATGTAATTTCCTATTTTCTCACCTAATTAAGACCTTTAAATTAAATTAGGCTTACATTACATCATTTATCTTAGATTTAAATATCTTAAATTCAAAACGAATAAATCCTATATCTTGCGCCTACAGATCTCTTAGAAAACCCATGGTGAAACAATTGATATTTTTTTTTTGATAAGCGATATTATTATTGATATAGGCACCCAATGTGGATGCCTGAATACACAAAACCAGAATCAGTTACATCAATTAAATGAACTAAAGTAAGCCAGATAGCCTGACCAGAAAGGCACCAAAAGATCAACCATCTCCAAGCTGTCTGCGACGTCTGACTGCAAGACACGACCATGGGGCCGAGTTCCACTGCTCAAAAGATACATTCTGCTTCAGATCGCCTGCTAGGGAGGCAATACTAAAAACATGAGGCTTGATCTTTTCGACCACCTCAGAAACTGTAAGAACAGAGCTCCTGAACACCACACTGTTCCTCTGTAACCAAATATGCCAACAAGAGACGTAGCACACTTTCAACCAAACCGAGCTTCTCATCAAATCAGCAAAAAACGCCCACCCCTCACAAGCCGTTCGAAAAGAGCTCGGCATCACAAAAATCACAGACCACCACGAGAAAACGAGACCCCATATTTTCCAAGAGTACTTACAATTTAAAAGTAGGTGGTCAAGGTCTTCGAATTGCTTCAAGCAAAGGGGACACAACATATCATTCAACGAAATCCTGCATCCTCTCGCCTCCAAGAAGCAACGGGTCGGAACTGCCTCGTGAATAGCCAACCATATAAAAATACCGTACTTTGGGGGAAGCCCCTTTAACCATAAGAAGGAGGCCCAACTCACCACCTCAAAGGAAGGGACAATCAGTTTATAGACTGCCCCTACAGAGAAACGAGAGCCCTTAACCCATACAACTTTATCAGGAGAGTCATTTAAAGTGACTGAGCTAAGAACTCCTTTCAATAACAAGTCTTCGCCTAACTCTCTTACGAACAACTTGCGCCTGAACCCCACAACCCACTGTCCATTTCTCCAATAATCACACACCACTGCCTCTTGATTCGAAGCTACAATAAATAAAGCTGAGAATCTGAATCGGAAGGCCAAGTCCCCTAACCATACATCGTCCCAAAACCGGACTCGAACTCCATTCCCCACTTTCCAGTGTATCCCCTGACCACCAAACATATCAACAAAACGAGGATCATTAGCCAAACTCATAATATGACCAAAGAGAAAAGAATTACTGGGTTTATCCAGTTTCATTAGATCCCACTCCGTAGACTGCCATCTGAACTTATCACAGATCAATTGTTTCCATAAGGAATGTTCGTCCTCTGCGAACCTCCAAAACCATTTGGCCAATAAGCTTAAATTGATCTCCTCCATACGCCTCAACCCCAACCCACCTTCTGCTTTCGGTCTACAAACCAAACCCCACTTTACTCTGTGCAAAACTCTCCGTGCCACACTATGTGACCACAGAAAACGGCGTTGCAGCATCTCAAGCTTCCTGATCACAACCTTGGGAGCTTGAAAAATACTCATATAGAACACCGGAAGTGCAGCCAAAGTAGATTTAATCAATACTACTCTGCCTGCTAGATTGAGATGTTTCGCCTTCCAACCATTCAGGTATTTCCTTACCCTGTCAATAACCGGCTCCCAAAATATCAACCTCTTAGGGCTCAACCCCAACTGAAACCCCAAATATTGGATGGGTAAGTCACAGACTGCACAACCTACAATCTCTGTAATCACTTCTTCATTCAAAACCGAACCATTCAACAACACCGCCTTGGACTTGGCATAATTAATTTTCAGACCTGATAATTCTTGAAATAAATCAAGAATGTATTTAACATTGCGTAGTCCAGATTCGGTACCTTTGAGAAACAGGATGATGTCATCTGCAAAGTGTAGGTGTGAGATTTCGAGACCGTTCCTGCCCACATTAACACCACTAAAATCACCTCCCCGAATGCCATCCATTAACATCTGATGTAGACCTTCAGCGGCCAAGAGAAATAGGAAAGGGGATAACGGGCAACCTTGACGAAGCCCATTTTGTGTAACAAAATCAGCACTTGGCGCTCCATTTATCAACACTGACAAATTAGCCTGAAAACAACTTGCCATCCACATACTCCACTGTTCATTGAACCCCATAATACCCATAACGTCCTGCAGGTATGACCAACTGACCTTATCGTAGGCCTTTTCAAAATCGAGCTTCAAAACAACTGTTTCCACTTTGGACTTTTTCACATCATGTATCACTTCCGAAGCTATCAGGACACCGTCTACTAGTTGCCTTCCTGCAATAAAGCCACTCTGAGTGTCACTTATTAAATCCG
Organism: Erodium maritimum; assembly: GCA_963921825.1. Classification (NCBI taxonomy): domain Eukaryota; kingdom Viridiplantae; phylum Streptophyta; class Magnoliopsida; order Geraniales; family Geraniaceae; genus Erodium; species Erodium maritimum. The sequence goes on along the minus strand of OY997588.1, from coordinate 93,179,751 downwards.
GTATTACAGCCTTGAGCCTGTTTGCCAACAATTTGGCCACAATCTTATAGGGTCCAGAAATCAAACTAGTCAGCCTGAACTCATCAAAGGATTCTGGGTTTGAGACTTTTGGGATTAAAACCATGAAGGCCGAACTTAGTCCCTTTCCAAAGACCCCGGAGGTATGAAAATCCTCCACGAAGCGCAACAAATCAAGCTTAATCACCTCCCAACAAGTCTTAAAAAAAAGCATCGAAAAACCATCCGATCCCGGGGCCTTGTTGTTACCACAATTCGACAATGCTGAAAACACTTCTTCAGGCGAAAAACAAACCGTTAACCCCGCTGCCTGTATATCAGATAGACGTTTGAACTGTAGAGCTGGGATATTAAATGGAGCTTCTGCTGGTCTGGCAAAATGGGCTTGAAAATGGAGAACAGCCTGCTCTTTTATCTGATCCGGTTCAGTGTAGGTGCAATCACCCACCCTAATGACACTGATTCTCCTCAGGGAAGCATTATAATTTGCCAGCCGATGATAGAATTTAGAACATTGGTCTCCCTCCAAGTGCCACCGAATTCGAGCCTTCTGAGCCCATATTCTCATTATTAGCTTGTGTTTCTGAATCAGGGAAACTCTCAATAACGACCTCCTAATCAGCTCGGCATCTGAAAGGGGTCGGGACTCCACAAGCTTGTCCAGTTCATCCACCTCTGAATTTAACATAGTGATTTCTCTATCCACCCTGCCAAAAACCTCAACATTCCACCTTTGCAGATCCTTCCTCAAACAGTTTAGCTTTTTCCATAAGATATAACTTGGCATCCCCTGCACAACATAGGAAGTAAAGACCTGAATCGTTATTTCGATAATTTATCGTTGAGAACATCGTCAAGTTGGGGAGCGAGTCGATTATTGGATCGATTGCAAAAAAAAAGGAATCGGACTAGACCCAGCTATGCCTTTAGTGGGCCGTGAGGCTTGCCACTCGCCAGAAGCCCACGACTGCGTCTGCAGCCCATTAGCCTGAGGCCCAAGCCCCTTTGGAAGCTGTGGGTATAAAGGGCGAAATTAGGGACTGAAACCCTAATTTCGCAGCCTCCCTCATCGATTCCCTCTCTCCCCCTCCAGCTCTTCTTCTCCGTCACGACGCCGACCACCATCTCCGGCCTTCCTCCCTTCCCGTTTCCTTTCAGGTCGCACCAACACCACCCTCTCCTGGCTCCCTCTCACCAGGTCCGACCAACTCCTGCCGTCCTCTCTTCTCGCCGGACACCCGCGTCTCATACCTCCCTCTCCCCTCTCCGTCCAACCTCGGTAGCCAATCTCTCCTTCCCTCTTCTCCAGATCGAACCGCCGCCCTCTCTCCTCCCACCGTCTTCCCCTTCTGCGTTGAAACCCAACCCCGTCGGTACCATCCTCGTCTCTGACATCGCCAGCGCTCGCCAGATCCGGTGAGTCTCGCCGCTCCCGTCCGTTCCTGAAGCGTCGATCTTCGCTGTACTTCCCCTACGGTGACAACCTCTATCACCGCGAGGGTTCGGCCGGTACTGTCACGCCGGTAACTGGCCGGGCTCAAACCCGAAACCCCCTTTTTCCTCTTCCCTTTATTTTCTCCGTGTGTCTTTGGTTCTGTGTAGTGGGGAAAGCGAAGTGTTTTTTTTTTGGTTATTGACTATTCGAAGCAAAATCAAAGGAAAATTGAAAAAAAATTCAAACTGAAATCTTATGGATCTGAACTGGTTGGAAGCGAAATCATTTGAAACTGAATAAAATCCATTTTGAAACGAAAAGCAGTTTTAAACGAAAAAAAAGGGAAAAGACATCAACTTTAAGATTTAAGGAATTTTTGTTGTTAAAAGGAAAATCAGATCTACACCATTAAGGGCTTAAATCAATTTGGTTTTAAAAAAAACGGTTTTGAACGGTTGAACGTTTGGGTTTGGACTGGTAATCGGACTTAGAATGGGATATAAAAGTGGAAACGCTGAATCGGGCATCTCGGGATTCGTGCCTCGAAGCCCGTGCCCTGGGATCTGTGCATCGAGAACCGCGTCTCGGGAAACGTGCATTGGGTTCTATGCTCGGGGTTCGGGTACTCGAACCCGATTCGTCGTAATCCCGCTTTTATCCCGTTCGAGTTTAAAAAGGCAACGTGTTGATCTTATTTTGTACTGCACCTGTTCTGATTGTAAGTTTAAAAACCCAGAGCTTGGACTTCGTCCGAGAAGACGAAGATCACGCCAGAACCCGTGTGAAGAACGGAGAAGAGGTTACTGAGTTTGACAACAGAGTTTTAGAGGAAGACCACGAGGTAGGGAAAGTCTTAACTTCTTAATTAACGCTTAGTATGCATGTTAGGTTAATAAAAACGGAAAGGTACTAGAATGACATATAGGATGCGAATAACTAGAATAATCGTCTTTCAATTATTAATAACCGGAATGTCTAGAATGCATGCTTAGGATGAGGTTAACTAGTGTAACTCGTATTCGATACTTGGGAATCGTTTTACTGGTAGAGAAGCTATGTTGAACTCTCGGATTATTTGTGTGCTAGGTTCACATGCTTGGTTGATAGATATTAGGGTAATCAAGAGTCTAATGGAACTAGTTTACTTTACTGTTGTTTTGTTGAATGTTTACTTGATTGGTTGAATGATTGTGTCGATATAATAGTTGATTGAACGGATGATCGAGTATGACTGGTTGTGCCAAGGGGTACAATCAGGTGATCGATGTACCGATGGTTCGTGACAGGTAAGTATGACGGTAAGGGTAATTGTGGGTATGTATCCCGTGTGGCATGTATTGATGAACGTTTGTACTTGTAAGATTGAGGATTAAGTGAACGTCTTTGTGTGTTGTGGTGAAAGTGTGTTTCGATGAGTGTTGATTGATGGATGAATGTTTATGCTCGTTCTTTTATTCTTATTCTTGCATGTATGTATGTATGCTTGTTTGTATGCTTGTTGATTGCTCGGTTTGGTACTATACCGGGGGGGGGGGGGGGGGGGTAATCCGGTGCCGTTGTGATGGTTGGAGTTGGACAGATACCGTGGTTATTGAGTGATGTGAGGAGATACGGCTCGGCAGATCCTACGGGATATTGAGTGATGTGAGGAGCTACGGTTCAGCAGATCCTACGGGATATTGAGTGATGTGAGGAGCTACGGCTCGGCAGATCCTACGGGATATTGAGTGATGTGAGGAGCTACGGCTCGACAGATCCTACGGGATATTGAGTGACGAGAGGAGCCTATGGCTCGGCAGATCCTGCGGGATATTGATTCTGGTTACTTATGGTTTCACCCCAAGGAACTGCGTCCCAGTGGAGCACTACTTGGTTCCCTATGACATATGGCCCTTAGGTGGCATTTCCGAATTGGTTCCGGTGCCCCGATGCATGTACCTCCTCTGGACCGAGGGAAAATCTGATATGATGTGGATACTCTGGTGGATCGGATTATGGGAACCGAGGTGATCCCAGAATCTATCCATGGATCGGAGGCTTGAGAAAGCAAGTGGTTGGCAAGATACTGTTATTTCCCAGTTTACTCTTATTGAGGCTTTAAATTATTTATTATGAATTTCTTTATGTTATGGTTACCTTGATACTATTGCGTAGTTGTAATCGTTTCCTTTTCCTTATTACTTCTTATTTATCTTATTGCATTGTTGTTCGAGTTACATTTGTAAGCAGTTTATCTTTGACTTAAGGATTGAGTTATTAAGGTTTTTCCTACTGAGCGTAAGCTCATCCCCTTTGATTTCTAACTGTTTTACAGGCGTACCGGATGTCTAGGGAGGTCGAGGCTCGGGAGCTTTTGGACTTCTTTGGGTTTTACTAGGGTTATGTTGGTCTCACGTATTGAACACCCTTTATTTGACTATTTATGTTGAGCTGTGACTGACAAGGCTTTTAAACTATTTACTTATATGTCGATTTTGATGGAGCTTATATGAGATTTTGGAGCTTTTATCTATCATTTATGATTTCTATTTATTTCAACTCAGGTCACGTCTCGAGTCCGGCCAAAACCGGATTTGGGGCGTGACAATTTGGTATCAGAGCCTGATTACATTTGAAACAGGTTGTAAATTTTAAACTTGTTTTCAAAACCTCGGACCAACGTCAGTTAGGTGGGTAGAGTTAGGAGGTCTAAGTCGTGTACTCAGTGATGCAAGTTAAAGACATTAATGCATAGAGTGAGAACGACTCGAGTCTTACTGATTTCAATGGTTGTTTAAATTTATATCTTTTGTTTACAATGGTTACATCGCTTGAATGGTATCCTTACCCTATGGACTGTAATGTACAGTGATCAGGGAAACCGAATGGTTGAGATCGGTATTGGGTTAACAAGCAATGATGGAACCGTATTGTTTATTATTGAGTAAATTATTTGTTAAGTGCGTTACCACCGTGTTGGTCGTTTCATGTTGTTAAGATTGAAGGGTTGATTGATTAAGGTATCGATGAGGTGGAAGATTGGATTTATTGGAGTGTTACCTGTTGGAGTGGTGTTTGACCGAAGGGTAAATTTATGGAAGGTTTGGACTGTTAAGATTTTGAAATTGTTTGAGAATTGACTCGATTATGATATTGAGAATCGTTTATGGAATCAAGGTTGAAAAGATGATCCAATTGGGATATCTTTTGAGAAGAGTAGAACTCGAGCATTCTTGCACTCTCTTTGATTGTGTGTGTACTTTACGAAGCATGAGAACTCTGTGTATTGATTGTGTTGTGTACTTTGCGAAGCATGAGAAGTCTAAGTATTGAATGCTTTGTGAAATTTAATTGGTAATTGTCGACTTGTTTAAGTGCCCACCGTTCTTTAAGAATTAAATCTAGAATTGAGTCGAAATCGATAGTGAGTTTGAAATTGACTTGAGTTTGAAGTTAAGGCTTAACTTAGAATTGAGACTAAGTTGAGTTGGAAAGTAAGTTGAGACAGAGTTTGAGATTGAAATTAAGATCGAGTTTAGATCAGATGAACGAGCGATGCTCGGGTTGGTTATAACACGTTGATTAAATAATCATTGAGGGTATTGCCGCTTAGGACGGCCGTAAATTGTAAGTACAACCTGAAGGGTTAAATTGACCGGGTAATAATGAGTTATTTGCTAGAGACCCGCATGGGTTAGTTATGATGTACAAGAGGTTGTGTGTTTGAGATGTTTTGTGTGCATCTTATGGGTAGGACTCTGTGTACAGGTTATTATTGTAATGTCCCGCTTAAGCGGATGGTTAGAGGAAAATACAAACGGGTCATGCCGAATTTTCGGTAGAAACTGAAGTGTTTGCACTATCACGGGTTGACTCAGGGGCGCCACTGTAGTTGAGCGTGATATAGGGATGTCAAGTGGTTACAACGAGATTCGGGGACGCTTGAATCGGGTTGTAACGACGTGAGATCGACATGAATGTTGTAAGAAATAAGTAAGGGATGAAGATTATGGAAAAGAGTTAAGGACATAAATTGTGAAATTTATCGTGTTGCGATTTTAGACCCTAGTGTTGGGAAGAGACCCAATCGAGGGGTATGCTTGATGCTTTGCGAACTGTGTGAATTGATTGAGATTGTTCCTCCTATGGGAGTTGATTGATTTGATTGAACACCGTTGATTGCTGTTGTGAGACGCACAAAGTTGCGGCCTTTTCTGCCTATATTTAAAGTATTATATATCTACTGAGCCAAGTGTGGTTGGTCATTACTTGATCTTTGTGGGACGCGCGTGAACGTCCTTGTGTTTTGATCGAACCGGTTGTTCTAAACGAGACTCCGTTCTACCGATCCAAGTAGGATCCCTTTAAGACGCATGAGAACGTCCCTTTACAATTATTCGAACCACTTGAGTTAATCTGAGTTGAGTACCTACGTTTTAAATGCAACGAGCACACGAGCGGTTCCGTGTTTACGGTCCGAGAGGGACCAGGAGCCGCCCAGCTGTGGGGCAGAGCCAGACACCAGCTATTGAGCAGACAAAGGCAGCGGGTGCCCAAGATACTACTCCTATGGAGCACCAGAGTTTGAGAGTGGACCGTCAGGGTCACCACCTAGAGTTCCTCCAGTCGCAGAGTCGACTCAGGCAACCCCTCATGGATGAGGTGGTTTGCGCAGTACCAGCAGCGCCCAGCGCTCAACGGGAGACTGCAGTACTGGCACCAGAGTCTGTGCCTACGGCCGACGCCGTCACTATCAAGAGGCCAGGTCAGACGCACAGCAACACGGCCAGGCTCTCAGAAATCTTCGTAGATTGAGAACGCCAATCAATCCCGGGGGTTCAGACCCCAAGGCAGCTGTGGTATGATTGGAGCGGATTACCCGCAACTTTGTTACATCGAGAGTATTCGGATGATCATCTGAGAATGTTTTCGCGACCGTTCAGCTTGAGAAAGAAGCACGATACTGGTAGCAGTTGTGCAGATCAGGGTTGGAGGTGAACTTTAGCTGTTCAACAGATTGTTCATGGAACAATATCTTTCCCTCGATCCGTTCGAGAGGACCAACACCAGCGGTTGTTTGATATGCAACAAAGGGGGATGACCGTCTCTAAGTATGAGACGAGGTTCACGTTCCTGTACCGCTTCGCGCCGGGATGGTGCAAACCGAGGAGAGCCACCACGGGCGTTCGAGAGAGGACTCACCCTGTCTGTCGCGGATCAAGTTATTACCTTCAGAATGAAGATTTTCTGCACTGGTGGATCAGGCGCTAGCCGTTGAGAAGCATCTTCAGGAGATCTCCAGAGGCGGAAGAACAGACCGAGGCCGAGTGGCTTCCTAAGGCCGTCAAGGAGTCGCAATACTAAGAGGCAAAGGACCTCAGAATTGTTTCAACCACGGAGCCAGTCCGATGGGACACGACAGGTTGGGGCAACAGCGTCAGTTGGACCTGCCCCGGTGGAAAAGCTTTGCCCTTCGTACAAACAGTTTGGACATTTGGGCCGGAACTGACCATGGATTGTTGTGTTCACAAACTGTCTTGCAGGTCGACCTACGAGAGCCGATAAGAGGACATGCTATCACAGCAGCGGGTTCTTCCACCACCACCGAGAGGAGGACTTCTGATTCAGCAGGGCCGAGCATACGCGATTACCGGGCCCCGAGCTAAGGGACTGATACCGATCTCGAGATCGCTTAGAGTGCCCGTTTTCGATTTACTTTGTGGATTGTTTTTGCTAACACTCGTGCTTTACCCTTAGTCGTATCGTTTTCGTGGTTATTTTCTGTTCGATCGAAATTAAAACTGGTAAACCCTACCCGTATCTTAACGCACCGACCAGAGGTGCGGTAGTGCCAACGAACGCCAGTTTGGGTGTGAAAGAGAAGTAACAGACCTAGTAGTACAGGAAGTTCTTTTCCTTCTTCGTTAGTGAGAAACGAGTTTTAAGAACCGATTGGTGAGAAACATCAAACGTTTGTCGAACACTATCGGCAGCGAATGACCGAGCAGTGAAAGGCTGCGGCCTTGACCAGTAAACGGTCCGAACAGTCACAAGAGATGACCGAGCAACGATGAGATCAGAGTAGCGCAGCGGAAGCGTGGTGGGCCCTTAACCCACAAGAGTAGTAATCTCCAGCTTCTTCTACCTCCGCTAGAAGGCTTAGGTCATAATATTCGAACCTTCGATGCGTTTTTACTTCAAAATCCCGCTTAACGAGCGAAAAGTCGCACAAGTGGGTGACATACTTAAGAGATGGAATTTGATTGTGCTCCATACGTTCGTCCTGGAGGGACTAAACGGTTTGCCGCCAGTTCACGTGGAATAGGCGAATAACATCGAGAGTTGTTCAAACGACTTCCCCAGCGGAGAAGAATACGGAAGACGAGAACCGAGTACCAAGGTGTACCTTTGCCAGCGAGAGAAGAACGAACACCAAACGTCCCGCGAGGACGAAGCATAACCATAAGATTACGCCATAGAAGTGAGAGCATCTCACGTTAAAACCCGGCAACGGATAGCCGAGGGCGACTACCACAAGCTTTCAGGCCAGCAACTAGATGTTACCAAACGAAGCGTTGTGTGGTAGGTCGGATTTTGTGCCAAGCATGGGCACATGTAAGGTTATGAGTTAATCGTTGTTGGTTTTGAGTTATTCGAGGAACGATGGAAGGAACCGCGCTAGTTTCTGAACTGTTCAAACTACCGAGGTATCAATGCATGATGATTACTCCCTATGGGATGACTTGGGTAGATTTGACTATAAGTTGTTTGATCGACAGCTCGTGAATGAGTGTCAACGGTATAAGAATGACCACCGATCGGGATGAACTTTAGCGATAAGTCCTGGGTTGTGTTTCGCTATCAAATGTGAGTATGGTACGTTCATTTTGGTGTCTTGAAAGACGCCTATTTTCGGCCAAATGCCAGTACGAGGTTCTACCGTTCTTGTTGTTGTGCGTCGTTCGTCCGACTAGGTGTTGGTAGAGTTCGTGGTTGTACGGAACCGTACACCGAGTTCGAGAACCGGGGTATCGCAGATGCAATAACTTAGACGAAGCGATTTGTAAGATGGTTTTGTCAGAAATGTGAACGGGTATCGACGGTAAGAGGATTATAGCAAGTTGGTTAACTTTTGTGATCGACCGCAGCTGAGTTTTGTCAGTTTATCCTTATTCTAGGATCGTGTTACTTGTTGAATGGTTGGATCATTATCAGGTTCAGAATCTTGAAAGGATTTACCAGGGGTGACCTGTCGATAAGATTGGGCAAGTGTGCCGAACTTCGGATAGCGTGAACTTCTAATGGTAGTACGTTTTGAGACGTGCCGACTTCCGACTAGAGGTCGATGCTTTGTTTTCTTCACTTGTTTGAGGTATGCCCACCTCTCCACGAGATGTGATGAAACGAACGTTTGTTCCAGATTCTTCGGTGTTAGTGAGGTCTTTTGTTTGTTGTTTGGAGTACGTAATACTCCCTTTGAAGTTGTTTGTAGTCGGTCTTGACTTGTTAGTATTTGAGTTCTGTTGGGATTAATCCCATGGCAATCACTAAGGAGAAATTGTTTAAGTTACGTTTACATGTGGTTTCGACTTTGTAGACTTGTAGAGAGTTCCAGCAGGATACCCTTGACGACGGATTGTCCGGGTTTGGATATCGAGATCCTCACCTTAGTTTTCTTAAGTGTTTCTATTGTTTCTCGACTTGTGTTGTTACTTGGTATTCTTGAGTTGGTAAAACGTTGCGCGTGTTTTCGTGAAGTTGGGTGACACGGTTTTTTTTTACCGCCAAGTTTGACGTTTGAGAAAATAGCGTGATCTAGTGAAGCACGATCAATTGATTGTTGCGTAAATTCGGAAACGGTTAAAGACCGTGCAGAGCAGACAAAAGAATTAAGCGGTTAAAAGGCGCAGACCTTTGGATTTTACGGTCGGTGAGCGCGTATTCCTGAAAGTGAGGCTAAGAAGGACTTTTAGCGGTTCGACCGCGTCGGAGGCAAGTTGGCCCCGCAGCTTATCGAACATTTTGAGATCTTCAAGCAGGACTAGAGCCGTTGCCTAGCAGCTTTCGCGTGTTCCCAAACTGCGGGAGTACACCGCGACCCCTTGCTCGTGAGTCTTGAGCAGGACGTTCCCTGAGATAGGATCAAGAGAAGCGCGTGCGTTTAAAATTTCGAGGACGAAATTCCTTTAAGAGAGGTAGACTGTAAAGACCTGAATCAATTATTTCGATAATTTATCGTTGAGAACATCGTCAAGTTGGGGAGCGAGTCGATTATTGGATCGATTGCAAAAAAAAAAAAGGAATCGGACTAGACCCAGCTATGCCTTTAGTGGGCCGTGAGGCTTGCCACTCGCCAGAAGCCCACGACTGCGTCTGCAGCCCATTAGCCTGAGGCCCAAACCCGTTTGGAAGCTGTGGGTATAAAGGGCGAAATTAGGGACTGAAACCCTAATTTCGCAGCCTCCTTCATCGATTCCCTCTCTCCCCCTCCAGCTCTTCTTCTCCGTCACGACGCCGACCACCATCTCCGGCCTTCCTCCCTTCCCGTTTCCTTTCAGGTCGCACCAACACCACCCTCTCCCGGCTCCCTCTCACCAGGTCCGACCAACTCCTGCCGTCCTCTCTTCTCGCCGGACACCCGCGTCTCATACCTCCCTCTCCCCTCTCCGTCCAACCTCGGTAGCCAATCTCTCCTTCCTTCTTCTCCAGATCGAACCGCCGCCCTCTCTCCTCCCACCGTCTTCCCCTTCTGCGTTGAAACCCAACCCCGCCGGTACCATCCTCGTCTCTGACATCGCCGGCGCTCGCCAGATCCGGTGAGTCTCGCCGCTCCCGTCCGTTCCTGAAGCGTCGATCTTCGCTGTACTTCCCCTACGGTGAGAACCTCTATCACCGCGAGGGTTCGGACGGTACTGTCAAGCCGGTAACCGGCCGGGCTCAAACCCGAAACCCCCTTTTTCCTCTTCCCTTTATTTTCTCCGTGTGTCTTTGGTTCTGTGTAGTGGGGAAAGCGAAGTGTTTTTTTTTGGTTATTGACTATTCGAAGCAAAATGAAAGGAAAATTGAAAAGAAATTCAAACTGAAATCTTGTGGATCTGAACTGGTTGGAAGCGAAATCATTTGAAACTGAATAAAATCCATTTTGAAACGAAAAGCAGTTTTAAACGAAAAAAAAGGGAAAAGACATCAACTTTAAGATTTAAGGAATTTTTGTTGTTAAAAGGAAAATCAGATCTACACCATTAAGGGCTTAAATCAATTTGGTTTTAAAAAAAACGGTTTTGAACGGTTGAACGTTTGGGTTTGGACTGGTAATCGGACTTAGAATGGGATATAAAAGTTGAAACGCTGAATCGGGCACCTCGGGATTCGTGCCTCGAAGCCCGTGCCCTAGGATCTGTGGATCGAGAACCGCGTCTCGGGAAACGTGCATTGGGTTCTGTGCTCGGGGTTCGGGTACTCGAACCCGATTCGTCGTAATCCCGCTTTTATCCCGTTCGAGTTTAAAAAGGCAACGTGTTGATCTTATTTTGTACTGCACCTGTTCTGATTGTAAGTTTAAAAACCCAGAGCTTGGACTTCGTCCGAGAAGACGAAGATCACGCCAGAACCCGTGTGAAGAACGGAGAAGAGGTTACTGAGTTTGACAACAGAGTTTTAGAGGAAGACCACGAGGTAGGGAAAGTCTTAACTTCTTAATTAACACTTAGTATGCATGTTAGGTTAATAAAATCGGAAAGGTACTAGAATGACATATAGGATGCGAATAACTAGAATAATCGTCTTTCAATTATTAATAACCGGAATGTCTAGAAAGCATGCTTAGGATGAGGTTAACTAGTGTAACTCGTATTCGATACTTGGGAATCGTTTTACTGGTAGAGAAGCTATGTTGAACTCTCGGATTATTTGTGTGCTAGGTTCACATGCTTGGTTGATAGATATTAGGGTAATCAAGAGTCTAATGGTACTAGTTTACTTTACTGTTGTTTTGTTGAATGTTTACTTGATTGGTTGAATGATTGTGTCGATATAATTGTTGATTGAACGGATGATCGAGTATGACTGGTTGTGCCAAGGGGTACAATCAGGTGATCGATGTACCGATGGTTCGTGACAGGTAAGTATGACGGTAAGGGTAATTGTGGGTATGAATCCCGTGTGGCATGTATTGATGAATGTGTGTACTTGTAAGATTGAGGATTAAGTGAACGTCTTTGTGTGTTGTGGTGAAAGTGTGTTTCGATGAGTGTTGATTGATGGATGAATGTTTATGCTCGTTCTTTTATTCTTATTCTGGCATGTATGTATGTATGTATGCTTGTTTGTATGCTTGTTGACTGCTCGGTTTGGTACTATACCGGGGGGGGGGGGGGGGTAATCCGGTGCCGTTGTGATGGTTGGAGTTGGACAGATACCGTGGTTATTGAGTGATGTGAGGAGCTACGGCTCGGCAGATCCTACGGGATATTGAGTGATGTGAGGAGCTACGATTCGGCAGATCCTACGGGATATTGAGTGATGTGAGGAGCTACGGCTCGGCAGATCCTACGGGATATTGAGTGATGTGAGGAGCTACGGCTTGGCAGATCCTACGGGATATTGAGTGACGAGAGGAGCCTATGGCTCGGCAGATCCTGCGGGATATTGATTCTGGTTACTTATGGTTTCACCCCAAGGAACTGCGTCCCAGTGCAGCACTACTTGGTTCCCTATGACATATGGCTCTTAGGTGGCATTTCCGAATTGGTTCCGGTGCCCCGATGCATGTACCTCCTCTGGACCGAGGGAAAATCTGATATGATGTGGATACTCTGGTGGATCGGATTATGGGAACCGAGGTGATCCCAAAATCTATCCATGGATCGGAGGCTTGAGAAAGCAAGTGGTTGACAAGATACTGTTATTTCCCAGTTTACTCTTATTGAGGCTTTAAATTATTTATTATGAATTTCTTTATGTTATGGTTACCTTGATACTATTGCGTAGTTGTAATCGTTTCCGTTTCCTTATTACTTCTTATTTATCTTATTGCATTGTTGTTCGAGTTACATTTGTAAGCAGTTTATCTTTGACTTAAGGATTGAGTTATTAAGGTTTTTCCTACTGAGCGTAAGCTCATCCCCTTTGATTTCTAACTGTTTTACAGGCGTACCGGATGTCTAGGGAGGTCGAGGCTCGGGAGCTTTTGGACTTCTTTGGGTTTTACTAGGGTTATGTTGGTCTCACGTATTGAACACCCTTTATTTGACTATTTATGTTGAGTTGTGACTCACAAGGCTTTTAAACTATTTACTTATATGTCGATTTTGATGGAGCTTATATGAGATTTTGGAGCTTTTATCTATCATTTATGATTTCTATTTATTTCAACTCAGGTCACGTCTCGAGTCCGGCCAAAACCGGATATGGGGCGTGACATAGGAGTTCCACTGCTCCTCCACGAACTCAAAGAACTTAGGATGGGAAGTCCATGCATTAACAAACCGAATTGGTTTCGGTCCCCAGTTAACCATCACCGACTCAAGCACCACCGGTTTATGATCTGACAAATGTCTCGGTAGAGTTTTCTATATCAAACTAGGATGTAGTACCATTAAATCAGCCGAAACCTGGAACCTGTCCAAGCGAGAGGCCTTAGATGCATGACCAAACCAAGTGAATTTGGCACCCATTAGAGGTAGATTGTACACAGCCAAGGCAAACATAAAATCCCTGAAAGCTTCACTGTCAGCCTGCAAGAAAGCACAGTTTATCCGTTCTTCCCTTTCACATACCGAGTTAAAATCACCACCTAGGAGTAAGTAGTCATCAAAAGAGGCACACTCCGCAATAATTTTGTTCCAAAGTGCCATCCGGTCAGGACTATCACATGAGGCATACACATTTAGCACAGTTAACGGGGTAGAATCAAGCCGAAAAATCCACATCCGGATTTTGTTTAGATAGCGCCACCCGAATACTCCGTCTCTTTTGGACGGCATTCATCCCCCTAACGTTCCAGGAGCTGAATTTCACCATGTTTAGGATTAGTGAGGTAGAGAAGAGGGGAGAGAGACTCCTTCCTCTAGCTCATCATCCGTACAAAACTCGTCTGATTCCTCTTGGAACTCGGGGTCAACTGAGTCTCCTAACTCGAAATCCAAAGCTTCTATTTGTTCAGCCACTTTCGGATTACCATTTAGCGCTTTTCGACTAGCTTTGATCATCTTCCATATTTTATCTCTGTCCTCATTCTCCTTTTGTATGGAACAACTTCTGGCCGTATAAGATCGGTAAACCACATTAGGTTTACCCGATTTGAATAAGTCTCGGTGTGGAAGCTGGCCGACCCGAGAGCCTTGAGGCCCACGCAAAGGAGAAGATGGGCTCGGGCTCCAGTGACTGATAGAATCTGATACCTTTGTCGCAGAAGATGAATCACGCCTGGCATCCTTCAGTTTCAGAGCACTCGCTGGGGGAGGGAACCGGATCAAATCAGTCAAACCCAGGTTTGGTGCAGAATCGTCACTACTCGCCTTCGGTTCTGGCTCCGTCCTAGGAAGTTCCTGAATTTTACGTACCTCAACCAAATAGCATTTACCTTCCAGCAATAAATTTCGATACATCACCTGCTTCTGAGAATTCAACTTCAATAAGAAATAATTGCAATCTTGCATTGGAGAGGTTTCGTCTCGCAGTGCCAGAACAAAAGTTCCCATTGAGTTACCCAATGCCCTAAACGTTGACATACACCATCTGGCACAGGGCACACCCGTAACCTTCACCCACGTGAAACATCCATCATTATCCAGCCACTCTTTTGCCCAATCTAACAAAACGAAAGCTGAAGAACACCACTTCCAACTGGAGCTTAAAACCCGAGCCAGAGTACCTTGGTCAGAGGATAGGAACAGAAATATCCTATTACCCAAATACTTGATCTGCAAGTCCAGTGTCTTGATTATCTCCTTGAAGTGTGACTTTTTTTTAGTGTAAGACATAACCATATATCATCAAGAAAATAAAACCCAATCCAAATCAAACAATTCAAAATTATAACAAGAAAGTGCCAGAAAGTGGGTCTTAACATCATCTGACCAGAAGAATATGAAAGTAAAAAACTGAATATATATGCTTAAATACTGAAATGCTTCACTCACATGCTCAGAAGATAATACAACAATAGTGTCCGAAGAAATTAACAGGTAAATCGAATCCAAACAGGAAGCTGGAATAGAGTCTACCCATTTTCAAAGTGGCGCCGAGACGGACTATATGCTCTCTCGAGGAACCAACGTGCATCCTCCTCCCTACAATGATAGTGTAAGGCTCTAAAAACGCTAGAGTGTCGGCCCCCGAAGTGGTAGGGGAGTACCGTGCCGGAACTTGATGGGACCACTGCCACCATGCGTCCAATGAGGCGGTGTTGCTGGCCGACCCCCCACTTAGCCACAAATTCCTCATTGGTCAAGGAAAGGGTGCTTGATACCCCTCGCCAGTAAGTCTGATGCTTCCTCAGTCTTCTTAATGCTCTATGCATCAGTGGTTGGACCAGTACCACAACGACCTCCAACCGCCACTTCATGTACCACGATCAACCAATCTCCCATCGTGGTTCCATCAAGCCCGCACACTCATTCATCTGTCCCATACTAGACAACGATCAGTCGCGTGCCAATTGCGAGTACACCAATCACAAACACAGTTGCAAATACCAGAGACACGGTAAGGCGCGACCCTAACTGCGTGCACTATATCCTAGACGACGCCACCGTTTTCGATCTCAAATATCGTCTCAAAGAGCGAACCCCCTGTATGGCCTTCGATTTGATCACCGATAACTAACATCCCCTTCGATTTCGAATCGCTAGGAAAACTATGTCGGTCATACACCGTAGGTGACAGACTGGGAACTCAAGGACGGCGTCTGGATCATGTCGCCCCTGACTCTCCCGCCGTCCCTTTGACTGTTATCTCAATCCGTAGGACCGAGAAAATGGACAAACGCCGACGAACACTTCCTTTCTCGCCTCGCGTCTACTATAAAGAAGAATCACCGATCAAGCTTAAGGCCTGCCATCTTGCCGCCAAACATAATCTATAGAAGATCACAAAACAAACAAGCTATGGACCGCCCCTTAGATTAAGCAAGGTATGGATCATATGATGATCCATCAAATAAACAACAACGACGAATTCAAAAGTAACATTAGGATCTGAAACAAATGAGACTTCAAAAATATATATTTTATTCATCAAATAGAATTAAGCGTTCGATAAAATAAATGAGACCTCGTAACATATTAATGTATAAATGTTCTACTAGGTAAATGATGCCCGAGCTTGGTAGAAAATGAGTATCTGTCTAGACTTTTCTTCTTAATTATTTATTTTTCGTTTCATTCTATTTCGTTCAGTTTATTTCAGAAAAAGGAATATAGTATGAGCCTTGAACATATGGATTTGAAGTGAATTAACGGGAAAGGCGGTAGAAGTGCATCAACGCTATATAACACGTGAACATGAGTTGGGAACGTATCTCTCCCAATGACATTCTGTTTTCTCTCACGGAATGTAAGAGGATCATGGAGGAAGTCCTATTTTTTCCTCCTGACCTTGTTGGTCCCGCGGTCTGTTAAAATGGTGTGGATTTCGATATGTATTTTGATGTGGTTCTTGTTGATTTGTCGTTGGAATTCCCTTCGATCCATATAGTTTTATATTGTCTTTAATTTTCTTGGATTGGGATAGTTATTTAGCCCGAGTTGTTGACAGTTTATTATGTGCATTTGCACTTGATGGGTATTTGAGCCTGTTTTGCGCATATTTTTTCTTTTCTTATGTCCGGAAAGAGAATTTATTAATCTTGATTGATTAAAAAAGAAACACGTAGAATTTCAAGTTTGGAGTCTTGAGCCACTCCCCTCGTGCTCTCTCTGTCCAGGTTTTTTCACTACCTCTTCGTCTTCCCAAGGCAGTGCATTATGACAACAACTCCTTACCTTTCTTCCTATTGTCGGACCTCACTAGAACTCACTTCTATGTCCACATCCCCTTCTTCTCAAACCTCTTCTACTCCATATCATCCCATTATGGACCACAAAACCTACAGTATGCTGAAATCTGGGTCAAGGCTCTTTACTAATTTATCAGCCGATACCCCATCCTCAGCCTTCCCACCGATTTTTCCGACTCTGACTACCTATATTAGAAATATCCAGCCCTTAACCTAACTTTCTCCTGTAATTTTGTCCCCTTCTAGCAACATGCAAGCCACCAATGGGGTGAGAAACCCACAATACATCTGGTTCACAGTTTCTCTAACTCCACCTCGACCAACACTACTTGGAACTTCTCTACGTTCGGCCTAAACGTGGTCCAAGAGAAAATGAAAAAGATATCGATCAGGGAGGCCACCTAGGATGGATACGAAGAAGATGATGAGGTAATCATAGTCCCACCAAACACGGTGCCTAAGATGAACGATGCCCGATATAGGTTCGCCCTCGCCAACTGCCTCCTTGAAGATAAGAAAGTACGAGACGCCTAGCAGCATGGGGCAGATATGGACTTGCCCTTCGACCGACAAGATGTCTAAGCAAGAAGTTGGGAGTCTAGTCGAATTCATGAGGGGACAAGAAGTACAACTGTTGTGAAGTGGCTTAAAGAATAAAGTAGTTGTTGTCCATATGGAACACCTAGTTCGAAGAAGCGGGTTATTGAACAACTAGAGGATGGTCCTCTGGGGCAGGACAAAGCCAACACCGTCCTTTCATTCTCATTGAAGAGAATTGGAAAACAATCTTGTTGGAAATTATGATAGGCGGTCATGGGGTTGGGGGTTTTACTTTCTCTCCCCCTAAACGGGAGGGGGTCTTATTTAGAAGGGCCATGTTCTTTGGGGCGATTATCTATGACCTCCAACGAGTCAGGACAACCACCATCATCGGTATTTATATCTCTAGCCTCGATGCACTGTGCGTATATTTGGTTATCATTCTATTTAACGGATGTTTGCAGAATTATTTTTTTTCTATCCACGTGTGTCGGATCACCTTCCTGCTTGTCATGAGGGGGATACCGACCACAATCTTGGCTAGTATCGAGTTGTATCCCCAGACTATGTTTCTCTTGTTTTGATATTTCGTGATTAATCAAATCCATACCCTCTACACAAAATAAACGCGAGCATCGGTTGTACTGATGATGATAAACTAAATTATATATATACACCTTGAAATATAATACTATGACTGATGACTGACTGCTGTATTGGAGTAGGAAAAGTTTATTCAGTGGAACATAATAATTTTAAAGGTAACTGAGGACCGTTGCAGCATCCTTATTGCCACGACCGCTGCAGTTGACCACAACTTTTTCCCCGTTGGCTAACATTGGACAAAGCTTGTCCAGATAGGCCAATGCATGAGATGCCTCTAGTGCTGGTATTATTCCTTCCAACCTGCTTAGCCTTTCGCACGCTGCATTTTATTTACCAACACAATTAATTAATATATACTAATACACCGAACAAGGAGCAACATGTTACATGTTTTGGTTGTATATACCTTGTATAGCTTCAATGTCGGTGGCAGAGTAAAACTCTGCACGTTCCGTGTCTTTGAGAAAACTGACTTCTGGACCAACTCCCGGGTATTCTAGCCTGCAAGTCACAAGGGCATATATGGAATTATATATTTGGATAATTATATCGTCTTTGGATTATATTAGGCTATCCACAACGGGGTCGAAATGGTTAGTTATAACTCCAGTTGAATGGGTGGTAAAATAAAAAAAACTAGGCCCGATTCGTGGAAAAAAGTAGGCTGAAATTATTTTTATATTATTTAGCCCACGTGGCGATTCTTCATAGGAGAATCGGGTTTCGACTAGAATAGAGGGTCGGCAGATCCACAGACTCAACTGGGTATCGAATCGACGAAATCATAAGCTTTAAGCATTTTTTCCAGAAAGGTGTCGAATCGACGCCTTTATTCAACAACGCACAAAAACCTCTATTATATATAGTCTTAAGGAAACCTACCCTACACCAATAGACTGAGGGCCTAATATCTGGCCTTGATCATCTTGGAGAAGATAGCTCATTGCTCCATGATAGACTCCCACATGGCCGGTAGCCAGTGTTGCTGAGTGCCTCCTACTGTCCAACCCAAAACCAGCGGCCTCCACTCCAATGAGCCTCACGTCCTGGTCTCCCATGAACTCATGGAACAGCCCCAACGCATTAGAGCCGCTCCCCACACACGCGATCAACACATCTGGCTTCCCTCCCCATCTCGACATTGCTTGCCTCCTCGTTTCTTTTCCGATCACTGACTGGAACTCCCTCACCATCGTTGGGCACGGGTGCGGCCCCACCGCCGTCCCCAATAAGTAGTACCTCGTTTTAAGGTTCTCTACCCATGCCCGGATCGCTTCCGAGGACGCATCTTTGAAACTACCCTTCACTGATTTCACCTGATCATATTACACATCATTATTAATTACAATAATTATTACACCACCACCCATTTATATAAGTTAAAAACCCACTAGGTGCCATACATCGTAACTGCTGGTTTCATATGACTGATCGTTTGATTCGCACGACATATATATATGAGTTTATGTGATATGTTTTCTACTTGAAACTCCTTCATAAAAAATATAGATATTTGAATTTTATTCAATTTGATATTTATTTATAACAGCTGTAGTGACATAAATTGATGGCATATATGTAAATAAAAGAATTTATACCTGGGCACCAAACAGCTTCATTGAAGAAACATTAGAGGGTTGTTTATCCATGTCTGAGGAACCCATGAAGACGGTGCAGTCCAAAGCAAGTTTAGCACAGACAGCGGCGGTGGCCACCCCATGCTGGCCGGCGCCGGTGGCCGCCACGACGCTCCGCAAGCCGAGGCGCTTGGCCAGCATGGCCTGAGCGATGGCGTTGTTGATCTTGTGCGCCCCTCCATGGTTGAGGTCTTCTCTCTTGAGATATATGTCCGGACCTGCTCCGTCGTTGAGCTTCTTGTAGTGATCCGTCAGCCGTCGCGCAAAGTATAGTGGCGTCTCTCTTCCAACATAATCCCTCAGTGCCTCTCTAAGCTCAGCCTAATATGCAATTAATCAATGGCAAGAAATAATGTTAGAAGATTTAAACTGATAAAAAAAAATCATTATGCTGAATTACTCGTCAACATCCTTGAATTAAAATTCGACTGCCGAATTGTCCTTGTGTTTGTGACATGATGTGTCTCGATGTCTCTACCGTCTATTTCACATCTTTTATGTATGTAGAAAAACTAGCAATCTCTCATCAACTTTGTTCACTAGTATTCATGCTGTAATTTATTTGTTACTTTATATTAAAAGACCAATTTAACTAAATTGAAGACTCAGTTATAGTTATATTATAACACACGTCTTTACGGATAAATCCGTTTACGGGTTTGGAGGTAAAATATTTAGAAGAGAGAAATGAGCTTATTGAGAAGAGTGATAAAGGCTAGCTCATCTGAGTAGATTTTGATAAATAGAGAATTAATTAGACTTTTGGGTTTGGAGGCGAAATATTTAGAAGACAGAAATGAGCTCATTGAGAAGGGTAATAAGGACTACCCCATTTGAGCAAATGTGATAAATAGAAAATTAATTACAATTTTTTGTAGAGAGTGGGGTTTGAACGCGGGTCTGTGAGGTAGAGAATCAATTAGAACTTTTTCAAAACAGTGGAGTTTGAACCCGGGTCCGTAAAATAACAACCTTTGATACTATATTAGAGAACTTATTCAACTAAAAGTTCAATTTAATAATTGAAGACCCAATTATAATTATATCTTACCACTTTACACTAAAGGAACATAAAGCTTTTGCAGAGTATCAAAATGAAAAAAAATTCAGTTTGTAATAGTAATAATGATGAAAACAGTGGAGTTAAACAGTGCTTCAGACACAAGTAGAAAAATCAGTCATGAACGATTTATTATCTTTTTCGATTCCATATGTTTGTTGTTGTCATAAGCTTATGGGATACTGGTAATTAGTGTAAATCATTACTACAATTTATATACCAATATATACCTGAAACTGATGATCATGCAAAACCAAGTTAAACTCAGATTCGAGCTCATTCAAAGAAGTGACGAGTGTTTCAGGCACAAACATGCCTCCGAACTGGCCGAACTTCCCTTTCCTGCAGCCGCTAACAGGTAATTTTGATTCTTTTTCTACCGGAATCACCTTTTCTTTCATGCTCTGCGGCCGTGGTGTGGTGGTGGCAGAAGCTCTGAATGAAACTAAATGGACTCTACTAGAACATGAATTGATCATGAGTTGGGATGGAACTATGGCTGCTGTCTGAATTTGATGATTCATGTTGTCTCTCTAACTAAACCCAGGAAAGAACAATAATAATGTTCAAAGCAGAACTAAACTTAGAACAGTTTTACTCTGTTAGGTTGTGGATGATTCTATACCTGCTAAGATATTTATAACTGATGTTTGAAAAGATTTTTATTTTAATAATTACTCTCTTAATTTCATTCTTATTTTCTCGTGTATCACGTGGTCTTGCACGAATGCTCCAGTTAGTTTCTCAAAGTCGATAGAAATGAATTATTATATACTGTTTGGCCATGACTTCAAGGAGAAACCATATTTAAAATGTGCATTTACGGCGAAGGTGCGTAGAGGTTCACTATTGTTTCAGTCATGGGTAACAGCGGTAGTGACTGCAACTCTTTCCAATATTCCTCACGAACTATGACGGCGAGCAACGGTTCGGTCATTATCTTATCCGGATTTATAGGTGATTCTCCTCCCTCGATACCGATTATCAAACTGTTTGGAGAGGCACCCGAGGTAGAGGTCAAGATGACTTTCTCGGCACAAGGTCTATCGCCTCCGGTGATGATGCCGGGATCGAGAGCAAGGCGTGGAGGAGCGTGGGTTTTGCCGTGGGATGGTGCGGGGAGTTCAGACGCGCAGTCCTCGGCCCCGACGACTGGCAAGGCTTCCGGTGGAGGAGGAGCCTCGGCCGGCTCTGATCTTCTCAGTAATGGCAGGGATCGGATACGGTGCAATAGAGCTACTCTATTTTGCGGCAACGAATGTGTTTCATGCAATCTGAGACCCTGTTGTGCCGGAGGTCCGCCTCTCGGGGGTGGTGGAAGAAACTGCTGCTGTGGGGCCCTCGGCTGCTGTCTCAGGGCTAGCGCTCCTGCTGCCTACCGTGGGGCTCTCGTAGCCTGAGCCTGACGTTGGCGGAATGGAGGTGCCTGACCTGACTGCGCCTGTTGTGGTCGCTGCACGAGTCCTCCTCCGACCCGGTCAGGGCACAATGTGGAGATGTGTCCCAATCTGCCGTAGTGATAGCATGTCCTCTTAGCGGGACGCAGCCTCTCCTTTACTCTCGCCGGACGACCTATGAAGCGGTCTGCAGATCCCCCACTCAATGGGCAGTCTCGGCCCAGATGTCCCAACTGCCTGCACGAGGGACAAAATTGTGCCATCGGAGCAGGTCCAACAGACGCTACTGCCCCAATCCGTCGTATCCCACCTGACTTAGCCTATGGCTGAAAGAATCCCGAGGTCCTCTGCCTCCTAGGATCGCGGCCCTCGGACGGCCTTAGGAAGCCACTCGGCCTCGGCCTGATCTCCCGCGCTCTGGCGGTCTCCCGAAAGTGCTTCTCCACGGCTAGTGCCTGGTCCACTAGTGCAGAATAGTCCTCCGACCTGAAAGTAATGACTTGACCCGCGATAGACGTGATGAGTCCTCTCTCAAAACGCCTGCATCGGCGCCCTTCGGTCTGCACCATCTCTGGTGCGAAGCGAGACAAGGATGTGAACCTCACCTCATACTCCGAGACGGTCATCCCCCTCTAACGCAGTTCCAGGAACTATTGGTGCTTGTCATCTCGAATAGATGAAGGGAAGTACTGCTCCAGGAACAGTCTACTGAACAACTGGAAATCATCTCCAACCCTGGTCTGCACATGCTGCCACCAGTAGTACGCCTCCCCCTCTAGCTGGAAAGTCGAAAAAGATACCCTCAAACGATCATCAGATACCCCAGAAGTATCAAGATTGCGGGTAATCCGCTCAAGCCACCCTGCGGCTGCCTCAGCGTCTGACCCCCCGGAAATAGACTTGTGAGCCCAGCCTACAGAAATCTCTGAGAGCCTGGGCCGTATGGGTGTCACTTTGACCCAGCCTCTCAACCGCGACTGTGGTAATAGCAGGCACGATCTCTGATATTGGTACTGTAGTCCCTTGCTGAGCGTTGATCGCTGCAAGAACCGCGCGAACCACCTCCTCCAGAGGGGTCGCCTGAGTCGGCACTACGACTGGAGGAACCCTGGGCGGTAACCCTGACGGCCCGGCCTCATCCCTCTGGTGCTTCGTAGAAGTAGCACGCTGGGCGCCCGATGCCCGTGCCCGACCAATGGCAGGTGGCTGCCCCCGGCCCCTAGCTGGGCGACTCCTAGTGCCTCTCGATGTTTAAGCAGGTCTCATGTCGCATATCCTCTGCATGGATAACGCACATGTTCAGTTTCTTGGATTTCAAAAAAAGCTGTTCGCTTAAAAATAAAACGTTCGCACTCGTTTCACAAGGATCACACTCGGACCAACAGTAAACTTAGTCTTAGAATAGTCATATGAAATACTTCATATAAACAAAGAAGTCCGCACACTTGAGCGTCTCACAGAATCAAATCACCCAAATCAACCATCTCCGACAAGAGTCACAGTTTCAAACAAATCACACAACGATATACCGGACCGGTATACACCTCGGTTGGGTATCTTCCCATAGCATGGGGTGTAAAATCATAACACAAAGAATTCCACAAATACTTGCATGACTCCAATTCTTAGGTTTTCATCACTTTTCTATTTCTATCCCAACATTCATGTTGATCTCGCGTCGTTACAACCTGATCCAGGCGTCCTCGAATCTCGTTGTAACTACTTGACAACCCCCAATCACGTTCGACTACAGTGGCGCCTCTGAGTCAACCCGTGATAGTACAAACACTTCAGCTTTGCAGAAATTTCAGTATAACCCGTTCGTATACTTCAGTAAACATCCGCTTATGCGGGACCATTAACAAACAAGTTGTACACGGCGTCCAGCACATAAAGCACACCACAAATATCATAGCTACACACTACACAAAACATCGAAAGTACACCACTCGGGTCAAGTCAACATTTCAAATTCATCAATAAAACAATGGCCGACCAAGGCGGCAACCCATTTAACAATTATTCAACCAACACGTCATAAACAGCCCGAGCATCGCTCGTTAAACTAACCTCCATCTCAACCGATCGGCATCTTAGATCAACTAAGGGTACAACAGAGTCGAGAATAAGGAACAATTCAAATATGGCTAAAGGGGTAACATAAAGAAGATAAGACTTAAACAACGACTTCAACTTAACAACCTAACTCTACCCACCTAATTGGCGTACAGTCCGAGGTTTTGAAAAACAATTTCAAAATTGAAACCAGGCTCTGATACCAAATTGTCACGCCCCAAATCCGGTTTTGACCGGACAAGAGACGTGAGTTAAAAATAAAGACAAATAACAATAAATAGATAAACTTTGATAAGGTAAAACTCCAAGTAATTCTCATAAACAAGTCCAACCGAAGAGTCTAAAGCTCAAACTAAAACAAATGCGACATAGTTTTGAACAAAATCGAAGGTACGTCTCTAACATAGTAACACCGGGACCCTCAGTGAGCTCCCGAGCCCTGATCTGTCCCACAACCTACTCAACAAGGAAACCTGGAAAAAAAATTAGTAAACACGAAGGGGTGGGGGGGGGGTGAGATTACGCTCGGTAGGAAAAAGCAGTAAAGTAAGGGGACCTCCGTTTTAACAATAAAACTGATTAGTACAATTAACCAACAGGAACTGAATAAAGATCAAATAGAATCACAATACTTTAAAGAAGGTAACACTCAAGGATATCAACGGAAAGATAAAAAATTTATCAAAGGGGTTAATTAAAGAAGCACACAAATACTGAAATACTGAATATCAAATCCCAAGACTCTGACCTGTACACTGATCTGTACATCATATCAGATTGCCAGTCGGTCCAGAAGAGGCACTATCATCGTTGTGCAACAAGTAACCTATCATACGGGAAACGCACATCGGCCTAGATATCTTCCTGGAACTACTCCCTCGGGGTAAACAACCACACGCCATACTGGAAACGCACATCGGGGTACATAATCATATACCATACCGGAACCGCACATCGGACTAGGTATCTTCCCGGTATGTCCACCTCGGGGTTCACACTCACATCATACTGGAACCGCACATCGGTCTAAATGTATTCCCAGCATGTCCACCTCGGGGTGCACACTCGAAACACACAATAGCATAATGAACACAATACAGTCACACACAATGTCAAACCAAGATTACCATTATGACTTACCAACCACGTATCATCGGTCTATCACTCACCCGATCATAACCATATACACAACCAATTCACACACCAACATTCACTCAATCAATCAATCAAAATTACAGATCAACCAATTACGTTACGATCATCATAGTTTAATTAATTTAGTATGACTCTTATCTAATCCTAAGGACGGAACATGCATCGACCTTAAGGCGAACGAACATCAATCAATACAATCAACAAGCAATCCTAAGGCTCGACAAGGCCATTCTACCAGCACGACAATTTCCCAAAATATTGAAACGATTAATCTAGTGAATCACATCCTATATGCATACTAAGACTCGTCAGGTTATTTATGTAATTGAAAAGCGGCTATTCTAGTGAATCACATCCTATATGCAAACTAGGACCTTTCCGGTTATTATTATCCTATGGGCATACTATTAACGTTCGTAAATTAGGAGTGGAGTTTACGACTTTTCTCTACCTCAAAAAGAACAAACAGCTACGTCTCCTAGCTGCTGACGTCCGGGCCTACCTCCGGTCTTCTCGGACGAAGTCAAAGTCTGATTTTAACAAGCAGAACTGATAATCAGTCCCGGTCTAGTCCGAATCAGTACGAATCAGTCCTCTAATTTATCAATTTAGTCCTTTATATTCTCAATTTTAAATTATTTAAATTAATTAAATAATTAATTAAATAATTAATTAAACTGCCCCACCCGGATCTGACTTGAATCCGAGAACCGGATTGGAATCCGACCCGATCCAGAACCCAGACCCGACCTCACCTAGAACCGACCCAAACCCGGGCCCAGACCCGGATCTAGACCCGAATCAGGCCCGGTCCAGAACCGAGTCCAGAATCCAATCCAGGGACTTGGGCCTGGCCCAAGGCCTAACAGGATCAGGTGTGGCCCAAGGCCCAGCTTGGATCTGGCCCAAGCCTGCGTCTGGCCTGAATGGTCGAGCACGGAAGAGGGCGGCTAGGTTTTGGCTCCGGTCACCGGCGGCGGCGACGTCAGGGAATATAGAGGGAGACGGCGGCGCACCAGAGAAAAAGAGGGAGAGCTTCGGGACGGTGGGTTTTTTAGGTGGTTTGTCGGGGAAGAGAACGGCGAGGGAGGCACGAACCGTGCGGTTTCTTCCGTCGCTGGAGTTGTTCGATTTGAGCCCGAGGAAGGAAAACCCGAAAGAGGAGCTTCAGCGGCCGGATCTCGTTTCAGTTTCCGACGTTGTTTGATTCGTACGCGGAGGAGAACACGGTGGTGGTACAAGGGCGGCGTCGGGTGAGAGCGAGAGAGGTAGTAGAGAACAAGAGAGCGAGAGAGATAAGCTTGTCTCGGGAGGCGTGCTCGAAATGCTGAAGAAGACGCGTGAACAATAGGGTTTTGAGGGGGTGGGCTAGGGCTTGGCTTGGGCCTGGTCTCTTATCGGGCCTGGTGAGCCAGGTCCATCCCGTTTCTTTTTTTTCCCTTTTGTTTTGCAATTGGCCCAAAATTAAACCCGTTTTCCAACCAACGACGATCCAACTATAACTTTAAATAATTACAAATTGAACTGGAGCGGTCTTTACAGTCTACCCCCCTTAAAAGAATTTCGTCCTCAAAATTTAAAACGGACGTACCTCAAAGGTCGAACAGGCTGGGGTACTTCGCACGGACCTCGTCCTCGCGTTCCCAGGTCGACTCTGCTCCGTGATGCTTCCACTGCACACGTACCCGTGGGATAGTCCTTCACGTAAGGCCTTATCTCGCCTATCCAGAATCCTGACTGGCTGCTCCTCAAACGAAACATCCTCAGACACCTCGATGTCCGTCCACTCAATCACATGGGAGGGGTTCACAGTGTACTTCCGCAGTTGGGAGACGTGGAAAACGTTATGTATGTTCCCAAGCTGCGGTGGCAATGCAAGGCAGTAAGCTACGGCTCCAACTCTACCCAAGATCTCAAAAGGTCCAATAAACCGTGGGGCAAACTTGCCTCCGCCACGGTTAAACTGCAATAGGCCCTTCTTCGGGCTTACCCTCAGAAACACATGATAACCGACCGAAAACTCGAGAGGTCTGCGCCGTCTATCTGCATAACTCTTCTAGTGACTCTGTGCGGTCTTCAACCGATCTCGAATCAGCGCGACCTTCTCGGTCGTCTGCTGGACAATCTCCGAACTGAGTAGACTCCGGTCTCCTACCTCTGCCCAACACACGGGCGATCTGCACGACTTACCATACAACGCCTCGAACGGTTCCTTCCCAATACTAGCCTGGCAGCTGTTGTTGTAAGCAAACTCCGCTAAAGGTAGGTGGTCCTCCCATGACTCTCGAAAGTCCAACACACAGGCTCGTATCATATCCTCCAGTCTCTGGATAGTGCGCTCTGACTGACCGTCAGTCTGTGGGTGATATGCCGTACTGAGCAAGACCTCGGTCCCTAACTCTCTCTGCAAGCTCTCCGAGAATCTGGAGGTGAAACGCGGATCTCGGTCGGACACAATCGACACCGGAACTCCATGAAGACGGATGATCTCTCGAACATATAACCGGCTCAAAGTATCGACCGTATCCGTCATTCTCATGGCCAAGAAGTGTGCTGACTTGGTCAGTCGGTGGACCACCACCCAAACTGCGTCATGCTCTCTTGGCGATCTCGGCAAGCCACTCACGAAGTCCATCGTGACGTGCTCCCACTTCCACTCTGCGATCGGTAACGGTTGTAGCAAACCAGCGGGACGCTGATGCTCGGCCTTCACTTGCTGACAAGTGAGGCATCTAGAAACAAACTCTGCGACTGCTCTACGCATCCTGCTCCACCAGAACTGTCGTCGAATGTCCCGATACATCTTGGTGCCACCCGGGTGCACAGCAAGACGGGAGTGATGACACTCTCTCAACACGACGTCCCTACAAACCCGCATCACAAACAATCGTTCTCGGTAGCGTAGAACCTGATCGACACTCTTCTCCCAACCCTCGGTGTCAACACCGCTGATCATCCGAACCCAGATCTCTGCCGTCTCGGCATCCTCGGCCACTAACGAACACATGGCCACGCCATCGGTGATCTCATCGAGCTCGAGCCGAAACATGCTTAGTTCCTCCATCATGTCCCACTCTCGGACAGATATGCGAGCAAGGCTGTGAGTCGACTTCCTACTCAGGGCATCGGCGACGACGTTCGCCTTACCCGGGTGGAACAGTAGCTCGAAGTCGTACTCATCCAACAACTCCATCCATCGTCTCTGGCGCATGTTCAAGTCGCGCTGGGAGAAGATGTACTTGAGGCTCTTGTGATCCGAGAACACCCATAATCGCCCACAATACAAATAATGTCTTCAGCTCTTCAGAGAAAAGACCACTGCTACCAACTCTAGATCATGGGTCGGGTAGTTGCGCTCATGCATCTTCAAATGTCTCGAGCCATAAGCTACTACCTTCCCGGACTGCATCAACACACATCCTAGTCCCTCGCCGGACGCATCTCAGTACACATCATACCCGACCCCGCGCTCCGACACTATCAACACGGGCGCGGTGGTCAAGCGAGCCTTCAGCTCGATGAAGGAGTGCTCACACTCATCAGTCCATACAAACTCAGCTCCATTGCGGGTCAAGGCAGTCATCGGCGCTGCTAGTCGTGAAATGTCCTCGACGAACCGTTTGTAATACCTCGCCAAGCCTAGGAAGCAGCGGATCTCGAAGACACTCTTAGGCCGTGCCCACTTCGAGACCGCGTCGATCTTCGCCGGATCAACGAGTATACCATCTCGGGACACAACATGCCCGAGGAACTTCACCTCGGCGAGCTAAAACTCGCACTTCTCCAGGTTGTCGTACAACTGGTGAGTACGCAACAAGGTCAACACTGTCCTCAAATGCTCCCCATGTTCCTCCTCACTAGGCGAATAAATCAGTATGTCATCTACGAAAACAACGACAAACTGATCCAGGTAGGGTCGGAAGATACCGTTCATCAGATCCATGAACGCTGGAGGTGCGTTCGTAACCCCGAACGACATAACCAAGAACTCGTAGTGCCCATAACGAGTCTTAAAGGCGGTCTTCTCCACATCCTCATACCGAACCCTCAACTGGTAGTACCCTGATCGAAGATCAATCTTCGAGAAGCACTTCGCTCCTCTCAACTGATCAAAGAGGTGATCCATCCTCGGCATCGGATAACGGTTATTCACCGTAACCCGGTTCAACTTCCGGTAATCAATCCACATCCTCAAGGCTCCACCCTTCTTCTTCATAAAGAGGGCGGGTGCTCCCCACGGCGAAGCACTCGGTCTGATAAACCCCTTCTCCCGAAGCTCCTCGAGTTGTCGCTTCAGCTCGGCCAACTCGGCTGGTGAAAACCGATACGGGGCAATAGAGATCGGCGTCATACCCGGAATCAAGTCGATCCTAAACTCCACATCGCGCACCGACGGTAATCCTGATAGCTCCTCCAGAAACACCTCCGGGAACTTGCATAACACTCTCTGTAGCTCTCTACTCGGCACGGTCTCCGACTCATCCCCCACGGTCAACAGAGACAAGAGTACTTCACTCCTACTGCCCAAGACACAAGTAACGACCGTATCGCCCGATACTACGGTCACCTACCGACATAACAGTCGATAGATGCCCGATACCTCGTCATCCAGTCCATCCCCAAAATCACATCAAACGCAGCCATGTCCAGCATAAGCAAGTCACCAAAGAATGGACAATCCGCCACTCGGTTCTCACAGTCTCGACATACAGTACTCAAAAATACCTCTCCCGTAACAGGGGTATCAAGACATAATGGTCTACTTTGAAACTCCACCCTCAACACCAACATACGAGCAAAAGAAGAAGAGATGAAAGAATGAGATGCTCTAGTATCAAACAGAAAGGATGCCCAAGAATTATAACGTAAACATGTACCCTGCATAGCCTCATGGCCGGCGGAACGTCCCTCAGCCCTGGAGTCGGTGACTGCATACACCCGACCCTGCTGTGCCGGAGGTCCGCCTCTCGGGGTGGTGGAAGAATTTGCTGCTGTTAAGACCTCGGCTGCTGTCTCTGGGCTGGCACTCCTACTGCATGCCGTGGGGCTCTCGTAGCCTGAGCCTTACTCTGGCGGAATGGAGGTGTCTGGCCTGACTGCGCCTGCTGTTGTCGCTGCACGGGTCCTCCTCCGACCCGGTCAGGGCACACTGTGGAGATGTGTCCCAATCTGCTACAGTGATAGCATGTCCTCTCAGCGGGACGCGGCCTCTCCTTGACTCTCGTCGGACGACCTACAGAGCGGTCTGCAGATCCCTTACTCAATGGGCAGTCTCGGCCTAGATGTCCCAACTGTCTACACGAGGGACAAAATTGTGCCACCGGAGCAGGTTTAATAGACGCTACTGCCCCAACCCGTCGTATACCACCAGACTGGGCATGTGGCTGAAATAATCTCGAGGTGCTCTGCCTCCTAGGATCGCGGTCCTCGGACGGCCTTAGGAAGCCACTTTTCCTCGGCCTGATCTCCCGCGCTCTGGCGGTCACCCGAAAGTCCCTCTCCACGCTAGTGCATGGTCCACTAGTGCAGAATAGTCCTCCGACCTGAAAGCAATGACTCGATCCGCGATAGACGTGATGAGTCCTCTCTCAAAAAGCATGCAGCGGCTCTCCTCGATCTGCACCATCTCTGGTGTGAATCGAGACAAGGATGTGAACCTCGCCTCATACTCCGAGACGGTCATCCCTCTCTGATGCATTTCCTTGAACCGTTGGTGCCTTTCATCTCAAACAGATCGAGGGAAGTACTACTCTAGGAACAGTCTGCTGAACAACTGGAAATCATCTCCAACCCTGGTCTGCACATGCTGCCACAAGTAGTACGCCCCCCCGTTTAGCTGGAAAGTCGCAAAAGATAACCTCAAACGACCATCAGATACCCCAGAAGTATCAAGATTGTGGGTAATCCACTCAAGCCATCCTGTGGCTGCCTCGGGGTCTGACCCCTCGGAAATAGACTTGTGTGCCCAGCCTACGGAAATCTCTGAGAGCCTGGGCCGTATTCCTGTCACTCTGACCGGGCCTCTCAACAGCGACTATGGTAGCAGCAGGCACAATCTCTGATACTGGTACTGTAGTCCCTTGCTGAGCGTTGATCGCTGCAAGAACCGTGCGAACCATCTCCTCTAGAGGGGTCGCCTGAGTCGGCGCTGCGACTAGAGGAACCCTGGGCGGTAACCCTGACGGCCTGGCCTCATCCCTCTGGTGCTCCGTAGAAGAAGCACCCTGGCCGCCCGATGCCCCTGCCTGACCAATAGCAGGTGGTTGCCCCCGGTCCCTAGCTGGGTGACTCCTAGTGCCTCTCGATGTGTAAGCATGTCTCATGTCGTATATCCTCTACATGGATAACGCAAATGTTTAGTATCTCAGATTTCAAAAAAAGCAGTTCGCTTAAAACAAAAACGTTCGCACGCGTTTCACAAGGGTCACACTCGGATCAACAGTAAACTTAGTCTTAGAATAGTCATATGAAATACTTCATATAAACAAAGAAGTCCGCACACTTGTGCGTCTCACATAATCAAATCACACGAATTAACCTTCTCCCACAGGAGTCACAGTTTCAAATAAATCACACAACGACATACCGGACCGGTATACACCTTGGTCGGGTATCTTCCCATATCATGGGGTGTAAAATCATAACACAAACAATTCCACAAATCCTTGCATTACTCCAATTCTTAGGTTTTCATAACTTTTCTCTTTCTATCCAAACATTCATGTCGATCTCGCGTCGTTACAACCTGATTCAGGCGTCCCCGAATCTCGTTCTAACTACTTGACATCCCCCAATCATGTTCGACAACAGTGGCGCCCCTGAGTAAACCTGTGATAGTACAAACACTTCAGCTTTGCAGAAATTTCGGTATAAACCGTTCGTATACTTTAGTAAACATCCGCTTATGCGGGACCTTTAATAAACAAGCTGTACACGGCGTCCAACACATAAAGCACACCACAAATATCATAAGTACACACTACGCAAAACATCGAAAGTACACCACTCGGGTCAAGTCAACATTTCAAATTCATCAATCAAACAATGACCGACCAAGGCGGCAGCCCATTTAACAATTATTCAACCAACACGTCATAAACAGCCCGAGCATCGCTCGTTAAACTAACCTCCATCTCAACCGATCGGCATCATAGATCAACTAAGGGTACAACAGAGTCGAGAATAAGGAACAATTCAAATATAGCTAAAGGGGTAACATAAAGAAGATAAGACTTAAACAACCACTTCAACTTAACAACCTAACTCTACCCACCTAATTGGCGTACAGTCCGAGGTTTTGAAAAACAATTTCAAAATTGAAACCAGGCTCTGATACCAAATTGTCACGCCCCAAATCCGGTTTTGACCGGACACGAGACGTGAGTTAAAAATAAAGACAAATAACAATAAATAGATAAACTTTGATAAGGTAGAACTCCAAGTAATTCTCATAAACAAGTCCAACCGAAGAGTCTAAAGCTCAAACTAAAACAAATGCGACATAGTTTTGAACAAAATCGAAGGTACGTCTCTAACATAGTACCACCGGGACCCTCAGTGAGCTCCCGAGCCCTGATCTGTCCCACAAACTACTCAACAAGGAAACCTGAAAAAAAATTTAGTAAACACGAAGGGGGGTGAGATTACGCTCAGTAGGAAAAAGCAGTAAAGTAAGGGGACCCCCGTTTTAACAATAAAACTGATTAGTACAATTAACCAACATGAACTGAATAAAGATCAAATAGAATCACAATACTTTAAAGAAGGTAACACTCAAGGATATCAACGGAAAGATAACAAATTTATGAAAGGAGTTAATTAAAGAAGCACACAAATACTGAAATACTGAATATCAAATCCCAAGACTCTGACCTGTACACTGATATGTACATCATATCAAATTGCCACTCGGTCCAGAAGAGGCACTATCATCGTTGTGCAACAAGTAACCTATCATACCAAAAACGCACATTGGCCTAGATATCTTCCCGGAACTACTCCCTCGGGGTAAACAACCACACGCCATACTGGAAACGCACATCGGCCTAGACGTCTTCCCAGAAACGCACATCGGGGTACATAATCATATACCATACCGGAACCGCACATCAGACTAGGTATCTTCCCGGTATGTCCACCTCAGGGTTCACACTCACATCATACCGGAACCGCACATCGGTCTAGATGTATTCCCAGCATGTCCACCTCGGGGTGCACACTCGAAACACACAATAGCATAATGAACACAATACAGTCACACACAATGTCAAACCAAGATTACCATTATGACTTACCAACCACGTATCATCGGTCTATCACTCACCCGATCATAACCATATACACAACCAATTCACACACCAACATTCACTCAATCAATCAATCAAAATTACAGATCAACCAATTACGTTACGATCATCATAGTTTAATTAATTTAGTATGACTCTTATCTAATCCTAAGGACGGAACATGCATTGACCTTAAGGCGAACGAACATCAATCAATACAATCAAAAAGCAATCCTAAGGCTCGACAAGGCCATTCTACCAGCACGACAATTTCCCAAAATATTGAAACGATTAATCTATTGAATCACATCCTATATGCATACTAAGACTCATCAGGTTTATAATGTAATTGAAAAGCGGCTATTCTAGTGAATCACATCCTATATGCAAACTAGGACATTTCCGGTTATTATTATCCTATGGGCATACTATTAACGTTCGTAAATTAGGAGTGGAGTTTACGACTTTTCCCTACCTCCAGAAGAACAAACAGCTACGTCTCCTAGCTGCTGACGTCCGGGCCTACCTCCGGTCTTCTCGGACGAAGTCAAAGTCCGATTTTAACAAGCAGAACTGATAATCAGTCCCGGTCTAGTCCAGCACATAAAGCACACAACAAATATCATAAGTACACACTGTTGGGTCTCGAGGTACGGTTGGAGATGAACCAACTCGCAGCGGAAAATCAAGGAAAACCAAGAGACGATTAAAACCATGAAACAACTAACAAAGGATGGATTCACAAGAGAAAAATTCAGCACTACTTCTTACCAAAACAAGAACACCGCTTAACGAATGATTTGCTTGAGTCTCCAAGACGCCTACGTATCCACATGGGAATCAAAGCCACGTAGTTCTTCTCTTTGAGGACTCAAGAACACAAAAATGGAGGTGGAAACTTGGCAAACCCGAAATTGCAATGGAAGGGGGAGAGAAGTTGTGTTTCCTATTCTTGTCTTGTGTTTGTTATGTTTAAAAAAGACGACTTAGACATAAAAAAACCTATACTTGTCAAACTAAAGGCATGGGACAAGTATGATATCAAGTAAGGTGTAAATAGGACAAAGTATGGCAAGACAAGATTGGGTTAGGTGGTGAATCACCAACACCTTAATCCTTGTCTTGCTTACTTAGTAATAATTAATCAAGACTTGATTAACTAGTTCCATTGTCCTTGGTTGCATGGGCCTTTCATGGGCCTCTTGGAACATGTCTCGTGGCCATTTCCAACGAGGTCCCGTGATTCGCTTATCGCCTCCAAGCCTTCCATACCGGAAATGTCCAACATTATCCGACGCGATCAATCCCAAGACTCCAAGCCTTGTCTCGATCCGTAAAGTCCTATTCACTTACGGGAACATGACCCAAAACCCAGTTTTGTTCATGTCCCGAGACAACTCCCTTTTGGCCATTCTCCATAAATGTGTCAATGAGTTTCATCCTCCGGTGTGACCCTTAGGTTTATGCATGTCAATAGATCAACGTAAAATCCCATTTTACTTGATCATATTTAAGTTGCAACTAACGAGACTTTAGTATTGTCTGACACTGCATAACGAATCGACCCTGTGATTCTAGCCTTTCCGTCGTCCCTGTCATTATCCTTTTATCTCCGATATCCTGATTGAGATAAAGCATAGAGCCGTCATCCTTATTATTCTCAATCATTTTTCCTTGATATGTGAGATGACTGAATATATGATACCCAGTATCATGTGCATGACCATGCTATTCTTTCAGTCACTCTCGATCAAGCGGCCGAGAACTGATATCTTTCCCATACCTCAGTATGAGGGATAAATCCCTTAGCCGTCTTTCGTGTCACTCATGTAGCATGCCCCTAAGCCAATCCACGCCGTTATGGAAGCCCTGTTACGGACAACGTTAGGCTCAGGTCAAACTCAGTTGTTGACTACATAGCAATCACAAAGACTCCTTGGTCTACGGATACATGACAAGCTACGACACTGAATATGTTCATGACTTAATCTATGGCACATATTCAGGGCGGGTCGTCCAATATCATGTCCCACATGATATCTATGATCAGACTCCGGAATCCCATTCAGGGCGGGTTGTTATACTTTTACTTCCTCTGCAAGCAACTTCAATTTTCAGTCCACACAAGCCTGTACTCAAGCTTGGCTCTTCATGGCCCTGCTTAGTTCTGCTCGGTTGATCTGGCTCTACAACATTGCCTCTACTCATCATCAACCATCAATTGCCTCCTTTTCTAGCATTTGTTCTTCCCTCAAGCCCTTGTCATCATCAACCATCAATCGTTTGCATCTTCACACTCTCAGACTCAAGTTCAGTCGTTTTGGCACCTACAAGTTGTTAAGCTTCGCTCTCAAGCTCTCTGCATCATGAATCATCTGCACCCTCACATATATCTGTTGGGTCTCGAGGTAGGGTTGGAGATGAACCAACTCGCAGCGGAAAATCAATGAAAACCAAGAGACAATTAAAACCATGAAACAACTAACAAAGAATGGATTAACAAGAGAAAAATTCAGCACTATCTCTTACCAAAACAAGAACACCGGTTAACGAATGATTGGCTTGAGTCTCCAAGACGCCTACGTATCCACATGGGAATCAAAGCCACGTAGTTCTTCTCTTTGAGGACTCAAGAACACAAAAATGGAGGAGGAAACTAGCCAAACCCGAAATGGCCATGGAAGAGGGAGAGAAAATGTGTTTCCTATTCTTGTCTTGTGTTTTTTATGTTGAAAAAAGATGACTTAAACATAACAAAACCCATACTTGTCCAACTAAAGGCATGGGACAAGTATGGTGTCAAGTAAGGTGTAAATAGGACAAAGTATGGCAAGACAAGATTGGGTTAGGTGGTGAATCACCAACACCTTAATCCTTGTCTTGCTTACTTAGTACTAATTAATCAAGACTTGATTAATTAGTTCCATGGGCCTTGGTTGCATGGGCCTTTCATGGGCCTCTTGGAACATGGCCCGTGGCCATTTCCAACGAGGTCCCGTGATTCGCTCATCGCCTCCATGCCTTCCATACCGGAAATGTCCAACATTATCCGACGCGATCAATCCCAAGACTCCAAGCCTTGTCTCGATCTGTGAAGTCCTATTCACTTACGGGCACATGACCCAAAACCCAGTTTTGGTCATGTCCCGAGACAACTCCCTTTTGGCCATTCTCCATAAATGTGTCAATGAGTTTCATCCTCCGGTGTGACCCTTAGGTTTATGCATGTCAATAGATCAACGTAAAATCCCATTTTACTTGATCCTATTTAAGTGGCAACTAACGAGACTTTAGTATTGCCTGACACTACATAACGAATCGACCCTGTCGATTCTAACCTTTCCGTCGTCCCTGTCATTATCCTTTTATCTCCGATATCCTGATTGAGATAAGGCATAGAGCCGTCATCCTTATTATTCTCAATCACCGTTCCTTGATATGTGAGATGACTGAAGATATGATACCCAGTATCATGTGCATGGCCATGCTATTCTTCCAGTCACTCTCGATCAAGTGGCCGAGAACCGATATCTTTCCCATACCTTAGTATGAGGGATAAATCCCTTAGCCGTCTTTCGTGTCACTCATGTAGACCGTCCCCAAGCCAATCCTGGCCGTTATGGAAGCCCTGTTACGGACAACGTTAGGCTCAGGTCAAACTCAGTTGTTGACTACATAGCGATCACAAAGACTCCTTGGTCTAAGGATACATGACAAGCTACAACACTGAATATGTTCATGACTTAATCTATGGCACATATTCAGGGCGGGTCGTCCAATATCATGTCCCACATGATATCTATGATCAGACTCCGGAATCCCATTCCAATGACTAACAGAACGTAAGCCATAAAGAGCCATCTTTCATACTAGTCGCTTCTAGTGAAGCTTTGTTGACTAGGGACCCATCGAGTGTGATCTATCTCGATCTATGGTTCTATTCGCATGGTGGGCATAGATCAGAGCACACATCGATATATTACTCCAACACATAAGTAATATAAAGCCGTTTTAATTTTATTGCTAACGATGATATATACATTTGGACATTTAGGATTGAACTACGGGCACTAAGACTAACAATCTCCCACTTGCCCTAGTTCCAATCTAAACTCCAATATGTCCCCATCGACTTTACATGTCTAACATGTTCAGGCAGTGACACTGCCTTAGTCAAAGGGTTGGCTATGTTATCATCTGTTGCAATATCGGTTATCTTCACTTCACCTCAGTTCAGTATTTATCTGATGAGGTGGATACGCCGCAGTACATGTTTGGATTTGTTATGCGATCTAGGCTTTTAGCTTGCGCAATGGCCCTTGTGTTGTCGCAAAATGGATTCACCGGACTGGATGGGTTTTTAATTACACCCAGCCCTGCCATGAATTTCCAAATCCACATAGCCTCCTTAGCTGCCTCTGCAGCATCCATGTACTTGGCCTCTGTCGTAGATTCGGCAATGGTATCTTGCTTTACGCTTTCCCAGCTAAAGCTCTGCCATTCAGCGTAAACACATATCCTGATTGACTTCTAAAGTCATCTGGATTTGTCTTGGAAAACTAGCGTCTACTCATCCTTCGACGACTAGTTCAACATCATCTTTCCCCCGGGTTAGAATGATGTCTACTGGTACAACATAAGGCTTACGAGACGTCTGGTCTCATACATGTCATGGCATATATGATCGATCCTGCCCCCAGGCGCATAGGATTCTCATCATCCTTTTCAGCTCATCAGGTGTCTTAGGACACTGAGTCTTGCTGAGATGAATGCCATGACTACTGGGTAAGAGTCCTTTCTTTGAATCGAGCATTAAGAACCTACTCAATGCCTTGTTCACATAGGTTCCCTGACTTAAATCCAAGACCCTCTTGGTGCGATCTCTACATATCTTAATCCTTAAGATATGAGAAGCATCGCCTAAGTCCTTTATTGAAAAACACTTCCTCAACTAAGCTTTAGTCTCGTGCAAGGTTGGGATGTCGTTTTCAATGAGAACCAGAAAGGTAATATTGCTCCCACTAGCCTTCTTATAAACGCAAGATTCATCCTCGTTCTTGATTAAGCCAAATCCAATTACAGCTTCATCAAAACGAAGGATCCAACTCCGAGAAGTTCGTTTCAATCCATAAATGGATTTCAACAACTTATAAATCTTTCCTTTATTCTTCGGATCGTCAAAACCTTTGGGCCGAGACATACAAACGTACTCAGTCAAATTTCCATTTAGGAAAGCGGTTTTGACATCCACTTGCCATATCTCGTAATTATGATACGCAGTTATGTCAAGAAGAATTTGGATCGATTTTGACCATAGCCACTAAGGAGAAGGTTTCCTCATAATCAATCCATTGGATCTGCCTATAACCTTTCGCCACCAGTTGAGCTTTGTAGGTCAGAGGGTTGCCGTCCATGTCCATCTTCACCTTGAAGATCCATTTGCATCCTATGGTCCTCACACCATTGATGGGATCAACCGGTTCCCAGACTCGGTTGTCCGACATGGATTGCATTTCCTCCCTCATGGCTCCCAGCCATAACTCGGAGTCGGGCCCATCCACGACTTCTTGAAAGGTGGCTGGATCATCGTGATCCACCATGACTTCATTGTCACCTCCGGATACCATATCTTGGAGGTGGAAGAATGATCCTTTCAAATCGCCTTGGACCTTCCAGAATTGTAACAGGAATTGGTTCTTACTCTACGACAATCTCTGGCTCCTTTCTACTGGGTTGCCAATTGGTTTAGACAGATCTGTACCATCCTGAATTTCTTCGAGATGCACAGTCCTCCCAATGACGTCTTTGGAAACAAAACTTCTTTTCCATAAAGACCCCACCCCAAGCGACGAACACCATGTTCTCACTGGGATTGTAGAAATAGTATCCCCTTGTTTCTTTGGGATACCACACGAAGGTGCATATCTCAGATCTTGGTTCGAGCTTAGTCGAAACCAAATGTTTCACATAAGCCTCGCAACCACAAATCTTTAGGAAGGACAAAGCGGGCATCATCCCGTACCATTTTTAAAATGGTGTCCCTTCCACACCCTTCGTCGAAGCCCGATTCACTATGAATGCGGTCGTCTCTAGAGCATAACCCAAGAAAGAGATTGGGAGATCAGTCCAACTAATAATGCAACGGACCATTGTCTAACAATGTCCGATTTCTCCGTTTGGCTACACCTTTCATCTACAGTGTCCCAAGAGGAGTCCATTCCAAAAGGATCCCATTCTCTTTTAGATGATCTAATAACTCTGTGGTCAAGTATTTTCCACCTCGATCCAATCGAAGTGCCTTAATACCTTTGTCGAGCTGGTTTTCTACTATAGTCTTAAACTCTTTGAATTTATCAAAAGCTTCAGACTTATGTCTCACCGAATAGACATAACCATATTTACTGTAATCATCAGTAAATGTGATAAAGTAGCTAAAACCCCTCCTGGCAAGTGAACTTATTGGTCTAAACACATTCGAGTGTATAAGCCCCAATAATTCACCCGCCCTTTCATCGCGATCGATAAAGGGCACTTTAGTCATTTTTCCCATCAAACAAACCTTGCACCTATCGATCGAATGGAATTCGAATGAACCTGAAAGCCCGCACTTCTGAAGTGCTGATAGGCGCTTCTTGTTTATGCGACCCAAATGACAGTGCCATAACAGAGTTAGGTTTAAATCGTTGGATTTAGACCTCTTGGTATTAACGGAATATATAGAACTTGAGGCATTGTTACCCATATCTAATATGTACAATCCTCCAACCATGTCAGTACTGGTATAAAACATATCATTGCATAGAACATTGAAAACTCCATTTCCAATATTAACATTATATCCTTCCTTGTCAAACACGGATACAGATATAATATTCCTACTAAAAGTAGGTATGCAATATACATTATACAATACTAAGACAAGGCCTCTTGGCAAAGCAAGACTCATGGATCCTACAACAGTTGCCACAACTCTGAGGTCCATTTCGTGCTTTCCAAATCTCTCCTACTTTCAGCCACCATATATTAGTGCATGTGTGAGATTCAGTCATGGTATCTAATACCCATGAATCTTTGGAAGTAGAGAGATGTAGCTCTATAGAGTTAATACCGATTGAAGGCACGGTCCCACCGCCCTTCCTTAGATCATCCAGGTTTCCTGATGAAGGCGCAGTCTTACTGCCCTTCTTCAGATCATCCAGGCTATTTGATGAAGGCGCAGTCCCACTGCCCTTCTTCAGATCAGCCGTGAACTTCCTGTAATCCCGGTTCCAATGACCAGGCTGTTGGCAGTAGAAGCAGACATTCTCAGGTGTCTCATCTTTCCTGCCAAGTGCGCATGGGCCCAGCCCATGCCACTTCCAATTCCCTTGTTGACCATCAGAATATCCTTGGATCCCAGATCCCTGAGATATTCTTCTCAGCAGTTAATGACACTTCATGTAACTCTGATATGGTCTTAGAGACAGCCTTGTCAAGGACATATTCTTTGCGTTCAGACTTGAGGACTATCCTCAAAATTCTGTACCAGTCCAAATAGTTTGTCCCATTTAGCTTGACCCTGTCAAGAATGGTTTTTAATGACAAACTATTAATGTTCGCTGAATTTGCCATTTGATCTACAACAGATAAAATTCAATCAGTAAACTGAATAAATTTTATGAAGATCAAGCTTAAACACCAACAATCAATTCTAAACCTTTAGAATTTGAAACCAAGATCCTTGATTCACTCGATTAAGCTGAACTAATGCTCACCACTTAATCGAGCTATGTAGGTAGGACTCCATCCAATCACATCCAATGTGACTCTTGGCTAGGGTATGTACTTATGTACACGACTTACCCTATTTGTTACCCTAGCTCAACCTCAGGCCGAGAATCGTAGTCGGGTCCACCAATTTTCAACTATGGCCCGTCACTATGTAGGTGCTCCGCTAATGCGCACGACACCCACATATGTCGTCCAAACCTACTACCCCGCTTCCCCATGGATGCTCCGCTAATGCGCACGACACCCATAGGACGGGGAGGTAGTAAGGTGTTAATGATTGGGAGGTATCGGACATGACCCGCTTTTACTTGTCCAGTTGTGTTCAAAACTTTGGCACATCCTAGATGCGATGAGCACATCAACTACATTTCAAATGCAATGATGCCTCAAATTACATCCAATGTAATTCTTCCTTTGAACCCGTCAACTACATCCAATGCAATGACGGTTCTAAGGGTTCACACACAAGGATTAAAATTCCAATTTTATCTTTGCATGTGAGGTGATATGCTCGGTAAATAAAGTTAAGCATGCAATTCTAAAACACATAGAATTAATCATGCATAAACTAAACCAAGCATAAAGCGATAAATGTGCACATAATAGCCCCCTAAACTAACTCCCACTAGCTTCTTGAGCTCCACCGACTCCAAGCCGATGCCAACACCCGAAAAGCCACCAAATGACCTTTTCGCCCTTTCTTCGTCTTGAGT
The DNA here is from genome assembly GCA_963921825.1 of Erodium maritimum. Classification (NCBI taxonomy): domain Eukaryota; kingdom Viridiplantae; phylum Streptophyta; class Magnoliopsida; order Geraniales; family Geraniaceae; genus Erodium; species Erodium maritimum. The sequence goes on along the minus strand of OY997588.1, from coordinate 93,138,082 downwards.
AAAATATTACAATTTAATACACGACTCGCAGGTCGGGAATAAATAAATATTACAAACAAGTGGTTCGACGACCACACCTTGAAAGAATAATTACACGTTAACTCTAACGGCTCGCAGGCCGTGAAAAGCGATAAATAATTAAATCGAGCTCGGGGCTATTATGTACACCATTCCAACATCACATCACACATCGTGTTATCAAACAAGCATGTTATCAAACATCATGTGATTTTCCGGTTTTAATTAATAGCCAAGTTTCGAAATTTTTTGATGCTCGGTTTATCGAAACCGTTCAAAAATGAAACTTTTGAACATTTGATCTTCGAGTTCATCATGACGCTTCCAAACTCGTCATAACTAACAAAACGGTTTAGCCTTGGCATATCAACCATCCAATGGTCATGCTTGGCCTAGCTCCGTCCAACGGAGCCCCGTTCGGTCCCGGTTTCGGCTCCCCGAGAGTCCCGCTCCCGAGACCCGAAAAATCAAATTTTTTTCAAAATTTCCAGATTTGAAATAATTTTCAAAAATTCATTTTACATGCATTAAATCCATAAACAAGAATTTAAAACATGTTATCAAACAATTTAGCAAAACAACATGCCAAAAACGAAACTTTCAAGCAAAACCGAAACTTTGAACACCGTCTTGTGAATCCCGAAGGTAGCACGGCTCTGATACCACTGTTGGGTCTCGAGGTAGGGTTGGAGATGAACCAACTCGCAGCGGAAAATCAATGAAAACCAAGAGACAATTAAAACCATGAAACAACTAACAAAGAATGGATTAACAAGAGAAAAATTCAGCACTATCTCTTACCAAAACAAGAACACCGGTTAACGAATGATTGGCTTGAGTCTCCAAGACGCCTACGTATCCACATGGGAATCAAAGCCACGTAGTTCTTCTCTTTGAGGACTCAAGAACACAAAAATGGAGGAGGAAACTAGCCAAACCCGAAATGGCCATGGAAGAGGGAGAGAAAATGTGTTTCCTATTCTTGTCTTGTGTTTTTTATGTTGAAAAAAGATGACTTAAACATAACAAAACCCATACTTGTCCAACTAAAGGCATGGGACAAGTATGGTGTCAAGTAAGGTGTAAATAGGACAAAGTATGGCAAGACAAGATTGGGTTAGGTGGTGAATCACCAACACCTTAATCCTTGTCTTGCTTACTTAGTACTAATTAATCAAGACTTGATTAATTAGTTCCATGGGCCTTGGTTGCATGGGCCTTTCATGGGCCTCTTGGAACATGGCCCGTGGCCATTTCCAACGAGGTCCCGTGATTCGCTCATCGCCTCCATGCCTTCCATACCGGAAATGTCCAACATTATCCGACGCGATCAATCCCAAGACTCCAAGCCTTGTCTCGATCTGTGAAGTCCTATTCACTTACGGGCACATGACCCAAAACCCAGTTTTGGTCATGTCCCGAGACAACTCCCTTTTGGCCATTCTCCATAAATGTGTCAATGAGTTTCATCCTCCGGTGTGACCCTTAGGTTTATGCATGTCAATAGATCAACGTAAAATCCCATTTTACTTGATCCTATTTAAGTGGCAACTAACGAGACTTTAGTATTGCCTGACACTACATAACGAATCGACCCTGTCGATTCTAACCTTTCCGTCGTCCCTGTCATTATCCTTTTATCTCCGATATCCTGATTGAGATAAGGCATAGAGCCGTCATCCTTATTATTCTCAATCACCGTTCCTTGATATGTGAGATGACTGAAGATATGATACCCAGTATCATGTGCATGGCCATGCTATTCTTCCAGTCACTCTCGATCAAGTGGCCGAGAACCGATATCTTTCCCATACCTTAGTATGAGGGATAAATCCCTTAGCCGTCTTTCGTGTCACTCATGTAGACCGTCCCCAAGCCAATCCTGGCCGTTATGGAAGCCCTGTTACGGACAACGTTAGGCTCAGGTCAAACTCAGTTGTTGACTACATAGCGATCACAAAGACTCCTTGGTCTAAGGATACATGACAAGCTACAACACTGAATATGTTCATGACTTAATCTATGGCACATATTCAGGGCGGGTCGTCCAATATCATGTCCCACATGATATCTATGATCAGACTCCGGAATCCCATTCCAATGACTAACAGAACGTAAGCCATAAAGAGCCATCTTTCATACTAGTCGCTTCTAGTGAAGCTTTGTTGACTAGGGACCCATCGAGTGTGATCTATCTCGATCTATGGTTCTATTCGCATGGTGGGCATAGATCAGAGCACACATCGATATATTACTCCAACACATAAGTAATATAAAGCCGTTTTAATTTTATTGCTAACGATGATATATACATTTGGACATTTAGGATTGAACTACGGGCACTAAGACTAACAATATCGACTCACTCTCAGTCTCCAATCTTTTATTTGGAACTAACTCAGACATATTTGGTTACTGCTTTTTTGACCTGGGTGTACTAGTCTTCCACCTTTGGTCATTTCAAAATTTACTTCTTCTCTTTTGTCTGTTCTTACTCAACCTCTAGCTTGGTTGAATTTTTTGTATTCCCCCTTTTCTACCTCAGAAGAGGTGTTTTAATATACGAGTACTTCTTTGCTGATAAAAAAAAAAACAAAACGTAAGCCATAAAGAGCCATCTTTCATACTAGTCGCTTCGAGTGAAACTTTGTTGACTAGGGACCCATCGAGTGTGATCTACCTCGATCTATGGTTCTATTCGCATGATGGGCATAGATCAGAGCACACATCGATATATTACTCCAACACATAAGTAATATAAAGCCGCTTTAATAAACAAGCCGTACCCGGCGTCCAGCACATAAAGCACACAACAAATATCATAAGTACACACTACGCAAAACATCGAAAGTACACCACTCGGGTCAAGTCAACATTTCAAATTCATCAATCAAACAATGGCCGACCAAGGCGGCAACCCATTTAACAATTATTCAACCAACACGTCATAAATAGCCCGAGCATCGCTCGTTAAACTAACCTCCATCTCAACCGATCGTCATCATAGATCAACCAAGGGTACAGCAGAATCGAGTATAAGGAACAATTTAAATAAGGCTAAATGGGTAACATAAAGAAGATAAGACTTAAACAACCACTTCAACTTAACAACCTAACTCTACCCACCTAATTGACGTACGGTCCGAGGTTTTGAAAAACAATTTCAAAACTGAAACCAGGCTCTGATACCAAATTGTCACGCCCCAAATCCGGTTTTGACTGGACACGAGACGTGAGTTAAAAATAAAGACAAATAACAATAAATAGATAAACTTTGATAAAGTAAAACTCCAAGTAATTCTCATAAACAAGTACAACCAAAGAGTCAAAAGCTCAGACTAAAACAAATGCGACATAGTTTTAAACAAAATCGAAGGTACGTCTCTAACATTGGAACACCCAGACCCTCAGTGAGCTCCCGATCCCTGAGACGTCCCACAACCTACTCAGCAAGGAAACCTAAAAAAACACAGTAAACACGAAGGGGGGTGAGCTTACGCTTAGTAGGAAGAAACAGTAAAGTAAGGGGACCCCCATTTTAACAATAAAACTTATTAGTACAATTAACCAACAGGAACCGAATAAAGATCAACAAGAATCACAATACTTTAAAGTAGTTAACACTCAAGGATATCAACGGAAAGGTAACAAATTTATCAAAGGGGTTAATTAAAGAAGCACACAAATACTGAAATACTGAATATCAAATACCAAGACTCTGTTCTGTACACTGATTTGTACATCATATCAGATTGCCCCTCGGTCCAAAGGGGGAACTATGATCGGGGTGCAACAAGTAACATATCAGACCGGAAACGCACATCGGCCTAGATATCTTCCCGGAACTACTCCCTCAGGGTAAACAACCACACACCATACCGGAAACGCACATCAACCTAAACGCCTTCCCGGTAACGCACATCGGGGTACATAATCATATACCATACCGGAACCGCACATCGGACTAGGTATCTTCCCAGTATGTCCACCTCAGGATTCAAACTCATATCATACCGGAATCGCACATCGGTCTAGATGTCTTCCCGGCATGTCCACCTCGGGGTGCACACTCGAAACACAGAATAGCATAATGAACACAATACAGTCACACACAATGTCAAACAAAGATTACCATTATAACTTACCAACCACGTATCATCGGTCTATCACTCACCCGATCATAACCATAGGCACAACCAATTCACACACCAACATTCACTCAATCAATCAATCAAAATTACAGATCAACCAATTACGTTACGATCATCATAATTTAATTAATTTAGTATGACTCTTATCTAATCCTAAGGCGAACGAACATCAATCCATACAATCAACAAGAAATCCTAAGGCTCGACAAGGCCATTCTACCAGCACGAAAATTTCCCAAAATATTGAAAGCGATTAATCTAGTGAATCACATCCTATATGCATACTAAGACTCGTCAGGTTATTAATGTAATTGAAAAGCGGCTATTCTAGTGAATCACATCCTATATGCAAACTAGGACCTTTCCGGTTATTATTATCCTATATGCATACTAATAACGTTCTTAAATTAGGAGTGGAGTTTACGAATTTTCCTTACCTCAATAAGAACAAACAACTACGTCTCCTAGCTGCTGACGTCCGGGCCTACCTCCGGTCTTCTCAGACGAAGTCAAAGTCTGATTTTAATAAGAAAAAGTGATTATCAGTCCCGGTCCAGTCCGAATCAGTCCTCTAATTTATCAATTTAGTCCTTTAAATTCTCAATTTTAAATTATTTAAATTAATTAAATAAATAATTAAACTACCCGACCCGGGTCGGACCCGAATCCGACTCGGTCCAGAACCCAGACCCGACCTGACCTAGAACCGACCCGAACCTGGGCCTAAACCCGACCCAGACCCGGCTCTAGACCCAAATTAGGCTCGGTCTAGACCCGAGTCCAGAATCCAATCCAGGGACTTGGGCCTGGCCCAAGGCATGGCCTAGCCCAAGGCCCAACCGGATCAGGTCTGGCCCAAGGCCCAGCTTGGATGTGGCCCAAGCCTACTTCTGGCCTGAATGCTCGAGCACGGAAGAGGGCGGCTAGGTTTTGGCTCCGGTCACCGGCGGCGGTGACGTTAGGGAATCTGGAGGGAGACGGCAGTGCTTGGGAATTGATTCCCCTCGTAGCTCCGGTGACCCGCGCCCTTCGAAGACTCACGCCCTCTCAGAGCCCACTCGAGCTCGGACGGAGCTTCAAGGCAGTGCACCAGAGAGAAAGAGGGAGAGCTTCGGGACGGTGGGTTTTTCATGTTGTTTGTTGGGGAAGAGAACGGAAAGGAAGGCACGAACCGTGCGGTTTCCTCCGTCGTTGGCGTTGTTCGATTTGAGCTCAACGAAGGAGAACCCGAGCGAGAAGCTTCAGCGGCCGGATCTCGTTTCAGTTTTCGGTGCTGTTCGATTCGTACGCGGAGGAGAACACGATGGTGGTAAAAGGGCGGCGTCGGGTGAGAGCGAGAGAGGTAGGAGAGAACGAAAGAGCGAGAGAGATAAGCTTGTCTCGGGAGGCGTGCTCAAAACGCTGAAGAAGACGCGTGAACAGTAGGGTTTTGAGGGGGTAGGCTTGGGCTAGCGCGGTGAGGGCTTGGGCTTGGCTTGGGCCTGGCTTGGGCCTGGTCTCTGATCGGGCCTGGTCAGCCTGGTCCAGCCCGTCTCTTTTTTTTTCTTTTTCTTTTTCTTTTGCAATTGGCCCAAAATTAAACCCGTTTTCCAACCAACGACGATCCAACTATAACTTTAAATAATTACAAATTTAAATGGAGCGGTCTTTACACGGTGGATATTGATGGACTTGGGCTCGGGTTGGGTCGGGTTAGAGGTGGGCCTAGCTAGGTTGGACAGTAAAGTCTGACCCATCAGGATGTCGAGGACCTTGGTCAGAGTATGGGGATCTCGAGATCCGAGACATAGTCATTCCACCCACTGAGCTTTGTGGACGAGGTTTAAACTTTGCGTATGCTATGGCTTCCCGGGTACTCTCCTCCCGGAATTTTTATTGGCAGTCATTAATGGACTGGATGAGGGATTTATGGAAGATTCTAGACAACTGCTGGAGGATGATGTGGTTGGATTTTTCTACCGATCGACAAGAGAGAGAGAGAGGGTTCTACAAGGAGAACAATGGGCCTTCAGGAGATCCCTGGTCATTTTGATATAGCTAATTCCTCATATGAGACTACATTTCTCTGTGTGGGCCTATGTCTCGAACCTTCTGGTCGAAGTATGGAATAGAGAATTTGGTTTTCGGTTAGGGAACTATGTAGGAGTTTTCCAGGAGGTGGAGGGCGATGCAGACATGATGTGTTGGGGAGAGTACATGTTGATCAGACTCAGGGTGTACATCAAACTCCCTATCCAGAGTCGATTGTGGTTCAAACTCGTGGAGTCGGAGGTACGATATTACTCAATATTTCTTACGAGCGATTACCGGAACATTGTTTTGGCTGCAACTATGTGAGACACTTCGTGTCGACCTGCCTCGCGAGAACAAGAGAGAGGGGACCCTCTCTTCGATCCCCTACATACCCGATACATACTTGTTCTCGCGGACGTCAGAGCAGGCCGACTCTAGGGACCAATTTTTCCTACTTAAGACGTTCGTCAGGGGCGCTCGAATCCAACCTTTAGCCAGCCCGAAATCTATTTTGGGGATCGGAAAGACAAGGGAAAGGTTCAGGTTGAGGAGGATCTCTCCCTTTTCGATCTAACTACTTTCTCATCAGGCATATCAGTCCGACTCAGGACTATGGACCACATGCTACCATCTTTGTAGTTAGGGGAAGAAACCCAATTTTCCGCAGAGAACCTTCCTCCCGGGGACAAGAATAACAAGGGTCCAAGGGACCGAGTAGGATTCCTTTAAACTCCTAGCCTGGGAGTAGGAGTGAGGAACAATGGACGAAGCATCTGGCAAGGTAAACGGTTTTACTGCTGGTAGGGAGCACCTCTCCGTCAATTAGTCGGCTCTACCCTAGCTCTTAGTTTGGCTTTGCGTATCAGTGTCCTCAAACTCTACCGCAGCGTTAGTTGTTGAACGCTTATATAGAGCATGTTGGTTTCTTGAGCATTTATTTACTTTCCACTATTTCCCCATGATGTTAGGGCGTTTTTTTTGGCTTTTTACTTTATCTTCTACTTTATTGCGGTACCTACTTTGAGTTGGGTACCGCTGCTTGTTTTCTTGCTTAAATATATCAACTCGTATCCCCTTTAAAAAAATATTTAAAATGTACATTAGAAATTATAAAATTTATGTCCTCCATAAATAAATTTTATTCTATTAATAAATAAAGTTCTAAAAGTCCGCGTTTTAGTAGTGTTTAGGCCCCAAAATCTGCAAGAAACGCTCGACTTGCTGAACCATTTGACTATTCTAAAACTTGAGGGTTTTGGTTCGTGAAGTTGGAGGTTTGAAGAAGAGATTAAAGGATGAGAGAGACAAAATGTGTGTAGTGGTCTTGAATCTTTTGATAAAAAGAATATGTCACGTTTTTCTCTTTGGTGGTTTGTTTTATCTCTTCTTTTTTATTACTTAATATTTGTTTAATTAAGAGTGCTTACAAAAGAACATTATAATTTTACATTTGTAAACCTTTTATAATTACCAAAAATATGGTGGATATATTTATCTGTTATAACTTACATAAAAGTAAGGGAAAGTTTCACTATAATACCCCGCGAGGGTTTTATAATACATTGCGTGATTGTTGTTCGTATTTCTTTTCCATTATGTTTTATAGAAAGATGTCAGTCAACTAGTCGTAACATCTTGGTTGACATCTTGCTACTATACTTAACTAAAATTACAATTGGTATCAAATTCGGTCACCCAATCTAGGAGGTGTGATCCTAAAGGTTTGATTCTACTTGTGCAAAATGGAAAATGAAAGAGAAGGAGGTTCTGTAAACCGTTCACCAGTGCTTGATGAGACAGACTATTACTACTGGAAAGCCAGAATGTGTCCTTTCATTGATTCCCTGGATATCAAGACATGGAAATATGTGGTTAATGGGTGGAATCCACCACAAGCTACTGTGGGGGGAGGAAAATGGTCTCTCCCTAAACCAAAAAAAGGACTAGAGCACTGTTGAAGATGAAGCTTCAAATTAATTCTCATGTACAGAATTCTCATGTACTCAATGCAATTTTCAATTGTCTCGATCATAATGTCTTCAAATTAATCAACATATGTACAAATAATAAAGAAGACTGGGAAATGTTGGCTATTTTCTTATAAGGGAACAACATGTGTTAGAGACTAGAGGCTGCAAAATCTCACCACAAGCTTTAGGGCTCTAATTATGGGAGATACTGAGTTTATGAATCGGTTTTATGTCAGATTCAGAGACATTCCAAATAAATCATTCTCTCTGGGAAAACGAATGTTAGATGAAGAATTTTCATGAACACACTGAGAGCTGTCACCTCAAGGTTCAAAATGAAAATAACAGCCATTGAAAAAATGCATGACTTGAGCTAACTCTGACTTGATGATTTGATGGGATCAATAATGACTATTGAGTTGTCCTTATAGGGTTGAGATAAGAAATAACAAAGGAGTGGATCTAAAAAGTGGTGCTCAAGATCTCAATGATCACACATGCTCAGACTCAGAAGAATAGATAGAGGAAACAGTGGTCATGATTGTGGAGAAACTAATGAAGCGCTTCAACCATATGCTAGGAAGATATCTTCAATAAGATGTCAATCATGATTTTTTTGACATCTCATATTAAAAGGGACAGAAATTCGTGAATACTCCAAAATGAGAAAGGAATGCTTATATAAGTGGGAGAGGAAAAGGAGGCCAATGCCATGAATGTGAAGGGTATGGACATATTCAGCGAGAATGTCCAACCTATATGAGGAGAAAAAAGAAGGCAGTTAATTCCTTCATGACAAATGGAGATGATGACCAGAGTGATGATGAACATTTTGCAATCATCTTGCACTCACTACTAATGTTGTTCCTATTGAAAAAAGTGAGACTGATGACGAAAGCCTCTTTCCAAAGCTGCTATTTGATAATGCAATGAACAATGCTTATGATCACATGTTCACCAAATGGGTTGAAGAGTCCAAGATCTTAGAGACACAAAGAAATCAGATACAAACTCTAACTGAAGACAATGACATATTGATTGAAATAGTCGCATCTCTCTCTCTCGGAGTAAGTAGTCTAAATTGGAAAATTGGTGAAGTCTCCAAGGTTGTAAGAGTGATGAACTCAAGTACAGACAAGCTTGATACACTTCTGACTATTGGAAAACCAGCTAAAGACATAATTGGACTTGGTTACACAAGTGAAGCCTCGAACTCTCACGATGACTCTAGTTCTCAGCGAGATCTCCGCAAGCAGGGGCGGAGCTACGTGGTGTCCAGGGGGGCACGTGCCCCCCCTCAATTTTTTTTTTGAAATTTTTTTGTATGTTTTTCGATTTTTTTTTTCAAAAATACACTTTAATTCCTTCTATTTTCGTAGTTGTGCCCCCCCTCATTTTTTTTACAATCACGTATTGATACTGAATAATTTCGGTGCCCCCCTCACTAAAAAAGCTAGCTCCGCCACTAAGTCCATACTTGTTGGGATACAAAAGTTTGATCAAACATCAGCAAGCCCCAAGATGCCCGAAACTCATCAACATCACTATCAACATCTCGGATGACACAATGTACAACATCTTGCTCCAATACTCAAGCTAGAACTTTCTATGCAAATCAGATCAAGAGAGCACACAAGGAATATAACTATTGTTGAAAGAAAGGGCACATACGACCTCAGTGCTACCAATTCTATGGAATCCCTCACTTTCAACATAGGAACTTAAGTCAGCATAAAACCATTGTGAAGCAAGAATGGAGAGGCAAGGGAGAGAAGGAGATTTACTTACCAAGACTTGATGATACAGAAGATATACATGCGATTTTGTGTGAGTAATGATTGGAATGTCATGCTGAACAAGGAAACTAGTTGCAGATCAATGGAACTAGAGATTCAGCTCAAAGGTGACTCTGAAGTCACTGTAACCATAGGAGGCACGACGTGGGAAGCAAGCTGGCATTGTATATACCGTGGAGACCTTGCAAGCTAGGGTTGATCGCATCATTGATTTATCTGGAGATCATTGGGTCAAAGAAGACCTTATTGTGCAGTTTACTTGCTTTCATGAATTCAATGGTCTCAAGCATGTAAGACGAGGGTGTTGAGGAACTCAATGAAGGAAAGTTAAGTAAATACCTAAGTGTTCATGCTATTCACCGTTCAATCAAGCATTTGAGCTATACACTCAATAATAGAGGCATCACCTGTTGTTAAGGAGACAAAGAAGTGTCTGAGGATGTCGGTTCTCGAAGAGTTGAACTAAGATTGTGATCTCAAGGTCAGGGGGATTCTCTGATCAAGATTTGTTTAGTTGTAATAATAGCATAATATTGATCTAGAGGATCTATAAGCTTGTATGCTGATTGATTACACCATAGTGAAAAACCTTTCCACTAGCAAAGTGCCCTCAGATATAGGTATGTTGTACCGAACTGGGTAACCAATCTTGTGTCTTTGTGTGTGTTTCTCTATTTCCATTATTACATACGTTAAACTGTTAAACTAAGATGTCAGGTCATATGTTACAACATCTCAAGTGACATCTTATCAACACATGCATACGGTCAGTATTTCAATTGGTATCAGAGCCAGTCACCCAACATACTATGGTGTGATCTGAAAGGGAAATAATATTGAACGTGCAAAATGGAAAACTCTAGAGGAGGCTGAGTCACTCGACCAACTGTACTGGACGAGACCAACTATGGCTACTGAAACGCAAAGATGATTGCATTTTTAAAATCCTTAGATTCCAAGTCTTTGAAATTTATAATCCTTAGATGGAAACCTCCACAGTCAGCAGCTGAAGAAGGAAAACCATCAATCGTCAATCTTGAAATGGATTGGAGCACTACTAGAGATGATGAAGCAATGGGAAATTCACGAGCCCTTAATGCCATCTTCAATAGAGTTGATCAGAATGTGTTCAAACTTATTAATACCTGCACCTCTGCAAAAGAAGCCTGGGAGATACTAGCCACGACCTATGAAGGGACCACTAAAGGTTAGAGATCAAAAACTAAAATATCTCACAACTAGCTTCGAAGCATTGTCCATGAAAGAGAACTAAACTATCACTCAGTTACATGTGTGAATCAGAGATCTAGCAAATGAATCACTAGCTCTGGGAAATCCTATGACTGATGAAGATCTGGTAAGAAAAACGATGACAATAGTAAACTCCCGATTTAGAATGAAGATCACTTCAATTGAAGAAATGTATGACATTAGTGTTCTAAGATTTGATGAACTTATGAGGTTTTCTCATGACATTAGAGATGTCTCTTCCTAAAATAGCTCCATATGACAACTCAATAATTAGGATCACTGGAATTATGAGGAGGAGATAGATGAAAGAGTCACCTTGATGGTCAAGAAGATGATGGAACAATTTAATCGAATGCCTAGATGTTATGGTCATAAAGATTCTCGTCAAGAGGTTAATCAAGATGCAACTAACACCTTAGATCCGAAAGGACAAAACCTTGGGTAAATATACACACCATGCAGAAAGAGGAAAGGAGTCCAATGTCATGAATGCGAAGGCTATAGCCACATCAGGCGAGAATGTCCAACCTTCCTAAAAGAAGAAAAAAGGGGCTCATCGCATACATGTCAAATAATGATGAGCTAAATGGTAATGATCAGGTAAATAATTTTCTTGCGTTTACTAATGACCTTGCAGGTGTTAATATACCAATAGGTGAGGATGAAGACAAAAGTGATTCTCAAGAGTCATTGTGGGATGAAACATTGGATAGAGCCCACTTGATAGTGGACAATAATAGGATGGAAGAACTCCAATTTTCTGAATCATAAGGTGGGTGAATACAGACACTAACAGAAGAGAATGCTTGACTGGTAGACAAGGTTTAATTCCCTGAAGACAAAGTATCCAGGCTCAACTAATATATTGGTAGACTCACCAAGAACTTCAGGATTATGAACATATGCACTGATTCCTTGAACATTCTGTTGACCATGGGATGACCACCCAAGAAATTTGCTGGACTTGGATATTCTGATGAAATGTCAACTTCTAATACTATATTAATTTGATCTAGAAAAGAAGGTTGCTAGGATGTCATGGGCGGATGAAATGAAAGCTAAAAAAACTCTAACAATCGCTAAAGCGAAAGAAGTTTAACAACATGCAACTTCATCTTCTTTAGAATACCATATACAATATCGACCAAGACATTAGAGTCTGGGAGAGATTCGCCAATACTCTAGCATCCGAGATGAAACCGTTCCTACAATCAAACAATCTAAGAGGTTATGCCACCACTATTGAAATAAAGGTCATATTAAACCACATTGTTATCCAATCCATTAAAATCCTCAAGTGTATCAGGAGAGGGAAAGGCATCCCCAAAGGCCATAAATGAAAAGTGGAAAATCAAGGACAATGTATATCGTGCCAACACTTCACATTCTGCTCCCTCTGAATCCAGTGAAGAAGATTACTGGTACCTTGATAGTGGAGCATGTCGACACATGACCGGGAACAAAAATTATCTTACAAATATTCAACTAGGTCATGTAATTTTCGGATATGGTGTCAAGGCGAGGGTCATAGGGACCGGAAAATTAAACTTCTCCAGTGTAAAGTGTACGGATGAAGCGTGGTTAGTAGAAGGACTCACTATTAGCCTCCTTAGCATAAGTCAACTCTATGACTTGGACCTGTTTGTGGAGTTCTCTAAGACTATGTGCTTTGTCTTGGACAAAAATTTGGACATAGTACTAAAAGGTACTCGGTCTGAAGGAAACTACTATATTTGGTCCCCAAAAGAGGCTACGGATACAACATGTTTCCCTGAGTCAACGTAGCTATCAGACAGGGAAGATTCTGAGATATGACTCCTACTCAATTATCTTGAATCCATAGAGGATGGACCACACAACATAAGGAGTTGATAGAATGTATGCACCTAATCATTCAAGGAAAGACCTAACAATGTGTCTGCTAGAATTTTAGACAAGATGTGTTGACATATACAAGTCTCAAAGGAGAGAATGCCACACGATCTAGCTAAAAGAAAGAACTCCAAAAGCTGTTGCAACAGATGCTCTAGTAATCATACAGGGAGATTTCAATGCCAATACTGATAAGGATGTTACTACTCTAAACTCTGGTCAAGGACATAAGAAAAATACAAAGTGAACACCTAAGCATGGTCACGGTCAACTATGAAGAGTGTACCAGCCTTGATGTCTAGCATAAGAGACCTGAAGAAGCTGTTGGAAAATATTATGCAGTATATATCAGTGATTCAGGATGTTGTCCTAGAGACTCTGCCACAGGTCTATGTGTTAATGATAAACGCTCTGCACTAGGACTATGAACAAAAAGAGAAATAAGGTGGCTAACTCAATCAGGGAACGTATTAAAATCAATATATTACTACTATTATCTTCTTGATAACTATTGTGCATACGCTAGGTAAAGTCTATAAAGCTGGGAGTAACACTTTGTACATCAAAGAAGCTCCCTAAGATGTTATCTCTGTCCTAAAGCTAGCCAGTTATTTTAAGGCCAGGTTGTTAATTGCTCAAATACCTTCGTAAGTTCATTCCTATGATTGGTTGAGCAACCATAATTGGTTAAATAGTGTACCAACTTCTCCATGGAGGTGCATGTTATGCACATTTCTCTTCCTTAATGTTTAAGAGTTGGTGAAAACTTTAAAGAGCTGTGACCGAACAATGAAACTAGGATCACCTTATAAGTCATCCGAGTCAGGAATAGTTCAGCGACATAGAGACCCATGCTCGTCAAAATTTTGCATTAGTTAATATGGAGGTATTCTCTAACTCATTAATATCAATGCATTAATTACTAATAGTCTCTTCTTGAAAGATTATCAGTTCTTAAGCTGCTTTAATTTAATCTATCGTCATGAAGTAAGTAGATGATTGAAGATAAATAGGAGAAAGCATGCGATGATGGTCCTCATCATACTGAAGCTCCGCAAGTCAAAGCGATTAACCTATCATCAAGGATGTTAGTTCGCATGTCAAAGAAGATGTACTCACCTTACGATCAGAGAATTGCAGCCCGACGGACCCAAGATCATCAGATCCTTCATCATGTTGGTCCAATTGTAAAGTGCAACTTATCATAGAATAGGAGAATGCATAATTAGTATGATAACTGCATAACAAGGAATAAAGGATATTGTTATGATTCTCGCCCATATCAAATAACTTTTAATCTATCTATCTTATTGCTTAAATTAACCTTGGGCAATTTGTTATGACAAGCAGGGGGAGAAAGAATATCAAGGACCATGTATGTAAATCTCTAAACCCTCAATCTGAAGATCATATATTTAGGCTATTGGGTGCTTGCCTCAAAAATAGCAAAGGGGGAGATTGTTGCTACATTGATATTGACTACTTTTGAGTCAAGTCAGTGATGTTCGTAGAGATGTCAATTGACATCACGATGAAACTGAAGTAGAGCTAAAAGAAAATGTCAACAAAGAATGTCGGTGATATTAATTGACAATATACGTGAAAGATTAATTGAATTTATCCAGAACGCGTCCACATTCATCCGGTGAAGATACGTTTCATTTTTCGTATAGATACTCTTTAGATTGGAGATCTAATCACAATAGAAAACAAGGAGATTTACTTTCAAGACTTGATGATACATAAGATATACATGCGGATTTGCGAGTGTAAGGATTGGAAAGTCTCGCTGAACAAGGAAACTAGTTGCAGATCAAGGGAACTAGAGATTCAGCTCAAACATGACTCTGAAGTCACCAACACCCTAAGAGGTACGGCGTGGGAAGCAAGCTGACATTATATATACCATGGAGACCTCGCAAGCTAAGTTTGATCGCATCATTGATTTATCTAGCGGTCATTGGGTCAAAGAAGAGCTTATTGTGAAGTATAATTGCTTTCATGAATTCAGTGGTTTCAAGCGTGTAAGATGAGCGTGTTGAGGAACTCAATGAAGTACAGCTAAGTAAATGCCTAAGTGCCTGTTCTATTCATCTTTCAATCAAGCATTAGAGCTATACACTCAATGATAGAGGCATCACGAGTTGTTAAGGAGACCAAGAAGTGTCCAAGGCTGTAGGTTCTGGAAGAGTGAAACTGAGATTGGGATCTTAGGGTCACGGTGAGTCTCTAATCGAGGTTTGGTTACTTGTAATAATAGAATAGGATTGGTCTTGAGGATCTGTAAACTTGTATGTTGATTGATTACACCATAGTGAAAAAAACTTTCCACTGGTAAAGTGCCCCCAGATGTAGGTATGTTGTACCAAACTGGGTAACCAATATTGTGTCTTTGTGTGTGTTTATCTATTTCCATTATTGTATACGTTAAACTGTTAAACTGTTAAACTAAGATGTCAGGTTATATGTTAAAACATCTCAAGTGACATCTTATCAATACGTGCATACGGTCAGTATTTCAATCTTGAATAGGGCAGAAATACGTCTAATGTGATTAAAATCTTCAAAACACTCAACAAAGATCGACTTAGGAATTAATGTCAAAAATGACAAGTTAAAATCTTTTACCAATACTCCACGAGTTAATCCCCTTACCAATATTCCACGGGCTAATCCTCTTACCAATATTCCCCGATGCCTAAAAACTAGTAAGAAAAACACATACATCTCAACAAACCACATCCCAACACACTTGAAAGAAACGCATGGAAAAACCATTAGGACCATGAGCCTTTTCACCCCCACAACTCCTAACCGCTCATAAAATATCATCCAAATTAAAAGTATCCTAAATTGTTTCGCTTGTATAAGCAACAATCGACGAAAGGGTAGGAAAGGAAACTCCACCCTGACCTTCGGATTCACACCGAATCGAGTTGAAAAATATCTAACCTATGCACGCTTAACTTCCATGGGAACCGAAATAAAAGTTTGTCCGCTACGTAACCGAAGAATTATATTACGTGCAGCCCTTAAATTAGCAACTAGATGAAAAAATAGATTAAATTTATCACCCCGTTTAACCTTGTCATGCCCCAAATTCAGTAGAACCGAACTCGGAACGCGAATGTTTAAAACAATAAAACATTTTCAAACCTTTTAAATAAATCACTATAAAACCATCAAGTAGTTAATCAAAATAATTATTTACAACTCAAAAGTACGTCCCAACAAGCGGACAAAGTGTACGTCGCTAGACTCAAGAGAAAAACCCGGACTCCGCTCCTAGCTCTTCAAGCTTCGAGAGCTCACCTAGTACATCCCGCGACCAGTACCTATAGGAGAAGCAGCTAGGGGTGAGCGTTCGCTCACCACCACGGATAACAGACTGACTACGGCATACTTAGCAGACAATGCCGGTAACACCAACAACAACCTGACTAACACACACAAACAGTCACTTCCTCCACCGACTCAACACTCAGACCCGTAATGTAGACCTGACGCAACGATTGACGACTTCCTCCAATGACACGACAGATAACCACGCAACACCCAAGATCACATGGGAACGCACACCAAACAAGATCGCAAAGGATCGCACTCCAGTTGCTTAGTAACCCCCGACCCTTTTCCCAACGCGACGGTTGGATCAGGCGGCCGAACTGTCGCACTTTTCCCAACGCAACGGTTGGATCAGGCTGTCGACCTGTCGCACTTTTCCCGACCCCAATCGGATAGGCTGTCGACCTAATGCTCTTTTCCCAACGCGACGGTTGGATCAGGCATTCGACCTGTCGCACTTTTCCCGACACAAAGTCGGATCAGGCTATCGACCTGTCACTCACCAACCCCAGGTAACCACAATCACAATCACAAGAAAAGTTCAACAAACAGCAACACCACCGGTTTGACACTCCACAGGCACTCATGGCCACCCAAGACACCAACGGTAAACCATGGGTTCAACAACCACACGGGCACTCAAGGTCACCCAAAACACCAACGGTAGAACACGAGTTCAACAACCCCACGGGCACTCATGGCCACCCAAAACACCAACGGTAGAACACGGGTTCAACAACCCCACGGGCACTCATGGCCACCCAAGACACCAAAAGTAAAGACACGGGTTCAACAACCCCACGGGCACTCATGGCCACCAAAGACACCAACAGTAAAGACACGGGCTCTCATGGCCACTCAAGACACAGCAGTAAAATACGGGATCTCATGGCCACCTAAGACACAAACATTAAAGTACAGGCTCTCATGGCCACCCTAGACACAAATTAAACAATCAACCTCCGGGCATAACCAAATGCCTCCAGTAATTCTAATATCGAAAGTTCACTACTCCTACGACACTACTAAGTGTCACATGCATTTCTATTGTTCGATACGTTCCCGTATCATACGACACCACCCGGTGTCGCATGCCTTTCTAATATTCGATAAACTTACTTAACCCACGACACCCCGGTGTCACATGCATTTCTACTGTTAACTTTCCCTAATCAGGGCCGAGATCTTGCTACTTTTCCCTACCTCGTATGCTTTCTCCAAAAGCGCACTAACAAGCTCCGGCGTGATCTCGATCACTCGCCTAGCTTTCCCTTTCCTCTGTCTACGGCACGATCTAATAAGAACACACATTTAAATACTTTTAAGTTCGTAGACATAAACCGGAATTTAATAAACTTGACGCCCAAAAGTAACCGCGACAATGTCGATCACTCCCAAACTTCCCAATTACTCGACATTGTCGATAATGGACTCGGAAAAGCCCGATTCGCCCGACATGGCGAATCTGCCCGGGTTTTGGAAACGACCTTCCGGGGCTCCGAAAATTCCCGTTTTCGTTTCTACGGTCTTAGAATAATTCAAGGGTTCCTATGCACTCGACGGAATCCAATTCCGACTTCCGAGTAATTTAATTAGCGTTTCAAGTTTCTAAACCCGTCAATTACAACTTTCTCAATTTAATTCCAAATTTCGATCCGGATGTAGATTAATGACTCGGGGGACGTTCTAAACCACCCGAACACGAAACTCGAACACTCGAGCACGTGGGCCCCACCCGGCCAACCTTGGCCGTGGGTGGCTAGGGCATTGTGGCCCGGCTCACCATGGTGGTGGCCGGCCCTAGCTCCGGGCAACCACCCCATGGCCGGCCTGCAACCACACACGGTGGCCGGAGCTCCCCCCGAGCTCCCGGTCACCGGAAAACGTTCAATCCTTGATCCAAAACGTATCCAAGACATCTCCAACGATCCCTACACCTCAATACCACCAAGAACTACTAGTTTTACTCAAACCCTAACTTTCAAAATTAAGCAAAACGAGAATCGATTAGGTGCTCACCGTAGAGAAAGTCAATGTGAGGTCGATTCCCTTAGCTTTGAGACGATCCAATGGTTGGATGATCGGGAATAGTAGCAAAACCCTAGAAGCTTTTCTCTTTTCTCTCCTTTTCTCTCTTCCTTCTAACTCCTTTCTCTCTCAAAAAAACCACCCTTTTCTCCTTATTTTGTAAGTGGCTGAACCCCTCTCTTCCACTAATCTTTGTTCTTTTTCAAAAATCACCTAACACCACCACATAATTGACATGTGGCAAGTGGGTCCCACACCTTCTTCTAGATATTTTCCAATCATATTCGCGAAAATCGGACGTTTCGGGCCCCGAATGGGCACTTTTTCCAAGAAATTTCGAAACTTCACGGGCTACAAGGAAACGGCTCAACTAAGACCGCTGTGACAACGACTAAGCTTTTTGGATCCAAAATGGTCCTCGAATGGACCAAAACGTCGCTCGGTTGACTTTTCCAGCGAAAAGTCACCATTTCCTAAATTGGTCAGAAAATTGCCCTGAGTCCCCCGGAACTCACTTTGGTCGATATCGAGGTCAACTTAAGTCCGGTATGACCCTCGGGGTCAATTTTAGGTTCAATTAAATGTTTGTCTTAAAAAATTTAAATTTTCCTGTTTTTCGCAGATTTGACTGGCGTTGACCGGGACTGGTTATTACAATCTACCCCCCTTAAAGGAATTTCGTCCGCGGAATTTAAAATAGACGTACCTCGGGAGTCGAACATGTCTGGGTACTTCGCGCGAACCTCGTCCTCGCGTTCCAAAGTCGACTCAGCCCCGTGATGCCTCCACTGCACCCATACTAAGCGGATAATCTTGCCACGCAAGACCTGCTCCCGTGTGTCCATGATCCGAACCGGCTGCTCCTCATAGGAGACATCGTCAGCCACCTCGATATCTGTCCACTCAATGACGTGGGAGGGGTCCGCATTGTACTGCCGCAACTGGGACACGTGGAAGACGTTATGAACCCTCCCAAGTTGCGGTGGTAACGCCAGACGATAAGCCACGGCTCCCGCTTTGCTCAAGATCTCGAACGGGCCAATGTACCGCGGGGCTAACTTGCCCCCGCTGCGTCTGAACCGTACCAGTCCCTTCCTCGGACTCACCTTCAGGAACACGTGATCCCCCACTGCGAACTCAAGAGGTCGACGTCGTCTGTCGGCATAGCTCTTCTGCCGACTCTGCGCGGTCTTCAACCGCTCGCGTATCAGCGCGACCTTCTCTGTCGTCTCTCTGACAAGATCTGGCCCCAGCAGACTCTTGTCCCCCACCTCTGCCCAACACACTAGCGATCGACACGGCCTCCCATACAACGCTTCGAATGGTGCAATCCCAATGCTGGTCTGGTAGCTATTGTTGTAGGCGAACTCGACCAACGGCATGTGGGTCTCCCATGATCTCCTGAAATCCAGCACACATGCCCGCAGCATGTCTTCCAAGATCTGAATAGTGCGCTCGGACTGACCGTCTATCTGGGGATGGTGTGTCGTACTGAGTAGAACCTCGGTCCCCAATGCGGTTTGCAGACTCGGCCAAAATCTGGACGTGAAACGAGGATCCCTGTCAGACACTATCGATACAGGGACCCCATGGAGACGCACTATCTCCATAATATATAGGCTGCTCAACTTGTCGGTCGGATCAGTCATCC
This sequence comes from Erodium maritimum, assembly GCA_963921825.1. Lineage (NCBI taxonomy): Eukaryota > Viridiplantae > Streptophyta > Magnoliopsida > Geraniales > Geraniaceae > Erodium > Erodium maritimum. Next base: position 93,117,987 of record OY997588.1, on the reverse strand, counting down.
TCATAGCCAGGAAATGGGCCATCTTGGTCAACCGATCGACTACTACCCATACGACGTCTTGTCCCTTCGGCGATCTCTGCAGTCCACACACGAAGTACATCGTGATATGCTCTCACTTCCACTGGGCAATCGGTAGCGGTTGCAACAATCCTGCGGGACGCTGATGTTTGGCCTTCACCTGCTGACAGACGAGACATCTCGACACAAATTCTGCGACTGCTCTCCGCATCCGCGCCACCAGAAGTGCCGCCTGATGTCACGGTACATGTTGGTGCCCCCCGGGTGCACTGTAAGACGCGAATGATGTGACTCTCACAGCACGTTGTCTCTATAGTTTCCCGGCACGAACAACCCTCCTCGATACTGTAACCTCCAATCTGCACTGATCTCCCAACCTACCACCTCATCACCGTTGACTACCCTCTCTTGGATCTCTGCCGTCTCGACGTCCTCGGACTGCGCCTCCAACACTTGGGCAAGTAGTGAGGGTTAAGCCACCAATGAGCACATGGCCATGCCACTAGTAATCTCCTCTAGCTCCAGCCCGAACGTGCTCAGTTCCCCCATCATGTCCCACTCTCGGACTGATATGCTGGCAAGGCTCGGAACCGACTTCCTACTCAAGGCGTCGGCGACCACGTTCGCCTTACCCGGATGGTAGTGTACCTCAAAGTTGTTCTCCTCAAGTAGCTCCATCCATCGCCGTTGGCGCATGTTCAGGTCTCGCTGGGAAAAGATGTACTTGAGGCTCTCGTGATCCGAGAAAACCTGAAACCCCTCGCCATATAGATAATACCGCCAACCCTTTAGCGCGAACACGACTGCTGCTAGCTCCAAGTCGTGGGTAGGATAGTTGCGCTCGTGTGTCTTCAACTGCTTGGAGCCATAAGCAACCACTCTACCCAACTGCATCAGTACACAACCCAGTCCTTCCCCGGACGCATAACAGTAGACCTCATACCCGATCCCTCGCTCTGGCACTACCAATACTGGAGCTGTGGTCAGACGAGTCTTCAACTCCGTGAATGCACGCTCACAATCCTCTGTCCACACAAACCCGACTCCCTTGCGCGTCAACAGAGTCATCGGCGCAGCTAGTCGTGCAAAGTCTTGGACAAACCGTCGATAATAGCCTACCAACCCCAGAAAGCTGCGGATCTCGAAGACACTCGTGGGTCGTGCCCACTTCGAAACCGCGTCGATCTTCGACGGATCGACCAGGATACCGTCACGGGATACAATGTGATCGAGGAATTGCACCTCAGCGAGCCAAAACTCGCACTTTTCCAGGTTAGCATATAGCTGATGCGTGCGTAGCAGGGTCAGAACAGTTCTCAGATGTACCTCATGTGCCGCCTCGCTCTGCGAATAGATCAAGATGTCGTCTACGAACACCACCACAAACTGATCTAAGTACGGCCGGAATATACTGTTCATCAGATCCATGAACGCTGCAGGCGCGTTCGTCAGCCCAAACGGCATCACCAAGAACTCGTAATGCCCATAGCGTGTCCGGAATGCAGTCTTTGCGACGTCCCCCTCTCGGACTCGCAACTGGTAATATCCGGATCGCAGATCGATCTTCGAGAAACAGGTCGACCCTCTCAACTGGTCGAACAAGTCGTCAATCCTCGGCATCGGGTATCAGTTCTTCACCGTAACCTGGTTCAGCTTCCGGTAATCTATACACATCTGAAGCTCCCCACTCTTCTTCTTCACGAAGAGTGCTGGTGCTCCCCATGGTGATACGCTCGGACGGATAAATCCCTTCTTCTGAAGCTCCTCGAGCTGACGCTTCAGCTCGGTCAACTCTGCCGGCGCAAACCTGTAAGGCGCCATCGATATCGCTGTCGTTCCCGGCACCAGGTCAATCCCGAACTCCACCTCACGCTCCGGTGGCAACCCGCTCAACTCCTCAGGAAAGACCTCAGGGAACTCGCATACCACTTGCGGTAACTCTCGGCTCTGCACAGCCGATACTTCCTCTACTGCGGACAACGCTGACAGGAGAACCCCTCTCTTACTACCCATGACACACGTCACCTTCGTGCTGCCCACTGACACTGTCACTCGTTGCCTATAGCAGTCGATATTGGCTCGGTACTTCGGCAGCCAATCCATTCCCAAGATTACGTCAGAGGTCGTCATTCCCAGTACGAGGAGGTCACCTGGGCAAGGAAAGTCTGCGACTCTAATTTTGTAGGCACGACAGACCCTAGTCAACAATACATCACCCCCAACTGGGGTGTCCAGGCATAGGGGTGGACTCAACGGGTCTAAACTCAGCCCCAACCTCTCAGCACAACTCAACGAAATAAACGAGTGCGACGCGCCGGTATCAAATAAGATTAACGCCCATAAATGATACAATAAACACGTACCCTGAATGGTCTCGCGATATGTAGTGGATCCGGAATGGTAACTGCGTACACTCTTCCCTGCGACGCCTGCTGCCTTTGAAATGGCGCACTGACAGCTGGATACCCAGATCTCTGCTGCTGTCTCGGAACCGGCGCGCTAGTAGACGGTTGTGAGAACCTCGACTGCTGACTCTGACGCGGGCGGCCCCTGGGTGACTGCACCCTATGCGACTGCTGCGGTCGCTGCGCTGACGTTGCTCCAAACGGCGCACGACACCTAGTACTAGAGTGCCCCAACCGGTCGCACCGGAAACACCTGAGCTCGTCAAGGCGAGGACTCGATCCCGAATCATCGGCCTCAGTCCCCCTCTAACCGTAGGCAACGGTTCTGCTCCGTCGCCACCATTTCTGGCGCGAATCTGGTCAGGGCCGTGAATCTGGCCTCGTATTCTGCCACTAACATCCCCCCTGCTGTAGTTCCAAGAACTGCCGATGTCGGTCCACCCGAGCCGACTCGGGGAAATACTGCGCCAGAAAGACGGTCTAGAAGATACCGTAGTCGTGACCGACTCTGTCCCTCACACGCCCCCACTAGTGGTAGGCGCTGTCCCTCAGCTGATGAGCTGCAAATGACACTCTTCTACGACCATCCTCGATGCCTGAGGTGTCCAGGTCCCGCGTGACCTGCTCAAGCAATCTCTCGGCTAGGTCTTGGTTCGGCTCCCTGAAAAATGTGGGTATGCCCAGCTTCAGAAAGTCCAGCAGTGTTTGGGCCGTATGGTCTTCGGCCTGAACGGGCCTCACTGGACCGTTGCTGTCTCTGGAGCTGGCAATGCCGACTCTCTACTAGCGATGATCGCCACCAAACTCTGTACTGTCCTGGTCAGCTCGTCCAGGGTGGTCGTAGTGGGAGGGTCTGCGACCGGCGTGACGTTGGGAGTGCCCGTAGATGGTCCCGCGTCGCTCCTCCTGTCCTCTCCGACAGGAGTACCCTGGGCCTCCGCGTACTCAGCGGGCTCAACGGTGGGCACCCGTCCTGGTGTCCCTGCTGACCGTCCCCGCCTGCCTTGCACGGGCGCCCGTCCCCGTGTCACGGCTGATCTTCCTCGTCTGCCACGAGCCATGTGTCGGTATCCTCTGCACGGATACACACAAACGTTCAGTTTGCGAACTTATATAACGACGACATGCTCAAAAATACAAGTGTCCATACGGTCTACGTCTCTCTCTAGCGTACTCGTTACTAAACCTCACACCGCTCACGCTATTAATACTTTAATTATAAGAACACGTAAGAGAAATCTCAAATAGACCGCACAAACGTGCACCAAGTCACGCAACAACAACACGAAGAGTACACAACAAAACCAAAAACTTTTGAACGTAGCTGATTGGACCAGGCTGGAGAGTGGGCCGTACCGTGCTGCATTCCGGGCCGGTGAGTGGCCTGGGCCGTGCCACCTTCCGGGCCAGCCAGCCAGCCGGACCGTGCTGCCGTCCAGGCCGGCAAGTCGTCCGAACCGTGCTGCCGTCCGGGCCGGCAAGCCATCCGGACCGTGCTGCCGTCCGGGCCGGCAAGCCACCCGGTCCATTTCACCTTCCGCGCCAAAACAGTGGCCCCGACCAAGTCTTCTATCGGGCCGGTCCAAGGCCCGTCCCATAGCGGTGATGATTTCGCACTCATCACACCCGCTACGTCCACCCTAGGGCACTCGTATCCTACACTGCTCATAGCGACCCGCACATTTGTGCGTCGCAGAAGTTCGACCACCAAATTAACAACACACGTACAACAATTCAACGACCAAAACACAAGCCACTCAACCTCAATCACAAGCCGACAAGGCCAACAACACAACACACGCCCACCGGGCCAACCAAAGTCGAAACACGCCCACCGGGCCAACCAAAATCAAAACATGCCCACAGGGCCAAACAAATTTAAAACTTTCACCACTTCATTAAAAACCTCACTTCTTGACATCACGTAGTTACAACCCGGTCCAGGCGTCCCCGAACTACATTGTACCCATTGATGTCAACGCCGTCACGCTCGACTACAGGGGCGCCCCTGAGTCGAGTCGCGACAGCTTAAAAACATTTCACGCAGCAACACACAATCAGTATGCCAGCAACAAAACACTGCACATACACACAAACACCAACAATACTCAAGACATTACGGGTCTAGACACGGTTTCCGACCTGCGTACACAACGCACGACGGGGCTTTACTGACTCGACTCTCCCCACCTAATTGACGTACATCCCGCGACCAGTACCTGTAGGAAAAGTAGCTAGGAGTGAGCGTCCACTCACCACCACGGATAACAGACTGACTACGGCATACTTAGCAGACAATGCCGGTAACACCAACAACAACCCGACTAACACACACAAACAGTCACTTCCTCCACCGACTCAACACTCGGACCCGTAATGTAGACCCGACGCAACGATTGACAACTTCCTCCATTGACACGACAGATAACCACGCAACACCCAAGATCACAAGGGAACACACTGTTAGTCTGAGTGCCCGTAGTTCAATCCTAAATGTCCAAATGTATATATCATCGTTAGCAATAAAATTAAAGCGGCTTTATATTACTTATGTGTTGGAGTAATATATCGATGTGTGCTCTGATCTATGCCCACCATGCGAATAGAACCATAGATCGAGATAGATCACACTCGATAGGGTCCCTAGTCAACAAAGCTTCACTAGAAGCGACTAGTATGTAAGATGGCTCTTTATGGCTTACGTTCTGTTAGTCATTGGAATGGGATTCCGGAGTCCGATCATAGATATCATGTGGGACATGATATTGGACGACCTGACATGAACATGTGCCATAGATCAAGTCATGAACATATTCATTGTCGTAGCTTGTCATGTATCCTTAGACCAAGGAGTCTTTGTGATCGCTATGTAGTCAACAACTGAGTTTGACCTGAGCCTAACGTTGTCCGTAACAGGGCTTCCATAACGGCCAGGATTGGCTTGGGGACGGGCTACATGAGTGACACGAAAGGCGGCTGAGGGATTTATCCCTCATACTGAGGTATGGGAAAGATATCGGTTCTCGGCCGCTTGATCGAGAGTGACTGAAAGAATAGCACGGCCATGAACATGATACTGGGTATCATATCTTCAGTCATCTCACATATCAAGGAACAGCGATTGAGAATAATAAGGATGACGGCTCTATGCCTTATCTCAATCAGGATATCGGAGATAAAAGGATAATGACAGGGATGACGGAAAGGTTAGAATCGACAGGGTCGATTCGCTATGTAGTGTCAGGCAATACTAAAGTCTCGTTAGTTGCCACTTAAATAGGATCAAGTAAAATGGGATTTTACGTTGATCTATTGACATGCATAAACCTAAGAGTCACACCGGAGGATGAAACTCATTGACACATTTATGGAGAATGGCCAAAAGGGAGTTGTCTCGGGACATGACCAAAACTGGGTTTTGGGTCATGTGCCCGTAAGTGAATAGGACTTTACGGATCGAGACAAGACTTGTAGTCTTGGGATTGATTGTTAGTCTTAGTGCCCGTAGTTCAATCCTAAATGTCCAAATGTACATATCATCGTTAGCAATAAAATTAAAGCGGCTTTATATTAATTATGTGTTGGAGTAATATATCGACGTGTGCTCTGATCTATGCCCACCATGCGAATAGAACAATAGATCGAGATAGATCACACTCGATGGGTCCCTAGTCAACAAAGCTTCACTAGAAGCGACTAGTATGAAAGATGGCTCTTTATGGCTTACGTTCTGTTAGTCATTGGAATGGGATTCCGGAGTCTGATCATAGATATCATGTGGGACATGATATTGGACGACCCGCCCTGAATATGTGCCATAGATTAAGTCATGAACATATTCAGTGTCGTAGCCTATCATGTATCTTTAGACCAAGGAGTCTTTGTGATCGCTATGTAGTCAACAACTGAGTTTGACCTGAGCCTAACGTTGTCCGTAACAGGGCTTCCATAACGGCCAGGATTGGCTTGGGGACGGGCTACATGAGTGACACGAAAGACGGCTAAGGGATTTATCCCTCATACTAAGGTATGGGAAAGATATCGGTTCTCGGCCGCTTGATCGAGAGTGACTGAAAGAATAGCATGGCCATGCACATGATACTGGGTATCATATCTTCAGTCATCTCACATACCAAGGAACGGTGATTGAGAATAATAAGGATGACGGCTCTATGCCTTATCTCAATCAGGATATCGAAGATAAAAGGATAATGACAGGGACGACGGAAAGGTTAGAATCGACAGGGTCGATTCATTATGTAGTGTCAGGCAATACTAAAGTCTCGTTAGTTGCCACTTAAATAGTATCAAGTAAAATGGGATTTTACGTTGATCTACTGACATGCATAAACCTAAGGGTCAAACCGGAGGATGAAACTCATTGACACATTTATGGAGAATGGCCAAAAGGGAGTTGTCTCGGGACATGACCAAAACTGGGTTTTGGGTCATGTTCCCGTAACTGAATAGGACTTTACGGATCGATACAAGGCTTGGAGTCTTGGGATTGATCGCGTCGGATAATGTTGGACATTTCCGGTATGGAAGGCATGGAGGCGATGAGCGAATCACGGGACCTCGTTGGAAATGGCCACGGGCCATGTTCTAAGAGGCCCATGAAAGGCCCATGGAACTAATTGATCAAGTCTTGATTAATTAGTACTAAGTAAGCAAGACAAGGATTAAGGTGTTGGTGATTCACCACCTAAGTCAATCTTGTCTTGCCATACTTTGTCCTATTTACACCTTACTTGACACCATACTTGTCCCATGCCTTTAGTTGGACAAGTATGGGTTTTGTTATGTTTAAGTCATCTTTTTTCAACATAACAAACACAAGACAAGAATAGGAAACACATTTTCTCTCCCTCTTCCATGGCCATTTCGGGTTTGGCTAGTTTCCACCTCCATTTTTGTGTTCTTGAGTCCTCAAAGAGAAGAACTATGTGGCTTTGATTCCCATGTGGATACGTAGGCGTCTTGGAGACTCAAGCCAATCATTCGTTAACCGGTGTTCTTGTTTTGGTAAGAGATAGTGCTAATTTTTCTCTTGTGAATTCATTCTTTGTTAGTTGTTTCATGGTTTTAATCGTCTCTTGGTTTTTATTGATTTTCCGCTGCGAGTTGGATCATCTCCAACCCTACCTCGAGACCCAACAGTGGTATCAGAGCCATGCTACCTTCGGGATTCACAAGACGGTGTTCAAAGTTTCGGTTTTGATTGAAAGTTTCGTTTTTGTCATGTTGTTTTGCTAAATTGTTTGATAACATGTTTTAAATTATTGTTTATGGATTTAATGCATGTAAAATGATTTTTTGAAAATTATTTCAAATCTGGAAATTTTGAAAAAAAGTTTGATTTTTCGGGTCTCGGGAGCGGGACTCTCGGGGAGCCGAAACCGGGACCGAACGGGGCTCCGTTGGACGGAGCTAGGCCAAGCATGACCATTGGATAGTTGATATGCCAAGGCTAAACCGTTTTGTTAGTTATGACGAGTTTGGAACCGTCATGACGAACTCGAAGATCAAATGTTCAAAAGTTTCATTTTTGAACGGTTTCGATAAACCAAGCATCAAAAATTTTCAAAACTTGGCTATTAATTAAAACCGGAAAATCACATGATGTTTGATAACATGCTTGTTTGATAACATGATGTGTGATGTGATGTTGGCATGGTGTACATAATAGCCCCGAGCTCGATTTAATTATTTATCGCTTTTCACGGCCTGCGAGCCGTTAGAGTTATCGTGTAATTATTCTTTCAAGGTGTGGTCGTCGAACCACTTGTTTGTAATATTTATTTATTCCCGACCTGCGAGTCGTGTATTAAATTGTAATTTTTTACTCAAGACGAAGAAAGGGTGAAAACGTCATTTGGTGCCTTTTCGGGTGTTGGCATCGGCTTGGAGTCGGTGGAGTTCAAGAAGCTAGTGGGAGTTAGTTTAGGGGGCTATTATGTGCACATTTATCGCTTTATGCTTGGTTTAGTTTATGCATGATTAATTCTATGTGTTTTAGAATTGCATGCTTAACTTTATTTACCGAGCATATCACCTCACATGCAAAGATAAAATTGGAATTTTAATCCTTGTGTGTGAACCCTTAGAACCGTCATTGCATTGGATGTAGTTGACGGGTTCAAAGGAAGAATTACATTGGATGTAATTTGAGGCATCATTGCATTTGGAATGTAGTTGATGTGCTCATCGCATCTAGGATGTGCCAAAGTTTTGAACACAACTGGACAAGTAAAAGTGGGTCATGTCCGATACCTCCAAATCATCAACACCTTACTACCTCCCCGTCCTATGGGTGTCGTGCGCATTAGCGGAGCATCCATGGGGAAGCGGGGTAGTAGGTTTGGACGACATATGTGGGTGTCGTGCGCATTAGCGGAGCACCTACATAGTGACGGGCCATAGTTGAAAATTGGTGGACCCGACTACGATTCTCAGCCTGAGGTTGAGCTAGGGTAACAGAAAGGGTAAGTCGTGTAAATAAGTACATACCCTAGCCAAGAGTCACATTGGATGTGATTGGATGGAGTCCTACCTACATAGCTCGATTAAGTAGTGAGCATTAGTTCAGCTTAATCGAGTGAATCAAGGATCTTGGTTTCAGATTCTAAAGGTTTAGAATCGATTGTTGGTGTTTAAGCTTGATCTTCATAAAATTTATTCAGTTTACTGATTGAATTTTATCTGTTGTAGATCAAATGGCAAATTCAGCGAACATTAATAGTTTGTCATCAAAAACCATTCTTGACAAGGTCAAGCTAAATGGGACAAACTATTTGGACTGGTACAGAATTTTGAGGATAGTCCTCAAGTCTGAACGCAAAGAATATGTCCTTGACAAGGCTGTCTCTAAGACCATATCAGAGTTACATGAAGTGTCATTAATTGCTGAGAAGAATATATCAGGGATCTGGGATCCAAGGATATTCTGATGGTCAACAAGGGAATTGGAAGTGGCAAGGGCGGGGCCCATGCGCACTTGGCAGGAAAGATGAGACACCTGAGAATGTCTGCTTCTACTGCCAACAGCCTGGTCATTGGAACCGGGATTACAGGAAGTTCACGGCTGATCTGAAGAAGGGCAGTGGGACTGCGCCTTCATCAAATAGCCTGGATGATCTGAAGAAGGGCAGTAGGACTGGGCCTTCATCAGGAAACCTGGATGATCTAAGGAAGGGCGGTGGGACCGTGCCTTCATCCGTACTAACTCTATAGAGCTACATCTCTCTACTTCCAAAGATTCATGGGTATTAGATACCAGGACTGAATCTCACACATGCACTTATATATGGTGGCTGAAAGTAGGAAAGGTTTGGAAAGCACGAAGTGGACCTCAGAGTTGTGGCAACTGTTGTAGGATCCATGAGTCTTGCTTTGCCAAGAGGTCTTGTCTTAGTATTGTATAATGCATATTGCATACCTACTTTTAGTAGGAATATTATATCTGTATCCGTGTTTAACAAGGAAGGATATAATGTTAATATTGGAAATGGAGTTTTCAATGTTCTATGCAATGATATGTTTTATACCAGTACTGACTTGGTTTGAGGATTGTACATATTAGATAAGGGTAACAATGCCCCAAGTTCTATATATTCCGTTAATACCAAGAGGTCTAAATCCAACGATTTAAACCTAACTCTGTTATGGCACTGTCATTTAGGTCGCATAAACAAGAAGCACCTATCAGCACTTCAGAAGTGCGGACTTTCAGGTTCATTCGAATTCCATTCGATCGATAGGTGCAAGGTTTGTTTGATGGGCAAAATGACTAAACTGCCCTTTTATCGATCGCGATGAAAGGGCGGGTGAATTATTGGGGCTGATACACTCGAATGTGTGTAGACCAATAAGTTCACTTGCCATGAGGGGTTTTAGCTACTTTATCACATTTACTGATGATTACAGTAAATATGGTTATGTCTATTCGCTGAGACATAAGTCTGAAGCTTTTGATAAATTCAAAGAGTTTAAGACTAAAGTAGAAAACCAGCTCGACAAAGGTATTAAGGCATTTCGATTGGATCGAGGTGGAAATACTTGACCACAGAGTTATTAGATCATCTAAAAGAGAATGGGATCCTTTTGGAATGGACTCCTCTTGGGACACTGTAGATGAAAGGTGTAGCCAAACGGAGAAATCGGACATTGTTAGACAATGGTCCGTTCCATTATTAGTTGGACTGATCTCCCAATCTCTCTTTGAGATTATGCTCTAGAGACGACCGCATTCATAGTGAATCGGGCTTCGACGAAGGGTGTGGAAGGGACACCATTTTAAAATGATATGGGATGATGCCCGCTTTGTCCTTCCTAAAGATTTGTGGTTGCGAGGCTTATGTGAAACATTTGGTTTCGACTAAGCTCGAACCAAGATCTGAGATATGCACCTTCGTGTGGTATCCCAAAGCAATAAGGGGATACTACTTCTACAATCCCAGTGAGAACATGGTGTTCGTCGCATGGGGTGGGGTCTTTATGGAAAAGGAGTTTTTTTTCCAAAGACGTCATTGGGAGGACTGTGCATCTCGAAGAAATTCAGGATGGTACAGATCTGTCTAAACCAATTGGCAACCCAGTAGAAAGGAGCCAGAGATTGTCGTAGAGTAAGAACCAATTCCTGTTACAATTCCAGAAGGTCCAAGGCGATTTGGAAGGATCAATCTTCCACCTCCAAGATATGGTATCCGGAGGTGACAATGAAGTCATGGTGGATCACGATGATCCAGCCACCTTTCAGGAAGTCGTGGATGAGCCCAACTCCGAGTTATGGCTGGGAGCCATGAGGGAGGAAATGCAATCCATGTCGGACAACCGAGTCTGGGAACCGGTTGATCCCATCAATGGTGTGAGGACCATCGGATGCAAATGGATCTTCAAGGTGAAGATGGACATGGACGGCAACCCTCTGACCTACAAAGCTCAACTGGTGGCGAAAGGTTATAGGCATGGATTGACTATGAGGAAACCTTCTCCTTAGTGGCTATGGTCAAAATCGATCCAAATTCTTCTTGACATAACTGCGTATTATAATTACGAGATATGGCAAGTGGATGTCAAAACCGCTTTCCTAAATGGAAATTTGACTGAGTACGTTTGTATGTCTCGGCCCAAAGGTTTTGACGATCCGAAGAATAAAGGAAAGATTTATAAGTTGTTGAAATCCATTTATGGATTGAAACGAACTTCTCGGAGTTGGATCCTTCGTTTTGATGAAGCTGTAATTGGATTTGGCTTAATCAAGAACGAGGATGAATCTTGCGTTTATAAGAAGGCTAGTAGGAGCAAGATTACCTTTCTGGTTCTCATTGAAAACGACATCCCAACCTTGCACGAGACTAAAACTTGGTTGAGGAAGTGTTTTTCAATAAAGGACTTAGGCGATGCTTCTTATATCTTAAGGATTAAGATATGTAGAGATCGCACCAAGATGGTCTTGGATTTAAGTCAGGGAACCTATGTGAACAAGGCATTGAGTAGGTTCTTAATGCTCGATTCAAAGAAAGGACTCTTACCCACTAGTCATGGCATTCATCTCAGCAAGACTTAGTGTCCTAAGACACCTGATGAGCTGAAAAGGATGATGAGAATCCTATGCTCCTAGGGGCAGGATCGATCATATATGCCATGACATGTATGAGACCGGCTGTCTCGTAAGCCTTATGTTGTACCAGTAGACATCAGTCTAACCCGGGGAAAGATGATGCTGAACTAGTCGTCGAAGGATGAGTAGACGCTAGTTTTCCAAGACAAATCCAGATGACTTTAGAAGTCAGTCAGGATATGTGTTTATGCTGAATGGCAGAGCTTTAGCTGGGAGAGCGTAAAGCAAGATACCATTGCCGAATCTACAACAGAGGCCAAGTACATGGATGCTATGTGGATTTGGAAATTCACGGCAGGTTTGTGTGTAATTAAAAACCCATCCAGCCCGGTGAATCCATTTTGTGACAACACAAGGGCCATTGCGCAAGCTAAAAGCCCAGATCGCATAACAAATCCAAACATGTACTACGGCGTATCCACCTAATCAGAGAAATACTGAACTGAGGTGAAGTGAAGATAACCTATATTGCAACAGATGATAACATAGCCAACCCTTTGACTAAGGCAGTGTCGCTGCCTAAACATGTTAGACATGTAAAGTCGATGGGGACATATTGGAGTTTAGATTGGAACTAGGGCAAGTGGGAGATTGTTAGTCTTAGTGCCCGTAGTTCAATCCTAAATGTCCAAATGTATATATCATCGTTAACAATAAAATTAAAGCGGCTTTATATTACTTATGTGTTGGAGTAATATATCGATGTGTGCTCTGATCTATGCCCACCATGCGAATAGAACCATAGATCGAGATAGATCACACTCGATAGGGTCCCTAGTCAACAAAGCTTCACTAGAAGCGACTAGTATGAAAGATGGCTCTTTATGGATTACGTTCTGTTAGTCATTGGAATGGGATTCCGGAATCCAATCATAGATATCATGTGGGACATGATATTGGACGACCCGACATGAATATGTGCCATAGAATAAGTCATGAACATATTCATTGTCGTAGCTTGTCATGTATCCTTAGACCAAGGAGTCTTTGTGATCGCTATGTCCTTGTCATGTGATCGCTACATGAGTGACACGAAAGGCGGCTGAGGGATTTATCCCTCATACTGAGGTATGGGAAAGATATCGGTTCTCGGCCGCTTGATCGAGAGTGACTGAAAGAATAGCACGGCCATGCACATGATACTGGGTATCATATCTTCAGTCATCTCACATATCAAGGAACGGTGATTGAGAATAATAAGGATGACGGCTCTATGCCTTATCTCAATCAGGATATCGGAGAGAAAAGGATAATGACAGGGACGACGGAAAGGTTAGAATCGACAGGGTCGATTCGCTATGCAGTGTCAGGCAATACTAAAGTCTCGTTAGTTGCCACTTAAATAGGATCAAGTAAAATGGGATTTTACGTTGATCTATTGACATGCATAAACCTAAGGGTCACACCGGAGGATGAAACTCATTGACACATTTATGGAGAATGTCCAAAAGGGAGTTGTCTCGGGACATGACCAAAACTGGGTTTTGGGTCATGTGCCCGTAAGTGAATAGGACTTTACGGATCGAGACAAGACTTGGAGTCTTGGGATTGATCGCGTCGGATAATGTTGGACATTTCCGGTATGGAAGGCTTGGAGGCGATGAGCGAATCACGAGACCTCGTTGGAAATGGCCACGGGCCATGTTCCAAGAGGCCCATGAAAGGCTCATGCAACCAAGGCCCATAGAACTAATTAATCAAGTCTTGATTAATTAGTACTAAGTAAGCAAGACAAAGATTAAGGTGTTGGTGATTCACCACCTAACCCAATCTTGTCTTGCCATACTTTGTCCTATTTACACCTTACTTGACACCATACTTGTCCCATGCCTTTAGTTGCAAATTAAACAATCAACCTCCGGGCATAACCAAATGCCTCCAGTAATTCTAATATCGAAAGTTCACTGCTCCTACGACACTACTAAGTGTCACATGCATTTCTATTGTTCGATACGTTCCCGTATCATACGACACCACCCGGTGTCGCCTGCCTTTCTAATATTCGATAAACTTACTTAACCCACGACACCCCGGTGTCACATGCATTTCTACTGTTAACTTTCCCTAATCAGGGCCGAGATCCGGCTACTTTTCCCTACCTCGTATGCTTTCTCCAAAAGCGCACTAACAAGATTAGGCGTGATCTCGATCACTCGCCTAGCTTTCCCTTTCCTCTGTCTGCGGCACAATCTAATAAGAACACACATTTAAATACTTTTAACTTCGCAGACATAAACCGGAATTTAATAAACTTGACGCCCAAAAGTAACCCCGACAATGTCGATCACTCCCAAACTTCCCAATTACTTGACATTGTCGATAATGGACCCGGACAAGCCCGATTCGCCCGACATGGCGAATCTGCCCGGGTTTTGGAAACGCCCTTCCGGGGCTCCGAAAATTTCCGTTTTCGTTTCTACGGTCTTAGAATAATTCAAGGGTTCCTATGCACTCGACGGAATCCAATTCCGACTTCCGAGTAATTTAATTAGCGTTTCAAGTTTCTAAACCCGTCAATTACAACTTTCTCAATTTAATTCCAAATTTCAATCCGGATGTAGATTAATGACTCGGGGGACGTTCTAAACCACCCGAACACGAAACCCGAACACCCGAGCACGTGGGCCCCACTCGGCCAACCTTGGCCGTGGGTGGCTGGCCCTAGCTCCGGCCAGCCACCCCATGGCCGGCCGGCCACCACACACGGTGGCCGGAGCTCCCCCCGAGCTCCCGGTCACCGAAAAACGTTCAATCCTTGCTCCAAAACGTCTCCAAGACGTCTCTAACGATCCCCACACCTTAATACCACCAAGAACTACTAGTTTTACTCAAACCCTAACTTTCAAAATTAAGCAAAACGAGAATCGATTAGGTGCTCACCGTAGAGAAAGTCGATGTGAGCTCGATTCCTTTAGCTTTGAGACGATCCAATGGTTGGATGATCGGGAATAGTAGCAAAACCCTAGAAGCTCTTCTCTTTTCTCCCCTTTTCTCTCTTCCTTCTAACTCCTTTCTCTCTCTAAAAAACCACCTTTTTCTCCTTTTATTTGTAAGTGGCCGAACCCCTCTCTTCCACTCATCTTTGTTCTTTTTCAAAAATCACCTAACACCACCACATAATTGACATATGGAAAGTGGGTCCCACACCTTTTTGGAAAATATCTAGAAGATATTTTCCAATCAGATTCGCGAAAATCGGACGTTTTGGGGCCCCGAATGGGTACTTTTTCCAAGAAATTACGAAACTTCACAGGCTACAAGGAAACGGCTCAACTAAGACCGATGCGACGACGGATAAGCTTTTTGGATCCAAAACGTTCCTCGAATGGACCAAAACGTCACTCGGTTGACTTTTCCAGCGAAAAGTCAACATTTCCCAAATTGGTCAGAAAGTTGCCCTGAGTCCCCCGGAACTCACTTTGGTCGATATCGGGGTCAACTTAAGTCCGGTATGACCCTCGGGGTCAATTTTAGGTTCAATTAAGTGTCTGTCTTAAAAAATTTAAATTTTCCTGTTTTTCGCAGATTTGACTAGCGTTGACCGGGAGTGGTTATTACAAACCTAACTAACCCTTTCCTCCTAAAGCCAAATTCTTGCTAACCACCGACTCTTCTGAATCAACAAAGCATGGTAGAGAGCCCTCCTTTCACATTCAACACTTGAAAGTTCCCTCACATCTAACACAACATCCAAGCTATCCACTTTAACTGAAAATGTTATAACCTCTGTATTCAACCACCCAAAGGACTTATGCTCCAACAAAGAATTAATAAAATGAATTGGTTTAGGACCCCAATCCTGAACCTCTACACCCAAAATAATCGGACGATGGTCTAAAACTAAAACCTGGTTAAACTAAAACTCCAAACGCTGATAAAGCTTCGGGATATACAAGAAACCAAGGAAAAATCAAATAGAAACCACTCCTTAACGTTAAAACCGTGTGAACCAATCCAAGCCATTCATTTTAAGAATGGATGGATAAGATGCAATTGAATTGTTGACTGCAAAAAACAACACTCTTTAGTAAGTGGTAAGGGCTGTTTAGTAAAACCAACATATATTTTTATCAATTCACTAATTTATTTTTCCCGCTTCGTTTAAACTCCGTTTGGCTTCAAATTTGCGCCATTAGTATTGTTTTTTCAAGGGCTTTCTATCAAGATCAGTCATGAATATATTTTGAAGCACGGAATTTTTTTTATTTCGGGGCTGATTTTAAAAAAAAAGTTAAGTCTGGGTAATTTTTATCAACACTATACACTGGGTTTGTCAACACTATACCCTGGGTTTATCAACACTGAACACTAGTTTTATCACCTAATTTTCAAAAATCGAACATGATTTTTATCACATCATCACATGTTTTTTTATGAACACTAAGCACTATTTTTATCAACACTAAACACAATGTTTATCATTAAATTGCATGTGTTTTTATCATCCCATCACATGTTTTTTTATCAACACTAAACTCTAGTTTATCACCCTTATTTTGGGGCTGATTTTTTAAAAAAGGTTAAGTTTGGGTAATTTTTATCAACAATATACACTGGGTTTATCAACACTATACACTGGGTTTATCAACACTGAACAATAGTTTTATCACCTCATTTTCCAAAATCGAACATGATTTTTATCACATCATCACATGTTTTTTTATGAACACCAAGCACTAGTTTTATCAGCACTAAACACTATGTTTATCATTAACTTGCATGTGTTTTTATCATCCCATCACATGTTTTTTTTATCAACACTAAACTATAGTTTATCACCCTTATTTCGGGGATGATTTTAAAAAAAAGTTAAGTCTGTGTAATTTTTATTGACATTATACACTGGGTTTATCAACACTATACACCGAAGAGAGAGGAGTGATGAAAGCCAAAACCAGAGCCGTTTCTCGCACAGTTCACAGGCAACAAGCTAGGTATTGTGATGTGTGTGGTATTAAGTTTTTGAGACACATTTCTCGGTTTTGTGCGATATGTGGCTCTGTTCGTTTGCTTGTGAAGAATGGTTGCTTGGTTGTGCCTGATTTACAGCAGCTAGATCGGCAAAAATAAACAACCAGGGTCACCTCGTCTGAATTGAAGCGGAAGGGCTTTGGTGATTCGAATGTCGCAGTTGCGACTCCGGTTCAAGCATGTGCCAATCCAGCGTCTGTGGTCGCGATTCCGGCAAAGGAGAAGGGACAAGATGTTTTCTTGGGTTCTCCGTAGAAGGAGACGATTGCGTTTCCGACACAGGCCTGTGCCAAGTTGCCATTATCTGTGGTCGCGTTTCCGGCGAAGGAGAAGGGACGAGTTGGTTGTTGTGTCTCTCCGAGGAAGGATGCGATATCAGGTACAAAAATTTTTGTGTTTAGCATTCCTTTTGGTTCCTCAGACGATTGGATTCGGAGCTTGTTTGGGGAGTTTGGAGAAATTCAGTCAGCCATTGCGTTAAAACGTCCGAACAAGAAAGGAAGGTGTGTTTGGTTTTGTAGATTTCGTCTCGCCGACTGCTGCTCAGAAGGTCTATGACGGATTCAAATACAATGGATTCAGGCTGTTTGTGACCATGGCTCGTCCGGAACAGGGCCCTTTCCCGGTTAAACGCTCGTCATCCCCGAAACAGAGCATGGGAAGCCCTGTTCGTGTGGTCGAGGAGAACAGAGTTTTGCAGGAGCAGGCGTCTCTGGGTTGGAGAGTAGTTGCTCTCATCACGTTTTAGGGCAGTTCGATCCGTTTCAGAGCTGGTCTAGAGGTTTACAGCAAAAATAGAGTGTTGTAGATGGAGGCTTGAGTCCTTCTTTGATTCAGGAGAAGAGGGTCAAATTGGAGGATGGGCAGTTGCTGAACCTTTTGCTCGCCGGTGTTCGGAAGTCGACGTTGGTTGTTGACTGGTTATCGGAGGAGATTAGGGTGCAGATCACAAATTATCTCCATCGAGAGATACGCGATTCTCAGCAGATTGCGAAATTAAATTTCGATTCTGTAGCGTTATCTCTGGGAGGGGCGTCTGAGGTTGGATGCAGAGAATCTCGTAAGGATCTGCCTTTGTTGGAGTCGTTTCGTGAAGATCAAGTAACGACAAGTGATGTGGTTTCTGAAGCCGGTACGCGTTCGGGTACTGAAACTCATTTATTGGGCTTATCTGTTGATTCAGCGAATCAAGTTGTGGGTCTTGGGGCTTGTAAGGATTCTGACCCATTGAATCCCATCCATGCAAGTGATTTTCAAAAACAAATGGGATGTGTTGCCGTCTCAAGTCCAGGTTCTTTTAAGGATGGTTCTGTTGATGGTGTATCGGAGTTTAACAAAGGATTGAAGGATGCGGTGGAAGCGGAGGAGAAGGATAGTAGCCCGTGGAAGGACGCCCTCCTTCAACCCCGTAAGAGCCGGCCTTCTACGTATACAGTTTTTACTCATTCGAGAAATCGTTCTTTGACTCGGGAACGAGCCATCAAGGCAGCGCCTCCGGTCTCGACCTTGTGGAAATCGTCTCATAAGGCCCGACAGAAGCCATCTACTTAGTTGTTTTGTTTTTTCTTCGGTTTTTTGTTTTGGGTTAAGGATTATTCCTTTATTTCCCCCTTAGCAGAACTCCTTTGTAAGCGTGATCCGGGTCTTTTGACCCCTTTTAGCCTGATTCTGCTTGAATCAGGACATTCCGACTCCTTTTCTTGGATTCAGTCTTATTTAATAATATTTTCGAGCTTATAAAAAAACACTATACACCGGGTTTATCAACACTGAACATTAGTTTTATCACCTCATTTTCTAAAATCGAACATGATTTTTGTCACATTGTAAGAACCGCTCCCGGTCAACGCCAGTCAAGTCGGCGAAAAACGGGAAAATTTATAAATTTTGGACAGCCACTTAAATGAACCTAAATTTGACCCCAAAGGTCATACCGGACTTAAGTTGACCCCGATATCGACCAAAGTGAGTTCCGGGGGACTCAGGGCAACTTTCTGACCAATTTGGGAAAGGTTGACTCTTCGGTGGAAAAGTCAACCGAGCCACGTTTTGGTCCGTTCGAGCTCCGTTTTGGATCCAAAAAGCTTAGCCGTCGTCACAACGGTCTTAGTTTAGCCGTTTCCTTGTAGCCCGTGAAGTTTCGTAATTTATTGGAAAAAATGCCCGTTTGGGGCCCGAAACGGCCGAATTTGGCGAATCTGACAGAAAAATATCTACCAAGATATTTTTCTAACAAGTGGAACCCACATGACACATGTCATGAATGTGGTGGAAGGAAAAAGAGAGGACAACTTTACCCTTGGACTTTGAACTAAAAGACAAAAGGGAGGGGGGTACTTTGGTAATTTTGGTGTGGTTGGTTTTTAAAACAAACTAAAAAGGAGAAGTGGAGTTAGTCTCGGGAATTTTCAGAATTTAGGAGAGAGAAGAGAGAGAAAAGAAGAGAGAGAAAGGGAAGGATAGAAAGGAAGAAGAAGGTTGGGTTTTTGGTGATTTCCCGACGATCCGACCGACCGATCGACTCAACGATTGAAGATTCGAGCTCCCGTCGTCATTCCCTACGGTGAGAACCCAGTTTTTTCTCGCTTTAGTACGTTTGAAATTTAGGGTTTGAGTTTAAACGGTTTGATTAAGGTTGAGTTTTATTTAAGATTGGTTTAAAGATGAATGGTTGAGGTTTGGGGTTCGTTAGGAACGTTTTGGGGCGAAAAGGAAATTTTCACATTGTGGCCGTGTGGGGCCCACTTGCCCGGGTCTCGGGTTTTCGTGTTCGGGTGGTTTGGGACGAACCCCGAGTCGTTAATTCACACCCGGAACGAATTTTGGAATTAAATTGTGAAAGTTAGGAATTTCAGGTTTAGAAACTTTAAACGCGAATTAAATCGCTCGGAAGTCAGAAATTAATTCTGTCGATTGCATTGGAACCCTTGAATTATTCTAAGAGCGTAGAAACAAAAACGGGAATTTTTCGGAGCCCCGGAAGGGCGTTTTCAAAACCCGGGCAGGTTCGCCGAACCGTGCGAATCGGGCCTTTCCGGGTCCATTATCGAAAATGTCGAGTAATTGGGAAGTTTGGGAGTGATCGACATTGT
This sequence comes from Erodium maritimum, assembly GCA_963921825.1. Classification (NCBI taxonomy): domain Eukaryota; kingdom Viridiplantae; phylum Streptophyta; class Magnoliopsida; order Geraniales; family Geraniaceae; genus Erodium; species Erodium maritimum. Next base: position 93,097,879 of record OY997588.1, on the reverse strand, counting down.
CGGGGTTGAATTTGGGCGTCAAGTGTATTAAAATTCAGTTTATGCCTGCGAACTTAAAAAGTGTTTAAATTGTGTTATTATTAGATTGTGCCACCGACAGAGGAAAGGGAAAGCTAGGTGAGTGATCGTGATCACGCCGGAGCTTGGTTGTGAGCTTTTGGGGAAAGCATACGAGGTAGGGAAAAGTAGCCGGATCTCGGCCCTGACTAGGGAAAGTTAACAGTAGAAATGCATGTGACACTTGGGTGTCGTGGGTTAAGTTAGTTTATCGATTAATAGAAAGGCAGGCGGCACCGAGTGGTGTCGTATGATACGGGAACGTATCGAACAATATAAATGCATGTGACACTTAGTAGTGTCGTAGGAGCAGTGAACTTATCGATATTAGAATTACTGGAGGCATTTGGTTATGCCCGAAGGTTGATTGTTTAGTTTGTGTCTTGGGTGGCCATGAGAGCACGTGGGGTTGTTGAGCCCGTGTCTTTACTGTTGGTGTGTCTTGGGTGGCCATGAGTTCCCGTGGGGTTGTTGAGCCCGTGTCCTTACTGCTGGTGTGTCTTGGGTGGCCATGAGTGCCCGTGGGGTTGTTGAGCCCGTGTCCTTACTGTTGGTGTGTCTTGGGTGGCCATGAGTGCCCGTGGGGTTTTTGAACCCGTGTCTTTACTGTTGGTGCGTCTTGGGTGGCCATGCGTGCTCGTGGGGTTGTTGAGCCCATGTCTTTACTGTTGGTGTGTCTTGGGTGGCCATGACTGCTCGTGGGGTTGAACCCGTGTCTTTACTGTTGGTGTCTTAGGTGGACATGAGTGCCCGTGGGGTTGTTGAAACCATGTTTTACCGTTGGTGTCTTGGGTGGCCATGACTGCATGTGGGGTTGTTGAACCCGTGGTTTTACCGTGATGTCTTGGGTGGCCATGAGTGCCCGTGGGGTTGTCGAACCCGTGTTTTACTGTTGGTGTCTTGGGTGGCCATGCGTGCCTGTGGAGTGTTAAACCGGTGTTGTTGCTGTTGTTGAACTTTTCTTGTGATTGTGATTGTGGTTACCTGAGGTTGGTGAGTGACAGGTCGACAGCCTGATCCGACTTTGTGTCGGGAAAAGTGCGACAGGTTGACCGCCTGATCCAACCGTCGTGTTGGGAAAAGTGTGACAGTTCGACAGCCTGATCCGATTGGGCGTCGGGAAAAGTGCGACAGGTCGACAGCCTGATCCAACCGTCGTGTTAGGAAAAGTGCGACAGGTCGGCCGCCTGATCCAACCGTTGTGTTGGGAAAAGGGCAGGGGGTTACTGAGCAGCTGGAGTGCGATCCTTTGCGATATTGTTTGGTGTGCGATCCTTTGTGATCTTGGGTGTTGCGTGGTTATCTTTCGTGTCTTTGGAGGAAGTCGTAATCGTTGTGTCGGGTCTACATTACGTGTCCGAGTGTTGAGTCGGTTGAGGAAAGTAACAGTTTCTATGTCAGTCGGGTCACTTGAGTTTTGGGATAGTGGTCCCCGGTGTTTGGGTTATTTTTGTTGTTTCTGGCATGTTCTTCTAAGTATGCCGTAGTCATTCTGGTATCCGTGGTGGTGAGCGAACGCTCACCCCTAGCTGCTTTTCCTACAGGTACTGGTCGCAGGACGGACTAGGTGAGCTCTCGAAGCTTGAAGAGCTAGGAGCGGGAGTCCGGGTTTCCTTTTTGAGTCTAGCGACGTACGCCTTGTATTTTGTCCGCTTGTTGGGACGTACTTTTGAGTTGTAAATTATTATTTTGATTAACTAAATGGTGGTTTTAAAGCGATTTATTTAAAAGGTTTGAAAATGTTTTATCGTCTTAAACGTTCGCGTTCCGGGTTCGGTTCTACTGAATTTGGGGCGTGACACACATCATCACATCTTTTTTATTAACACTAAGCACTAGTTTTATCAACACTAAACACTATGTTATTCATTAAATTACATGTGCTATTATCATCCTATCACATGGTTTTTTATCAACACTAAACTCTATTTAATCACCCTTATTTTTAATTGAACATGATTTTTATCACCTCATTATCTATTTTTTATCACCCCAGTACATGTTTTGATCAACATTTAGCACTAGTTTGATACCCCGATATAAAAATTTATTAGTGAAGATTTATCAACACTCAACATTGCTTTTATCACCCCAATAAGGCTGTCTCTAAGACCAAATCAGAGTTACATGAAGTGTCAATAACTGCTGAGAAGAATATATCAGGGATCTGGGATCCAAGGATATTCTGATGGTCAACAAGGGAATTGGAAGTGGCAAGGCGGGGCCCATGCGCACTTGGCAGGAAAGATGAGACACCTGAGAATGTCTGCTTCTACTGCCAACAACCTGGTCATTGGAACCGGGATTACAGGAAGTTCACGGCTTATCTGAAGAAGGGCAGTGGGACTGCGTCTTCATTAAATATCCCGGATGATCTAAAGAAGAGCAGTAGGACTGCGCCTTCATCAGGAAACCTGGATGATCTAAGGAAGGGCGGTGGGACTGTGCCTTCATCCGGTATTAACTCTATAGAGCTATTTCTCTCTACTTCCAATGATTCATGGGTATTAGATACCAGGACTGAATCTCACACATGCACTAATATATGGTGGCTGAAAGTAGGAGAGGTTTGGAAAGCACGAAGTGGGCCTTAGAGTTGTGGCAACTGCTGTAGGATCCATGAGTGTTGCTTTGCCAAGAGGCCTTGTCTTATTATTGTATAATGTATATTGCATACCTACTTTTAGTAGGAATATTATATCTGTATCCGTGTTTGACAAGGAAGGATATAATGTTAATATTGGAAATGGAGTTTTCAATGTTCTATGCAATGATATGTTTTATACCATACTGACTTGGTTGGAGGATTGTACATATTAGATATGGGTAACAATGCCTCAAGTTCTATATATTACGTTAATACCAAGAGGTCTAAATCCAACGATTTAAACCTAACTCTGTTATGGCACAGTCATTTGGGCCGCATAAACAAGAAGCGCCTATCAGCACTTCAGAAGTGCGGGCTTTCAGGTTCATTCGAATTCCATTTGATCGATAGGTGCAAGGTTTGTTTGATGGGAAAAATGACTAAAGTTCCCTTTATCGATCGCGATGAAAAGGCGGGCGAATTATTGGGGCTGATACACTCGAATATGTGTAGACCAATAACTTCACTTGCCAGGAGGGGTTTTAGCTACTTTATCACATTTACTTATGATTACAGTAAATATGGTTATGTCTATTCGCTGAGACATAAGTCTGAAGCTTTTGATAAATTAAAAGAGTTTAAGACTAAAGTATAAAACCATCTCGACAAAGGTTTTAAGGCACTTCGATTGGATCGAGGTGGAAAATACTTGACCACAGAGTTATTAGTTCATCTAAAAGAGAATGAGATCCTTTTGGAATGAACTCCTCCTGGGACACTGTATTTGAAAGGTGTAGCCAAACAGAGAAATCGGACATTGTTAGACAATGGTCCGTTCCATGATTAGTTGGACTGATCTCCCAATCTCTTTCAGGGGTTATACTCTAGAGACGACCGCATTCATATCGAATCGGGCTTCGACGAAGGGTGTGGAAGGGACACCATTTTAAAATGGTACGGGATAATGCCCACTTTGTCCTTCCTAAAGATTTGTGGTTGCGAGGCTTATGTGAAACATTTGGTTTCGACTAAGCTCGAATCAAGATCTGAGATATGCACCTTCGTGTGGAATCCCAAAGTAACAAGGGGATACTACTTCTACAATCCCAGTGAGAACATGGTGTTCGTCGCTTGGGGTGGGGTCTTTATGGAAAAGGAGTTTTGTTTCCAAAGACGTCATTGGGAGGACTGTGTATCTCGAGGAAATTCAGGATGGTACAGATCTGTCTAAACCAATTAACAACCCAGTAGAAAGGAGCCAGAGATTGTCGTAGAGTAAGAAACAATTCCTGTTACAATTCCGAAAGGTCTAAGGCGATTTGAAAGGATCAATCTTCCACCTCCAAGATATGGTATCCGGAGGTGACAATGAATTCATGGTGGATCGCGATGATCCAGCTACCTTTCAAGAAGTCGTGGATGGGCCCGACTCTGATTTATGGCTGGGAACCATGAGGGAGGAAATGCAGTCAATGTCGGACAACCAAGTCTGGGAACTGGTTGATCCCATCAATGGTGTGAGGACCATCGGATGCAAATGGATCTTCAAGGTGAAGATGGACATGGATGGCAACCCTCTGACCTACAAAGCTCGACTGGTGGCGAAAGGTTATAGGCATATCCAATGGATTGACTATAAGGAAACCTTCTCCCTAGGGGCTATGGTCAAAATCGATCCAAATTCTTCTTGACATAACTACGTATCATAATTACGAGATATGGCAAGTGGATGTCAAAACCGCTTTCCTAAATGGAAGTTTGACCGAGGACGTTTTATGTCTCAACCCAAAGGTTTTGATGATCCGAAGAATAAGGGAAAGATTTATAAGTTGTTGAAATCCATTTATGGATTGAAACGAACTTCTTGGAGTTGGAACCTTTGTTTTGATGAAGCTGTAATTGGATTTGGCTTAATCAAGAACGAGGATGAATCTTGCGTTTATAGAAGGCTAGTGGGAGCAAGATTACCTTTCTGGTTCTCATTGAAAACGACATCCCAACCTTGCACGATACTAAAGCTTGGTTGAGGAAGTGTTTCTCAGTAAAGGACTTAGGCGATGCTGCTTATATCTTAGGGTTTAAGATATGCAGAGATCTCACCAAGAGGGTCTTGGTTTTAAGTCAGGGAACCTATGTGAACAATGCATTGAGTAGGTTCTCAATGCTAGATTCAAAGAAAGGACTATTACCCACTAGTCATGACATTCATCTCAGCAAGACTCAGTGTCTTAAGACACTTGATGAGCTGAAAAGGATGATGCGAATCCCATGCGCCTGAGGGCAGGATCGATCATATATGTCATGACATGTACGAGACCGAACGCCTCGTAAGCCTTATGTTGTACCAGTAGACATCAGTCTAACCCAGGGGAAAGATGATGTTGAACTAGTCGTCGAAGGATGAGTAGACGCTAGTTTTCCAAGACAAATCCAGATGACTTTAGAAGTCAGCCAGGATATGTGTTTACGTTGAATGACGGAGCTTTAGCTGGGAAAGCGTAAAGCAAGATACCGTCGCTGAATCTACGATAGAGGCCAAGTACATGGATGTTGTAGAAGCAGTTAAGGAGGCTATGTGGATTTGGAAATTCACGGCAGGGTTGGGTGTAATTAAAAACCCATCCAGCCCGGTGAATCCATTTTGCGACAACACAAGGGCCATTGCGCAAGCTAAAAGCCCATATCGCATAACAAATCCAAACATGTACTATGGCGTATCCACCTCATCAGAGAAATACTGAACCGAGGTGAACTGAAGATAACCTATATTGCAACGGATGATAACATAGCCAACCCTTTAACTAAAGCACTGTTGCTTCCTAAAGATGTTAGACATGTAAAGTCGATGGGGACATATTGGAGTTTAGATTGGAACTAGAGCAAGTGGGAGATTGTTAGTCTTAGTGCTCGTAGTTCAATCCTAAATGTCCAAATGTATATATCATCGTTAGCAATAAAATTAAAGCGGCTTTATATTACTTATGTGTTGGAGTAATATATTGATGTGTGCTCTGATCCATGCCCACCATGCGAATAGAACCATAGATCGAGATAGATCACACTCGATGGGTCCCTAGTCAACAAAGCTTCACTAGAAGCGACTCGTATGAAAGATGGCTCTTTATGGCTTACGTTGTGTTAGTCATTGGAATGGGATTCTGGAGTCTGATCATAGATATCATGTGGGACATGCTATTGGACGACCCGACATGAATATGTGCCATAGATCAAGTCATGAACATATTCATTGTCGTAGCTTGTCATGTATCCTTAGAGCAAGGAGTCTTTGTGATCGCTATGTAGTCAACAACTGAGTTTGACCTGAGCCTAACGTTGTCCGTAACAGGGCTTCCATAACGGCCAAAATTGGCTTGTGGACGGGCTACATGAGTGACACAAAAGACGGCTAAGGGATTTATCCCTCATACTGAGGTATGGGAAAGATATCGGTTCTCGGCCGCTTGATCGAGAGTGACTGAAAGAATAGCATGGCCATGCACATGATACTGGGTATCATATCTTCAGTCATCTCACATATCAAGGAACAATGATTGAGAATAATAAGGATGACGACTCTATGCCTTATCTCAATCAGGATATCAGAGATAAAAGGATAATGACAGGGACGACGGAAAGGTTAGAATCGACTGGGTTGATTCGTTATGCAGTGTCAGGCAATACTAAAGTCTCGTTAGTTGCCACTTAAATAGGATCAAGTAGAATGGGATTTTACGTTGATCTATTGACATGCATAAACCTAAGGGTCACACCGGAGGATGAAACTCATTGACACATTTATGGAGAATGGCCAAAAGGGAGTTGTCTCAGGACATGGCCAAAACTGGGTTTTGGGTCATGTGCCCGTAAGTGAATAGGACTTTACGGATCGAGAGAAGGCTTGGAGTCTTGGGATTGATCGCGTCGGATAATGTTGGACATTTCCGGTATGGAAGGCTTGGAGGCGATGAGCGAATCACGGGACCTCGTTGGAAATGGCCACGGGCCATGTTCCAAGAGGCCCATGAAAGGCCCATGCAACCAAGGCCCATGGAACTAATTAATCAAGTCTTGATTAATTAGTACTAAGTAAGCAAGACAAGGATTAAGGTGTTGGTGATTCACCACCTAACCCAATCTTGTCTTGCCCATACTTTGTCCTATTTACACCTTACTTGACACCATACTTGTCCCATGCCTTTAGTTGGACAAGTATGGGTTTTGTTATGTTTAAGTCATCTTTTTTCAACATAACAAACACAAGACAAGAATAGAAAACACAACTTCTCTCCCCTTCCCTTGGAATTTCGGGTTTGGCAAGCTCGCACCTCCATTTTTGTGTTCTTGAGTCCTCAAAGAGAAGAACTACGTGGCTTTGATTCCCATGTGGATACGTAGGCGTCTTGGAGACTCAAGCCAATCATTCGTTACCCGGTGTTCTTGTTTTGGTAAGAACTAGTCCTGAATTTTTCTCATGTGAATCCATTCTTTGTTAGTTGTTTCATGGTTTTAGTCGTATCTTGGTTTTCATTGATTTTCCGCTGCGAGTTGGTTCATCTCCAACACTACCTCGAGACCCAACATAGTGTTGATAAAAAAAACATGTGATGGGATGATAAAAACACATGCAATTAATGATAAACATAGTGTTTAGTGTTGATACAACTAGTGCTTAATGTTCATAAAAAACATGTGATGATGTGATAAAAATCATGTTCGATTTTGGAAAAGGAGGTGATAAAACTAGTGTTCAAGGTTGATAAACCCGGTGTATAGTGTTGATAAAACCAGTGTATAGTGTTGATAAAAATTACCCAGACTTGATTTTTTTTTTAAATCAGACCCGAAATAAGGGTGATAAACTAGAGTTTATTGTTGAAAAAAAAAACATGTGATGGGATGATAAAAACACATGCAATTAATGATAAACATAGTGTTTAGTTTTGATAAAACTAGTGCTTAGTGTTCATAAAAAACATGTGATGATGTGATAAAAATCATGTTCGATTTTGGAAAAGGAGGTGATAAAATTAGTGTTCAGTGTTGATAAACCCAGTGTATAGTGTTGATAAACCCAGTCTATAATGTTGATAAAAATTACCCAGACTTGATTTTTTTTAAAATCAGCCCCGAAATAAGGGTGATAAACTAGAGTTTAGTGTAGGGAGGGCAACGGGGCGGGTTCGGGGCGGGGACCCCCCGCCACGTCCCCGCCCCGCTTCCTCGCGCCCCGCCCCGCACCCCGCATTGACCCCGCGTTGACCCCGCCCCGCGGGGAAACAAGGATTTCCCGCGGGGAACGGGGATTCCCGCCCCATTTTCTCCGCAAAAAAAATACACATTTTTATATCACACAATTCTTAATCCATAATTTTAGACAACACGCATATAAAACAAACATCACACGACTTCCGTGTCTCATAATGTGCATATTCGAACTAAGTCTTCTATCTTTTAGATATAAAATATAAATAAGCAAAAATTACCGTTTGACATTTTTTAACTAAGTTTTCTATTTTTTGGATATAAAATTTAAATAAGTAAATATCATATGTAAAAACAATATATTATGTGTTATTTAAAAAAATATTAATTATTAATATATATTTTTTAAATTAATAGAGCAGGGATCCCCGCGGGGCACGGGGCGGGGAGTGCTTGCCCCGCCCCCGCCCCGCACCCCGCCAAAATCCCCGTTTACCGCCCCGTACCCCGCCCCGCATTAAAAATCCCGGCCCCGAACCCGCCCCGCACGGGGCGGGGACGTCGGGGTCGTGGCGTTTTGCCATTCCTAGTTTAGTGTTGATAAAAAAACATGCAATGTGATGATAAAAACACATGCAATTAATGATAAACATAGTGTTTAGTGTTGATAAAACTAGTTTTTAGTGTTTATTAAAAAACATGTGATGATGTGATAAAAATCATTTTTGATTTTGGAAAAGGAGGTGATAAAACTAGTGTTCAGTGTTGATAAACCCAGTGTATAGTGTTGATAAACCCAGTGTATAGTGTTGATAAAAATTACCCAGACTTGATTTTTTTTTTAAATCAGCCCCGGAATAAGGGTGATAAACTAGGGCTTAGTGTTGATAAAAAAACATGTGATGGGATGATAAAAACACATGCAGTTAATGATAAACATAGTGTTTAGTGTTGATAAAACTAGTGCTTAGTGTTCATAAAAAAACATGTGATGATGTGATAAAAATCATGTTCGATTTTGGAAAAGGAGGTGATAAAACTAGTGTTCAGTGTTGATAAACCCAGTGTATAGTGTTGATAAACCTAGTGTATAGTGTTGATAAAATCAGCCCCAAAATAATTTTTTTTCGTGCTTCAAAATATATTCATGACTGATCTTGATAGAAATCCCTTGAAAAAACAAAACTAATGGCGCAAGTTTGAAGCCAATCGAAGTTCAAACGAAGCGGGAAAAATTAAATTAGTGAATTGATAAAAAAAATATGATGGTTTATTAAAAAGCCCTTACCACTTACTAAAAAGTGCTGTTTTTTTTGTAGTCAACAACTCAATTGCATCTCATTCATCCATTCTTAAAATGAATGGCTTGGATTGGTTCACACGGTTTTTACGTTAAGGAGTGGTTTCTATTTGATTTTTCCTCAAACCCATAGTATTAATAAAATATAAAAAGGCCACTACATCCGGATGAGAAAAACTACTCCCTATCCTTTCCTCCAAAACAATCACATAATTAAAATCCCCTCCAACAAACAGAATCTCATGCAAGCAACGATTAACTTTGACCACATGCACACCGATCCCGAAATAGATATACATATTTACGAAACTGACCTGTAATTGAGAACCAATATGAACCCAACTCCAACAGATCATAATACGATTAAAGAAAGCACCAGTCTTATTAAAAATATAGATCTTCCAAGACGATAATACCCCACTAGCCAAAACAACTACTGCCAGCTAGTCACAGTCCCAATCCACACCAAAACCATAGCTCTTCAACAGGCTAGCATTAAACACTTATAACTTAGCTTCTCATAAAAAAATCATCGACACACCACTATTTAGCACCACTTTCTTTATGGCATTCCTCTTAACATCAGAATGCATACCCCTCATGTTCCACATGAGGCACCTCATCACCAAAAGCTCATTAGTTTGGGTTGCTCGTGGGAGGCTTTCCTTTTTCGGGATTGTGGCGGCTCACCTTTATCTTCTGTCCGCTGGTAAAGCACTCGACTTCGTAGTGGTCTTTCTTTGCGCGACATCTTTTGGTACCTTGAGGGACTTCCTGCTGGTTCTATAACCGGTACTTATGCTCGGTAGAAATACCGGTCCATTATGTCGACTATTTTGGTGTTGGCCAGAACTTAGGAAGGACTGAGCGTACTAGTCTATGGTATCAGGTTCTATGGGATGACCTTTGAAGGCTACTCTTTTTCTTCGCCAAGTCTGGTTAGATTGCTCGCCCTGTTTTTCTTGCTTTCCCTTGCGTTTTGGCTTCGCTTCCTCTCGACCCCGCCGTGGGTCGAGCTCGTCGGTTCACAGGTGTTGGCTGCCGGTGAGTTATCGGGCATTGTCTGCCCTCTTCAGAAGCATGCCGCTTGGTTTGGGAAGGTAAATTGGGTTTGGGAGTTGTTTCTTTTCCTGCTTGGCGTGGTTTAAGAGTTTTGAAGGTTGTAGTCGTAGGCTCCTGGAACTTCCTTTCGTTCGCGCTTCTTGGTGGTTGACTCCGGGTAGTTTAGACCCTCTTCATCTCAGGGCTTCTTGGATGACCCTTTCATTTGGTGTTTGTTAGCTTCTGGGTCTGCGTACCCCTTTTGTTTTGGTGTTTGTTATCTTCAGGGTCTGCGTACCCATTCTCAGTTGGGGGTTGTTTTCTTCAGGGTCTGCGTACCCTTCCACCTCAGGGTCTATGTACCCTTCCACTTCAGGGTCTGCGTACCCAATTATTTTGGCTGTTGGCGTCCTTCATGTTTGATGTACTCCTTCATGTAAAGTCTCTGTAGCTAGAGGCTTTCTGTCCTCCCATTTCAATCTTTGGAATGAGAGAAATTTATATATTGCTTTGCTTATAAAAAAAAACAGAACGGAACTTGGAACTAAAGATGCACATGTTTCCGGTTCAATATCATCATCCTCCCCAAAGGCATTCCCTCTATCAACTTAAAAATTCACACGTTCAGGACTTCAATGTCAAAAGTAGTGAATTTCTCAAGAACCAATACCCGTTAATTTCTTAGCAATATCAACAAAAAAAAGTACCAAAATTTTAATCTCTGCTGGTCCGAGCCCTTGTCTTATAAGAAACTATAGATGGACTCCTCCTCTCTCCTGGACATTTATTACATTTTCCTCACTTGTCGCATAATTTCTCTCATACAAGTATCTCTTATCATATACCTCTTCTCCTTTCCTCTCCTTTGGCTAACAGGGGTCCCAATCCATTTAAGTTTGACAATGCTTGGATGGATGATTATAGCTTCTAGGTTGATATATTAGATTATTGGATAAACATTAGGGTTGTGGGGGATCCACAATATATCGTGTGATTTAAACTCAAAGCTCTTAAAACCTTCCTCAAATGGTAGAAAATAGATATATTTGGTTGTCTGCAGAGGAGATCATTCCTTTGTCTGGGATATTAATTAGTTAGATATAATTGCCGAATCTAGAACTGTTTCTCCTGTTGAGTGCAGTATTAGAGGACTATCATCTACCTTATAGATCAAAAAGCTTAAGTTACAAGACAAAGTTTGGAGGAATAAAACAAAACTTCATTGCATTATAGATGTGACAAGTGTTCCAAATATTTCCATGTTATTGCCAATCTCAGGTTTAACATATCCAGAATTTCTATTATTGAAGAGACAACATTGTTCCCAACAAGTCACTTTCTGCACTTCCCTTGATCAAATCACTTGCAAAAAGTCATTTTGCTAATAGATTACATCAAGGGCCTAGTTCTTCCATTGATCTTTCTATACTTCTCTTCAAGTTTAACTGATGAGCGTAAATGTGACCTATTTAATTAGATAATTTTTCTTATATTTTTACCTTGTTTGTGTTTGTTTTTATATTTTAGCTATATTTAATAATTGCGCAAAACGTCGTTCGGAGTCGATACTTTCTATTTATTCAAAATATATTCATAATTAGCCTTGTTTTGTAGACCGCGAAAAAATAAAAATATTTGCGCAAGAACGAGAGCGAACGGAGGTCATACAGAGGGGAATGAGCGACGGAAGTTTTAAGTTAAATTTGGACAGGGTAGACCCACAACGAGTTTCAGTGTAGCGCAGGTACAGGCTGGCTCCATGCACGTGCAATCTGGTCCGTTTGTTAAGTTGACTGTGATGGTTGACTCGATCCAGGCCGTAGATCTCGCGGGTGCACCGCACCTCTCTTGTACCCGCTCGCACCTGATGCAATTTGTCAACATGCGCAACCTCCATCACCTATTCGCGTGAATCCAAAGCAGAAGTAATTTTTTTTTACAGCTACATATGTTGCGAAGTGGGCCGCCAGGTACGGGTTTGGGGCGGGGCGAGGCTGGGTCTCTCACCCGCGGCCAACCCGCCTGGGGCGGATTATACCTGGTTCGGTCGGGCAACCCGGGTGGGCTGGGTTATACCCGGTTCGACCGGGTGGGCCGGGTTCTATGCTTGGGCCTGACCCGCTTGTGGATCGGGGTCGGATGGGGAGCGCTTCTCGAGGACCTAGGGAGAAGGTTGGGGACTTGGGGACGAGATTGTCCTCGATGCACATTAAGGAGATGGTAGTTTCGTCGATGGAAGTCTCTGGCCGGGGGTCCCAATATCTGTTTGCTCTGGCTCCTAAGGTGCTGACGTCACAAAAATTCTTCTGGAAGTCTCTAGTGGCTCGGATGGAGGACATGTGGGCTATGAAGGTCGAGGCGAAACCTCTAGAAGGGGGTTTGGTAGTGTTCTTCTTTAGGACAGCTAAGGAGAGATCGAGGGTTCTTTTGAGAGAACCATGAGCATTCTGGGATCCCTTGGTACTGTTCACAGATCTGTGAGCTCACATGCAAGCAAGGGATCTCAGTTTTCATCACTCTAAGTCTGGGCTAGGGTGTCTAATCTGCCGGTTGGGGCGTGAAATAAGGTTGTGGGCTTCCGGGTGTGGATCACTTTGGGTGTTTGTCAAGCGGTAGATGTGGATAGGACGGGTCTTTGTTGAGGGGACTTTATGAAGATCAAGATCAGATCGGACATCCGGATACCACTACAGAGTCAGATTTGGTTCCATCTATCGGAATTGCAGGTACATACTCTCTTATATGTGTCATATGAACACCTTTCGGACCATTGCTTTGGCTGCAGTTGTGCGGGCACCCTTTTCTGGCTTGTCCGTTTGCTGGGGGCGTTCGAGGACCATCGCTGAGAGCCCTGGCAAATCCGAGATCAGCCTTGGAAATGGCTAAACATGGGAAGGCTACCCCGGGGAAAAATTGTGCATATGTGGGAGGGGCCACTAGAGTGGCGACTGTCACGCCCCGAATTCGGTAAAACCGAACCCGGAACACGAATGGTAAAACAGTAAAACGATTTTCAAACATTTTAATAAACCTTTCTAAAATTGCCACTTACGTTAATCAAAACAATATTTTACAGCAGAATAAATACGTTCAAAACAATGAACAACACGAGCTACAAGGTACGTCACTAACTACCCAAAGACCCGGACTTCCGCTCCAAGCTCTTCAAGCTTCGAGGGTTCTCCTAGTCTGCCTCACGACCAGTACCTGCAGGAAAAGAAGCAGGGGGTGAGCACTTCGCTCACCGCCACGGATACCGGACTGACCAGGCATACCAACAGAAATGCCGGGAACACCGGCACCAACAACAACCCCGGGGACTACTACCCCAAAAACACAAATGAAACTGACGGTCACGCAATACAACTGTGAAAAACTTCCCAACCATCTCAAAGCCCGGACACGTAATGTAGACCCCAAATCAGAGACCAAACAACCATTCCATTAGTCACACCGACAAGGTAAAACACAACCCTCACACGATCCTATATGCATTTACTTGTAACTTTCCGCAACCAAACCAGCATTCGCTACTCGTCCCTACCTCAGAGGCATACGGGAAAAGTAGTAAAGGGGATGAGCGTTCCGCTCACCTCAACGGATACTCGTTTGATTATGGCATTCTAGTAAAGCATCAACAACTTACCAATCTAAACAGGCAACAACTACCTCAAGACCTGACACCAAACCGTCACAACTGCTCACGATATCCATACCTCAAATACTCGCTCACGTAAGGGAAACCTCGAATGGGGATCATATTCTCAACTAAGCAAAACACTATTGCTCACCATATCAACACCCCAATTACCCAATCACGTAAGGGAAACCTCCAAACGGGGATCACGTTCTCAACTAAGCAAACACTATCGCTCACTATATCGACGCCCCAATTGCCCGATCACGTAGGAGAAACCTCAAACGGGGAACACGTTCTCAACTAAGCAAACACTATTGCTCACCATAATATCAATACCCCAATTACCCGGTCACGTAGGGGAAGCCTCAAAACGGGGATCATGTTCTTAACTAAGCAAATCACTATTTCTCACAATATCAATACCCCAACTACCCGATCACATAGGGGAAACCTCAAATAACCCACTCACCTGAGGGAAACCTCAAACCTCCCGTTCACGTGAGGGAAACCTCGAACAACCCGCTCGCGTAATGTATACCCGATCCAGTAGTAGTCACGGCCTCAATAACACACGCAATAGTAATCAAAATCACGCAGGGTCACACCAAACCAACCGATCACACAATTTCACGCCCCGAATTCGGTATAACCAGACCCGGAACGCGAACGGTGAAACAGTAAAACAAATTTCAAACTTTTTAATAAACCGCTTAAAATTACCACTTAAGGTTAAACAAAATAATATTTTACAATCGAATGTACGTCCAAAACAAGCGGACAAAAACAACCAAAGCGTACGTCGCTAAACTCCCATAAAGAAACCCGGACTCCCACTCCCAGTTCTTCAAGCTTCGAGAGCTCCCCTAGTCCGTCTCGCGACCAGTACCTGTAGGAAAAGCAGCTAGGGGTGAGCGTTCGCTCACCACAACGGATACCAGACTAACTACGACATACTAGCAGAAATACCGGAAACACCAACAACAAACAAAACATCGGGGACTACTATCCCCAAACTCAAATAACCCGACGGTCACACGAAAACTGTTACTTTCCCCAACCAAACTAAACACCCGCACACGTAATGTAGACCCGACACTGTAATGAAGACCTGAAAGAACACAACACAGAAGTGATCAAAATCACGCAAACCACAACCACAGCCTCAGCCCTTTACCGATCACGCGCCGGAAGGTGCTACTCACCTGATGGGGACCACAACCCTCTGCTCTTTACCGACCGCGCACCAGAGGGTACGACACACCCCTCGGGCATAAATCTAGACTTAGCACTGCACCAATCACACGCCGGAAGGTGCTACTCACATACGGGGACCACAACCCTCTGCTCTTTACCGACCACGCATTGGAGAGTACGACACACCCCTCGGGCACAGCTCTAACCTTAGCACTTTATTAATCACGCGCCGGAAGGTGCTACTCACCTACAGGGACCACAACACTCTGCTCTTTACCGACCACGCATTGGAGAGTACGACGCACCCCTCGGGCACAGCTCTAACCTTAGCACTTTACCAATCACGCGCCGGAAGGTGCTACTCACTTACGGGGACCACATCCCTCTGCTCTTTACCGACCACGCATTGGAGAGTACGACACACCCCTCGGGCACAATCAATTGCCACCAGTACTTCTATTGTTCGATAAGATCACTTATCCTACAACACTACTAAGTGTCACATGCATTTCTATTACGACACCACTAAGTGTCGCCTGCATTTCTATTGTTCGATAAACTTACTTATCCTACGACACCACTAGGTGTCACATGCATTTCTACTGTTAACTTTCCCTAGTCAAGGTCGAGATCCAGCTACTTTTCCCTACCAACAAAAATGCAGTGGCGTGCTTTCCCAAAAGTCCACGCCCAAGCTCCGGCGTGCTCGCGATCACTCGCCTAGTCTCCCCTTTCCGCGGTCGGCGGCACGATCTAATATGAACATAATTAAAACACAATTAAAAGAATTAGACGCCCAAACGCAACCCCGGTAATACCGATCTCTCCCAAACTTCCCAATTACTCGACATTGTCATTAATGGGCCCGGAAAGGCCCGATTCGCCCGGCTCGGAGAATCTGCCCGGGATTGGAAAACGCCCTTCCGGGCTCCGAAAATTCCCGTTTTCGTTTCCACTATCTTAGAATAATTCAAGGGTTCCAATGCAATTGACGGAATCAATTTCCGACTTCCGAGCAATTTAATTCATGTTTAAAGTTTCTAAACCTGTCATTTCCAACTTTTACAATTTAAATCCATAATTCGTTCCGGGTGTGGATTAAGGACTTGGGGATCATCCTAAACCACCCGAACACGAAAACCCGAGACCCGAACACGTAGGCCCCACCCGTCCACCCTTAGCCGTGGGTGGCTGGACCGGTTCACCACTATGGTGGCCGGTCCTAGCTCCGGCTAGCCACCACCCACGGCGGCCGGAGTTCCCCCGAGCCTCCGGTCACCGGAACCCGATCATTTTTCGCTCCAAAACGTTCCCAACGAACCCTACACCTCGACTCATCCATATTTAACCCGTTTAAACACAAACCCTAACTTTCAAACGTACCAAAACGAAAATCGAATAGGTTCTTACCGTTGTAAATGACGATTGGAGCTCGATTCTTCAACTGTTGAGACGATCCGTTAGTTTGATCGTCGGGAAATCACTAAGCCCTCATCCCTTTCTTCTCTTTTTCCCTTTTCCTTCTCTCCTTTCTTCTCTCTTCTTTCTCTCTCTATTTTCTCTTCTTTTTTTCTAAGTGGCCGAACCTACCCATGCTCTCATCCTTTTGTTTTGTTCAAAAATACCTAACACCACCACTTGTGTGACATGTGGCAAGTGAGTCCCACCCTTCAAACAAATATCTTAGTAGATATTTTTCTATCAGATTCGCGAAATTTGGCCGTCTCGGGCCCCGAACGGGCCCATTTTCCAATAAATTACGGAACCTCACGAGCTACAAGGAAACGGCTCAACTAATACCGCTGTAATGACGGCTAAGCTTTTTGGATCCAAAACGGACCTCGAACGGACCAAAACATCGCTCGGTTGACTTTTCTAGCAAAAAGTCAACATTTCCCAAATTGGTCAGAAAGTTGCCCTCAGCCCCCCAGAACTCACTTTGGTCGATATCAGGGTCAACTTAAGTCCGGTATGACCCTCGGGGTCAAATTTAGGTTTATTTACGTGTCTGTCCCAAAAATTTAAATTTTCCTGTTTTTCGCCGATTTGACTGGCGTTGACCGGGAGTTGTTCTTACAATCTACCCCCTTAAAGGAATTTCGTCCGCGAAATTTAAAACAAACGTACCTCAGTAGTCGAATAGGTCGGGGTACTTTGCGTGAACCTCGTCCTCGCGCTCCCAAGTCGACTCAGCCCCGTGGTCTCGCCACTACACCCGTATCAGGCGGATAACCTTGCCACGCAGGACCTGCTCCCGTGTTTCCATGATTCGAACCGGCTGCTCCTCATAAGAGACATCTTCAGCCACCTCCAGCCGCAGCATGTCCTCCAAAATCTGAATCGTGCGCTCGGAATGGCCGTCTGTGATGGGATGGTGTGTTGTACTAAGTAGAACTTCGGTTCCCAACGCGGTCTGTAGACTCGGCCAAAATCTGGACGTGAAACGAGGATCCCTGTCAGACACTATCGACACATGGACTCCATGGAGACGCACTATCTCCTGAATGTACAAGCTGCTCAACTTGTCGACCGGATCAGTCATCCTCATGGCCAGGAAATGGGCCTACTTGGTCAACCGATCGACTACCACCCATACCGCATCATGTCCCCTCGGCGATCTCGGCAATCCACTCACGAAATCCATCGTGACGTGCTCCCACTTCCACTGGGCAATCGGCAGTGGCTGCAATAATCCGGCAGGACGCTGATGTTCGGCTTTCACCTGCTGACAGGTGAGACACCTCGATACAAATTCCGCGACCTCTCTCCGCATCCCGCTCCACCAGAAGTGCCGCCTGATGTCGCGGTACATCTTGGTGCTACCCGGGTGCACTATAAGACGCGAATGATGTGACTCTCGCAACACGTCGTCTCTACAGTTGTGCGGCACAAATAATCCTCCTCGATACCGTAACCCCAATCAGCACTGGGTTCCCAGCCTTCCACCTCAACACCGCTGATGACCCTCTCTCGGATCTCTGACGTTTCGACATCCTCCGACTGCGCCTCCAACACTCGGGCAAGTAGTGAGGGCTGAGCCACCAATGAGCACATGGCCACGCCACCGATAACCTCCTATAGCTCAAGCCCGAACGTGCCCAGTTCCCCCATCATGTCCCACTCTCGGACTGATATGCTAGCAAGACTCAGAACCGACTTCCTACTCAGGGCGTCGGCAACCACGTTCGCCTTACCCGGATGGTAGTGTAGCTCAAAGTCCTACTCCTCAAGTAGCTCCATCCATCGCCGCTGGCGCATGTTCAGGTCTCGTTGGGAAACGATGTACTTGAGGCTCTTGTTATCCGAGAACACCTGAAATCCCTCGCCGTACAGATAATACGGCCAGCCCTTTAGCGCGAACATGACCGCTGCTAGCTCCAGGTCATGGGTAGGATAGTTGTGCTCGTGTGTCTTCAACTGCCTGGAGCCATAAGCAACAACTCTACCCAACTGCATCAGTACACATCCCAGTCCTTCCCCGGACGCGTCACAGTAGACTTCATACCCGACCCCTCGCTCTGGCACTATTAATACTGGAGCGGTAGTCAGGCGAGTGTTCAGCTTCGTGAACGCCCGTTCAAAATCCTCTGTCCACACAAACCCGACTCCCTTGCGCGTCAAAAGAGTCATAGGCACGGCGAGTCGCGCAAAGTCCTGGACAAACCGCCGGTAATATCCTGCCAACCCCAGAAAGTTGCGGATCTCGAAAACACTCGTGGGCCGTGCCACTTCGAAACCGCATCGATCTTCGATGGATCGACCAGTATACCGTCACAAGATACAATGTGACCGAGGAATTTCACCTCAGCGAGCCAAAACTCGCACTTCTCCAGGTTGGCGTGTAGCTGATGTGTGTGCAGCAGGGTCAGAACAGTCCTCAGATGCTCCTCATGTGCTGCCTCGTTCTGCGAGTAGATCAAGATGTCGTCTACAAACACCACCACAAATTGGTCCAAGAACGGCCGGAATATACTGTTCATCAGATCCATGAACGCGGCAGGTGCGTTCATCAGTCCAAACGTCATCACCAAGAACTCGTAATGCCCGTAGCGTGTCCGGAAAGCAGTCTTTGTGATGTCCCCCTCTTGGACTCGAAACTGGTAATATCCGGATCGCAGATCGATCTTCTAGAAGCATGTCAACCCTCTCAACTGATGGAACAAGTCGTCAATCCTCGGCATCGGGTATCGGTTCTTCACCGTAACATCCGAAGCTCTCCGCTCTTCTTCTTCACGAAGAGTGCTGGTGCTCCCCACGGCGATACGCTCGGACGGATAAACCCCTTCTTCTGAAGCTCCTCGAGCTGACGCTTCATCTTGGTCAACTCTGCTGGCGCGAACCTATAAGGCGCCATCGATATCGCTGTCGTTCCAGGCATCAGGTCAATCCCAAACTCCACCTCACGAACTGGTGGCAACCCGCTCAACTCCTCAGGAAAGACCTCGGGGAACTCGCACACCACTCGCGGTAACTCTCGGCTCTGCACGGCCGATACTTCCTCCACTGCGGACAAAGCCGACAGGAGAACCCCGCTCATACTGCCCAGAATACACGAAACCTTCGTGTTGCCTGCTGACACCGTAACTCGTCGCCTAAAGTAGTCGATATTGGCTCGGTACTTCGCCAGCCAATCCATTCCCAAGATTACGTCAAAGCTCGTCATTCCCAGCACGAGAAGGTCACTAGGACAAGGATAGTCTGCGACTCTAACTTCGCAGGCACGACAGACCCTAGTCAACACCACATCACCCCCAACTGGGGTGTCCAGACACAGGGGTGGACTCAACGGCTCTAAACTTAGTCCCAACCTCTCAGCACAACTCGATGAAATAAACGAGTGCGACGCCCTGGTATCAAATAAAAAAAACGCCCACAAATGATACAATAATCACGTACCCTGAATGGTCTCATGGTAGGTGGCGGCTCCTGTGGCTCGGGAGTCGGTAACTGCGTACACTCTACCCTGTGACGCCTGCTGCCTCCGACCTGGCGCACTGACTACTGGCTGTACCGACCTCTGTTGTTGTCTCGGAACTAGCGCGCTCATGGACGGCTGCGAGAACCTCGATGGCTGACTCTGACGCTGGCGATCCCTAGGTGACTGCACTGTATGCGACTGCTATGGTCGCTGGCTGACGTTGCCCCAATCGGATCAAGGCATCTTGCCACTGAGTGCCCAAACCGGCCGCACCGGTAACACCTGAAATCGTCGGCCCTCGACCCCGTGCCCTGGCCTGTCTGGCTGATCACTAGTAGCGCCGCAGGCCCTCCTCCTATCGGACACTCTCGCCGCATGTGGCCTGGCTGCCCGCAGGTAAAACATATTGGCCCCCTCTCTGAAGCGACTGGGCCTACTAACGCCACCGACCCCATCTGTCTCTATCCGCCCTGCTGAACCTGTGGCCTAAATAACCCCACAGTCCTCTGCCTCCTCGGGTCTAGGGACTCGGACGGTCCCGCAACACTGATCGGTCGCTGCCGAACCTCACAGGTCCTCGCTGCCTCTCGGAGACCTTGCTCCACTGTCGCTACAGTGTCTACGAGCTCTAAGTAAACCCGCAACCTCAGGGCGAGGACTCGATCCCGAATTGTCGGCCTCAGCCCCGTCTAGAACCGCCGGCAACGGTTCCGCTCTGTCGCCACAATTTCTGGTGCAAATCGGGTCAGGGCCGTGAATCTGGCCTCATACTCTGCCACTGATGCCCCGTCCTGTTGCAGTTCCAAGAACTGCTGATGTGCCCGACTCGGGGAAATACTGCTCCAGAAAGACCGTCTCGAAGATACTATAGTCGTCCCAGACTTTGTCCCGTACGCGCCCCCACCAGTGGTAGGCGCTGCCCCTCAGCTGATGAGCTCCAAAGGAAACCCTGGTGTGACCGTCCTCTATGCCTGACGTGTCCAGGTCCCGAGTGACCTGCTCCAGCCATCTCTCGGCTATGTCAGAGTTCGGTCCCCCGACGAACGTAGGTATACCCAGCTTCAGGAAACCCAGTAGTGTCTGGGCCGTATGGCCTTCGGCCTGAACGGGCCTCGCTGGAACGACTACTGTCTCCGGAGCTGGCGATGCAGACTCCCTACGGGCGATGATCGCCACCAAGCTCTGCACTGTCCGGGTGAGCTCGTCTAGAGCGGTCGCAGTGGGCGGGTCTGCGATCGGTGGGACGCTGGACGTGCCCGCCGATGGTCCTGCGTCGTTCCTCCTGTCCTCCCCGACGGGAGTACCCTGGGCTTCCGTGGACTTAGCGGGTTCGACGTTCGGCATCCGTCCCGCTGCCCCAGCTGATCGTCCCCTCCTGCCACGTGTGGACGTCCGTCCCGAAGCCCCAGCTGATCGTCCTCTCCTGCCACATGCCATGTAGTCGGTATCCTCTACAGGGATACACGCAAACGCTTAGTTTGCGAACTTAAACCAAGGACGTCAAGCCCAATACACTAGCGTTCACCCAGCCTACGTCTATTTCAAAACTCGATACCAAAACGTCACACTGCTCACGCTATCAATACCTCAATTTCTCGCTCACGTAAGGGAAACCTCAAAACGACCCGACACAAACGTGAACCAAGCCACGAAAAACCAACAATATCAACGCACCCAAGCACGCAAGATCACAAAGGATCAACACACAACTGCACAACAATTCACAGACAATTTCAAGTCACCCAACCTCAATCACAAGCCGACAAGGCCAACCAAAATCAAAACACGCCCACCGGGCCAACCAATTTCAAAACACGCCCACTAGGCCAACTAATTTTTAAACACGACCACCGGTATAACCGGACCCGGAACGCGAACGGTGAAACAGTAAAACAATTTTAAACATTTTAATAAACCGCTTAAAATTACAACTTAAAGTTAAACAAAATAATATTTTACAACCGAAAGTACGTCCAGAACAAGCTGACAAAAACAACCAAAGCGTACGTCGCTAAACTCCCAAAAAGAAACCTGGACTCCCACTCCCAGCTCTTCAAGCTTCGAGAGCTCCCCTAGTCCGTCTCACGACCAGTACTTGTAGGAAAAGCAGCTAGGGGTGAGCGTTCGCT
Source organism: Erodium maritimum (assembly GCA_963921825.1). NCBI lineage: Eukaryota > Viridiplantae > Streptophyta > Magnoliopsida > Geraniales > Geraniaceae > Erodium > Erodium maritimum. The sequence goes on along the minus strand of OY997588.1, from coordinate 93,075,811 downwards.
CACCACCACGGACACCAGACTGACTATGGCATACTAGCAGAAATACCGAAAACACGAACAACTAACAAAAAACCGGGGACTACTATCCCCAAACTCAAATAACCCGACGGTCACACGAAAACTGTTACTTTCCCCAACCAAACTAAACACCCGCACACGTAATGTAGACCCGACACCGTAATGACGACCTCAAAGAACACAACACAGAAGTGATCAAAATCACGCAAACCACAACCACAAGCCTCAGCACTTTACCGATCACGCGCCGGAAGGTGCTACTCACCTGATGGGGACCACAACCCTCCGCTCTTTACCGACCGCGCACCGGAGGGTACGACACACCCCTCATGCATAAATCTAGACTTAGCACTTCACCAATCACGCGCCGGAAGGTGCTACTCACCCACGGGGACCACATCCCTCTGCTATTTACCGACCACGCATTGGAGAGTACGACACAACCCTCGGGCACAACTCTAACCTTAGCACTTTATCAATCACGCGCCGGAAGGTGCTACTCACCTACGGGGACCACATCCCTCTGCTCTTTACCGACCACGCATTGGAGAGTACGACACACCCCTCGGGCACAGCTCTAACCTTAGCACTTTACCAATCACGCGCCGGAAGGTGCTATTCACCTACGGAGACCACAACCCTCTGCTCTTTACCGAACACGCATTGGAGAGTACGACACACCCCTCGGGCACAATCAATTGCCATCAGTACTTCTATTGTTCGATAAGTTCACTTATCCTACGACACTACTAAGTGTCACATGCATTTCTATTGTTCGATACGTTCACGTATCATACGACACCACTAAGTGTCGCCTGCATTTCTATTGTTCGATAAACTTACTTAGCCTACGACACCAATAGGTGTCACATGCATTTCTACTGTTAACTTTCCCTAGTCAAACCCGAGATCCAACTACTTTTCCCTACCTCGTAACGCTTTCCCAAAAGTCAACGCCCAAGCTTCGGCGTGCTCGCGATCACTGGCCTAGCCTCCCCTTTCCGCGGTCGGCGGCACGATCTAATATGAACACAATTAAAACACTTTTTAAGTTCGCAGGCAAAAATTGAATTAAAAGAATTAGACGCCCAAACGCAACCCCGGTTGTGCCGATCACTCCCAAACTTCCCAATTACTCGACATTGTCATTAATGGGCCCGGAAAGGCCTGATTCGCCCGGCTCGACGAATCTGCCCGGGATTGGAAAACGCCCTTCCAGGGCTCCGAAAATTCCCGTTTTCGTTTCCACTATCTTAGAATAATTCTAGGGTTCCAATGCAATTGACAGAATCAATTTCCGACTTCCGAGCAATTGAATTCGCTTTTAAAGTTTCTAAACCCGTCATTTCCAACTTTTACAATTTAAATCCATAATTCGTTCCGGGTGTGGATTAACGACTTGGGGATCGTCCATATTTAACCCGTTTAAACACAAACCCTAACTTTCAAACGTACCAAAACGAAAATTGAATAGGTTCTCAGCGTAGGGAATGACTATGGGAGCTCGATTCTTCAACCGTTGAGACGATCCGTTGGTTGGATCATCGAGAAATCACAAAGCCCTATCCCCTTTCTTCTCTTTTTCCCTTTTCCTTCTCTCCTTTCTTCTCTCTTCTTTCTCTCTCTATTTTCTCTTTTTTTTTTCTAAGTGGCCGAACCTAGCCATGCTCTCATCCTTTTGTTTTGTTCAAAAATACCTAACACCACCACTTGTGTGACATGTGGCAAGTGGGTCCCACCCTTTAAACAAATATCTTTGTAGATATTTTTCTGTCAGATTCGCGAAATTCGGCCGTCTCGGGCCCCCCGAACGGGCCCATTTTCCAAGAAATTACGAATCTGCACGGGATACAAGGAAATGGCTCAACTAAGACCGTTGTAACGACGACTAAGATTTTTGGATCCAAAACGGACCTCGAACAGACCAAAACGTCGCTCGATTGACTTTTCCAGCAAGAAGTCAACCTTTCCCAAATTGGTCAGAAAGTTGCCCTAAGTCCCCCAAAACTCACTTTGGTCGATATCGGGGTCAACTTAAGTCCGGTATGACCCTCGGGGTCAAATTTAGGTTTATTTACATGTATGTCCCAAAATTTTAAATTTTCCTGTTTTTCGCCGATTTGACTGGCGTTGACTGGGAGTGGTTCTTACACACAACACCCAAGATCACAAAGGATCGCACATTAGGTCAATATCACAAAGGATCGCACACCAGGCAAGACCACAAAGGATCGCACACCAGCCAAGGTCACAAAGGATCGCACACCAGCCAATATCACAAAGGATCTCAAACCACAACTATAAGCCTAGCACTTTACCGATCACGCGTCGGAAGGTACGACGCACCTGACGGGAACCACAGCCCTCAGCACTTTACCGACCACGCATCGGAGGGTACGACACACCCCTCAGGCATAATTCCAGCCTCAGCACTTTACCAATCACGCGTCGGAAGGTACGACGCACCTAACGGGAACCACAGCCCTCAACACTTTACCGACCGCGCATTGGAAGGTACGACACACCTCTCGGGCACAGCTCAAACCTCAGCACTTTACCAATCACGCGCCGGAAGGTATGACACACCTGACGGGAACCACAGCCCTCAACACTCTACCGACCGCGTATTGGAAGGTACGACACAGCTCTCGGGCACATCTCAAACATATATTACCAGAACACTCACATTCATAGCCAAATATCACACAATACTCCGCAATAGCAAAATTGACAACACGACTAACTACCACTCAGCAAGTCAGTCAACAACCATACCGGTTTAACGCCCCACAGGCACTTATGGCCATACCGTGGCACCCCTTATCGATGGAAAATCGATAGGCGGGCCAACCTCCACACAAATCACACAGATCACACGAATACTCAACAACCAGCGAAAATAACATAATGACTAGCTACCACTCAGCAAGTCAGTCAACAACCATACAGGTTTAACGCCCCACAGGCACACATGGCCACACACAACCACAATCAGTTCATTAACCCTACGACACCACCAAGTGCCACGTGCATTTCTATTGTTCGACAGGTTCACTCAACCTACGACACCACCAAGTGTCACAGGCAATTCTATTATTCGACAGGTTCACTCAACCTACGACACCACCAAGTGTCACATGCAATTCTATTATTCGACAGGTTCACTCAACCTACGACGCCACCAAGTGTCACATGCAATTCTATTATTCGACAGGTTCACTTAACATACGACGCCACCAAGTGTCACATGCAATTCTGCTGATAACTTTCCCTAGTCAAGGCCGATATCCGACTACGTTTCCATACCTCTTGAAGCGTGTCAAACCCGATGCTCTTGCTCTGGAAAATCTCCATATTTCCCGCTTAGCCTCCTCTTTCCATGGTCGGCGACACGGTCTACAATTATCACAAATTGAAACACTTTTTAAGTTCGCAGGAAAGCTAAAATTCAATGAATTTGACGCCCAAAAGCAACCCCGACAATGTCGATCACTCCCAAACCTCCCAATTACTCGACATTGCCAACCACGGGCCCGGAAAGGCCCTATTCGCCCGGCTCGGCGAATCTGCCCGGGATCAGAAAACACCCTTCCGGGGCTCCGAAAATTCTCGTTTTCGTTTCTACGATCCTGAAATAATTCAAGGGTTCCAACGCAATCGACAGAATAAATTTCCGACTTCCGAGTGATTTAATTCGCGTTTAAAGTTTCTAAACCCGCCATTTCCAATTTTCACAATTTAATTCCATATTTCGTTCCAGGTGTGAATTATCGACTTGGGGATCGTCCGACACCACCCGAACATGAAAGACCTGAGGCCCGAACCTGTGGGCCCCACCCAGCCACCACTAGCTGTGGGTGGATGGCCCGGTTTTGGACCGTTTCACCACTGTGGTGGCTGGTCCTAGCTCCAGCCACCACTCACGGTGGCCGGAGCTCCCACGAGCCTTCGGTCACCAGAATTCGTCCATTTTCGCCCCAAAACGCCTCTAACGAACCCAAATCCTTAACCCAACCATATTTGAACCGTTTAAACTCAAACCCTAAATTTCAAACGTACCAAAACGAGAAAAGAAAGGGTTCTCACCGTAGGGAATGACGAGGGGAGTTCGAATCCGCAGTCGTTGAGGCAATTCGTCGGTTGGAAAGTCGGGAAATCGACAAAACCCCACCGTTTTTCTTTTCCCTTTTCCTTTCCTCCTCTCTTCTATTTTTTTCTCTCTCCTTCTTCTCTTTTTTTTCCTTGGCCGAACACTACTCTTCTTTCCCTTTTATTTTGTTCAAAATACCAACAACCACCACTTGTGTGACAAGTGGCAAGTGCGTCCCACCTTTTTAAAAAAATATCTTTGTAGATATTTTTAGTCAAATTCGCGAATTTCGGCCGTCTCGGGCCCCGAACGGGCCCATTTTCCAAGAAATTACGAAATTTCACGTGCTATAAGAAAGCGGCCCAACTAACACAACTGTAACGACGGCTAAGCTTTTTGGATCCAAAACGGGCCTCGAACGGACCAAAACATCGCTCGGTTGACTTTTACTACAAAGTCAACTTTTATCGAATTGGTAAAAAAGTTGCCCTGAGTCACCCAGAACTCACTTTGGTCGATATCGGGGTCAACTGAAGTCCGATATGACCCTCGGGGTAAATTTTATGTTCATTTAGGTGTGTCCAAAAATTTAAAATTTTTCCGTTTTTCCTCCGATTGACCAGCGTTGACCAGGAGCGGTCTTTACAGGCGATTTGATCCTCTAAGCCAGCGACACCTCAGCAGAGCCAGGAGTAAGGGGGGCATAAGGGTCAGGAGGACCGCCACGAGGATGTCCCGACTAGATGGCTCCATAGGGAGCCTACCACATCGCTCTCTAGGAAGAAACGACTAGAGAGAGAAGAGGAGCCTCAGGAATTAGAGGGTTCGACGACATTCGATGGGGGGTCATGCATAGCAGCGGCGGGGGGCCACAAGCACCCCCACCTCCAGGAATGAGTCCCTGGGGGTCCAGGGAGTGGTCAGTCGACTGCACCACCTCTCTGGACGTATGGCGGCGACGGTTCCGCCAACAGTCGACATGATTCTCCCTTACCCCTTCGGTGTCAGCACACTGATGAGTGGGGATGACTATGTGTCAAATCCCTCTTTTAACGTGCATCAAGACACAGTCATCAAGAAATATAGAGACGGTTAAGTACGGGTCGATCCCACAAGGAGTAGAGGTATCATTAGTATTTTGCTAAAACTTGGGGACGTGGGCTGTCACTTCTACATCCCCGAAAGGGAAAATAAAGAACTGAAATGTAAATGGTAGTTGTTTAGGTTTAAAAAACAGTAAAATCTATATACACGCTACCACCTAAGACATATAACTTTCGATTCACACAAAGAGCCGGTCACGGGTACAAGTAAATATGAATTCAAATTAACGCATGGTTTGGTTAACGAGGGTGTAAACGAATAATCATTTCCTTATGGTCTTAGAATACTTAAGTTCCTATGTATGCGGTATTAAGAAATCAACTACATACTAGTCACAGTGAGATGACACAAGACCATTGCCCGGACCAAAATGCGAACCACCAATCATCAGAAAGCAATAAAAATAGAAGTAGGGTGTAGTTCTATGATCTTGAGTGAAGCTCGATCAGTCATCGAACGAGAGATAAAAACAACGAATGCATGTCACTCTCGCTACCAACAACCACATGTAGAGATAGCTACACCACTCAACGAACTGACTCAGCTACTCCTAGTTCACTTCCTAATTCCCAAATACCATCAATAGTGATGTGTTAGTCTTAGTGCCCATAGTTCAATCCTAAATGTCCAAATGTATATATCATCGTTAGCAATAAAATTAAAGCGACTTTATATTACTTATGTGTTGGAGTAATATATCGACGTGTGCTCTGATCTATGCCCACCATGCGAATAAAACCATTGACACATGTATGGAGAATGGCCAAAAGATAATTGTCTCGGGCCTTACCAAAACTGGGTTTTGGGTCATGTGCTCGTAAGTGAATAGTACTTTACGGATGAAGACAAGGCTTGGAGTCTTAGGATTGATCGTGTCAGATAATGTTGGACATATGGAAGGCTTGGAGGTGATGAGCGAATCACGGGACCTCGTTGGAAATGGCCACGGGCCATGTTCCAAGAGGCCCATGAAAGGCCCATGCAACCAAGGCCCATGTAACTAATTAATCAAGTCTTGATTAATTAATACTAAGTAAGATAGACAAGGATTAAGGTGTTGGTGATTCACCACCTAACTCAATCTTGTCTAGCCATACTTTGTCCTATTTACACCTTACTTGACACCATAATTGTCTCATGCCTATAGTTGGACAAGTATGGGGTTTGTTATGTTTAAGTCGTCTTTTTTCAACATAACAAACACAAGACAAGAATAAGAAACACAACTTCTCCCTCCTCTCCCTTGCAATTTCGGGTTTGGCAACCTCCCACCTCCCATTTTGTGTTCCTGAGTCCTCAAAGAGAAGAACTACGTGGCTTTGATTCCCATGCGGATATGTAGGCGTCTTGGAGACTCAAGCCAATCATTCGTTACCCGGTGTTCTTGTTTTGGTAAGAAATAGTGTTGAATTATTCTCTTGTGAATCCATTCTTTGTTAGTTGTTTCATGGTTTAATCGTCTCTTGGTTTTCATTGATTTTTCGCTGCGAGTTTGTTCATCTCCAACCCTACCTCGGTACCCAACACGATGAACATCGGAAATCGTGTAGAACTAAATAGAGTATCGAATCGCGATACTCTGACACTACACAAGCATGAGAGGACTCTAAATAAATGTTGAATCTACTCAGCAACGCCTAGTTCAATCAACCTGACGACCGAATAAATCGATCATCAAGGAGAACTAAATAGAGTAACGAATCACGAAGCTCTTGTAATACACAAGCATGAGTGAACTCTAAACCATGGACGAATCTACTTAGCTACGCCTAGTTTGTAATAACCACTTCTGGTCAACGTCAGTCAAACCTGCGAAAAACAGGAAAATTTAAAAATTTTGAGACAGACACTAAATTTAACCTAATTTGACTACGAGGGTCATACCGGACTTGAGTTGACCCCGTTATCGACCAAAATGAGTTCCGGGGGACTCAGGGCAACTTTCTGATCAATTTGGGAAATGTTGACTTTTTGCTGGAAAAGTCAACCGAGCGACGTTTTGGTCCAATCGAGGACCGTTTTGGACCCAAAAAGCTTAGCCGTCGTCGCAACGGTCTTAGTTGAGCCGTTTCCTTGTAGCCCGCCAAGTTTCGTAATTTCTTGGGAAAAGTTCCCGTTCGGGGCCCGAAACGTCCTTTTTTCACGAATCTGATTGGAAAATATCAAGTAGATATTTTCCAAAAGGTGTGCGACCCACCTTGACACTTGTCCTAATTGTGGTGGTGTTAGTTTTTGGGGGAAATTAGATGGGACAATAGGTGCGGCCGGCCATAGGGTTAAAAGAGAAGAAAAATTAGAAAATGAGTTAGTTGTTTTAAATTAGAAAGAAGAAGAGAGAGTTTAGAGAGAGAAGGAGAAGAAGAAGAAGAGAGAAGAGAGGGAAAGCTAGGGTTTGGAGAGTTTCAAGCCTTTGGATCGTCTCATGACAAAGAGAAATCGTCTTCCCCTCGTCTTCCTCGTTGGTAAGACCTAAGCCGATCTTCGTTTTATTAACTTTGGAAAGTTAGGGTTTTGTATAAAACTATGGGTTAGGGTTGTAGTGAGTTTGGGGGTTTGTTGGAGAGTTTTAGAGGTGTTTGGAGGTGTTATTGGACGTTTTCCGGTGACCGGAGGCTCGGGAGGAGCTCCGGCCACCGTGGGTGGTGGCTGGCCGGCCATAAGGTGGCTGGCCGGAGCTGGTACCAGCCACCACCATGGTTGCCGAGCCCCCTCCCCCCTTGAACCCTAGGGCACGGCCAAGTGGGTTGGGTGGGGCCCACGTGCTCGGGTGCTAGGGTTTTAACGTTCGGGTGGTTTAAAACGTTCCCCGGACCATTTATCCTTAACAGAATCGAAAATTGGAATTAAATTGGAGAAGTTGTAATTAACGGGTTTTAGAAACTTTAAACGTTAATAAATTGACTTAGAAGTCGGAATTCGATTCCGTCAAGTGCGTTGGGTTCCTTGAATTATTCTAAGACCGTAGAAACGAAAATGGGAATTTTTGGAGCCCCGGAAGGCAATTTATAAAAACCGGGCAGATTCGCCATGTCGGGCGAATCGGGCCTTTACGGGTCCTTTATCGACAATGTCGAGTAATTGGGAAGTTTGCGAGTCATCGACATTGTCGGGGTTACGTTTGGGCGTTAAGTTTATTGACTTTTGGTTTATTTGTACTAGTTTAAAAGTGCTTTAAAACTGTGCTCTTTTAGATCGTGTTGCGGACCGAGGCAAAGGGAAGCTCGGCGAGTGACTGGGATTACATCGAGGTTTAGTGGAGCGCTTTTGGAGTTATATACGCGGTAGGGAAAAGTAGCCGGATCTCGGCCCTGATTAGGGAAAGTTAACTGTAGAATTGCATGTGACACCGGGGTGTCGTGGGTTGAGTAGGCTTATTTTTAAATATTAGAAAATCATGATACGGGATTGTAGCGTTTATGAGAAAAGCATGTGACACTTAGTAGTGCCGTAGGAACAGAGAACTTAGCGACATTAGAATTACTGGAGGCATATGACCATGCCCGGAGGTTGACTGTTTAAATTGATGTCTTGGGTGGCCATGAGAGCCCGTGTTATTTAAATTGATGTCTTGGGTGGCCATGAGAGCCGTGTTATTTAAATTGATGTCTTGGGTGGCCATGAGAGCCCGTGTTATCTAAATTGCTGTCTTGGGTGGCCGTGAGTGCCCGTGTTTTACTGTTGGTGTTTTGGGGTGGCCGTGAGTGCCGTGGGGTTGTTGAACCCGAGTCTTGACCGTTGGTGTGTCTTGAGTGTCCGTGAGTGCCTGTGGGGTTGTTGAGCCCGAGTCTTGACCGTTGGTGTGTCTTGAGTGGCCGAGAGTGCCCGTGGGGTTGTTGAACCCGAGTCTTGACTGTTGAGGTGTCTTGAGTGGCCTTGAGTGCCTGTGTGATTGAACTTGCCTGTGATTGTGATTGTGCTTACCTGAAGTTGTGAGTTCGAAAGGTCGACAGCCTGATCCGACTTAGTGTCGATGAATTGCGATAGGTCGACAGCCTGATCCGACTTATTGTCGATGAATTGCGATAGGTCGACAGCCTAATCCGACTTAGTGTCGATGAATTGCGATAGGTCGACAACCTGATCCGACTTCGTGTCGAGGAATTGCGATAGGTCGATCCTTGACCTGATTGAGATTGATTACTGAGCAACTGGTGTGCGATCCTTTGTGATCTTGTTTGGCGTTGTGTAGTCCTTCTGTCGTGTCCTTGGAGGAGGTCGTCGATAGTTGTGTCGGGTCTACATTACTTTAACGAGTGTTGAGTCTATTGAGGAAGGTAACGGGTTGTGGGTCAGTTGAGTACTTGAGTTGGGGACTGTAGTTCCGGTGTTGAGTTTGGTTTGGGTGTTACTGGCTTTATCTACTAATTATGCCATAGTCATTCTGTTATCCGTGGTGGTGAGCGAACGCTCACCCCTAGCTGTTTTTCCTACAGGTACTGATCACCGGACGGACTAGGTTAGCTCTTGAAGTTCGTGAAGCTTGGAGCGGAGTCTGGTCTTTATTTTGTTGAGTCTAGTGACGGATATTGTACCTTGTCCACTTGTTGGGACGTTTTTGTATTGTAAATATTATTATTTTGATAACTAATTGGTAATTCAAAGTATTTATTCAAAACAGGTTTCCAGTGTTTTTATGTTTTTAAAATGTTCGCGTCCCGAGTTCGGTTTACTGATATTGGGGCGTGACAGCTTGGTATCAGAGCTCGAGGTTTCACACCTCGGACTGTCCGTCAATTAGGTGGGAGAGTCGAGTCAGTGTAGACCCGTCATGTCTTGAGTCTTGTTTTGTTTGTGCGTATGTTGCAGTATTTTGTTGCTGGCATACTGATTGTGTGTGGTTGCTTGAACTGTTTTTAAACTGTCGCGGGTCGACTCAGGAGCGCTCCTGTTGTCGAACGTGACGATGTTGATGTCAAGTCGGTACAACGTAGTTCGGGGACGCCTGGACCGCGTTGTAACTGCGTGATGTCAAGGAATGAGGTTTTAAAATGAAAGGGTGAAAGTTTTAAAATTGTTGGCCCCGTGGGCGTGTTTTGAACTTGATTGGCCCTGTGGGCGTGTGTTTTGACTTTGGTTGGCCCGGTGAGCGGGGGTCGTCGTTGTTGTGGTTGTTGTTGTTTGACCTTGCCGGTTTGTGTTTTGGGTTGAGGTGGGAAGACTCGTGGTTGGTTTTGTTTTGTTACGCGTGTGTTGTTAGTTTGGTGGTCTAGCGCGTGTGTCGTTAATGCCAATTTTGGAGTTAAAACGGGTTGAGTTTCGAGTTGAAGCAAGTTTGGAAAACAGGTATGCACGAGCATCACGGATCCCGTCACGGATCCGTGACGGACCAGAGGGTTTTGGCAGGTTTTAGGTCTTTGTCACAGATCCGTGACCCCAACCGTGACGGGGTCTGCCATGGATCCGTGACCCCTGTTTTTGCACCGTCTTGACTTCGCAGTTTCTTCGTGTTGCAGTGCGTGGCTTGGTGTGCGTTTATGCGGTTTATTTGAGGTTTCGCTTACGTATTATTATATTTAAAGTAATATTAGCGTGAGCGGTGTGACGTATCAGTGTTAAGCACACTAGAGTAAGCGTAGGCCGGGTGAACGTTAGTGTGTTTGAACTGTTGTCTTTGTTTGACTTCGCAAACTGAACGTTTGCATGTATCCGTGCAGAGGATACTGACTATGGCTCGCGGTAGACGCGGACGAGCAGCGGGAACACGGGGTCGGGCACCCACGCGAGGCCGGCGGGGACGGTCAGCGGGGGCACCAGGGAGGGTGCCAACCGTTGAGCCCGCCGAGTACGCGGAGGTGCAGGGCACTCCTGTCGGAGAAGGCAGGAGAAGCGACGCGGGGCCGTGTACAGGCACCCCTAGTGTTCCGCCAGTCGCGGACCCTTCGGTTATGACTGCCCTGGATGAGCTGACCAGGACAGTTCAGATTTTGGTGGCGGTCATCGCCAGCCGAGAGTCGGCTTCACCAGCACCAGAGGCAGCCGCGGTACCGGTGAGGGCCGTTCAGATAGAGGATCATACGTCCCGAGCACTACTACATTTCCTGAAGCTCGGGATACCTACATTTGTCGGGGAGCCGAACCCCGACCTAGCCGAGAGGTGGCTAGAGCAGGTCACGCGAGACCTGGATACATCAGGTGTCGAGGATGGCCGTCGCAGGGTGTCCTTCGCGGCCCATCAGCTGAGAGACAGCGCCTACCACTGGTGGGGGCGTGTGAAGGACATGGTCGGATACGACTACAGCATCTTCCAGGATGTGTTTCTGGCACAGTACTTTCCCGAGTCGGCTCGGCTGGAGCGACATCGGCAGTTCCTAGATCTGGAGCTGGGAGGATTGACAGTGGCGGAATACGAGGCCAGATTCACGGCCTTGACCAGATTCGCGCCGGAGATGGTGACTACTGCGCAGAACCGTTGCCTGCGGTTCAAGGGGGGATTGAGACCGGTGATTCGGGACAAGGTCCTTGCCTTGAGACTGCGGAAGTATACAGACCTCGTAGACACCACATCGACGGTGGAGCAGGGGATCCGGGATGCAATCACGAACCGCGAGGTTCGACAGCGGCCGACCAGCTTTACAGGGCCGTCAGACTCACGAGACCCGCGGAGGCAGAGGACCACGGGGTTCTTCCGACCACCGCCTCATCAGGGTGGATCGAGACAGCATGGGTCAGTAGCGTCAGTGGGACCAGTCACCTCAGAGAGGAGGCCGATATGCTATCACTGCGGTCAGCCAGACCACTTACAGCGAGATTGCCCGGCGAAGGGAGGGCCCGCGACACTACCGGCGACTAGCCGGACAGGTCAGGGCTTGGGGTCGAGAGCCGACGAGACCAGCTGTTTCCGATGCGGCCGGGTTGGACACACTATGGCATGGTGCCGTGAGCCGTTGGGAGCGACATCACCGCAGCGACCGCAGCACTCGCGGACAGTACAGTCGCCCAGGGGTCGTCACAGCCTTCTACGAGCGCGCCGATTCCGAGACAGCAACAGAGTAACGGGTATTCAGCAGCCAGTGCGCCGGGTCAGAGGCAGCAGGACTCGCAGGGGAGAGTGTATGCAGTCACCGACTCCAGAGCCCCAGGACCTAGCACGTACCGCGAGACCATCCAGGGTACGTGTTTATTGTATCATTTATGGGCGTTATTCTTATTTGATACTGGGGCGTCGCACTCTTTTATTTCGTCGGGTTGTGCTGAGAGGTTGGGGTTGAGCTTAGAGCCGTTGAGTCCACCCCTATGCCTGGACACCCCAGTTGGGGGTGGTGCATCGTTGACTAGAGTATGTCGTGCCTGCGAGATTAGAGTCGCAGACTGTCCTTGCCCTGGTGATCTTCTAGTACTGGAATGACTACCTTTGATGTGATCTTGGGAATGGATTGGCTGTCGAGGTACCGAGCCAATATCGATTGCTACAGGCGACGGGTGACAGTGACAGTGGGTGGCACGAAGGTGACGTGTGTTCTGGGTAGTACGAGCGGGGTCCCCCTTTCAGCATTGTCCGCTGAGGAGGAAGTATCGGCTGTGCAGAGCCGAGAGTTACCGAGAGTGGTAGTGAGTTCCCTGAGGTCTTCCCTGAGGAATTGAGCGGGTTGCCACCGGTTCGTGAGGTGGAGTTCGGGATTGACTTAGTGTCGGGAACGACGGCGATATCGATGGCGCCTTACAGGTTTGCGCCGGCAGAGTTGACTGAGCTGAAGCGTCCGCTAGAGGAGCTTCAGCAGAAGGGGTTTATCCGTCCGAGTGCATCGCCGTGCGGAGCACCAGCACTCTTCGTGAAGAAGAAGAGTGGAGAGTTACAGATGTGTATAGATTACCGGAAGCTGAACCGGGTTACGGTGAAGAACCGATACCCGATGCCGAGGATCGATGATTTGTTCGACCAGTTGAGAGGGGCGACCTACTTCTCGAAGATCGATCTACGATCCGGTTATTATCAGTTGTGAGTCCGTGAGGGGGACGTCGCAAAGACTGCATTCCGGACACGCTATGGGCACTACGAGTTCCTGGTGATGCCATTCGGACTGACGAACGCACTTGCAGCGTTCATGGACCTGATGAACAACATCTTCCGGCCATACCTAGATCAGTTTGTGGTGGTGTTCGTGGACGACATCCTGATATATTCGCAGAATGAGGCGGCGCATAAGTCACATCTGAGGGCTGTTCTGACACTACTGCGCGACCATCGCTATATGCCAACCGGGAGAAGTGCGAGTTCTTGCTCTCTAAGGTGAGATTCCTCGGCCACATCGTGTCTCATGACGGTATCCTGGTCGATCCGTCGAAGATCGACGCGGTCTCGAAGTGGGCACGGCCCACGAGTGTTTTCGAGATCCGCAGCTTTCTGGGGTTGGCAGGCTACTATCGGCGATTTGTCTAGGATTTTTCACGACTAGCCGCACCAATGACTCTGTTGACTCACAAAGGAGTCGGGTTTGTGTGGACAGAGGACTGTGAGCGTGCATTCGCGGAGTTGAAGACTCGACTGACTACAGCTCCAATGTTAGTGGTGCCCGAGCGAGGGATCGATTATGATGTGTACTGTGATGCGTCCGGAGAGGGACTGGGCTGCGTACTGATGCAGTTGGGCAGAGTTGTGGCTTATGGCTCCAGGCAGTTGAAGACGCACGAGCGCAACTATCCTACCCACGACTTGGAGCTACCAGCAGTCGTGTTTGCGCTAAAGAGCTGGCGTTATTATCGGTATGGCGAGGGGTTTCAGGTGTTCTCGGATCACAAGAGCCTCAAGTACATATTTTCCCAGCGAGACCTGAACATGCGTCAACGATGGTGGATGTAACTACTCGAGGAGTACGACTTCGAGCTACACTACCATCCGGGCAAGGCGAACGTGGTCGCCGACGCCTTGAGTAGGAAGTCAGTTCCGAGCCTCGCCAGCTTATCAGTCCGAGAGTGGGGCATGATGGGGGAGCTGAGCACGTTCGGGCTTGAGCTAGAGGAGATTACTGGCGGCGTGGCCATGTGCTCATTGGTGGCTCAGCCCTCACTGCTTGCCCAAGTGTTGGAGGCGCAAACGGAGGACGTCGAGGCGTCAGAGATCCGCGAGAGAGTCGTCAGGGGTGACGAGGTGGTGGGCTAGGAGGATAGCATTGATTGGGGATTACGGTACCGCGGGGGGTTGTTCGTGCCGGCTAACTGTAGAGACGCCGTGTTACGAGAGGCACATCATTCGCGTCTTACAGTGCACCCGGGGGTCACCAAGATGTACCGTGACCTCAGACGGCACTACTGGTGGCGCGGGATGAGGAGAGCAGTCGCAGAGTTTGTGTCGAGATGCCTTGTCTGTCAGCAGGTGAAGGCCGAGCATCAGCGTCACGCAGGATTGTTACACCCACTACCGATTGCTCAGTGGAAGTGGGAGCACATTACGATGGACTTCGTGTGTGGGCTACCGAGATCGCCGAAGGGAACGACGCTGTGTGGGTGGTAGTCGACCGGTTGACCAAGTCGGCCCACTTCCTGGCTATGAGGATGACTGAACCGGTCGACAAGTTGAGCAGCTTGTATATTCAGGAGATAGTGCGTCTCCACGGGGTCCCGGTGTCGATAGTGTCTGACAGGGATCCCCGCTTCACGTCCAGGTTTTGGGCGAGTCTGCAGAAGGCATTGGGGACCGAGGTTCTACTCAGTACGGCACATCATCCCCAAACAGACGGTCAATCTGAGCGCACTAGCCAGATCTTGGAGGACATGCTGCGAGCATGTGTGCTGGATTTCAGGGGATCTTGGGAGACCCACCTGCCATTGGCCGAGTTCGCCTACAACAATAGCTTCCAGGCCAGTATCGGGATGGCAAGCGTTGTATGGGAGGCCGTGTCGGTCACCAGTATGCTGGGCAGAGGTGGGGGACAAGAGTCTGCTGGGGCCAGATCTTGTTAGAGAGACGACGGAGAAGGTCGCACTGATCCGCGATCGGTTGAGGACCACGCAGAGCCCACAGAAGAGTTATGCCGACAGGCGACGTCGACCTCTTGAGTTTGCAGTCGGGGATCACGTGTTCCTGACGGTGAGCCCGAGGAAGGGGCTGGTGCGATTCAGACGCAGCGGGGGCAAGTTGGCTCCGAGGTACATTGGCCCGTTCGAGATCCTGGGCAGAGTAGGATCATTGGCTTATCGTCTGGCGTTGCTACCGCAACTTGGGAGAGTCCATAACTGTTAGTCTTAGTGCCCGTAGTTCAATCCTAAATGTCCAAATGTATATATCATCGTTAGCAATAAAATTAAAGCGGCTTTATATTACTTATGTGTTGGAGTAATATATCAATGTGTGCTCTGATATATGCCCACCATGCGAATAGAACCATAGATCGAGATAGATCACACTCGATGGGTCCCTAGTCAACAAAGCTTCACTAGAAGCGACTAGTATGAAAGATGGCTCTTTATGCCTTACGTTCTCTTAGTCATTGGAATGGGATTCCGGAGTCTGATCATAGATATCATGTGGGACATGATATTGGACGACCCGCCCTGAATATGTGCCATAGATTAAGTCATGAACATATTCAGTGTTGTAGCTTGTCATGTATCCTTAGACCAAGGAGTCTTTGTGATCGCTATGTAGTCAACAACTGAGTTTGACCTGAGCCTAACGTTGTCCGTAACAGGGCTTCCATAACGGCCAGGATTGGCTTGGGGACGGGCTACATGAGTGACACGAAAGGCGACTAAGGGATTTATCCCTCATACTGAGGTATGGGAAAGATATCGGTTCTCGGCCGCTTGATCGAGAGTGACTAAAAGAATAGCATGGCCATGCACATGATACTGGGTATCATATCTTCAGTCATCTCACATATCAAGGAACGGTGATTGAGAATAATAAGGATGACGGCTCTATGCCTTATCTCAATCAGGATATCGGAGATAAAAGGATAATGACAGGGACGACGGAAAGGTTAGAATCGACAGGGTCGATTCGTTATGTAGTGTCAGGCAATACTAAAGTCTCGTTAGTTGCCACTTAAATATGATCAAGTAAAATGGGATTTTACGTTGATCTATTGACATGCATAAATCTAAGGGTCACACCGGAGGATGAAACTCATTGACACATTTATGGAGAATGGCCAAAAGGGAGTTGTCTCGGGACATGACCATAACTGGGTTTTGGGTCATGTGCCCGTAAGTGAATAGGACTTTACGGATTGAGACAAGGCTTGGAGTCTTGGGATCGATCGCGTCGGATAATGTTGGACATTTCCGGTATGGAAGGCATAGAGGCGATGAGCGAATCATGGGACCTCGTTTGAAATGGCCACGGGCCATGTTCCAAGAGGCCCATGAAAGGCCCATGCAACCAAGGCCCATGGAACTAATTAATCAAGTCTTGATTAATTAGTACTAAGTAAGCAAGACAAGGATTAAGGTGTTGGTGATTCACCACCTAACCCAATCTTGTCTTGCCATACTTTGTCCTATTTACACCTTACTTGACACCATACTTGTCCCATGCCTTTAGTTGGACAAGTATGTGATTTTTTATGTTTAAGTCATCTTTTTTCAACATAACAAACACAAGACAAGAATAGGAAACACATTTTGTCTCCCTCTTCCATGGCCATTTCGGGTTTGGCTAGTTTACACCTCCATTTTTGTGTTCTTGAGTCCTCAAAGAGAAGAAATACGTGGCTTTGATTCCCATGTGGATACGTAGGCGTCTTGGAGACTCAAGCCAATCATTCGTTAACCGGTGTTCTTGTTTTGGTAAGAAATATTGCTGAATTTTTCTCTTGTGAATCCATTCTTTGTTAGTTGTTTCATGGTTTAATTGTCCCTTGGTTTTCATTGATTTTCCGCTGCGAGTTGGTTCATCTCCAACCATACCTCCAACCCAACAGTGGTATCAGAGCCGTGCTACCTTCGGGATTCACAAGACGGTGTTCAAAGTTTCGGTTTTGCTTGAAAGTTTCGTTTTTGGCATGTTCTTTTGCTAAATTGTTTGATAACATGTTTTAAATTATTGTTTATGGATTTAATGCATGTAAAATGAATTTTTGAAAATTATTTCAAATCTGGAAATTTTGAAAAAAATTTGATTTTTCGGGTCTCTGGAGCGGGACTCTCGGGGAGCCGAAATCGGGACCGAACGGGGCTCCGTTGGACGGAGCTAGGCCAAGCATTACCATTGGATTGTTGATATGCCAAGGCTAAACCGTTTTGTTAGTTATGACGAGTTTGGAACCGTTATGACGAACTCGAAGATCAAATGTTCAAAAGTTTCATTTTTGAACGGTTTCGATAAACCGAGCATCAAAAATTTTCAAAACTTGGCTATTAATTAAAACCGGAAAATCACATGATGTTTGATAACATGCTTGTTTGATAAC
Organism: Erodium maritimum; assembly: GCA_963921825.1. NCBI lineage: Eukaryota > Viridiplantae > Streptophyta > Magnoliopsida > Geraniales > Geraniaceae > Erodium > Erodium maritimum. The sequence continues at coordinate 93,058,252 of OY997588.1, read as the reverse complement.
ACGATGTGTGATGTGATGTTGGCATGGTGTACATAATGTTAGTCTTACTGCCCGTAGTTCAATCCTAAATGTCCAAATGTATATATCATCGTTAGCAATAAAATTAAAGCGGCTTTATATTACTTATGTGTTGGAGTAATATATCGACGTGTGCTCTGATCTATGCCCACCATGCGAATAGAACCATAGATCGAGATAGATCACACTAGATGTGTCCCTAGTCAACAAATCTTCAGTAGAAGCGACTAGTATGAAAGATGGCTCTTTATGGCTTACGTTCTGTTAGTCATTGGAATGGGATTCCGGAGTCCGATCATAGATATCATGTGGGACATGATATTGGACGACCCGACATGAATATGTGCCATAGATCAAGTCATGAACATATTCATTGACGTAGCTTGTCATGTATCCTTAGAGCAAGGAGTCTTTGTGATCGCTATGTAGTCAACAACTGAGTTTGACCTGAGCCTAACGTTGTCCGTAACAGGGCTTCCATAACGGCCATAATTGGCTTGTGGACGGGCTACATGAGTGACACAAAAGACGGCTAAGGGATTTATCCCTCATACTGAGGTATGAGAGCCCGTGTTATTTAAATTGATGTCTTGGGTGGCCATGAGAGCCGTGTTATTTAAATTGATGTCTTGGGTGGCCATGAGAGCCCGTGTTATCTAAATTGGTGTCTTGGGTGGCCGTGAGTGCCCGTGTTTTACTGTTGGTGTTTTGGGGTGGCCGTGAGTGCCGTGGGGTTGTTGAACCCGAGTCTTCACCGTTGGTGTGTCTTGAGTGGCCGTGAGTGCCCGTGGGGTTGTTGAGCCCGAGTCTTGACCGTTGGTGTGTCTTGAGTGGCCGAGAGTGCCCGTGGGGTTGTTGAACCCGAGTCTTGACTGTTGAGGTGTCTTGAGTGGCCTTGAGTGCCTGTGTGACTGAACTTGCATGTGATTGTGATTGTGGTTACCTGAAGTTGTGAGTTCGAAAGGTCGACAGCCTGATCCGACTTAGTGTCGATGAATTGCGATAGGTCGACAGCCTGATCCTACTTAGTGTCGATGAATTGCGATAGGTCGACAGCCTGATCCGACTTAGTGTCGATGAATTGCGATAGGTCGACAGCCTGATCCGACTTCGTGTCGATGAATTGCGATAGGTCGACAGCCTGATCCGACTTCGTGTCGAGGAATTGCGATAGGTCGATCTTGGACCTGATTGAGATTGATTACTGAGCAACTGGTGTGCGATCCTTTGTGATCTTGTTTGGTGTTGTGTAGTTCTTCTGTCGTGTCCTTGGAGGAGGTCGTCGATAGTTGTGTCGGGTCTACATTACTTTATCGAGTGTTGAGTCTGTTGAGGAAGGTAACGGGTTGTGGGTCAGTTGAGTACTTGAGTTGGGGACTGTAGTCCCGGTGTTGAGTTTGGTTTGGGTGTTACTAGCTTTATCTACTAATTATGCCATAGTCAGTCTGTTATCCGTGGTGGTGAGCGAACGCTCACCCCTAGCTGCTTTTCCTACAGGTACTAATCACCGGACGGACTAGGTTAGCTCTTGAAGTTCGTGAAGCTTGGAGCGGAGTCTGGTCTTTATTTTGTTGAGTCTAGTGACAGATATTGTACCTTGTCCACTTGTTGGGACGTTTTTGTATTGTAAATATTATTATTTTGATAACTAATTGGTAATTCAAAGTATTTATTCAAAACAGGCTTCAAGTGTTTTTATGTTTTTAAAATGTTCGCGTCCCGAGTTCGGTTTACTGATATTGGGGCGTGACATAGTTCACTTCTCGAATATCAAACACCACCGTTCAAGATGGTACACATAATCGAGTAGAACTAAATAGAACCTCGTTCTAGTAATACACAAGCGTAAGCAAATTCTATAAGAGTGAAATCCCGTCTCACACTAAATCGAATCATGGATCGCTCCAAACATCAATCTACATAGCGCACACAACAATTGGGGAAAATCCCCAAATCGTTCAGTCGACTTGAAACGCACAAGAGAATCGAGACAACACATCCTATCATATTTCTATCCCGTCAATAGGAAATCAAGACATGTGAATGTTGGAAATCCTAGATAAGTTCACTAAAATGCTAAAGTTAGCATTTTTACGAACTCTAACCTAGAACTTGATATACACCCGAGAGATGAAATAGTTAGCACATGAAATCGGGTTTTAAAATCATGAAATTATGAAACACAAAGTAAGAAAATTATGCTTGAACATCGATTAGCTAAAATATAGACAAATTACCATATAAGCAAGTGGATGGTAATAAGCTCAAAAACCCCAAATCATGTCAAAAACACCACCAAACTCAAATTAACCATACAACCATGCATCAATTTAACGGAAATCATCATTTACACAACACCCATGACCAAATATTGGAATCCAATGTCATGGAATCTAATTCTACCTAAGCATAAAATAAACGATTTTTACAACAATACTAGAGAAGGGTAGAGATTAGAATCCGGATTGGGTTGAGAAACCCAATCAAAACTCCTCTAGTTTGCAAACCCACCATCTCCAACTCTCCAAAGCTTCAACAAATGAAGATGAAGAAGTTAGAGATGGTGGGAAGCTTATGGTTGCTTGAGAACTCTATGGATCCTCATGGCTATGGTCTTATTTGGTAGAAAATGCTCTTTAGATGAAGAACACCAAGAACACAAAAAAGAAAATAGAGAAAAGAAAAAAAAATTTGTATTTGATGCAGAGGAAAAAAAAAATCTGATATCCATGTTGTTTCTCACGGCCACTACATATAGGCAAGAGAAAAAAAAATAAATCTATTCTAATGTAGAGAGACGAAATTGGCTGAAAACCACTGTTAACGTACAAACCAGCGAACCAATCCCGTCTGTCCAGTAGAAGCAGCCAACCGCCGAGATTGATCTTTCATCTCCGGCCAAAAGTGCGTGTTATATCTAGCTTCCGAGGGTAATATTGTCAATTCCACGCTTCTTCATTACATAGTCAGAACAACATCATAATCGCAGTCAACACAATTCCACGAAAATTCCCTTTTCTCTCAACGAAGCAACTCGAAAACATGTGATCATTCTCTCTTTCATTGATTCGATCATCATAGAATCAAATTTCTTCAACAATTGTGAGAATCACTGGCTTCTCCAAAACCTGAAAATCATGCTCTATTTTTGCTTCTCGACTGTAAATCGAAGATTCTAGCTGTTTTATCACCGGATCAAGCTCCAAAATAGGTTTGAATTACCTTCTGACTTGATTAAATCGTCATGTAATCAATTGGAGGATCCAAAAATCAAAATATGTGTCGTTTTCAAAATTCTGAAAATCGTGCTCTGTTTTAGGTTTTAGCGACTGTGCTGCTAAGATTTATCAACTATTTGATGTGAATTCACCTGTTTTCTTAGCTGATCAACATAAACAAGGCTATAAACTACTGATTTCGTTGTTTATATACAAAATTAAAAATCTGGAAATCTTCTTCTTCGTTCATCATGAAGTTTCGCATAATAGCTAATAAGATTCGTTGCAAGTTGATAAACATTTCGTTTGCTGTTGATAACGCAACGGTTATGAGTTGATAACTTCTGTGACAGTTCACTCTTGAGTTGATGATTGCTCTAGGCACAGATCTTAGGTAGAGGAATACGTTGATAAATGCACAATAGAATGCTGATAAACACACGTTAAGGAGTGGATAAACGTCTGTATATCTGATATTCATGTTCTTGGATGATCATTGACGTTTCAGAGATCATTGATAAATAAATCGTTTCCACTGATAAGTTATGATTTGTGCGTTGATAACTGTCTGGTATCTTTTCTCTGTATAAGTTGATAATCGATGCAGGCGCACGTCGTATACTATGAGTGCGTTGATAAACTGTTTGTTTGTCATTGATAAAGTATTCAGTGACAGTTGATAAATTTATGTGACTTGTTCCCTATTTGAGTTATTAATGGATGCACGCACAGGTCGTAAATAACGAATCATTGATAAAGTATATTTTCTGGTGATAAACACAAAGTTGTGAACTGATAATTTCTTTGTGTACATGTGATACAGTGATGGAGAGCATGGATCATGATGATACAGAATTTGGGTTCGAATATGAAGATGAAGAGATTGTTTCAGAACCTATAAGCACACAGAAAGTGTGGATTCCTGACTGTGATGATGAGCTAAAGCCTCGAAAGGATATGAAATTTCATTCGTTGGAGGAAGGTATTATTTTCTACCAAACATATGCGTTAAACGGTGGTTTTGGGACACATGGTGGCACAGAAAAGAAGAAACCAAGGGGTAATACAATTGATTTTAAGTACATGTTATCTGCAAGAGAAGGAGAACCATTTGTAGATGACATTGAAGAAGTTGGCAAGTCTAGAAAGAGATATAGGATGTCTACATGAACACGTTGTATGGCAAGGATGTCTTTGAAGCACAATGGAAATGGTTATACAGTGTATGAGTTCAGAGAAGAACACAACCACCCGTTACAGTGCAAGCGTGAATTGCACTATTTGAGATCGAATAGGCATTTAACACCAAGACACAAGCAGTTTATCATAGATTGCTCAAAGGTCAATTTGGGGGCTACAAAAGCGTTTAATCTTTACAGCCAAATAGTTGGGGGGGCTTGTCAATGTAGGAGCATGTCCAAATGATTTCAAGAACTTCCAAAGGGATCTGAAAGTGTACATTGGAGAGAGCGATGCACAGACCACCATTGACCAATTCCACACTAAGGAAGACTAGTGTAGCGACTTCTTCTTTGAGTACAAAGTAGATGCTGGCGATCGACTAAGTCACCTTTTCTGGGTTGATTCAACGTCGAGGAAGAATTACGAGCTATTTGGTGATACAATATCGTTCGATTCAACTTATCGATCAAACATGTAAAATCTTTTGTTACTGTATGATAATTGTTCCTTGTTGGTTTGATAAACCATTTTGTTTTGATTGATAAACCTTTTTGGGAGAATTGATAAAACACTTGTTTACATGCTTGATAACAATACAGTCTGTCACGCCCCAATTTCAGTAAACCGAACTCAGGATGCGAACATTTAAAACATAAACACCTGAAACCTGTTTTGAATAAAAGCTTTGAAATTTCCATTTAGTTCTCAAAAAAATAATAATATGTACAATCCAAAAACGTCCCAACAAGTGGATAAGGCACAATATCCGTCACTAGACTCAACAAAAGTAAAGACCAGACTCCGCTCCAAGCTCCATGAACTTCAAGAGCTAACCTAGTCCGTCCAGTGATCAGTACCTGTAGGAAAACCAGCTAGGGGTGAGCGTTCGCTCACCTCCACGGATAACAGACTGACTAAGGCATAATTAGTAGATAAAGCCAGTAACACCCAAACCAAACTCAACACCGGGACTACAGTCCCCAACTCAAGTACTCAACTAACCCACACCCGTTACCATCCTCAACAGACTCAACACTCGACAGAGTAATGTAGACCCGACACAACTATCGACGACCTCCTCCAAGGACACGACAGAAGGACTACACAACGCCAAACAAGATCACAAAGGATCGCACACCAGCTGCTCGGTAACCAATCTCAATCAGGTCAGGGTTCGACCTATCGCAATTCCTCGACACGAAGTCGGATCAGGCTGTCGACCTTTCGAACTTGCAATTCATCGACACTAAGTCGGATAAGGCTGTCGACCTTTAGAACTCGCAATTCATCGACACTAAGTCGGATCAGGCTGTCGACCTTTAGAACTCGCAATTCATCGACACTAAGTCGGATCAGGCTGTCGACCTTTAGGACTCGCAATTCATCGACACTAAGTCGGATCAGGCTGTCGACCTTTCGAACTTGCAATTCATCGACACTAAGTCGGATAAGGCTGTCGACCTTTAGAACTCGCAATTCATCGACACTAAGTCGGATCAGGCTGTCGACCTTTAGAACTCGCAATTCATCGACACTAAGTCGGATCAGGCTGTCGACCTTTAGGACTCGCAATTCATCGACACTAAGTCGGATCTGGCTGTCGACCTTTAGAACTCGCAATTCATCGACACTAAGTCGGATCAGGCTGTCGACCTTTAGAACTCGCAACTTCAGGTAACCACAATCACAATCACAGGCAAGTTCAAACACACAGGCACTCAAGGCCACTCAAGACACCTCAACAGTCAAGACTCGGGTTCAACAACCCCACGGGCACACACGGCCACCCAAGACACACCAACGGTCAAGACTCGGGTTCAACAACCCCACGGGCACTCACGGCCACTCAAGACACACCAACAGTCAAGACTCAGGTTCAACAACCCCACGGGCACACACGGCCACCCAAGACACACCAACGGTCAAGACTCGGGTTCAACAACCCCACGGGCACTCACGGCCACTCAAGACACACCAACGGTCAAGACTCGGGTTCAACAACCCCACGACACTCACGGCCACTCCAAAACACCAACAGTAAGACACGGGCACTCATGGCCACCCAAGACACCAATTTAAATACACGGGCTCTCAAGGCCACCCAAACTCAACAATAAATAACACGGGCTCTCATGGCCACCCAAACTCAACAATGAATAACACAGGCTCTCATGGCCACCCAAGACACTAATTTAAATACACGGGCTCTCAAGGCCACCCAAACTCAGCAATGAATAACACGGGCTCTCAAGGCCACCCAAACTCAACAATGAATAACACGGGCTCTCATGGCCACCCAAACTCAACAATGAATAACACGGGCTCTCATGGCCACCCAAGACACCAATTTAAATACACGGGCTCTCATGGCCACCCAAGACACCAATTTAAATACACGGGCTCTCAAGGCCACCCAAACTCGACAATAGATAACGCACAACAACCTCCGGCATGATCGATGCCTCCAACAGTCCTAAGATCACTAGTTTCACAAACAACCTCCGGGCATGGTCATATGCCTCCAGTAATTCAATTATCGCTAAGTTCTCTGCTCCTACGACACTACTAAGTGTCACATGCTTTTCCAATAATTGCTACGATCTTGTATCATGCATTTCTAATATTCAAACAAACCTACTTAACCCACGACACCCTAGTGTCACATGCAATTCTACTGTTAACTTTCCCTAGTCAGGGCCGAGATCCGGCTACTTTTCCCTACCTCGTGCGTGTTCTCCAAAATCCAACCAACGAGCTCCGGTGTGATCTCAGTCACTCACCCAGCTTTCCCTTGCCTCGGTCCGCGGCACGATCTAAAAGAACACGATTTTAAACGCTTTTAAGCTTGCAGGCATAAAGCTGAAATTCAATAAACTTAACGCCCAAACGTAACCCCGACAATGTCGATCACTCCCAAACTTCCCAATCATTCGGCATTGTCGATAAAGGACTCGGAAAAGCCCGATTCGCCCGACATGGCGAATCTGCCCGGGTTTTGGAAACGCCCTTCCGGGGCTCCGAAAATTCCCGTTTTCGTTTCTACGGTCTTAGAATAATTCAAGGGTTCCTAGGCACTCGACGGAATCGAATTCCGACTTCCGAGTCATTTAATTAACGTTTCAATGTTTCTAACCCGATTTCTGAATTCTCACGAATTACAACCCTAATTCCCTAACTCTCAATACAAAAAAGGACAACTCTCACCGTAATTTCTTAGATCCAAATCAACACTCAATTATTAATCTATAACATATATATACCTCACCAACACCTTGGATTTCCATATCCCGTAGTACTTGAATGGACAACAAAATGAAAGTTAAGAGAAGTAACTCTTTAGATATTACCTTTGCCACTTACTTCCATAGCACACGACAATGATTTCCAAGGAAATGTGATGCTCCATGAGCATTAATTCTCCATGAGCATTAAATGCCCATTACTGCTCCTAATAGAACAAAGAGTGGCTTGAGAGATGACACCGACCACACCACTCTTGATCTCTATTTCATCTTGTGCCGCCACTCTTCATTGATCCCTTATGATCAATCCATGAAGAAGGACACAAAAACAACAAGCAAAGATGTCCCTTTTTCTGCCGCCGCACCCAAACCGTGAAGTACCAAATCCCTTTTTCTTTTTTTTTTCTACTGTTCGGCCTCCAACCACAATTTAAAGACAAAAGAAATCAACTTGCTCCCTTATGTGTCAACAACCCTAAATGAACCAAATGGGCTTAAATTAGGCCCAAGGACATGGGCTAAAATATTAGGCCCTTTCTTCTTTTTTTTGATTTTCTTTACTTCTCGTACTCGATCCAAATTTCCACATCGTTTTCCAAGAAATTACAAAATTTCACGTGCTACAAGGAAACGGCTCAACTAAGACCGCTGTAACGACGGTTAAGCTTTTTGGATCCAAAACGGTCCTCGAATGGACCAAAACGTCGCTCGATTGACTTTTCCAACGAAAAGTCAACATTTCCCAAATCGATCAGAAAGTTGCCCTGGGTCCCCCGGAACTCACTTCGGTCGATATCAGGGTCAACTTAAGTCCGGTATGACCCTCGGGGTCATTTTAGGTTCAATTAAGTGTCTGTCTTAAAATTTTTAAATTTTCCTGTTTTTTGCAGGTTTGACTGGTGTTGACCGGGAGTGGTTATTACACAGTCTATGTTGATAACTTATATATTCTTGTTGCTTGTGTTTTTGTTTGTATAGGTACATGATGGTCTTTGCACCATTCACCGGGGTTGACAACCATAACAAGTCAATCATCTTTGGTGCTGCTTTATTAGCCAAAGAGGATGTTGAATCTTTTGTTTGGTTATTCCGGACATTCCTCAAAGCTATGAAGATGAAAGAACCAACCTGTTTTATAACAGACCAAGACCCAGCAATGAGAAAAGCGTTTGAGGAAGTGTTCAACCAAAGCAGACATCGTCTATGTATGTGGCACATAATGCAGAAGCTTCCTTCTAAAGTAAGTTGTGTTTTCAAGTTGTATGGCTGATAAACTAAAGGGTATGGGATAAAGATTTGTTTGGTTGAGTGTGATAAAATGTGTTATTATTCTTGCAGGTGCCTCACACTATATATCATGAGACAGATTTCAAGAAGAAATTTAAAGCATTGGTGTGGAGTAACTACTCATATGATTGATAAACTCTTTCAATATAACTGATAAAATCTTCTCAAGAGGCTGATAAATGATATTTTTGTTTGTTGCTGAAATCTAAAAATTGAAGATGATTATTCTGTTCAAATGATTTTTTTTATTCTGTTCAAATGATTGATAATCCTTTGGTATATGTGTTAGTCGGAGACGGGGGAGGACGGGCTCGGCGTTGGGAGCATGAGACCAGTTTCTTTGTTGATGGTTTTTGTGTTATGTATTGTTCTTTCCCTGTTTCTCTGTTGGTTATTATGTTTTGGGCTGGTACTAGGGATATTTCCTGTTTGTGGGGTTGTTTTTCGCTCTTGTAGCCGTTGGTTGTGTGGTCGGCCGAACTTTTTAGGTCGTTTTTGCTTCGTTTCTACTACTTATAGAACGAATGCCTAATAAATCCCCCGTTTATCAAAAAAAATCCTTTGGTATATGTGTGATAAAACACCTCCACACACACTTAACTCAAATAAAAATTACCTCTCCATGTCAATTGATAACACATGCATGGACAATTGATAACCAAATACAATATAGTTGTCCCTGACTCAGTAGGACTCTCTGTTGTACCAATCGCTAAGGAACCTCCTTCTCAGGACAACGTTGTCAGCTCTCAAGCATCATTGGGTGACCGCGCCAATGATCGGCCAACTCTGGGCGGTCTTGCCAACCATCGGCCAACCTTGGGCGGCCTCGCCAAAACTCGGCCAAGCTCGAGCGGTCTCGCTAGTGACCGGCCCATTCCGGGCGAGTGCGCCAGTTCCTCGCCAACCCTGGGCGGTGTGGCCAGTTCTCGGCCATCTGTGGGCGACCTCGCCAGCAAACGGATCATCCTGGGCGGTACGGCCAACTCTGGGCCATCTTTGGGCGGTGCGGCCGATAAACGGCCAAACTCGGGTGATCTCGCCAGCGATCGGCCCGTCTTGGGCGGAGCGGCCAAACTTCGGCCAATTCTGGGCGGAGTGGCCAAAGTCCGGCCAGTCTTGGGTGCCAGCTCCTCGGCCTTGCGTGCGACACAAGCCAGCTCCTCTGGTCAGAGAAAGAGACATCTTAGAACTCCTACCACACCCTTTGAGGTTACGGGTCCTTCTAAGCTCCCATCTCCTACTCCGACTACCTGGAACCACGTGAAGAGAATTGGTTTTAAGGCTCTGGCTGCAGGCGGGGATGTGAGGGAACAATTCGAGAACATTGAGGCCGAACTTACTGGGTATTTGCAGCTTGAAGGCTCTGCTTCCGGTGCTCCTAGTGGAGACAATCCCATTGTCTCTACTACCTCTCCCTCTTGTTAGCAGCATGAAGCTCCTCTCATGGAATGTGAGAGGAGCAAACTCTCCTCATAAAAGGAGAGACATTCGGAGAGTTATCCTTGCACACCGAGCTGATTTTGTCATGTTGCAAGAGACTAAAATCTCTGATATTACTGCAGTCTTTCTTCGAGAATGTGAACTTTTCCAGGGTTGGGATTTCTACTATATCCCTTCCGATGGTGCTGTTGGTGGTCTTTTTTCAGCTTGGAAACTTTCCACCTTCTCCATGGCTAGTTCTCGTCCGGTTGGCTCTGCTCTCTTTTGGACGGGCACCCTTATCAGTTCAGGTCACCTTGTTTCATTTCTCAATGTTTATGGCCCTTCTTTAGATTTTGCTTGGTCGCTTTGGTCCAAAGTACATTCTTGGTGGTCGATTATTTGGGTGGTGCCGGGTGACTGTTTGGCATTGATCTCTGCTTGGCGAGGTTTGGGTAGAAGGCGTTGGTGGAAGATTTGGGTTAAGGTTGGCTACCTTGTTCTTTGGCATATTTGGATACAGAGGAATTCTGGTGTTTTCAGACGACAGTCTGATTCGGTTGAAATTGTCTTCAGTCGGCTCCAACATCATACCTTCAGCATTTGCAGGATGTCTGGCGATATTTTGGAGGATGTTAGCTTGTCTCTTTGGCTGACTTCCCCCTCCCCTTGTTTGCATTATCGGTGATAGGAGCTGCTGCTCTTATTTGTCTCATTTGGTTTTTTCCTTTCTGTAGTAGGTTATTTTGGGGTATTGCACCTCGTGCTTTGTAATATGTTATTACAACGCCATGAATAAAACCATCATTTATCAAAAAAAAAAACAATATAGTTGATAAACCTGTTAACATTCCATTGTATTCCATTCTAAAAGTGTGTTCCCCACCAAATTCTAAAGTGATTAACAAAAGTCATAACAAAAGTATTTACATTCTCCTTCACAAAAAACTTCCTTGGTAGGGGCTTCCTTGGTAGGAGCTTCCTTGGTAGGGGCTTCCTTTGGTGGATTAACAGGAGCTTGGCTTAAGGAACTTTCTCCTATAACCTTGGCAGGATAGGGGGGACTTTAATCTTGATCACAACCTGTTTTTTCCCTTTCACTGTACACAAAACATTAAGGAAATATAAATAAAATAGGATAAAAACACGATTTAATGTGTTGAAAACCTTTTACCTGGTATCATATCTTTAAGAAGCATTGAATCATCAGACCCTCTAGTATTCACCATTTTCTGAAACACACATACAAAATATACAGTGTTGATGCAAATGAGTTGATAAATCTACATCAACTGAATGATAAATGTCAACACAAATGTTGATAAAACCACAAATGATAAACCACACACATTTGCACAGTGTGTAAGCATTCAAAAATCTAATGTGAGCAAGGTTCTAAAAACGCTAGGCGCTAGTCGGGCGGTTAGGTCCTTCGGGGATTAATCGGAAACTAGTCGGAGATTAATCGGGGATTAATCGGATTTTTATTTTTCTATTTTTTAATTTATTAATATTATATATATGAATGAAAAATAAATTTTATTATGAAAAAATAGTGAAAAAACATTAAAAAAAATATATATTTGTTACATAATTATCATTAAATGACAAAAAAATCACATAAACAACATTAATACCGTTATTTAAAAATAAAACTAGTAATAAAAAGTTAAAAATTAATATGATATTTTCCTAAAAAGATAAAAAATGTCAATAAACAAATAAACTATATTAACATCTACAATTATTTAAGATGTAAGTGTATATCATCTATAATTATTAATTATTTAAGATGTAAGTGTATATCATCTATAATCTCCAAACCTAAAAAAATAAACTATATTAATTTTATAATTACGTTCACATACCCCATACTATACACGCTTATCGGATAAATACCCCAAAGTTATTTCGTAACGAATACATACCCTAAACTAACAGTTTGTAACAATATCACCCTCCCACCCATTTTTCAATCCATTTTTAGGGTTAGATTTAGGTTTGGAGAGTGATTTAAGGTTGAATTTAGGGTTTGAGTTGGTTTTAGGATAATAATACTACAAGTAGTTTCAGATTTTTTGAAAAAATGAACGGTAAATGGACGAAAAAATGGATAGAATGGGGGGTGTTGTTACACTTGTTAGTTCAAGGTATGTATACGTTACTTGGGGTAGGTATCCGTTAAACGTGTATAGTTTGGAGTAGGTGAATGTAATTAACCCAAATAAAAATTACATATATTTAATATATATTTTATAATAATAATAATATGAATGATATAAAACTATTAATAAAAAAATATTTAAGATAAAACCTTAAAAATCGGATGAGTGTTGTAAAAATTCCCACCTAGGAATCGATTAATCCCCGCCTAGGACCGATTAATCCACGCCTAGGTGGGGATTGACCCGATTTTTTAAAATCCGCCTAGAGCCGCCTGACTTGTTAAAATCGGGTCGGTGTTCTAAAAATCCCCGCCTAGTCGCCGATTAATCCCCGCCTAGGCCCGAATTTCGTAATCGGGTCGGTGTTTATCACTCACATTATGTGAGTGATAAACAACATCATATAGTTGATAAAAAAACAATTAATGATTATCAAAACACATGTCACAACACACATTGTAATCATTAAAAACATATCAAATGAGTTGATAAACCTACCTCATGAAGGTGATGAATGTAAGCTCAAGTGTTGATAAACACAAATCAAAAACCACACGACACATTAAAACTAGATGACAGTTAAGACTTGCCAACTTCACTTCAAAACATTCAGTTAATGAACAAAGCAACGCGTTAAAACGCTTGAAAAACTGAAATCAAAACTTCGAAACCAGTATATGAACAAAAAAATAACATCACCATTCAAAATCAATACACATGCACTTCAAAATGAGCAAAATAAAATCGCACAAGCTACAACCGATTTACAAACAAACTGAAATAAGTTCATTCCTACGAAAATCAGACATAAAAACACTCCAAACAAACAAAATCAACTATCCAACTCATAAAATAAACCAAAATCGATACACATATACCTCAGATGAACACATGCACATCACATGGACACATGCAGTTGCTTCAAAGAATTTCAAACAACTGAAATACGTTCATTCCTCACAAAATCGCACAGAAAGCACTTTGAAGCAACAAAATAAACTTATCGAACGCATCAAATAGGTCAAAATCGAGTAAATCTCAAACTAAAATCCCTAAATCAGAAAAAATGACCAACAATGAAATAACCAACAGAACAGAGAGAATCGAAACCAAACCTAGATGTGTTGCGTCGAACCGAACTGGAAGCAAGAAATTTGGCTTCAAACAACACGATTCTTCGACCAAAATCGCAGAAAAGTGAGATGTTAAGTTACAATAATACCCTCACGAACCGGCGTTATTACAAAATTGCCACCGAATTTGATGTTTTTTTTTTCAACAATTCGGTCAACACCACAACTATGCATCTCAACCATCCATTTTATAAATGTATGGCTTGGATTGATTCTCTAGTTTTTAGGTTAAGCAATGGTTTGTATTTGATTTCTTCTCCTAATGTAGATATATAAATAAAAAATGGAAAAAAAAAGCTACTTCACATTCACGCCAAAGGAAAGGAGGCGCCAGCTAGGAATTCTGTGGACAAAAGCGCCACGTGGCGTTCAGTAAATGGCCCACGTGGCTTTCTTTTTGATGACTTTTCCAAATAAACTCTAAACTTCCGTCGATCCTATCTGCTTCATTGGAACTCTGATCGACTCTGTTCTTTCGCCAATAAATTCCTTTTTTCGAGGCTTACAAAACAAGACCAATCATGAACATATTTTGAACAAATGGAAAATCGTTCCGAACGAGGTTTTGCACAATTATTAAATATAGTTAAAAATATAAAAACGAGGTACAAACAAGGTATAATGTATTGAAAAATAGTCTAACTAAGTAGGACACATTTAAGCTCATCAAGTCCACCCACACTTAAACCTTTCTCGACCTCGAGCAAACTAAATAAAGCTAAGATAAATAACAAGGTAAACCCGGCGATATAATTTTCCCTAGGCGGATCTTGGGGCTCCGGATTATTGAAAGCGAAAAACAATGCATATGCTGACTCAATTAACCGAAAAAAAGACCTCATGCAAATGCACAAGCAAATAAAAGACCAACAATCTAGACTCAAATAAGGCGTGCGCTTACACTTGGATTTGTTAGAAAATTTTGGCTTGGAGCTCGCTACAGGAGTGAAATTTTTCTCATCATTTTTCCACTTTCCGCAAACCATTATTTACTTGTTGTAGATTAAGTGTGTATATGGCGGTGGTCTACAAAATGTAATGAAATGTCTAGAAAAGTTTCAAGACTCCCTATCATCAACCTTGGCTCTCTCGGCCCTAACATATAAGCGATACTAATCAAGAGCATGTTTATACTCATTCACAACTCACACGATCGGGTGTTGTCATGCAATTAAATTGCTTTGGGACTATGCAAATTGTAAACCCATCTAGTTCCTTTACGATTTAAATGGTACATCAAAGTTTTGTTTGGTTTTTTCAATTACGTGTTGAAAACTTTGGATCACTAAGATAGGCTGGGGGTTCACTTTTTATTACTCTTTGAGAGGTTCCGGGTGTAAGGTTCATTCTGCATGCGATCCGCCGCACGTCACACCCTTTCCCAAGCAAAGCTTTTATTAGATCCCCTTTCCCGGGGACCTATACTTAGTTTCCCGTGCACAGTGTGTGTGATTTTGAAAATTTGGTACCACAAACGCACAATGGGACTAACCACTTGAACTCGACTAGATTTTTAATCTACCAAAACACACAGTTTGATCCCTCAACAATAAGCATATGAACTAAACACTTTCTCAATGTGACAAGTGAAATAAGTCTACTATCTCCTAATTAAACCCGCTATAGGCAAAAACCAAGATAGAATCATGCTGGTGATGATAAAGAGAATTGAAAAGTGTAGTCGTATCTAGCATCTCATAATCATTTTGTTCCCGAGTAAAGCGATAAAACATAACACAATGTACGGCTTCTTAACACTACCAACAATAAATCCTTCATTCATTACTCAAAACTGCAAATGATGAAAAGAAATCTACTCCCAGCTTACTCATGTTGGTCAAAAATTGCTTATCCAAGGTTTACAAACAAAATAAGACTCATAACAAAGATATGCTTTTTAAATCTACATGCAAGACTCAAACAACTTAATTACCCTTTATGCATATAATCAATCCCCTCTCCCACACTTAGTTATTGGATAAGGTGGCATGCATTCTCAAGATTCCACAAATAAATAATGCACGGAAATGCTCAAACAAGATCCTAAATCTCTACAGCACGGCAAATCCCAGCAGACATCATTTAATTTAGAGTAGCTATCATAAACAACTAAGTTCTAAGGGATTAGGAATACCGCCCCTTGTAACGTACACGCTACAATTGGTCTTCAATTGAGAAGCACGGGGATTCTCCTAGTTTGCGAGCCAAGCGGTTGAAGAGGTTGCCTTCATGAATTCTCCAAGTGAGAACTCTGCTCCATACATTAACGAATCAACTCTTGCAATCACCTACAAAAGAGGCAAGCAAACATGAGAGATCATAAAGGTAATTAAGCAAGCTAAAAAGGTGCAAAAATATTAATGACGCCTGCTACTCCCGGGCAACGGCGCCATCTTGATGAGCGGGGATGACTATGCGTCAAATCCCTATTTTTGCGTGCATCAGGACACAGTCATCAATTAATATAGAGACGGTTAAGTACCGGTCGATCCCACAGTGAGTAGAGGTATCACTAGTATTTTGCTAAAACCTGGGAACGTGGGCTGTCCCTTCCACATCCCCGAAAGGGAAAATAAAAGCAAAAAGGTAAATAATTATTTAAAGTTTAGAAAATAAAGAAATCTATATACAAGCTACCACCTAAGACACATAACTTTCGATTCACATAAAGAGCCCGTCACGGGTACAAGTAAATATGAATTCCAATTAACGCATGGTTTGGCTAACGAGGGTGAAAACGAATAATGCTTTCCTTATGGTCTTAGAATAGTTAAGTTCCTATGTATGCGTTATCAAGAAATCAACTACATACTAGTCACGGGGAGAGGGCACAAGACCATTGCCCGGACCGAAATGCGAACCACCAATCATCGAAAAGCAATACAAATAGAAATAGAGTGTAGTTCTATGATCTTGAGCAAAGCTCGATGAATCATCGAACGAGAGATAACGAAAACGAATGCATGTCACTCTCTATACCAACTACCACAAGTAGAGATAGCTACACCACTAGGCGAATCGAATCAGCTACTCCTAGTTCACTTCCTAATTCCCAAATACTATCAATAGCGATGAACATCGGAAATCGGGTAGAACTAAATAGAGTATCGAATTGTGATAGTCTGGTACTACACAAGCATGAGAGGACTCTAAATAAATGTCGAATCTACTCAACTACGCCTAGTTCAATCGACCTGACAACCGAATAAATCGATCATCAATGAGAACTAAATAGAACAACAAATCAAGAAACTCTAGTAATACACAAGCATGAGTAAACTCTAAATCAATAAACGAATCTACTTAGCTACTCCTAGTTCACTTCTCAAAAACCAAACACCACCGGTCAAGATGAGTTCGCTAATCAAGTAGAACTAAATAGAACCTCGTTCTAGTAATACACAAGCGTAAGCAAATTCTATAAAAGTGAAATATTGTCTCACACTAGATCAAATCATGGATCGCTCCAAACATCGATCTACATAGCGCACACAACAATTATGGGAAAATCTCCTAATCGTTTGGTCGGCTTGAATCACACAAGAGAATCGAGAAAACACATCTTAGCATATTTCTATCTCGTCAATAGGAAATCAAGACATGTGAGTGTCGGAAATCCTAAATAAGTTCACTAAATGGCTAAAGTTTGCATTTTTACCAGCTCTAACCAAGAACTTAATATACACCCAAGAGATGAAATGCTAGCACATGAAACAGGTTTAAAATCATGAAATTATCGAACACAAAGTAAGAAAATCATGCTTGAACATCGATTAGCTTAAATATATACAAATACCCATACAAGCTTTGTTATAGAAAAGGTAGAATGAGAGAGAGCGAGAGTGTGGAGGGGGAATCGACGCCGGCCACCACCATCACTGGAGGTTCTGCCGTAACGCCGACCTTCAGAGAAATGGTGATCGAAGGACGAAGGGTCTCTTTCCCGCGTACCGTCGATTTGGTCAAATCCTTTGATCAGCCGCGTAGGGTTTTTGGTGTTTTTGGAGATCAGAAATTGGGAGCTCGCGAAGGGGTATCTGCGACTGTTGGAGAGTAGGATCTGGGGGTCGTGGAGTCGAGTTCTCGTGGCATTGACAAAGGTGTTGTTCGAGTAGCAGTTGATGATCGGGATTTGGGGGCGGTTGTTTCGGCGTCTGGAGTTGGGAAGAAGGGCTTGGAGAATCAGACGCATAGGCCAAGGTTGTTTCGTGCAGAGGCAAGGTTGGATCGGGACAAAGGGACTACTGGTCCGGTTGTGTCCAGCGATCCTCAAATTTCTGAGCCCAAAGACGCACAGGTTAGTGTTAAACTGTTTGCTTTCAACCTTCCGTATGGTGTTGATGATGCTTGGTTGAGGGACTACTGTAATTGTGCTGGGGAGGTCGTGAAAGAAAATGTCTTTCTCAAACCTTACACCAATGGAAAGTTCTTTGGGTTTATCTATGCTAAATCGAAGGCTGATGCAGATAAGATCATCCTTAATTGCCATGGCTCTATGGTTAGATGATTTCCGATTTTGATTGCTCATGACCTTAAAAACAGAGCTAGTGTCAGGCACTCTACTAAGAAGAAAAGGGTCTCAGAACCGGTGGAGGTTTCAGGCTCAAGGTCTGGTGTAGTTGGGTTGGTGGTCAAGCAGCATAGGGATTTGGTGGAGAAAGGATTGTTGGGAGTAGCCCGTAATGAAAGCTCGGTGCATGATATTCAGGATGCTATGAGTCGGGAGGGTGTTTTCGACGTGGAGATTCGAGGTTTCGGTAACCGGGTCTTTCTCATTTCTTGCCCTGACAATGGCTTTGACAATGCTATGAAGGAGACTGGAGTAGCTTGGCTGAAGAATTGGTTTGACACTGTTGACGCCCAAGTGTCCTTGCTTTTGCAACCAGGTTGTTTCTATAGGTTCAAAATTCATGGAGTTCCCTTCCATGGCTGGTCTTTTGACAATTTGTCTAGCATTGCTGGGTTGAAGGCAAGGTCGTTTCGGTGATTGATACTGACGATGCTGGGGATTCGTTTGGGAGGGCTTTTGCTTAGGTTCATTGTGCCCATGCTTCCCCTGCAGTTGTGGAGACGGGGTTAAAGCTAGGTTCTGACGTGTTCACTGTGGTCCTAAAACCGGTTGCATCCAAGGTTGTTTCTTTTCGTTATGCTCCTTGTTCCTCTGTTAGCTCTTCTGAGACGCAGGACTCGGTTGCTTCATCTCAGACGCAGGGTCAAGAACAGGGATCGGCAACGTCTTTTGGATCACAGGAGCGTGGATCTGTTTCATTGAAGACGCCAAGCCCAATTCGTTCACAAGTTTTTAGGCCGGCTATTACCCCTTTCTCACGTCTCTTTGGCGCTAGTGAAGAAGCGTTGCCGGAAAAGGATTATGCGTTACTGAGTGAGTTGCACATTCAGGGCTCGGCAAAGTCTTTTGGTTCATTGAAGACGCCAAGCCCAGTTCGTTCACAATCTCTTAGGCCGGCTATTACCCCTTTCTCAATACTCTTTGGCGCTAGTGAAGAAGCGATGCCGGAAAAGGAATCTGCGTTACTGAGTGAGTCGTGCATTTCTTTCCTGTCAAACGCAGAAGTTGTGAAGGCCAGTTTCTTGGCTGCAGGACCTGTTCCTGTTGAAGTTGAGCAACAGAAAAGGAAGCGTGGGAGGACTAAAAATTGGACTTCTAAGCAGGTTATTTCTCCAACTACTTATTATCGGGGGTTTTGTTAATTGATATTGCTAGAAAACTGAAAGATGGGTCAGGGGATTGGTCTTATTGTAAGAAAGTAGGCAAAAAAGCTCTCGATATTGGTCCTTTGGTGTTGGAGCAGTTTGACTCGCTTGATATTGAGGTTCCACAGAGATTGACTGACGAGGATTTTAGTGTCAGTGAAGAGGAGGTGGTACCAGATCCGAATTCAGGGGCTGATCTTGGTTTAGGTTCTCTTTCGTGATTTCTGTTGATGAGATTACTCACGTGGAACGTGAGAGGTATGCATTCCGATTTTGAACGGAATAGCACCAAAAAGTTGATTATGTCATAGGTTGTTGAACTGGTTAGTATACAGGAAACGAAATTGGGCACTGTTGACTCGAGTATCTTGAGAAGTTGTGGTTTGGGTATCGGTTGGGGTTGTGATTGGGTCCCTGCTGTTGGTTCGGATGGAGAAGTTTTGTTAGCTTAGAAACTTACTTCTTTTTCCAATACTAACTCTTTGCTTGTTCATATTATTATCTGTTTGGAATGGTGTACATTTGGATACCAACTCTCCTGTTAGCTTTGTGAATGTGTATGCTCCATGTAGTGCGTGGGTAAGAGCTTTATTCTGGTCTTCTCTGTGTAATGTTCGGCCTCAGCTTCATTGGTGGAGGTTGGTTGGCCCCTTGCCGAGATCTGTAGCAGATTTTTTGGTGTGATGGAGAGGTTTGGGTTCCAGAAGGTGGTGGACAGGTTGGACTCGGGTTGGGTACCTTTCTCTTTGGCTTATTTGGTTGGTTCAAATTGGTGTAGCTTTCAATTTTGTGATGGTTTCAGTTTGATGATGTAGTGGCTAAAGTTAAACATCACTCTTTTGGCTTATTTTTGAACTCGGGTATGTTTCGTCATGGAATCTCTTTTGAGGAGTGGTCGAGGGACCCGACTTGGTGTTTGAAGCAGAGAAAGAAAGCAGGAGGGGAGATGGGGCGTCGGGTTTTTGAGGTTGTGTGGTCTTTGGGGTTGTTTTTGGTGTTTGGAGCTGGACTTGTGTTTTGGTTTGGTGCCTGTTTTTAGGGGTGTGTTGTTATTGGGGGTTGTTTTTGTTTTGGTTTTTCACTTGTTTGCTCTTAGTAGCCGTTTTGGTTTGGAGAAAAGGCTCTTGACTTAAGGGTTGTTTTTTTTGCTTCGATTCTATATGCTATAGAACGAATGCCTAATAAAATCTCTCGCTTATCAAAAAAAAGTGGATGCTAATTAAACTCAAAAACCCAAAATCATGTCATAAACATCCCCATATCAAATTAACCTCAAACCCATGCATCAATTTAAAGGAAATCATCATTTACACAATACCCATGACCAAAGATCGAAACCCAAGGTCATGGATCTCAAATCCTACTAAAGCATACCAAAAAACCGAGTTTTAAAGCAAAATAGAGAATGGTAGAAATAAGAATCGGGACTGGGTTGAGAAACCCAATCGAAAATCTCCTCTTGCTTGCAAACTCACCATCTCCAACTCTCCACACAACCGTGTTTAGGAGCCCTACCAGTATCAGTCAAGGGAGGACGACGCGTGCTAATTTCCCGGGGGAGGTATCGGTCCACCACTAAAAAATCTTCACTTGGTCTGCTCGATCAGTGCTTTTTGGTTGGAGTATGTTGTATCGGTGTCTCTGGATGCTACCGTAGTTCCCCCCACCCCCACCACCCCCGACCGCCCCTATGTCTATGAGCAAAATTTACATTTCGGTTCTTGGTTTTCAATATTATTGTAGTTCCTTGGATTGTATGGTGGTAGCAGTTTTACGAACACCTTAATGCTTTAATAATATTTCCATTACTTCTCAATATATATATTGTTGGGTCTCGAGGTAGGGTTGGAGATGAACCAACTCGCAGCGGAAAATCAAGGAAAACCAAGAGACGATTAAAACCATGAAACAACTAACAAAGAATGGATTCACAAGAGAAAAATTCAGCACTAGTTCTTACCAAAACAAGAACACCGGGTAACGAATGATTGGCTTGAGTCTCCAAGACGCCTACGTATCCACATGGGAATCAAAGCCACGTAGTTCTTCTCTTTGAGGACTCAAGAACACAAAAATGGAGGAGGAAACTAGCCAAACCCGAAATGGCCATGGAAGAGGGAGAGAAAATGTGTTTCCTATTCTTGTCTTGTGTTTGTTATGTTGAAAAAAGATGACTTAAACATAACAAAACCCATACTTGTCCAACTAAAGGCATGGGACAAGTATGGTGTCAAGTAAGGTGTAAATAGGACAAAGTATGGCAAGACAAGATTGGGTTAGGTGGTGAATCACCAACACCTTAATCCTTGTCTTGCTTACTTAGTACTAATTAATCAAGACTTGATTAATTAGTTCCATGGGCCTTGGTTGCATGGGCCTTTCATGGGCCTCTTGGAACATGGCCCGTGGCCATTTCCAACGAGGTCCCGTGATTCGCTCATCGCCTCCAAGCCTTCCATACCGGAAATGTCCAACATTATCCGACGCGATCAATCCCAAGACTCCAAGCCTTGTCTCGATCCGTAAAGTCCTATTCACTTACGGGCACATGACCCAAAACCCAGTTTTGGTCATGTCCCGAGACAACTCCCTTTTGGCCATTCTCCATAAATGTGTCAATGAGTTTCATCCTCCGGTGTGACCCTTAGGTTTATGCATGTCAATAGATCAACATAAAATCCCATTTTACTTGATCCTATTTAAGTGGCAACTAACGAGACTTTAGTATTGCCCGACATTACATAACGAATCGACCCTGTCGATTCTAACCTTTCCGTCGTCCCTGTCATTATCCTTTTATCTCCGATATCCTGATTGAGATAAGGCATAGAGCCGTCATCCTTATTATTCTCAATCACCGTTCCTTGATATGTGAGATGACTGAAGATATGATACCCAGTATCATGTGCATGGCCATGCTATTCTTCCAGTCACTCTCGATCAAGTGGCCGAGAACCGATATCTTTCCCATACCTTAGTATGAGGGATAAATCCCTTAGCCGTCTTTCGTGTCACTCATGTAGCCCGTCCCCAAGCCAATCCTGGCCGTTATGGAAGCCCTGTTACGGACAACGTTAGGCTCAGGTCAAACTCAGTTGTTGACTACATAGCGATCACAAAGACTCCTTGGTCTAAGGATACATGACAAGCTACAACACTGAATATGTTCATGACTTAATCTATGGCACATATTCAGGGCGGGTCGTCCAATATCATGTCCCACATGATATCTATGATCAGACTCCGGAATCCCATTCCAATGACTAACAGAACGTAAGCCATAAAGAGCCATCTTTCATACTAGTCGCTTCTAGTGAAGCTTTGTTGACTAGGGACCCATCGAGTGTGATCTATCTCGATCTATGGTTCTATTCGCATGGTGGGCATAGATCAGAGCACACATCGATATATTACTCCAACACATAAGTAATATAAAGCCGCTTTAATTTTATTGCTAACGATGATATATACATTTGGACATTTAGGATTGAACTACGGGCACTAAGACTAACAATCTCCCACTTGCCCTAGTTCCAATCTAAACTCCAATATGTCCCCATCGACTTTACATGTCTAACATGTTCAGGCAGTGACACTGCCTTAGTCAAAGGGTTGGCTATGTTATCATCTATTGCAATATCGGTTATCTTCACTTCACCTCAGTTCAGTATTTATCTGATGAGGTGGATACGCCGCAGTACATGTTTGGATTTGTTATGCGATCTAGGGTTTTAGCTTGCGCAATGGCCCTTGTGTTGTCGCAAAATGGATTCACCGGACTGGATGGGTTTTTAATTACACCCAGCCCTGCCATGAATTTCCAAATCCACATAGCCTCCTTAGCTGCCTCTGCAGCATCCATGTACTTGGCCTCTGTCGTAGATTCGGCAATGGTATCTTGCTTTACGCTTTCCCAGCTAAAGCTCTGCCATTCAGCGTAAACACATATCCTGATTGACTTCTAAAGTCATCTGGATTTGTCTTGGAAAACTAGCGTCTACTCATCCTTCGACGACTAGTTCAGCATCATCTTTCCCCCAGGTTAGAATGATGTCTACTGGTACAACATAAGGCTTACGAGACGTCTGGTCTCATACATGTCATGGCATATATGATCGATCCTGCCCCCAGGCGCATAGGATTCTCATCATCCTTTTCAGCTCATCAGGTGTCTTAGGACACTAAGTCTTGCTGAGATGAATGCCATGACTAGTGGGTAAGAGTCCTTTCTTTGAATCGAGCATTAAGAACCTACTCAATGCCTTGTTCACATAGGTTCCCTGACTTAAATCCAAGACCCTCTTGGTGCGATCTCTACATATCTTAATCCTTAAGATATGAGAAGCATCGCCTAAGTCCTTTATTGAAAAACACTTCCTCAACCAAGCTTTAGTCTCGTGCAAGGTTGGGATGTCGTTTTCAATGAGAACCAGAAAGGTAATATTGCTCCCACTAGCCTTCTTATAAACGCAAGATTCATCCTCGTTCTTGATTAAGCCAAATCCAATTACAGCTTCATCAAAACGAAGGATCCAACTCCGAGAAGTTCGTTTCAATCCATAAATGGATTTCAACAACTTATAAATCTTTCCCTTATTCTTCGGATCGTCAAAACCTTTGGGCCGAGACATACAAACGTACTCAGTCAAATTTCCATTTAGGAAAGCGGTTTTGACATCCACTTGCCATATCTCGTAATTATGATACGCAGTTATGTCAAGAAGAATTTGGATCGATTTTGACCATAGCCACTAAGGAGAAGGTTTCCTCATAGTCAATCCATTGGATCTGCCTATAACCTTTCGCCACCAGTTGAGCTTTGTAGGTCAGAGGGTTGCCGTCCATGTCCATCTTCACCTTGAAGATCCATTTGCATCCTATGGTCCTCACACCATTGATGGGATCAACCGGTTCCCAGACTCGGTTGTCCGACATGGATTGCATTTCCTCCCTCATGGCTCCCAGCCATAACTCGGAGTTGGGCCCATCCACGACTTCCTGAAAGGTGGCTGGATCATCGTGATCCACCATGACTTCATTGTCACCTCCGGATACCATATCTTGGAGGTGGAAGATTGATCCTTTCAAATCGCCTTGGACCTTCCGGAATTGTAACAGGAATTGGTTCTTACTCTACGACAATCTCTGGCTCCTTTCTACTGGGTTGCCAATTGGTTTAGACAGATCTGTACCATCCTGAATTTCTTCGAGATGCACAGTCCTCCCAATGACGTCTTTGGAAACAAAACTTCTTTTTCATAAAGACCCCACCCCAAGCGACGAACACCATGTTCTCACTGGGATTGTAGAAATAGTATCCCCTTGTTGCTTTGGGATACCACACGAAGGTGCATATCTCAGATCTTGGTTCGAGCTTAGTCGAAACCAAATGTTTCACATAAGCCTCGCAACCACAAATCTTTAGGAAGGACAAAGCGGGCATCATCCCGTACCATTTTTAAAATGGTGTCCCTTCCACACCATTCGTCGAAGCCCGATTCACTATGAATGCGGTCGTCTCTAGAGCAAAACCCCTAAAAGAGATTGGGAGATAAGTCCAACTAATCATGGAACAGACCATTGTCTAACAATGTCCGATTTCTCCGTTTGGCTACACCTTTCAACTACAGTGACCTAGGAGGAGTCCATTCCAAAAGGATCCCATTCTCTTTTAGATGATCTAATAACTCTGTGGTCAAGTATTTTCCACCTCGATCCAATCGAAGTGCCTTAATACCTTTGTCGAGCTGGTTTTCTACTATAGTCTTAAACTCTTTGAATTTATCAAAAGCTTCAGACTTATGTCTCACCGAAGAGACATAACCATATTTACTGTAATCATCAGTAAATGTGATAAAGTAGTTAAAACCCCTCCTGGCAAGTGAACTTATTGGTCTACACACATTCGAGTGTATCAGCCCCAATAATTCACCCGCCCTTTCATCGCGATCGATAAAGGGCACTTTAGTCATTTTGCCCATCAAACAAACCTTGCACGTATCGATCAAATGGAATTCGAATGAACCTGAAAGCCCGCACTTCTGAAGTGTTGATAGGCGCTTCTTGTTTATGCGACCCAAATGACAGTACCATAACAGAGTTAGGTTTAAATCGTTGGATTTAGACCTCTTGGTATTAACGGAATATATAGAACTTGAGGCATTGTTACCCATATCTAATATGTACAATCCTCCAACCATGTCAGTACTGGTATAAAACATATCATTGCATAGAACATTGAAAACTCCATTTCCAATATTAACATTATATCCTTCCTTGTCAAACACGGATACAGATATAATATTCCTACTAAAAGTAGGTATGCAATATACATTATACAATACTAAGACAAGGCCTCTTGGCAAAGCAAGACTCATGGATCCTACAGCAGTTGCCACAACTCTGAGGTCCATTTCGTGCTTTCCAAATCTCTCCTACTTTCAGCCACCATATATTAGTGCATGTGTGAGATTCAGTCATGGTATCTAATACCCATGAATCTTTGGAAGTAGAGAGATGTAGCTCTATAGAGTTAATACCGAATGAAGGCACGATCCCACCGCCCTTCCTTAGATCATCCAGGTTTCCTGATGAAGGCGCAGTCATACTGCCCTTCTTCAGATCATCCAGGCTATTTGATGAAGGCGCAGTCCCACTGCCCTTCTTCAGATCAGCCGTGAACTTCCTGTAATCCCGGTTCCAATGACCAGGCTGTTGGCAGTAGAAGCAGACATTCTCAGGTGTCTCATCTTTCCTGCCAAGTGCGCATGGGCCCAGCCCTTGCCACTTCCAATTCCCTTGTTGACCATCAGAATATCCTTGGATCCCAGATCCCTGAGATATTCTTCTCAGCAGCTGATGACACTTCATGTAACTCTGATATGGTCTTAGAGACAGCCTTGTCAAGGACATATTCTTTGCGTTCAGACTTGAGGACTATCCTCAAAATTCTGTACCAGTCCAAATAGTTTGTCCCATTTAGCTTGACCCTGTCAAGAATGGTTTTTAATGACAAACTATTAATGTTCACTGAATTTGCCATTTGATCTACAACAGATAAAATTCAATCAGTAAACTGAATAAATTTTATGAAGATCAAGCTTAAACACCAACAATCAATTCTAAACCTTTAGAATTTGAAACCAAGATCCTTGATTCACTCGATTAAGCTGAACTAATGCTCACCACTTAATCGAGCTATGTAGGTAGGACTCCATCCAATCACATCCAATGTGACTCTTGGCTAGGGTATGTACTTATGTACACGACTTACCCTATCTTTTACCCTAGCTCAACCTCAGGCCGAGAATCGTAGTCGGGTCCACCAATTTTCAACTATGGCTCGTCACTATGTAGGTGCTCCGCTAATGCGCACGACACCCACATATGTCGTCCAAACCTACTACCCCGCTTCCCCATGGATGCTCCGCTAATGCGCACGACAACCATAGGACGGGGAGGTAGTAAGGTGTTGATGATTGGGAGGTATCGGACATGACCCGCTTTTACTTGTCCAGTTGTGTTCAAAACTTTGGCACATCCTAGATGCGATGAGCACATCAACTACATTCCAAATGCAATGATGACTCAAATTACATCCAATGTAATTCTTCCTTTGAACCCGTCAACTACATCCAATGCAATGACGGTTCTAAGGGTTCACACACAAGGATTAAAATTCCAATTTTATCTTTGCATGTGAGGTGATATGCTCGGTAAATAAAGTTAAGCATGCAATTCTAAAACACATAGAATTAATCATGCATAAACTAAACCAAGCATAAAGCGATAAATGTGCACATAATAGCCCCCTAAACTAACTCCCACTAGCTTCTTGAGCTCCACCGACTCCAAGCCAATGCCAACACCCGAAAAGCCACCAAATGACCTTTTCGCCCTTTCTTCGTCTTGAGTAAAATATTACAATTTAATACACGACTCGCAGGTCGGGAATAAATAAATATTACAAACAAGTGGTTCGACGACCACACCTTGAAAGAATAATTACACGTTAACTCTAACGGCTCGCAGGCCGTGAAAAGCGATAAATAATTAAATCGAGCTCGGGGCTATTATGTACACCATGCCAACATCACATCACACATCGTGTTATCAAACAAGCATGTTATCAAACATCATGTGATTTTCCGGTTTTAATTAATAGCCAAGTTTCGAAATTTTTTGATGCTCGGTTTATCGAAACCGTTCAAAAATGAAACTTTTGAACATTTGATCTTCGAGTTCATCATGACGGTTCCAAACTCGTCATAACTAACAAAACGGTTTAGCCTTGGCATATCAACCATCTAATGGTCATGCTTGGCCTAGCTCCGTCCAACGGAGCCCCGTTCGGTCCCGGTTTCGGCTCCCCGAGAGTCCCGCTCCCGAGACCCGAAAAATCAAATTTTTTTTTCAAAATTTCCAGATTTGAAATGATTTTCAAAAATTCATTTTACATGCATTAAATCCATAAACAATAATTTAAAACATGTTATCAAACAATTTAGCAAAATAACATGCCAAAAACGAAACTTTCAAGCAAAACCGAAACTTTGAACACTGTCTTGTGAATCCCGAAGGTAGCACGGCTCTGATACCACTGTTGGGTCTCGAGGTAGGGTTGGAGATGAACCAACTCGCAGCGGAAAATCAAGGAAAACCAAGAGACGATTAAAACCATGAAACAACTAACAAAGAATGGATTCACAAGAGAAAAATTCAGCACTAGTTCTTACCAAAACAAGAACACCGGGTAACGAATGATTGGCTTGAGTCTCCAAGACGCCTACGTATCCACATGGGAATCAAAGCCACGTAGTTCTTCTCTTTGAGGACTCAAGAACACAAAAATGGAGGAGGAAACTAGCCAAACCCGAAATGGCCATGGAAGAGGGAGAGAAAATGTGTTTCCTATTCTTGTCTTGTGTTTGTTATGTTGAAAAAAGATGACTTAAACATAACAAAACCCATACTTGTCCAACTAAAGGCATGGGACAAGTATGGTGTCAAGTAAGGTGTAAATAGGACAAAGTATGGCAAGACAAGATTGGGTTAGGTGGTGAATCACCAACACCTTAATCCTTGTCTTGCTTACTTAGTACTAATTAATCAAGACTTGATTAATTAGTTCCATGGGCCTTGGTTGCATGGGCCTTTCATGGGCCTCTTGGAACATGGCCCGTGGCCATTTCCAACGAGGTCCCGTGATTCGCTCATCGCCTCCAAGCCTTCCATACCGGAAATGTCCAACATTATCCGACGCGATCAATCCCAAGACTCCAAGCCTTGTCTCGATCCGTAAAGTCCTATTCACTTACGGGCACATGACCCAAAACCCAGTTTTGGTCATGTCCCGAGACAACTCCCTTTTGGCCATTCTCCATAAATGTGTCAATGAGTTTCATCCTCCGGTGTGACCCTTAGGTTTATGCATGTCAATAGATCAACATAAAATCCCATTTTACTTGATCCTATTTAAGTGGCAACTAACGAGACTTTAGTATTGCCCGACATTACATAACGAATCGACCCTGTCGATTCTAACCTTTCCGTCGTCCCTGTCATTATCCTTTTATCTCCGATATCCTGATTGAGATAAGGCATAGAGCCGTCATCCTTATTATTCTCAATCACCGTTCCTTGATATGTGAGATGACTGAAGATATGATACCCAGTATCATGTGCATGGCCATGCTATTCTTCCAGTCACTCTCGATCAAGTGGCCGAGAACCGATATCTTTCCCATACCTTAGTATGAGGGATAAATCCCTTAGCCGTCTTTCGTGTCACTCATGTAGCCCGTCCCCAAGCCAATCCTGGCCGTTATGGAAGCCCTGTTACGGACAACGTTAGGCTCAGGTCAAACTCAGTTGTTGACTACATAGCGATCACAAAGACTCCTTGGTCTAAGGATACATGACAAGCTACAACACTGAATATGTTCATGACTTAATCTATGGCACATATTCAGGGCGGGTCGTCCAATATCATGTCCCACATGATATCTATGATCAGACTCCGGAATCCCATTCCAATGACTAACAGAACGTAAGCCATAAAGAGCCATCTTTCATACTAGTCGCTTCTAGTGAAGCTTTGTTGACTAGGGACCCATCGAGTGTGATCTATCTCGATCTATGGTTCTATTCGCATGGTGGGCATAGATCAGAGCACACATCGATATATTACTCCAACACATAAGTAATATAAAGCCGCTTTAATTTTATTGCTAACGATGATATATACATTTGGACATTTAGGATTGAACTACGGGCACTAAGACTAACATATATATCAGATTTTTTTTTATAGAATTGAATCAAAGACTTGTTTTTTTTTATTTCTCTCTCTTGTTCTTTATTTCTCCTTAGTGTTCTTGAGTGTTCTTCATCTTAAGAGAATTTTCTACAATCTAAGGCCATAACCAAGACGATCCAAGGAGCTTTCACACATCTATGAGCCTCCCACCATCTCCAACTTCTCCATTTTCATGTGTTGAAGCTTTAGAGAGTTGGATATAGTGGGTTTGCAAGCTAGTGGAGTTTTCGATTGGGTTTCTTAACACAATCCCGGTTGTAATCTCTAACCTTCTCAAGCATTGTTGTAAAAATTAGTTTTTTTTGTATGCTTGAGTAGGAATTGGATTACATGACCTTGGATTTCAATCCTTGGTCATGGGTGTTGTGTAAATGTTGATTTCCTTGACTTTAATGCATAGATTTATGGTTAATTTGGTGTTTGTGACATGATTTGGAGGTTTTTAAGCTTAAATAGCATCCACTTGCTTGTATGGGTATTAAATCTATACTTATCGATGTTCAAGTATGATTTTCTTACTTTGTGTTCGAAACTTTCATGATTTTCAAACCCAACTTCATGTGCTAGCTATTTCATCTCTAAGGTGTATATCAAGTTCTAGGTTAGAGTTCGTAAAAATGCAAACTTTAGCCATTTAGTGAACTTATTTAAAATTTCTGATATTTTTATGTCTTGATTTCCTATTGACGGGATAGAAGTATGCTAGGAAGTGTTTTCACGATTCTCTTGTGTGTTTCAAGCCGACCGAACGATTTGGGGATTTTCCCTAATTATTGTGTGTGCGCTATGTAGATTGATATTTGGAGCGATCCATGATTCGATCTAGTGTCAGACAAGATTGCATGTTTATAGAACTTGCTTATGCTTGTGTAATACCAGAGCATCGTTGTTCGATGTGTTAGTCTTAGTGCCCGTAGTTCAATCCTAAATGTCCAAATGTATATATCATCGTTAGCAATAAAATTAAAGCGGCTTTATATTACTTATGTGTTGGAGTAATATATCGATGTGTGCTCTGATCTATGCCCACCATGCGAATAGAACCATAGATCGAGATAGATCACACTCGATGGGTCCCTAGTCAACAAAACTTCACTAGAAGCGACTAGTATGAAAGATGGCTCTTTATGGCTTACGTTCTGTTAGTCATTGGAATGAGATTCCGGAGTCTGATCATAGATATCATGTGGGACATGATATTGGACGACCCGCCCTGAATATGTGCCATAGATTAAGTCATGAACATATTCAGTGTTGTAGCTTGTCATGTATCCTTAGACCAAGGAGTCTTTGTGATCACTATGTAGTCAACAACTGAGTTTGACCTGAGCCTAACGTTGTCCGTAACAGGGCTTCCATAACGGCCAGGATTGGCTTGGGGACGGGCTACATGAGTGACACGAAAGACAGCTAAGGGATTTATCCCTCATACTAAGGTATGGGAAAGATATCGGTTCTCGGCCACTTGATCGAGAGTGACTGGAAGAATAGCATGGCCATGCACATGATACTGGGTATCATATCTTCAGTCATCTCACATATCAAGGAACGGTGATTGAGAATAATAAGGATGACGGCTCTATGCCTTATCTCAATCAGGATATCGGAGATAAAAGGATAATGACAGGGACGACGGAAAGGTTAGAATCGACAGGGTCGATTCGCTATGCAGTGTCAGGCAATACTAAAGTCTCGTTAGTTGCCACTTAAATAGGATCAAGTAAAATGGGATTTTACGTTGATCTATTGACATGCATAAACCTAAGGGTCACACCGGAGGATGAAACTCATTGACACATTTATGGAGAATGGCCAAAAGGGAGTTGTCTCGGGACATGACCAAAACTGGGTTTTGGGTCATGTGCCCGTAAGTGAATAGGACTTTACGGATCGAGACAAGGCTTGGAGTCTTGGGATTGATCGCGTCGGATAATGTTGGACATTTCCGGTATGGAAGGCATGGAGGCGATGAGCGAATCACGGGACCTCGTTGGAAATGGTCACGGGCCATGTTCCAAGAGGCCCATGAAAGGCCCATGCAACCAAGGCCCATGGAACTAATTAATCAAGTCTTGATTAATTAGTACTAAGTAAGCAAGACAAGGATTAAGGTGTTGGTGATTCACCACCTAACCCAATCTTGTCTTGCCATACTTTGTCCTATTTACACCTTACTTGACACCATACTTGTCCCATGCCTTTAGTTGGACAAGTATGGGTTTTGTTATGTTTAAGTCATCTTTTTTCAACATAACAAACACAAGACAAGAATAGGAAACACATTTTCTCTCCCTCTTCCATGGCCATTTCGGGTTTGGCTAGTTTCCTCCTCCATTTTTGTGTTCTTGAGTCCTCAAAGAGAAGAACTACGTGGCTTTGATTCCCATGTGGATACGTAGGCGTCTTGGAGACTCAAGCCAATCATTCGTTAACCGGTGTTCTTGTTTTGGTAAGAACTAGTACTGAATTTTTCTCTTGTTAATCCATTC